>CM067859.1:58216978-59613859 GCA_034642435.1 Megalocaria dilatata | reverse complement strand
TAATTACGAATATTTACGCCTTTCATTTGATCTTGGTTCATCCAATGTTCAGTTATACATGCCACTTTGTAGTTGTCAGTGGTCAATACATTCTACACTACGTCAAGTTTATTGCCTAAGCACTGTATATTGATATTCAATATTGCGTCATATCTTAATTTAGTTATTTTTGTAGCTATTTTCACATTATTCACATTCCTAATTGGTTGTTCTTCGAAAGAATTGAAATCGCTTAACTACCACGCCCATAGGCCAATTTTGGGGCTCATAAAGTTCTTCCACTAGTTATAAATTCGCACCAATTTTGAAAGACACACTATGCGCCGAGTCACGCTTTGAAAGTTTTTCGATAGAAAACTCTTCCCCTGGGTATTTTCCTTTCAGGTGGTTCTGGATTTGGGACTCATGGATATTTTTATTTACACGTCCTACATACATCCAAGCACGTCTGGGTGCACCAACAAAATCCGTCGAACCAGCACCAGCCCCCGTCACCTTTAAGACCTTTTTCTTTATAACATGACTGTCCACATTGAACTTATCTTTTTGCGAATTCATATCTTTTCTAATTGGAACAAGCCTTTTACTAGAGATTTCTGCTTTATCTATAGTACTCCTATCTGCCGCTTTATTCTTTTCATTATTGGAGGTTGAAACTACAGATTTCTTCGTGATGACAGGAGTAAGGTCATCAGCCACAAAAGCTTGTTCTGCAGATTGTTCCTTCGGGATTATTTTCATAGATGGTTCTGTCAAATTGCTTCTTTCTATTTTCTCAAGGAGAGATATGTGTTTCTTCAAAATATAAATTTTGTCGTGCAATTCCGTTATTAGGTTTGATTTTTCATTCAATATCACATTCAAATAATTTACCTCTGATTGTGTGTTTACTCCAATCAAAGGAATATCATGCTCTAAATTTCCATTTTCCATTGATGTTAACTGTTGACCTATTGACTGTTCGAAACACACTTCATTCAGCTCGGAAAGACGACATTTTAGTTTCTAAATTTCCAAATCCTTCAACTCGCACTGCGTCTTCAGACTCTGTATTTCCTGATCTCTTTCATCGCAATTGCACTTTTTTGAGGTTATGTTCTCGCAACAAATCTCTCCGTCATCGTTCAGATATATTCCACAAACTTATAGTACACAGCTAGGATGAAATGTCTTACTACATTTAAAGTAGGAGATAAAATTTTTCACTTCTTTGAGGCATTTACTGCACGTAAACTCAACAGCGTTGTTGATTCGCGGCGCCATCTTGGATCGAATCTTTGGAAGTCCATTATCTGAACTTTCAATTATTATAATAAATAAAACTTGTATTGGTTCATCATGTGAACTTCTTACCTCTTTGTTTCAATGGATCATATTTCCAAGTAGTCCAGGAGGAATCGGCGCATGAGTACCGAAAACTATTCCACCTCAATTTTTTTATGCGATGGCCTTCAAATTACCCTACTTATTATATAAATGCATGTTGCCATGGGGCAACCCCGTGCCATATTGTTTAAACCGAAATTGTTTAAACAATTACAAGGAATTGTTATTTTTCAACCGGACAAATTTTTTTTTGTATTCTTTGTTGAAATACAATTAAAAAAAGTCCTATGGCTTATTACGATAAAGTTATTATTTTTCGAGATATGAATTTTTAAAGGTCTCAAATATCAAATTTGGATACATTTGACCCATGAAAAATATATTAAAAAAAAAATAAAATATAAATTATATATTTTTTTTTATTCTTTATATGATAGTTAACAATATCCTTAATTACGATTTCAAGAAATTTAATTGTTTACAACTGTTTTTTAATCGTTAATTCCGCGCGCTCAAAAGTTTACTCGCTTACCTATAAGTATCGCCGTCTCTCTCTGACTCATACGCTGCGTCGGCCTCTCGGTGTCCTGAATTATTATTTATCATTTATCTTTTAAACTATCAATTTTATAAGAATATTTTAAGATAGCAATATTATCAATAATTAAATGCTCTACAATTTGTTGTTAATAAATTTTTTTCTAAAATCAGATTTTAAAAAGTTATTTAAGGATGAAGAGGAACAGATAATCAAAATTTCTTTTTATGGGTTTATATTGCTTTTTGTCATTAAAATAGAAAGTACTTACCTTCTATAATTTCTTTAAACAAAGGTTATACATGCAGAAGTATAAAATAATGTAAGAAGATTCAAAAACAAGTATTTATTTATTTTCTATATTATATTTTCACATTCTACTGAATCACAACCAC
This sequence comes from Megalocaria dilatata, assembly GCA_034642435.1. NCBI lineage: Eukaryota > Metazoa > Arthropoda > Insecta > Coleoptera > Coccinellidae > Megalocaria > Megalocaria dilatata. The sequence continues at coordinate 59,611,600 of CM067859.1, read as the reverse complement.
ATAAAAGTATACAACTAATATTATTTTTTTTACAATAACATGCTTTGGTTTTACAAGCTTTCTTACAATTACACGGTTTCTTAAGATCAGTTGGAAACGAGCTTTTGTTCATAAATAGAGGTAGCAAAGTATCATTTTCTTTTTTGTAACCGAACTGAGTAAAATCTAATAATTCATATTGGGGATTTAAAGCTCGTTTCCAAACGTATGTTTGAGCTGAAGCCCTAAGTGCATGCAAATGCATTTCATTTCGAACATTTAACTCCGAAACAATTATTTTTCATAATTTATATATGATTCGGATCTCTAAAAATGTTCAAATACCATTATATTATATTTTTTGAAAAAAAAAAGCATCAATTTCTATTTTAATGACAAAAAGCAATATAAACCCATAAAAAGAAATTTTAATTATCTGTTCCCCTTCATCCTTAAATAACTTTTTAAAATCTGATTTTAGAAAAAAATTTATTAATAACAAATTGTATAGCATTTAATTATTGATAATATTGCTCTCTTAAAATATTCTTATAAAATTGATAGTTTAAAAGATAAATGATAAATAATAATTCAGGACACCGAGAGGCCGACGCAGCGTATGAGTCAGAGAGAGACGGCGATACTTATAGGTAAGCCAGTAAACTTTTGAGCGCGCGGAATTAACGATTAAAAAACAGTTGTAAACAATTAAATTTCATGAAATCGTAATAAAGGATTTTGTTAACTATCATATAAAGAATAAAAAAAATACAATTTATATTTTATTTTTTTTTAATATATTTTTCATGGGTCAATTCCTTGTAATTGTTTACACAATTTCGGTTTAAACAATATGGCACGGGGTTGCCCCATGGCAACATGCATTTATATAATTAGTAGGGTAATTTGAAGGGCATCGCATAAAAAAATTGAGGTGGAATAGTTTTCGGTACTCATGCGCCGATTCCTCCTGGACTAAAGAGACAATCATCTGAACTTCTAACTTTTCAGTTGTTTCATTGGATAAAACTTCTAAAATTTTAATTGTTTCAATGGATAAAACTTTCCAAAAGATAAACATCTAAGCTTCCAACCTATCAATTGTTTTATGGGATAAAACCTCCGAAAAGAAAATAATGTTAACTTTTAACCTTCAAATTGTTTGGATAAAATTTCCCAATGATAAACATCTTAACTTCCGAATTGATGGAATGGATCTAACTTCCATAATCCATTGTCAGAACATTGTGAGTAACCTGTGTCCATTTATCCTCTCAATTGTTATCTATAGTTTGTAACTTCAGTATTCACATAAAAATAAACACTAGCATCTAAAATTTTAAAAAAGGAATGAAGCGTGCACTGGGCCTCAATAACCTGTTGGAATTAGTAAAAAAATGTATATGAGACAGTAACTTATTTCCACAAAAATATTTGTACTACTACAACAATTGTTTCACCACGATGTGGCTTCTTCAGGTATTACATTGTACTGTCTGATGCTATTCAGTGTAACCGAGTTTAAATACATTTAAATAAATTACTGTCTTATATACATTTTTTAATTAAAATGAGTTTCCACCAAGTAAAGACCGAATCAATCAAATATTGTTGGAATTATTATCGCTGGGCAGAGCGTGGATATTTAGAACACAGAATTTATAAAACTCTTTATTCACTTCTTTGTTAACAATGGTAGTGAGTAGTGTACCTCTTTATAACATGTAACTACCGCGCAAGAGGGTGGAGGTTAGAGAGACTTCATGGACGCTTGCTCGGTTGACCACCGAACGGGATCCAGAGAGAGGAGGGCGACAAGGGCGAGTCTTCTTTATTAGAACGGGAATTGTCATTTAATATTGACCTGGCCCATATCCAACAAAACACTTGCGTGTATTGTTGGTTGCATCCCAATCGCAAAGCAAACTTCTAACACTTACCATTTTATTATATTTATTGTAACAACTGCTAGTGGAAGCTTTTTTTCTTTAAATACAATATTTCAACGAATAAAATGCATTTATAAGTATTTATTCCCATGAAGCAACTGTGGAATATTGTGCGAAAACATGATGTCACGAAGGACAGCGAAAAACTTCCGGAAATTAAAATTAATGATGGCTCAGTTTTTGAAGATGATAAACTGAAAGCGAATGCATTCAAAAAGTATTATATTAATGTGGGAGAAACAAATGCCTTCAAAGTAACCATACCTACTACCTCGTCACCAAAGAGATATCCCATCGGACATTCATTTTATTTGTCTGAAAGCACCAGGGAAGAAGTGAACAGTACAATAAAAATTTTAAAATCGAAAAGACCCCTGGCTTAGATCAGATAGAAAGCAAGACTCTTAAGAACGTAGCTGCTGAAATAGCCGATACTTTCCTACATCTAACTAATGCCGTGTTTGAGAATGCAGAGTTTCCAGATGAATTAAAGAAAACGGTAGTCATCCTGGGTGACCCAAATGATACAGACCAATCTCTATTATAAGTACTACAGCGAAAATTAGTGAAAAGGTGATTAAAAATAAACTCTTGAATTATTTGGACAGATTTAATCTCATTTCTGCTAGACAGTTTGGATTTCGGAAAGGCTTGTCCACGGCGGATGCTCTAAATAGTCTCCTCGGGAAAGTATATAAGTCGATTGATGACAGTGAACCAACTCTGTGTGTGTTTTTGGACCTGGCCAAGGCATTCGACACCGTTAGTCACGACCATCTGGTGGGTGCTCTGGAGGAAGAGGTAAGGCACTGGGTTTCTTGAGAGGATACCTTGCGAATAGAAGTCAGGTAGTCAAAATAGGGCATAAGATCACTTGCCCTGAATTTATGAAATACGGGGTATCTCAAGGTACTGTGTTAGGTCCGTTGCTTTTTTCGATTTATGTTGATAATTTGCTGCGGATCGATAGTTCGGGCTAAATAGTAAGCTTTGCCGATGATACGGCCATCGTATACTCGGCTGCTAGCAGGGAACAACTGAAAATTAAAGCAGAACGGGATCTGGGCAGAAAGTTCGACTGGTTTAGCCACAGAGTGTTAACGCTTAATACAAATAGAACATTTTTTGTGCCATTCGCCTGTAACAGGATAAATCTTCCAGCTTTTAACAAACTTGAAATTCCCAACCATGAAGGAACGATAGAAATAAGCCTGATAACCTCGATAAAATACCTGGGTATAACAATAGACTCTCATCTACGCTGGAACGAGCACATCGATAACGTAACGAAAACAATGAGGCTCCATTTGCATAAATTCGAATATATGAGAAAAATACTAGATATAGGTAACTTTTAGTACTAGATATAGGTGATATACTAGATAAAGGTAATTAAAAACAGAGAAATAATTGGTAAAGTCAGTCATCATTATGAAACAAGAACAGCTAAACAGGCTACGAGGATACACAGGTTGAACAAATCAATCGGTCAACGTTGCCTTACATATCGTGTAGAAAAATATAATTGAAATAAGGTTATTCTGATTTTCACAAATTTTTATTGTTATATTCACAACAATTGTTTCGCTATCACAGTAGCATCATCAGGCAAGATCACACTTTGAATAACTAAGCTTGTTTTCGAAATCCATTGCTATTTATATTACAGTAAGTACAATAAATTTTTGTTGAGCACTAAAACCCAAAAAAGGGTCCCTGCAAACTCCAGCTTATCTGAATATATTTAACAGAGGTGAGTTATTTGAATCTATTTATTCGTTAAGTAAGGACTGAAACAATTCAATATGTGTAGAAGAGTTTTCAACTCTCTCCCCAGTGTATGCAAGACGTATATGATGGGGGTGAATTCGGTTCGGATGATCAAAAAACAGAGCATATCTTATATAACTTCAGTAGATAGACAGTTCATTCACTCACTTGTTGCTTGTCATGGTGTGTGATAATATTTGTATGCACTAAGTCTAAACATGATTGTCCGTGGTAGAATTCGTTGATTTATTGTTTACTTTTTGTTGTTGTTGATGCTTATATTTTAAAGTACTGCCCACACAGAGAGAAACTAGAAACGTTCATTTATGGGTAGAAGGGGTCATTTTATTCGATGTTGTTATATCTTTTTTCTTTTATTGTCCTTTTGCAATAACTAAAGTACAGTGTAATTGTTCTATTGTGGTTAATAAACGTTATTATTATTATTATCATTATTATTATGAGAAAACAATAAATTGTTCTATTTTTCCAATTCCATAGATTTTTCACATATTTCCACTATCTTTTATGTTATTAACATGAAGTTATTCCAAAGTGTTACGTTAAGGAGGAGCCCTATCCTAAAGTAGCGAAAATATTAACAAATTAATCACAATTATGTACACGTCATATATAGTACATAAACTTCATCAAAGATCATCTTGAAAGAAACCAATAAAAAATGAAGTTTACAATGCAATTGCTAGGTCAACTTTCGATTTTTTTCTCTGTATTTTTAACGTCAACCCTTTCAGGTCTGAGGTTTCAGTAGACATTGTTATTGTTGATAGTTGATATAATCCTGATACTCCAAGATGTTCTGAGAAGATTCCTCAGAAGTTTTATATAGCAACGGTGAATTAGCAGTTCTCCTGTTATAAAGATGATCTCTAAATTGATTATTAATAATGATAAACGAAAATTTTATCCAAATAATAACATTTGGTTGAAATTTTCGATTTCTCATCTTGAAAAAGATGATATTTCGACATGAAATATATCTCATTCAAAAATAGAAATTACTGTTTGAATAATTCGAAGGAGTGGATTCCACAAGAAGTAAATTCAATTTTTTGGATAGAACTTTTACTTTTCAAATATAAATGGAAAACTCTTATAAGTGAATATGAAGGGTGATATCCCTTGATTAGTTGAGATTTGCTTCACATATATCGTTTGTAGATATATGTGGTTGAATAGAATGTTGAAGAGCATGCTCTTAAAATGAAGATCGCAGATTATTTACATCTTTTGAGGTTTCATACCGGGAAATTTTATTGTTTTTGAACCCGTTATTTTAGTAGTCCTTACTTTCGTAGAACTTTTACATGGAAAATTCAAAAATTTACAACGATTTTTCTGCTCCTTTGGGTACTTTTCGCGGGAGTGATTTCTAAACCTAGTATTATATTTTCGTCTTCTTGCAGGTGTTGCACGTAGAAAATGTGGAGAAAATTTGGGTAGATACGAAACACCACGTACCTTATTCCTTTTCTGCGGAGTTCTTACAATACCTTTATTCCAGTTTTTTCGAGGTTTGGGAAATGCAGAATGTAAATAAGTCTTAGGTTGAAGAGAAAATTTTGGTATCTTGGATACCTTAGAATATTCATTTTCTGAACCATTTACTTGTTGAAATTGTGGAAACGAGAGTTGTGCATGAAAATCCCATTTTTTTGCGGATTCTGCCAGAGAAGTTTGCTGTTGGACTTTTGGTTGATTTGAGACAGTTGAGTCATCACCTGACTCTCTCGAAGTCTTTTCAATTACTTGTTGTACAGGAACTGGGTAAGTATCCAGGGTAATAGCTTCATCATCAGGTTTTTCTCCAAGTTTCGCAAGGGGAGGTTGTGGAAGAAACTTTTCCACATTTGAAAATTCAGTTTCATCATCTCCTTCTTCTGTAAGCTCTGAAATTGATGATTGTGGGAAAAGATTCTGTGGATTTAAGAATTCTATCTCATTGCCTTCACCACCAGTCTCGTTTTCACTTTTTCGTAGTGGTGAGGAAACTTTCGATGCATTAGGAAGCTTATTACCTTGATCTTTTCTTTGCTCTGAAAGTGGAATTTGAGAATCAAACATATCTACGTCATCACCTTCGTTACTTTCGTATTCTGGAGTTTTTGATACTGGAGATTCTGAAGAAAGTTTTGGAGGGTTTAACACTTTAACTTCATAATCTTCTCCTCTTATAACTTCTGTACGTATGAGTTGTGAAGGTTGAAGAGGATTTTCGTCGAATTTCACTGGAGAGGTTGAACCGGAAGCAAATTGGTACCCGAGAATAAAAATTAGTATCAAAATCATATTTGTTCACTTTGAATCTTGTTTCGTTTATTTTGAGTGTCTTGAAGAAACTTTTGACATTACGGTTCTCGTTCGATGCCTATACACTTGTGAACGAAATTATTTCTTCTATCAATACGAAACAAATGTTGAATGAACAATCAGCAGGACTATATTGCGTATAAATTGTGTATCAAATTGGAGCAATTGTTTTTTTGACATTGGTATATTATGAACGTTTTTATTTTATTACCTTGAAATGACAAATCTTCAAGCTTTCATATCTCTTTATGAAAAAATTGATTAATTATGGACCGACAAGGATTCTATTCTGCATATAATTGGAGACTGCCGACTTTTTCTGTGTCTGCCCTATTTATAGTTTTCAAGAAAAATTGAATTTCAAAGCTTACTAGCTTCTGTCAAAATTATATAAAAATGAAGTTTTTGATGATTTTACAAAATTTACAATATTTTCTGGTTTGAAATTACTTTTGAAAATTAGCTTATTTTTTAAACTACATTTTGATGTTAAACAGAACAGTGAAAGTCTTGCTTTTCGTTCGTAAAGTATTTCAAGTGTCAAAATTTAACAAATTTCAACTTCTAATGCTTATAACTTATAAAATACTTAATATTACTTATGAAATTGATTAAATTTCTTTAGCTTAGATGCTATTACAATTCTATTGATGCCTAAACATTTTCAAGGATATCTCTTACATTAATCATTTGAAAATATCTGACGTAGATGCTATCTTTCATTGAATTACGTGAATTTTTATCAAATTTGTCCTATTTACATAATTCTGGTAAGTTATATTTAATTTAGCTTATTCTTTGTCAACAATTTCACTAAAGTTTATATGTGATTCATTATAATAACAAATCTTTTCAACAAATTCTTCATCAATTTCAAATTGGATATCTAAATTCAAATTACTTCTATTTATTGCAACTTTGGCTGTTTTTACATTGAATAATTCTGAATTGAAATCTCCCTGTGAATTTTATTTATAAACTGTCAACAAGATTACTGTTTTTTGATTACCGTTCAAATAATTTTAATTTGACTAGTCGTTATGTATCCTGAATATGTTTTTTCTTCATAATTTCAGCTCGTGAGTATTTTTATGAATTGAATTATTAATATTTATATCAGAATGGATATTATTTAATTAAATGTGCTCTGGTTATACTCTAACGAATCAACTTATATACCACGGTAAGTCTTTTCCTTTATATTTTTATGTAATTATTTAATTTAAGTGTAAATTCCATGACAATATATATATTTAGTAATAATATTCTTTATTTCCAAGAATCACACAAATTCACAGTCTAAATCAGTAGAAAAAGCAATATATAAAAATAATAACGATAATATAGTTCACTCCGTAAGGCTACAGGGTATAAACATGTAAAACTGACCCGTGACCCGTGACTGTACGTGACTTCCAAATAAACAAAATATGAATATAGAACAGTATCCGATATTCAAATAGTTTCTCAAATTATAACTAATATATACCAACATAATTAATAAAGAAAATTAGCAAAAATCCAAGAGCAGACCATCCACAAGAATAATTGTTGATGAGTGAATATTATTCTATACGTACAATATACGTATCTACCGGATACATTCGGTCCGGACACATTCGGTCCGGAATTGTTATCCGTCATACATATACACATATAGTAATTTGACCATTATAATAACACCGTATTGAAGAGTCCATTCTTTATTTACATGGAGGAAGGTCGCATCTGGTACTTACCGGATAGATTACATACCTATGTAATCTATTATTAGATTTGAGCAAATAAAAGACATCATGTCTCCGTTCAGCCAGATCTTCATTCTGTTAGGAGTACAAATAAGTTTCCGCCGTTTTTTAACACAAATTGTTTATGAATCATTCCTAATGATTTTAAACGATTTGAGACTGCTTGCTGAGTGACTTCTAATGTTAGAGCAAGTTCTTTTTGTGTTTGATATGAATCTTCCTCCAATAATTCCTCCAATTCTGCATCCTCGTAAATTTTTGGCCTTCCACTGCGATCTTTGTCTTCTACGTCGAAATCACCGTTTTTAAACTTTTGAAACCACTCTCGACACGTTCTCTCACTCAAAGCACCCTCACCATATGCTTCTACGAGCAATTGATGCGCCTCAGCAACAGATTTCTTTAAATTAAAGAAGTAAACTAATATTTCCCGCAAATGACGCTTACTTGGCTCAAATTTTGACATTTTCAACTTATAAAAATTATATTTTACCAATATAAAATCAATGATATTAATAGGTTATGTTTGTTCTTGAATGTTCAAACTATTTTTTAAGCCGGTTATCATCTGTGAAAGCTAACCGAAACTCCGTGCCGCGCCATCTACAATAAAACGGCGGAAACTTATTTGTACTCCTAATATATATTCGTCCCTTGTCAGCGGTAGTAGTTTTATTCTTCGTTTTTAATTTTATGTATTTCGGAAACACATTTAGTTTCAAACATTTGGTATCTTATTAGGAGCTTATAATACCATAGGACTAATACACTGGTTTCAGCTTGTCTTAAATATTGAATTATTATTATTATTATTATTATTATTAATACACAAACAAAGGGAGGGGCGAACCCATAAACCCTAAAATTAACAAAATTTGTTGCCTCAGTAGTAAACATACCTCATTAAATGTCCAATAGAAAACCCGATAGCAAACTAAGCCAAAAAAAAGAAAAAAAAAAACAAATTTTCATTAATGTCTCAGCCAAACCACCCGTCCAATCCACTCTTAAACACTCCAACCGAACTCGCACCGACAATTCCCGCAGGTAGGGAATTCCACACTGTGAACACGCGATTCACTAAACAATTCTTGCGGCACCTGACAGAAAAGTTTTCCTTCTTAAGTTTTAAATGGTGACCTCTCAAACGAGTGTCAGAGCCTACACTATATATGTCCCTCAGCATGCCATAATTGTACCTCAATATACGAAAATGATAATCAAGTCTCCTCGTAGCCTGCGCCTTTCGAAGGTGCTGAGACCCACCATACTCAATCTTTCCTCATAGCTTGGTCGTGCACCTTGAAACCAAAGTCGCGTTGCCTTCCGTTGCAGTTTTTCCAAGCACTGTTGATCACGCACTAAATCAGCATTCCACACAGGCCCGCAATATTCCAACAATGGTCTTACGTAACTGGTGTATAATTGTATCCATGATTTCAGTGATATTTTTCGGAACGATTTTTTTAACATGAAGAGCCTGCTATTCGCCTCTTTAACAATTTTCGTAATATGCTCTGATCACGACAAATTCTCACAAACGGTCACACCAAGATCGTTATGGGATCGTACAGTGTCCAAAAGATGCTCACCCAGCATATATGTCCTACGCGAATTATTGCCCCCGAGATGCAAAACAACACATTTATCTATATTCAGTGGCAAAAGCCAGTCCGAGCACCATTGAGATATTGAATCCAGATCTTCCTGTAGAGTTCTGTGTTGGGTGGAGTAATTAAAAATCTTCGTGTCGTCGGCATAAAAAGCACAGTCAGACCGGATGTGACGAGATAAGTCACTGGCATATAATATAAACAACAGCGGCCCAAGAACAGATCCCTGGGGTACGCCGCTCTGTACCACTCTGTCTGTCGAAAAAGAACTCCCGATGCGAACGCAGAACTCTCGGTCAGACAAAAAGGATTTTATTCAAAGGAGAAGTCTTCCCCGAATCCCACAATGTTCCAACTTATGAAACAACCTCTGCCTAGGCACCCGATCAAAGGCCTTGGAGAAGTCCAAATAAATAACGTCCATCGCCTCCCCGCTGTCTAAAGCCGCAGTCCAGCTGTTGATGCATCCCAGTAGATTCGTCATGGTTGATTTACCCTTGACGAAGCCATGCTGCTGTTTTGGAACCAATTTGTGTTCATTGGCAAAATTACGAATTTTCTCAGCAATGATAGATTCCATTATTCTGCATACAACCGGTGTAAGACTGATAGGGCGATAGTTATTAGGGTCCAGCTTACTACCTGTCTTGAATACTGGTGTGATGCAAGCTTTTCTCCAAAGAGCACGCACTGTAGACTCATTGAATGATAAATTCAATATAATAGAAAGTGGAAAGGCCAAGTATTCAGACAAGGACCTCAGGAGTAGTGGTGACAACTGATCCGGTCCAGGGGAATAATTTTTCTTCAGCAAATTTAGATGTCGCCTTATATCTTCTGGGGTGAACTCTATCTTTTCCAGGGAAGACAGCAATCTTGAACCCTTGATTTCTGGATATTGAGTTGGAGTATCCTCAAGTGTGTAAACCAATGAGAAAGTATCAGCAAGCAGGTTGGCGGCATCCAGACCATCCCGACATAACTCATCACCGCTCTTCAACAATGGAATGCCCACCTTGGATATTAAATTTGAGCGGATATATTTGTGCAGCTTCTTTGGGTTGTTGGAGGTGGCAATGGATTCCTCATATCTTTCTCGTGAACAATTTATGCACTTTTTCAACATATTCGAAAAATCATTATCATTTTTAGATCGTTTATACTTACACCATAGTTTCTTTTTATGTTTAACCATGGAAAGAATTTCGCTGTTCAACCAAGGCTTAAGTTTATTCTGAACAATGGTTTTCTGTACGGTACACTGATTCCTATGGAAAGCAAGGGCATCAAGAAAATGTTTCCAAACGGTGTTAGGATCACAAGAGTCTCCCAGTACTTCTCGCCAGCTCACATCTGCCAATCTGGACTTTAATGCTTCTATATTCAACACATCAATCGTTCTGCAAGTTTGTTCAGTCATCTTCAAAAGATTGAGCTGTACTCGTGAAGTAATTGTAGCATGGTCCGAGCTACCGATAGGCGATCGAATGTCAGGTATCGTTAATAAAGAGGGTTGATTGGTCAACACAAGATCAAGAATGGAAGGAGTGTTGTTTACTCTAAAACGTGTGGGCTCCAGGATCAACTGACGTAAATTAGAGTTAAGAAAAAAATCAAGATAAAGATTTCTTGAATTAAGAGAATCGGTAGGAGTAATTTTGATCGGCCAAGAGATACCCGGTAGGTTGAAATCTCCGATAACAATGAGATTTTCAAGAGAGGATAATTGCTCTAATCTTTCAACCAGTATAATGTCGTCATTTACGGACGTATCACCGGGGCGATAAATACATACCAAATGAAAAACGTTTGTACCTTTATGTACTTTAAGAGCTATAAGTTCAATGTTAGCAACATCCTCAACAGATAATTGAGAGACACAGCAAATGTCTGAGACTGCTGACGACACATACACGCATACTCCTCCACCTCGACGGTTCAAGCGGTCACATCTATAAAGAGAATATCCATTGATACTGTACAAGGAATTGGGTTCTACATCCGTTAACCACGTTTCAGAGATAAGAATAAAGGCGGGATTGAGATCCTGTACGGTACAAATAAGCTCGGTAAATTTCGAATTCAAACTAGCTATGTTCGTGTACAAAAACAGCCAATCGACAAATTTTTCTGTGTGATTATTGTCGACGAAACCTGACTATCTTTGGGATGCCTTGTGAATACTTTATAGTGAGATCAGTTCCGCCATTAAGTTTTCTGTTTTCGAGCTCCGATCGCAATAGTTTCAAGCTCTCCTGTTGGATTAGAGTTTTATCATCTACGACAGTTACATTCTTTGTTGACATTCTTTCAAGAAGCTCTCGTTTATTCCGCAGGATATGCCTTGCATCATGTTCACTTTGCATGACCACCTTAATCATCCTAGGGAATTTACCGCCAGGTTTTCCAACCCTGAACAATGTAACTGGAGAATTCCGCATGCTCACAGCCTGCAAGACCTCACCAACAACCCCCGAATCATGATTTCCTTTCGCCTCCACATCACCCGTCACCTCCTGGACTCCCCTGACAAGAACATTCCTTGCTCGATTAATTCTATCGACAGCCTCATTTGCAATCTTATCAGCAAAAATTGGGGATGAAACATCATCGAAGGTATTAAACCTTTCCTCTATGGATCTGAGCTTATCGTTTATTTCAGTTGATTTTGCATCTATAATTTCAATCTTAGATTGGAGATCATTTTTATAATCCTGAAGGAGAGCCTTAAGATTGGCGAACGTTTCTATGTTTGAACAACAGCCATTACATAGAATTTTGAGCCCACGAACCGCCTGTCTGGTCACACGATCCTCGGCTCGCAGATCCGTGCAAGCCAGATGCATACTCCCCTTGCAAGCGCTGCACTGGAGACTGGAACCACGGTCACGGTCGGAGACCGGCTTCGCACAATTCACGCAGACAGCCATGGGTGGGGCGGCGAGAGACAGAGATAAGAGTGAAATCGAAGATAAACAATACAAATGGTAACAGAAATGTTCTCACCGAAGTGTTTACCGCGGAAAATAAAGTTCTCAAATATAGTTGAACCCTCAAATTTCACTTCACAACTGAACTGTAGAATCCAAGAAAAACAATCCACACAAGTTCCACTTAATGTATCGACTTACTGATAATCAAATTTTATTATAAACAAAGAGAGAGCTAAGAAGCTGTTCACTACTTGACTGTTCTCGGAGAATAATTGAATCAGTCCTTACGTGGTGAAAATCCATATTAAATATTATTTAAATAAGGTTATTCTGAATTACACAGGTGCCTTGAATCCGTTAGAATCCCTAGAGATAAATAAACATAATAAAATTGGAATACTACTTAACGAACAAATAGATTTAAACTCACCTCTGTTAAATATATTCAGATAAGCTGGAATTTGCAGAGACCCCCTTTTTTGGGATTTAGTGCTCAATAAAAATTTATTGTTCTTATTGTAATATAAATAGCAACGGATTTCGGAAACAAGCTTAGTTATTCAAAATGTAATCTTGCCTGATGATGCTGCTGTGATAGCGAAACGATTGTTGTAAACATAACAATAAAAATTTGTGAAAATCAGAATAACCTTATTTAAATATTATTTAATATGGATATTCACCAAGTAAGGACTGATTCAATTCAAGATTCAGATATAGAAATCACGCGAGCCAAGGAGGAAACCATTTCTTGGCCAATCCAACGATTGGTATAGGATTGGTCCAAATATTGTCGAACTATCCTATGGTTATGCACTGCAGCACCATCGTGCTGAAAACACATGGTTCTTCGGGTATGCAGGTCTACTTTTTCTTACATTCGAGGAAGAAGTTCGCGAAGCAAAAGTGAATAGCGTTCACCATTCAGCACATTGTCGAAGAGGTAAGGTCGAATAACGTGATGTTCAATATATCCTCCCCAAACATTTAGCGACTATCAGGTTTGGTGATTAACTGTTCTCAACCAAATAGGATTTGCGACTGTATAATAATGTTGGATGGAGTAGTCCGTTACTTTGTGATAGTTCATTTTAATGGAATGAAATAAAGAATTACTTTGTTTTCTATCACTTTTCATTATAACTGATATACAGTGACTCGAGTTTCGTAGTGTTTACTACATTTTCAAACTGAATGCACAAATTAGATCTCAACTATTATATATGGGGATTGTAGGCTTCGGCAGAGCTTCGAAGAGAGGGGTTTTCCAAAGTTCCGTCTGTTCGTTAAGTAGTTTTATAATTGGTACGTGCCTTTTATATTTTTCAATTTCTATGGATTCCAGGATGTCAAGTTTTTTCCCTTTCGCTTCCACGTGCAAGATAACAAGGTTGTTCAATTCTGGGAACGTGTGATCTGTAGTGAAGAAATGGTTCGCAAAATTGGAATTATTCTTCCGGTTCCTAAAAGCAGATTGATGCTCTTTGTACCTTTTATGGAAAGGTCGGCCCGTTTGTCCTATATTCACACTATTACACTCTTGACGACTTAATTTATAGACTCCAGAATTATTCAGTCGGTTCTCTTTGTCTTTCGGATTAAAAGAGAGATTAGAAATTTTATGGGAGGGTGTAAAAGCAGTTACTATGATAATTTTTGATAAAATTTGAGCTATTTTTTGTGAAATTGGTCCAAAATATGTTAGAGAACCGACTGAATAATTCTGGAGTCCATAAATTAAGTTGTCAAGAGTGTAATAATGTGTATATAGGACAAACGGGCCGACCTTTCCATAAAAGGTACAAAGAGCATCAATCTGCTTTTAGGTACCGGAAGAATAATGCCAATTTTGGGAACCATTTCTTCACTACAGATCACACGTTCCCAGAATTGAACAACCTTGTTATCTTGCACGTGGCAGCGAAAGGGAAAAAACTTGACATCCTGGAATCCATAGAAATTGAAAATATAAAAGGCACGTACCAATAATAAAACTACTTAACGAACAGACGGAACTTAGGAAAACCCCTCTCTTCGAAGCTTTGCCGAAGCCTACAATCCCCATATATAATAGTTGAGATCTAATTTGTTCATTCAGTTCGAAAATGTAGTAAACACTACGAAACTCGAGTCACTGTATATCAGTTATAATAAAAAGTGATAGAAAACAAAGTAATTCCTTATTTCATTCCATGTATAAGAATGCATATTATGTATATGGTTTGACCGAACTACTGCTTTTAAACGTTGCTTCATCGAAAAACAGAATTTTGTTTAAAATATTATTATCCTCCTCAATCCTGCCATTCATTTCTATAAAAAACGCAACTCTATCAGCAAAATCACTACCATACTGTTCTTGATGTAGGTTCAGGTGAAGATGATGGAACTTATGCTTCAATATTATTCGGTTCACACTACTTTGTGAAATATCCGTTTCAGTTGCTATTTCCCTTGTGCTCATGTGAGGATATTCCTGTAGTATCATAAAACTCGTAGTTCATTCTCCTCATCAACTCCACCACCAACAATTTCTTTTGACGTGACAACGTCTTATAATTCGATAGAGCCGGCTGCACGCACGAAAAAACATGACTCATGCGGCGTTACGTCGCTCTGAGGCGTTCCATGTAAGGCTTGAAGTGCAAGCGAGAGCGCGGAACGAGCGACAAAGAAGCACAATCGGCCTTTGCGTTCGGCTGCCGAACGCTGCCGAACTTCGGCAGCATTCGACATCCGTCTCTCTCCTACTTCAGTGAGCGATGCGTCTGCGTGGACAGCTGTTATACTATAGTACATCTACATGTTTTGATCGAGTATCAAGTGCAGTGAAAAGTGAATGTGGTGTCAATTGTTTATAGCAACGATAATTACAGCGATAAAGGTAATGATTCTTTCGATATTAATTATATATTCAGTGATATATTATCGAATATTTATGCTTTCATTATTAAAATGAAAAGCATCGGTCCACTAGTGCAGCGATTGTAGGTTATGATATAATTGAGAAAATTAAAACTATAAGCTCTACTATTTCTCGATGGGTAAAAAATCGATGGCTTTACTATTCAATCGAAATAATTATCGAGCGTAGCTATGATTTAAAAAAATTAAAACATAAATATTAAATCTTCCACATATCACAACAACGTGTCTGAATTGACAGGTTGGACCAGCCATCCGTCAAAGGGAACATTTTCTCCTATATCAAACACATTAAGACGGGCTTTTTAAAAACTAGATTTACGAAAATTTTAATGTTTCTAAATTTAAAATTTTAAATGCAAGATTTATAAACAATAATTTAATCAATGTTTATTCTTATAATGAATTATTTAAAATTAATACTTTTTTATAACAAATTACAACTAAATTTGCAAAAATAATCAAGTAACTAATTGAAAAAATTTACTTATATTATTAAAATAAAAAAATCAAAATTTGAATTTTTACAATTGAGTAGAAATTCAAACAATAAATTTTATTCAAGTATTTTGTTGTATTTCTATTTTTTAAATTTAAAATGATTTTCAGAATGAAGAATTTTATGATATTTTTTTAAATTGTTTCGAACGACGATTTACTTTGCAGAACCGCTTACAATCCCACCATGGAAAAAAACCTGACGAACCGGAGGATGTCACGAATAAGCCACTACCTTTGATGAGTGAACCCATGGAGGTTCAAGATGCTATAGCATCTACTTTAGCAACGCCATTCGCGCAGCCAATAATCACTCACAACGTGAGTACAGACAGCGTATCACAGCATCTAGAACTCCTGCTCAGGCGGCTGCTGCGAGAAAATCGAAAAACGAAAGACAACGCAACAACAGATTACGCCAAGCTGCTAACTTGGCTATTGCCTGTAATGCTCTTGAAACGACAACTACATCTCCATCTCGTTCAGGGTAAGAGTCGAACAATGTCCAAACTAGAAGTCAACGACAACACGCGCAACAACAATCTACCACCACTGCAGATCAACCTGATGAGCGTGTCAATCTCACAAATGAGCCACTCTTTCCTGCAATTCCTGTTCCCATGAAGGTTCAAGAAGCTGTTGCATCTACCTCTGCGACGCTATTTGCAGAACCAACAACTGCTGCTCCAAAAACAAGGGCACAAATACAACGTGAGTATAGACAGCGGACTGCTGCATCCAAAACTCCTGCACAGGCAGCAGCTGCAAGAGAAGCACGTAATGTAAGAGATCGAAACAACAGATTACGCCAAGCTGCTAACTTGGTTACTGCCAGTGGTTCTCTAGAAGCGACAACTACATCCTCATCTCGTTCAGGGCAAAGGTTAAACACCGTCCATATTGATACTCAACGACAATTTACCGACTAACAACGTCAAACTTTAGCAACAGAACCAGCAGAAAATTCTGTACAACCAAG
The DNA here is from genome assembly GCA_034642435.1 of Megalocaria dilatata. Lineage (NCBI taxonomy): Eukaryota > Metazoa > Arthropoda > Insecta > Coleoptera > Coccinellidae > Megalocaria > Megalocaria dilatata. The sequence goes on along the minus strand of CM067859.1, from coordinate 59,594,875 downwards.
TACTTCTTCAGATCAAATTGAAGTTCAAGCACAATCTACTTGGAACACTAAATAGTCATCATCAATCATAAAATTCAAATCTACTTTTTTGGACAACGATTTTGGCTACGCTTGCTCGGTCTGTGACAGACTTTGGTTTAGAAACGACCTTAAACCCATCACTGCAGCACAGCTGAAGGTAATTTCGGATTGGTTTATCAAAGAAAATCGATAACTGAGCAGCGAAGAATATGAACTGGTTTGCAACACTTGCAGAAAGTCACTAAACAAACAATCGATGTCCATCAGTATTTTCTTAAGACGTTGTCACGTTCAACTATCGTCAGTAAACCGACTTTACAGACAACCACTTTTTCAGGATAGGAAACACTACCAGTGGGTTCAAATCGATCTCTCAACCTTTGAAATGAAACCACCTGTGGAGTTCTTGCTTCCGGACATTTTTCATGGTAGATTATGTGTGCTAATTAAACATTTCTATCAGCTTCGCCAATACACTAAATAAACCATTTTCACTAATTCTTTGCATGTAAAATTCATTGTTGTGTTATCGTTTTTACTTCCACCAATTGAATGAATATGTTGAAGCTCTCAGTGAATGCGGATGTTGCGAGGGAGCTTCCACCTCTTAGTTAGGGAGACGGCGTTTCGTTTCCGAGCATGCGCATCTGAAACTCGTCAGACAGGCTTGATGCGCAGGCTCTGCCTGTTACGCCGCTGACCATGCGTCCGCTTGGAACGCTGACTTTCAAACGCATTGCCTTGCTCTATTTGAACCTGGCTGGGACGGTTAGTCACGATTCTTATGACTGGTCGGGTCCTCTATCGGTAGGCCGGTCAAACTACTATGGAGCAAGGCAGGTTTCTGGACGGGGAGCGAATAAGTTGTTCGCTACAATGTTATTAATTAAAATTTCAGGATTTAAATGATAAGAATACTTTATATTTAGCCGTTTAATTCAAAACTGAAGGTATCATTCTCGGTACACATTTGATGATCTCCCGAACATGTGTCAATAAATATCAACAAGCATTTGAAAAAAATCGAGTTAATTGGATTTGTAATTTGTCATTTGAAGATCAATGTAGTAGGTGATAGAACATAGACATCGAATCATTGCCCATTTCAAAAGATACGCAGAAGCTTATCGAAATTAAGTGGCAAATCCAAAGATGTATAAAAAATAGGGGGTTTCCATTCAAAAATACCGAACCTATGTGTGTATTTCATTTTCTGACATCCTGTATGTGATTTTATTTTAAATAATTTACACAGTTTTTATGTTTAACAATTTAAAAAACTGTGAATTATTTTAAATGAAATTTTTATAATGTTTCACCTAAATAATATTTAAATAAGGTTATTCTGATTTTCACAAATTTTTATTGTTATTTTTACAACAATCGTTTCACTATCACAGTAGCATCATCAGGCAAGATTACATTTTCAAAATGTAATCTTGCATATTTCATTCATGTTATCTTGTATGTGGATGAAAATATTTTCATGATGTGCGGATTGTACTACACACCGTTTGGAAAAAAGAATCAAGTCGATAATTTGAATAGAAACGAAGTTATGGACAATATATATATATCAAACCGGATAAATCGTTATATACCAACCTACTGGCCAAGTGTGTGAGATACTTGCCTGAAGACGAAAAGTTCTCAAACGTCGAACTAAGATATATTGAGCGGAGCATGTGGCCGAAAACACCAGCGCCATTCGATGAAGAGGAGCGCGAAATCCACGAAGAGCAACCAGAAGATCAAGGGATAGTAAGATGGACAGGGTTTTCACTAGAAATTATCTCTCGTACCCAGATGTGACCCCGTTGAACAGACCGAAGATTCCTCGAATGATGGGATCTCGCATGATGCTGCAAAAAGTTCATCTAGTAAATGCAATAATCGAAACGCGCATCACAACCATCTTCACCCTCAGCGACATAGTAGACCTCGTATACGCAGGAGAAGCTGCTGTGTGTGAAGTAATGAAGGCACGTGGATCAACCAATCACGAGACCGCAGAGAGACCAACCAGCGTGGAATGGCCGCCTAGAAGCAAAAATAATAAAAACCAGAAAGAAAATTGGCATATCATATACTCACCTCAATAATGCGGTTACATCAAATGAAGTCATCAAGGCAGCCCACAAGATAGCCTCCGAATTTCGAATCAAAACTCGAACACCCGACTTTATGCAGAAGCTGGAGACCCTGCGGGATAACCTGAAACAAAGGGTAAAAGCTTTAGGCACCATCACCATGCACATTTGGAAATATGTGACGAAGCACCATATTTTGGCTCTTGAGCAGGGTGATTGCTGCAAGGACGCGAAGGGCTGTAGGGAACTCCTTGTAATCGACCAGATCATTACCAAACAGGTAGCAAGTAAGCTCCAGAATATCTCGATTGCCTGGATTGATTACAAAAAGACGTTTGACTCAGTACCGCACTCCTGGCTGCTAAAAGTGCTTCGATTGTATGGAATCTCAGAGGGTAACCGGATGCAACATACTTATTGACTCATGTAGAAAATGCTTAAATGTCACATCCTCGTGTCCCATACTGGCATCCAGAGATTATACAGAGCGTCATAATGCTATGGCAAAGGTGTATCACAGGGAACTAGCGAAAAAAACCGGTCTTATAGGGGACTGCGGAAAATTTTATACTTACGTTATGGAGAACGACAGGTATGTATAAATTGTATTGGGACACGACTATCGTCACGGATAGAGGAGTTGCGCACAACCGACCGGAAATTTTGCTTCTTCATAATGCTGAAAGATTTGCTCAGATCGATGTAATGCTGCCGAAGACGATAATATGGTGCGAGCTTATGCGGAGAAGCTGACTGGATATCATGATCTCGCATTCGAGCTTGAGGAGATTTATGGGCTAAAGCGAACTTCAATACTTCCTCTCATAGTCTCGGTGAATAGCTTGGTTGAGATCCACTTAAGTGAAAATATCGAACGCTTACAGCTAGACACCCGTTTGATCAGTCAGGCCCAGAAGCAGGTAATGTTGGCCACTGCGCGTCTGGTTCGGAAGTTTCTAACCAGCTCCTTAGAATAACCTTGGCTCTTACCTTGCCCGGTTACTTTAGGTACCTACCCGTATTTATATATTCCAGTTTATTCGTAGATTCGATATCTCTGTCCGGGATGATTCAGATCAATGAATTTCATAATATTTCGGGTAACACACTTGATTTGATTCTAAATAACAGCTTCAAAATAACTAATCTGAAACTTACTGAGCACCCTCTAATATGGACTGTTATCACAATTCATTTGAATTTGACATAGATGTTTCAGCATCATTTAAAAGATATTTGAATAATCACGATCCCGTAGTTTCAGTCTTTCCGATTATGATTCGTTAAATGTGGCATTACAAGCTATCGGCTGGAGTGGCGAACTTTCTCGGCAGGATTTGGATGGTTCTGCGGAAAGATTTAAAGAGATCATTTGTTCTCTCTTCGAAAGGTATGTTCCCTCATTTCCCAGATACTCCCCCCCTGTCTCTGTACCTTGTCGTGGTGGGGGAGCTTGTCATAGCGAGTGTCCTAGTTCCATTTATGGGATGGAGGATATGGTTATGATGCCTAAAGCAGAGACTCGCAATCCTAATTTCCTTTCTTTGTTTCTTTCTTGCATAATACCTTTCCATCATGTTGTCCCAACCCTACCTTTCCTACCGCAGGACTTGGAATCGTACGGGGAAGCTGGCTCTGATTGACGACCAGAATCTGCGACCCTGCGATCGATTAGAGTTCTGTTTTTCTTTCATTGGCGAAGGCGATCCCCGCTAGTCCTTAGCGTGGGTTTCCAACCTTCGTCCTCTTAGCCCGCTGAGGGATCTTAAATGGTTGCTGAATGAAAAAGGGAGACTACGACGTTTCGAACAAGCTGGGGGGTTTGGGAGATTCGCTCTGCTCGCCCCCAAATTTGGCTCCGTTTTTAGTTCCTGAAGCTCCTGCTGCGGGGTCCTGATTGGTCCGTTGGAGGACAAAGGGAGACTGCGACGTTTTGACCAAGTTGGGACCTTGGGATATTCGCTGCGCTCTTCCCTAACTCCGGCCCCATTCGTGGATCCTAAAGCTAACTTTTACCGCTGCGGGTTCGGAAGTGGTCCGCTGGAGAAAAAGGGAGACTACGACGTTTCGACAAGGTTTGAGGGTCCTTTAAGATACGCTCTGCTCTCCCCCAAACTCTAGCGCCCTTTTGATCCTAAGGCCCAGTTCTATGATGCTTCGGAACCTCGCTTTTGGCGGCGAACAGCGAAGCGACCCTGTGGCGCGTGGGGTCCATGCTGACAGGCCGTTATCTGTGTTGATTCGTTGCTTCAGTCTTTCATAATCCATAGGCACTCTGCCCAAATGATTGAGTGGTGGGATCGCTACGGCGATCCTCTTTGGTGTGGGAGAGGTGACTTGTGGGGGTCCCTCACCTAATTGTGCTGGCGCGGAGTGTTCTATAATCCTTTCTCCAAAACTCCTTTCTTTCTCTTTCAGCTTTCGGGGGTCTGCTGGAGTGTCAAAACTTGAGCAGAAACCCGGGACAACAATGATGACAATGGTACATTAATGTTATTAGAGAGCTCTGCTCATATTTTAACTTGTACAATTCTGAGTATTTCCCAGATACTCGCCCCATGGCATTAGAGCTAGGCGTGCTGGGGGCGCTTGTCAAGACTAGGACCCTAGTTTCATCCCGGTGGAATGGAGGGTTAAGTCTTGGTGCCTAACGTAATGCCATCGCGCGAGTCACCGGTCCTGTGTGGTGAAAGATCTTCCGAATGGGATCCTTGTTTTGCCGTTATGGTGGAATGGAGGGCTGAGCCGATTGATTAACTCAGTGACAAATAGTTTGTCGCCGCACAGGGCATTTCCAGCTTTTTCTGTCCAATGGCCGAGTGCGTTATGTAGCATACTGCGTTACCTCAGGAGGGTAGATGCCACAGGTGATACTTGTATCACCTGGCCACCCGATTGGTGTTAGAACCTAGGAGGTTGTGGTTGAAAGTCCGCATGCTGGACTAGGGAGGTATTTCATTTATCTGTACGCAGACCCATATGTTCAGGATATTCTCATGAAATGACTCAGGGTTTTGCGGGATCTGACGGTTCGACTAGCCTTGTCCTGAACCCAGATCTATTGCGTAACGTTTCAAGGTTTGTGGATCTCGACGAAACGGCCAGTCCGTTGGTGCTTGACGCCAGAATCAATCGTAATACCTCACGTGGGTTCATGGGTCATGACGTACAGGCCGTGTTGGCGGTGCTCGTACCAGGATCAATTGAGTCATCAACCTTGGGATTATCTAAGTTCGTAGAACTGCGTTCGCCCTTCCGGCGAGTGAGTCCCAAACAACTCGGGTACTGACCATGCAGAGCCAGTAGAGGCCAGATAGTGCTTCGCTGCTACCAGTCAGACACTTGTAAGCTTTCGAACTGAAGCTCAAACTGGAAGCTGGTGGGTGTATCTCTTCGGAGTGGTTCTCGCTTCGCACGATGATATGGCGTAATCCTTATCACACTGTTTGCTTCTGGGGGCAGACTGTGGAGAATGCTGAGTAGTCATTTGGAGAAAGAGCCACGCTCATTTTCCAATTCGAAAACCTGGTAGAATTCACATTTCCTAGATACTGTACAAAGTACCCTACTTGGTACACGCTCCCTACTATAAAAGTGATTGAAGAAAAACGGTAATTTCATAGGGGTTGGAAGATTTATAGAAATTTATTGGACTATTCGACTTACAAGCTTCTCAGGGGTAGGGCCAAGTACCTAATATCACAAGACTATATAAGATTTATTAATAGCGGGGAGAGTAGCATCAAACAAGACCCGAAGTTTTTCTGGTGTTAGGTCCACAGTAAAAAAAACTCTCCCTGTATCCCCGATTCCATCAGAACCCCAACCGGAAATGTCACTGATCAGCAAAAAATATGTGATCTGTTTTGTGAATATTTTGGTTCAGTAATTGAAACTTCCACAGGAAAAAAAATCATTGAACATCATGATACGCCTTTGAATATCGGGTGTTATAGTATAAGTCGGGATAAAATTAGAGAAAAGATCATTGTAATGCCAAATGTTGGTGGTGGTCCCGATGAAATCTCGCCATATTTTTTAAAACAGTGTACTGAAGAGATCCGGATCCTCTAAGGATCATACGAGTCACAGAGTCCCTGATAGATTATATAAATTCCACCATTATGTCATTGTATTTTCCCGCTTTAATTTCGGTGTCAAAATACTCTGTGGCGCTGTAACTTGACACGTAAGTGATGAGTGAGAATAAAAAAGGAGAACAATGTCCTTATAGCGTCCCCATTGTATTTGAATTCATTCGAGAGGAAGGTTCTTGGAAATAAACCTCCTGAGCAACTTAGTAGTCTACTCGAGATAATAGTATTTATAACAGTGTCCCTTGGTAACTCTTAGTAAGTAAACTTCTTTTAAATGCTTCTGATTAATTACATGCTTTACATTTTTAAATACCACCTTTGTGTTAATGTGAAATTAATGACTGCACGTTCGTTCATTGTACTTCGCTTTCCATTCTTGTATTTTTGCTTTGCCGTTATTTAATCCCACCGAAATGTTTTAACTAAATTGCATTGCCTTTGTACATAACTTAAGCAACCCTCACAAGTTTTCTGTTTGTATTGTAAACTTTCTCTCGGTGCCTGATTGCTTTTTGCTGTATTTGTAAATAGTGGTTCTTTATCTGCGTAAAACTTGCCAATAGGGATTTGTATTATCTTTTCTTACTCATTGCGGTGCTTGATATGTAACTGATTTGTATGTACTCTTGTGTGATCCCCCGGATACCCATTTCTTTATTCTTATTGTAACGACCATTAACACGCCTGGGTAATGGGGTACTGTATCTATTTTATAATGTCCTGGTTAGTTTGTGTTACCTATTTGTCATATGCATGTGCCCGCTTACTTTGAGAGATTGTATTCCATGTGAACCAGTGGCGTTCTTTAGGGTAAATTGCTGGGGAGTCCTGGTAGAGGACAACATATCGTATAGAGAAAGTAAATAACTCCAGATATCCTGATTGCTAGATAATTGTTCCGAGGTATTGTGAGACCCTCAGGGATTACTTTACATGACCATTCAGGTAGTGTTCGGTTCGTTCTTCAGTAATATCTGAGCCTTCCTGGGCCCGAGGAGGTCAGATACAGTTCCTTTGATAGTAACTTCTCCGGTCGACTCGAATTAGGTTAGATTGAAGGAGATTCAAGGAGATCTCCTGGGAATGTCACAATTACCCTTACCTTACTGTCCATTTAACTTACCCCTTGTAGTTAAGGTTCAGCACTGATTACCGGAAGTACAGTCGAAGGTGCGCATGCTGGCTGTATCCCCCATTTCCTGCATAACTTTACCCTTTTCCGCTGCGCAAGAATGATATCTGATTTGAGCGAATACCGACCTAACAATATGTAGTAATAAGTCATTTAGACCCGGGGCGCTATTGGTTTCACAGGGCCGCTTTGCGAACCACTGCGTAGAGTAGATTTAACCACAGGCTGATGAATGTGTTTCCATTTATTGAGGGTTGTTGCTTTTGAACATTATTAATAAAAATATATTATTCTGGTATTATTGTGTTTCGAATATTTGAACCTCCCGTCACTGTTTCCTTGCTCTCGTTAGGTGTAATTTGGGTTGCCTACACAACGTAACGTCCTATTCGCCCGCCACTAGACAATCACGATAAAAAGGTTAGCGCTCTTTAGATTACTTCGTATTATTCCATATCTTTAAGAGTACTCCGTAAACCCCTAGATCTTTTAGAGTACTCCGTAAGCCCCCAGATCTTAGAGTACTACGTAACATCCCGGATCTGTTAGAGTACTCTGTAATGTACGGGATAGCTCAGTACCAATAATTTGATCGAACCATTTTATATTTCATTTAATAGATCACTAACAGAAGGTTGTTTTCTTCCGAAGTGGAAATTTTCTAACTTGATTCCAATTTTATAGTCTGGCGATACAAATTTTGAAGAGAACTATAGGCCCATCTCTATACTTTGCATGATCGGTTAACTTTTCGAGAATATCGTGACTGATATGCTGTTTTTTGATGTAAAGAATATACTCAATGTCGATCAACATGGTTAACGTCGTTAAAAACCACTCAGTAGATACTAATTTATTTTCATACATAAAATATATTCTGGGAAGTATGGACTCCGGGCTTTCGGTTGACTCCGTGTATACTGATTTCAGTAAGGCCTTCGACAAAATTAACCATTTCATCATGATTTCCAAACTTGCTGGGATTGGTGTGCATGGGGGTCTTCTCAGATGGCGAATCTTACCTCAGGAATAGATCTCAGAGAGTTGTATTGGGTCAGTTCAGATCTGAAGATATACCTGTAACATCGGGTATCCCGCAGGGCCCACATCTTCGCCCCTTGCTGTTCCTTCTCTACATTAAAGATGTCTCTAAGTGCTTGTGATTTTAAAAGATCAGATGCTGGCGATCTGAAAATGTTCCGATCAATTTCCTATCCCTCTGACCGATCACTTTTCAGGGAAGACTTGAATCGTTTTGCCCTCTATTGTGAAGAGAATCACTACTCGAAACGACTCATTGATCAGCATATTTACCATATTACGAAAAAAGCTAATCGTATGCTCGGTTTTATTCTTACAACTGCTTACAAGTTCACGAACCCCATTGTGTTGCGTACACTATGCTTGGCCTAAGTTAATAGTGTATTAGGTTTTTGTTCAGTGATATGAAGCCCTCGCTATGTTATATATATCGATAGGCTGTAGGGAGTTCAGAGGAGATTCATCAGACATTGCCAAGCACGATTCTTCCCCTCTGTAGTAAATGTGTCCAAGTTGCACCGAAAATCCTCATGCAATTTTTCATCAGCCTTTGTGTCGTGTTGCTATGGTTGCGGTAGCTTTCAACACTGCTGCGCTAAAAAAAATATTTATTTTTATTTTGAATCTTTCCATCAAAAACTCGTCATGAAATTTTGCGTTAATATTTTTTGTTGAACACCGAATGCCAGATCGATTATATCTGTAGTTTCTGAAATATTGAGAAAAATGTGATAAATTTTAAAATGTATTATTAATTCGAGTCTACCCATAAACAAGTTTATCTGGGATATTTAGGTCCAAAATTTACCTTATGAACCTTAAAGTGTAACTAACTCTTTCATTCGAAAGTTATAGTGTTTAAGGTAGCGCTCAAAGCTGATCCTCCCACAAAATGAGTTCGTTAACTTCTAATTACAAACTTAACGAAATTTTGAGACAGCTTTTGCATCATTTTTTACTCCTAAATTCTAAATTTGAACTCGATCGTAGGATTGTTGCTATGGTTTCAATTTCCCACAACGCTGCTACGCATACTGAATGCTTTGTTTGTTTTCGAATCTTGTCTTCCAATTATCTTCACAAAATTTCGCACGAACATATGAGTTATTATTCTATTTCTAAGTGCCAGATTTGAGATCATATTTGTAGTTTCGAAAATATTGGAAAAAATGAGAAAAGATATCAGATGTCAAAAAATTCAGCTAACGTTGTACCGATTCTGCCTATTGACAAACTCATCTGGAATATTCGACCCCAAACGTAGCCTTGGAATTTCCACACTTTCCCTCCTTTCGAAAGTTATAGTATTTTAGGGAAGCGCTTAACGTTGATTCGCTCACAATTTATTTATTTTATTTTTTGAAAATGATAATCATACGATTCGCATGAAATTTTACATGAATTCGTGTGTAAATTTTTTTCTTATGAACGTTCAATTTCAGGTCTATTGGATTGGCAGTTCAGAAAATATTGAGAAAAATAAGAGAAATTTGCAAATGCAAATAACCCTGAAGTCATTACACCGATTTTGCATATTAGCAAAAATTACCGGGATGCTCAGACTACAAAATTTTCCTGAAGGTTTCAGGGATCTAGCCATTTCCATTCGGAAGTAAGAGTGTTTACTTCTTTTGAACTCGATTTCTTCATCAGTGAAATAAAATAATAAGAAGCGGTTTTTGTTGTGAGAATAGAACATAGAGTACCTTGGATATAAGATGTACCTAGTTTGAATGTTCAACAAACAGATATTCCTAGATATCGAATGGCTAAGTTTATTTATTGTTAATTGATTTCATCTTTTAAATGTGAAGTTCAACTGGTCTTATCTGCATTGTATTATTTTTTGAGGATGTGCATGTTTTGAGAGTTTTTAAACTTATTCAAATATATTGAATATTTCAAATAAATTAGTTTTTGAGAAGTTCTTAAAATTATGTTGTATATTTTTGAGAAAGAATTAATTCTCGTAAATATAAGATCAGAAAACAAAACATTTTATCACAAGCAGAGCATTGCGTACGCTTGTCTGAAGAGTTAAGTGCGCATGCTTGGAACGAAACAAACAATTTCAATTATAGAATGTCAATGAATTTAAGTAAACCTTAAAATAACTTACTTTGTTCTTTGATTTTGTTAGAACATAGATCAATCTTGAATATATAATGAATGAAAAATTCTTTTGGAAATTAAAATTGTAGAAGATAAACATATTTCAATTTGTTTTGATATTCAAATTTTGTTATATTTCTTCTATCAAGTAAAAAGCCTTTCTATTTTATTTTATATATAATATATAATTATATTTTGGCTTCAATTGGCATTTATTTTCTTTATTGGTACAAATAAAAAAAATAAGAAAGTTAACTTGTAGACTCCGGATTTATTTTCTTTATTGGTACAAATAAAGAAAATAAATCCGGAGTCTACAAGTTAACTTGCAAAGATTGCCCTTTAGTATACATTGGCCAAACTGGTAGATCATTCAAGAAACATATCCAAGAACACCAAAGGGGTTATATATACAATTCTGTACATTCGACATATGCTAATCATGTCAAGGAATTTAGGCATAATTTCAACAATAATTATGAAATTATCCACGTTGAAAGCAAAAGTTCTAGATTAACACTTTTAGAGTTTCTTGAAATCAACAGGTATAATGCCCGTAGAATCCTTTTGAACGAACAAGCAGATGTCGATCATTCTCCATTACTGAATATTTTTCCTTAACGGCATTTTTAGCGGCAAACTCCAATAAACACCTAGAGTTTTTATGACTTGTGCTACTATTATTTGGTCACGTACCTAAAAATGTATATAAATTCGGTTACACTCAATACCATCAGACAGTACAATGTAATACCTGAAGAAGCCACATCGTGGTGAAACAATTGTTGTATTAGTACAAACATTTTTGTGGAAATAAATTACTGTCATATATACATTTTTTTTAATTGTAATATATGTATATGACTCCCCTCGAATTGAGCGCTGGATCCGCCCTTGTCGATTTTATACGTCTATTAAATATAAGCAGTGCTTATAAAACATTAATTGAATTCTAAAAGATTTAAAGAATGAAATTTTTCGAAATTAAAATTGTAGAAGACTAACAGATTAAATCTGTTTTGATATTCAAACTTCATCTGTCAGTTTATCATTTTGGACTGAAATTTAGAAAATTACAAACATTTAGGTGAAACGATAGCATGCAGTTCCCTGAAATGAGGTGACAAAAAATGGCTAAAATCATTGACCTGAAGTCAGAAGCTTTTGCGTACTTGTTCAGCATTCCATTTCATCTCAAAATTTCCAATATAGTGTGGAAACCACTTATGAAATTCTTTGTGTCCTTATTTCAAAAAATTATAAAAAACACTGGGGCACGTCAACCTTCAAATTTAATGGTGCAAATTTTGAACATGAATTTAAATATAGAAGTTACACTATATGAATAAATCATCTTTCTGTCTAATCGTTATGCACAGTCCGTCCTCTTTATTTTAAATGGAACACCCTGTACAATTTTATATTTTCTAAACCTGATTTCAACGAACTATATAATGTTGAACGCAATCTAGTTAGCACTAGGATTTGTCGCTTCACTGAGAGTTTTGTTGTTTTGTAAAGATTAATTGTTTCTAGAATAATTGACTTCTTATACTCGATTTTTGTTATAGGTATGTTGTAGTTATAATTGAAACTGACATCGAGAGAAGTTAATGAAGAATAAGAAAACAATTTCAGAATTATAAATCGATAATACTTGTCGAATTATGTCAGAAAGCTCTCTTCTGGTTCATTTGAGGATTCAAGCTGAAGGTTCGGTTGATGGTAAGAAGATTCAGAAATTGAAAACTATCCATCCAGACCGAAAGAAACAAACTTACTTTTTTTTCCGATGCTCTTCGGGAATTAAAAGTACCCCATTTAGAGTTGTTAGACAAAGTTTGTTAGTGGAAGTCTGTAAGTCTTTGAAACACCGTGGCCAGTTTCGCAATGTTTCAATAGAACTGGAGAAATAGCAAGTCTATATTTGGATAATGAGTTTAGTGTAGTTTTCAAAGATTATTTTTTGATTGTCTTGGTCTGTACTTGATTTTAATCCGTTTATTATAGATAATTACAAGAAAGCAATATCACTTGTATATCCAAAATTTCAAAATTCAAACGAAACAAAATTTATTTCATTAACTTGCATAGGCCAAAAATCTGGAAAGATTGGTAGATGTTTTAAAACCATTAATTCTTTAGGCAGCTTAATGAAAAATAATAAAGACGTCTTTCCTTAAACCAAAAAATCAGGAGTTTACAAGTTACCATGTAGTGATTGCCCGTGTGTATATGTGGGACAGGCTGTTCATTCTAAACAAGGATACGAGAAAATGAAAAAAGTTATATTAATAATAAATCAAATTCAACTCATGCCAACCATTTGGTAGAGACTGGTCATAATTTCAAATTGAACTATGAAATATTACATATCGCAAATAAGAGTCAGAAACTAAATCTGTTAGAAACTTTAGAGATCAATATATATAATTAAGGACAAATCTTATTGAATGATCAAAGAGACTTAAACAGACCCCCCTCCTTAATATTTTTCATTGACTGTAAACCATACCTTTCCATCCCTCTATTTTTTGTACCAGAGCTGTTTATTTAAGGTCATGTATTGCATTGTATACCTTAGTTTTAATACTCATCTGATGAAGTCATGGTATGACGAAACAATTGTCATGTAAATCAATAAAATAGCGGAAGTTAACATTTGTTTTTCTTTTATTCAAAGATTATTATTTAGGAAAAGTTGAAGAATCAAATAAAAACCTCGAAATTACATCGTTAGTTGAACCTAACACTTGTTACTGAGTGTTTTTTTGGAAAAATTCCACGGAAGAAATCGTAATGCGGACTTACGGCTAGAAAATTTTGAAAAAGAATGTTTAAGGTTTGGAATAGTTGAAGAGAAAATGTTTTAAATATTAAGATTATTCTTGGAATACAATGGAAAAGATTGGTATACGGCTGTCAAAATAAAATATGGCCTAGATACGTCATGGAATATACTGAAGCAATCATTCCGGAAAACTCTTTCAGAGAAAGGTTGGTCAAATGCACGTTATTATTATAATTTCAAATATATAAATAGTTCATTTGCGGAATACGCAATGAAAAAAGAAAGTATGCTTTTATCACGGCGTCTAAACATCACTGAAAATATTCTGATTAATCTCATCGTCATTGGTCAACCAATTTTCATTCAGAATAAACTTAATAATGAAATTAAAAATACGGAGCCTTTATTAATGAAATCCGCAAGTTCGATACATTGCCTTAAAAAAAACGTCATCCATTAAAGATAAGGACAAAAATTCTTACAAGATAATAAAGTCCCAGCATGAAACCAAAAAGAATCGTTGTCAGATCCAGTGGCGGCTCGTGGTACTTAAAACAGGTTAGGCCCGAAGAAGGAATAAATTTCTACGCCACCTTGGTGATTAGACACCTGTGTATTATTCCATGACGCGTTGACCTTTTATGTGGAGGTCATTGCCAATAGCCCTACTAAAACTATAAAAAATTAACAAGAACTAAAAATTAAAAAACATAACATTATGTATATATAAAATTAACACATATAACTTTTTCTGCTTCTTTAGAGTAGAATGAAAAGTTAAAAAACACAAAATAATTTCCTTATTATAAATACATATTATGTACATATATACAAAAAATAATAAGTAACAAATAAGGAGGCCAAAATGATAAACACATTGCTGCTTATTTGTTATTTACTTGAATAAAATACAAACCGATATAAAAACATGTTTCATCATTTTTTACTTTTTGTACATCAAGTCTATTCGACGGTTTTTTGAAATTGCAAATTTATGTATAATATCTTCATGAAATTGGGGATCACTAACACTTTGTACTATTCCTTTTTCTATAGCCAAGATTGACAAACCTGTTAGGCGCTCTTGTGTCGTCGTATTTCTTAAATACGTTTTTATGCGCTTAAGACACGAAAAATTTCTTTCGACCGAAACACTTGTTGCAGGAATAGTTAACACTAGGCAAAACAGCTTGTATGTTTAATTTTAAATTCCTTGTATATAATCTCTAACATTTGTTGAACGTCTAGATTATAAAACTGTTCGTTCATGTATAATACACCAAGGTTGTTTTTCAGCCGATATATTTCGAAGATATTAGGATACACTTTTAACAAAGATTTAAATGATTTATCGGGAAAATTCGTTGAATATTCAGTAAATTTGGAAGAATCTACTAACGAAATCGTGTCAAACAGTGTTGCAATCTCGGCGATGTGCGCGCAGTAAGCCTAATTTCATGGGTTTCAATCCCATCGAAAATTCCCGTATTATGCCCGCCAAGTGCTACTAAATCGGTGGGGGTGCGTGGCAGCTACCAGGACGTTCGACCAGCGATTTGTGACGTATAGAAAGCTCAAATTTCTGGGGTTACTATAATGTTTTTATGCGGTCGGGCAATGATTTCAGCGTTTAGAATAAAAGTTGCATAGTGGAAAGGGGTGCGCGCTTAAGTTGAAACGTAATATTTACAACTTTGTTGGTAATTCGATGTTTTGATAATTTATTTCGGTGACTGGAAATTAGTTAAAATCGTTCTATATTCAAATAAATAATGTGTCAAAAATTTCACATTTTATTAATTTTTGCGGCCTCAGTTGCTTCATACGACAAACCGCCACTGGTCAGATCTGTAAAAAATTGGGTTCACCAAATAGATGTCATCGACAGAAAGTTTGTTGGAATAAAAATAAAATGAAAACAGTTCACAATGCTGAACTATATGAAAACGTGAATGATGAATGATTACCAAATTCAAAAAACTAGGAATGATACCACTGATTCGACTGGACGTGTTGGTAAATAACCAGGAATTGATTAAAGGGGTGTACGATACTGGAACTAATATCACAATAATAAATTCTAAAATTTTGGAAAAATTAGGGGAAGAATTATAATAATAATAATAATTTTTTTTTCAATCCATAGTACAGATAGATGCATTAGAATAAATGTCGAATTCAATTAAATTTTAAATTGATACAAATTGAATAATTTGAATTTATCTCTCAAAAAGCACTTTAATGCACAACATTCAATGACAAAGAAAACTCAGAGCGAGCCTTACAACTATCTTTAAAATAAAACACAGTACCCCTCCATGATGCCTATCTGTTCTACAGTTGCTAGTGACTTTCGCATATTCCACATTATAGTAGCTTTCTAGTTGTCCTTCAGCTTGCCAATGTTCAGTAATTGTAAGAAAATCTACATTATTACTTTCGATAAAATCAACAAGTCCATTATATGATGTTCCTAAACATTATACCGATATGTGCTATCTTGATTTGAGAATTTTTTACTGGGTTTTGTATTATGTGTTCATTTTGTTGTTTTGCCGAAAAAGAAATTCTGAAGCTGAACTCCCTAACAACTCCCCCTGGCCAAAACATATAGACATAAAATCTTGTTCCCTGGTAACACCAATGATGCAAGCAGAATTTTTACCATTTTTGTCAAGTTTTCTAATTTGTACACCATTAATTTCTTTAGTTTGTTTCAACTGTTTCAACTTCTTTCTCTGTCGTGTTCTTTTCTTCAATTTTTCCGAAATATCTCCATTTCTTTTTCATAACTCCTTGCAGTAATATCTCCCCAGACTTGATTCCAGTACAAATAACTTTATTGAACTGTTTCCTTTCTTCTTGGTAAGAATTTGTCACTTATTTTCCTTTTTTCCTTTTGCATTTTCAGGGAATTCATTTTTAGTATTTGTGGGTCTTGCAACCTCATTCCATTTTCTCCTAGTTTGGTCTGAATTGAGAGCAACATGGATTTTACACTCGTGACATATTATGTTTCTGCGCATTCTGTTGTTTCGGTAGATTCTGTTGTTTCGATTGATTCTGTGGATTCTTTGGACATAGTTCATTCCAATTTTCTGTGTTAAGAGTTGGTACACTGTAATTATTCATAGTTTTTTAAAATTTTTTAGGAACAGTTTTTTCAAATCCTCCGATTTTTTTAAACAGAAATTCATTTTTCAACATCAAAACATAATTTTTACTTCTATATTCTAACAAAAAATTTTCAAGAAATTTTTTCTTGAGTGTAAGCATTTTTATTTCGAATTGAGGATTTTCTTCTTTCTATATTACATGAACTTCAGTTTCATTCGTTTCATGAACACAATTCGCATTTCTCTTTTTAGCGGCTGTCATTAAACATAAAAGTTGAAAAATTTCACTGCATTTTATGCAAAATACTACTTCCTGTACACACTTTCTGCAATATGAACATGTACTACTTTTCTCATCATTCAAATCTGAAACTTTACTCGAACGTTCACCAACCAGGTCATCTCTCGCAGACATCTTGATGAGTGATAAGAAAAAAATTTGAATATCAAAACAAATTGAAATATGTTTATCTTCTACAATTTCAATTTCAAAAAATTTGTTATTCAAAAAAACTTTTAGAATTAAATTAATATCTAAAACAAGCACCGCTTACATTCAATAGACCTATATAATCAAAACTCAATATATAATGTCAAATGCAATAAATAAACCAAAAGATATACGAAAGTCATTAAAATTAATAAATAAATATTTAAAGGAGACAAAATTTTGTTTCTGGTCTTACCTTCAAGAACGCCAATTGCCTTTTAAAAACATGAACACACTTAAAGGACTTCTCAAAGAATTTAATTTATTTGAAATATTTAATATATTTAAATATTCGAATAAGTAAATTCAGAAATCTTTCAAAACATGTATCTTCAAAAAACAAATATAATTCTAAGCAATTCCGTCTTCAGTCCTGAAATATATTCAAAATATAAAAATCAAAAAACTAACCTATATCAAACAACGTACCACGTGTAAATGAAAAATGTTTCGAGACACAGATCAACTTTAAAATTCAAGATTGATCTATGTTTTAACAGAATCAAAGAACAGTGTGAGTTATTTTTAAGGCTTATTTAAATTCATTGGCATTCCATAATGAGATTTATTGAAGCCAAAATATAATTATATATTATATATAAAATAAAATAGAAAGGCCTTTTACTTGATAGAAGAAATATAACAAAATTTGAATATCAAAATGAATTAAAATATGTTTATCTTCTACAATTTTAATTTCAAAAAATTTTGTATTGAAAAAAAACTTTTAGAATTAAATAAATGTCTAAAACAAGCACCGCAATTAATTTATTAATTTTAATGACTTTCGTATATCTTTTGGTTTATTTATTCCATTTGACATTATATATTGAGTTTTGATTATATACGTCTATTAAATGTAAGCGGTGCTTGTTTTAGACATTAATTTAATTCTAGAAGTTTTTTTGAATAAAAAATTTTTTGAAATTAAAATTGTAGAAGATAAAGATATTTCAATTTGTTTTGATATTCAAATGTTGTTATATTTCTTCTATCAAGTAAAAGGTCTTTCTATTTTATTGAGTGATAAGAGTTCAGAACAACCAGTGGTATGGCAGAAACAGATGGTATTATAAGATTGAAAATGAAAAATTTGAATATTGAGGATTTCATTGATGTAATTGTAATTGACAAATAAATTTTTAGATATGACCTTCTTATTGGTCTTGATTGTATTGAAAAATTTCGTTTAGTTCAAGATAAAAACCTGGAAATTCTACAAAAAATAGAAAACAATGATGAATAAGATGAGAAAAATAAAAATATGATAGATCCAGAATATAATAATAATCTTTATGTCTAATGATATAAGCAACAGCAACAGCAATACAAATATTAAATGAAATAACGTCAAATAAATTATTTACAATTTGCATGTGAAAAATTCCTTCAGGTTATATGGTTCCATTTTCATCAACTGTTATACCTTAAATTTAAATTATCTTAACTTATCTACGACCTTAATGTAATAAGGTAAGTGATTAAAAACTCTAATACAATTGTGAGCTGGGTGTTTCTCACTTAATGTCAATCTGTGAATAGGAGAATTTATATTTAAAGTTCTTGTGTTGTGCTGATAATTAGTATTATTTTTCATGAACTTTTCCCTATTTTTACGTAGGAACATCAAACACTCAAACAAATAGACACCATATATTGTAAATATATTGTTCTGTTCGAATAGATTTCTAGAGAGGATTTCCTATATTTCATGTTGAAAATTATCTTGAATATTCTTTTTTGAATTAAGAACACTTTTCTAAATTTTGTGAGGTGCCCCAAAAAATTATCCCATATTTTAGTGATGATTCGAAATATGCATGGCGTAATATTCTGATTGATTTCATATTAAGGAATTTTTTTGTAATTCTAACGGCAAAACTTATTTTATTTACGTTCTGACCGAGATGTCTAATATGCTTTCTGAAATTCAAAACGGAATCCAGAAACACGCCCGGAAATTTTGTATTTTCTGTGACACAAAGGATGTCATCATTTAATTTGATTTTTTCAGGTTTTATTTCATTACATCTGGCTTTACTTAATATGATAAATTTTGTTTTTCTAGTGTTCAATAGCAATTGATTTGAATCAAACCAGTTGCTTAGCTCTACTAAAAAAATCAGAACCTGCCCTAATTAAATCCTTTTCCTCTTCAGCTCCTGTGAGTGAGTTTGTATCATCCACGAAGTTGACTAACCTTTCATTTCCATCCTCCACGATATCTTCCACATCGTTCAGAAACACCAGACATAACAGAGATCCCAACACGCTTCCTTGTACCATTCCTACTTTGTTTGTTAAAAGTGATGATACTGTAGTACCTCCTTTGATTATTTTCACTCAATGTTTCCTACCGCTTAAGTATGATCTTATCCAATGGAGAGCTTGACCCCTTATTCCATGATCTTGTAGTTTTATCAATAATATAATAATAGTTTTTGATTTATTGAGTTATATGCTTAAGAAAGGTCCCAAAAATAATGCTAAAGCCAGCTTGTTTTCTTCAAGTAAATCCATTATTGCCTTTGTAAAATCGAATATAGCTGTTTGAACTGATCTAACTCTCAAATATCCATGCTGTGTTTTTGAAAAAGAAATAACACTCATTAAGAAAGATGATGACTCTCGTGCTCATTGCAAGCTCAAATATCTTTTAAAAACTAGAAAGTATACTGATAGGTCTATAATTTGCCATTTCTTTTGGATCCCTTTTCTTCAATACTGGCTTAATGACTGCGATATTTAGCAGCTCTGGAAATATATTTTGTTTGAAAGACAGCTTGATGAAGTGTGACAACTGGCAGTTTATGAATGGTATTGAGATTTTTACGATTTTTATTGGTACCTTATCTATTACACTTGTGTACTTGTTTTTTAGTTGTTTTCCAAGTTCCACTATTTCATCCGGGGTGGTTGGTCTCAAATACATTGATTTCTTTGGGTTTCTTACTCTATAATAAGTATTTTCTTCTAATGTCTCAGTTGGTTCATTGTTGAAATGCTTGTTGAATTTCTCGTCTATTTCCTCACGTTCTCCTTCAGTATGACATTCCTCGTGATGCATCTGATTCCTCATATTTTCTACATTGTTTTGCTCTTGTAATCAAATTGTTGTATACGACTTTCAGAAATTTCTGATTTGCGTTTGATGATAAGGTTGTCATATTTTTTTTGATGTCATTATACATTTTTCTGTAAACTGGATTGTGTGAGCTTCATACTAATAAAATGTCCAACTGCTTCTTACAAATGTGGATCTCCTAGTTCTGTGATGTTTGTTTATTGTTTTTTTTGCAATTAAATGCTTCATAGGAAAACAATAATCGAATATTGACTGGTAAATTTTCAAGAAGGTCGACCACTTCACATCCACATCGTCCCCATAATTGTAGAGGTCTGACCAGACGTGTTTTCGTATCCTATTAATGAAATCTAATTTAGATTTTTCAGTGAAAAGTCTACACTGTTTTTCTTGGATGTAGGAGGATCTAAATAATCAATCTTTTGAGCATAATGATCAGAGATATACCAGTCGAGCGTTTCAGCTTCCCATTTTAATATATTTGTGAAGATGTTATCAGTGCATGATCTTGATTGATTTGATATTCTGGTATGTTCACTAATTGTTTGGACTAGATCGAAAGAATTCAGCAGAGTTGTTATTTTTGCTTTGAATATATTATCTTCTATCATTTCTATGTTGAAATCACAAGCTTTAATTATTTTTTTATAATCTTCTAATATTTTCAATAGAAATACTTACACTTTATCAAAAAATACATCCAACGAGCCAGCTGGGGGTCTGTAAAGAGAAACAACTATAATTTGTTTGAAACCCATCAAGCATTCAACAGCTGCACGTTCAAAGTTGCATTGTACAGATAACTTACTGATTTTATTCCTTCGTTTTATTTTTGTTTTTATGTCAACAAAGATTGCTGCTCCTCCAAATCCATCAGGTCTACAATATTTTGCTACAAGTTTGAGATCTTTAATGGAAATGGTTTCTAATTGATCAACCGTCTGCCAATATTCAGTCAAACATAGTATTTTCCAATTTTGTGTGAGAATACCTGTCTCTAGCCGATCTATTGCATTGCGAATTGACTGTACGTTCTGGTGGACTAAGCATAGTTATTTTGTAGTTTTACATATTTTTTTATTTGGTTTTGTATTTATTAAAAATCGTTACTATTTTGAAGGATTTCTGTATGGCTGGAAAAGTCGAATTTTTTACTACCAACTCCTGCTGGTCAGAAATCTGACTTATAACTTTCCTCATTCTTTTCAAGAGGTGCTAATACCATGAATCTCTTCAACATTTTCTCTTCTGAAGGAATTTCTTTCACTTTCAGGACTGGTAATGAAATGTACTATTAATAAGTCGAATGGAGTTTGCGGTTGGCTCTAGGTGAAATAGTTAGGGGATTGGATCTGTTTCCTTACGCCACTTCAGAAACAGCGTTGATTGTTTACCCAAAAGTGAATGGTTGGACAGATATCGGTACAGAAAAATCCGAATTGAAATTTCTGTTTGAATTTCTTTCAATGTACATTCTGTCAAGAAAGTACCGGGAATTATCGATTTAAATCTGGCGAGGCAATGAGGCAGGTAAAAATTTTTTTTCCTAGGTTGGTACCACTGTTCTTAATTACTATGCCAAGCTTGAGCAGGATCTGTCAACTAGTGTGTTTGCAACAGCTGATTAAGTCAGTCGATGTCAGAGTGCGTGCCGATTTTTACTATGGGTGATTACGTTGAGCAAAGAATTTGTTTAAAGTTTTGTGTTGCAAATGAATTTTCGTGTGCCGATGCATTGAAAATGTTGCAAAAGGCCTTTGGTGATAATGCTCTATCGAAAACTCGTGCATATCAGTGGTACAGAGCCTTCAAGGACGGTCGTGAAGTGGTCGCCCATCGACGGCTTCGATGGAAGATAACGTCGATAAAATTAAGGAAAGGGTGCTGGAAAACCGTCTTACCAGCTTGAGAGAGATAGCACATGATCTTAAGATATCCCACGAGTCCGCAGGTACGATTTTGATTGATATTTTGGGCATGAGAAAGGTGGCCGCACGACTCGTACCGAAAGACCTGAATTCTCTTCAAAAACGTCATCGCGAACAGGTTGCTTCAGACATGCTGGATCGCTGTAATTCCGATTCTACATTCATGGAACGCATTATAACTGGTGATGAGACTTGGTTCTACGAGTACGATATGCAAACAAGCCAGCAATCATCGGAATGGGTGGCAAAAAATGAGCAGAAACCGAAAAAACCACGCCAAAGCCGCTCGAAAATGAAGGTGATGCTCATTGTTTTCTTCGATATCCGTGGCGTGGTGCACTACGAATTCGTTCCAGAGGGTCAGACGGTAAACAAGGAGTATTACCTAGGCGTTATGAAACGTTTGCGTGAGCGTATCCGTAGGAAGCGGCCAAATTTGTGGGCGAACAACTCATGGATTTTGCATGACGATAACGCGCCTTCTCACCGAGCTACGATTGTGACTGACTTTCTCGCCAAAAACTCAACAAACCTGCTTCAGCAACCACCGTATTCGCCGGATTAGGCTCCCTGCGACTTTTTCCTCTTCCCAAAACTAAAATTGCCCTTCGTGGGCAAGGGGTTTTGAGTCGATTGAAGCCATAAAACAAAATTCGGCGCGAGAGCTAAAGTCCATTCCGGAAAACGCCTATAAAAAATGTTTCGATAATTGTAAGTGCCGTTGGCATAGATGTATTGGAGCAAATGGAGCCTATTTTGAAGGCGACCCAATAAATTTTGACGATTAAATGTAAAAATGTTGTTTTAATTGAAAATTCCCGGTACTTTCTTGACAGAGTAGTATAACATTTTTGCAAATTTAGAATTGTTCTTCTTAAAAAAACGAAGAATGACATAAAAATGAAAAATACACTGTTTAGTTCAAATTCGATTTCTTGACATTCCTGTCGACTCAAAGATATTTTCACAGGATGATATCATTCAGGTTTCGGATGAGATCAGTGGCAGACGGTATTGTTAATCATATGTGCTTTTTTCAAGAAGTAACACAGAGGTTTGAAATTGTCAGAGTTGTTTTAAAGTGTAAATCGACAGATGAATAAGAAAGAGCTCAAAAGCTTCTGAATTCTTACTTACTTACAGTGCTTACTGGAATTTTTCTCCAGAATTCCTGAATACGAGCTGTGTAATTCGTTGTTATTTACAAGAGAGCTGGTTCACAATATTTTAAATTAGAAATTATGTTTCATTTTAGATTTTTCATTTAAAATTTGGGTTTTTAGGTTTTTCATTTGAAAGAGTCCGAAAATGAATGACCCGCAGTTTTTCTTATTGATTTTCTGCAGAAATCTGATGAAGTAATCTAAAAGTAGTGAGAACGTTCAATGCGTAACCCCACACATGAAATCTCAGACTTGGCCGCTATTGTAGAATGGAGTCTACTCTGTATGAGATGTCCAGTGCGTGGTTTCCATGCGTGTTTTCCAATTCTGACTAAAAATATTTTGGAAAAAAGGTGAATTTAAATAAGTAACATCTGTTGACGAATCTTCTTTGCGTGTTGACATTACAATAGTTGTTAAAGGTTTGTTTTATTTTTAACCTCTTTTCATCACCTCTTTCTTTCATCTGTACAAGCATAAATACTCTGTCCCGCTTGTTAAATTTTCAGTTGTCTGAAGAAGGAATATTTATATCCCGAAACTCGAGTCACAAAAAATGTGTAAAACATCAATTTATTGGTAGTAAAATAGTAATTTCTAATAACTTGTTTTTATGTATTTTATATCCAAATGCGAAATTTCAATTCGAAAGCGCTGACGTGCCCTTACGCATCAAGGTTCTGGTAGTGTTCGATTTTCTCTTTTAACGTTGCTCTATTAACATAATAATTATTTTTTTATTTCATGATCATACGATCCTCACGAAATTCATCATGAATATACATGTCTCTACCCTATACCACATCGACCGGATCATTAGTTTTGAAAATACGGGAAAAATAAAGTTTCAAATGTCAATAACTCCTGACCTATTCGACGGGTGTTGTCCAACGAAATCAGCCGAGATACAAATTTATGCCTTAAAATTTCAAAAATCTAGGTTTTTTCATTTTTAAGTGTATTTACATTTGGCAGGACATAATCACTTTTAACCACTAATTTTTCATGGGTACGTCCAACCTAGCCGTTTGAGACTCTTTTCAGCTGAACATTCCAAAATTCCAGATATTTGAACACAACACTGTCCCCTGGAACATGCGCGCAAAAACATTTTTAATAACAATACGTTGATCATTTCTGTTTTATTTTGGATACTTTAAAGCTTACTTCAAGTTTATTCGTTCCATGTTTCATCTTATTTTGGTAAGTTAAATTTTGATCTTGTTATATATTTGAATCTGAATTCAATACATTTCTGATGAGGCCATATGGGCCGAAATAGCTATCAGATGTTCGAGTTCTCGTTCAATTATTTTTATTTGATCCTTTATTTTGATAATTTTGGAATAGTGGACTTTCTTGTATTTGTATGTTAATATACATACTTATATAGTTTTTATATATTATATATAAAATAAAATAGAAAGGCCTTTTACTTGATAGAAGAAATATATCAAAATTTGAACAAATTGAAATATGTTTATCTTCTACAATTTTAATTTAAAAAAAAAAATTTTATTCAAAAAACTTTTAGAAATAAATTTATGTCTACAGAAGCACCGCTTACATTTAATAGACGTATATGATCAAAACTCAATATATAATGTCAAATATTTTATATATAATATATAATTATATTTTGGCTTCAACAAATCTCATTATAGAATGTCAATGAATTTAAAAATAAACCTTAAAATAACTCACACTGTTCTTCGATTTTGTTAGAACATAGATGAATCTTGAATTATATAGTTGATCTGTATTTCGAAGCTTAAGTCTTTTAACACGTGAAAGATATAGGTTAAGTTTTTGATTTTGATATTTGGAATATTAAAAGAGGACTGAAGACGGGATTGTCTAGAATTATATTTGTTTTTTGAAGAAATAGTGCACATTTTTTTTTGGATTTTTGAAATAATTTATTCGAATATTTAAATTATATATATATATATATATATATATATATATATATATATATATATATATATATATATATATATTTATATATATAATATATAAATTATATTCCTTGAGAAGTCCTTTAAGTGTGCTCATGTTTTTAAAAGGCAATTGGTGTTCTTAAAGGTAAGACCAGAAACAAAATTTTGTCTCCTTCAAATATTTATTTATTAATTTTAATAACTTTCGTATATCTGTTGAGTTATTTATTCCATTTGACATTATATATTGAGTTTTGATTATATACGTCTATTAAATGTAAGCGGTGCTTCTGTAGACATAAATTTATTTCTAAAAGTTTTTTGAATAAAAATTTTTTCGAAATTAAAATTGTAGAAGATAAACATATTTCAATTTGTTTTAATATTCAAATTTTGTTATATTTCTTCTATCAAGCAAAAGGCCTTTCTATTTTATTTTATGTATAATATATAATTATATTTTGGCTTCAATAAATCTCATTACAGAATGTCAATGAATTTAAATAAACCTTAAAATTACTCACACTGTTCTCTGATTTTGTTAGAACATAGATCAATCTTGAATTATATAGTTGATCTGTATTTCGAAGCTTAAGTCTTTTAACACGTGAAAGATATAGGTTAAGTTTTTGATTTTGATATTTGGAATTTTAAAAGAGGACTGAAGACGGGATTGTCTAGAATTATATTTGTTTTTTGAAGATATAGTGCACATTTTTTTAGAGATTTTTGAAATAATTTATTCGAATATTTAAATATATTAAATATTTCAAATAAATTATATTCTTTGAGAAGTCCCATAAGTGTGCTCATGTTTTTAAAAGGCAATTGGTGTTCTTGAAAGTAAGACCAGAAACAAAATTTTGTCTGCTTTAAATATTTATTTATTAATTTTAATTACTTTCGTATATCTGTTGGGTTATTTATTCCATTTGACATTATATATTGAGTTTTGATTATATACGTCTATTAAATGTAAGCGGTGCTTGTTAGACATAAATTTATTTCTAAAAGTTTTTTGAATAAAAATTTTTTTTGAAATTAAAATTGTAGAAGGTAAACATATTTCAATTTGTTTCAATATTCAAATTTTGTTATATTTCTTCTATCAAGTAAAAGGCCTTTCTATTTTATCTTAATAGTTATTTCGGAAAGTAAATCTGAAGAAGCCACACTGTTGGCGAAACAATTGTTGTTAATCAATAAATTATAAATTTATATAGATAAAAATTAGAGATTTCCGCAAGATGAGGCCAAGAAACTTGAAATTTTCAGGGTGAGAAATATATCACCAGTTCAAAAACTATTCAAACGGATTGTTGAATACCTGAGTTATGCTCACTCGAAATATCCAGTGGAGCTCAAATCAGTATTTAGATGTAATGTTAGGTGAAATAACGGCAAGATGTCTCGGCATAATTGCATGAAGATAAATTACAATTTTTTTTTTTCTTCTCGGGTATGAGAAGTATATGAAATTCTGTTTACTATATTATTTTTCTATTTTTTTGCTAATATGTTACAATGCAGATCAGGGAGAGAAGGATAGAGCCTCTCAACACAAAATTTTAAGACGGCATGTAATCCTTACTTGCGAAAAATGCCACACTCGAAATATCCAGTGGAGCTCAAATCAATATTTAGATGTAATGTTAGGTGAAATAACGACAAAATGTCTCGGCATAATTGCATGCAGATAAGTTAAAAGATTTTTTTTTCTTCTCGGGTATGAAAAGTATAATATATGAAATTCTGTTTACTATATTATTTTTCTATTTTTTTGCTAATATGTTACAATGCAGATCAGGAAGAGAAGGATAGAGCCTCTCAACACTAAATTTTAATTTTAACATTTCTTCAAGACGGCATGTAATCCTCAATTGCGAAAAATGCCACACTCGAAATATCCAGTGGAGCTCAAATCAATATTTAGATGTATGTTAGGTGAAATAACGACAAAATGTCTCGGCATAATTGCATGAAGATAAGTTACAAGATTTTTTTTCTTCTCGGGTATGAAAAGTATAATATATGAAATTCTGTTTACTATATTATTTTTCTATTTTTTTGCAAATATGTTACGATGCAGATCAGGGGGAGAAGGATAGAGCCTCTCAACACTAAATTTTAATTTTTACATTTCTTCAAGACGGCATGTAATCCTTAATTGCAAAAAATGATGTTTGTTTATCTTTCGGATGACACAAACATAACTCTGTGTTTTTATTCATTATAGCTTGCTTCTTCGAGAAGTTATCCACAGATTTAAAATCTTCAGGGAAAATGGACTGTTGAACAAGTGCGCAAGAGCTCTTGGCTTGACGTCAGGGCTTTCTTCATTTTCGACATTATCGGTATATTAAAACAACACTGTTAGGTCATACAAAAAATATATACATATATATAATTTTTTTTTTTCTCTATAAAAAATTCACTACAGCTAATAAACAAAATAAAGAATATCCACTCACCTCATAATGCTAAATTCATTTCATTTGACGTACAAAATTTATTTCCAAGTATACCACCAAACGAAACAATTAAACTAGTAGATAATCTATTAATCAACAACAGATGCAATACAATTATCAAAGAAGATATTTTAGAATGTCTAGATATTTGCACTAAACAAAATTATTTTCAATTTAAAAATAAAATTCATAAATCTGAAAACGGTTTGATTATGGGAAATCCCTTAAGTCCTTTATTGGCAGAAATATTCATGGACAATATTGAAACTAAAATTCACCAAAATCCCCTTAAGAAATACTTTTTATATTGGTATAGATATGTAGACGATATTTTCTGTTGCTTCACAGGTACAGACAGACTTTTGAAAAAATTCTTTTTATTCATCAATGAAATACATCCTTCAATTAAATTCACTATGGAAACCGAACTTAATAATTCCATTAATTTTCTTGATTTAACTGTTACTCGAATAAATAATTCACATGATTTTTCAATATTTCCCAAACCAACCAATACGGATTCTATTATACACAATAAATCAAATCATCCTCTACATCAAAAATTATCAGCATTTAATTGTATGATCCATAGATTAGTTAATATTCCCATGAATCGAGAAAATTATATTTCAGAACTTAACATAATTAAACAAATAGCTATTAATAATGAATATGATCCAAAGTTGATAGACAAATTACTGATGAATAAAAATAATAAAATAGCTTTATATATGGTGTTTCCTAATACAAAAGAAAATTTTAAATACATTTCCTTAAAATACACTAAAGGTATTTCTGAGAAAATTGCTACATACCTCAAAAATAAATATAATTTGAGATCTTCATTTAAAACTAATTCAAACTTGAGTAAATTTATCAAAAATAATAAAGACTACACACATAAAGATGATAAATCTGGGGTTTATAAGTTAACCTACGGTGATTGCCCTAAGGTTTACATAGGTCAGACTGGAAGAACTTTCCGTCATAGGATGTATGAACATTTGAAGAGTTTCCTCAATAATAAAAGCAATTCTACATATTCTAACCATTTGTTAGAAACAGGACATACTTTCAACCATAACTTTGAAATTCTACATATAGAAAGCAAAAGTTATGCCTTAAATCTGTAAGAATCCCTAGAGATAAATAAACATAATAAAATTGGAATATTACTTAACGAACAAATAGATTTAAATAGCTCACCTCTGTTAAATATATTCAGATAAGCTGGAATTTGCAGGGACCCTTTTTTGGGTTTTAGTGCTCAATAAAAATTTATTGTACTTAGGGGAGACTGGGTTACAGTGAATCGCGGGTCACAGTGGATAATGTACAATAATATAGCATGTGTTGCACTCACGCACACAAACAAACCTTTATTTGCCGCTCGTGTATACCTGTTTGCGTCGCACTAGTCGCCGGCGCGCTATCGAAGCGGGAGCACGCGCTGCCTCACTCCAGACCCTACGTAAGTACCTAACCTATTTTATTACGAGATTTTTAAATTTATTTAATTCCTAATTGAATAAGAAATGTTGATGTTTTTGCGATGACGTATACTTGTCATACCTTAGATCCGTTGTAATACATATTGATTTGTCCTCAAGATAGATAGTTTTTTTTTTGGTTTATATTCTTTTTCTATAACGATCAATGGGTCACAGTGAATCATTATGTATTGGGTCACAGTGAACTGTTGATCCATTGTAACCCAACAAGCTAAGATTTATTTTTACTTTATGTTTTAGGTAAAAATGCCTCGCAATCGAGTAAGAAAGACTACTATCGGACTTCATACTGAAGAACAGATGAGTAACGCTCTAAAACTTATTTCGGATGGCCAAAAAATAAGAACCGTTGCTAGGTCGACTGGGATTCCATTTACAACGTTATACAGATATCATAAGAAAGTTAAAAACAACCCTGATCCCGAAAAACCAATAAGGCTTACACCTAACTATGCAGTTCATAAATTATTTACTGATGAACAAGAAAGAAATATTGTCGATTACATTGTTAAGTGCAGTCAAATGTTCTATGGACTTACCATCATAGACGTTCGAGGATTGATTTACGAAGTAGCGATGTTGAATGGTTTAAAAGTACCAGATAAATGGCATGAGACTAAACTCGCAGGTATCGAGTATCTGTATAATCTCAGAAAAAGAGATAATCGATTATCGTTGCAGACTCCAGAGGGTTGCAGTTTGAGCAGAGCAACGTCTTTCAATCGCCATAATGTTGGTTTGTTCTTCGATAATTTAGAAAATGTCATGGCTAGACATGCTTCCTTTGGAAATGGCACCAGAGTATTCAATTTAGACGAAACAAATACTATGACGGTGCAAAAATGTGCCAAAGTTTTAGCAGCCAAAGGGCAAAGACAAGTTTCTAAAGTCACCAGCGCCGAATGCGGAACATTAACAACAACTTGTTATATTGTCAGCGCTTTGGGTAATGCCTTGCCGCCAGTAATTATATTTCCTAGAGTTCTTTCAAGCAGCATATGGTTGCGGAGGCTCCAACAGGAACTTTAGGTTTAGCTGCGCCATCCGGTTGGATGAACTCTGAATTATTCGTGAAAACCATGCAGCATTTTATTAATTATTCAAACAGCAGCAAGGACAATCCTAGTCTGCTAATATACGATAACCACGAGTCGCACATTTGCATAGAGGCGTTGAATATGGCTAAAGAAAATGGTGTGACAGTTTTAACAGTGCCGCCGCATTCAACAGGAAAACTTCAGCCATTAGATGTCGGAATTTTTGGGCCATTCAAAACTGCCTATAACCATGCTGTAGATAGCTGGATGTTACGAAACCCAGGCAAAACTTTCTCAATATATGAAGTGGCTGGATGTGTCACGGAAGCCCACATGAAAGCTATGACACCCGGAAATATTTGCGCAGCATTCAAAGCTACTGGAATATTCCCCTTCGACAGAAATGTATTTACTGACCTTGATTTTGCTCCTAGCGAAGTTAATGATCGACAAGTCGATATAGAAAATAATCAAAACGAGATTAATACACCTGTTCAAGATAATGCATCAAGAACCCCATCACCCTCAATATTAGAGCTATCCAATCCTGGTTCTCTTCAAGTTGCTCAACTTATACAAACTGCTACTCAAGATACTCGCAGCGATGGAACTACAATTTCGTTGGCTTGTGAACTACAACCCCCTAGAACTCCACAAAAGTCACCTGAAACCACGGTTAGTGCTTATTGATCAATTAAACCTCCTACAGTTTTGGAGCAGACTGCAACTGCATCTGGTAGCTTCTCCTCAAATGTAAAAAAAACATTCATAGGTCCATTCCAATTTCGAGGGCTACCTAAAGCAGGTCCGCGTAAATGTGGAAGAACTCAAAGACGAAAAGGAAAATCAATGATTGCAACTGATACACCAAATAAAAATGAAATACAAATGAGAGAAGAAAATAAACGAAAACAAAGAAAGACAATTGCAAAAACAAAGAAAAGAAAAGTTTTACAAGACAGTTCCAGTGAAAATGAAGATGATATAAGTGTTTATTCTGAAGAAGAACCAGTATTGGAAGATGAAGAAGATGATTATACAGTGGTGGATCCTAACTGCTTGCCTTCACTTCAAAGTTTGCCTAAAGAAGGTGATTTTATTATTGTTCAATTTCAAGTTAAAGGAAAAGGGATTTATTATATAGCCAAAGTTATAGGAGAACTGGAAAATGAGACTGAAGTGAGTTTTCTTAGAAGATCTAACAAAATACCAAATAATTTTCACATGCCAAACGTGCCAGATATCGCCACGGTTGCCTTACATGACATTAAGATGATTTTACCAAAACCGAAATGTTCTGGTAACACAAAGAGAAAACAGTGTATGTATAACTTTGACCTAGATTTTTCAAAAATTGATTTACGTTAATTGTATGTGTGTTCTCGAATTGTTACAGTTGAAAAAACAATTTTATGTTTGTTAATTGTTAGATCTTAAGAAAGGCTATTTTTAGGTTTATCAAAATATGATTGATATTTTTTATAGGACTATAAAAACTTTTGACATAAAAGACTGTCTAGTACTATAAAAAGAAATAAGTATTTACATGTTTTGTGTGCAATTATTTTTTCTGAAGTGAATTTACGTTAAGTTTATGTTTCTTTTCAAGTTTAATCACATATTACTGTTAAAGGAAGTTTAATAGTTTGTTCATTTTAGGTATAGGAATACGGTAGGTATTATATTATATTTTTAAGTTCATTAAAAAGTGATTGCTAATTTTTCATCAGGTTATTTCGACGTAAAAGACTGTCTAGTACCTAGTACAAATAAAAATATTATAATAATATGAAAATTTATGTTTTTTTTTAATATTTCTTTGCAATTGATCCTGTGTGCCACAGCCGATTCACTGTCACCCTTGCAGTGATCCAAAGTGACCCGTTCCCGGGTCACAGTGGATCATTTGTCATTTTTTTTTAAAGTGCCTATACCTTGTATATGCACATGAAATGTCTTTTATTTTAGACATTAGATATTCACATTATCATTTAATTTCAGAGATGTATCATTTTGTCATAAACTACGGAGTAACACTTCTTAAAAAAAAATGATTCACTGTTACCCAGTCTCCCCTACTGTAATATAAATAGCCACGAATTTCGGAAACAAGCTTAGTTATTCAAAATGTGATCTTGCCTGATGATGCTACTGTGATAGCGAAACAATTGTTGTGAGTTTAACAATAAAAATTCGTGAAAATCAGAATAACCTTATTTCAAATTATTTAATATGGATTTACACCAAGTAAGGACTGATACAATTCGATATATATACATATATTCCCTAATTAAAAATTTTTCACTCGTATTATTCATTCATCATCAAAATTTTGTTCATAGTAATGATGACCTACCTTAAAGAAGTGTGCCTTTCTTGAGATTATTCTCAAAGGTCCTCAAGGTTCTTGATTTGAATATGTTGTAAGACACGGGTTTGTATAAATATTCTCAATAGGTACGTATGCATTTCAATAACGGGTATTCTTGAAGACACAAAGTTGATAGTTACATGCATCGCGTTTTTGAACGATTTGTGACCGTTGTGTTCTATGCGTCCGGGTTGTAACCTGGCAACGCCAATATAAACATTAGCCATACCTTTCATACTAGTCTGACAAATGGTGTTTTGAAAGAACGTTGTGCATCAATATGTCCTACAGAGATATAAGAAGTAAGTTTGTTTTATTTATTCAAAAATATTTGGGTCCAATGTTCACAGAATTACCTATTATCTCTACTTGAGGTGAACTCATTTAAATATTTACACATATTTATTTGGATATAAAAGTTTTCCATTTTACGAAGAAGTTATTTAGATACATATTAAATTTGTTGGAGTTCTAACTTTCTGTTTCTTACTTGAATTTTCTGATTGTTTTAATGCTCTCTGAAGGTTTTAACTTTTTTCACGAAATATTCTCCTTGCCTTGAACAAAAACACGCGGTGACCGGATACGTGTTGCTATCGTTTATATTTTTACGGACATATTCACGGGTATAAAAAAGGTAACTGAACTCAATTCTACAGACTCCTATTTATCTTTAGTTGAAGTAATTGTGTATTTTTTATGACGTATTGTTATAAGAGCTCTTCAATATGGAGGTGTTTCTAAAGAATTTTTGTGCATTCGTTAAATTTGCCTTATTCTCAATGGATCTTTGAGCGCTTTTTCCAGAGAACAGCGGCTTTCGTTTCTTCCAATTAACTGTTATTTTTGAGCTTTGAGCCGAAAATGGTCTCAAAAGACTCAGTTGGACCCACTGATGCAGAATCCAAGGTCAAAAGTAAGTCTGTCTGACCGTTCCATTCTTAAATAAGCTAAGTCGAACTGAAAAAACCTAAGTCTTAAAACATTTAGGGAAGGTGCGGAGTATAAATATCTCGGTAAGGTTCGTAATTGTCGAAATCGGTCCATTGGTTTCGCACTTATTCGCATTTGAAAGTTTCTCTTATTTTTCACAATATTTGTTGAACTACACATCCAATCTATCTGAAATTCAGCATTCAGAAGTATAAGGTCAGCGTGCAGATTCATACGAAATTGTGTTGTGATGTGATTAGATGTTTCAGAGAAAAAGTGTGCGCGGATCAGATTTGAGATGCCTAAAACACTATAAATTTCGAACGGAAAAAGCTAGTAGTGTTGAATTTCTGGGGTAAATTTATGGCCTAACTATCCCAGCTGATTTTTTTCATTATGCGTAATCGGCCGCATGGTTTCGCAGTTATTCACATTTGAAATATTCCAATATTTTCGAAACTCCTATGATATACATTCTGTCAAGAAAGTACCGGGAATTATCGATTTAAATCTGGCGGGGCAATGAGGCAGGTGAAATTTTTTTTTCCTAGGTTGGTACCACTGTCCTTAATTACTATGCCAAGCTTGAGCGGGATCTGTCAACTAGTGTGTTTGCAACAGCTGATTAAGTCAGTCGATGTCAGAGTGCGTGCCGATTTTTACTATGGGTGATTACGTTGAGCAAAGAATTTGTTTAAAGTTTTGTGTTGCAAATAAATTTTCGTGTGCCGATGCATTGAAAATGTTGCAAAAGGCCTTTGGTGATAATGCTCTATCGAAAACTCGTGCATATCAGTGGTACAGAGCCTTCAAGGACGGTCGTGAAGTGGTCGAAGACTTGCCGATAAAATTAAGGAAAGGGTGCTGGAAAACCGTCGTACCAGCTTGAGAGAGATAGCACATGATCTTAAGATATCCCACGAGTCCGCACGTACGATTTTGATTGATATTTCGGGCATGAGAAAGGTGGCCGCACGACTCGTACCGAAAGACCTGAATTTTCTTCAAAAACGTCATCGCGAACAGGTTGCTTCAGACATGCTGGATCGCTGTAATTCCGATTCTACATTCATGGAACGCATCATAACTGGTGATGAGACCTGGGTCTACGAGTACGATATGCAAACAAGCCAGCAATCATCGGAATGGGTGGCAAAAAATGAGCCGAAACCGAAAAAACCACGCCAAAGCCGCTCGAAAATGAAGGTGATGCTCATTGTTTTCTTCGATATCCGTGGCGTGGTGCACTACGAATTCGTTCCAGAGGGTCAGACGGTAAACAAGGAGTATTACCTAGGCGTTATGAAACGTTTGCGTGAGCGTATCCGTAAGAAGCGGCCAAATTTGTGGGCGAACAACTCATGGATTTTGCATGACGATAACGCGCCTTCTCACCGGGTTACGATTGTGACTGCCTTTCTCGCCAAAAACTCAACAAACGTGCTTCAGCACCGAATTCGCCGGATTTGGCTCCCTGCGGCTTTTTCCTCTTCCCAAAACTAAAATTGCCCCTTCGTGCCACCCGTTTTGAGTCGATTGAAGCCATAAAACAAAATTCGGCGCGAGAGCTAAAGTCCATCCCGGAAAGCGCCTATAAAAAATGTTCCGATAATTGGAAGTGCCGTTGGCATAGATGTATTGGAGCAAACGGAGCCTATTTTGAAGGCGACCCAATAAATTTTGACGATTAAATGTAAAAATGTTGTTTTAATTGAAAATTCCCGGTACTTTCTTGACAGACTAGTATCTGAAATTCAGTATTCAGAAGTAGAATTATAAGACGCATGTTTTTGCGAAATTTCGGGAAGGTCGTATTAATACATGAAAAAATTTTTGTTAATGCAGCAGCCTTGAGCGTTACCAAAACCAAAGCAACAGTTCTACGATCGAGTTTAAATTAAGCTTTCGAACATGAAGTAACGACACAAAAATTAATTCGCAATTTCGTAAGGATCGTATGATTATATGTTTGAAAAAAATTATGAGCCGATCAGTGTTGAGCACTACCTAAAACACTATAACTTTCGAACAGGTGGTGCTAGAGTCTTGAAATTTGAAGAGTACGTTCAAGGCCTTAATTTACCTGTTGATTTTGTTACCATGATTTGATTGATCACCATCGGTTCAATAGTTTCACATCTGAAGTTTCGTCACATTTTCCTAAAAGTCACGAAGCTATTGTTATTTTGATTTGAGATTTACCATTAGGAAGAAGAATGGAATCACACATGTGCAAAATTCCCTAAAAATTATATGATTACAAGATTCAAAACAACAATAATAAAAGTCGTATGACTGAGTTGAAATTCAGCACTCACCTGTAAAATAATCACACAAAGTCTTATGCGAAATTTTATGCAGATCGTATTAATAGTAAAATAGGGGGATTAAAAAAGATAAAAGTCAATACAGCGTGTAGAGCGCTACCGAAACCAAAGCAATAGGTTTGATTGAATATATAACAATTTAGATGTTAAATAACGACAAAGAGGCAAATGCAAAATTTCGTGAGGATCCTGAATAACTAACTTTCGAAACATTGAAAACCCACAGAATTCTTTCTTTCTTAAGATGTTCGAGTGCATAGATATAACCCTCACTTTTATTGCAGTTCAGTTTTAACAGTAATAATAGATATATATATATATATATATATATATATATATATATATATATATATATATATATATATTACATATACATTCTGTCAAGAAAGTACCGGGAATTATCGATTTAAATCTGGCGGGGCAATGAGGCAGGTAAAATTTTTTTTTCCTAGGTTGGTACCACTGTCCTTAATTACTATGTCAAGCTTGAGCGGGATCTGTCAACTAGTGTGTTTGCAACAGCTGATTAAGTCAGTCGATGTCAGAGTGCGTGCCGATTTTTACTATGGGTGATTACGTTGAGCAAAGAATTTGTTTAAAGTTTTGTGTTGCAAATGAATTTTCGTGTGCCGATGCATTGAAAATGTTGCAAAAGGCCTTTGGTGATAATGCTCTATCGAAAACTCGTGCATATCAGTGGTACAGAGCCTTCAAGGACGGTCGTGAAGTGGTCGCCCATCGACGGCTTCGATCGAAGATAACGTCGATAAAATTAAGGAAAGGGTGCTGGAAAACCGTCGTACCAGCTTGAGAGAGATAGCACATGATCTTAAGATATCCCACGAGTCCGCACGTACGATTTCGATTGATATTTTGGGCATGAGAAAGGTGGCCGCACGACTCGTACCGAAAGACCTGAATTTTCTTCAAAAACGTCATCGCGAACAGGTTGCTTCAGACATGCTGGATCGCTGTAATTCCGCTACATTCATGGAACGCATTATAACTGGTGATAAGACCTGCATACGAGTACGATATGCAAACAAGCCAGCAATCATCGGAATGGGTGGCAAAAAATGAGCCGAAACCGAAAAAACCACGCCAAAGCCGCTCGAAAATGAAGGTGATGCTCATTGTTTTCTTCGATATCCGTGGCGTGGTGCACTACGAATTCGTTCCAGAGGGTCAGACGGTAAACAAGGAGTATTACCTAGGCGTTATGAAACGTTTGCGTGAGCGTATCCGTAAGAAGCGGCCAAATTTGTGGGCAACTCATGGATTTTGCATAACGATAACGCGCCTTCTCACCGAGCTACGATTGTGACTGACTTTCTCGCCAAAAACTCAACAAACGTGCTTCAGCAACCACCGTATTCGCCGGATTTGGCTCCCTGCGACTTTTTTCTCTTCCCAAAACTAAAATTGCCCCTTCGTGGCACCCGTTTTGAGTCGATTGAAGCCATAAAATAAAATTCGGCGCGAGAGCCTAAGTCCATCCCGGAAAGCGCCTATAAAAATTGTTTCGATAATTGGAAGTGCCGTTGGCATAGATGTATTGGAGCAAATGGAGCCTATTTTGAAGGCGACCCAATAAATTTTGACGATTAAATGTAAAAATGTTGTTTTAATTGAAAATTCCCGGTACTTTCTTGACAGAGTAGTATATCAGGAAACCGATAAATCTACCAACTGCCTGTTTGACTTAGTGTGCAAAGCTGTTTACTGTAAACGATGCGTGGGTGAGTTTGAACTTTTTTGGATTTTTCCGCGAAATAATTAATTTGTATATCTAGTTGGAATGAATGGTAGGAGAAATGAAAGTAAATGAGATTTATAACTATATTTGCCTTGTGTTATTCAATCCTGTATGATTTTTTTTTTTAGTAAAACTTTTAGAAATTCAAGGAAAAGTTTGAAATTATTCGACAGATTCAATTGCAATATTGCATTGAATGATAATAATAATAGAGTTGATTGAATAACTTTAAACTGAGATATCCTACAGAGTCATTAATAAATGTTGACTGTGCGTGGGTACATAATGTTCACAGGCATGCAGAACATATCTTAAATCCTAATTACAAAGGTTATCCCAATCAGTACTTCCCAAAAAACCTCACAATCAAGATAAATTCCAATATCGACACAAAAAATCGAATCAATTGTAAAAAAGTCAAAATCAGCGTAAACAAGTCAAAATCGGTGAAAAAAAAAAATACAAACCCGTATCAAAATGTCTGTATACAAAATCTGTATACAAAACATCAAAACCAGATTACAGGTGGACATCTGGGGTAATCTGCAAGTGGACATCTGCATGTAATTGCTCACATTAATAATTTTATGACATATTTTCCTATCATTCCCTAGCATTCATTGTTTAATGTCCTTTTTGAATCTTATACATTTCTTCATAATCATTAGCTCTTCATGGATTCAAGTCATCAGGCTTGGGGTGATGTAAGTAAAGCATCTCTTTCCTATTTTTTTCATGCTTCTAGGACTTTCCTAATTTTTTCGCTCCTTCTGCGATATTGGGACTCTATTGGCTGTATGTGGTTTTCTTTATGCATGTTATTTCATATGCATATATTCATCACGTATTCAATAATAATAATAATAATTTATTAATCCTCTGAGACAAATAAATGTATAGGATAAGTCCTACAGATAAAAAGAAAAATATTTATCAGCTAATCACTATAACATGATGAAGGTAATCGTTTAGTGTATAATAACATCTACTCAATATTAACTTTTTGAGAGTTTTTTTTTAATTTATTTAAAACAAGAGATCGAATATTGTGGGGCAACTGGTTATAAAGTTTCACACATTGAAACATAGGAGATATCTCTAACTTAGTTGTTTTGTGCTTGGGAACATATAATGTCCTTTCACTTCTGGTACCATAGTTATGAAAACTAGAAAACTGTAAAAACTTTTTCTCGTTTTCCTTCACATATAGTAGACATTTGAAAATGATGGATGGTAAAGTTATAATATTGTTTTCTACAAATATCTCTCTACAGGACGGACGTGGAGGTATGCTGAATATCAAACGTAAAATATGTTTTTATGTTATGAAAGCTCTTCCAACATCCGGAAAGTTTTCCCATAGTAGAATATTATACGAAAGGTGGCTACAGACCACACTATAATAGATATTTATGGGTTGTTCCAAGGGAAGTAAGGTTCTCACCATTTTTATGGCAAAATAAGTTCAATCAATTTGCATACCCCATTTTAAATTGTTATTAAGGTGAATGCTAAGAAATTTGGTACCATTCTTAGATAGAATGTCACTATCCAAATGGTGAATCACCAGCTTACGATCACTATGACCAATTTTAAAGAAGATACATTCGGTTTTATCAATATTGATCATTAAGTAATTTTTATGACAGCAGTTCACAGAGCTTTGTAATAGTAAAATTTGAATATTAAAACAAATTGAAATATGTTTATCTTCTACAATTTTAATTTCAAAAAAAATTTTTATTCAAAAAACTTTTGGAATTAAATTTATGTCTAAAACAAGCACCGCTTACATTTAATAGACGTATATAATCAAAACTCAATATATAATGTCAAATGGAATGAATAAACCAACAGATATACGAAAGTAATTAAAATTAATAAATAAATATTTGAAGGAGACAAAATTTTGTTTCTGGTCTTACCTTTAAGAACACCAATTGCCTTTAAAAACATGAACACACTTAAAGGACTTCTCAAAGAATATAATTCATTTGAAATATTTGATATATTTAAATATTCGAATAAGTTGATTCAGAAATCTCTAAAAAAATGCACTATATCTTCAAAAAACAAATATAATTCTAAGCAATTCCGTCTTCAGTCCTCAATAATATTCCAAATATCAAAATCAAAAAACTAACCTATATCTCTCAACACGTGTAAAAGGACTAATGCTTTGAAACACAGATCAACTA
This sequence comes from Megalocaria dilatata, assembly GCA_034642435.1. Lineage (NCBI taxonomy): Eukaryota > Metazoa > Arthropoda > Insecta > Coleoptera > Coccinellidae > Megalocaria > Megalocaria dilatata. The sequence goes on along the minus strand of CM067859.1, from coordinate 59,555,265 downwards.
TATAATTCAAGATTGATCTATGTTCTAACAAACTCAAAGAACAGTGTGAGTTATTTTAAGGTTTATTTAAATTCATTGACATTCCATAATGAGATTAATTGAAGCCAAAATATAATTATATATTATATATAAAATAAAATAGAAAGGCCTTTTACTAGTTAAAATAAACCTTAAAATAACTCACACTGTTCTTTGATTTTGTTAGAACATAGATCAATCTTGAATTATATAGTTGATCTGTGTTTCGAAGCATTAGTCCTTTTACACGTGTTGAGAGATATAGGTTAGTTTTTTGATTTTGATATTTGAAATATTATTTAGGACCGATGAAGGAATTACTTAGAATTATATTTGTTTTTTGAAGATATTGTGCATGTTTTGAGAGATTTCTGAATTAACTTATTCGAATATTTAAATATATTAAATATTTCAAATAAATTATATTCTTTGAGAAGTCCTTTAAGTTTGTTCATGTTTTTAAAAGGCAATTGGTGTTCTTTAAGGTAAGACCAGAAACAAAATTTTGTCTCCTTTGAATATTTATTTATTAATTTTCATTACTTTCGTATATCTGTTGGTTTATTTATTCCATTTGACATTATATATTGAGTTTTGATTATATACGTCTATTAAATGTAAGCGGTGCTTGTTTTAGACATAAATTTAATTCTAAAAGTTTTTTGAATAAAAAATTTTTTTGAAATTAAAATTGTAGAAGATAAACAAATTTCAATTTGTTTTAATATTCGAATTTTGTTATATTTCTTCTATCAAGTAAAAGGCCTTTCTATTTTATTTTGTAATAGTATCTCACAGAGCGCCTGTAATTCTTGGAATATTGGGGCCTTAATCACTACCGAAGCATCATCAGCGAACGGACTCATCGAAAACTTTCTTATTGAAGACGAAAAGCGTCTACACGCGAGCAAACTAAGGAATATTGCTCTTAAATTAACAGGGAGATCGTTGATGAAAAAAAAATTGATCTATTTTATCATAGCTTATATTTAATAGACGTATAAAATCAAAACTAAATATACATTTATTAATTTTAATTCACAATTTATATTTGTGGGTTATTTATTCCATTTGATATTGTATATTGGGTTTTGATTTTATACGTCTATTAAATATAAGGTATGCTTATAAGACATTAATTTAATTCGAAAAATTTTTGAATGAAATTTTTTGAAATTAAAATTTTAAGAGACTAACAGATTGAATCTGCTTTGTTATTCAAATTTTGTAATATTCTTTCTGTCAAGTAAAACCCTGTTCTTATTATTTTATTTGATGTACAAATTCGTAAGACACGATAAAGGCTGGGCTATTTATCTTTTTATTTCTTTCAAAAGTTTCTGCCCATAATCCATCGAATCAAACTGCTTTCTTCGATTTCAAAGTTCAAAGATTATTTTTTCAACCCCAACAGGATCAGTCGGAGAAATTGCCAAAGGTGGCGATTCTTGAGGAACATCTTTTGGAGGCTCCGTTTCTTCTGCATAAGGATAAATTTGTTAGCAATCTCAGCATCATTCGATTTTTTCCCGTCCAGGTTTCGTATCATTACATATATCTCTGATCAGAGTCCAAAGTGCTTTGTTTTTTCAATTTTTGCCTTCTCTTTTTTTATGAGTTATATTCATTTTCAGTGTTGAATTGGAAGGGTATTCTTTCAGTTTCATACACATAGTGTTTTTTCAATTTATCAAACCCAGCAATGTGAGGTTATCTGCTTCTTGCGACCAATTGACATTTTATGAAAACGAACTGTTCTGGTGTTCATCATTCAACAGGACTGACCTCAATGCCTTATAGTTGATATACTGTTTACACTTAGGCTCTCAAAATTGTTTAGACTTTCTCGAAATTTTTAAATCTGCGTACGTTATTACTGGAAAGTGGTCTGTTATAAAATATTCTAGAAGAAATCCACCTAGTTTATCGGATTCCGTATTCAGACCTTTAGTGTAAAAGTGATCAATGCAGCTGCCGGTTTCAAGACGAGTACATTTTTTTATTATTGATACGAACCCATATAAATATAAAATAATCAAGTACTCTGCTACTATAATTTCGTCCAACAATAAATCGATATTTGTCTTCTGATGTTATAAGCTTTTTACGGTTTTCAGTATCATGTAGGTACTTGAAATGTCCTTCATTGAAATATTCTGTTTTTATCTGGGGAGATTTATAAATTGCCATTATTCTTATTTTCTCATCATTGTAATTTCTTATGTCGGTTTCTACTGCAGATATTTTACCAATCATAACTTTTCTGATACAATGTTGTATATCTTCACATATATAAGCCACTATACCATCGCTTTTATTGTATTTTCCTTCATTATACACACATTTATAACCACTCAAATGAAACAATTGTCTATGATTGTTTCGGTCTTTACTTGACGGAAATTCATCTTGAAAATATGAATAAAAAACAATATTCTAATTTCCGCTAATATTTTATCACACTACGATCGCTACGTCATACCATGACTTCTTTAGGTGAGTATTACAAGATACTGAGTATCTTATAATAGTCACAGACACTGAGTATCTTGTAATGCTCACCTGAAGAAGTCATGGTAAGACGTAACGATCGTAGTGTAATAAAATATTAGCGGAAATTAGAATATGGTTCATATTGAAACAACTATGTAATTCATGTATTTGAAAACTTTTAGTCAGAATGAGGACGTCTAAATTTTGTGATATTTTATCTGAACGAAGGCCAACCTCTTCAAAATTCATCAATATGTTTCTGATATTTATCTTTAAAATTGTAAGTTCCTTATCGAAAGCATATTTTTAATATCTTCAATTTCAGTGACAATCTCTGTCACTTCTACCTTCTTCGTTGCCGGAATTTTTTACAATTTATTTACCGTTACTTTTTCTTATTTAATTGAACTAACAATTGTTTGAACACAATTATGGAATTTTTTGTATTCTGTGTGGTGGAATATAATTTGAACTGTTGAATTTTGTTGATCAATGCAATGAATGCTAACACATGACTAATTTAAATTATGGAATTGTATAATTTTCCTAGCTATTCCGAAACTACTCATTCAATTGAAATAAATTTTTATATTTAGGTATAATGATAATACAAATATTTATGCCTAATTTTTAAACGATCCACTGTCCAGACCTTTAGACTTGAAATCTGCAGTCTAAATATACGTATTAGTTAAGCTTAAAAGCCAGTGGCTTGGTACTTCCTGAGTTTTATTGGAAATATGTTCAAATGGACACATCCGGCAGATCTCAATTTAATATTCAGATTTGAAATAACGACACGAAGGCTCGGTATAATTTCCTGAAGATAAATTAAAAATGTGTACTTTATATATTTTCTATAATATTTCGGTAAAAAGGACGAAAAGCATAAGAAGTTTTGTTGAATAAATTTTTTTCCACTATTTTTCGCCAATATGAAACGATAAAGATCAAAGAGAAAAAGATGGAGCCATTTAACCTTGTACTTTACATTCTCATAGTATTTTCCGTTTCTTCAAGAGAGCAGTCATCAAAATCGCGTTTATTTGACTGTCGGATGATAGTATTCATAATTCTGATAAAAATGAATTAATTCGGCTTCCTTATTATTTGCACATGAATTTATGTTTTTGATCATCATATGCCACTTCTTCGAAAGGTTATCCACGATTTAAAACTTTCCGAGGAAATGGGCTAACAAAGAAGTACGCAGAATCTCCTGACTTCATGTCAGTCCTTTTCCCGAGTTTTTTTTTATTGATAAAATCTCTAACTATTTCATCATCTGTTGAAATATTATATTTTTCGATGAGCCAATAATATAATTTAAACAATACTTTGCAAATCCGTTAGACTTTTCTTATTTTTAACCATTAACTAAGCCGAGTTATTTCTATTTACAGCTTATATTAATTTATTATAGCAAATATTAATAATCATAAAATGGGAATGAAATGGAAAAATCGATAAAGAAAAACATGGGCATATTTTAAGATCTAAAATTGAAAAAGCCACCGGTTTGGCGAAAAAATTATCTTTAATGATAAATTGTGGAAATAATCTTTTTCATTTAATGAAAAACCACTTATGGAATGCTGTTTGGCAGACACGAAAGGAAGTTATTTCTCCATCGAATTGTGAATGGATATATTTTAAGAATATTAATCGTCATAAATCATGGCGAACCATCGACATCCACTGAAATCATCCACCAAATTGCTTCGGAAAGAAGACAAAGAATGATCTATCTGTATTTAGTTGGATCAGAATACTGTTATCTATTATGATCTTACGGAAACTAGAAGAATACGAGAGTTGGGCCCTGGAGGTTAACATCAGTGGGAAAGGGTATGGAAGAGACAGTCGGGAAGATACGAAATTCAATGTTAATCAAGGCGACGACAAGGGTCCAGCAGTGGAGGAATGAAAACCTCAACGCGATGCGAAGACTGTTCTCTCTCAATAGCAGGGGGGATGCTTCGATCGAAAGGCTCTGCAGTCTGCTTTCATACGCACTTCAAACGTGAGATGCGTTAGACCATATGGGTTAAAAATAAAGTAAATCTAAATGTTCAGTGGGGAAGAAAAACTTCGGATCATAAACTGGTACTTTGGTGGTCAATAAATTCAGGAGACAAAATATTCATTTATTGTTGCCTTTGAAGACAGGCTTTAAGTTTGGCTGTTTCTAAAATAATTAAAAATTTCCAGAAATGTGGGTGTTAACGAACATGCAGGCACAACAAGAATTATAAACCACAAAAACGATTAGTGAAAATCGTCTGAAAACAAAGGAATAAATGTATGTGCTGCTGTTGAAACACCTTGTTCGAGTAAACAAACTGCTGAAGAAGTCGATATGACCAATAGAAGTGTTCAGAATATTTTGAAAAGGAATAGGTTACCGATATTATAAGGTTCAAAGAATCCAAGAAAATTTTCCGGAAGACCATATCAAACGAATGGAATTTTGTGAAACTATGATGGAAATAGTAGAGAAAATAGTTAATTCCTCAACAATATCTTATTCACTAATGAGTCATCGTTTTCCTTGAACAGAAAACATAACCCATCAATAGCAAGATATTGGTCTAGGAAGAATAAGCATCTGTGTATTCCTGTACCCAGTATCCCCAAAAACTTAATGTTTGGACAGGAATACTGGGGTATTACACCACAGGGCCATTTTTATTGATGGTAACCTAATTGCTTACAAATATCTGGAGCTTTTAGATAATCAAATTATTCCGACAGTTCGACATCTACCTATTAATTTCTATGATGTCTCGTTTGAACAAGATGGCTGCTGTCCAAGTCACAACGCAAGAGTGGTCACACAATATCTCTGAACGACTTTTTCGGACCGTGTCATTTCTACAAATGGCACGGTCAAATGTCTGTCCCCGATCACCAGATTAATATCTTAATGATTCTTTTCTTTGGGAATATCCGAAAAAATTGGTTTGTGATCATGAAATTGATAGAGCGACGAATATTAATTAAGGTTCAAAATAATCCAACTTTGTGCCAGAATAGCAACATGCCGAATCTGCTCAGAGTTATGAGATTACCTCTTTATAATAGATTTGGCTACTGTTTGGCTCAACAAGTTGAATTATAAAATAGAAAAAGGCTTTTTACTTGATAGAAGAAATATAACAAAATTTGAATATCAAAACAGATTTAATCTGTTATTCTTCTACAATTTTAATTTCAAAAAAGTTTTTGTTCAAAAAACTTTTAGAATTAAATTAATGTCCACAATAAGCACCGCTTATATTTAATAGACTTATATATTCAAAACTCAATATACAATGTCAAATGGAATAAATAAACCAACCAATATAAAAAAGGTAATTGAAATTAATGAATAAATATTTGAAGGAGACAAAATTTTGTTTCTGATCTAACCATAGTGAAACCAATTCCTTCTCAAAAACATAAAACACAACTTGAGGATTTCTCAAAAATATAATTTATTTGAAATATTTAATATATTCAAATATTCGAATAAGTTGATTCAAAAATCTCTCAAAACATATAATATATCTTCAAGAAACAATTAGAATACGGATAATCTCTTCTCCGGCCCTAGATAACATTTAAATATCAAAATCAACTAACCATCACTATATCATACCTTAGAACTCAACACGTGAACTTGTTCAAAGAGACTAACTTCAACAAACCAGGTAGTCAGTTCATCACAAAATCACAGAAAACTGTTAAGCATTCTATGGTCTTCTTCACACCATTTACATTCCATAATGAGAATTATTCAAGCCTAAATATAATCATATATTATGATAGAAGATCAATATAATCATATATTGATAGAAGAAATATAACAAAATTTGAATATCAAAACAAATTTACTCTGTTATTCTTCTACAATTTTAATTTAAAAAAATTTTTATTCAAAAAACTTTTAGAATTAAATTAATGTCTACAATAAGCACCGCTTATATTTGATAGACGTTTATATTCAAAACTCAATATAAAATGTCAAATGGAATAAATAAACCAACCAATATAAAAAAGGCCATAGTGAAACCAATTCCTTTTCAAAAACATAAAACACAACTTGAGGGTTTCTCAAAAATATAATTTATTTGAAATATTTAATATATTTAAATATTCAAATAAGTTTACATGGTTATGGAAACCAGTTTATTAATGATAACATGGCCAATTTCTGTTATTACCATTGCCGTCTCATAACACCAACATGCGCCACCCGCTGGTCAGGAACTCTATGTTCCTTAAACTTGCGGATGAAAGTCAAACTATAAATCACATCCACGCATTAAAATCTTGTGCTGCACCCAATGTTGACGGAATAACATCCACTATCTTCAAGAAATGTAGTAAATATATCCTAAAACCACTTGCACATTTAATCAATCTGATTTTCTTCTGGTTGAGGAATCGATCGAATCACCAACATAAAAAAACGGTGATAAAAATTCAATTGAAAATTATAGGCCTGTTAGTCTCATGAATACATTTGAAAATATATTCGAAAAGTGTCTCAAAATGAGACTGCGATTTTCTAATGGATAATAATATTCTAAATGGAAATCACTTCGGATTCAGAACACAAATGGGGTACTTACGAAGCCATGTTTGTGTTGGTTCAACAAATAAAAACTAATTTAGAGAATGGTGATAAACAGCCGTTTTTCTTGACTTGGCCAAGGCATTCGATATGGTTTCCCATGTATCATTCCTTGATGTACTTGAAAAATTTGATGTTCGAATCAGGAGTACCCTAAGTGATGAGGAATATATACATAGATGTGTGTCACAGGCTACACGACTTGGTCCTCTTCTATTTGTAATCTACATAAAATCCCTCTTTGATCTTCCGATTGGGGGCAGCCTAGTGTCCTATGCTGGCGACACCGTGCTTGTGTTTAGGTCTAATGATTGGAAGTAAGTTAAGAAAGATTGAAAATGGGGAATTCAATCATGAAGAATTGGTTAGATTATAAACAGTTTTCGTTGAATGTTTCTAAAACATTTTGTGTAGCCTTTTCGCTAACAAATTTGTATAAACCTAACTATAATAGGTTGAATACTGGAAATACTACTTGTCACATAGAAAGTACTAACAATATCAGCTATTTGGAAATACTCATCAACAAAAACTTGAAGTGGACACAACTAGTGAACATTTTGGCAAACAGACTAAGTCGATTCATTTATAAATTTTATGATTTGAGGAAATTTATCACAAAAAAAATTTTAGTTAACCTATACTATAAAGATCGCTAATGGAGTCTATTATAAGTTATGGTTTGATTGTCTGGGGTAGACTCTGCAAAAATGCTTCACATCCTCTGAATATACATTCTGTCAAGAAAGTACCGGGAATTATCGATTTAAATCTGGCGGGGCAATGAGGCAGGTAAAATTTTTTTTCTCCTAGGTTGGTACCACTGTCCTTAATTACTATGCCAAGCTTGAGCGGGATCTGTCAACTAGTGTGTTTGCAACAGCTGATTAAGTCAGTCGATGTCAGAGTGCGTGCCGATTTTTACTATGGGTGATTACGTTGAGCAAAGAATTTGTTTAAAGTTTTGTGTTGCAAATGAATTTTCGTATGCCGATGCATTGAAAATGTTGCAAAAGGCCTTTGGTGATAATGCTCTATCGAAAACTCGTGCATATCAGTGGTACAGAGCCTTCAAGGACGGTCGTGAAGTGGTCGCCCATCGACGGCTTCGATCGAAGATAACGTCGATAAAATTAAGGAAAGGGTGCTGGAAAACCATCGTACCAGCTTGAGAGAGATAGCACACGAGTCCGCACGTACGATTTTGATTGATACTTTGGGCATGAGAAAGGTGGCCGCACGACTCGTACCGAAAGACCTGAATTTTCTTCAAAAACGTCATCGCGAACAGGTTGCTTCAGACATGCTGGATCGCTGTAATTCCGATTCTACATTCATGGAACGCATTATAACTGGTGATGAGACCTGGGTCTACGAGTACGATATGCAAACAAGCCAGCAATCATCGGAATGGGTGGCAAAAAATGAGCCGAAACCGAAAAAACCACACCAAAGCCGCTCGAAAATGAAGGTGATGCTCATTGTTTTCTTCGATATCCGTGGCGTGGTGCACTACGAATTCGTTCCAGAGGGTCAGACTGTAAACAAGGAGTATTACCTAGGCGTCATGAAACGTTTGCGTGAGCGTATCCGTAAGAAGCGGCCAAATTTGTGGGCGAACAACTCATGGATTTTGCATGACGATAACGCGCCTTCTCACCGAGCTACGATTGTGACTGACTTTCTCGCCAAAAACTCAACAAACGTGCTTCAGCAACCACCGTATTCGCCGGATTTGGCTCCCTGCGACTTTTTCCTCTTCCCAAAACTAAAATTGCCCCTTCGTGGCACCCGTTTTGAGTCGATTGAAGCCATAAAACAAAATTCGGCGCGAGAGCTAAAATCCATCCCGGAAAGCGCCTATAAAAAATGTTTCGATAATTGGAAGTGCCGTTGGCATAGATGTATTGGAGCAAATGGAGCCTATTTTGAAAGCGACCCAATAAATTTTGACGATTAAATGTAAAAATGTTGTTTTTATTGAAAATGCCCGATACTTTCTTGACAGAGTAGTACTTCAAATAAATAGAAAAATATAACACATAGTAAATATATTATATAATGTCTCGAAAAACCCGAATCTATTGTATAATAAAGAAGTAGTACCATGCATGCTGCGTTTACGTGTACAAGTATCGGCACATGATAAAATTGCCAACACATTGTCATGCAACGAGATCAAATATTATTGAAGTCATCACATTATGTAGTCGTCAGGCTAGTTCAAGATTCTTAACAACTATTGTGCCAAAAGTGTTTTATTTGTTTCCGAAAGAAGTGAAATGCTGCCCAACAAGAAAAATAGTTCGTAGAAAATTTTGTAGTTTTATTGGGGGGCATTCAAATCTATTCATGCTATTCAGTTTGGTTTGATCTGGGTGGTGTTTGATGTGGATTTTGGTTTTTCTTTCAATTAATCTCTTGGTCTTAAAATGTTTTTTTATTGCATATTATTGTTTATGGTTAGGTATTTAGATAGCACACACAGGTTTCACTTGGTGCAATACAAACTGTTTCATATGTTACGTGAATATTTTTCTATAGAACATGAGATTTAGTTCTTACTAAAAGTATGTGACTTGATTTATGTCATTTTGTTACAGTCAGTAAACTGAGATAAATTGAAATTGAAATATTGTATTTTTTTTCTCTACCTGTAAAACCCACTTGGAAACCTGGGCAGAAACTGAATTGTTTCAGCCGTTACTATTTGGCAGTTGATCATAGTTGAAACAAATTGTAGAAATTAATATGTTGTACTACCAAAAAAATATATATTACACATTTTCTTGTGACTCGAGTTTCGGGAAATGAACTATCCAATCATCAGACAACTGAAGACCTAACAGTGGTACAGTGGTATTTAAACAAAAGTGATAAATATTTTGAATATTAAAACAGATTCTAGGTAACACCTAATAGTGGTACAGAGGTTTACAATCGGAACGTGATAAAAAACCAGGTTAAAAAAGAGGGGCCTTCTAACAGATATCGGAATGTCGGCAATCGACAAAGAAGGTTGTTAAACAGATGGTACCCATTTAAATATCTCAAATAATTTTTTGGGGTTACATAGCTTCGTACAGTCATTCATTATTTTTAAATTATTTTGTTGTATATCTCAAATATTGGATTTACAAAGCTCCGTACAGTCATTCATTATTTTTTACATTATTTTTATTGTGAACGAATTTGAAAATTTCAATAATCAAGTTTCTCTTCTTTTGAATCTACATGTAAAATTTTCTTAAGATTTTCTTTTGTCCAAAGGAATTACTGTTTTCTAAAGAATGAGTGGCAAAAGTTGAATTTTCATTTACTTTTCATTAAATTCATTTTATTGTCGTGGAAAAAGGTTTTAAACAGATGATATTTTTTAAATATCTCAAATATTTTCGATTTACATAGCTCCGTACAGTCATTCATAATTTTTACATTATTATTATTGTGAACTAATTCGAAAATTTCAACAGATTCTAGAAAATCGAGTTTCTTCCCTTTTGTTTCTATATGTAAAATTTTAAGATTATCTATTGTGGGAAAGGAATGACCGTTTTCTAGAAAATGAGTGGCAAAAGTAGTATTTTGTTTATTTTTTATGAAACTCATTTTATGTTCGTTGAACCTCGTCTTGAAGGCACGTCCTGTTTGTCTTATATATTTATTACTGCACGAAGAACAAGATAACTCATAAACTCCTGATTTGTGTATGTTTGCAGTAGGGACCTTTGCGTTAAATAATACCGATGATAATTTGTTTTGCGTTTTGAAGGCAATATTGACATCTGATTTTGAAAAACTATTAGCCAATTTTTGACTTATGCTACCAAAGTACGACAGAGAAATGAATGTTTTATTTTCTTCGGTTTTTACGATGGGATAAATTTGGCTCATAGCTATTGTAGATAGTTTCTGTGGAATTAGATTATCTATTATATTGGGGTTGAAACCGTTGTTCGCGGCTATTGATTTTATAGTTTTTTTCAAACTATAAAATCAATTTGTTTTAACCTGGGTAGAAGTTTTGGAGATCACTCATTATAAACAGACAGGCAAACAGAAAGCTGATAGTAAGAAAAATATTTAAAAATATTTTTTTGCGTTCTGACACTTTCAGCATTCCGAGTCGATTTTCGGCCAATATTCAATGTGCAGACATTCAGAGTCTAATGTTTCATTATATATGTATATACATGTATACAAGGATACGTTTCATTGAATTTAAATTTTTTTTTCCATAGATTTTCTGGAAATGACCAGAGCGTTAGGTTTCCATAGCTTAATTTCTGTGGAAAGTTTCCGTTCGTCCAATTTTCCACTTGTTGCTGAACTGCTCGTCTGGCTTGTGAAACGTTTCGATGCTGATGTCAACATACAACGCCAGATCAGTACGGAAGAAGAGAGGGTTGAATTGATACGGAACGTAGCTCAGTTTATGGTAAGCCGAAATAATTATGACATTTCATAACAAGAATATTTCTATGAATCAAAATGAAAAGTTCTGGTTTACACTTCAAAATAGCTAAAACTAAAGCTTTCTTATTCGGAAGTGGAAATCTCAAATATTTGTTGATTCTTTACAAAAATGTATAGGATTAGTGATAAAATGTTCTCAGAAAGCATCATAAAATGTGAAAAATTAAATATTTGCATTTCTTGAAGTCTACTTCATCTTGGTCAAGAAGATAATTCTTGATGTGGAGCACTTTGATGTTCTCGTCAAAATCATGTCCTTTATTCACACGTAAGCGGTCGGCCATTTGAAATTTGCATTTTTGATCGGCAATGAATACAAAAAAATAATAAATATTTTTCAAAGTTATGAGTTCATAACGAAGGTTGAACCTTTATATTTACGATTGAAATAGAAAATCATTTAAATGATGGTCGCGACAGGCTATATCTATCCAATTGTTCAGTAGTTCAGTAAATTGTCGATTGATGGGGCTCAATCTCATGAATGGAAACTTCGATTTCGTGTTTCAAGGCATCAATTTTTTTTCGATAGTTAGAATAATACTTATTCTAACCACAAAAAATAGTCCTCCGAGGTGAAAATGAGCTACATCGCTATAGATGATTTTTCTGGGAAAATGCTCATCTCCGGCCATGTGATCATTTACCCGTTCAGCGAAAAGGAAACCTATCAGATGGTCTCAAGTCATCACTGGTTAAACTTTGTGAGCCTTCATAGCGCGAAGTCTTCATACAAAATGTGAAATTGTTTCTTGTCCCCAAAATATAGTTGTTGTATTGACTAGTGGGTACTAGGACAAATTTAGAAATTTGCGACTTTTTTATTATTGTTTACCTGACGTTTCGCCTAAAATGTGGGCTTCTTCAGAGGCTAAAATTTACATACATTAGTTACTTATTTTTACATTGGGACTTACTTTACTATGTTGAAAAACACACTTCATTGATAACATATCTATTTGTTTCCTATTTGTAAAAGAACAATATCTTACCCAGAAATTATCTACATTGTTTGGCCTGTCGCGACTTTCAAAATGTAATTGTCATGTTATTTATCTGTCAACGTTGTTGTACTCCACTGCGTTCAGTTTCTTCTTTACCTATCTGTTGCGTTCCCTATTATATCAATAATAATAATATATTAATAATAATAATATTATTAATGATAATAATATTAATAATAATAATATTACTTATAATAATAATGATAATAATAATAACACCGCATACCACAGAGCTCAATCCTCCTGATAAGTGCTATCCGGGATGAGTGAATGTTCCCCCTAGCAGGGAGTGTGATAGCCGATCACGAGAGGGGTGTGAGAATTCTCACCCTTCTGCGCTAATAGACTCAAGTCGTATAATAATAATAAACTTACCCACAAACTAAGAGGAAGATCTTATGAACTACCGAACAAGACTACACACCATATGAACAGAAAGAAGACCTGACACCTCAAAAGAACCTCAGTAGCTCCCCTATCAGGTTCGATCAATCCTGAGGAGAAAGGCGATTTCTGAAGCAGAGCTTCAACTTATAAAGGACGAAATGCGAGGTCCGGCTGATAGAAATCCATCAATTCCTCCAACATCAAAGAGAAGGAATTCAATGAGAAGATCTTGCGTACAAAATATCCGAGTAGAACAATCACGGAATAATTTAATCACCACATATCAAACCATGATTTTAAGATACCATGGAATTCCTCTTAAAAAAAGACAATCATTGCCAAATATCATCTACAACTCAAATGCTAAACAATGGTTTCCACTATGAATGATATTATCGCTAAAAAAAAAGAGCTGAATCAAGATGATAATCTGGGACAAACCTGCCATAATGTCGTCAATAGCTAGCATGGAATGATCCCAGGCTGGTGAAATTGAGATAAAGACAGCTACAACCACACAGAGCAACTGGAAGACACCTGGGGTTGATAAAATTCAAGCATATTGGTGGAAGCACTTTTCCTCCACACACGCGATACTGGCTGAGGACATCGATGAAATCATAAAAGAGGCAGAAAAAATGCCAGACTTTCTAACAGAAGGAATCACCTACATGTTGCAAGTGATCCAAAAAACTATCGTCCCATTACATGCCTACCTGTTATCTACAAGATAATCTCCAGCATATTGAAAGAAAAAAATTCCGGGCACCTAATTAACAACAGTATCTTGGCAGCAGAACAAAACGGATGTAAGAAGAGCGACAAGTGGAGTAATGAATGTTAAATAATTGACATGCTTCTGACAAAATAGGCAACTAAGAAAAAGAAATATCTCAATCGCGTGGGTGGATTTTCGAAAAGCATTCGTTTCTCTTCCTCACACCTGGATTAGGAAGATACCATCTATAAAATTGATCCAGTAATAGTCAATTTCCATGTAGTTTGCATAGGGTCTTGGAGGACTTCACTCTGCGTCCACATTAATCAAGAGGCATCTTTCATGAGGATAGTCTGAGTCCCCTACTTTTCTGTCTGGCTGTCAATCCTTTGAGTTTTATGCTGAAAAAAAAAGCTCCTGGAAACCAGAACAAAATTGTCGCACCTCTTTTATATGGACGACTTAAAAATCTATGCTGCTAACGAACTAGAACTACAGAACTAGTTAGAAATCATCACGTGAATTCTACCAGGTTTTCGTATTGGTATGACGAGCTTAGCTCTTTCACAAAGTGACTACTCAGCAGTCTCCACTGTCCACCCATAGAGATAGAAAGTGTGATGAGGATTACGCCATATCATCGCGCGAAGCGAGAACCCTTCCGAAGAGGTGAGCCCACCAGCTTCCAGTTTAGGCCCCGACTCGAAAGCCAGAACCATCTGACTGGTAGCAGCGAAGCACTATTCAACCTCTACGGGCTCTGCAGGTCAGTACCCGAGTTGGTTTTTGACAAAACTCACCCGCCGGAAGGAATTCTTATCCAAGCACCCGAACGCAGTCCCATGAACTAAGATTATTTCAAGATTGATGACTTCTATTGATCCTGGTACGAGCACCGTCTAATGGCCTGTACGTCCTGACCCACCGAACCCATGTGAACTCATTTGATTGATCCTGACGTCAAGCACTAACGGCTAAGCCATTTCGTCGAGATCCACACACCCAGGACAAACCGGTCGAACTGTCAAGTCTCGTTAAACCCCGAGTCATTTCAGGAGAATATCCCGAACATGGGGGTCTGCTAACAGATAAATGAAATACCTCCCTAGTCCAGCATGCTGACTTTCAACCACTGCCTCCTCGAGTCCAACACCAAAGGGGTGGCCAGGTGGTACAAATAACACCTGTGGGCAAACCACCCTCCGAGGTAACGCAGTATGCTACATAACGCACTCGGCCATTACACAGAAAAATCCGGAGATTCATACTGCGATAGGGTAGAGTACGCCAGTTTTAATGGAGAAGCCCTGTGCTGCGACAGACTTTTTCACAAATAGGAAACAAACAGATATGTTAATATTGATCAATGAAGTTTGTTTTTTAACATAGTGAAGTAAGTCCCAATGTTGCTGATTTTTTAATAAAAGTTTTAATTTTGTTTTGTTTAAGTATGAATGAGTAATTTAAATGTATGTAAATTTCAGTCTCTGAAGAAGCCCACATATTGGGCAAAACGTCTGGTAAATAAAAATAAAAAACATCGAAAACTAACTTTGTCCTAGTACCCACTAGTCAATACAACAACATATGCAAAATTTTCATCATAAAACTGCGAAGAATGTTCAGCACAATGACGAATTGATGTTGATGGATGTCCAGCCACATTCTGGGCTGTAGCCCAGTTGCTATAGCAACAATGTTTTCAAGTGTGCTCACTGAACGAAAACGCAAACAGGTTATTTCATCGAATAAAGATCAAATTTTCACGAAAAAGTTGATCCACAAATTGACGTTAGCGCATATGTAGCACTCTGCGTTACTTCAGGAGGGTGGAAGCCCTCGGGAAGTGTTCGTACGATCTGGCCACCCAATTGGTGTTGGACACGGGGTTGATAGTCCTCATGCTGAAATAGGAGGGTATTCCTTTCATCTGTTCGCAGACACTCATGTTCGGGATATTCTCATGAAATGTCTCAGGATTAAGCAGGACTTGACGGTTCCACCGGCCTCTTCCTGAACCTGGATCGATAGTGAGACGTTTCTGGGTTTGTAGATTTCGACGTTGGTGTTTAACGCCAGGATCAATTGAAAGGCTTCACAAGAGTTCGTCGGTCTTGACGTACAGACCGGATTGACGGTGCTCGTAATAGGATCAATTGAGACATCAATCTTGAGATTATCTTAGTTCATTAGACTGCATTCGGATGGATATATAAGGAACCCCTCCGGCGTGTGAATTGCGTCCCAAAGAACTCTCGGGTACTGACCATGCAGAGCCAGTAGAGGTTGAATAGTGCTTCGCTACTACCTTTCAGTTGCTTGTAGGTTTTCGCACTGAAGCCCTAACTGGAAGTAGGTGGGTCCATCTCTTCGAAGGGGTCCTCACCACGCACGTTGATAAGGCGAAACCCTTATTACACTTTCTGCCTCTTAGGGTACATTGTGAAGACTGCTATGTAGTCACTTGGTGAAAGAGCTACGCTCAAATGCTAATACATTAACTGGTAGGATTCACGTGTCCAAACTTACGTTAGGATGCTGAGGAGGTCACCTACTGATCGGTGTTTGCGAAAACCATATTGTCTTTAACTGATGGGATCTTTGCACTTCAGGATCTAACCACTTCAATGTAGAGAGCTGCTTCCATGGCTTTCGACCAAATGAATATAATATTATCGTTGTTGGACGGTAAACGCTTTCTCCCCTTCTTTTGTATACGCTGCGCTCGTGCATCCTTCCTTGATTCAGGGAAAACTGTTTCACCATATGATATAGTGAACATCTTACAGTGAACAGGTGTAAACAACATTTTTTCAATACAATGGCAGGCATATCGTCTGGGTCAGTTTATTTCTTGCAATTGAGTCCACCAAGCACTCGACGAATTATACTTGCTCTGAAGTATATATCCCTCTTTCTTGTCCATATCACCCACTAGTCCCACGAAATTTCGCATTAGTCTTCTTGTCGTTATTTTATATCTGAAAAATATATTTTTGAAATCTTTCAATTATACGATCTTCGCGAAACCTCACATCAACTCTTGTGTTATTAATTTACATCTTAATGCTAAATTCAAACTCAATCGTATGATTATTTCTGTAGTAGCGATTAACGATGCTCTATCAAAATTTTTTTTTCATTGTCTAATGATACGAAACTGATGAAATTTAGCACTAATATGCCTGCCATTATTATACAATCCAATAATTCCGGTGGGATCATCATTTTCGGAAATTTTTGTCCGTTCACTAACTTAACCGAGATATTGAAGCTACAAACCTACACTGAAATTTACTGGTCTCTAGCCCTATCCGTTCAGAACTTAGTGTTTATGGACGGCCGGACAGAATCATTTTGACCTCGGATTCTTCAATGAATTCAAACTAATTTTTTGAAACCATTTCCGCCGCAAAACGTTAGAACGCTGTTCCCTAAAACAAGCTCGCATAAACACATATTCTTGAAATTGAGCTTCACAGAAGACTGTGTGTTGAATGAATTAATTATCTGGGTCTCGAAACTTAAGTCACTATCGAGTCTCACAAACTATATCGAGACATATGTGATCTCAAATGGACAACACCATGTGGCCAATCTTAAGACTTTCTCTGGAAGCGTTTTCTGACGCTCAACACTAGCGGACAGGGGCTAAATAACTAAAAATCTCCCATAAACCGATTTCTAGAAAGAGAAAAAAGAAAAATTTTGTTTTCACAAAAATTTTCAAATATAAAACATTGACATTGTCAACATACCATACTTCAAATATGATAAATATGTTGTCATAAATTCTATTTGAAGAAGTTTTTGTCTAGAACTTTCTATTCATTCAATATTACTAGAATTATCTGATTCTCATTTCAATTTATGATTTCGTTCATTATATTTCGGAGTTTTTCATGATGAACTTTATATATTCCCACCCTATTATATCGGTGGCGTAGTGCTTGGAGCGCCGGATTCATATGCAGAGATTCGTCCTCAGTGTGGATTTCACATCTTAGAAGGGAAGGAATTTTCTCACAGGATGGCCGCCTACGATTTCAGTGTTGGTTAAAACATAAACAGAGATGTATATTAATTAGGTAGCTCTAGGACACACCTAGTCATAACATAACTCATGTCCTTACTTCTAGAAACTACACTCAAAGTATTTGAGAGATCTCAGAAAGCCTAGGAATATTAGTATAATGTCAAATATGAAAATATTAATGAATATAAGCAGTCCATCGTGAGTATCACGAAATGAGTACTAAGGAGTTTGTTTTCTTCTTCCTCACTAATAAACAAGATGATTTATCAATGCTGACCGATATTTCCTTCGCTTCTACTTCTGGCGAAGTAAAAAAATTGAAGTTAGTTTCTTCTTTTTCTAGGCTCAACATTAGTAAAGTGTTTTATAGTGAAATCTTAATTATAAGGACCGTAACTTGATCATATATAATTATGCAAGTAAAATTTATTCACCACAAATTTCGTTATACTCTCGAATGTTTTGTCGATCAAGTTTACTTTCAGCATTTTAATGTAACTCAAAATGTGCCGCGATAACATTTTAACTTGTGCTGTCCTGAAGAATGGTATTTACTCATTGAGTGTCATGGAGAATTAAAGCAAGCCAGTACTAAGTGAATTCTAAGCGGAAAATAATAAAAAATAATATGGAGAGAACAAATCGATATCAATTTATAACTGTTAGAAGTAGGTAGGTAACGTAAAGAAAACATATAACAATATCACCAGTTTATTATGGTCAGTTTATCGTTTCTAATAAAATTCGAGAAATACATAATCTGCTAAATTAACTATTTTCTGCTCCGAAAACTCACTGAAATATCCCCAAATAAAATAATTTAAAGGATGCAAATATGGAAATCGTCAGGGCCATGCAATGTGAATGCTATGTACTATCTTACCATTTTCATTAATGAGTGTAAGCTATGGTAATAGGAAGTTCTGCAAATCGAGAAAGTGTAAAATACATCTGTATAACAATTCTATACTCAAACAAAACCGATGCGGTTGTGTTGATCACTGGGGCATCATTACAGACATGCGAACATTTGGAACTTGTTGGTTCTCGTCAGTGTAATGCAAATCCAACGACTACAAATCAGTCAAGTACCTATATTCGCTATTCGCAGAAACACTTAGGTATTCATCTTACACTAGCACCATCTAGAGCATGCAAATATACATACAAGACAAACCTTTGAGAGCTCCTTTAAGTGAAAAAATGTATTACCGATATTTTCATGTCACAGACGCAGAAAAAACTTTCCTTATGCTCAAGTCAGACCTTAATATGCCACAATGCTCATAATTAGCACATTCATATTCAAATAAATCAATTCGGCTGATCTGTACCAAATATCATTAATGTTGCATTGCACTGAGGAGAACTTGCGCATGTTTGTATTTATGCCCTAGAGATCAACAGAACCTTATCGGGTTTGTTTGAGTATAGAATTGTTAAACAGATGTACGAGTATGTTACACTGTCTCGATCGTTAGAACTTTCTATTACCATAGCTCACACTCGTTCAGGATATTTGGTACAGATCAGCCGAATTAATTCATTTGGTGTAGTATTGTGCCATCATGCTGCAAATAAATACCTTTTATATAAACATTTCCTTATGAATTTGGTAGAATATTTTCAATAAATCCTAAATAAACTTCTGTATAAAGTAGTTGCGAACCAGTCTTTCTAATTTTCCTTCAGGAATTGCACCATATTTCTTCAAATAATTGTACATATATTCAAAATTCGGATGACTGGAAGCTCTATGAATTGGAAATCTTCTGGGATATTCCTGGAGAGAACCTCTGCCATTTTCGCTACAGAATTCCTGAATAAAAAGCATGTTCGCATATTCAGAATAAGTGAATTGTAGTACTATTTTTATTCAATCAGGATAGATAATTCTACAAATACGAAAATCTTAAAATAATCTGCAAAAGTCCAAACAAATCCTCTTATGTCAAACTATCTGTAAAGAATTGCTTGGTATGTAGAGATACCTTTTTGAATTCTTCCTTGTGATTGATTAAACGTTAACCAAATAGTATGCAAAATCTTTGTTAAGCATACTTCTAATCGGGTTGAGAGAGGAATGTATAATTGTCTTTAATGGTTTATTTTCAGCCTAAATACACATATTACAAATTACAAGTTTGAATTGTTCAACCAAATTGAGGGAGTGGTTTCGGTGTAGTTTTATATCTAATGGCGGTGAAAACACTATATTGTTCGTGGAATAGTTTTTCTTAGAGCTTTTTCACCGTTGTTCACTTTCAACGAATTCACTTTTATTGGTTTCACTGTTGGGTTCACTTTTCACGAATTAATATCTAATTACAAATAAATAATGAGGGTAATTCACTTTCAGACTTTTAGTGTGTTACTGTGTTATCGAGAGAAAGGGAGAGATGTGAAACTTGCGGACGGTTTATTTTTTGCGTTTTGGGGAGGCGACAAAATGCGATTCTTTTGGGAATGTCTCTTTAAGGGTGCTTTGTGGCTGACTGAAATGAGAGAATTCTAGAGAATGTATGTGGCATCAGAACTTAATATTTCCAGAGTAGAGAATATTGCTCTACCGTTTCGTCGAAGTACGAAGAGAGGGCCAACGAGCGACTTCGGGGGATGTTTTCAACTGAGCCTTTTTGACTAACTGGCTGAATGAGAGCCTCTCTCGACTGAGGTCGTCTTTAAACGGTGTTCGTTCTAATAGGTTTCTAAGAAAACTGTGAAGGACAAATGTTTTCGTTCCTTAACAGGCTCAAAGGTTTCTAGAAAAAAATGAGACATATTTGAAAAGTCTAGATTTCTAACTCGCGGGTCATAATTGTTATGTACCTGCGTAGTAAATTCCTTGTTCGATGTAAAATCCTAACACTATTGCTTGAATAATTGACGGTACACTTTGAAATGTATGCTAGTTTCTTTCCTGGCTTGCCTTTCAGAACAAAATTCTCAAAATCAATTTTACCATAATAAACTTTCCACTTCTTTAGAATTTCTATCAAAAATGAAAAATTTCAGAGTTGTGATAAAGATTTCAGTGAATAGATTCAATTTACCTGTTTCTGCAGCTCTAATAACCCTAAAAAATATTTCAACAAATTTCCTAAACGATGGTCATTGTTATTGTTATTATGATACTCCTAGATCTTCGTGAAGATCCCTCAGAAGCTTTTTCAGCTTGTGCGGGTGAGGAGTTCAGTTGTGTTCTGGGTTGGCTTTGTTACTGCGATCTTGTGCCACTTTAGGTCACAGCAATGTTAATTTTTGACCCAACAGTTAAATGGTAGCCGACACCCATCCAACTAGAATTTTTTTTTCCACCTGAACAGGATTCGAACCCGGACCTTCCGGTCACGAGCCCTATGCTCTACCACTGAGCTGTCCGCACTCACTCATTACTTGCGAAAATGAAATAAAATTGTCAGTCATGCAAATTCAAAATAAATTATAAATTGTTCAATTTCTGTGATATAACGCAATAACTAAAAATACGTGAACAGCACCGATGTAAAGTCTGGATCTGTTGCGTGCTAATTCATCACAAAAAACAGAGCAATAGTGTTTTGGTCTTCTAATTATACTCGTACCATCTTCATGAAATTTCGTATTTGTCTTCTAATCGTTATTTTACATCTAAATGCTGAAGAGAAACTCGACCGTGGGACTGTTTTTTGTCTTTGTTCCTCATGAAATTTTGCTAAAATATGTGGGTTATCATTATCCTTCCAAGCCGCAAGTTTCAGATGAATCGGAGTTTTAGTTGGAAAAATGTTAATCAGAGTAAGGAAAAAGTTCAAAAGTCAATAACTGGAAACCATTGGACTGATTTCACCCAATAATGAGTTCAACCAAGATATTGAGGTCTCAAACCAACTCCGAGAGTTTCAAGTCTCTATCACTTTCCGTTCCAAAGTTATAGTGTTGGAGTAGTGGATTAACGCTGATCCACTCAAAATTACTTTTTGTTTTAAATTTTTGTTTATATGATCATCACAATATTCTGTATGATCATGTACGTTTTTATTCTCCTTCCAAATGAAGAATTTCAGATCGATCGAAGTTACAGATTCGATAATATTGGAAAAATTAGGAAAATTTTCAAACGTATCTGCAATTCGAAAAATGCAGGCGAAACGCCTAAATATTGCACTTACATGCAATATAAGAGAAAAAATTTGTAGTAAATTTGAATTCAGAAAAAATATCCTGAATGTAAAATTCATCTTGAAATTATGAATAAAGAACAATATTATATTTCCGCTAATATTTTATTTCACTACAATCGTTTCGTATACCTTGACTTCTTCAGGTAAGTACTACTGGATACTCACCTGAAGAACGAAACGATTGTAGTGAAATAAAATATTAGCCGAAATATAATATTGTTTTTTATTCATAATTTCAAAACTATGTTAGTTCACTACTTCAAGTTCTTTCAAGAAATCCAGGTATATTTTAATGATAGGAGTCCGGGTCCATTATCTGTTTACTATTTGAAGATAATAGTTGAATAAAATATTTAAAGAGCTCAAATGATGATTTTATTTAATTTGCTCCGTGTTTCATCGACAATGAATTTGGAAGAAATAACCTACAACGCTATTTATCTGATCGTTAGATTAAAACAAATTGTAGAAATTACTATGTTTTACTACCAATAAAAATATATATTACACATTTTCTTGTGACTCGAGTTTCCGGAAATGAATTATCCCATCATCAGACAACTATTCATTTCCCGAAATTCGAGTCACAAGAAAATGTGTAATATATATTTTTATTGGTATTAGGAGTACAAATAAGTTTCCACCGTTTTATTGTAGATGGCGCGGCACGGAGTTTCGGTTAGCTTTCGCAGATGATAACCGGATTAAAAAATAGTTTGGACATTCAAGAACAACATAACCTATTAATATCATTGATTTTATATTGGTAAAATAATAGTAAAACATAGTAATTTCAAAATTTTGTTTTAATTATGATCAACTACCAAATAGTAACGGCTGAAACAATTCAGTATCTGATCGTTAGATGATATAAATTCTACTGAATATGCTCATAAAAGTATTTTTATGTTCCAGGCAATAAAGGCTAATATTAAACTGAATACTAAGAGACTTTATCAAGCAGACGGGTACGCTGTAAAGGAACTTCTGAAAATAACTTCGCTATTGTATGATGCGCTCAATGTTAAAATGGATGATAAGGATGACAATTTCAATAGGAGTAATATTGATATGCGGATATTTGACATTTCAGATAAGGTGAGTAAGCGTTTTTTATGTTCTCGTGCAAAGGTTGTACAGGTATGGAAAAGACAGTAGTAAACATAGGAAATTCAGTGTTAATCTATGAGCAACGTCGGTTCCAGTAAAGCAGTGGAAGAATCAAAACCTCTGCGCAATGCGATGACGAATAAACGAGTGTTCTCTCTCAATGGAAGTGTCTGTTGGGGGATGCTTCGATGGAAAGGATCCGCGGTCTGCGAATCATTCGCATCTCAAATGTGAAATTCGTTTGCCCATATCAGTTGAAAATAAAGTAAATCCAAATGATCAGTGCAGAAGCAAAAATTCAAATCATAAAATGGCACTTGGGTGGTCAATCAATTCAAGAGACAATAAATTCTCTAGTCTTTTTTGAAAAACTTCTATCCACCAATTTGATGTGGATCTGTAAGCATTATCACACAACCAAAGATATACACACATCGTCAAAAGTCTTGGCTCCCCCTATCAACTCTCTTTGTTGAATATAACAGACAACTTGTTGTGTGTGGAATCTTCACTATTTTATCACCTAAATGAAAACAATAAACCAGTGAAAAATATTTCTTGTTCGGGAGAATACAGGTGTATTTGAAGTTAATCAATTTTCAGCGAATAACGAGAGTTATAATATTGAGAATGTTCTGTGGAAAATGCCGGGATATTTATCAAGTTAACCGGGAAATAATAGTAGCCCTACATCAAGAAGCTTTGTGGAGCCACCAGTTTGCGCAACCTCCGAATATTTCACGTACATCAATAAAGCGCATAGTGGCCCTTTTCCTGGAAACCGGCAACGTTGCCCGGAGATCGGTGCCTGGTCAACCTAGAGTAACATCTGAAAAGGAAGACCTTCATGTAAATTTTACTCAAAGGAATCGAACGGTATCTGTAACAGCTCTTCGAAGTCATTTGTTGAGGACCTATAGACGGGAAGTCTCAACCAGTACCATGATGAGACAGTTGTATTCCTCAAATTTAAGGGCAATAAGACCTTTAAGAGTACCTCGGCTTTCACTTGGACATAGAGCGACCCGTCGGCAATGGGCAAAATACCACCAAGACTGGCCTTCACCACAATGGCGCAACGTACTTTTTTCGGACGAGTCACGATTCGGTTTGGAGAGGTCCAGATAGACTAGCGACTCAATTTCGCTCGGAAAGTTGTGCTTTTTCAAGGCGGATCAATAATGTGCTGAGGGGGTATAATGGTCGGTCGCCGTACCCCTCTTATTATCATTGAACGAACAATATTTAATGAAGTTGACGGTGCATGCATGTCTCTCGACTGTTAGATTGATTTTCGGGTTTTTCTTAAGTGATAAGCCAGAATTTTCGTGAAATTTGTGGTTTGTGCCCTTTGAGTGCTGGTTTGTGTTCGGCACGTAAGAAAATTTTCATTCTCAGAAGTTTTTCTTTAAATTCAGGCGATACTGTTTTTATCACCTGCCCCATTGTTTATTTTCTTAGAGGTGAAAATCGCATATTCTCTCGTCGCGAACGTTGAATTGCGCCGACGATTCGAGTTGATAGTTGGTACGTAGTTCCTCCCTCCTCTTTGGCGCACAACATTGCGGCGCGGTTGACTTGACTGGCCTGCTGTGTTACTGTTGGTTCGCTGTATATGCTGGATTGGTGCATTGCTTGTTTGTTTCATATTAGGTACTCGTAGAATCACTCTCTGTTTTTCCCCTTATCCTCGTTTTCCTATTTTTCCGCGGCCCTCCCCCTCTGTCGGAGTCTCTCGTAAAGGCCCACGAGAGTGAAGAGTTTACCTTTTTCCTTTTCCACAAAATACTTCTTTGAAATTTATTGTTCGTACACTTGAAGTAGTAGCTCAGGTTGCACCTTATCAGCAATGTCTGACAAGACCTCATGCGCCAACTGTACGAAGCCAGTGCTACCTTCGGATAGCGCGAAACTTCAGTGCGACGGCTGCAAACGGATGATTCACGTCGCTTGTACAGACCTACCGCGGGACGATCGCATTACTCGTCGTCGAGTTAAATGTTTGAAGGTTCTATGCGGCTCTTGCGCTGCAAACCTTGAGGCTTCCCTTGATATCAAAGGTCTAATAGAATCATTCAAAAACGATATGCGTAGAGAGCTTGAGGATATTAAGACAAAAATTGAGACATTAAATGAGAAGCTTGCCACTGTCGAACAATCTGCTGTTGAAAACTCTAAGACTGTGCAGTCCTCTGATGATGTTGTCCAGGAGGTACTGGACAGACTGAATCGAGCAAAGAATGTGTTCATCAGAGGAGTCCCTGAAGTAACAGGTGACATAAATGCTAAGAAAGAGCATGATAAATCGGTGGTGACGGAGGTACTGAATACTGTTAACTGCCCTGCGAGCCCATCCGCCATTTTTCGAGTGGGCAAGCCCAACTCTACAAACAAGTACCCCCGTATGATAAAGTTGGTAATGCCAAGTGAATACTCTGCTCGAACTATTTTGAGAAATAAAAAAAATTTAATCGAGAAAAGTCCTACTTCGAAACTATCCATCATAGGTGACCAGACTGCCTCACAGGTTCAGCGGCTCAGGAGGCTACGCGGGGAACTTGACGCGAGGAAGGCAAATGGAGAACCAAATCTTACTATCAAGTATATTCATGGTGTACCCAAGATAACCTCCACCAACTTTCGTACACAAGATAGCATCTAACAGCAGCCAACAACTGCCCTATATCTGCTGGAAATTCTTTTACTCTAACTTACACTCGTTATTTGCTAAATTCAATGAACTCGTATGTAACATCGCTGATCTAAAACCTAGCATAATACTCCTAACTGAAACTTGGCTTAAACCAACTGACCCAGATTCACTTGTTAACATTGGGGGCTACAGCGTTTACAGGGCGGACAGATCGAATCGTGTTGGTGGTGGAGTGTGTATATACTTCTGCGATGACATCGTTGCCAACTTTGCGATTCAGCGTCACAGTGCCGTGGTCCAGGGTGTGGAGATGTTGCATATCAGCCTCAGCAAGGAAACTATTAATGTAAACATAGTTTGTGTTTACCGACCTAGTGACGTACCCCACGAATCCAATGTTCAGTTGATCGATTGCTTGAGGGAACTCTCCACCCTTGACAACCTCATCATTGCAGGTGACTTTAACTACCCCGATATCTCCTGGCCTCTCAGGAGTATTCCTGATACAAATAGTGCCATGAGTAATTTCATGCATTTCATTGCCGATTCAAACCTCTTTCAGCTTATCACCGAACCAACTAGATTCCGAATCGGCAACGATCCATCTGTTCTTGACCTCATTTTTACCAACGATGAGGGCGTTGTCACAGATCATGAAATTCTACCCCCTGTTGGAATATCGGACCACGCAGTGATATATGGAACTGTTCAGCTCGATGTTTGCGTGCCAAATAAGTGCAGAAGCGAGGTTTTTAGGATAGTCGACTTTGAGCGTCTGTCTGTGGAACTTTCTGCTGTTGATTGGACCACCCTCATGAGCGCGTGTGAAGACGTAGACGTCCTCTGGGAGAGATTTTACTCCACTGTAACTGCATCGATTGACAGAAACTCCCGTAGCAAAATATGCCGGAAGAATCCTCTTAAACCATGGATAAACACCGAAATAATGTCACTCATTCACCACAAAAAAAGGCTCTGGAAAAGATACAAAGATCAAAGGCCCCAGAAGATTACCAAACTCATCGAAATTTCTCAGAACGCCTGGTATCAATAATACGATCTTCACGTCGAGAGTTCGAGGAATCTATTGCAAACTCTGGAAACAACAAGAAACTGTACAAGTTCATGCGATCCAACCTGAACACAAGGGTTAGCATCCCACTCTTGCAAAGATCTGATGGTTCCTTGTGCTCTTCAGACAATGAGTCGGCAGAAGTTCTGGCTGACTCTTTCACAGACTCCTTCACAGTTGAGCCTCTAGATGATCTACTACCGGAAATCAAAGCAGAACGACTGCCTGACAGTCTAAACTATGTAAATTTTACTTCGGAAAAGATAGGAAATCATTTAACTAATATTAAATTGAACTCATCTCCTGGTTTGGATGGAATAACACCCTTCTTTCTCAAGAAATTTTCCGAATCCATCTGCTCACCGTTATCAACAATCATGTCTATCTCTTTCGCGAAATCTCAGATCCCACGGGCCTGGAAGCGGGCATCTGTCACTGCTGTCTACAAAAAAGGCGATAAATTTAACCCAATCAATTATAGACCCATTAGCCTTCTATCCGTACCTTCTAAATTAATGGAATCAATAATTGTGGAGGATATGTCAACATTTCTTACAAAAAACGAAATAGTTCCGTCGGAGCAACATGGCTTCGTCAAAGGTAAATCTACAATCAGCAATCTTCTACACTGTATAAACGACTGGACGACAGCTTACGATAAAAAAATACCTACAGATATCGTTTATCTTGACTTCGCCAAGGCCTTCGACAGGGTCCCGGTGAGGAGGCTTATGCACAAACTCGACACCCTTGGTATTCGAGGACAACTAAAGCTATGGATTAGCGATTACATGACAGACAGAACTTTCACTGTCAAGGTGGGTCACTCTTTTTCTACGGACAGACAAGTCACAAGTGGAGTTCCCCAGGGGTCTGTCCTCGGGCCACTCCTCTTTGTTCTTTATGCAAGTGATCTAGCGCTTCATATAAAGTCCAGCAAGTCCTTTTATGCCGATGATACTAAGGTGTATGGAAATGCCTTAGTTGGGCATCGACTCCTTCAAGAAGACCTCGACTCGATTGGTCGGTGGTGTGGGGATTGGCTGTTGCCTCTTAACGTCGATAAATGCGTGGTGCTTCATCAAGGAAAGAACAATCCACTCCACACGTACACAATAGGTGGTCAATCGTTGCGCGCGGTGTCCTCTCATGTGGACCTGGGAGTGACTGTAAACATTGACCTAACTTGGTCAGAACATATTATTTCCGTATGCAAGCGCGCCAACACGCTGATCTACCTCATCCGCAAAACGTTCTCCTATCTATCATATTCGAATTCCATAAAACTGTTCAAAACCTACGTTCGTCCAATTTTGGAGTACGCTGGACCGGTGTGGTGTCCGGTTCTGGTGCGCGATAGGAACCTTTTGGAGAATGTTCAGCGTCGGGCCACGCGTCTGACTTTTGGTGAAGTGCGTCCATCCTATCCCGAAAGACTGAGAATGGCACAACTGATGGCTTTTGACCAACGTCGACTCCGAGGAGACCTCATAATATCTTTCCGTATTGCGAAGTATAATTATGCTAATCTGAGGGAACTTTTTATCTTCAACAATGATTTGCGGTTGAGGGGTCACAATCTCAAACTGAGGAAGGAGAAATTTGCTACAAGACAGAGACAGAACTTTTTGGTGAATCGTGTTTTCGAGGCGTGGAATGGCTTGCCTAGCGATGTGATGAATTCTGTGTCGGTGAATAGTTTTAAAAACAAAATAGACGTTTGTTTATTTG
The DNA here is from genome assembly GCA_034642435.1 of Megalocaria dilatata. Classification (NCBI taxonomy): domain Eukaryota; kingdom Metazoa; phylum Arthropoda; class Insecta; order Coleoptera; family Coccinellidae; genus Megalocaria; species Megalocaria dilatata. The sequence continues at coordinate 59,526,786 of CM067859.1, read as the reverse complement.
GTTAATTTTAGTGCATAGATTAATTATTTTTCAGTTTCTTTCTGCATGCATTGTATCAGCTTTTTTTTTTGTATTTTTTAGTTTTTAGGCTTACATGGGACTCTGTCCCTAGCCTTTATTTATGTTTAATAATAATAATAATAATAATAATAATAATAATAATGACTGGTGCCATCCACGTAGAAAACATAATTGAACCAATCACTGTTCCTCTGCGCAACGAATTTGGGGATAATTTCATTTATCAGGATGATAACGCTCCACGAAGTGTTCAAAACATTCTTCAAGTGAACAATATCCAGAGAATGATCAAACTCACCAGACATACATATTGTTGAGCACGTATGGGATTACTTAGGGACTATGGGATCCAATCGCCAAAACCCATCTTCAACTTTGCAGGAATTGAGTTTTGCCCTTCAGGTAGAATGGAAAAATATACCTGAAAATTTCATTAATGACTTGATTCGTGGGATGCCTAGGCGTATTGGACAGTTGATTGAAAGAAGAGGTGGTAATGCGAACTATTGAATTTCGATTAAGTTGTGGAATAACTATAATTATTCAAAAATAAATAATCGATAAATTTGGATTTTTTCTCATCTTTCCTATATTGTCTCATCCTGCATAATTTAAAGAGTAACAAACAAAGATTCTCTATCGAATATATTGCAGTTAAAATAGAGGAAAATATTCATCTCATTTCCAGAACATAAATTGTTTATTTCTTGAGAAACCTAGGGGGACCAAGACTCTTGACGATGTGTGTATTTCTTAAAATTATTTATACTACAAATTCTTGCATTAGCGGAATGAACTAGGCCATCAGGTTTCTCTTTTTCAAATCTCGGTGCTAGATCATTTCCCAAATCGACAATTGTTGCACTAGATTTTTATATAATATTTTCATTAAAAGCTGATCTTTTTGTTCACCCTTCGCATAAATAATATTAAAACCATCCAATATCTTGAATAATATATTATTGAGATCGTTATAGTCAACAAAACCATTGCTATATCCTAACCCATCATATTATTTCTCTAAATATCTTATAGTAGATTTATCGTTGTCTGATGAAAGCTTGAATTCCATTGATGGTTTGAAAATGAAATGGTATAGACGGTTATCCATTTGTGCTTCCGAAAGTGATAGAAGGGGATCCCAAGAGGATATTTTGGGATTTACTCGAGCACGTTAGATGAATATAAAGAAAGGTACCTTACCTATTGATAAGTAACTCTAGCCAGTATGAGCCCTTAATATAGGGGATGCGCTTAAGAGATAAGAAGTTACGCGGTCGGTACTTTTATTTTGTGGTTAAATTCCGGCAACGATACTTCAAGTTGAACGAGCATTATCGTTATTTTTCATATTGATGCAAGCTTTTTTCATTTTTAGTTCTTTAGCCAATTCAATTTATGAACTACCATTCCCCATTTCATATTTATTTCATATTCACTTCAAGTAGAATTATGGAATGTAGTGCATAAGCACTATCTTCTTCGGAAAATTTTTTTAACTCAGTATTTCACCTAAAACAGATTCTGCTAATAGTTGATCGATATCTGAACTAGCATCAACAATGAAATTTTGGGTTTTGAAATATTTAAAAAGTCGAGTATTTAGATTCTTGATTTCTTGACGAATTCTTCACAAAAGGTAATATTTAATTTGAGTATATTCTGTTTTTTAATATATTCCGTAATCTGTTTTTTAATATATTCCGTAATCTGCTTTTAATAAAAACGCAGGCATCAAGTCATTTGTCTCAGCATGTTTCAGATTTATTACAGTGCCAGAAAACGCTGAATTCACTTATTTCCACTTCACTCTCTTCCAACGTTTATCAGTCTATAAATTCTCACCCTCTTCAAATGAAATCAGTGGCTCTCAAATGGTTTTATACCAATGCAAGTGGTTTATGTTCGTTTTATCTTCATGATTACGATGAACTGAAGTCGAACTTGGTAACCGGATTTTTCATTCCATTATTCAACAATCTAGTGGATTTGATGCAAATCTTTCCCTCGTTGAGATGAACTATGTTGTCCTTTAAAGAACCCGTGGTTCTTGTCGCTAAAAACTTTCGATAATTCGTCAACTCGAAAAGAATGCTATTGCCGAATTTTATTTTCACCAGCTTCGCCTTCAAAATCAGAAACTTCTCTCTCAGCCGTAATTCAGGTGATTTTTGTATTCTTTTTTTCTGTGTAAGAACAAGCAGTATTCGGTTTGACGAAATACATAGTGATGATTTTTTTTAATATAAGAAAAAGATATGTTAACTTCCGCTATTTCATTGATTTATACGGCAATTGTTTCGTCATACCATGACTTCATCAGGTGCGTATTAAAACTGAGGTATACAATGCTAAACAGGACCTTAAATACAGAGCTCTGGTACAAAAAATAAATAGAGGGATGGGAAGAGGTGGTTTACAATAAATGAGAAATGTATATCTATATCTATTGATATCTAAAGTTTCTAACAGATTTAGTTTCTGACTTTTTTTTCGATATGTAATACTTCATAGCTCCTATTAAAATAATGACCAGTCTCTAGCAAATGGTTGGCATAAGTTGAATTTGGTTTATTATTAATATAACATTTTTCATCTTCTCGTATCCTTGTTTGGAATGAACGTCCCACATATACACATGGCCAATCACTACATAAAATACAAACATAAAAAACGATCCCCCATGGAAGAAAACTACTGAACAGTAGCACTCATTCCACATACCATCAAAATAATTCTCCATATTACAAATAAATGCAGAAAAATTTTTTTCTTCCACCAATTTCGGACAAACAGAAAGGCCTTTCACCAGACAAAAGATAAAGAAAACTACCTAATGTGCGACAAATTATCGCAAAAGCGAGAGAATAAAATATTAATGTATACTTGTCTTTCGTAGACTATACGAAGGCATTTGAGCCTGCAGATTGGTAATTTTTGTGAAGACTTCTGTATGAAATGAGTGCCCCTAAGAATCTAGTAATTTCTTAATAGGAAAGCTTCAGAAAAATATCAACGCCAATGATACAGCAGAAAAAACACTACCAAAAATTGACCAGAACGTTACAGCTAAAGTCCAGTATCAGATACGGATGTATGATCTAACCTCTCCTCTACAATAAATTAAATAAAATAGAAAGGCCTTTTACTTGATAGAAGAAATATAACAAAATTTGAATATTAAAACAAATTGAAATATGTTTATCTTCTACAATTTTAATTTCAAGAAAATTTTTATTCAAAAAACTTTTAGAAATAAATTGATGTCTACACAAGCACCGCTTACATTTAATAGACGTATATAATCAAAACTAAATATATAATGTCAAATGGAATAAATAACCCAACAGATATACGAAAGTAATTAAAATTAATATATAAATATTTAAAGGAGACAAAATTTTGTTTCTGGTCTTACCTTTAAGAACACCAATTGCCTTTTAAAAACATGAACACACTTAAAGGACTTCTCGAAAAATATAATTTATTTGAAATATTTAATATATTTAAATATTCGAATAAATTATTTCAAAAATCTCTAAAAAATGTGCACTATATCTTCAAAAAACAAATATAATTCCAGACAATCCCGTCTTCAGTCCTCATTTAATATTCCAAATATCCAAATCAAAAACCTAACCTATATGTCTCACGTGTTAAAAGACTTAAGCTTCGAAATACAGATCAACTATATAATTCAAGATCGATCTATGTTCTAACAAAATCAAATTCAAATAAACCTTAAAATAACTCACACTGTTCTTTGATTTTGTTAGAACATAGATCAATCTTGAATTATATAGTTGATCTGTATTTCGAAGCTTAAGTCTTTTAACACGTGAGAGATATAGCTTAGGTTTTTGATTTTGATATTTGGAATATTAAATGAGGACTGAAGACGGGATTGTCTAGAATTATATTTGTTTTTTGAAGATATAGTGCACATTTTTTAGAGATTTTCGAAATAATTTATTCGAATATTTAAATATATTAAATATTTCAAATAAATTATATTCTTCGAGAAGTCCTTTAAGTGTGTTCATGTTTTTAAAAGGCAATTGGTGTTCTTAAAGGTAAGACCAGAAACAAAATTTTGTCTCCTTTAAATATTTATTTATTAATTTTAATTACTTTCGTATATCTGTTGGGTTATTTATTCCATTTGACATTATATATTGAGTTTTGATTATATACGTCTATTAAATGTAAGCGGTGCTCGTGTAGACATAAATTTATTTCTAAAAGTTTTTTGAAAAAAATTTTTTTTTTTAATTAAAATTGTAAAAGATAAACATATTTCAATTTGTTTTAATATTCAAATTTTGTTATATTTCTTCTATCAAGTGAAAGGTCTTTTTATTTTATTTTATATATAATATATAATTATATTTTGGCTTCCATAAATCTCATTATAGAATGTCAATGAATTTAAATAAACCTTAAAACAACTCACACTGTTCTTTGATTTTGTTAGAACATAGATCAATCTTGAATTATATAGTTGATCTGTATTTCGAAGCTTAAGTCTTTTAACACGTGAGGGATATAGGTTAGGTTTTTGATTTTGATATTTGGAATATTAAATGAGGACTAAAGACGGGATTGTCTAGAATTATATTTGTTTTTTGAAGATATAATGCACATTTTTTAGAGATTTTTGAAATAATTTATTCGAATATTTAGATATATTGAATATTTCAAATAAATTATATTCTTTGAGAAATCCTTTAAGTGTGTTCATGTTTTTAAAAGGCAATTGGTGTTCTTAAAGGTAAGACCAGAAACAAAATTTTGTCTCCTTTAAATATTTATTTATTAATTTTAATTACTTTCGTATATTTGGTGGATTATTTATTCCATTTGACATGATATATTGAGTTTTGATTATATACGTCTACTAAATGTAAGCGGTGCTTGTGTAGACATAAATTTATTTCTAAAAGTTTTTTGAATGAAAAATTTTTTTGAAATTAAAATTGTAGAAGATAAACATATTTCAATTTGTTTTAATATTCAAATTTTAATAAAATAAATTAATTCGGCTGATCTGTGCCAAATATCATTAATAAGGAGTGTGAGCTATGGTAATAGAAAAATCTACATATGGGGACAGTGTAACATACTTCTGTATAACATTTCCATACTACATACATACATACATACATTACAAACTCGATAAGGTTTTGTTGATCACAGGGGCAAATTGCAGACATGCGCACATTTCAAACTGGTTGGTTTTCATCAGTACAATGTATGCCAGTGACTACAAATCTGCCACTGGATAGATTTGGATACTCATCTATATTCGCTATACACAGAAACACTAAGATATTAATCATATACTAGCGCCATCGAGAGTATGCGAAAATACATACAAGACAAAGCTTTGCGACCTAATTCAAGTAAATGAATGTATTTTCGATATTTTCACGTTACAAACGCAGAAAAAACGTTCCTCATGCTCAAGTCAGGCCATAATATGTCGTAATGCTCATAAATAGCATATTCCTATTCAAATAAATTAGTTAGGCTCATCTGTACCAAATATCATTAATAAAAAGTGTGAGCTATGGTTATAGAAAGTCCTAAAAAAGAGACAGTGTAACATACATCTCTATAACAATTACATACTCAAACAAACTCGATGAGGTTTTGTTGATCACAGAGACAAATTGCAAACATGCCCACGTTTCGAACTGGTTGGTTGTCATCAGTACAATGTACGCCAGTGACTATAAATCTGTCAAGCATCTATATTTGCTATACACAAGGACACTAAGATATTGATCATACACTAGCGCCATCGAGAGTATGTAAGATGTATGTTACACTGTCTCGATTTGTAGAACTTTCTATTGCCATAGCTCCCACTCCTTATTGATGATTATGAGCAAAGTCCACTACGATTATGAAGATTGAGTATAGATTAGAAGAGGGTAAATAAGCAACTTGAGATATACAAACCATACACTGATCATTGCTGCAGATGAAGATTAACAGATATAATGAACAAATTCAATGACTGCAATTCAGAACTGGCCTAAAATTAAATATCACAAAAACTAGGGTGTTGGTCATCGACTGCTCCAATCATGAATAAGTGATTATTAAATCAAATAAACTAGATATACCTTACATTTTCTGGACACACAACCAGAGGAGCATGGGGAATTGTTTAGTTGAAGGAAAAGAGCAATCAATTCAAAAGGCAATACCAAGTCCAGGAGAGAAACGCGTGAAAACTGTAAATCCAGACACATATCTAACAGTATCACTAAACCTTCTCTGGGGTATTGGGACTGAGAAGAATATCAGAAAATCTATTCAAATAAGGCAGATTTCTTTGGATTTGTCATTCTTGTTGTCGTTATTAAATGATTGTCCATGAACAATTTGTAGTAACAATTCAATTGACTCTGCTTGTACCATTGCTAATAGTTTCATTCAAAGGTAGGGGAACTGAAGCTGTCTCGACAACTGGCATCCGAAATAACAACAACTGGTGCATCTTTATTCGAACTACTTGGCAAGGAGGTAGATCTGAGGGTGAGTGAATAATATATTAGTATCAGTATATTGAATTCCAACCGAAATTGAGCATTTTGGATTGAGTTTTATTTTGCTTTTCTTCATGTCAAAATAAAGGGTTTGCCATCTAACGTAGGAATTTTTAAGTTATGGTTATACGATTTCTGACAACTCTTCTGTCATTCTTGTTTCGACAGAAAGTTAATTCAATATTGGCCATTAACGGAATGGGTCAATTTACGCTTGAACAAAACTGGTTAATCTTCTATACAAACTGTTAGAAATTTACGTAGAAATAGAAATGAAATGCCCTCACGGCAATTTGTGAAGCAAGTTCGTGAAACTGGAACATTATTTGATGAAACAACCCATTCATGTTCTCGTTCTGTGGGCACAACTAAAAACATTTCTGCTGTAGTCCAAAATGGGACTGAACATCCATCAATATCAACTAGTCATCGTGCTCAAGAACTGAACATTTCTCGTAGTTCTCTGGGAAAATTTTGCAAAAGGACCTCGGTATAAAGACTTACAAAAAAATTAGGTTAGTACAAGAAGTGAAGCCTCGTGACCATCCTATGTTTCACCTTCCCCAATGGGATAATGACGAATGGACGAAGATGAGCAATTTTCCATTAAAAATGATTTTTGACGATGAAGTTCTTTTTCACCTCTGAGAATATGTGAATAGTCAAAAATCTCGCATTTGGAGACCATTAAAAAAGCCTGTGCGCTTACAGTAAGTGCTTGGTGCTGTTTTTAGTCCGGTGTCATCATTGAGCCATTTCTCTTCGAGAATGAGCAAGGAGCAGCCGTCAAGGTCAATGATGTTACCGTGCCATGCTTAACCAATTCTTGTTTCCCAAAATTCAAAAGGAAGGCGTAGACGACATTTAGTCTCAATAGGACGGGGCCACTTGCCAAACAGCCATTGTAACCTTTTTGAGCACCGTTTTTGAAAATCTAATAATCAATCAAAATTCTGATGTCAATTGGCCGCAATGGAGCTGTGATTTGACACCATTGGACTAATTTTTGTTGGGTTCCGTTAATGTTACGCTAACTATCTGGAAACGATTGATGCACTGACACACAAAATCGAAGTTGAAATTCATGATATTGAGCCCTAAATAATCGACAATGTACTGAAAAATTGGGTAGTACTGTATGGTCAATCTTGGAGGTCATTTGATAGATATTGTTTTTCATTTGTAGATGTCAAGGTTCAACCTCTCTAATGAACTCATAACTCTGGAAAATTATTCATTAGATTTTATTCAAAGCTAGTCGAAAATTCAAATTTTAAATTGCCCTTCCACTATTTAAAAAATTTATGTTATCTTTTCTGAAAGGTCCATAGGCAGAAAAGCATCTCAAGACAGTTCGAGATAAACGAAGTGGAAAGTGGTATCAAGAAAGCTATAGATATGATTAACGAAGACATAAAAGAAACAACAGATTTAATCAATAATATTTCTGCTACAGAATCCAATTTAGATGCAAAGATTGAGAGGAGAAAAGTAGAAATAGATAGATATGAAAAGAGATTACAAACTCTCAAGAAAGTAAGGTGAGTTACTAAAATTGCAAAATGATTTGAATTAGTCACTGTAAGAGATACTCTGTCAATTGTTCTAGAATTTTGTAATCTGGCTTTTTCTTTTTTCCTCAGCTTCATATGATTATTTTAATAAGCAGTCTTCTCATATTTATATTTATGGAGATATTTGAAGACTTAAAAATTGTATGTTCTTGTACTAAATCAATTCGTTTTTGCTTTTGATTTCTTTTAATGTGATTAAAAAAATGAAGACTTAATAAACATAATTGAATTTTTTACGACTATCGATTTCTGAGCACCACGTTTCATCTTCCCTTGGAGAAGAGAGGGTACAGATGTAGATAGCCTTTCATTCTTCACAGAAGACTGACCAACTCATTTTATTATCATGATACTCCTAGATTTTCTGTGAAGATCCCTCAGAAGCTTAATCAGCTTGTGCGAGTTAGGAGTTCAGTTGTGCTCTGGGTAGGCTTTGTTACCGCGATCTTGCGCCACTTTAGGTCACAGCACTGTTAATTTTTGACCCAACAGTGAAATGGTGGCCGACCAACTGAAAAATTTCTTTTCCACTTGAACAGGATGAGAACCCAGACCTTCCAGTCGCGAGCCCAATGCTCTACCACTGAGCTGTCCACACTCATCTCTCCATCAATTGATCTTTAAGCTTCAGTGACACTTTAAATATTTATAGTTATAAAATATAGTCTCCAGGACTCTTAAACAACAATATACTACAGTCGAAACATGGTTTATCTTATAATACAATATGTGAAAATACTACATACCGAATTATAGTATCGTAAAGACCTTAATTACAAATGCAAACACCAATTAACAGTTCTCAAATAAGCAAAAACCAGCAACATCAATAGATATGAGCAACAAATAAGTTAAAGACTTTTCTTTAATCGCAATACCTTTGATAGCATAAAGAGAATGAAAATAATAATGAGAGGTTGTCAAAAAAGAAGGTTAAAACAGACAAGCCATATGAACCACAGAGTAACCGCTGGCACCTTAGTCTAGGCACTTCACTCTCACTGAATTATATAAAATCATGATGGAGAACAGCAACTTCATGATCTCAATAACTAGGGGTTCATTTAAAAAGTGGTGAAACTCAATTCACTCTCACTGAATCGGCATCAAATTCACCATCAGTGAATTATTCCACTGCATGAATAACGGAACTACTCACATTATTTCACCAACTACAGAACTTATAAAAACCCTTTCATCAAGTGATCTTGCCATTTCACCCTCACTGAACCGGCCATAATGAATTAAATAAGAATAAGCTAATGTCATTGACATCACTTGTGTAATTAATTGAGTTTTTCATGCGCTTGTTGTGATACATCTCCAAGAAACATTTCTTCTTTGCATTCACTCAGCAATCTATAATTTTGGTGAAATCATAATCCATTGGATAATCTTTTTCACGGGTATATTCTGCTAGGGCACAAATGTTTCCTTCATTCCTGATATCGCTTTTGTGTTGAGCAATTCTTCTTTTTAATAGCTGAGAAGTCTGACCCACATAAACATCTCTGCAAACAACATGGAATACAATAAACCACAACGCTCATATTCTCAACAGCTACTCTGTCCTTGATACGACTCTACAATCTGTCAGTCCTAAATTCGGATCTCGGAATCAACCTTATTCTGGTGGTCTTCAAAATTAAAGTATTCGTCACACCATTAACAAGGGGAATAGTAAAGTAAAAATTCCTGCACTGGAGTTTTCGGTGTTGACTGTGGTGGATCCGCCCCTCTCTCCATTCGTTGGCATTCGAAGGAGTGGTATTTGTAACGTTATCATTTAGAGTAAATAGTTTCTATACTTTGGAATTCGATTTGAAATGTATTTGTTATTGTTTACATCGTTCCAGGCAGGCGTTTGCTATCATCGCGTTAGTTGATGCAGTTTGGTCGTCTCTCAAGTTCGAGGGCTTCACGAATAATGCGACTCGTTAGCATTTTTTCCGTTGCAATAGTTTTGCTACTATCAAAGTCAATTTTGTGATTTGTATCTGCATGATGTGTGAATAGGGCAGAGGATGGATCAGCTTTACGGACAGCAATTTGGTGTTCATATACTGTGTTAGCCACTCGTCTATTAGTTCGACCTTTGTATGACCTCCCAGGTCATTGCGAGCATGGTATTTCATATATACCTTGAGATTCTTCGGGAATTGAATCTTTGGGAGATCGAAGAAAAGTGGATATTTTAATGCTTGCTGTGAAGTTAGCGTTTACATCTTGTTTTCGTAAGATACTACATATTTTATCAGTAACAACTCGGATGAAAGGAAGAAAGAACTTGTGGGGGTTATTCTCTGGGGGCGCTTGGGAATCTTGAGTGTATATTTGGTTCCGCCAGAAGGATTTCTGAATTTGATATCCGCTATATCGAATTTGAGGTAGAGCAGATTTGAGCTCATTGTATTCATGTTTTATGTGTTTACTGTCGATGAGATGAATGGATCTGTGGACGAGGGAGTTCGGAACGGAATTGATTTGTGACAGATTGTGCTGAGAGTTGGCATGTAGATATCTGTTCGTATGGGTGGGTTTTCTAATCTTGAATCCAAATACAACATACCTCCAGAGACTTTGACCCTTATCAACCACTGTAGGAATTGTACATATTTTCTTTTCCAGGGCACCTTTTACAAAAAAGTCATAGGTGCTGCTGGGTGTTCCCCCATTTCCGCAATTTCTGCTGATATATTCATGGAAGACTTTGAAACCAGGGCCATTGAATCATTTCACCTCAAACCTACGTGTTTGAGAAGAAACGTGGATGATGTGTTTGTCATATGGCCACATGGTATCAAAACTTTGCATCCATTTCCTGACCGTTTCAACAGTTGCCATCCGAATGTCAATTTCACGATAGAACTTGAGACTAATAATTCTATTCCTTTGCTAGACGTACTTATCTCAAAATCAGGCACATCTTTCGTTCACACTCTCTACAGAAAACCTACTCATTCTCGTACAGATATCTACATACCAACTCTCACCACCATCCGGCACGAATCAATTCCGTTCTGAATTCCCTCGTCCATAGATTCATCCAACGCATCGACAACAAACATATCAAACACTCATTCAAGGAGCTCAAATCTAGTCTACTTCAAAATGGATTTAACAGATATCATATTCAGAAATCCTGCCGACAGAACCAGATACACCCTCAAGATTCCCAAGAGTCCCCATAGAATGACGCTCACAAGGCCTTTCTTCCTTTCATCCGAGGTGTTACTGATAAAATAAGTCGTATCTTACGAAACCAAGACATAAAGACCATCTTCACAGCAAGCAATAAAATATCCATCTTTCTTCGATCTCCAAAAGATTCAATTCCAAACGAATCTCAAGGTATATTATATGAAATACCATGCTCGGAATGTTCCAGGTCATGCATAGGTCAAACCTGCTATACGTAAAACTGATCCATCCAATGCCGTGTTCACACATCACGCAGATACAGTTCACACTTTAATAGTTGCAAAGCTATTGCAGCGGAAAAAAATGCTAACAAGTCGCATTATTCGTGAAGACCTCAAAATTGAAAAGAGACCACACTGCCTCAACTAATTCAATAACAGCAAACGCCTGCCCGACACATGGAAACCTTTAATATGTCGTCTTAGCATAGCAACAGCCCCCCCACATAGGATTTCCCCCACTCCTGTCCCACCTTCACTTTCAATATGGCGTCTTCCCATAGCAACAGCCCACCACTTAGGATATCCCCCACCACTTTCACCCCCCCACTCCTGTCCCAACTTCACCACATATAACTACCCTAAATACCCGCAATCGTTTCTCTATAGACCAGTTCGAGAGAGTTAGTGGTGACATTGTGATCTACGAGACTACTGCTGATGAAACCTGAGGAAAAGGCAGATTGGGGTCCCGGCGCTGAATCACTAAATTGAACTATTGTTCTTGATAATGACTAAAAGATAGGGGCCGAAACGTCGAACACTAGCCGCGGTCCATCCCGGATTCTTCGTATTCCAAATATTTATATATATATATATGATAATAATAATAATAATAATATAAAGTTTATTGAAAAAGTACAGTTTCTATAAAAATCAATCAATACATATTCAGAAATATAGTTTCAATAAATCGCAAAAACTCACTAAGGCATACTGCCTGTGCGTGAGTATATATATATATATACTACTCTGTCAAGAAAGTACCGGGAATTTTCAATTAAAACAACATTTTTACATTTAATCGTCAAAATTTATTGGGTCGCCTTCAAAATAGGCTCCATTTGCTCCAATACATCTATGCCAACGGCACTTCCAATTATCGAAACATTTTTTATAGGCGCTTTCCGGGATGGACTTTAGCTCTCGCGCCGAATTTTGTTTTATGGCTTCAATCGACTCAAAACGGGTGCCACGAAGGGGCAATTTTAGTTTTGGGAAGAGGAAAAAGTCGCAGGGAGCCAAATCCGGTGAATACGGTGGTTGCTGAAGCACGTTTGTTGAGTTTTTGGCGAGAAAGTCAGTCACAATCGTAGCTCGGTGAGAAGGCGCGTTATCGTCATGCAAAATCCATGAGTTGTTCGCCCACAAATTTGGCCGCTTCTTACGGATACGCACACGCAAACGTTTCATAACGCCTAGGTAATACTCCTTGTTTACCGTCTGACCCTCTGGAACGAATTCGTAGTGCACCACGCCACGGATATCGAAGAAAACAATGAGCATCACCTTCATTTTCGAGCGGCTTTGGCGTGGTTTTTTCGGTTTCGGCTAATTTTTTGCCACCCATTCCGATGATTGCTGGCTTGTTTGCATATCGTACTCGTAGACCCAGGTCTCATCACCAGTTATAATGCGTTCCATGAATGTAGAATCGGAATTACAGCGATCCAGCATGTCTGAAGCAACCTGTTCGCGATGACGTTTTTGAAGAAAATTCAGGTCTTTCGGTACGAGTCGTGCGGCCACCTTTCTCATGCCCAAACTATCAATCAAAATCGTACGTGCGGACTCGTGGGATATCTTAAGATCATGTGCTATCTCTCTCAAGCTGGTACGATGGTTTTCCAGCACCCTTTCCTTAATTTTATCGACGTTATCTTCGATCGAAGCCGTCGATGGGCGACCACTTCACGACCGTCCTTGAAGGCTCTGTACCACTGATATGCACGAGTTTTCGATAGAGCATTATCACCAAAGGCCTTTTGCAACATTTTCAATGCGTCGGCACACGAAAATTCATTTGCAACACAAAACTTTAAACAAATTCTTTCCTCAACGTAATCACCCATAGTAAAAATCGGCACGCACTCTGACATCGACTGACTTAATCAGCTGTTGCAAACACACTTGTTGACAGATCCCGCTCAAGCTTGGCATAGTAATTAAGGACAGTGGTACCAACCTAGGAAACAAAATTTTTACCTGCCTCATTGCCCTGCCAGATTTAAATCGATAATTCCCGGTACTTTCTTGACAGAATATATATATTCTGTCAAGATCATCTTCGTATATATATATTGTCATGGTATTTACAGTTAAAATAAATAATTACATAAAAATATTAAGGAAAAGACTCACCTTTGTATATAAGTTGACTCGTTAGAGTATAACCAGGGCACATTTAATTAAATAATATCCATTCTGACACAAATATTAATAATTCAACTCATTAAAATACTCACAAGCTGAAAATTATGAAGAAAAAGCATATTCAGGATACATAACGACTAGTTGATTGAAAATTCTTTGAACGGTAATCAAAAAACAGTACTCTTGTTGACAGTTAATAAATAGAATTCACAGGGAGATTTCAATTTACAATTATTCAATATAAATATGTAATAAATAGAAGTAATTTGAATTTAGATATCCAATTTTAAATTGATGAAGAATTTGTTGAAAAGATTTGTTATTATCATGAATCACATATAAACTTTAGTGAAATTGTTGACAAAGAACAAGCTAAATTAAATATAACTCACCAGAATGATGTAAATAGGACACATTTGATCAAAATTCACTTAATTCAATGAAAGATAGCATCTACGTCAGATATTTTCAAATGATTAATGTAAGAGAGATCCTTGAAAATGTTTAGGCATCAATAGTATTGTAATAGCATCTAAGCTAAAGAAATTTAATCAATTTCATAAGTAATATAAAATATTTTATAAGTTATAAGCATTAGAAGTTAAAATTTGTTAAATTTTGACACTTGAAATACTTTACGAAGGAAAAGCAAGACTTTCATTGTTCTGTTTAACATGAAACATACATCAAAATGTAGTTAAAAAAATAAGCTAATTTTCAAAAGTAATTTCAAACCAGGAAATATTGTGAATTTTGTAAAATCATCAAAAGCATCATTTTCATATAATTTTGACAGAAGCTAGTAAGCTTAGAAATTCAACTTTTCTTGAAAACTATAAATAGGGCAGACACAGAAAAAGTCGGCAGTCTCCAATTATATGCAGAGTAGAATCCTTGTCGGTCCATAATTAAAAAAAATGCCAAAAAAGTAACATCATCTGAAAAAAGAAGATTATTTGGTTATCGTGAATGGAAATTGAATCCAGAAAATACATTACCTGAACGTGAATGGAAAAATATCACATAGAAATCAAGTTTCAAACGAATAGGATATATCGAAGAAAATCAATAAAGTAGCCTGTGAATTTCAGAACGTTCTAGAAGTGTTGTTTCCAACGAAACCAATGTATTCCTGAAACTTAGAAGGGACAGTAAAAAGAACAATCATAAATTGAAGAACAAACTTACCAAAGGTATTAAAAATTCAATCCTGTTAATCTTTCCATAAGAAGTTTAAAAATAAAAATCACTGTTTACATTAGAATTACGTTAGGATATTTAGATAAGGTTAGGTTAACATAGAATTAGATTTAGGTTATTGTTCACTGATTATAATATTTCAAATTACTATCATATAATATAATTAAAAAAATTCAACTTTTTAGAAAATTCAAATTGAACCCTCCCTCAAATATTGAATCACATTTAATTATAATTAAATTTCAATTATTCAAAATTATAATCTTAAGAGGTAGCCGGAATCATAGAATACATCACTTACATACAAGGGTGATCTAATAAATATTTAAATAAGTATTTAAATTCACAAAATTTCTTCAATATAATTCCATAACAATATATATATGTATATATGTATATATATATATATATATATATATATATATATATACACCGTGGTCCACCGAAAACTTAACACATCGATTTTCCGGCTTTAAAATGAAAATATGGAAAATCACCCGGACCGTCAATTTCTGATTCGAGGGGAAACAAATTTTCCGCATTTTTTATCCCCGTAATTTCAACCTCCTAACGGGGGTGAGCACAACCCCTTGATTTTGAATAGGAATAAGCGGTGTTGCGATAACTAATTTTGATGTATCGAATTCTACCTGGTCGTGAAATTTAGCTTCAAAATTTTCGTAAATAATGAAATGACAGGTAAAATAGTGGAAGAATACTTACTTTTGTGATAACTTTATTAAATACTGGAAATGGGCACCATTCACTTCCATGCAGTAATATAAGTTTTGCTTAAAACGTTCACGTACGTTACTCAAGATTTATGTGTAATTTGACGGCATTCATTAATGATCCGAATTCGCAAATCATCCAGTGACTCAGGCTGGGTAGCATAAATCATGAGAGATTACCGGGTATAAAAAAGGGCCGATTATGTGATTTCCCTAAAACAAAGAATTAACAACATAACTACTGAACACCTTCGAAATGTGTCGGATACGAATAATATTCTCGAGTTAAATTCCACATTGCTTCTTTCACTATTTTCGCTGTTATTTTATTATCGATGAATATTTTGGAGCCAAGTTTCAGGGTCTGATAAAGCTCAATAAGATCTTCAAAATTAGTTTTCGCAACACCCCTCATCCCTATTCAAAATCAAGGGGTTTTGCTCACCCCCATTAGAGGGTTGAAGTTAGGGGGACGAAAAAAGCGGAAAAATTGTTCTCCCTTGAATTAGAAATTAACAATTACAACGTAAAGAAAAGATTCACCTTTGTATATAAGTTGACTCGTTAAAACACAAATAAATCAAAATTAATATATTTATATCAATTCAGACAGAAACATGATTAATTCAACTTTGATAATACTCACATGTCAAAATTATGAAGAATAACATATTCAGAATACATAACCTTCAGTCGAGTGAAAATTCTTTGAACGTAATCAAAAATCAGTAATCTTGTTGACAGTTTATAAATAGAATTCACAGGGAGTAAGTATTCAATTCACAATTATTCAATGTAAAGACTGCCAAAGTTGCAATAAATAGAAGTAATTTGAATTTAGATATCTAATTTGAAATTGATGAAGAAATTGTTGAAAAGATTTGTTACTATCATGAATCACATATAAACTTCAATGAAATTATTGACAAAGAACAAGCTAAATTAAATATAACTCACCAGAATAATGTGAATAGGACAATTTGATCAAAATTCAATTAATTCAATGAAAAATAGCATCTTCGTTAGATATTCTGAAATTATTAATGTAAGAGATATCCTTCAAGATATTTAGGCATAAATAGAATTGTAATTGCATATAAACTAAAGTAATGTAATCAATTTCATAAGTAATATTAAATAAATTATAAGTTATAAGCAGTAAAAGTTAAACTTTGTTAAATTTTGACACTCCAAATACATTACGGCTGAAAAGCAAGATTTTCGCTAGTCTGTTTAACATGAAACATACATCGAAATGTAGTTTGAAAAATAGGCTAATTTTCAACAGTTATTTCAAGCCAAGAAATATTGTAAATTCTGTAAAATCATGGAAAGCATAATTTTTCAATAATTTTGACAGAAGCTAGTAAGCTTTGCAATTCACACATTTCTCTCTTCAATAATCCAAATCATAAACCTAAAAATCAATTAATATCATTATTGTGAATGTAAATGTATTAAAAAAGTTTCAATACATGAGTATTGTGAATGAAAACATCCCCAATAACAATCAAAAATTCAACAATTTATATCCATAAGAAGCAATCAACTAAGTGGGCTGGGAGATCCGAACATTCCGGAAATATTCTTCAGGAAACGAAACAAAATCCTGAAAAAGAGCAAAGTCAACATCAAAGGAACATTGTTAATGGATAATGAAACTTACCAAAGGTAGAAAAAAGTTTCTTTGTGTAAAGTTTTCCAATTTGAATTCAAAAACAAATCATTGGTTGTTTACGTTAGAATTACGTTACGGTATATATACATATTATTACGGTATATATATATATATATATATATATATATATAATATATATATATATATATATATATATATATATATATATATATATATATATATATATATATATATATATATATATATATATAATATATATATATATATATATATATATATATATATATATATATATAATATATACATATATATATATATATATATATATATATATATATATATGGTTCAACGAAAACTGAAAAAATCGATTATCCTACTTTGAAATGTAGGGGTGGAAAATCGCTCGGACCCTTCAATTTCTGATTCGAGGGAGACCAACTTTTCCGCTCTTTTCGTCCCCTAACTTCAACCCCTTGATTTTGAATAGGGATGAGGTGTATTGCGATAACTAACTTTGAGGATCTTATTGAGTACTATCAGACCATAAAACTTGGCTTCAAAATATTCATCGATAATAAAATAACAGCAAAAATAGTGAGATTATATATCTATTCCCATATATGTATAAAAAAAATATATAATAATAATAATGATTATTCAAATTATATATATATATATATATATATATATATATATATATATATATATATATATATATATAAATTTATTGCTCCAGGATTTCTCTGCTCTACCCTGTTTTTTCTACTGACAGGAGTCTACTGAAAAATCTGCTTTGGCAACCTATCCTCCTGCATTCGAAGCAAGTGTACTAACCATTTACGGACATCTAACGGGTTGAAGTCATATTTTTTTTACTCTGAAGATCTTTAAATCACATCTTTCTCAGATATTGAATTGAATCAGTCCTTACTTGGTGAAAATCCATATTAAATAATATTTAAATAAGGTTATTCTGATTTTCACAAATTTTTTTTGTTATGTTTACAACAATCGTTTCGCTATCACAGTAGCATCATCAGGCAAGATTATATTTTGAATAACTAAGCTGGTTTCCGAAATCCGTTGCTATTTATATTACAGTAAGTACAATTAATTTTTATTGAGCACTAAAACCCAAAAAAGGGTCTTTGCAAATTCCAGCTTATTTGAAAATATTTGACAGAGGTGAGTTATTTAAATCTATTTTTCGTTAAGTAATATTCCAATTTTATTATGTTTATTTATCTCTAGCAATTCTAACAGATTTAAGGCATAACTTTTGCTTTCTATATGTACAATTTCAAAATTATATTTGAATGTATGTCCTGTTCCTAACAAATGGTTGGAATATGTAATATTACGTTTGAGGAAACTCTTCAAATGTTCACAAATTCTATGTCGAAAAATTCTTCCAGTCTGTCCTATGTAATAGCTTTAAATGAGGTGTTTCCTAATATTAATGAAAATTCTAAATACATTTCCTTGAAATACACTAAAGGTTTTTCTGAGAAAATTGCTACTTACCCCAAAAATAAATAAATTTAAGAACTTCATTTAAAACCAATTCAAACTTGAGTAAATTTATTAAAAATATTAAAGACTGTACACATAAAGATGATAAATCGGGGGTTCATAAGTTAACCTGCGGTGATTGCCCTAAAGTTTACATAGGAGAGACTGGAAGAACTTTCCGACATAGAATTTGTGAACATTTGAAGAGTTTCCTTAATGATAAAAGTAATTCTACATATTCCAACCATTTGTTAGAAACAGGACATACTTTCAAGCATAATTTTGAAATTCTATATATAGAAACCAAAAGTTATGCCTTAAATCTGTTAGAATCCCTAGAGATAAATAAACATAATAAAATTGGAATATTACTTAACGAACAAATAGATTTAAATAACTCACCTCCTTTAAATATATTCAGATAAGCTGGCATTTGCAGAGACCCTTTTTTGGGTTTTAGTGCTCAATAAAAATTTATTGTACTTACTGTAATATAAATAGCAACGGATTAGCTTAGTTATTCAAAATGTAATCTTGCCTGATGATGCCTGTGATAGCGAAACGATTGATGTAAACATAACAATAAAAATTTATGAAAATCAGAATAACCTTATTCA
Source organism: Megalocaria dilatata (assembly GCA_034642435.1). Taxonomy (NCBI): domain Eukaryota; kingdom Metazoa; phylum Arthropoda; class Insecta; order Coleoptera; family Coccinellidae; genus Megalocaria; species Megalocaria dilatata. The sequence continues at coordinate 59,507,362 of CM067859.1, read as the reverse complement.
AATATTATTTTTCTTTCACAGATGTCTACACTCACAATATAGAGACACGGATGAGCTGATGAATCCTGTGAATAAAATAGAAATCGGGAAGAAAATACTTCATCCTCAAAAATGCATATTCATTTGAAAATTGGTTTCAGGCCAGCTTTTTTGGATGAATTCACTGCTCTTGAGAGGGAATTAGAAGAACTTTTCGGACAATACTCCACTAAACTGAGAAGTTTGAATCATCTCGAAAAACATTTCTCTGAAGTTGAGAGGGCGCATTATGAAAAACAAATACTGATATCGTCTCCTAGGATAGAAACTATTCCTTTTGATGATAAGGTAGCTCCCAATCATGATTTCGTTGAGGATGATGATTTCGAACAACAGGATAAATTTAGAAATAAACAAGAAAGGCCTCGAGCTGGAACTGGAGGTAAGTTATGTCTTCTTAGTTTGAAGAAGAATTTTTTTTTCATTTTTTTACTGACGCTGCTCTTTCATAGCCCAGGAGAATATGGTACTTATTCATTAATTTTAATTACACAGGCTCAATTTCAGAGGAATCATGAACTATTTTTTAAACGTGAAAATATGAGAATGAGTATGAGCTATGGTGAACAGGAAATTTTTCAAATCAAGACTTGCATCTGTGTCACATTTCAAAACTCAAATACATTCGAATAGTTTTAGTTGATCATCGGGCATAAGCAGCAGACATGCATGTTTCATAGCATTGGCCTATTTTCAGTGCAATGTTATAATGTCAACGAATGCAACACATCTACCTACCCATATTCGCCCTACATAGGAGCACTATGTTTCTACCAATAACAGAGATATCTAATACAAGCGAATACACATACGCAGAACATCACATCAGGCTATATCAAGAATGGAACTAACTGTATTCCCATTTACTTCAAGCGTCACAAATGAAGTAATCTTTCTCAGGCTCAAGTAATATCCTATTGAGCCGATATGCCAATAGGATATTCTCTCCAAATGAATGAGTTAAATCGGTGGACATTTATTATAATAATAAGAAGTACTAGCTATAGTAAACAGGAAGTTGCACTGTCCGATTCGAAAAACATCCTGTTTACCATAGCTCATACTGCTTATTATATTTCGGAATAAATATTATCTGATTTAATTTGGAGGGAAATGCTAATTATGGGCGTATCGGATCAATATGATATTACTTGGGCATAAGAAAGATTTCTTCATCTGTGACTCTTGCACTAACTGCGAATACAGTTCAATTCTGGACATGATAAGGTGCTCTGAGTATGGGTATTCTCGTGTATTAGATAGCTCTGTTATTGAAAAAAACATAGACATAAAAACATTCTTCTCAAATAATATCAATCCTTTTATTATTGGTACGTGCCTTTTATATTTTTCAATTTCTATGGATTCCAGGATGTCAAGTTTTTTCCCTTGAACTTGACATCCTGGAATCCATAGAAATTGAAAAATATAAAAAGCACGTACCAATAATAAAACTACTTAACGAACAGAAGGAATTTTGGAAAACCCCTCTCTTCGAAGCTCTGCCGAAGCCTACAATCCCCATATATAATAGTTGAGATCTAATTTGTTCATTCAGTTTGAAAATGTAGTAAACACTACGAAACTCGAGTCACTGTATATCAGTTATAATACAAAGTGATAGAAAACAAAGTAATTTCATTCCATTAAAATGAACTATCACAAAGTAACGGACTACTCCATCCAGTATTTGACAGTTTTAATTTTAAAAAAATGATTTGGAACTAAACTAAGCGTGATTTTCATGTATTTCGATCCGCTGAATATGAATCGAAACTTTATTGAGACCACGAGTCATTTTAAATGTGAGAAAATCACACAAAACTTTCGAAAATTCCGAACGCCTGCGAACCTGCTTTCTCAACCTGACCAGACGCCGATACTGGGTTTCCGAATCCCTGCATCGTAAAGTACTTATCACTTGTACCTGCCATGAAGGCACACCCAGGGACTCTGCCAGATGGTTCTGTTGCCCACCGTCACCACGTGGAGGTGCCCTGGTTGCAGGCCTAAGCAATTAAGTCTTCAAAAGTCGCAAACGAGAGTAAAAAAACAAAAAAAATTTGGGTTTGTGTGATTTTTTTACTTTTAAAACGGCTCGTGGTCTCAATAAAGTTTCGATTCATATTCAGCGGATCGAAATACATGAAAATCACGCTTAGTTTAGTTCCAAAACATTTTTTTTTTCATTAAAACTGCCAATTTTCATCATTTTTACCGTTTTTTGAAGTTTTCTCCAAATTTCGGTGGTGTAGGGGTCAAGCTGACCTCGAATTCGGATTCAGCGGACCAAAATACGTACCGGTAGGTAGGTCCGGTCAAATGCACATTCTACTTAATTTTTTTTTGTGTGCTGTATTGGTGGAATCAGCGGGTTGTGGTGTATTATGAGCAGCTACAATCGAACGAAAGGTTCACAGGGGAAGTCTTCCCACCGTAATTGATGCATTTGAGCTCAACATTGCGAGAAAAACGATCGAAATACACCGACAGCCATAACAAAGTCATTTTGCAGCATGACACATGTTGCGTCGCCTGTTAACACGTTTTTAGAAACGCCCATATGGAAAGTCTTAACCCACCCGCCGTACAAATGAGATATTGCTCGTAACGATTACCATCTCTTCAGATCGCTACATGGCCTGGCTGACCAGCACTTCACCAATTACGATGAAGTCAAAACATGATTCAATGCATGAATAGCGGCCAAAGAGCTGGCATTTTTTTTCGCGATGGGATCCATTAATAACCACAAAGAGGGGAAAAAGTAGTAGCTAGCGACTGACAATACTTTCACCTCTGAATGTATAACCAAACTTTCACAATAAAACTTCAACTTTCCACAAAAAACCCCATAAATGTATTCATCTCTACTACATCTCTACTATACTAATGTAGACCTCAATAGAATGATATACCTGTAAGAGTATAAAATGCATGTATTTCCAAAATGAATTCAGTTTTTCATAAGCTTAAAAATCTGAAGATTCTACCGTGATATCGAAACAATCTTTTTATTCATAATAAATATATGAAATTAGAATAACATTATTTAAAAAATAATTTCAAATGGATTTCCATCAAGTAAGAACTGATTCAATTAAATGAGTTTATGTGTGATTGTATTTTCATTCTAAGCTTCTTCATGTTATGTGAAGTTTGTCTTCGTAATTTTAGGTAGGAGTCGAAATGAGAAACCAAAAGCGTTCGGAGAAATGCAACCACCCAGATCAAGGAGTGCCTCCTCACTTGATCTCAGCAGTGATTCCGAATCTGACGACCTCTTTCTGGACAAGGACGAACCCGAATTGATGAATTCCGAAGACGAGTCATTGGCTTTCGAGATTTCAACAATTGAAAAGAAGGCACCTTCTAGAATAATGACCGGAAGCAAGGCACCACCTCAAATCAACAGCGATGATGATTTTTAATTTACAGGGAAATAAAGAATGAATAAAGAAGTTTATCATAAAGGAAATAATTGAATTTTAAAATGAAATAAATAATTAATTATTAGAATATTTTTTTTACATTTTAGAGCAGAAGAGTTTGTTTACAGGATAACAATAGAAATTATTGATGAGACGTGTTATACGAGCATGCAGAAGTTAGCTTAGACCGGTTTAAAAAAATTTTTTTCGATACCATAGCAAAAACTCATCAAAATTGCCGGTCACAAAAAATTTATTCAGAGTTGTCTAAAAAAAATAAAAAACACATTATGTCCACTGAAATTGTGAAAATCAAAACATGGGCTTATCGAGCCATCACCCAGTACCTATATTTAAAGTCAACAGGTAAGTAAATAATAATGATAAGAATAATTATGCGTATTTACCAAATTTTTACGGGTTACAACTAAATGTAAACAAAACAAGAGACCCATAAATCTCGAGGTTATGCATGGGTATGCAGTGGATACTTTCGTTAAAAAAATTTCTAGGTACATATACAGTGCATAAGAGGATTGGTTAGTAAGTACACAACAGTGAGAGAACTAGTTTTAAAATAGAAAAAAAAACATTTTTTTATTTACATGGAAAGAACGCGATAACAAGAGATTTTGTGACCTGAGAAACATCAGAAAATTCTTGTCTGCTTATTTTTTATTCAGGAGAAGCTGTAGATTCGTTCTTCGCAAACTATGAATATATATTTTTATCCTTTCCTGATGAGACCGATGGAACTGAACATGATTATTTCCTTTCTAAGATTAACTGGTGCTACATTGTACACTTTCTGGCATGGGTATGAATAGTTTCTCTGACCAATTTTTTTTGCGTATTTGCTTTGGTATGCAGATGTGTTTTTTGCCTGGTTTGATAAGTATGATCTAAAGTTTGTAAATAGGTAGTTAAAGGTGTGTATCAGTATGTGGTAGGGGTAAAGTTGTCTTAGGTCAAATAAGTATTTCTGTAATGTGGATAATTTTTCCAAGTGAACATCCGAAGCACCATGCCAACCGAGATTTCCATATTGAATTCTATATTCTATCAGGGCATAGTATAAAATTCTCAGGTGGTAAATTGCCAACAAATTTGAGAAATATCTAAATCTGACCAGCATACTCCTAAGGGTATTTATAACATTTGATATGTACCTGTCCCACCTGAGATGATGGTTAATTTTAACACCAAAATACTTAATTTCAGGAGCTGCTTGTCTTGAGGTCATTATTACATGTAATAGACAAATAGTCAAATTCAGGAAGACAGTTTTTATAGCTGGTTAAGGGTATGTACTTTGTTTTCTCATAGCTAATTGTCGGCTTTTGTGAAATTAACCAGTTTGTAATCTGTCCCATATCAGTTTCAGATTTGACTTTGAGGTTCGTTCAACTGGCGTCTCTGTAAAATAAGACCGTGTCATCAGCGAAACCAGTAATTTCTCCAATTGTGTCAAGATGTAGAAGTTCATTTAAATATATTGTAGACAAAATAGGTTCAAGCGCCGTTTCCTGTGGAACCCCACACAATACTTCCCTCTCATCGCTCTATGCTTTCCAAATTCGCACAATTTGTGTCCTATTCAATATGTAGCTAGCGAAAAGCCTGTGGGGAACCCCTCGAATTCCTAGCCTCTCTAGAGCATCCAACAGTAGAACAGATCCACTGTGTCGAACGCCTTGGAGAGATCAAGGAAAAGACACAGGGCTTGATCTCCATCATCACCTGCTTTGTATATGCTCCCTAAAAGATGACTAATGGCGTCACTGTTAGATTTTCCATCTATAAACACAAATTGCCTATCAGACAACAATCTGAACCTATTCAGATAATTCTCTAGCCTCCGTTTTATGATTTTTTCAAATATTTTTGCAAAAGTGGTGATCAACGAGATGGGTTTGTAATTGATTGGTTGATTTTTGTCCCTTTCTTATAAATTGGATTGGCCACTGCTAATTTGAATTCCTGTGGTACACAACTATTTTCTCTTATCAAGTCGATTATGTATGAGTTCTTTGGAAATTTGGTTGGAAATTAGTTTTTATGTTTCTGCTCTTATCAAATCATATCCAGGAGCCTTATTTGATTTGAGGATTGATATAATTATTTCAATCTCGTTGTGGTTCGTTGGTTCAAGAAAAAAGATTAACGCTGATATGCTTAATAATCTTGGGAATCAATGTTCTTCGTATGCCACCAAAACGGGTTGCAAGCTTCAAAAAAAGTAAATGTCTCATTGAAGAAATTGATATAATCTTGAATACAAAGTTATTCACTTTCATTGAATTCAGGTCATTCTGTATTACAGAACTCCTATCCAAGTGGCAGGTCAAACGGCTCCAACATCGAATTATAGCTATCATTTCTTGCTTTCCAATTCATCGAATTCAGTGTCACACAAAGAGGAAATTAATTTGAATGAGTTCATACTTAGGTTTTGGCAGTTGGAGGAAATATCGAACACACATTTATTAACAAACGAATTAGAAATATGCGAAACTAACTTTCAAGATTCAGTTATCAGAGTAGATGATGGCTCATTTCAAGTTGATATTTCATTTTCATTTTCAGAATTCGTTGAAAAAATATTTTTATGGAGTAACTATAAAATTGTTTCATGCTGGTTGCAATTAACTCTGACATGTTGATAGGTCTTTTTTGCAAATAAGGTGGCTGAGGTCGAAGAATTAACTAGTGATTGTATCGGGTGTTTTTTTTAGAGTGATAGAACTTTTGACAGGGGTAAATGTGATTTGACAGAAGGTAGAAGCTTTAACAGGTAGAAGCCTGTTAAAGATAATATCAAAATAATAATTTTATAATGTACTAGTAGCGACATCTGATGGTAAATATTTGTTACAGGTGATTGTACATCTGATTGTCTATTCGAAGAATGAAATAAACTTAGTCTTGGAACAACCTACATTCGAGCGTGTTTCTTATAGGTTATCGGCCCAGTCACATTATTTTTTTTTACAAAATTATTAGAATAAAAGTTATTCAGTGCAATAGTTTAGAGTTAAAGGTGAATTATGTCGACATCAGGTTATCTAATAAATGTGCCCAAACTCAAAGGTCGTGAAAACTACGATGATTGGGCGTTTGCAACAAGTAATTATTTGCTGCTCGAAGGCATTGACTTAGAAAACCTTCCCACGGAAATAAGTGAAACCGAAATGAAGAAAGCCAAAGCCAAACTCGTTATGACTATTGACTCTTCATTATACGCGCACATAAAGAGTGAGATTACAGTAATTGGAGTTTGGAATAAATTAAAACAATTGTTCGATGACACCGGGTATCAACGAAAAATCAGCTTGCTTTGAACGTTAATTTCAATTCGCCTCGATAACAGTGACTCGATGACAAGCTACGTATCTCAAATAGTTGAAACTGCGCAGAAATTGAAGGGGACAGGATTTGAAATCACAGATGAGTGGATTGGATCATTACTCTTGGCTGGACTCTCAGATAAGTTTTCACCTATGATAATGGCGATCGAACATTCGGGAATCGCCATTAACGCTGACGTTATTAAGACAAAATTGCTCGATATGTGTGATGAGGTTGGAACTACTGAAAAAGATTCTGCATTTTGGTCAAAACAACAGCGGTGGAAAAGTGGCAACACTAACCGTGGTACGAAATCGCAATCGTCAACGTCAAATAGTGACAGAAATGATAGTGCGAGTTCAAATGGCAGTAAACAAATAAAATGTTATAATTGCAAGAAAATAGAGCATTTTAAAAATAAATGTCCCGAACTAAAAACCAAGAAAACCTTAAATACTTTTAGTGCTGCATTTTTTAACGGAAATTTTAATACACAAGACTGGTACGTTGATTCGGGTGCAAGTGCACACATGACGGCAAGTCGAGATTGCTTACAGCGAAATAGACCAGTGCATAAAAACAAAGAAATAGTAGTTGCAAATCAAATGACTGTGCCTGTTGTGAGTGTTGGAGAAACACAGATAACAACGTATGTAAATGGTTCTCAGTATGATGTCATTGTGAAGAATGTTTTATACATACCGAAACTCACGACTAACTTATTATCAGTAAGTCAACTGATAGCAAATGGCAACAAGGTGTCATTTAAGAAGGATGTTTGTTTAATATATAATCAAGTAAATGAGCTTATAGGAATTGCAAATTTAACAAATGGTGTGTACAAACTACAAATACTAAGACCAGAGAGTGCATTATTGGGCATGACAATGTGGCATAGAAGATAAGGACATGTAAACAGTAAATATTCAGAAATGATGAAAGAAGGTGCTGTGGAAGGGGTTACTTTTGATAAGAAAGCTGATATTCAGATCAAGAACTGTGAAGCGTGCTGTGAGGGCAAACAAGCTCGTTTCCTTTTCCCATCTGCTAATCATAGAAGTGATATACTACTAGAGGTAATACACTCAGATTTATGTGGGCCGATGGAGACCAAATCAATTGGTCATGCAAGGTACTTTCTTCTGTTCATAGACGATGCCAGCAGAATGACTTATGTCTATTTCTTGAAGGAAAAGAACCATGTATTACAGCATTTCGAAGAATTTCGTGTTTTGGTGGAGAATCAAACAGCAAACAAGATAAAAATATTGAGAACTGATAATGGAGGTGAGCTTTGTTCACAAGAGATGGAAAACTTCTTGAAACAAGCTGGAATCATCCATCAAAAGACTAATCCTCACACTCCACAGCAGAATGGACTCTCAGAAAGGTTCAACAGAACTGTAGTTGAACGGGCCAGATGTTTACTGTTTGAATCAGATCTTGACAAGAGTTTTTGGGGTGAAGCAGTAAACACTGCAGTATACCTAATGAATAGAACGCCAGCTGTCAGTTTAGGCATGATGACACCATTTGAGAAGTGGATAGGCAGGAAACCAGATTTGAGCTATGTCAGGATATTTGGAAGTAAAGTAATGGTGCATGTACTCAAAGTGCACAGACAAAAATGGGATAAGAAGGCTGCAAAATTAATTCTAGTTGGTTATCCGGATAACGTGAAAGGTTACAGATTATACAACCCAAAAACCAGGAAGATTACTACGATCAGGGATGTCATTCTAATAGAAAAAGAATACTCAGACACAGCTCAGGTAGTAGTTAATAATGAAAAACTAGTGGAGAAAGTTGAAAATTCAGAGAAAGAGAATAGCATATCAGAGAATTCAACTATAGACGGTAACGATCCTACATATATTGATGACTCGTCAAGTTCCCATGAAGATTCATATCAATCTGTGTATGAAAGTGATAATGAGTCAATCTTAGAATCAATTTTAGAACAAAATTTTCAAAACTTACAGCAGCCTGAAAAACGCAAGAGAAAGCCAGTAGATAGATTTGGCTATTCCAATCTCTGCATGTAGATGAGCTGGAGTCCTGTGGTGAAGAACTGAGTTATGAAATAGCAATAAATGGACCAGAGAAAGAAATGTGGGAACAGGCGATGGCAGAAGAGCTGAAGGCATTTGAGGATAACCAAGCATGGGAATTTGTTGACAGAACAGAAGCTGATAGGGTGGTTCAGTGTAGATGGGTTTTTAAGAAAAATTGAAAGTGATAGTAAAGTGTGTTATACGGCTAGACTGATAGCGAAAGGTTTTACGCAAAAAGAAGGTTTGGACTATACCGAGACATACTCACCAGTACTTCGATACACTACTTTAAGATTTTTGTTCGCTTTAAGTGTGAAACTTAACTTAAAGATTACTCATTTGGATGTCACTACAGCTTTGCTAAATGGATACCTAAATGAAAATGTATACATGCATGTTCCTCCTAATTTGGATTGTAAAGAAAATTGTATACTTAAATTTAAACGTGCAATCTATGGTTTGAAACAGTCGGCCAGAGCTAGGAATAAAAGAGTAAATGATTGTTCATTAAACTCTAATTTTGTTAGGTCAAAATTAGAACCATGTTTATATATTAAAAGAAGTGAAAAAGAACTGATAATAATAGCAGTATTTGTAGATGATTTTTTTGTGTTTTCTAATTGTCAAGATATGGTAAATGATATAAGGAATGTACTAATGAAAAAGTTTGAGATTAAAGACTTAGGACAGTCAAAACAATGATTAGGCATTAGAATTCAAATGGTTCCATTTCACTAGATCAAAAACATTTTGTGGATTATTTATTAAATAAATTTAATATGTCAAATTGTAATGGTGTTGAGAAAAGTGTTGATTTTTGTAAACAATACCCATTTCAAAAATTGATTGGAAGCTTAATGTTTGCTTAATGCTTAGTGTCCTAACTCGCCCAGATATATCTTATAGTGTAAGGTTTTTGAGCCAATTTAATAATTGTTATTCACTTATACATTGGAAACATGCAAAACAAATTTTAAGATATTTAAGCAAAACTAAGTCTTATGGGCTCATGTTTACTAAAGTTGATTGTAACTTAGAGGGTTTTGTTGATGCAGACTTGGCCTCAAATACTGTAGATAGGAAATCTTATACAGGTTTTTACTTCAAGTTTTCAGGATCTGTTATCTCATATGAATGTAGAAAACAGCAGACTACAGCCCTATCTAGTACAGAAGCTGAATACATGGCAATAACTGAAGCCTGTAAAGTGGCTATATATTTAAAGAATTTATTAAACGAAATTGTAGACTTTTGTAATTATACAATAACCTTGTACAATGATAATCAAGGAGCTCAGAGATTGACAGAGAATCCATTGTTCCATAAAAGAACTAAGCACATTGATGTGCGTCACCATTTTGTTAGAGAAGCAGTTGCTAACGAACATGTAAAAATGGTTTATCTGCCAACATCTGAAATGCCTGCAGACCTATTAACGAAGGGCTTGAGTAGTGTCAAACATAGCTATTTTGTTAAGAAGCTAGGCATGCATTATGTTGTGTAATTTTAAGAAAAAAATTTTTTTTTTGGGCTGAGTATGCATTTGCTGAATTGTTTGTGACAGTATAATTTTTTTTCAATACTTATTTAGGGTTTAGATTATTTTGTTGAGTTGAGGTGTTAAAGATAATATCAAAATAAAAATTTTATAATGTACTAGTAGCGACATCTGATGGTAAATATTTGTTACAGGTGATTGTACATCTGATTGTCTATTCGAAGAATGAAATAAACTTAGTCTTTGAACAACCTACATTCGAGCGTGTTTCTTATAGTTTTGACATTTCTGTTCTGTAAGCATTGAGAAATTATCATGGAAAGACTCACGCCGCAACAACGTTTACGAATTGTTGAAATTTATATTTTCAAAATCAGTATATACATTCTGTCAAGGAAGTACCGGGAATTATCGATTTAAATCTGGCGGGGCAATGAGGCAGTTAAAAATTTTTTTTCCTAGGTTGGTACCACTGTCCTTAATTACTATGCCAAGCTTGAGCGGGATCTGTCAACTATTGTATTTGCAACAGCTGATTAAGTCAGTCGAGGTCAGAGTGCGTGCCGATTTTTACTATGGGTGATTACGTTGAGCAAAGAATTTGTTTAAAGTTTTGTGTTGCAAATGAATTTTCGTGTGCCGATGCATTGAAAATGTTGCAAAAGGCCTTTGGTGATAATGCTCTATCGAAAACTCGTGCATATCAGTGGTACAGAGCCTTCAAGGACGGTCGAAAATGAAGGCCAAAGCCGCTCGAAAATGAAGGTGATGCTCATTGTTTTCTTCGATATCCGTGGCGTGGTGCACAGACGGTAAACAAGGAGTATTACCTATGCGTTATGAAACTTTTGCGTGAGCGTATCCGTAAGAAGCGGCCAAATTTGTGGGCGAGCAACTCATGGATTTTGCATAACGATAACGCGCCTTCTCACCGAGCTACGATTGTGACTGACTTTCTCGCCAAAAACTCAACAAACGTGCTTCAGCAACCACCGTATTCGCCGGATTTGGCTCCCTGCGACTTTTTCCTCTTCCCAAAACTAAAATTGTCCCTTCGTGGCACCCGTTTTGAGTCGATTGAAGCCATAAAACAAAATTCGGCGCGAGAGCTAAAGTCCATCCCGGAAAGCGCCTATAAAAAATGTTTCGATAATTGGAAGTGCCGTTGGCATAGATGTATTGGAGCAAATGGAGCCTATTTTGAAGGCGACCCAATAAATTTTGACGATTAAATGTAAAAATGTTGTTTTAATTGAAAATTCCCGGTACTTTCTTGACAGAGTAGTATAATCAAGTATAACGGTACCAATACATAAGAAGGGAAATAAGAAGGATCCTGATAACTACAGTACCATCACATTGCTGAATACATCGCTCAAGCTGCTAACTAAGATTTTGGCCAATAAGGTTAGTGAAGGATATTCGATTAGTGAAGAGCAACAGGGGTTTCGAAAGAATAGGTCAACATCAGATGCAATTTTCATAGTAAGTCAAATCGCAGAAAAGGCTACTGAGTTCAACAAACCTGTTTACATGTGCTTTTTAGACCTTGCTAAAGCCTTTGATCGCGTCCGACTGAAAGATGTGTTGAAACTGCTGAAAAAACAAAATCAACCCAGCAGTATAGTAGAGCTTATTAGAGATCTCAATACTAACAACAAAACTAAAATCAAGATAAACAATAAACTCACAACAGAGGTGAATATAACATCTGGTATTCGCCAAGGAGACAGTCTGAGCCCTCTACTTTTTAGCATAATAATGGAAAAAATTGTGGAGAAAGTAAGAAATGCAGGACAGAATTACAGGCTTTCTACGAAACTGATAAGAATTGTGTGTTATGCAGACGACGCAATATTGATTTCGGACAACGAAGATGACCTACAGAGAATGGCACATGCATTCGAACTAGCAGCAAGAGAGTACAATATGAGCATATCAACAGCTAAAACCAAATCTTCAGTTGTCGCAAGGGAACCCATAAGATGTAAAATTGTAATAAACAATTAAATAATCGAACAAGTTTCGAAGTTCGAATACCTTGGGGTGGAAGTTTCTAGTTGCGGAGACCTGAAAACAACTGTACGCAAACAAGCCAACAAAGCAGCTTATATATGGGGATGCTTACGGGGTGTCATTTGGAGGAATAAAGATCTGAGACGGGAAAATCCGCATATATAATTCATGTGTTAGGTCTATTATGACATATTCTATCGAGAAGAGAGCCGATACAGCGGAGACGAAGAGGATTCTAAGGACCACGGAAATGAAAACGTTAAGAGCAATAGCTGGGAAAACATTACTGGACAGAATACCAAACAGTCAAATAAGAGAGCGATGTAATGTTCAGGATGTTGTGCGATGAGGAAGACAGAGAAGAAGAGAGTGGAACCAGCATGTAAGCAGAATGAGCCCTCAAAGATTAGCCGGAATAGCGAGGGATTTGAAACCAACTGGAAAAAGACCACCAGGACGTCCCTTCAAAAGATGGCGAGACAGTTGGCAGTCCACATCACAAATACGGCTGCAAAACTAAACGAGAGGATGAAAAAAATCGTGAAAAACAGGCCTAGAGCCTAATATGAGTAGAAGAAGAAGAAGAAAATCAGTGTTCTATTCGCTGAACTTATAGAGCACTTCGTGGAATTTATGGTTTACATAATCGTCCATCAGAGCAGCTTATTAGTCGAACTATCGATAGATTTCGGACAACAGAAATATCGCTGCTGTAAGTCATAGTGTTAATGATGATCCAAATCTGTCTATTCGTCGATGTTCACAACAATTTGGACTCTGTGCATCCACAACATGGTAAATTTTGCGTAAAGGTCTTGGTCTACACCCATACAAGATCCAACTGGTTCAAGAACTAAAGCCACTTGACCTAATAAGCGTCGTTTGTTTGCTGATTGGGTCCTAAAACAGCTTGAAGTTGATCCACTTTTTTATCGAAAAATTGTGTTTTGTGATGAAGCTCATTTCTGGTTGAACGGCTATGTAAAGAAGCAAAATTACCGTATATGGATTGAAGACAATCATCAAGAAGTTCTGCAGGTTCCATTGCATTCTGAAAAATGCACTGTATGGTGTGCTTTACACGGTGGAAGCACCACCGGTCCATGTTTCTTTAAAAACGATGCTGGAGCTAATGTTACAGTGAATGGTGCTCATTACAGATCAATGATCAATGAATATTTGTTTCAAAATTTGAATGTTATCGACCCAGAAGTGTTTTGGTTCCAACAAGATGGGTTACACCCCATGCTGCTACCGTAACAATGATTTATTGAAAGAAAGATTTAGCGATAACATTATTTCGAGAAATGGTCCAATTCATTGGCCTCCAAGATTATGCGATATAACAGCACTGGTTTATTTTCCTTGGGGTTATGTTAAATCATTGGTTTATGCTGATAAACCAGAAACAATGAACACTTTGGAAGCCAACATAACCCGTGTTATTGATGAAATAAGGCCCGAATTACTCTAAAAAGTGGTCCACAATTGGTCTGGTCGAATGCGGTTCCTCAGAGCTAGTCGTGGTGGACATATGCCGGAAATTATTTTAAAACATAAATGTCATAAAATTATCTTTCAAATAAAAAAAATTGGCTTCAGTCATAATTTAAATGTATTTTATTTCAATTTAATATTCTATCACTCTTAAAAAACACCCTATACTCAAGTTTTTGAGCAGTGTAGTTGAATCGCATTTTATATGTAACTATATGAGGTTTCAACCGAATCTCGTTTAAAAAATTTATTGAGTCTATAGCTCTAAGTGATAATTTACTTATTAAATGTTACATTAACATTCAAATCGCTATTACATCTAATTACTCGTTTTGTATTTTTTAAATATTGAAGAAACAAATTTTCAAATTGAAATAAATATAGTAGTGAGAACACTTGTTTGCCATTAAAATTATACCAGTTCCTTCTATCTTCATGAGAATAGGATTTTTGCCAAAGTAGCAAAACAATGAATAATGACACCTTGTAATGAACGTTTTCTATTATTGAAAACAAATCATATAATTTTTTCTGATATAAGGTCCTTTTATGAACATTAATGGTGTTTGAATTTTTTGTTGATAACGACAACAAATGTAAGTAGATACAGATTAGCATTGTTTTTTTCTCATATTTACTTCCTGATAATATTGTGAATATGAAAAAAATAATGACAATATAATTAAAATGAAAATTGTCATCGGAAAGATACGTGTTAATTCCTAGAACTGTTCATGAATTAAAATAAGAGTAAGATAATCTTTCATACTATTAATAATTAATTATCTTGTGGACGGAATTTTCATCTTATAGATGCAGTAAGAGTAATTTCCGTATTTATTACCATTCATCACAACAGCTTTATTTTCAATATTCGATTGAGCGGTAAGTTTACTTGACCACATTTATTTTCATATTAATCACACTACAGAAATACGCACATTCGGGCTGAAATAATTATAAAGAGGACCTGATTCATTTTTGGGCGTGAATTCGTGGAAAAATTCAGAATAAAATGTTGATGGATCAACTCCATCAGTATATACATTCAGTGCAAAAACTCGTGGAAACCCTAAATTCAATTATAAGTATTCTATTATAGAATAATTGTAGTTATGTAAAGAGTTTTTCAATATGGGTGGTAGTATTTTAAATAGAGATTTTTCGATTTATAATGCATTTTTCTTATTTCTAGGTTTTACTATATTGATATAGTGTGCATTTTTATTGTGCAGCGTTTGATTTCTCTCGGTCAGTTTGAACGTGAGTTACCTTAAGGACGATAAGCTACAGAAAAGACGACAAAGCTTAGGAACTGAGAAGAATGTTGAGACTGCAGCGGATAGTGTTGTCGATAAGCTAAATTTATCGATTTCAGTACGATCGCAACAAATGAGGCTTTCTCAGAGTTCGACTTGAAGAATATTGCGTGAAGATCTGGGGTTGCATCCTTACGAAGATGTATCAACTCAACAGCTAAAGCCAAATGATCATAGATTGCGTCGAGAGTTTGCTGACTTAGCCCTTGAGCAACTGGAACACGTTCTTAATTTGGCCAGAAATAATATTCTCAGAAGAGGCAGAAATTTAGTTGAACGGCTCTGTTAATGAGTAAAATTGTTGTCATTGGTGCAAGGAAAAACCAGAAGCGTTACAAAAATTTCCATTACATTTAGAAAAACTCACGTTGGGGGTTTATAGCACAGCGGCATCCTTGGACCCTATTTTTTCCAAAATGACCTTGAATAGCCACTGCTTTAGGACCATGGTAATCGAATTTCTATGACGAGTACTTGAAAATATCAATATCGAAGATATCAAAAAGATGGAGCTAAATGCCATACAGTTGATACAAGGCTCGCTTTGCTGAGATAAAGTTTAACGATAGGATCATCTAACGACCAGGATTTGTGAATTGGCAATCAAGGCCATGTGATTTGATACCTCTGAGTCATTTGCTTTGGGACTATGTAAGAACAAGTCACAAATCAATCAATTAGAATAAAACATTCATGAGTTATTGGTGAAATTGATGGAATCATAATAGAATTGAAATCCATTTATTCTTAATGAAAGATCCTTCACGGTCTCGCTAAAGCATTTCTCGTCAAGTAACTAAACTTCTGAATACTATCTTCAAAATTTGTATTGAACGGACAAATATCGAGTTCATGGACATGGTACAATATATGAGTACTAATAATGATTGTATCTGACATATGAATTCTGTGCAAATCTAATTCTATAATAATATTCAAATAAATTAATTCGGCTGATATGTACCAAAAATCATTAATAAAGAGTATGAGCTATGGAAATACGAAGTTCTAGAAATCGAGAAAGTGTATACATACATCAGTATAACAATTCTATACTCAAACAAACTCGACAAGGTTTAGTTGATCACAGAGGCAAATTGCAGACATGCGCACGTTTCAAACTGATTGGTTTTCGTCAGTGCACTGTATGCTAGTGACTTCAAATCTGTCAAGTTTCCATATTCTTCACCATACACAGATACACCAAGCTATTAATAATGCACCAGCGCCATCTAGAATATGCAAAATACACACAAGATATACCTTCGCGAGTCAACTCTAGTACAGAAATGTATTCTTGATTTTTCGAATTGCTAACGCTAAAAAAATCTTCGTCATGCTCAATTCAGGCCATAATTTGCCGTAGTGCTCAAAATTAGCATATTTATATACAAATAAATTAATTCGGCTGGTCTGCATCAAAAATCATTAATAAGGATTATGAGCTATGGTTATAGAAAGTTCTAGAAATCGAGACAGTTTAACGTATATCTGAATAACAATTTTATACAAAAAACAAAACTCGACAAGGGTTTGTTGATCACAGAGGCAAATTACAGACATGCGCAAGTGTCAAACAGATTGGCCGAGTTTGTTTGAGTATAGAATTGTTATCTTCTTAATATATATATATATATATATATATATAGCGTAGTATAGGTTATCGACCAGACTAATAATAAATCTATTACCTTGTTTTCGGGAATGTGGTCTGTATATCAAGAAAACTCCAATTTTCTTCAAATATCTCAATATTTCGTTGATATAATTTTCAACATCATCAGGAGATAAACTGAAAACAGTAAACAAAAAAGGGCAACATCATTTACAGGAAACAAACAAAGATTTTTTTATACAGCACTTACAAGATCAGAGCTTCACTTCCAAAACACAGAATCAAACATTACAAAATTCTTTACTCGAAAAATCAAACATCAAAAATCAGCAACTATATTACATTCAAAAGAGAAACTTCTAATATCCCAAATATTCCAGGTGTTTTAAATTGCTCTCCAATAACCGATATGAAACAAAGAAACAATATGGGAAATATGTGACATCTACAGTATATGTACTAAAGTTTACTTAGAATATTACAGTAAATTGTATTGAGGCCTTCTGTATCTGATTTATAGTTTACTGCATTGTTCTCCTTTTTAATGTGTAGCATCTCGAGAAATAATCGTTTCCTGTAATCATTCTCTTGTTGCAATATACTAACGCTGTCAAAATCAAAATTGTGACCAGTTTTTTTATGATGGTCAACCAACGCACAAGAGTTTTTCCCTATTCGGCAATCACTCTTATGCTGAGTTATTCGATTTTTGAGCCACTGCTGTGATTGGCCAATGTAAGCTCCCGGGCATTCCATACATGGCACCCTATATATAGTATTACTCATGAAATCAGTCGGAGTTTTGTCCTTCAGTTTCGAGAATAACCTTGAGTTATTCATTACATTATATCTCGCGATTTTAACCTGCGGATAATCTTTAAACAAATTAACTACCCTATGAGTTAGTTCGTTCATTTGCGGTAATTTTTTGAACTTTTGCTGCGGTGGGTTGTCATCCGTGGGACCATCATAAAAACTCGCACTGAAAATTAACCTCTTTAAGATATTCCTTGGGTATCCATTGTTGACAAAAATATCGAAGAGTGTATTCAAATTTTTACTTAAAAACCTCTGATCTGAAATGTGAGTGACTCTATTCTTTAAAGCTAAGACTGTGTTCAACTTTTGATTACGAGGATGATTTGAATAAAAATTCAAAAAACGACCTGAGGATGTAGGTTTCTGATACCAGTCTAATATCAGTGTGTTGGTATCATCTCTAATAACCATAGTATCTAGGAATGGTAATTTTTTATCAATTTCTGCCTCTATGGTAAATTTTAAGTGTTCGTCAAAGCCATTGAAAACCTGCTGAACGATATCAATTTTATCACACGGTACACTACAAATCAAATCATCCACGTACTTATATATAAAAGGAAAACTGAAAGGGATCCTCGGAATAACATTATCCAACAAATCATCGAGGACAATCATTGCAATTATAGGGCTCAACGGGGAACCCATTGGTGTACCGAATATCTGCTTGTAAAAACGATCATTAAATGAAAAATAAGTATTGTTGAAAACAAAAGCTATCAGAGTCATGAAATTCTGTTTGGTTAAGTAAGTATGATCAGCTATTTGGTCCCAACGGTCATCTAAAATTTTTAAAGCTGATTTGACCGGTATATTTGTGAACAGGGAGACAACGTCTAGCGACAATAAAATGTACCCATCTGGTAGCCGTAATCCACTAACCGCATTGACGAAGGTGAAGGTATCTTTTACATTATAGTCCGTGCGATCTTCGAATGACTCCCTCAACATATTGGCCAAAAACTTTGCCAAATTATATGTGACAGAATTAACCGAACTCACTATTGGACGTAGAGGTACATTATCTTTATGTATTTTTGGTAGACAATATAACCTGGGAAAGGTGGAATTGTTTTTAATCAAAAATCTCAGTTCAGCGGCACTTATCTCATTCCTTGCATAAATATATTTCAAAAGATCATTGAGTTTCTTTTGGATAGTCATAGTGGGGTCTCTCTTCAAACTTTCGTATGTTTTTTCGTCATTCAACAATTGCTCGGTTTTACTGACATAATCTAACTTATTCATGGCAACAGTGCAGCCCCCCTTATCGGCAGTTAGTATATAGATCTCCGGATGTAGTTTGAGAAATTTTCCCGTCTTCTCAAAATCAACTTCAATATCCGATGGTCTAACCCTGTTTCGTCCCATTTTGTGTAAAAAGTTCGTAATAACATTTGTGGTGTTGGCTCTCACAATGTCAGCATTTTCCCTTGGAACATCAATCACAATATTTTCAACGTCAGTAATAAAATGTCTCAACAGTAACTTGGTGTCAGTACACTCAACACTAAATTTAGGTCCAAGTGACAAAAAATCAGCAACAGGCCCAGGAATCTCAATGCCAGAAATATTCTTGAACCACTTTGAATTATCATAAAATAGTTTTTTACTTTCCACCTGTTGTTTCAATAATTTGTTAAATTTTGACATATTAATCGATTTTACTTTTTTAAAAAGTTTGTTATGAGAATTTTCCAAATAGGATTGATATTTATCCAATAAAGTATCCGGTAAAACCAAACCAAGCTTTTTCTTTAGTTCTACGATCATTTTTTGATGTCTCGAGATGCTATTACATGTCACCTTAATTTCCAAAGATAAAACTCTTCTATGTATTCTCTCTATAAAATTATTAACCTGACTATGAAACTGTAGATCACTATCATTTGAAAGAAGCTGACACATATTCTTTGTACTACCCTGAATGTGTCCAGGTACTAAATTAGAAGCTCTGCAGCGTAGCAAGAAACATCTACGGTTTTGTTTGTTGGCAAGTTTCCTACTGGTGTTGGCCCAATGCTTAAGTAGCCTTGTAATACGATTGCCATAGGTGTTACTGATATTCTGATAGAATCCCATCATATATGTTGCGTAGTATAGGTTATCGACCAGACTAATAATAAATCTATTACCTTGTTTTCGGGAATGTGGTCTGTATATCAAGAAAACTCCAATTTTCTTCAAATATCTCAATATTTCGTTGATATAATTTTCAACATCATCAGGAGATAAACTGAAAACAGTAAACAAAAAAGGGCAACATCATTTACAGGAAACAAACAAAGATTTTTTTATACAGCACTTACAAGATCAGA
Organism: Megalocaria dilatata; assembly: GCA_034642435.1. Taxonomy (NCBI): domain Eukaryota; kingdom Metazoa; phylum Arthropoda; class Insecta; order Coleoptera; family Coccinellidae; genus Megalocaria; species Megalocaria dilatata. The sequence continues at coordinate 59,487,408 of CM067859.1, read as the reverse complement.
GCTTCACTTCCAAAACACAGAATCAAACATTACAAAATTCTTTACTCGAAAAATCAAACATCAAAAATCAGCAACTATATTACATTCAAAAGAGAAACTTCTAATATCCCAAATATTCCAGGTGTTTTAAATTGCTCTCCAATAACCGATATGAAACAAAGAAACAATATGGGAAATATGTGACATCTACAGTATATGTACTAAAGTTTACTTAGAATATTACAGTAAATTGTATTGAGGCCTTCTGTATCTGATTTATAGTTTACTGCATTGTTCTCCTTTTTAATGTGTAGCATCTCGAGAAATAATCGTTTCCTGTAATCATTCTCTTGTTGCAATATACTAACGCTGTCAAAATCAAAATTGTGACCAGTTTTTTTATGATGGTCAACCAACGCACAAGAGTTTTTCCCTATTCGGCAATCACTCTTATGCTGAGTTATTCGATTTTTGAGCCACTGCTGTGATTGGCCAATGTAAGCTCCCGGGCATTCCATACATGGCACCCTATATATAGTATTACTCATGAAATCAGTCGGAGTTTTGTCCTTCAGTTTCGAGAATAACCTTGAGTTATTCATTACATTATATCTCGCGATTTTAACCTGCGGATAATCTTTAAACAAATTAACTACCCTATGAGTTAGTTCGTTCATTTGCGGTAATTTTTTGAACTTTTGCTGCGGTGGGTTGTCATCCGTGGGACCATCATAAAAACTCGCACTGAAAATTAACCTCTTTAAGATATTCCTTGGGTATCCATTGTTGACAAAAATATCGAAGAGTGTATTCAAATTTTTACTTAAAAACCTCTGATCTGAAATGTGAGTGACTCTATTCTTTAAAGCTAAGACTGTGTTCAACTTTTGATTACGAGGATGATTTGAATAAAAATTCAAAAAACGACCTGAGGATGTAGGTTTCTGATACCAGTCTAATATCAGTGTGTTGGTATCATCTCTAATAACCATAGTATCTAGGAATGGTAATTTTTTATCAATTTCTGCCTCTATGGTAAATTTTAAGTGTTCGTCAAAGCCATTGAAAACCTGCTGAACGATATCAATTTTATCACACGGTACACTACAAATCAAATCATCCACGTACTTATATATAAAAGGAAAACTGAAAGGGATCCTCGGAATAACATTATCCAACAAATCATCGAGGACAATCATTGCAATTATAGGGCTCAACGGGGAACCCATTGGTGTACCGAATATCTGCTTGTAAAAACGATCACTAAATGAAAAATAAGTATTGTTGAAAACAAAAGCTATCAGAGTCATGAAATTCTGTTTGGTTAAGCAAGTATGATCAGCTATTTGGTCCCAACGGTCATCTAAAATTTTTAAAGCTGATTTGACCGGTATATTTGTGAACAGGGAGACAACGTCTAGCGACAATAAATTCTGTCACATATAATTTGGCAAAGTTTTTGGCCAATATGTTGAGGGAGTCATTCGAAGATCGCACGGACTATAATGTAAAAGATACCTTCACCTTCGTCAATGCGGTTAGTGGATTACGGCTACCAGATGGGTACATTTTATTGTCGCTAGACGTTGTCTCCCTGTTCACAAATATACCGGTCAAATCAGCTTTAAAAATTTTAGATGACCGTTGGGACCAAATAGCTGATCATACTTACTTAACCAAACAGAATTTCATGACTCTGATAGCTTTTGTTTTCAACAATACTTATTTTTCATTTAATGATCGTTTTTACAAGCAGATATTCGGTACACCAATGGGTTCCCCGTTGAGCCCTATAATTGCAATGATTGTCCTCGATGATTTGTTGGATAATGTTATTCCGAGGATCCCTTTCAGTTTTCCTTTTATATATAAGTACGTGGATGATTTGATTTGTAGTGTACCGTGTGATAAAATTGATATCGTTCAGCAGGTTTTCAATGGCTTTGACGAACACTTAAAATTTACCATAGAGGCAGAAATTGATAAAAAATTACCATTCCTAGATACTATGGTTATTAGAGATGATACCAACACACTGATATTAGACTGGTATCAGAAACCTACATCCTCAGGTCGTTTTTTGAATTTTTATTCAAATCATCCTCGTAATCAAAAGTTGAACACAGTCTTAGCTTTAAAGAATAGAGTCACTCACATTTCAGATCAGAGGTTTTTAAGTAAAAATTTGAATACACTCTTCGATATTTTTGTCAACAATGGATACCCAAGGAATATCTTAAAGAGGTTAATTTTCAGTGCGAGTTTTTATGATGGTCCCACGGATGACAACCCACCGCAGCAAAAGTTCAAAAAATTACCGCAAATGAACGAACTAACTCATAGGGTAGTTAATTTGTTTAAAGATTATCCGCAGGTTAAAATCGCGAGATATAATGTAATGAATAACTCAAGGTTATTCTCGAAACTGAAGGACAAAACTCCGACTGATTTCATGAGTAATACTATATATAGGGTGCCATGTATGGAATGCCCGGGAGCTTACATTGGCCAATCACAGCAGTGGCTCAAAAATCGAATAACTCAGCATAAGAGTGATTGCCGAATAGGGAAAAACTCTTGTGCGTTGGTTGACCATCATAAAAAAACTGGTCACAATTTTGATTTTGACAGCGTTAGTATATTGCAACAAGAGAATGATTACAGGAAACGATTATTTCTCGAGATGCTACACATTAAAAAGGAGAACAATGCAGTAAACTATAAATCAGATACAGAAGGCCTCAATACAATTTACTGTAATATTCTAAGTAAACTTTAGTACATATACTGTAGATGTCACATATTTCCCATATTGTTTCTTTGTTTCATATCGGTTATTGGAGAGCAATTTAAAACACCTGGAATATTTGGGATATTAGAAGTTTCTCTTTTGAATGTAATATAGTTGCTGATTTTTGATGTTTGATTTTTCGAGTAAAGAATTTTGTAATGTTTGATTCTGTGTTTTGGAAGTGAAGCTCTGATCTTGTAAGTGCTGTATAAAAAAATCTTTGTTTGTTTCCTGTAAATGATGTTGCCCTTTTTTGTTTACTGTTTTCAGTTTATCTCCTGATGATGTTGAAAATTATATCAACGAAATATTGAGATATTTGAAGAAAATTGGAGTTTTCTTGATATACAGACCACATTCCCGAAAACAAGGTAATAGATTTATATATATATATATATATAAATCTCGTGTCACAATGTTTGTCCTCAATGGACTCCTAAACCACTTAACCGATTATAATAAAATTCGCACACCATGTGCAGTTCGATCCAACTTGAGGGATAGGATAGTTTAAATCTCAAATTATAGTCGCAATTTCAATTTATTGCTAATTATTTGTCTGTTATTATTTGACAGTCACAATTATCTGTTAACTCCAAATGAAATTTGAATATTAAAACAAATTAATATATGTTTATCTTCTACAATTTTAATTTAAAAAATTTTCATTCAAAAAACTTTTAGAATTAAATTTATGTCTAAAACAAGCACCGCTTATATTTAATAGACGTATATAATCTAAACTCAATATACAATGTCAAATGGAATAAATAAACCAAAAGATATACGAAAGTCCCTAAAATTAATAAATAAATATTTAAAGGAGACAAAATTTGTTTCTGGTCTTGCCTTCAAAACACCACTTGCATCTTAAAAACATGAACACACTTAAAGGACCTCTCAAAGAATATAATTTATTTGAAATATTTAATATATTTAAATATTCGAATAAGTAAATTCAGAAATCTCTCAAAGCATGCACTATATCTTCAAAAAATAATTTGTTTTAATATTCAAATTTTGTTATATTTCTTCTATCAAGTAAAAGGCCTTTCTATTTTATTTTAACTCCAAATGATTCAACAGATGTCGATACCTTTCGACTGGGTTGAGTAAGTAATCAATAGATGGCGCTGCTATGGTAAATCTACGAACGTGTCATATAAGCTACATTTTAACAGCATAATTACCACGTGTTGTTGACGCTATAAAATTAATTAAATTTATTTTGTAGTGAACGAAATACCGTATAATTCCATTATTTCATTATATATTATAATGTAATATAACAAAAACTTTAGCCACAGCAACGCGTGGCCGGGTCAGTTAGTAGAGATATATGTTGCAGTCTCTCAATTCTTAGAACTTTCTATTTTTCTATTTCCATAGCTCATACTCCTTTTTAATGATCTATAGTAATAGTTATGTTATGAGTGCAACTTTAATTCAACCAACATTTCGCTCTTCTGCTTCCTTTGAGTGGAAATAAATATAAAAGAAAATTATATTAGAGGTTTATTTTATGCTTAAAATACAATAAATAAAATAAATACAGTTGACCCCTTAAAATAAATATAATTAGGGAGAAGATCATTCAAAGGAAATATGTCTTTCTGAGAACAAAAAATATTTCTAGATGAAAAACATTATATAATAAGAAAAATTGGTGAATGAATCAAAATGAATTATCTGTTTTAAACGATTCTAATAAATAATCGGGTCCAAAAGTTATAACGTGAATAAAAAAATACATAAATCTTTGAAAATATTATTTGCCATATTTCTGCTGCATGCTGCATATTTTTCCACTGAACACTTCAGTGAACGATGTAATGAATAAATACATGAATGAATGATTAAAGAATTGAATTGAATGAAGAATAAAAGTGGAAAGCAAATAAAAGTAAAGAGAGAGAGATTTAACATAACTATTCAAAATGTGTTAATGAAAATTACTCTATAGAATTTGAGTAATACTTATCGATCTCAATTTTGTTACTAAAGTTTCTTTTTGTCCTCAGTATTAGTCAATTACTTTGAGCAATACCGTCAAAAAATGTTTCAAAGTCAGGTCAGGTTGTTTTTTATGTAAATGTACTTTATAACTGAAGTTTTGCTGTATCTTATTCGTTGTGTTTTGTTATCGGTCTGAAAACAGTGTTATTTGGATTCGTTGCTGAGGAGGGGAAACCTTTTGAATTATAGCTTTCCATCATAATAATGAATCAGTGAGTGTGCGTAATGTCACTCAGGTGAATCATTAATATAGCATACAGTTTTGAATTCAAACAATGGAAAGAATTTTTTCGTAAGGATTGAATTATCTTTTTTTCTGATCTATTTAGTTCTTAGGGAAAATTTTGAGTGAATAGTTGAATTCGTCAATAGTTTCAACTTTTATATTAGAATAAATCAAAAGATATATAAAATTTTTCGCGACATCAGTTGAAATGGACTAATATGTTCCATTAACCCGAGTATAATGAGTAACATCTCACATTTTCCTCATGATAAATCTCATTGAACAAACTTTCAGAATTTTGAATTGAAGTGAGTTCTGATTTGGTGTCAGTAGTAAGTAGCTTTCACTAATTTTGAACAAAGTGTGATTTTTATCAGTTGAGGAAAACGCAAAAGATATTTTCAATAGAGGTTTATCGCAGTTCATAATTGTAAAGTGGATTGGGTGTTTATCATTGTGAATTTTGAATATATTTAATACCGAAAGTCTGTCGTCTTAAATCTGTCTACCTATATTTCAGTAATAATAGAGATTTCAGTAATATTATTTATACAAATATATAAAGGACTTATTTTCTCTTCAGTAAGTCAGTTTTACATTGTGAAGTACAGAAGTGTACTGATGTGATTTACAGATTAAATTGTGTAAGCAGTACGGTCAGTCATGTTATTCGCCTATAGTTAAGTAATTTAAAGGACGGAATGTCCTAGTTTCTTATTCAAATACCAGTCTTGTTGTGCAAGTTTGTCCTCTATAAAAAGGAACCTATAAGATTCGAAATTTAGAGTTCAAATTTTATTCAGATCTTAAAAAAGGTAGATGTGAAAACTGAGGTTACAATTACAATTTACAATTTTTTGTCGTGAAGTGCGAAAGTTATACCAATAAAGTATAGGATATCTATTTTGTGCAGTCGTTTAATCATCTGAGGCTATTATTACTACGAACTGAAATAAGTGCATCAGAAATATGAAAATCATTATTTATATAAGCACCAATTAATATAGATGAACTTTCATCTAATAAAGATATGATATCATATTCCCTATTATGGACAGTACATGAATTATAGAATAATATGCGTTTTTGAGCGAAATCATGCAAATTTTCTGAAAATATATTCAGGTCACTGTCCGATGTAGAAAACCTTACAATGACCTCCAGTAAAGTATAATAATAGGAAGCATGTTCCAAAATGCATTCGTGAAATGTAATTATACAAATAGGATATATACTTTGTTGAAAGCATATCTGAGTCACAATAGCAAGTTGTTAATCATCACAATCTGTGAATGTATTAGTAACATTATAGGAGATTACGTATATGTATTCCTCAAAGAGCGTCATCAAGTTCATCAATTTTTCAGTCAGTCAGTAACGTATATATTGAAACACTATAATATGAAAGATTGTCAAACGAAGACAAGACGATAACCCGATGTTCACCATATTTTGTGATTATACTCATGTCACTACGTAAGTTTGAGCTTTGAAAAAAAGCTTTGAGAGTTTTGTCATGAAATTGATTTAACGTCTAATTTGTAAAGGTCGTAGTCATATATCTGTCCAATATAGAAAGATGCATGTATATGGATATTGTATGTTCGAAATCTTTGAAATGAAAGTATGGAAATATGCTGATATCCATTTTGTGAAGAGATTGAACTTATAGACTATACAGGGATATTATGGCAGTAATATATCGAAGAGAATTTCTGTATCCAAGTCAGTCATAGTGAGTAAAAAAAATGTTGAAATATTTTCATCACATTATACTGATGACTATTCTGCGAGAAACATCGTTATTTCACTATCCTATATTTTTTGAACAGTATTATCGCTTCTATTCTACTAATGTATCGTCACAAGTAGTATAGTTCATATGAAGTTAGTCACGTTAAATCCTATAAATACCTTACTAGCATCTACAGTTTAAAGTGAGGAGTCCACTTTTATTATAATAATGTGACCTCAGAAGCAGAATAGTCCAATTATGAAAGCATTATGTGTAGGTCTTTTTGTGAAGAATAAAGTCATATCAACAGGCAATATATACGTTCTGTAATTGAAACTGCTTTTTCATAAGGACTATAGGCAACACTAAATACATTGATATGCCGTCAGTAACAGTGCAGTCTGAAAAGAAGTTTATCATATAAATTTTGTTAGAAATATATAATAGTTATGCCAACTTCAGTATACTTCTAATGATTCTTAAAATGAGTTTTATTCTGTGAAAAGTTTAGTCGCCTTTTATAATATTATCATGTCATTCGGAGCAGTATAGTGCGAAGGACGTGTATCAAGTTGAATCATAAAATATTCTACTTATATCAACTGTGAATTTGAGAGCTAGTATAATGGTTTGCTATCAGAAGCAGATTAGTATTAAAGGGAGTTTGTCAAATGTTTGTCAGATGATGTAAATATTTGTAAGTTCTTTTTATGAACAATAAAAGCGGGTCTATATACAGTACACTCGTACTGATATTAGAAGTGATGTTATTTTAATAAATACTTTAGGCAGTATTCAATGCATTGATGTGTCGTCAGAAGCAGTACACTCGGAATAGCAGTTGGTAATGTCTAGTTTGTGAGAAATATAGTCACGTCCGGTAGAGTATATTCCTAATGATCCTCACAGTGAGTTTATTATTGTGAAGAATATAGTCGCATTTCATTATATTACTGTGTCATTATGTACAGTATAGTCCGAAGAAAGTTTAGCAAGCTAAATTATAAAAATAAATTACTCGTGTCCATATTGTAAAGTCAAGAGGCAGTCTTCCTTTATATAATGGTATTATAGAAGCAAAATAGTCTTAAAGGAAGTTTGTCAAGTCAAATGGTGAAAATTATATTTGAATGTTCTTTATATGAAGAATAAAGTCAGGCCACTATACAGTGTAATCCTACTGATATTGAAACTGATGATATTTTGATGAAGACTGTAGTCATTCTCTGATATACCTATCAATATGTCGTCGAAGCAATAACGTCCGAGAGAAGTTGGTCGTGCCTATTTTGTAAGAAATATGGTCCTGTCAGTTCCAGTATACGTTACAGTATATTCCTAATGATCCTTACAGTGAGTTTTTTTTGTGAAGAGTATAGTCGCCTTCCATTAGTTTATTGTCATTCTGAGTAGTATAGTCCGAAGAAAGTTTATTAAGCTAAATTATAAAAATATATCACTCGTGTCCATGTTGTAAAGTAAGAAGCCTCTCTTTCCTTATATATTGGTATTATAGGAGAAAAATAGTCTTAAAGGGAGTTTGTCAAGTCAAATGGCGAAAATTATATTTGAATGTTCTTTATATGAAGAATAAAGTCAGACCACTATACAGTGTACTCCTACTGATATTGAAACATGTTATTTTGATGAAGGCTATAGGCACTCTCTGGTATATCTATATGTCGTCGAAGCAATAAAATTCGAAAGAAGTTGGTCCTTTCTATTTTCTAAGAAATATGGTCATGTCAGTTCCAGTATTCTCCTAATGATCTTTTCAGTTAATTTTTTGCTGTAAAGTGTAGAGTTGCCTTTTATTTAATTATTGTGTCATCCTAAGCAGTATTTTCCGAAGAAAGTTTGTCAAATGTTTGTCAGATGTTGAAAATATTTGTATGCTTTTTTATGATGAATAAAATCAGGTCTTTATGCAGTATACTCGTACTGATATTAAAACTGATGTTATTTTATTAAATACTTTAGGCAGACTTTAATGCATTGATATGTCGTCAGAAGCAGTACAGGCCGAATAGAAGTTGGTAATGTCTATTTTGTGAGAAATATAGTCACGTCCGGTACTGTATATTCCTAATGATCCTCACAGTGAGTTTATTTTTGTGAAGAGTATAGTCGCATTTCAGTATATTACAGTATAGTCCGAAGAAAGTTTATCTAGCTAAATTATAAAAATAAATTACTCGTGTCCATGTTCTAAAGTTAAGAGGCAGACTTCGCTTATATAATGGTATTATAGAAGCAAAATTGTCTTAAAGGAAGTTTGTCAAGTCAAATGGCAAAAATTATATTTGAATGTTCTTTATATGAACAATAAATTCAGGCCACTATACAGTGTACTCCTACTGATATTGAAACTGATGATATATTGATGAAGACTGTAGTCATTCTCTTATATACCTATCAATATGTCGTCGAAGCAATAACGTCCGAAAGAGGTTGGTCGTGTCTATTTTATAAAAAATATGGTCATGTCAGTTCCAGTATACGTTACAGTATATTCCTAATGATACTTACAGTGAGTATTTTTTGTGAAGAGTATATTCGCCTTCCATTATTTTATTGTCATTCTGAGCAGTATAGTCCGAAGAAAGTTTATTAAGCTAAATTATAAAAATATATCACTCGTGTCCATGTTGTAAAGTAAGAAGCCACTCTTCCCTTATATAATGGTATTATAGCAGCAAAATAGTCTTAAAGGAAGTTTGTCAAGTCAAATGGCGAAAATTATATTTGAATGTTCTTTATATGAAGAATAAAGTCAGGCCACTATACAGTGTACTCCTACTGATATTGAAACTGATGTTATTTTGATGAAGGCTATAGGCACCCTCTGATATATCAATATGTCGTCGAAGCAATAACGTTCGAAAGAAGTTGGTTGTGTCTATTTTATAAGAAATATGGTCATGTCAGTCCAGTATTCTCCTAATGATTTTTTAATTAAGTTTATTTCTGTAAAGAGGAGGGTTGCCTTTTATTTAATTATTGCATCATTTTAAGCAGTATTGTCTGAAGAAAGTTTGTCAAGCTAAATCATAAGAATATATTACTCGTAGAGAGAAAACTAGTCTTTTCTTATATTGAGGTCTTAAAGAAGCAGAATAGTTTTAAAGGAAGTTTGTCAAATGTTGAAGATATTTGTATGTTTTTTTCATGATCAATAAAATCGGGTCTTTAAACAGTATACTCGTACTGATATTAAAACTGATGTTATTTAAATACTATAGGCAGACATTAATGCATTTATATGTCGTCAGAAGCAGTAGAGTCCAAATAGAAGTTGGCAATGTCTATTTTGTGAGAAATATAGTCACGTCCGTTACAGTATATTCCTAATGATCCTCACAATGAGTTTTTTTTTTTGGAGAGTATAGTCGCCTTTCATTGTATTATTTTGTCATTCTGTGCAGTACAGTCCGAATAAAGTTTATCAAGCTAAATTGTAAAAATAAATTATTTGTGTCCATGTTGTAAAGTGAAAAGCCAGTCTTTCCTTATATAATGGTATTATAGAAGCAAACTAGTCATGAAGGGAATTTGTCAAGTCAAATGGTGAAAATGATATTTGAATGTTTTCATTATGAAAAATAAAGGCAGGCCACTATGCAGTGTACTCCTACTGATATTGAAACTGATGTAATTTTGATGAAAGCTGTAGGCGCTCTCTAATATTTCAATATGTCGTCGAAGCAATATCGTTCAAAAGAAGCTGGTCGTGTCTATTTTCTAAGAAATATGGTAACGTCAGTTCCAATATTCTCCTAATGATCTTTTAAGTGAGTTTTTTTCTGTAAAGAGTTTTATTTAATTATTGTGTCATCCGGAGCAGTATTGTCCGAAGAAAGTTTGTCAAGCTAAATCATACAAATAATTACTCGTAGTGTGAAAAACTAGTCTTCTCTTATATTGAGGTATTTTAGAAGCAGAATAGTCATAATGGAAGTGAGTTTGCTCATTTAATTAATGAAAATGATATTTGTATGGTCTTTTTGTGAATAATGAAGTCACGTCTCTATGCTCGTATATGATACTGAAACGGATAGTTATTTTGATAAAAGTTATGTAGTCAGAAGCAGCAAAGTTAAAAAGAAGTTGGTCATATATATTCTGTGAGAAATAAAGTCATGTCAATTCCAGTATACTCCCAATGATTCTTAAAGTAAGTTTAGTCGTGAAAAGAGAATGATTATCTTTTTTATATTTTTGTCTCATTCTAAGTAGTAAGATTATCCGGAGAAAGTTCGTCAAGTTAAATGATTAAAATATTCAACTTATATCTACTCTCAATTGAAAGGTCAGTTTCTCAATATTTTAAGATGTTATAGAAGGAGAATGACTAGTCTTAAAGAGAGTTTGTCAAGTCAAATGTTAGTTGTATGTTCTTTTTATGAAGAATAAAGTCAGGTCACTATGCAGTATATTCGAACTGCTATTAAAACTTATATTATTTTGATAAAATTTGAAGGCACTCATTAATATATTGATATGTCATCAGAAAAAGTATGGTGCGGAAGAAGTTGGTCATGTCTATTTGGTGAGAAATATAGTCAATTGCAGTATATTCCTAATGATCCTTAAAATGAGTTTTATTCTGCGAAAATTATAGTCGCCTCTCATTATATTATTATTTCATTAGAAGCAGTATAGTTCAAAGAAAGTTTGTCGAGTCAATTTATCAAAATATTCAGCTTATGTCTATTCTGTGAAATGAAGAGCTTATCAATATAGTAATGTCTCATTAGTAGCAGAAAAATTATTTGTTAGTTCAAACGAGGAAAATATTTTTTTATATGTCCTTTTCGTTAATAATAAAGTCGTGTCACTTTGCATGGTGTCAAAAAATCAGTTCTATAGAGATTATAGGCAGTCTTTAATATGGTTGTATGTGTATTGGAAGCAGTATAGTCTAAAAATATGTTTTTCAAGTCTTTTTTATCAGAAATATAGTTGTCACTATCCAATATACTAATGCTAAATAAAAAATTAGTATAATTTTGTAAAGTGTTTAGTCGTCTTTTATTATATCGATGTGTTATCAGGAGTATAGTCCAAAGGAAGTGTGTAGAGTTAGATCCTAAAGATAATCTATTTTTTGAAGTCAATAGTCAGCTGATATAATAATTATCAGGCGCAGAATAGTGTTAAGAGAAGACTGTCAAATAGAGAAAACATTCTTCATAAATTCTTTTTGTAACAGTTATATCCAGTATCCATTAAAATGATATAAAAAACTATGTCCTTTTCTCAAAGATTATGAGCAGCCTTTAATTCATCAATAGGTCGTCAGAAGTAGTTTAGTCCGAAGGGAAGCTGTTCATGTATTTATTGTGAGAAATATAGTAATGTCTTATTTGTAAGGTAAGTAAACCCCAAAAATGAGTTTTAATTTATGAAGAGGGTAGTAGTCTATTCTAATAATTGGTTTTCAGTACGAACATAATAAATGGGGAGTGGGTCAATTTCAATCATAATTGTTTTTTTTATGAAGTGAAAAGACCTTTCAATATAAAAATGAAATATCGAGAAGGATCTCCGAATGTTATCAGAAGCAGTATAGTCCAAAAAAAAAGTTTGTTATGTTTCTTTTGTATTGTTTTCTCTTTTTAATGAGTTATGTTATGTGAAAAGTATTATATTATTGTGTCATAAGAAGCAGTAGAGTTCCGAGAAAGTAAGACAAGTTGAATCATGAAAATATTCTCAACTATAATATATTTTGTGAAAAGTAAGGTTCGATTTCTATTCGAGTGATATTATGGAATGTATGAAGAGAAAGGCGTCGCAAAGAGTATAAAAATAATCTGCCGTATTTTTCGTTAAAGATTTCGTAACATCGTCATTTAAGTAAGTCATACTTCCTAGATGTCATGTTAGAATTTTCCTTATCTCTTGAGAATAATCATACACTGTCAAAAATTATTTCACATGTCGTCGATAATTTGAATAAAATATAGTGATGTCAACAAAATAAGGTCTGCAATGGAAAGTGTAAATTAAGTCAAGTTACTACCGAAACAAGCTGTTTGTTTTATGAAAATTATAGTTATGTTACTGTTAAGTCGATGATCGTCCCGTAGATAATATATTGATAATAATTCCATGTACTTTTGTGGCTGGTAAAATTATAGCACAATTCAACTCAGTGTCTGGTTGGTCTTTCATTTAACGTTTGTCGAGTCGTCAAATTGACTTAGTGTTTATTTCCTGAACAACGTAGTCATGTCATATTCAAGTCAGAGCAATGCGTCGAGTAAAGTTCTAAGCAAAACTTAAGAATATCAAAGTCCATATTATGTAGTATGAAGTTAATTGAAACAAATATTTGTGAAATAATTACCTTCGTTTATAGCTATATTATCGAGGGTATGATCTTATTTCTGTCTTTCCTTTATTGAAACTATTAAAAAAGAACTCATTGTCAAGTGGCGTTAGAAAAAAATTCGTTTATCTGTCTGGTCAAAAAAAAAACGGATCTGTCTCCATTCAAATCACAAATTGGTTAGGGAATGTTCGTTTTGGAAGAGTACTTCCAATCACTTTCCAATAATAACAATTCAGTGGGAAGATTTATGAAAGTCTATTGAAAGAAAAGTTTAAAGATAATTCATTTCATTATTATTAGGAAAATTCTTGGAATCAGTCGTTTTTCAAATATAGAATATCATCAGTATTAATTCTATTAAACCAGTCTGAATCTTCACTTTACTTTTCCATTTTATAAACTTAAATGAATTTTCTGACGATAGTCGACATCAAAAGTTATTTTCGATTGTATGTGATTGTAAAAATGTACGAATAAGTCCTTATACAGAAGATTATCAGTGCCATTTATGAACATTTTTGAGATAGTTTTGTCCAGTACTTTCAATTCATGTTCATAAGTTCATTATTATTAAGTTTCTGAATGCCAGTTTTGATTTCTGTTTTCTCATATTCATAGAAATATGCATTATTTGAAAATATTAAGAGTCATGAAGAGTATGGTAAGTTTATCGTATCTAACATTAGAAGGAAGTATTGATTAGAATGAGAAGATAGATAAATCAGGAGATTATTATATAAAAGTGAAATAAAAAGAGTAATAGAAACTGTTGTAGCAAAAATAGCAAGTAAAAAGTTATTAGGAATGAATATGATTAATGTAAAGATTCGTACATCTTGTCATTTTGTAGTGAAACTATCAATTCCGAAGCAGTTTCAAATGTTTTCCTATCCTGACAGAAGTAAATCAAAATCTTCATCCATGGTTCCTTTCTGTCACCATTCTACTGGGTATTTCATCAGTGGAGTGGATATTTTCATTCAAGCCTGGCATAATGAAGTCATCTTCTTCATATGATCCATTTTTATGAAAAGGTTTCCAGCGTGTTGAACTGAAATGAAAACAGAGGTTATGTGATTGTGACCAAAACTATTTGAAGATATTAAAGGCTTCTTTAAAATTTTATTGGCTGCTGTGTGGAATATACCGATTCAATTAGTATATTTTCATCTTTTTCTTTCGCATATATGCATTTGTAATAAAGGGCCTATGTTTCACTTAGAAATAGGGAAATAAATTTTGATCCAAAGAATTCTATTATAATAAAGCTCGAGGACCGAGGACCGACAAGCGATGTTGATTATTTGAGATAAAAATGTAGCCTAAACAACGGGCGTTAATTCTAAAAGCAACAATGTATTAATCAATAGATCGATTAATTTAAATTTCAACGAGGAGGTCTTGGGAACGGAAGTTAGCGATTATGATTTTAGTGCAGACGACATAAAGGACTTCAAGGCTAAGATTGGGAATTCTCAGTAAAGTCGAGATAAGAAATCGACAAGTCAAAAGATCTGGATGGTCTAGACGTGTGTAGGCGTTGAAACGATGGGAACTTAGAAAAAGCCGACTCAGTAAAACTTCGGTAGGAGGATAGAAGCCAAAGTTTTGGAAGTTCGAAAAAAAAAAGAGAGAGTCGTCGTTAAGCATTGGTGACAGACAGTCACTAATCGGTTCGTGGTCGGGATAGTTTAGTTTAATTCAGGTTGAAAAATAAAGGGCTAAATTATAGTGTTTGTTCTTGAAGGGGTGTTGTGCCTTTAGGTTGAGGCCAACACCCCCGTGTAGAGGGTTCAGCTATTGAACATCGGGTTTTGGTGGATCGGTGTCCCGAAAAAGGTAGGATTTTTTTTTGTTTTTGTAACTTCACAAGAAAACTTTTATTAGTTGAATATTGATTGTTCATAAGCGGGAACGAGGGTATGACTCATTGAAATAGACAGTCCAGGGTCCTGAAGTCTTCTAAAAAATTGATTTAAACAATTACTAGGATCTGATTTTAGAATATCATTTTACATCAATTGCTTTTCAAAAGACTGAAAAATTGTAACTATTGAAATTTCTATTAATTGCCTACATAACAGTTCATTATATGTGATATCTCATTTAAATGTGTTATTTTTGCTCTATCCATCTCCTCAGAAAATACTTTTAAAACAAAAGACTTGTCCTTCGTGCGACGAGCACGAACCCAAATTCTTTCCAAAAAGAGAGTTCAGTAAAGTAAGTATATTTTGATATATTTTCGAGTTGGGAACTAGATTCAGGAATTATAAGTAGAATGTAGAGAGTAAATGGTGACAGTGGTAAGGGTTGATAGTCAGAAAAAGGTTTACATTAGGTATTATTTCGTTTTTTGCTTGTTTCGTTATTTTAAAATTGGAATTAACTTTATTTTTATTGAAAGTAGGAAATATTAAAAGTTTCAAAAAGTTACCCTTTTTATAACGAGATGAACACACTTATATATTAAGGGAAACGACTCTAAACGAGTTAAAGATAAAGTGGTGTATTACAAATGGTGACAGCGGTGGGATTGTTTCGTATTTTTCTGAGGAGATAGAGAAAAGAAAGTTTAGAAGTGAATGTTCAGAACGGCGTGGAAGATTGCAGTTTTACGTATAAGTGATATCAAAATGAGAGATATCGGATAATTGGTTATGTTGAGAAAAAAAAATTATGGTTTGAGCATTAAGTAGGAATTTTCAGAGTATATGTAGTATAAAATAATTTTTTCAATTAATGAGAAATTTCATGAAGGGATTGTTAATAGAAAATTTCGAGAAAAACGACTAAATAAGGTCTCATCAATGTACTAGGGAATTTTTTAAGAGGAAAGTTCAGTTTTAATTTTTTTGAGAAGTAATGAAGAATTTCGTGGAAGAGTGAGAGGAATATGATGAAGTATTTTGAGTTTTATTGAAAGGGAGTGAATTTATTTCTGAGTAATTCCGCAAAATTAGAGCAGTAAGAGAGGTGGAGACCGTAGAAGTCGGAATATTTTCAGAGAAGTGTGATTTTTATTATTTTTGGAAAGAGAATAGGGGATTCCGTGAGAGACGGAGTAGGACTTGCATTGCTTTCTTTTCATAGGTAATGGATTAGAAAAAGCCATGGGGAAGCAGATGCAATGGAACGTTGATCCCAGGAATTTGTGGGATATGTTTTTCTCTTTCAGGAAGTAAGGGGATTTCGCGAGAGGCGAAAGGAGTGTATCCTGTTGAAAAGAGTCCGCAGGAGGACAGGGATATCGCGAGAGGCGAAATAAGTGTATCCTGTTGAAAAGAGTCCGCAGGAGGACAGGGATATCACGAAAGGCGAAATAAGTGTATTTTATTGAGAAGAGTCCGTAGAAGGACTGGGATTTCGCGAGAGGTGGAATAAGTGTGTTATATTGAGAATTGTCCGCAGAAGGACGGGGAATATTTGTTTTGTAGGTGCGTAGAGGAAGACTTCTCGAGAATTATTCCGCTTTCTTGTACTATGTAATTTTATGTGGAAGGAGGTGATATAGGATTTTTTTTTGTTTGAAGGAAAGATATTCACATTTTCTTTAAGATTAAAATTGGTATAATATTGGTAATATAGTCAGTGATCATTTGTTCAGGGCAAGATGAGACCTTTTATAAGCAAATGTTTGATATGAGCCGATTTTGAATAACGAGGAATAATGTTGTGAAAAAAAAAATGAAAATAGTTTTCTGTTGTTTATTTAATTGGGTAATTTGTTCATCTCATTGATGTAGCCATTTGTGAATTATTGGTATAGAATGACTTCAAGACCCACAGGACATTTATTTTACAAGTTGAAACAGAAGTGAAAAAAGTACATTAGGAAAAAATTTAAAATAAATTATGGATTGAAAATTCCAGGTTAATATTTGAAATTCACGTTAATAGAGATTTGAATTCAGATTGTTTGAGATATCTGATAGAAGGGTAGAACAAGATTATTAACATTTTTTGCATGATTATTTTATTAGAAGTTGAGATTTTTTTTCCAGTAAAGTGTGATATTGATATAGAAAAATAAATTTCCGTTCATTGTTGGTATGAAATACTTTCGGGAAAGTTTGGATTTTATTTTATAGAGAGATTTTGAACATAATTAATTTTTATTTTATTTTCCACAAATTACAATAGATTGAAAGTAACAGGAGAATGAGTATCCGTCGGATTGATTAAAATATTGGTAAAGGAAAATTATTCTACTTTGAAATTTATTTTCTTTTTGAATTTAACTTTCAGTTCAGATTTTGAAAGTTTCAGTTGTTCTGGAAAAACTCCAAAAACTCCTAGGTTTTTTTATATTTTTGTTCAGATATGAATTTAAGATTAATTTATGTTTGTTTCAGTGTCAGTTGGTTATGATTTTTTATGTTGGGTGAATACAGTTGTTTCATTTAGACAGAAAATTAATTATCTTATAGAGAAATGCTAAGTTAGTCAAAATTGATCTTGATGTTTTAAATGGATAATTTTGAGTTGGGGAATATGATTAGAAGCATTTTGGTCGCTAGGAAAATATAAGGGCGAGCACAACGCTTCACATAATTGAGTGAGGCTTGAATTTTAGTTTTGTGGTAATTAAGTTTTTCTTAATAGGTGGTTATGTTCCGTTATATTTATGTATAAATTTGAGTTTATGAACTTTATTTATTTGAATTAATTGATATGATTTCATTGTTTTTTTTTTAATTTGCAAGTAACAATATGAGAATGTATTTGATTTTTTTTTTTTTTTTGATGTATTTAGTGGTTCTTTTGGATTTAAGAAGCGAATATAATTCTGAGTGAAAGGCTTCACATGATAATATTTGTTAATTGATAGGGAAACACTTTGATGAATATTCATTTATGATTTCATGAAGTAACAATTTTTTTATTTTTCTGTATTCAATGTTTTTGGAATTATTCTTATAGGGAGAATGTGTCTCTGACCAATTGTGTTTTTGTTTCCTTGATGTATGTTATATAGGAATGGAAGATCGACTACAAGGCAGCCAGAGGTGGACCTGGAATAGATGAGATACTTGGTCATCATCAAGGATGTAACCTTCTTAAGGGCTATCGAAATGTTACCCAAAAATAGTGTCTTGTTGAACTGATAACAGTGCCGGGATAATGACAATCATCTTTCGCGATAACGGGAAGTACACTGGACTCAGTGTTGTATATAAACAAAATATAAACAAACTGAGAGTGTTGTGAAGGACGAATTTAAGGTTCGAAATTGGTGAGCACATTGTGTTTGAGCTTAGTTGTCAGTAGGCCTATTGTAAGTTCGATTTTAGACTGAGTATGTGCCAGATAATTCCACTTCGGTCACTGAAATAAGTATAGAGGAAAAAATATGGAATCTGATGAAGCTGTCGAGGTAAAGACGAGAGTGACGATCGATGCAGCGGTGTTACTTGCTGACCAGATGGATGAATTTGGAGAATATAAGTATTATTCCTTCCGTTAAAGAGTTAAAGAGAGAATGGAGCCAAAGAAGATTAAGATGAACCCAGAACCTTAGTCTGAATTAGTATAGCTTTATGAAGGATATGCGATGGAATCAACTGTATTAATCAGTCAGTTTGTACCAATTTATAATGTAATGACGATGACGAGATGAAGAGGTTTATTTTTCGTACTGATTCCTCCTGCAGTGAGAATAATAATTTTTGTCCTGGTTTCCCGAACAGAAAGTGAAGTTGACTGAAGATGACGAGATGTTGTATGCTGAGGGAGTTTGCTGGGATGATAACCCAGTTCTAAGAATAGAAATATTGAATAAGGTGGAGGTAAAACAAAGGAGGTCCTGAAGATGAATCGACAGAAAAAGAAGAAATGAATGGGGAAAATGTTCCTGAATATGAAGTTACCGATTAGACAGTATTTGCCCTGATTAGAAATAGGCGATGTGCCTTAAAAGAGAAGAAGAAGACGTAAGAGTTATAAACTTCAATATGGATGTGACGTGATTTGAAGACTCGACCTTGCTGATATTCGTAGTCTACGTCACTGGACTGTAAAGAAGCTGTGCTTAGACAATTTGTGTACGGAAATTAGTGCGCGCTCAGCGGAATTTGACTTCATATAAGCAACGTACGGACTAGAGCAGTGTCGTGCGATTATTTGTTTTGGAAAAACTATTTCATTGAATATTGAATTTAATCTACGGTTATCTACTATATTGGTAACACCTGAGAGCCACTTTTAGAAGGTTATTCCTGAGATGAAAGGCCATCTTTCGAGAGAAGCTATCAAGGTATAGGAGAACATCACGGAGTTTGAATGTAATAGACATAGCAATTGAGAATTTGTTTTTGTTTTTCTAATCACTTATGTAATTAACTGTTGAATATTCTATCTCAGTTTAGTTAGGTCATGTTGATTTTTGTTCATGATTGTGTTATAATTTATATTCCATTTTTTCGGAACATACCACCTTGCTTTAACTTATAGGGAGATTGAACCTTATTGAATTTTATTGGTTGTTATAAAGTACCAAGGCGAATGGACTCGTGGACTGCCATACGGATTCATGAGAATAGGAAAAGTTATGGCTATGTAAGGCCAAAACTTTTTCATTGAGGAGAGTAATTTAATAAAGGGCCTATGTTTCACTTAGAAATAGGGAAATAAATTTTGATCCAAAGAATTCTATTATAATAAAGCTCGAGGACCGAGGACCGACAAGCGATGTTGATTATTTGAGATAAAAATGTAGCATAAACAACGGGCGTTAATTCTAAAAGCAACAATGTATTAATCAATAGATCGATTCATTTAAATTTCAACGAGGAGGTCTTGGGAACGGAAGTTAGCGATTATGATTTTAGTGCAGACGACATAAAGGACTTCAAGGCTAAGATTGGGAATTCTCAGTAAAGTCGAGATAAGAAATCGACAAGTCAAAAGATCTGGATGGTCTAGACGTGTGTAGGCGTTGAAACGATGGGAACTTAGAAAAAGCCGACTCAGTAAAACTTCGGTAGGAGGATAGAAGCCAAAGTTTTGGAAGTTCGAAAAAAAAAAAGAGAGAGTCGTCGTTAGGCATTGGTGACAGACAGTCACTAATCGGTTCGTGGTCGGGATAGTTTAGTTTAATTCAGGTTGAAAAATAAAGGGCTAAATTATAGTGTTTGTTCTTGAAGGGGTGTTGTGCCTTTAGGTTGAGGCCAACACCCCCGTGTAGAGGGTTCAGCTATTGAACATCGGGTTTTGGTGGATCGGTGTCCCGAAAAAGGTAGGATTTTTTTTTTGTTTTTGTAACTTCACAAAAAACTTTTATTAGTTGAATATTGATTGTTCATAAGCGGGAACGAGAGTATGACTCATTAAAATAGACAGTCCAGGGTCCTGAAGTCTTCTAAAAAATTGATTTAAACAATTACTAGGATCTGATTTTAGAATATCATTTTACATCAATTGCTTTTCGAAAGACTGAAAAATTGTAACTATTGAAATTTCTATTAATTGCCTACATAATAGTTCATTATATGTGATATCTCATTTAAATGTGTTATTTTTGCTCTATCCATCTCCTCAGAAAATCCTTTTAAAACAAAAGACTTGTCCTTTGTGTGACGAGCACGAACCCAAATTCTTTCCAAAAAGAGAGTTCAGTAAAGTGAGTATATTTTGATATATTTTCGACTTGGGAACTAGATTCAGGAATTATGAGTAAAATGTAGAGAGTAAATGGTGACAGTGGTAAGGGTTGATAGTCAGAAAAAGGTTTACCTTAGGTATTATTTCGTTTTTGCTTGTTTCATTATTTTAAAATTCGAATTAACTTTAATTTTATTGAAAGTAGGAAATATTAAAAGTTTCAAAAAGTTACCCTTTTTATAATGAGATAAAAACACTTATATATTAAGGGAAACGACCCTGAGTGAGTTAAAGATAAAGTGGCGTATTACACATTTCTTCATTAATCGCCAAATAGTGATCGCTGAAAATAGCGTTCAGAAATTTTATTTCTGCAGTAATCTATATTTTGCTTGATGGCTAGATTAGTATTATTCGATATTGACATTATCTATTTGTAATTCTTTTATTTGTTATCGTGATACTCTCAGATCTTCTGTAAAGATTGCTCAGAAGCTTTTTATAGACTGTTCAATTTACTTTGAAGATTGAAGGGTAAGCTTAGCAGAATATATTTACTCTCAAACTGCAAATTTATATGCCAATGTTTTACCACGAGTATTTGTCAACTGCGCAAATTATGGAGGAAAATAAATTGAAATTTTGAAATATTAAACAAATTTAGATAAAATAAAATCAATATAGAAAAGGAAAAGAAGCTTTATGTGAAACTTGCAGCGTTTTTATTTATTGCTTGAATTCTATGCAGTTGGGTACCTCCACCTATGTGAATTACAGGCAAAAAATAATTAATAATTATTATTTAGGGAAATAATGAGCCGATATGAGGAGCTCGATGGATTCATCAATCATAATTATTTAGAGGCATAAGTACAAGTGTTGAGAAGTCTAGAATAACAACATCGATAAATTTGCTGATTCAATAAAATGATTTACTTTGAATTCTTTTAGTCAGTCTGATTGATCTATTTAATCGAAGTTTAAATATTTCCTATCTTTTATTAACGTCCATTGAAAAATGGGGTCTAAATTATCCTGATTATGTTTAATTCGATACATACTTAATGAATTATTTTTACTAGGAGATTTTAGCATTTGAAATTTGGTTCTGACAGTATTTATTATTTAGTATTTAGGTTTTGCCACGATTATAGAATTTTTTCAAATTATTCTATTATACAATTCACGAGAAAGAAGTTCCAAGTACATAACACTTTGAAATTATTTCATGATCATTATGCAATAACAACTGAAAATAAGAAAAAAATATATGAGAACCAAATATTTAGGTATTTGTGTATAGAAAAACAACCCAGAATTTTTCCTGAAAAATCGTTTGAATCTTTAATGCCCATAATAATATATTTCGATTTTCATATAGAAATGTTTTTAACAGTCTGAGCCATCATAATATCAAAGCATGTACTAATTCAGATATAATCTAATATGTTGTAGTTGACTATTTGGGCGCTCTCTGAAGTTAATATTTTCTACTTAGTAAATGAAAGGATATAATTTTTCGACCCGAACGTCTGCATTGCATAGCAAAGTGTTTTAAATATCATAGAAATTAAAACTCTTGAAACTTACCTTCGTTCTTTTAGTGGCAATGACTTCTTCGACATAACTCTTTTCTTCTTCATAAAGTCAATGTTTACCAATCTTATTTTTTCATACTCTACATCCTTAATACTTTCATTATTCGTGAACTCGTCTTCTTTTAACGTTTTTTCCTCGCGACCCTCCACCTCAGATTCTTCATCTACTTCATCATGAAGAGGAACAAAATCATCTTTGTTACTTTCCCTAGTCGGTTTACGAAAACGTTTTTTATAGACAAGTCTGGAGCGAAAGTCCAATCTATCGTGGTTATCATTCGTATTTAATCTTTCAATGTACGCTATAGAATATGGATTAACTCCTTCTTGTTGGGAACTTTGTTCGGATGGTTCGATATTATAAAGTCTGTTGATTTCGTCTTTTGGATTTAGTTCTGTTTGCTCGTAGTACGTTGGTCCTAAGTTATCGTAATAACTGTCTGTGTCATCGTATTTAACGTAGTCGTCAGATTGATATACGTCACCTTGATCGTCCGTTTCATCGGAGCTATAGTATTCTAAGTCTATTGGAGGTCTACGCGAGGAAGCTTCTACCTGTTCAATTGACGGTTTCTTATAGTAGTAACCTACAAGAGTCTCAGTCTTTTCATCATTAGAGTAGCTACTTTGTTCTGGTCTGCTTTGTAATTTGACCGGTTGTAACACGTACGTCTCCCCGTTGAAACTATAACCTATGTTTGAACTTGGTCTTCTATTCGGTCTGTTGATATGAGCAACGTCATTGTCGTATGTTTCTTGATTCTGCGGTCTGTAGTTCGTCTGTGGAGGTCGTTTGTTCGAAGGTCTTTTCACGTTAGCGTTACTGTAACCGTTACCGTAGCCGTTACTATTTGGAGGTCTTGCGTACACTATCTGTTGTTTTCGTTTTGGTGGTGGTGTAGTATCTGGTGGGTAATATTGTATTTTTATGTTCACCTCGAGAGGAGTTTGGCTCTTTCGAGGTGGGGAAGTTCTTGGGATGGGTGTGGTTGAGGAAACTCGCCCAAAAAGGTAAGTGTAGTCGTTTTTGTCTCGTATAGAATAATATTTCTTTGTGGTGTATCGCTGTGGGCGATATTGAGAAAACTGAGGACTTGGCATCTCGTCGTAATAACCCTCGTTATGTTTCTCAACGGAAACCGAATGGACAGTGACATTTGAAATTGGTATTTTAAAGTCTGGGCGAGGAGTTGGTCTAGTTACAGTGTTTCGTCTCTTAGTTGTCGGTTTTTTGGTCGTAGTCACCCTTTTACGTTTTCGGGCCTCCCATACGTCCCTCTGTTTCCTGAAGTCTTCGCCGAAGTCAAACAAGTCTTTGATGTCTCTGTTCTGCTGTAAATCATTATCGTCAAATGCGTCATTTTGGTCATTCTCGAGTTTAGTGTCTTGTTCAACGTCTTCAGTCCAAGGACCTAAGTCAAATTTGTCCATCAGGGGGCTACCGCAAGATATTCTAGCGTTTCTGAAGTTGTCTGGGGACAGGAAAACGAACGGTTGAACGGTTTCGAACTCGCCCAAAGTTTGACACAGAATTTCTGAAAGAGTTATTCTCCTCAACTGGTTGAGTTGATCCACTGTGAACGAAGAATGAAACCCTGGGTTTTCGTACCAAAATCTGTCGCCTTTTCGGAGGTTCGAGAATTGTTGCGCTATAATACAGGCAAATGTGGGCCCAACAATGCCACCACGTACAGGTTTTTCGGCCAGACCCGCGGTAAACAGATCGATATCGTCAACGTGTTCATAAATCGATCTCAGTCTGTGCGCCGTTTCGACGCTTAATACATTCTGTAAATCCGCCCAATCCTTTATTTCAGAGAGACCGCATGGTTTACGCCATGACGTGTATGGGGGAAGGCCGTGATCTCTTCCCCTCTGGATATTAATGGCTGCGAGGTCGACGCCGAACGGAGAGTTTGATGAACGAAATAGGTTGGTTGTAAGTTCCTCGCATATGAATTCGTCTCTTCTTTGAGATGGTTGATTGATGAATCCAAGAAGAAGGCGGTCGACGGAGCCGAAACTCCAAATATTTTCGATGTTTTCTTGTTCTTGGTGTAAACTCACATCTGAAAGATTATTGATTAGTGGTTAACTGATTAAAAACAGAAACAGAAAAACCGGGAAATGAGGCTTAGAGTTAGTTCAACGAATACTGGAGAAGCTTGATAAATCTGGCTCAGGTTCCTTATATCGGTTCTATCATTCATGGCATTTTTGTTTTTCTTTATATAGCCTTTATGTTCCTTTTGTCACTATTAGCCTCGTATTTTTGAAGTTTGTATTGTGGTTGTCTGTTATTTATTTAGTGCTGTGCTTGAGTTTTTAATGTATTTGTGCCCATTTAATATGTTGTTTAAAGGTTATGATGTCATTCCTATATCTGTATATATATATATATATATATATATATATATATATATATATATATATATATATATATATACTACTCTGTCAAGAAAGTACCGGGAATTTTCAATTAAAACAACATTTTTACATTAAATCGTCAAAATTTATTGGATCGCCTTCAAAATAGGCTCCATTTGCTCCAATACATCTATGCCAACGGCACTTCCAATTATCGAAACATTTTTTACAGGCGCTTTCCGGGATGGACTTTAGCTCTCGCGCCAAATTTTGTTTTATGGCTTCAATCGACTCAAACCGGGTGCCACGAAGGGGCAATTTTAGTTTTGGGAAGAGGAAAAAGTCGCAGGGAGCCAAATCCGGCGAATACGGTGGTTGCTGAAGCACGTTTGTTGAGTTTTTGGCGAGAAAGTCAGTCACAATCGTAGCTCGGTGAGAAGGCGCGTTATCGTCATGCAAAATCCATGAGTTGTTCGCCCACAAATTTGGCCGCTTCTTACGGATACGCTCACGCAAACGTTTCATAACGCCTAGGTAATACTCCTTGTTTACCGTCTGACCCTCTGGAACGAATTCGTAGTGCACCACGCCACGGATATCGAAGAAAACAATGAGCATCACCTTCATTTTCGAGCGGCTTTGGCGTGGTTTTTTAGGTTTCGGCTCATTTTTTGCCACCCATTCCGATGATTGCTCGCTTGTTTGCATATCGTACTCGTAGACCCAGGTCTCATCACCAGTTATAATGCGTTCCATGAATGTAGAATCGGAATTATAGCGATCCAGCATGTCTGAAGCAACCCGTTCGCGATGAAGTTTTTGAAGAAAATTCAGGTCTTTCGGTACGAGTCGTGCGGCCACCTTTATCATGCCCAAAATATCAATCAAAATCGTACGTGCGGACTCGTGGGATATCTTAAGATCATGTGCTATCTCTCTCAAGCTGGTACGACGGTTTTCCAGCACCCTTTCACTAATTTTATCGACGTTATCTTCGATCGAAGCCGTCGATGGGCGACCGTCCTTGAAGGCTCTGTACCACTGATATGCACGAGTTTTCGATAGAGCATATCACCAAAGGCCTTTTGCAACATTTTCAATGCATCGGCACACGAAAATTCATTTGCAACACAAAACTTTAAACAAATTCTTTGCTCAACGTAATCACCCATAGTAAAAATCGGTACGCACTCTGACATCGACTGACTTAATCAGCTGTTGCAAACACACTAGTTGACAGATCCCGCTCAAGCTTGGCATAGTAATTAAGGACAGTGGTACCAAGCTAGGAAAAAAAAAATTTACCTGCCTCATTGCCCCGCCAGATTTAAATCGATAATTCCCGGTACTTTCTTGACAGAATGTATATATATATATATATATATTAGCCGATATATATATATATATATAGAAAAACAAAAATGCCCTGAATGATAGAACCGATATAAGGAACCAGAGCATAGATTCATCACACATCATATAAAGATAAAATTGATACAAAATCTAACAACATTGCAAGAAAACTTTTCATCATCTCTTATTGTATTCGCGACCACCTATAACAGATAGTGATTTCTTCTGTAGCACATACGGAGATATCTGACGGAAATATTGAAAACACCGATATTTCACGCCGGACGACGTCATTCATGCATAACAACTAACACATAGACGATACTGCGTACCAATGAAAATACATCATTGTTTTACTATTTGACTAATAATAATTTTCTGCTTAGGTATATCACCTATATATAGGTGATATTGTATATGTTTATTATTGTAATGTTTATTATTGTAATGTTTATTATTGTATATGTTTATTATTGTAATATCTAACAGTCTTGTCAGATGACTGAAAAGTTTTGATTTATGGGTGTCAGATATGCTGAGAATACAAATCCATTGAAGTTTTGATGTGAAAATGTCCATAATTTTAGCGTGGCGAAATGATTGTCGTCACATAATTTATTTTCAATATATGTTACTGTCTTTCGAAATGAAGTAAATCTTATTTCTTCATTTATATTAAACTTTCAAGCTCAGGTTGTTGTCTGGAATTTATTTTTTTTTATTTTATTTTTATTATTTATTTGAAGGTATTGTTTAATGAAAAATGAAACCTTATTGAGGATTTTAATTTTGGGAAAATAAAGTGGTTGTTAGCTAGCAGAAAAATACTCTCAATCTATTTTTTCTTCAAGCATGATTATTAAGAAATTATATTTCACTTCTACTTACTATTGAATAGCGGTCTATGATGACCATCAAATCGAACATAAGAATTCTGAACTAGACTATGGCCAAAACGAAATGCCGCAGTTCCAAATGAATTTGCAATTGAGGGATTCACTCTTTCATCATATCCACTATAAAATCCTCTTCGTTTCAAATTTAGTTCAAATGAATCCATAACTTCCGGTCCTAAAATTGGATAAATCAAAAAATAATTATTTTTTATTAATGAATAAGTAATGCTTTCATTTCAGAGAATATCAGAATATTAATAATATTCTGGTTATTTTCCACTTACCAACAACTATGGGAAGAAATTCTCTGAACGTTATATGCTGTAACAATGCACCAATTATTTTTCTGGTCTCCTGAAATATCCTTTCGTCATTCCAGTGTTTGTTCATCTTTCCCAACGTGGTTGCCAATTTATTATGGTATCTAACCCACACTGTATGCAAGGCCACCAGTCCGGATTGTTCACCAAATCTTCCATCACCACCTTCGAAGCACTCAGTTGAAAGTGCTCCCGATCTACAAAGTTCACCCCCTGGCGGATCTGGAGGATTCAGAGGGCCGCTTCCAAGAGGACGTCCATATTGCAATTTACCTATAATTAAATTAAATAAAATTAATTTATTGAGAGAAAATTTTATCCTCATTAATTGAAAATAAAGGATGTCTTAGAAACACTGCGTCTATTTGATTACATAGGAAATTCAACTACTTTGAAAAATTTAATGGAAGAAATTAACAAAAATATAATTTATGTGTTTTTCACGGGTTTCGGATAATTCCATCTTTTTCAGTGAACACTAAGAATAAATAATATAAATTTCAAAAACTTTTGTCAAGCTTTTGGATTATTATGTTTCTATCGCGTGTTTGTGATAATAGAATTTCAAGAATTTTCTTCTTAAATTGTTTTACATTCTGTCAAGAAAGTACCGGGAATTATCGATTTAAATCTGGCGGGGCAATGAGGCAGGTAAAATATAGGTTGGTACCACTGTCCTTAATTACTATGCCAAGCTTGAGCGGGATCTGTCAACTAGTGTGTTTGCAACAGCTGATTAAGTCAGTCGATGTCAGAGTGCGTGCCGATTTTTACTATGGGTGATTACGTTGAGCAAAGAATTTCTTTAAAGTTTTGTGTTGCAAATGAATTTTCGTGTGCCGATGCATTGAAAATGTTGCAAAAGGCCTTTGGTGATATGCTCTATCGAAAACTCGTGCATATCAGTGGTACAGAGCCTTCAAGGACGGTCGTGAAGTGGTCGCCCATCGACGGCTTCGATCGAAGATAACGTCGATAAAATTAAGGAAAGGGTGCTGGAAAACTGTCGTACCAGCTTGAGAGAGATAGCACATGATCTAAAGATATCCCACGAGTCCGCACGTACGATTTTGATTGATATTTTGGGCATGAGAAAGGTGGCCGCACGACTCGTACCGAAAGACCTGAATTTTCTTCAAAAACGTCATCGCGAACAGGTTGCTTCAGACATGCTGGATCGCTGTAATTCCGATTCTACATTCATGGAACGCATTACATCTGGTGATGAGACCTGGGTCTACGAGCACGATATGCAAACAAGCCAGCAATCATCGGAATGGGTGGCAAAAAATGAGCCGAAACCGAAAAAACCACGCCAAAGCCGCTCGAAAATGAAGGTGATGCTCATTGTTTTCTTCGATATCCGTGGCGTGGTGCACTACGAATTCATTCCAGAGGGTCAGACGGTAAACAAGGAGTATTATCTAGGCGTTATGAAACGTTTGCGTGAGTGTATCCGTAAGAAGCGGCCAAATTTGTGGGCGAACAACTCATGGATTTTGCATGACGATAACGCGCCTTCTCACCAAGCTACGATTGTGACTGACTTTCTCGCCAAAAACTCAACAAACGTGCTCCAGCAACCACCGTATTCGCCGGATTTGGCTCCCTGCGACTTTTTTCTCTTCCCAAAACTAAAATTGCCCCTTCGTGGTACCCATTTTGAGGCGATTGAAGCCATAAAACAAAATTCGGCGCGAGAGCTAAAGTCCATCCCGGAAAGCGCCTATAAAAAATGTTTCGATAATTGGAAGTCCGTTGGCATAGATGTATTGGAGCAAGTGGAGCCTATTTTGAAGGCGACCCAATAAATTTTGACGATTAAATGTAATTCCCGGTACTTTCTTGACAGAGTAGTATGTTATACTTCAAATTCATTTTGAGTGCTTGCTAAAATTAAATTAACCGAAATACGTGTACAGTTGAATTTTCCATACGGCTTCAAATAGAGTTTCTAAAATATAACTCATTATTAATTTTTATTAACAATAACTTTTGTGAAACTTACAGAACTAATTTCTGTGAAAAATTGCAGTACCTATAATTATTTTCATTTTGGTTTACTGTGTCAATACTAATTCCCAATAATTTTCAATTCTAATTAATCATTTTTTGAGTTATAAGGGTAAATAAAGAAATCTGCATAACAGATTTGTATTTGTGATCTACGAAAATCACATTTCTCAATGACCTGCCTTCGGAGATCGTCAGTGAACAATAAGATGGTTCTCTCTTAAAAGAAAGAAACTATGGTTAGTAGAGGAGCAACAAATAAAACTGTTTTCGATTTACTATATCCAGAACAAAAAATATCACATCGCTTATGATTCTAATCAGTGTAGATGATAACAACTGAATATTAAATTGAAGGAAAGTTAATGATAAGGCAATCTTTAAAAATAACTGACAACTTGAAATGAGGAGAATTAATAAGAATACTTGCTTGATTTAAGGGAACTTGGAGACCATCTGACGTTTTCTGAAATTTTTATTGGAGTAAAAATTTAAAATGAAAAAATTGTCCATGGAATTCCAGCTTGGATTGATTTCCAAGTAGACTTCCTTACCTTGTGTTTACACTAGCTATTCAGTGGAGGACGTTGAAAACTTAAATTAGTCTTCAGCATAACCGAAAAATATTTTTTTTTTGTTACTCGTAAAAACCTCTTCTAACAGAATAAACTGAACTTAGTAATTCGGTTTGGTTATTCAGTCAGTTCTCAGAATTCCCTAACCTAGACAGCTCCCGACCAGACAGAATCATCAAGTTCGCTTCTTGGGTTTATTTTGTTAGAAGCCGAGTGATTTTTCCAGACTAATAAAAAACTGTATTGTACCCTCATCACAAAACTTTGACTTCCTTCCAATATTTTTTTAAACAATTTTTGACATCATGTTTTGAAGGTTCAACGCAGTTCGTGTGTCGATCTATAATAAATTAGAATCAACGTATATAACAAAATAAGTGTGTTCATTAATTTTCTGAAAAGGCGAAATGCAGTACATATTTAGAAGCACTGTTTTATCTAACCTAAAACGTCTTTGCAAATAATCAAAGACAATAATTAACAATAATTCTGCACATATTGAAAAATGAAAAGAAAACAAACGAAAATTGCACCAAAATTATGAGAGCCTACGGGTTAACGGAAGAAAAATACAGGTTACGAAAATCATTCGCGGAATATATGATTTGTAATGCATTAACATGTGAAGCTTTTGTGCCAGTCGCTCAGCACAAAAATTACTTAATAATGTGTTATAAATTATGACGACTATTCAACTGGACTGCTCTTGGTATATTTCTCTTCTATTTTCAAGTGCCCAGAGTGAGGGAAAATTTATCGCTTTGCACCGGCGCTGCGAAATCATTCACATCCACCTCTAGTGTTGATTGCCTAAGTTCATGACGTTTGAAAATAAAAAAGATTCTTATGAAGTTTAAAATGTATTCGGATAAAAAAAAAAACACAAATTGCTTTCAAAAATAGGCCGATTTCTTCACAATCCACAAGTTTTAGAATTATTCATAAGTTGGGGAATGTGGCAGAACTGAAGAAAAAGCAAGAATATTAATAAAACACTAAAATTAATTAGTAAAGTTCGACTACATAGAGAAATTGATGTTTGTGTCGCTGTTGCAGCCAGTGAATCTTGTTTGAACCGCCAAATTGCGAAATCAAATTTATATGAGTGACAGAGCCGTTCAGAATATACTGAAAAGTAACAAATGTTGTTATAAAGTGCAAACTACATACGAAATTTTCCTTAGGACCAAAAATGACAAAATGGGAATAGTTTTGCCTTGAAAAATGAACTTTTCACTGATTAGTCATCATTTTATCTGAAAAAAGGACATAATCCATCCGTAGTACGATATTGGTTCCGAGAGAATTATCACCGCAATATTTCCATCAAAACTCAGTATCTTAAAAAAAATCAGTGTTCGGACAGATTTCATCATTGGTCCTTTTTTTATCGACGGAAACCTAAATGTTGCCAAATATTTAAAGCTTTTACTAACTCGAATTATTCCGACAGTTCGTCAACTTCCAATCAATTTTGAGAACTGAATTGTTTCAGACGTTACTATTTGGTAGTTGATCATAATTAAAACAAATTGTAGAAATTACTATATTTTACTACCAAAAAAAGATATATTACACATTTTCTTGTGACTCGAGTTTCGGGAAATGAACTATCCCATCGTCAGACAACTCTATTGTCACAAACTGTGTAATATATCTTTTTGATATTGAATTGTATCAGTCCTTACTTGGTGAAAATCCATATTAAATAATTTGAAATAAGGTTATTCTGATTTTCACAAATTTTTATTGTTAAACTCACAACAATTGTTTCGCTATCACAGTAGCATCATCAGGCAAGATCACATTTTGAATAACTAAGCTTGTTTCCGAAATCCGTGGCTATTTATATTACAGTAACTACAATAAATTTTTATTGAGCACTAAAACCCAAAAAAGGGTCCCTGCAAATTCCAGCTTATCTGAATATATTTAACAGAGGTGAGCTATTTAAATCTATTTGTTCGTTAAGTAATATTCCAATTTTATTATGTTTATTTATCTCTAGGGATTCTAACAGATTTAAGGCATAACTTTTGCTTTCTATATGTAGAATTTCAAAGTTATGGTTGAAAGTATGTCCTGTTTCTAACAAATGGTTGGAATATGTAGAATTGCTTTCATTATTGAGGAAACTCTTCAAATGTTCACACATGACCCATGACGGAAAGTTCATCCAGTTTGACCTATGTAAATTTTAGGGCAATCACCGCAGGTTAACTTATAAACCCCAGATTTATCATCTTTATGTGTGTAGTCTTTATTATTTTTAATGAATTTACTCAAGTTTGAATTAGTTTTAAATGAAGTTCTCAAATTATATTTATTTTTGAGGTATGTAGCAATCTTCTCAGAAATACCTTTAGTGTATTTTAAGGAAATGTATTTAAAATTTTCTTTTATGTTAGGAAACGCCATATATAAAGCTATTTTATTATTTTTTTTTCATCAATAATTTGTCTATCAACTTTGGATCATAGTCATTATTAATAGCTATTTGTTTAATTATGTTAAGTTCTGAAATATAATTTTCTCGATTCATGGGAATATTAACTAATCTATGGATCATACTATTAAATGCTGATAATTTTTGATTTAGAGGATGACTTGATTTATTGTGTATAATAGAATCTGTATAGGTTGGTTTGTGAAATATTGAAAAATCATGTGAACTATTTAATCGAGTAACAGTTAAATCAAGAAAATTAATAGAATTATTAAGTTCGGTTTCCATAGTGAATTTGATTGAAGGATGTATTTCATTGATGAATAAAAAGAATTTTTTCAAAAGTCTATCTGTACCTGTGAAGCAACAGAAAATATCGTCTACATATTTATACCAATATAAAAAGTATTTCTTAAGGGGATTTTGGTGAATTTTAGTTTCAATGTAGACGATATTTTCTGTTGCTTCACAGGTACAGACAGACTTTTGAAGAAATTCTTCTTATTCATCAATGAAATGCATCCTTCAATTAAATTCACTATGGAAACCGAACTTAATGATTCTATTAATTTTCTTGATTTAACTGTTACACGAATAAATAGTTCACATGATTTTTCAATATTTCACAAACCAACCTATACGGATTCTATTAAACACAATAAATCAAGTCATCCTCTAAATCAAAAATTATCAGCATTTAATTGTATGATCCATAGATTAGTTAATATTCCCATGAATCGAGAAAATTATATTTCAGAACTTAACATAATTAAACAAATAGCTATTAATAATGAATATGATCCAAAGTTGATAGACAAATTACTGATGAATAAAAATAATAAAATAGCTTTATATATGGTGTTTCCTAATATAAAAGAAAATTTTAAATACATTTCCTTAAAATACACTAAAGGTATTTCTGAGAAAATTGCTACATACCTCAAAAATAAATATAATTTGAGAACTTCATTTAAAACTAATTCAAACTTGAGTAAATTTATCAAAAATAATAAAGACTACACACATAAGGATGATAAATCTGGGGTTTATAAGTTAACCTGCGGTGATTGCCCTAAAATTTACATAGGTCAAACTGGAAGAACTTTCATAGGATGTGTGAACATTTGAAGAGTTTCCTCAATAATAAAAGCAATTCTACAGGACATACTTTCAACCATAACTTTGAAATTCTACATATAGAAAGCAAAAGTTATGCCTTAAATCTGTTAGAATCCCTAGAGATAAATAAACATAATAAAATTGGAATATTACTTAACGAACAAATAGATTTAAATAGCTCACCTCTATTAAATATATTCAGATAAGCTGGAATTTGCAGGGACCCTTTTTTGGGTTTTAGTGCTCAATAAAAATTTATTGTAGTTACTGTAATATAAATAGCCACGGATTTCGGAAACAAGCTTAGTTATTCAAAATGTGATCTTGCCTGATGATGCTACTGCGATAGCGAAACAATTGTTGTGAGTTTAACAATAAAAATTTGTGAAAATCGGAATAACCTTATTTCAAATTATCAAAAAAAAAAAAAATTATAAAATTATATATACCTTTTTTTTGTAGTAAAACATAGTAATTTCTACAATTTGTTTTAATTAATTTGGAGAACATTTGGTTTCAACAGGTTTTGACTCACAATAAGTGACACAGTTTATCCAAAACACGCTTCCTGATCGAGTAATATCTACGAATGGTATAATTTCGCGGCCCCAAAGAGGACGAGAATTATTACAAAATGATTTTTTTCTATGGAGATATATGAAAGCATCTGTTTATGGACATGACTTCGGCAGAGCTTCAAATCTTGTTGAATTATGGTTGAAAATTATTCAACTTTGTGGCAACATTGAGATGAATCTACTCAGAGATATGAAAATATCTCTCTATAATAGCTTTGGCTCTTGTTGAGCTCAACAAGGTGGATTATTTGAACTCTCAATACATCAATACATCGAATTTGTGAACTCCTGTCAATAGATTTCTTCTGATTTTAAGAATTTATTTTATGTTATCAGAATTTATTTTAAGTCGATGGATTTTATTTTATTGGAATTTATTCTATATTCGGGGAATTTGTTTCATTTTCAAAGTTGTTATGGCAAATGAACTGATCTGATTATTTTCAGAATAGAAATCATTTATTGCAACAAATAAAATTCTCACATGCTAAGGAATGTCGTAAACAGCCTCTCAACCATTAAGTCAAATGCATGCTCTCTCTAACAGTTTCGTACTGACGTGTAGAGTCTGAGTTAAACGTGTAGCAGAATATTAGGCAATGCGAAAGGGTGGGAGAAAATTCAAACAGCCATCCAGTTGAATATTAGTCACCATTTATAACGTAGAATGAAATTATTCTTCTGCTGGGCGAAGGGCCTAATAACCCCTCTTGTAAATACAAGGTGAATCCTATATTCCAAAAATTTATTTCATTACCTGT
Organism: Megalocaria dilatata; assembly: GCA_034642435.1. NCBI lineage: Eukaryota > Metazoa > Arthropoda > Insecta > Coleoptera > Coccinellidae > Megalocaria > Megalocaria dilatata. The sequence goes on along the minus strand of CM067859.1, from coordinate 59,452,696 downwards.
ATATTTACATCTACATCTGCTCGCCGATAACCATTTTGAAGGGCTAACTAAAGCGTGTCAAATTGGCAGTAGTCCATTTTGTACGGAAATGAATGTCTCAACATAAAAGTTTTATATGCAGAAGTCAACATACTTTTAAAACGGTTATTCAAGTTGTTAACATCAAAATACCTTATGTTAAACGTAGACCGAAAATCTGAAGTTTTTCGATTCTTTGCTGGTCACTTTGTTCAAGTGTGAATGGCGCGTCTCCATTGTTCAAATGGTAGACGACCGTGGTTTCGCAGAACATGATTTCAATCTTAAATTGAGAAATTCTCAATGACGATAAAGAAGCTTCAAGATCCCATAAGCTTTGTAAAGGTAGAACGAGACATAGTCGGTAGATCTAAGATCCTGATCTATCCACACACTTGGTTCTTCACCTTTTCAGAGAACTAAACAATTTTATCCTCGGTCTAAACAAGTCCGTTTTTGGTTGAGAATATACACCTATCCTTTCTTTCTTCAGAAATTATAACAATAGCGTTTTTAGCATTCAGCTGCTTTCTGGGGATCTTTTATGAAACATCCAAATCATAGTTCAAGCAATAGCCTGACGAACTTCTTCCTGATGTGTATTATTTAATTAGTTTACAATGAGTTTTTATCAAGTGAAGGTCAATACATTTCGAAATTTTTTCTATATTCAATTAAATCATTCAATGTCATTTTTGGCTCAAAAGTAGAAGAATACGGGCATTGTGACGAAAGTGCTATAATGACAAGTAAGAGAGGTCCAATGGTAATAAGATGTAAAGGAATGAAAATCTGTGTTACTGAAAATGACTACAGTTGAAGTTTGAGAATTGCCCAAGTTCATAAATTGGACCCACAATATTATACAATAAGGCTCTTAACTTGATGGAGATAATTCCTAATCTCCAAAAAAAGCTGTCAATAAAATGTGAGCGTTCAGAATAGCACGAAAGAATCTTTTGCTCACCGTTTCTAAATGTTCTTATTGCATCCGATGTTTCAATGTCTGATCCATAAATGGTGGAGCCATCAAGATAAGAAGTGGCCTGGTTCATTTGTTCTCTCCATCCCAGATCGCAGTCAATCCTTGTAGCTGGAGCACTTCTGGTAAACTCCAAGCATTCAACGCCAAATCTGCCCAGCAACCAATCGTCATTTGATACTTCTATAGGTAGGCATGAAGGATGCTGAAAAATGAACAAATTGTGAAAACAAGAAAAAATAAATACTACGTCACTACATCACAAATACACCGAAGAATTGACAGATGTAATTAGTATAACTCCAATGATGTGACAGTAATAAATGTATCCCGAAAAATTATATGGTGTCTCCCAAGAACATTTAAATTAAACAAAATACAAGACGGCAGCAAAATATTATACTAATTTAAAGTAAAACTTATGAAAATTATGTTCTGAATGATACACCATAAACAATTTGATGATACTATTGCATCATCTTCACGGCCAATGATGTCAAAAATTCTTAGAAAAAAGCCTAGTGCACTGAATCTAGTTCTATTAGCAGTTTCATGTCTGGAGATTACAAACTCACCAAACTTTTTTCTCAATGAACCCATAATAGCAATATAGAAAGAGGTTATTCACTAACTTTTTAGAAAACCATATTTCGCAAATCAATTTAATCCAATTTTTGTCACAAAAATTTCATGTATATGAAGTTTCGTTCTAAATATTTTTTCCACTGTTTCTTGTCGATATGTAATGATCTAGAGCGAAAGGAGAATGCTGAATTGAGCCTTTGAATCATTTATTTTTCATAATCATGAGATTTCCCATTTCAAAATAGTTAGTTTCAAAATTGCGAACTATGACGTTCGTTTGGCTTTCGGATAACATGACACAAAATCCTGTGCTCTATTTATAAGCATGTGTATCTTCTTCAAGAAGTAACTCAAAGAATCGAAACTATTGAACCGATTCTGCCCATTAACATACTCAGCTGAGGTGTTTAGGTCCGAAACTCACTCTGAAAGTTTCAAGTCTCTACTTGTTTTCGTTCGAAAGTTATAGTGGTTACGATTTTTTCCATTATATATGTTTTTTAGCAATCAGAATATACACATACTATAATCTCTTTTAATAACAGTGAAGTTCTCACATGATGTTATAAGGCCTTCTCCGGTGAAAAGATCTCTTCAACTATATCTCAAGTCAGCGGCCATTTTCTTTTTAGTCCTCTATAGAAGAGAGAGAAGGAGATCAAACAGTGCGCAGAATGTTCCTGTTTATAGAATGATTAATACCTACAATAATCACTGCACTGATTTGGATCTTTTCAATGGCCCTGTTAAAACTCTATCTTATTTCTCATGGCTACCTGTGAACTCCTATTGTATATTTATATATTTTGTTTTCAAATATTTCTATCATTTGCATTGTGATTCTGTTGTAGACTAATGATATATTCGTTGTAGATATAGGTGAATACTGTTTTTTCTGGGCTGGTCCCGTTGTATTCCATACCGATTTTTTTCAATAAATAAATACGGTAGCAGTATCAATGGATACAATAAATGTTTGGTATGGCTTTTCAGTTTAGTATTATATTTCTTGCTGTTCTCTCTAATGATATCCTTTACATAAGGGATTCGTGAATCGTCGTGGAGGGTTTGATCAGTGACGTAACATGGAGCATTTGCTATCATTCGAAGTATTTTTGATTGGCATATCTGAACTATTAATATATTTGATTAGCCTGTACATCTCCAGAGCTCGATACCATATACCGATATATGCTTTATCACTGTTTTTTAGATAAGTATCTTATTTTCCAATGCCAATTTAGATTTCCCATCTTTAAGCCAATTCAGTTCTCGTGTTTTCAAGTCTACTTGCTTCCTTTTTTTAATTATGCATTCCTTTCGTGTATGTTTGCCATCTAAATATATCTCCATGTATTTTGTATATGAGACCTCTGATATTTGTACATTATTTATATATACCGATGGACACTGGCCTCTTCGTAAAGTGAAATTCACTTTGCACAGATTTGTTATAATTTATTTGGATTTTTTACTTGTGAAACCATTTTTCTGTTTCGTTCAGATGTTTTTGCAATTTGTTGGTGGTATTTTGTGAATCTTCATCAACAACTTGAATGCCTGTGTCACCGCGAAAGTTCCCAATATGGTATAATATGAGATATGTGGGTCAGCGATATACAGCACGTAGAGCAATAGTCTAACTACACTTCCCTAAGGAACTCCTGATCGAAGTAGTTCGATTCCTCTCCAGTAATTCGAACCCTGAATGGTCGTTCACTACGGTAGAATTTCGATAACTTATAATAACATGTAGGCAGATAGGTATCTACTTCATACAGTAAACCAAGATGCCAGACTTTATCAAGAGCTTGACTCACGTCCAATAATGCTAATATTCCCCCTTTTGCCTGTGTTCAAGGGCTTTACTAAGTTCTTGATTAATTCTATGAATTTTCTGTATTGTAGAGTTATTTTTTCGGAATCAATACTGATGATATGGCATCCACATCTCTCTGTTTGGGTCGGAGTTCATTTTTTGAAGCACCATTCTTTCTAGGCTTTTTGATAGAAAAGGGAGGAATGTGACTTGACGATAGGATGCGATGGTGTTTGCATCTTCACTTGTTTTAGAGATAAGTAAAATTCTGGCTGCTTTCAGTTGTTGTTGCTAGCAATTCAACTTTAGAATGGCATTGAATATGAATGTAATTACCAACAGCTCTTCCTTTGGTAATTCTTTGAATATTTTTGGTGTCATTTCATCATTTCCTACAAATTTTGTAATAGTATTTTATTTCATTTTGAACTTGATTCATAGTGATTTTTGGTTTAGGTTTGGTAATTGCAAGAATTTCCTGCATCTCTCTTTCCAGATCGTCAGCAAATTGTCATCTTCTGGAGTGAATAATCAAGCCAAAGGTTCAGCAAATATTTTTACCTTTTCTTGTTCGGTCCTTGCCCATTTTTTATTGATCCTGTTATGTTTCGCAACTGTGGCAAATGTTTCATTGGTCTTTTTAAGTTTTCTGGGTTCCCTCACTGAATTATCATAGCTATTCAAATTAGTGACAAACTCATTCAAGCTCATGTCCTGTGAAGTGTGTTTGCTGCCATTTCATTCTATAGATAACGTTGCCAAATGCCAAATTACAGGGTCGGATTTCTAGTTCAAAAAATATTGACAAAATTAAGAGAAATTTTTCAATGCAAATAATTGCGATACCTCGGAACCGAATCTACCCATTAACGAACTCAATTGAGATATTAAGACTCCAGACCTTCTCTTGCTCTATGCGTTCAAAAATTCGTGAACAGGCCTACAAAATTTTATGGACCCCTAATTCTTCTTCAAAGGTCCAACTTAGGCGTTTGAGACCATTTTCGGTTCAAAATTCGAAATAACAGACGATTGGGGGCAAATATAGCATGCTATCCCCTAGATGATGAAATAAATTACTATGAAAAAAAAATTCGATTTACTCACCCGAATGTTTGATGGTAGGGCAGCGTGGCCTGCTCTGTCACAGCACCTTGGAATAGAACCGTTGAAGCTTCGGGACTTGACTGTTGATACTACATCGTGGTCAATAAATTGGCCCCACTGCATGAACAGGAGGGTAACCGTAGGAAGCTCAACATTTTTATCTCTATGTATTCTTACACTGATGTCTCTTGCTGAAGGGAGACTGGCTCCAGACTTTGATCTGCGGACTTCCTGGATACCTAAAGACGAAAAAGTTCAGTTTGAGTGGTGGAATCATAAAAATGAGAATAAATAATATATTCTATAATAAATTGATCAATGTCTATCAACCAAAAACTACCGCACTGATTCCGAAGAAATTTCTAGTTGGATTGTCTCGGTTTTTATTATTATTAGATCTGTTTGGTCGTTTACTAGTATCTGTTTTTATCACATCTATTTGTCTCTAGTGCTTATAGAAGATTCAGTTTGTAGTTTTTCATGCAGCTGCGAAAGTTTCATCAGAATCGTATCCAGTTTTAAAATACCCACAGATGAGTTCCTAATCTGACATATAACCAAAATTTTTTGGGAAGCTATAACCTTTAACAGACAGTTGTGAAACTTTCTTGACGATCTGACGTCTCGTTCGAAAATTGTAGTGATTTTAATGGAACAACTTTCGTGATTTTCGAAACGATAGAAAAAAATTAATTTTGGGCGTAGATAAAATACTGCTTTTTGATGGTGTTCGTCGATATAAAGGGTGCCTTCGATAATGTATGGTGGCCCTCCCTCATGCGGATCCTGAAGAGAAGAAAAGCTCCCTGTAACACCCTGAAGATGATGAAAAACTATCTAACGAACAGAACTGTCGAGTACGAACAAAACGGTTTTGATTTTAAGAAGCACATCACCAAAGGATGTCCCCAGGGCTCGGTTCTAGGGCCTGACCTATGTAACTTCATCCTTGATGAACTCCTAGAAACTGCCTGGCCTGATGGTGTCACACCCATTGCCTACGCAGATGACCTGGCCATCACCATAGAAGCCGAGAAACGCGAGGAACTTCTTCAGAAGATGCAGACCACAATGGACAAAATCCTTATCTGGGCGCACTCCAACAAGTTCCAGATTTCTGAAGAGAAAACCGTATATATGGCAAACATATCCCCAAAGGGAATAACACCACAGGGATGTGCAAACCCACATATACGGCAAGAAAATAAATAGAGTGGACCAGTACAAATACTTGGGTCTCGTCATTGACCCAAAACTGAACTTTGCGAAGAACGCTGCATACGAAACGAACAAGACGAGAAGGATAGCCATGTCTCTCAGGAAGAGTATCAAGACCAAGTGGGATCAGGACATCAAAACTTCAGCATTTACCATATACCGTGGAGCCCTCTTTCCCATCCTGAGTTATGCGTCCAATGTCTGGCTGGACAGGCTGCCTACTCCAAATTCCACAGGAAATACCACTCTATTTATGGAACAATCTCCCGAACCATGACACAGTGCTGCAACTCCGTATCAACCGAAGCAGCAGGAGTCATGGCGGGCTTGACCCCAGTCGACCTGGAAATCGAAATGAGGACCTGCATCAGCAATCTTCGCAGAGGTAAGTCTGAAACTTTCCAGAACGAAGTGATCATGCCCCTCCAGTTCGATTCGATTCGACATGCACAACTGTACCTCCAGATGAAATCAGATGACAGGATGGCAGGAAAGATGGGAAAACTCGACTAAAGGTAGAATAACATTCAAATTTATACCTGAAGGCGCACAGAAAAGACCTCTCAATATTGACTCCCTCAAAGCTATCCGAATCTGACAGTTGGGACGCTTGCCCCAACGAAACAGACGACCCTATACATAGGATATTGAACTGCCCTAAATACTTGGATGCCCAGGAGTTAATTAATGAAGAAATCAGAACGTGGCCACCTGACCTAAAACAAATCCCTCATCTGGAAAACAGGAGCATTTTCGAACAATTAGCCAGTCCCAGTCCGTGCTAATTGGTAACCAGAACTGGAACCCCCACTGCCCTCAATCCAAAACCCGTAGGAAATCTTTTCTTGTCTGCCAGCGTGGTTAATCCAACACAGAGACAGAAACCAGGAAAAACCAGGACACCCCCCCTCTTACTCGTGAACCACCTGGCCATAAAATCCAGAGACTCCCGGGGGAACTCACATCCTCCAGGAAAACAAGAAAACGAAGCCCCACCCTACTCGAGACGGAACCTGCAGCGGCAAACATTAGGACTCACCAAGTGTAATTTGTGAGGTGTTGTGACGATCATCGCGATAGTGAAGTGTCGTATCGGTTAAAGTGGCGCAAAGTGATCCCAGAGACACTAGCAGGAATCAGAACTATAACACTTCCCGAATGGAAGGCACACAAACCTGTATTTTGCCTAAACTTTGTACCACTTTATAAACTATGGTATACTGCGTTATGCATCACTGTCTACATTTTACACTTCTTTTTCATTTATCTTTTTCTATTTACTTTCTTATCACTCTTTAATTTTAAGACTTATGGAATTACATTGTACCCAAAAATCAGGCACCCAATATGGTGCCATAACTGTATTTCATATTATATTTTTGAAATAAACCGTTGGGCACCTTTTTTTGCTTTTTGATGGAAATAAACACCGTTGACATGAAAGCTTGAGACATTTTACCCGAAATCTGTATCAGCACAATTGACCATTATTGACTGTTATGATTTTGGACGTGGTCGTGAAACCACCGATGATGCACCACGACCTGGTCACCCAAGAAAGTATGTTACACTAATACATTTTGCGGGAATGTAACAAGATAAACATTTCGTTCTCTTTTTCATATAATGATCTTATTCATTAGACTTTCTTGAAAATATTTATTCATTATGACCAAAAATAAATGAATAAATCATAAGGTTTCAAAATATCCTATGTAAATAGCATTTTTCTATTTAAATTAAGATATTGCTAAACTAGCAGGTCATTTTATCAATTATATCTTGATAATTAATTATTCAATTTTACACTAGATCAAATCATGCTCATCCCGGTCAGTTACTTACCATCGTCATATCTAGGGAGAAGAAATCTCTCCATTGGTAGTAAGGAAGCTCCCCACCATGGATGGGCTGCATTGTTGCAGGTGCCATCAGACGTACGGAAGAACTTTGATGCGGTGGAGCATCTTGGCCTGCCTCTGAGAGGACAGTCTTCTTGGAGAAGTCTTGACTGGAGGGCTTGTCTGAATACAGCATGCTTCACATTCTCTGGGAAACTGCAACCAAAAAAATAATCAGTGGTGATATTATTGTTCTCTTAGCGTGACTTTTATTATTTGAAAATGGTGAGCAAATAGTCAACTTAAAATTTCTTTTTACATAGCGCCGACAGCTCAGTGGTAGAGCATCGGCCTTTTGACCAAAACGTCCTGGTTTGAATTCTGTTCAGGTGGAAAAGAAATTTTCTAGTTGGATGGGTGTCGGCCATAATTTCATTGTTGAGTCAAAAATTAACAGTGCACATGAAGTGGCGCAAGATCACAGAACACAACTGAATTCCTAACTCGCATAAGCTGAAAAAGCTTCTGAGGGATCTTCACAGAAGATCTAGTAGTATCAGGATAATAATAATATAAAATTCAAGTGAAATTGTGTTGGTAATAAATTAATTGAGAATAGATCGTAATCAAAATGAAACAGTTATAAGGACAAAATGACCTGAAAAGTACATGGCAGGAAAAGCTGATTAAATATTCATTGTCATAATTGTGATTTCCAGGAAACCAATGATTTAGTTTATCATCAAAAATTGTTACTTTAATCTTTTCTTCATCACTTCACACAGAATGATGTTCTTGGATGTTTCATGCATCAATCAGATTTTCAGCTGGAATGCTCCTCCGATAATTTTGAAGTCTGAACAGTATCAAGCAGACTACGGCTCTTTTTCAGAGACAGAGGTAGAAATTTGAAATGACATAAGAAGTAAGAAAAATTTTTCATTATCAATGAAGTTGGCTTCATTCGAAAGATAATATTATGGTACATATATTTTTTTTATACATACTTTGCAGAAAATCAAGATATATTTCTAGTTTAACGGTGTAGATATGCTGCTCTACATATGTCAAGACAAAAATATATTTATGACAAATCGCACGAAGGAGATGATCAGATGATGTGACAATTGGGTGAAAAACATCGTCAATCAAATATCTCTTTTGATGAACAAATATTATCGCGCGTTAGGAGGCACCATGTTACTGAAATCACAAAAGGCGTGACAAAATTAGCAATCATGTGTTTGTACCATCGTAACTGTCCTAATATCAGTCATAAAGATAAAGAGAACAATGGTTTCATCGTTCCATTAAAGGCATCAAACGATAAATTACCATCGTTTTAAAAGTGACGTTTGTGTTTATTGAAGAAGCCGTTCAATCAGAAATAAGTCTGATCACGAAACCAAAGTTTTGAATGAAATTGTCGATTTCCAGCCATGCATGTTCCTTGAACCTATTTACTAAATTTATGGGGAAAAATAATCATGTGAACCCAATTAATGTAAAAATTAAATCTTGAAATCGCTTAAACCAATATCTTTATTCAAAATTTTCCATAACGTGGGCGGACACAAGTTTCATTATTGAGCCCGACAAAGAATTTATACATTTTAATAATCGTGACTACTGTGTTGCACATTATCCGACGCTTGTATTCACCCACTATAAGACGTCATTTTCAAACTAATACTTATGTAATCCTAGAGATAAGGTAGCAAATTTCAATTCAACATAAAGACAGTGATTTGCTAAGAACAGAATAGTAAGCCCAATTTTGTGTGATGTTTGATGACTTGTTTCATATTAATATCCTTCCTCTGATGAAATGCCCCCACGGCAATTTGTGGATCAATTTGCTCGTGGATCGTTATTCGATAAAACAAACAGTTCACGTTCTCGTCGAATGAGCACACCTGAGAACATTGCTGTTTCAGCCCAAAATGTGGCTGAAAATCCATCAATATCAACTCGTCATCATGCTAAATAACTGAACATTTCTTGCACTTCTCTGAGCAGAATTCTGCACAAAGATCTCGGTATAAAGACTAACGAAGGTAAACTATTGCAAGAACTAAAGTCTCGTGACCATCCGATGCGTTTCCAATTCGCTCAGTGGTCTAATGATCGCATTGCTGAATATGAGCTTTTCCCTGAAAAATCATCTTGAGCAATCAAGCTTATTTTCACTTCGGAGGACTATTTTTTGTGGCGTGAAGGATAAGAGTTATGCTAATAATCCAGAAACCTTGACACACGAAATGGAAATTACCATTCATGAGATAGATCCCCAAATAATCAACAATGTACTGAAAAATTGAGTTGATCGAATGGGGTAATGTAGCCAGTCGTGGCAATCATTTGAATGATAATATTTTTCATTCGTTAGTGTCAAAGTTCGTCCTTTCTACTAATCTCTCAGCTTTGAAAAAATATCACCATTGTCTTATCAAAAATTTTTTGTGTTATAATATATATATATATATATATATATATATATATATATATAAATACAATGATTTTTGTGAATTTTTTCGTAATCATATTAATCTTATCAATTTAATCTGATATAACGGTTTTGGCTCCCAATAACTGTACTAGCTCATATGCCCAAGAATTAGTCCCATTTCAGTTCATAAATTTTTATTGCCTAATATCTGGGAACTTATCGAAAAGATAAATCAAAGTAATTTCTTTCATCTAGATGAAAGGTCATATTACCAATTACAATGAAGCAATTTCATGACCAGCAAAGCAAATCTTATTGACCATTAAAAATTGTAAATGGGGCCTTCCAATCTGTACAAGATACTATTTAATAATTTAATTTTGTTGTATTTCATTAACATTATCGGAAATTTTACCACTTTCTCTCCAAAATGTTATTTAAATATCAATTATTATTGTGTGAAGAAAGAAAGTAAAAGTTATTAAATGGTATGACCTCGATGAGAAAAACGTTTAGCTCATAGTATTAAAAATTTTTTATTTCTTTGGAACGCACATCAGTGAGAGTTTTTGGGATGGTCAGTAGAATTATAATTATACATGAATACATGATAGCAGTGTCTTGATTTTTAGGCAACTCGTGAAAAGAGAAAGTGGACGGATGTCGGTTCGTAATTCCATGAGAATCGATCTCTACAAGTAAATAATTCTGTGAAAATTTCCATTTTATCAATAACTTGTATGTAATTATTGGAAATGAAAACAAATAAGCATATTCTTCCTGCGGACAGTAAAATTTGACATTGTATCAAATTATCATTTGATCGAAAATTACACCAGATATACAAAAACTTTCAACCACGATTCAGTAGGAGAAAAAAAGTCGAAATGTTAAACAGATTAAATTTTGTTTTTGAGAAACGAATTCGAATATCACAATAATACTATATTTCTTTTTAGCTTTTACATGTTCATAAAAAAAACATTATCAATTTTTCTGTCAGCGCATTAATGAATGAATAGGACAGTCTTCAATCCCACTATTGAAATTTTTGTTGAGTCCTATTTTTTCTTTTTCTTCTAAGGCTACATTTCTTCAAAACTTATTAGTTTCTCGTCAATTGTTGTAATGTAAGTTTATACGTGGTTACTTCAACTCTTATTAATATTTTAAAAATAATCATAATAATAAAAACAATAAAAATAAATCCCGTGTGGTACCTGGGGCGGCTAGCAAACTGCTTACCGGAAAAAGAATAGGTCCGCGGGCTTCTCTTCCCTATCGTAGACTAATAGAACTTATCCATGGAGCGTCTGTACCCAGAATAGGTGGCTCCATGGAACGAGTTTGCTGCGTCAGTACTCAGAACGAGCGGCAGCAGACAACAGGCAAATCCAAGGAGTGAATGATTCAGAATAGCATCTCCTTGTTCAGCGTCTGGATCCAGAATGGGCAGCTGTTAGTACAGCGTTACCACCCTTTTTTCAAGGAATCTACTAACTATCCGCCAAAAATTTACTGAAAATCTACTAAACAACTTTCAGAATCTACCCTTAAATCTACTGAGTAGTTCAAAGAACTGAGATTGACTGAAATAAGAGAAAAGTTATCTATTAATGAAAATTGAGCACTTCAGAATTAATTCTAGTAATTCTACCTTTGTAAAAAGTATATCGGTAACCTATATCTACAATAATTCCATACCGTTACAGAGTTCTAAACATAATTAATTTACCAAATACAGAAGCAATATAAGTTTGTTCTACTAGATGGCAACACCTGCACTACTCAAGTAAATCGGTAGAGGGAGGATTTCAGCGGGAAGCAGGAATTCATGAAATTTCAAAATCGGAGTATGAATGAAATAATAGATTTAACACACAGACTCTGTGGTCAGTGGTCCAAATACCACAGACCCTGTGGTCCACATACCACAGACTCTGTGGTCGATCCATTATTTTCATCCGGAGCTAAAATCTACTGAAAATCTACCATAAAAATTTGAGTACTAAATTTTGGACAGATTTGCCGAAAATCTATCAAAAAATAGAAATCTACTAAATGTGGTAACGCTATGTTGGTACAACTACACTGTGCGGGGTTGGCAGGGTCTCCGATCAGGCGCAGCCTCTTGCAAAAGGGGATGCCCTCTCCTTAATCAGAGAGGGTAACGGGTAGGGATCGTGGAAAAAAACAAGCACCTCCATGAAGATGAATAGAAGTCATAAAGCCCTGGATGAAAATAAGGATGTAAACGGGGTCAGTGTGGCAACACTTGACGTTGCGTCCGGCAGGGGGTCTGAGGTGCCCCAGGTAATCATCATGCAAAGTCGTCAATCATCCACCAGCACCCATCAACAAATCAGATCTGCATACAACATCGAAAATACATTCAATATCGAGCATGTTGTGAGACGGAAACTGTCTCTTCCGGTTTGTGAGCCTGTACCTTTACAACATTCAGGACTGACATATGGGACTAAGAGCCGAAACCACAATCTATATACGAAGACACTGGCACGACCTACAACATAACCTGGTTAGAAGCCTAACAGTTCAGAGAAGCTACTGCTACCAAATGAAACAATCACAAACATATGGCACAAGCGTAGAAATACTAGCGATGTCAGAATTACACTACCTAACATTCAAGTCTTTGCAAAAGAAGGCAAAATTAGAAGAAACGAATATATGACAAACAAACACCCAAGTGTAGTTAGCAAAGAAACACATCCAAGAACAATTTAAATCCTCCTCACTGGATATATAGAAGAAGGACAATATGAACTTTTGAAACAGGTCACCTTACAAAACCGAACCGAAAATAAGTATCCAGATAGAGAAAAGGACAAGCAGATACACGCATCATCAACAGAAACTAGCTTCCTGTCTGAAAAAGTACACAAAACTTCACCCAAACAGAAAGCAAGGCACAACCCAGTCGGTAACATTGAATGAAAAGGATGTAAAAGGAAAAAATGGACCACAAAAGAATATAAAGAGATCGTATACTGTCACTATCTTACCATAAAAAAAACAAGAACTGCTTATATCAATGAAACATACGAATTATGGAAGAAAATAAACACAAATCCTTCACACGAACTAACCGCTAATAATATGGCAACACAAAAAAGATTTAGTCTCAACAACAAGAAGCTAACAGCATGTGAACTCAGCGAGCTAGAACAAAAGGCAAAAAGGATCAGTTCTGAATCAGTGGAACTGATAGATGAAACAAGACCAAGTGATGACATCGAAGCAAATAAAACCGTAGAAGAAGAAAATACACGCAACAATGAACCACGCAACGAAACAGTGTTGACTCAGGAAAGAAAAAGAAAGGACGTGAAAGAAAAAGAACACACGGGAAAAAATGGACTACAGAAGAATACAAAGAGATCATATACTGCCATTACCACACCATAGAAAGAATAGGAGCTGCTAATATCGAAGAAACGTTCAAACTATGGAAGAAGAGAAACCCAAATGCTTTACACGAACTAATCGCTAATACTATGGGAATACAAAGAAGATTTATTTTTATCAAAAAGGCAAGAAGGATAAGTACTAAATAAGTGCAAGATCTGATAGATGGGACAGGACCAAGTGATGACACCGACACGATAAGAAATATAACCATTGAAGCAGAAAAAAAATCAGCTATAAGCCTAACAACGAAAGTGTGTTCCTTCAGAGCGAGGGAAAACAAGATGATGAAGTCATTACTATGGTAGAGAACATAAATAAAAGAGTTATGGAGGATGAGAATACTGAAGAGCTAATGGAAAGGCAAGCATTGAAGAAAGTGAACGACAACCCCAAGCTCAAAAAACAAATAAAATTAGGAAACAGAGATTTTAAAGAAAACCTTAACACACAACAGGACGAATTCAGCGGAGTCACAAATCTGAATAAACTGATTTACGTGACTGCAGCGACAATACAGGACAGTATTCTACCTACAACAAAGAAAATAGGTAAACAAGGGAAACCACGGAGTGGAGAACCAACATGGAAGAAACTAATCCAAGGACAGATAACCGAATTCAGAAAAGATATCTCGCTTCGCAAAAGAACTCTGCAGCCTAATCGCAGTCTCAAAATGACAAAGCAAAATCAAGAACTCTATAAAAAGTGAAAAATAAAAAATCACGAAGGCCGTACTAAAATCAACACAGTTCAGGCAAAATAAAATGTTCGTAGAAACAAAATACAACCTCCAAAACAAGAAATAGCATCCTATTGGAAAAGTATCTGGGAACAAAATAGCATGCATAACACAGCAGCCCCATGGATCCAACAGGAATACGAAGGAACAGCCAATATGAACAGCATGGAATGGGAATAAATCACCGAAGAAGAGTTGAAAGCAGCAATCAGCACTACTGCTAACTGCAAAGCATGGGAAGTTGATGGTTTAACTAACTTTTGGCTGAAAAAATTACATGAAGCACATAAGAACATAGCCACAGCATACAATGAACAGGTAAACGAGAAATAGGACCAGAAACACCGGATGGCTGACAGAAGGAAGAACCTACCTATTGCCAATAGATGAAAGCACAGAGCTAGCTAAGAAATTCAGGCTAATAACATGTTTGAACAAGCTATACAAACTCCTGACCAAAATAATAGCTCAAAGACTACATCGGCATCTAGACAAAAACAAACTATCACCACAGAACAAAAGTAATGTGTCAAACCTACTTATTGATGTAGCAGTTCCATCCGATTACAACATCACGCAGAAAGAAGCCGAAAAGCAATTAAAGTACAAAGACCTGCAAACAGAAATTCAAAGAATAAGGAATATGCGTACTAAATTCATCCCCATCATCATGCAATGGGCTTCGTCTCCAAAACCACTTCAGAGATAATGAAAGAAGTGCTAGGAAAGCATAACCTCCTACAGATGCAGAGATCCGTGATGTTGAGTACAGCTCATATAAAGCCTTAAGAGAAGCGCTAGGTGGAAAAGCGAAAAATGATAATAATAATTATAAATGATCGAAACTGGTTGTGTGATCATTTTTTTTTAACGAACCTATGAAAATTTGATAGCATTCTATAATAATAATTCTTATTATTGGCTCCATCAGAGTACAAGATATGTTGGTAGTTTGTATCGTTGGATTTAAAATTTGCGAAAAAAATGTACTGTTCCTTTACTAGTTTCAAGAAGGAGAAAGATATGCAGATATATTTCACTAATTATTGTACAAACTTTTAGAATCACGTTCAAACTTATCCCTCAAAATATTGAAAAGTGGGTTAAATGAAACTCAGTTAATTAAATGAAATAGTACAAAATGTAATCTTGACAAAACAGCATTGTTGGCGAAACAATTATCATTAACTTAATAAATTGTTTGAATGATCTTTATTTTTTTATTCAATTAAAATGAAACATGTCTTATTGATGTAAATTTCAAGATTTTAAACCGAAATATTTTGCGTCTCTCACCTCTTATTCAGTTCAGAGATGCAGTTGACCGTTATCTTTTTATATAGCTTCAGATTGTTTATCAAATATCATTTTATTTGATGATATTGAGCAAATGTTCGTTAAAGTATAGCACTAATAATATGTATGAATATTAGATGTAGTAGTTCGTTACTTTGTGACAGTTCATTTCAATAGTAATTAATATGTATGAAATTATTCATGAATGTGTGGTTCATGAAAGAAATGGTACGGAACTTGACATATTCAAAACTAAATAGGTGTGTGGTAATATGAAGAAGAGTTGCATGGAATATTTACAATAAATAAAATTAAATCTACAGAAATTCACAAAATGTTTACTTTTTATAACGTGAGAGTTCGAGGATTTTTCTATAGGGATGATACGAATTAATTTAAAACGTCACAGCAGACGTACTTAAATTTGAAAACTTTCAGTTCATCTTCAAGAAGAGTATAGTCTGGTCGGTAAAAATTATGCTGTTATTATTCGTTCAATTGTTCAATTCAATTCAAAATGTTCAATTGAACATTTGAAACGAATCTAACTTCACATTATAAGACCACACCTTAATACAACAAAAAGCAAAGAAGGTTCCAATATAATACTGATGCCACAGTTTTATAAAATGCATATCGGTCAACTAACCGACGTTCTCAACAACTTGATGCTTGAGAAAAATATATGGAGAAAAAGTAAAATTATTTGTTTCAGGCAATAAAAGTAGTCGACTGTTTCCAGTGCTGATTTAGCTCTATAATAATAAAAATTAATATAAGAATAATTGAAATTGTAGAAGACTAACAGATTTAATTTGTTTTGATATTCAAATTTGGTTATATTTCTTCTATCAAGTAAAAAGCCTTTTTCTATTTTATTCTATAATATGTGCCTAAGTAGAAACACAGCGTGTTCAAATCATATTTGATGTCTATTTTTATCGATTATTCTAATATAATTATTTTTGGTTCAGAAATTGTATGATAGTAGAATATTTTTTCAAATACAAACGGTGGTTTTGAGTCATCATTATTTGCAATTCAATTTAGGTAATTTTGGTGAAAATAATAGATTTCACTGTATTTAAATTTAATTCTATTCTTATCCAAGGTAGACACAATTTTTGAGTTAAGTTTGCCATGGTTGGTTTCAAAGGCTTCCTGGTACAAAAAAATATGTGGACCAAGAAAAATTGTAGCTCGGAAGCATCCAAAAAAAATTTAGTTCTCATATATGCATTTTTCGATCGATTTTTTGCCAACAATGCAGACCACGTTAAACGAAAGTGAATTTAATCGGCACTCCTACTAACCTGAATAGGTTTCACAGTAGATCCGCTTCACAAATACAGCCACTGTTTGAGGTACCGCGTGTTGATCACACTGAATCGTCACTCGTGCTCCACCATTCATTTAAAGAATACTTGCTTTCTTTCCCCACTAGAAGAGTGGATGACAGGATCCACAGATGCGGATACAATCGGTAAAAATACGAGGAAGAGTTTTGAACGGAAGAGAATCCGAACTGTTTACATCTGGTGTCAATGTCACTTTCTATTTTCTCCAGGTGTGGGTGAACATTAAGTATGAGCACAAACACTTTCACGGTCGAACTGCAGAAGATTTGTAAAAAAAAATTTCGATTAGATCTTGTGAACGTGATTTATTTGAGACTTCAGTTTGGATGCGATATTTTGGTTTGCGATAATTCTAAAGGAGGAAGTTCTTGGTTGTAAAATTTCTCCGTAAGAAATCTGAAGAGTTTCCAGTGGTTTATTATAGTGTTGGTTATGTATTTCTTGGTCATTGATCGCGTCAAAAGTCATATTACTTGGTGTCGCTTTTTTTGTGGAAAATCTGTTTAAATCGAATGATATTATTTGATATACGGTGTAAGAGGGCTTTGAAATATATCTAGATCTTTAATATTTTAGTTCTTTGGAATCGAATAGGAATATTGTCTATTCGCTACAATTTTCAAGAAATGAATACATCTTGACATAATTGAAATGAAATGAGAAATTACTTTGCTTTCTATTATTTTAATTTACGGATTATTCAGTGACTCGAGTTTCGTAGTGTTACTACATTTTCGAACTGAATAAACAAATTATGTCTCAACTATTATATATGAATTTGTTGATGGCTTCGGTAAAACTTCAAAAAGTGGGGTTTGCCACAGGTCCGTCTGCTCAATTAATAGTTTTATCATCGTTACGTGCTTTTTGTATTTCTGAATTTCTATGGATTCGAGAATGTCTAGTTTTTTCTGTTATGATCTGTTTCGAAAAAATGTTGGTTGCCGGTTCCTGAATGCAGATTGATGTTCATTGTACCTTTTGTGGAAAGATCTTCCTGTTTGTCCTCTGTATACGGTACTGTACTGTTGACAATTTAATTTATAGACATATAAAATAATTTGGCTGATCTGTACCAAATATCTTCAATAAGCAGTATGAGCTATAGTAATAGAAAGTTCTAGAAATCGAAACAGTGTAGCATACATCTGTATAACAATTCTATACTCAAGCAAACTCAACAAGGTTTTTTGATCACAGAGGCAAATAGCAGACATGCGCACGTTTCAAACTGATTAGTTTTCGTCAGTGTAATGTATGCTAGTGACACCAAATCTGTCAAGCATCCATATTCGCCATACACAGGGACACTTAAGTATTAATAATACACCCGCGCCATCTAGAGTATGCAAAATGCAAGTCACACCTTAGCGAGTTAACTCAAGTAAAGAAGTATATTCCCGATATTTTCACGTTACTAACACAGAACAAACTTTCCTCATGCTCAAATCAGACCATAATTTTCCGTTATGCTTATAATTAGCATATTTATATTCAAATGAATTGATTTGGCTGATCTGTACCAAAAATCATTATTAAGGAGTATGAGTTGTGGTAATTGAAAGTTCTAGAAATCGAGACAGTGTAAAATACATCTGTATAAGAATTATATACTCAAATAAACTCACCAAGGTTTTGTTGATCACAGATGCAAATTGCAGACATGCGCACTTTTAAAACTGGTTGGTCTTCGTCCGTGCAATGTATAATAGTTACTCCAAATCTGTCAAGTATCCATATTCGCCATACACAGAGACACTAAAGTATTAATACCACAGTAGCGCCATCTAGAGTATGCAAAAAGCTCACAAGACATACAGTTGCGAGTTAACTCAAGTAACTCAAGTTTTGCGTTATCGATATTTTCACGTTCCTAACTCCTAACTTCCTAACTTTCCTCATACTCAAATCAGACCATAATTTTCTGTAATGCTCATAATTATAGAATTGTTATACAGATGTGTGTTACACTGTCTCGATTTCTAGAACTTCCTATTCTTCTGATTTCAAAAAGAAGTTTGAAATTTTATAGGAGGGCGTGAAAGCTGTAGTTATGTTAATTGTTGGCAACATTTGAGCTTTTTTTTCCACACCCTTATATGAAATTTCCAACCTCTTTTTTATACAAAAGATAAAAACGGCTGAATAATTCTGGAGAGTATAAATTAAGTTGTCAACAGTGCAGTAGCGTATATATTGGACAAACCGGAAGATCTTTCCAAAAAAGGTACAAAAACTATCAGGCTGCATTTAGAAAGCGGAAAGATAACTCCAATTTTGCGAAACATTTTTTCGAAACCAATCATATCTTCCCAGAATTGGAGAATCTTGAAATATTGCAGGTGGAAGCGAGAGGAAAAAAATTAGACATCCTGGAATCCATAGAAATCCACAAATACAAAAAGCACGTACCGATAATAAAACTACTGAATGAGCAGACGGACTTGTGACCAACCCTACTTTTTGAAGTTTTGCCGAAGCCATCAACACATAAATAATAGTTGCGACATAATTTGTTTATTCATTTTGAAAAAATAGCAACACTACGAAACTCGAGTCACTTTATAATATGTAAATAAAAGTGATAGAAAACAAAGTAATTTCTCATTTCATTCCAATTAAAATGAACTTTCACAAAGTAACGGACTACTCCATCCAATATCTTGACATAAGTCAAGTAATAATACTATGTTAATCAAATGAAAGCTTCTTCCGAAATACGATTTAAATTGAAAGAACGCTTAGCCTGGTTTTTGTTAGACATGGCAAATTTTTTGATAAGACGAAATATTTTCCTACAAATTTTTAATAAATACTGTAAGTGTTCGAAGAATTCTCATTATAATCTATTTTTCAATACGTCTTGGCTAGATAAATGCTTTGGGAATATTTAAAAAATGTTATACTCATTGAACAGTGCTTCGAAAAAATTGTTATTGATCTGCCTGTACGATAAATAACGTTCCGTTTCGTTTAAGTTTTCTTAAATGAAAGATCCATTTTCAAGAAGAATTTTCATCTTGTTCATTGCTCCTCCGGTTATGAAAAAAATATGATGATGATTTTTTTTTTTTTTAGTTAAAATTGTGGAAGACTAACAGATTAAATCTGTTTTGATATTCAATTTTTGTTATATCCCTTCTATCAAGCTATGTTTATTGTTGGTTGATTTTGATTTTTGAGTGTGATTTAGGGCCGATGAAGATATTATCGGAATTCTAATTGTTTTTTGAAGATATAATGCATGTTTTGAGAGATTTTTGAATTAACTTTTTTTAATATATTGCATATTTCAAATGAATTATATTTTTTGAGGAGTCCTCAAGTAATGTTTTATATTTTTGAAAGGGAATTGGTGTTCATAATGGTTAGATCAGAAACAAAATTTGGTCTCCCTCAAATATTTATTTATTAATTTTAATTGACAATTTATATTTGTAAGTTTATTTATTCCATTTGATATTGTATATTGAATTTTGATTTTATACGTCTATTGAATGTAAACCGTGCTTATAAGATATTAATTTAATTCTAAAAGTTTTTTGAATAAAAATTTTCTGAAATTAAAATTGTAGAAGACTGACAGATTAAATTTGTCAGTCAGTTAATATTCAAATTTTGTTATATCCCTTCTATCAAGTCAAAAGCCTTTTTCTATTTCATCTTCTATATAATTTTTGTTCTAAGCCCCTGTATTTCCAAGTTAATGCTCTTTGAAACTGGAAGAAAATCTTGTTTTTATTGGTATATGTAATGATTGAGGAGAATGAAATTTGAAAGTTAGTTAATGCTAATTGAATATCACTTTCCGATATTTTTTTCAAGGCTAAATTTTTATCACAAAGTGGTGGAAAAATCAACCGATACATTATTTTTCCTCAGAATTTGTGATGCTTTACCGTTTTTTGAATTAAAGAAGATGAATTCCATAAGCAACTTTTTTGTGCCTCGACTTTTCATCCTAACCTATTGCTACGATCGAATCCAATTTTGGTATTTGGGTATAAAATAACTAAAAGGATTTTTGTGTGAAATTTCGTGAGGATTGGCAGTCTGGGCGGACGTAAGGTATTACATTGTAACAGTACAATGTAATATCTGAAGAAACCACATCGTGGTGAAACAATTGTTGTAGTAGTACAAACATTTTTGTGGAAATAAATTACTGTCTCATATACATTTTTTTCATTACCATGTATATTTTCGTTGAGAATACTCAATCACCTTCTCACTTAAATCACTTCTGGACTGGGCAATACAAAATAAATGATGAATGTGTAAAACGGTATAACAGTATATAGTATAAATCAATATAACAGTACATAGTGTAAAACAATATAAAAGCAAATTTGATTTACATCAAATAAAAACCATCAGCATTCAAAATTTCTACAAATGAAACCCAGTCTGATCAGATCCATGAAGGGTGGGCCATCTAGCGTTTGCATTTTGAAGTATCGGGTGTTTTTTTAGAGTGATAGAATTTTCGATAGGGATAACTGTGATTTGACAGAAGGTAGAAGACATGTTGTTTTGACATTTCTGTTCAGAAGCATTGACAAATTATCATGGAAAGACTCATGCCGCAGCAACGTTTTCAAATTGTTGGAATTTATTTTCAAAATCAGTATTCTATTCGACAAACTTATAGAGCTCTTCGTGAAATTTATGGTTTATATAATCGTTCATCAGAGCAGCTTATTCGTCGAACTATCGATAGATATCGGACAACATTTTCTCTACTCGATGTAACAACAATAACAACAGGACAAAGAAATGTACGTACAGAAGAAAATATCGCTGCTGTAAGTCATAGTGTTAATGATGATCCAGATTTATCTATTTGTCGACTTTCACAACAAGGTGAACTCTGTGCATTCACCACATGGAAAATTTTGCGTAAAAATCTTGGTCTACACCCATACAAGATCCAACTGGTTCAAGAACTAAAGCGTCGTTTGTTTGCTGATTAGGCCCTAGACATAACTCGTATTATTGATGAAATAAGGCCTGAATTACTCGAAAAAGTGGTCCAAAATTGATTTGGTCGAATGAGGTTCTTCAGAGCTAGTCGTAGTGGACATATGCCGGAAATTATTTTCAAAACATTAATGTCATAAAATTTTCTTTCATTTAAAAAAACATTGGCTTCTATCTTAATTTAAATGTGTTTTATTTCAATTTAAAGTTCTATCATTCTAAAAAAACACCCGATAGTACTTATTTCAAATCTGGCAACACTTCTGTCATTCGTAATTGACACACAGTTAGTTTCATATGGAAGATTAACGAAATTGTTCGATTTACGCTTGAACAAAATTGGAAAATATTGAAAACTTATTTGCAAAGTGTTGAATCTACTCCACACCTGAAAACATAGCTGTTCAGCTCAGAATGTGGCTAAACATCCATCAACATAAACTCGTCATCGTGCTCAAGAACTGAAATTTTCTCGCACTTTTCTGAGGAGAATTTTGCTTAAAGACCTCGGTGTGAAGACTTACGAAGTTCCGCTTGTGCAAGAAGTGAAGCCTCGTGACCATCCAAAGCGTTTCCGCTTCGCTCAATGGGCTAATGATCGCATGACCGAAGATGAACATTAAAAAAAACATCTTTAGCGATGAAGCTCATTTTCATCTTGGAGGATATAGGAATGAGTAAAACTTTAGCATTTGTGGATCGGAGAATCATTTGCATCGGTGCCATCACTGCGCCATTTTTTTCCGAAAATGGGCAATGGGCCGTCGTCACGGTCAATGGGAAACGTAACCATACCATGCTCAATCAATTTATGTTTGCCAAAATTCAAATGAAGGCGTGGACGATATTTGGTTTCAACAGGATGGGGCCACTTGGTACACAGCCAACGTAACCATCGATCTTCTGCGCATCGTTTCAAAAATCGAATTATCAGTCGATGTCCATGTTGATGTCAATTGACCGTCTCGAAGCTATGATTTGACTCCGTTGGACTATTTTTTGTAGGTATCCGTTAGGGATAAGTAGAACGCTTACCACCTAGAAACGATTGATGCCTTAAAAGTTTCAAATCGAAGTTGACATTCATGAGATTGGACCGCAAAAAATCGACAATGTACTGAAAAATTCGGTTGATCGGATGGGGTACCACATGGCCAATCGTGGCGGTCATTTGAATAATATTGTTTTTCATTTGTACATTTCAGGGTTCAACATTTCTAATGAACTCATAACATTAATCATTTTTTCATTTAAAGCCGATGAAAAATGCAAATTTTAAATCTCCTGGTCGTTATAATGTTGGGTCGAAAATAGCTTGTATTAGAATAAATTTTTATATTTTTTATTCTTTGATGATGGATTATGGGTGAATATAAATTATTTGAGAATCAATATTTCATGCGCGTGAGTACTGAAATTGTTCTGATCTTGAATAATGATTCAGATGTTCATAAGTGACAGAAAGCGAATGAAAACACTAACAGATTTCCAGGAAATCTTTTCGGCTTGCCTTTGTATCTACAGGTAAATTTTTGATTTGATCCTTCCGTAACTGATCAAGTAAGGATCAAGTGAAGAACTCAAATTAAATAATTGAAAATACTCTCAATAACCAGCGCTGCGGAATGATTATATGGAACATAAACTTTACGGTCAAGTTAAGATCGAAAAAAGTACAAAAAAAGACCTAAAAAAAAACGTTTTTTAGGTCTTTATTTTTCTGAACTAAACACAGATGACAACCATGACATTTTACAATTTCAAATATAGGTCCCATGACGTTTCAAAAAATGTTTCTATTTCGAGACTCAATCAATAACTCACAAATATCAAATCCTTAATATTCAATTGAATCGGTCTCTATATATTTGAAATGGTATTTCAAATCAGGTTATTCTTATTTTAATTCGAACAACTATATTCATTTCGGAAATAAGTTCATTTTATTTGAACTGAAGTCTATGGTTATTTCAAAATTAGGCTCTCTAAGAACTAGGGTCAAGAGAAAATATTTAAAAGCAACTAATTGTTTACATATATTTGCTCCTTGAGTGAAATTCCAGCTTAATTGTGTCTATTTATTTCTGGTGCTCCCAAAAAGCTGAGGATACAACATTAATTTGTCAATAATATTATAGCTACTTGTGCGATTGATTCGAATGAGCGGAATTATTTTTTTCGTTGAAATAACTCTTTTGAATATATCCAAAAAAGATAGAAGATCATGTTCATGATCATGTTTTTATTTTGAATCTTTTAATCCTACGAGCCTCATGCAATTTTGCAAGAACGTGTGCGTTATCACTGTCTTTATAAACTCCAAATAAAGCACCCATCGGATTTGTGATTCAAAAAATATCAATACAAACAAGAGGAAATTACAAATATGAATAACTCCGAAATCCTTCAACTGATTTTATCCAATAACAAGTTCAACTGAGATATTTAGGACCCAAATCCACTCGAAAGTTCTAAGTCGCTATCCCCGTACGTTCAAAGTTATTGTATTTGAAATATCGCTCAACGCTTATCCGCTCACAATTTTTTTCCCTAAATTTATACTATCCTTACGAAATTATTCATTAGCCTCTGTGTCGTTATTTCATATTCTAATGTTAAATTTGAACTCGATCGTGGAAATGTTGCTATAGTTTCTTTAGCTCTCATCGCTGCTCTAACTACAAACATTTTATTTTGTTTTGAACAATTTTTATTATCTTCCTGAAAAATCGGATTCATACTTTTGAAAAAAAATTGATAAAAATGAGAGAAAGCTTTGAATATTGAAAACTGGAAAATCATCGTACTGATTATACCCTGTAACAACAGAGTTATTCAGACCACAATAGTTTCTAAGACTCTATCACTTTAAAATTTATAGTGTTTGAGGTAGTATTCATTTTTTTTTTCAACTTTTGATAACACGATCCTCACGAAATTTTATATTAACATGCGCGTTATTATTCTTCTACTGAATGAAAAATGTCAGATCGATATAGTCTGTCGTTTCGAAAATATTGGAAAAAGTATGAAATATTTCTAAAGAAATAACTCCGCAACTATGCCACCGATTTTGCCGTTAATGCCAAGTCTCCATCACCGTTCCATCGAAAATTTGCGAATAGTATAATAAGTAAATATATTTAATGTTGTCGATTAACTGCAAACAAATTTCTATTAAATAATTAGCTGGAAAATTAGATTCTTTTTTAATAATACCTATCAATTGTTTTTTAAATATCGATTAGCTTTATCGGCACGTCTGTATACTTATTCGTGTTTTATGCTTTTGGTTATTATTATTTTATTAAGATTGTAGTCATTATTAACCGTGGTATTTCATCCGCTGATATATTATAATTTTTGAAGATATTTATATCATATATCAATGAAATGTTTTTTTATATTAGTATTTCAGAAATATACACTGTGCTACTTTGATGGCGAGACCCTTCAACTGATTTTACCTACTAGCAACTTCAACTGAGATATTTGGGACCCAAATCCACCCGAAATTTTTATATTTATAATAAATATGTGGAATTAAAATAAAAATAAAATTTCAAATCCTTCAGTTATAGCTTTAGAGAGAAAAACGGACGGACAGAATTAAATTTGACCGCTAGTTCTTTATGAGTGGTTCCATAACAAAATTCTTTGAGACTAGTAAATGAAATATTAATGAAAGTAATAATAGCGCCTTTGTATGAAGACGTGAAAATTATCATTAAAGAGATAGATTCTGAATCGAATCATGGATATATTTTCTTTACAATTTCTTCTGCTTTTTTCCGATGGTTTACCGTTCCTGTTTCTTAGTGTGTTCAATCTCGATACGAATTAATCAAGTTGAGAAGGCAATCGGTAACTTGTGCATATTTCTTTCGGGATCAACCATAAAGAGATTGTTATAATGCAGTTCCAGCGACGGACAGAATGAATTTCTCCGCAAACAGAAATTTTCTCTCTTAATCGATTTAAACGACCGGCTAAAAAACGACAGCCTGACCTCCAAACTAACAAAGCTTGCTCTCTTACCATAAAACCAGAGAGAAATTCGAAATCTCCGATCGAGTGGACTTTCTAACCGACTAGGCCGGTCGGTGTGCCTCGTTAAAACTCCAAGCGGTGCCATTTATTTCCATATGAAAACTTCGCCTAATTAGAAAAACATTGTTTTGTGGGGTTACTATAAGTTCTCGTTTACGATGAGTTACCTTGCGGAATAAATTGAGATATATGTTTAATTAATTCGGTCTTTACTTGGTGGAAAATCATTTTGATCAAAAAATACTTAGGAGACAGTATTTTATTTCCACAAAAATATATATTATACTGTCTCCTATATATTTTTTGATTAAAATGAGTTTCCACCAAGTAAAGACCGAATCAATCAAATATATATCCCAATTTATTCCGCAGGGTAACTTATCGTGCACGAGAATTAATAATTAATAAAATTGGAATACCTACTTCATGAAAAATGTATTTCTACAGAACTACAGCTGAAATTTTTTGAATGAAAAAAATTCAATGACGTGAGCTTATCTGGATAATTTAATATTGGACAATTTAACTTGATGAAAAATCTGTTTCTTTTTCTACTTTATTTTAAAATAACTAACGTACGTTCTGTCCAAAATTGAAATATTTCGTCAGAGTAAAAGTTATACAGCTTTTATTCGAAAATGGAGTTTTCGAAAAAATATACAGATGTCACTTTATTTTATCTTATAATTGATATTTATTCCATTCAAAATCAGTTTCAGATCAACTCCTTGAATATATTTAAAAGGGAGTGTATAATAAAATAAAATATGGCTCTCTCGTTCAGAAATTTTAGTTTCATTTGATGTAATTAATAAAATATATATGAGACAGCATTTTATTTTCACACAAATGTTTGTACTACTACAACAATTGTTCCACCACGATGTGGCTTCTTCAGGTATAACATTGTACCGTCTTATGGTATTCAGTGTAACCGAGTTTAAATACATTGTTAGGTACGTGACTGAATAATGGACGCACAAGTCATAAAATCTCTAAGTGTTTATTGTAGTTGACCGCTAAAAATTCCATTAAGGAAAGATATTCAGTAATGGAGACTTATCAAGATCTGTTTGCTCGTTCAAAATGATTTTACGGGTATTATACCTGTTGATTTCAAGACATTCTAAAAGTGTTAATCTAAAACTTTTGCAAATTGTAGAAATTACTATGTTTTACCACCAAAAAAATATATATTAAACATTTTCTTGTGACCCGAGTTTCGGGAAATGAACTATTCCATCATCAGACAACTGAAGATCTAACAGTGGTACAGTGGTATTTAAACAAAAGTGATAAATATTTTGAATATTTCAACAGATTCTCGGTAACACCTAATAGTGGTACAGAGGTTTACAATCGGAAAGTGATAAAAAACCGGGTTAAAAATGAGGGGCCTTCTAACGGATATCGGATGTCGGCAATCGATAAAGAAGGTTGTTAAACAGATGGTACTAATTTAAATATCTCAAATAATTTTAGGGATTACAAAGCTCCGTACAGTCATTCATTATTTTCACATTATTTTGTTGTATATCTCAAATATTTGGATTTACAAAGCTCCATACAGCTCCATACATTCATTATTTTTTACATTATTTTTATTGTGAACGAATTTGAAAATTTCAATAATCAAGTTTCTTTTCTTTTGAATCTACAGGTGAAATTTTCTCAAGATTTTCTTTTGTCGAAAGGAAATACTGTTTTCTAAAGAATGAGTGGCAAAAGTTCAATTTTTGTTTACTTTTCATTAAATTCATTTAATGTTCGTTGAAAAAGGTTTCAAACAGATGTTACTTTTCAAATATTTCAAATATTTTCGATTTACATAGCTCCGTACAGTCATTCATTATTTTTACATTACTGTTATTGT
This sequence comes from Megalocaria dilatata, assembly GCA_034642435.1. Lineage (NCBI taxonomy): Eukaryota > Metazoa > Arthropoda > Insecta > Coleoptera > Coccinellidae > Megalocaria > Megalocaria dilatata. The sequence goes on along the minus strand of CM067859.1, from coordinate 59,424,949 downwards.
GAACTAATTTGAAAATTTCAACAGATATAAAATAATGAATGACTGTACGGAGCTATGTGAATCGAAAATATTTGAGATATTTAAAAAGTAACATCTGTTTAAAACCTTTATCAACGAACATAAAATGAATTTAATGAAAAGTAAACAAAAATTCTACTTTTGCCACTCTTTCTTTAGAAAACAGTAATTCCTTTCGACAACAGAAAATCTTAAGAAAATTTCACATGTAGATTCAAATGAAAAGAAACTTGATTACTGAAATTTTCAAATTCGTTCACAATAAAAATAATGTAAAAAATAATGAATGACTGTAAAGTGCTTTGTAAATCCAAATATTTGAGATATACAGCAAAATAATGTAAAAATAATGAATGACTGTACGGAGCTATGTAACCCCAAAAATTATTTGAGATATTTAAATGGGATCCATCTGTTTAAAAACCTTCTTTATCGATTGCCGACATTCCGATATCTGTTAGAAGGCCCCTCTTTTTTAACCCGGTTTATCACGTTCCGATTGTAAACCTCTGTACCACTATTAAGTGTTACCGAGAATTTGTTGAAATATTCAAAATATTTAATACTTTTGTTTAAATACCACTGTACTACTGTTAGGTCTTCAGTTGTCTAATGATGGGACAGTTCATTTCCCGAAACTCGAGACACAAGAAAATGAGTAATATATAATATATTTTTTTGGTAGTAAAACATAGTAATTTCTACAATTTGTTTTAATTATGATCAACTACCAAATAGTAACGGCTCAAACAATTCAGTATCTAAAACTTTTTCTTTCAACGTGGATAATTTCATAATTATTGTTAAAATTATGCATGAATTCCTTAAGATGATTACCACATATCGAATGTATAGAATCGGATATATAACCCCTTTGGTGTTCTTGGACACGTTTCTTGAACCAATGTATATTAAAGGGCAAATTGTAGACTCCGGATTTATTTTCTTTATTTGTTGGATCTTTATTGTTTTTTTATGTAGGTACTAAGGTTATTGATGGTCTGAAAAGCCGCGTTATAATCGAAACAATTTTTGAAATATTTATCAATATTTTCAGATAATCCATTGACATAAGATAAGGAAAAATATTTCTGTGTATTGTCCTCTTTTATATTTGGGTACACGAGATTTAATGCCATTTTTTTCTGTTTATTGGGTACCATTTTGTCTATAAGAAAGGGGTTGTAACCGTTGTTTGACGCTATTTGTTCAATAATATTTAATTCATTCAAAAAGTTATCTGAATTCAAAGAGAAATTCAATAATCTATGAATAAAACTATTATATGCGGACATCTTTTTGTTGGTGGGGTGATTTGAAGTTTTATGTTTTGTGAAGTCTGTATGTGTGGGTTTGTGAAAAATACTAAAATCATGTAAATTATCTAGTCTTATTATTGTGAGGTCAAGAAAATTAATACTTTGATTCCTTTCTTTTTCTATTGTGAATTTGATTTTTGGGTGGAGTTTATTACTGAAATTAGTGAAGATATTTAGTTGTCGGTCGGTGTCTTTGAAACAACAAAATATGTCATCTAAATATCCATACCAATAAGGGAAATATTTGCTTATCGGATTTAGGTGTATTTACACCATTAATAACCTTAGTACCTATATAAAAAACAATAAAGATCGAACAAATAAAGAAAATAAATCCGGAATCTTCAAGTTGACTTGCAAAGATTGCCCTTTAGTATACATTGGCCAGACTGGTAGATCATTCAAGAAACGTGTCCAAGAACACCAAAAAGGTTATATATCCGATTCTGTACATTCGACATATGCTAGTCATCTTAAGGAACTCAGGCATAATTTCAACAATAATTATGAAATTATCCCGTTGAAAGCAAAAGTTCTAGATTAACACTTTTAGTATATCTTGAAATCGACAGGTAGAAGGCCTGTATTTTCCTTTTGAGCGAACAAACAGATGTGGATAAGTCTCCATTACTGAATATCTTTCCTTAGTGGCATTTTTAGCGGAAAACTCCAATAAAAACCTAGAGTTTTTTAAACTTGTGCTTCCATTATTTAGTCACGTACCTAATAGTGTATTTAAACTCGGTTACACTGAATACCATCAGACAGTACAATGTAATACCTGAAGAAGCCACATCGTGGTGAAACAATTGCTGTTGTAGTACAAACATTTTTGTTGAAACAAAATACTGTCTCATATATATTTTTTATTAAAATGAGTTTCCACCAAGTAAAGACCGAATCAATCAAATATATTTTTGATTGTCTCGGTCTTTTCTTGACGGAAATTCATCTTCAACATAAGGAAAACAAATGTTAACTTCCGCTATTTTATTGATTCACACGACAATTGTTTCGTCATACCATGACTTCATCAGGTGAGTATTTAAACTGAGATATACAATGCAAAACATGACCTTAAATACACATAGATATAATAAAAGACAAATTTTATTGAATGATCAAATAGATTCAAACAGATCCCCCCTACTTAATATTTTTCATTAATTGTAAACAATCTCTTTCCACCCCTCTATTTTTTGTATCGGAGTTGTGTATTTAAGGTCATGTTTTGCATGTATACCTCACCTGATGGAGTCATGGTATGACGAAACAATTGTCTTGTAAATCAATAAAATAACGGAAGTTAATATTTGTTTTTCTTATATTCAATCAAATATATATTTGATGTATTTGAAATTAAAAATTCTGAACGACAGAACCTTATTGTTTTTAGGTCTATTTGCTTCCTTTTCTTAATTATGTGTTCCCTCCATGTATGTCTGCTATCTAATTGCATACTCAAGTATTTTGTACTTGAGACCTCTGGTATTCGTACAATATTCATATATATAGAAAAGAGAGTGTATTAAGTACAAAATACTTGAGTATGCATTCAAATAGCAGACATACATGGAAGGGACACATAATTAAGGAAAGAAAGCAAATAGACTTAAAAAAAGTGCGTGCGTACAAAGTACACATGTCAGAAGTGAAACTTCTTTGACGAACTAAATTATCAGTCTTGTTTCTATTTATACAAATCTAAAACTTTAGATTTCGGAGACTTAAAGGAGGGGAAAAAGGAAGATATGTTAGGAATTTAATTGTCATTAAAATATTAAAAGTGTTGAAAATTAATATAAATTATAATTTCATTTTTTTTAATTTATTTCTTCAATATTTACACTATTCGACGCGATTTCTTTAGGTATTGTTGTGACTAAAGCATTATGACACGTAAAATATGCAATATAAGTTCGTGTTTTAACATTATCTAAATATCTTGTAAAAATAGCATCTATTGTCGTTCCTGAATTTGTAGTTGGTGTGTTTGGATTATTATTTAGCTGTAGACTAAATTTTTCTTTTAGAAAGTTAATTAATGTTAATTTTGTCGATTGATCTATATTTTTCGATCGATCCGGCTCGAAAAAATCAATTTTTCTTGATGGTTTTCTATAATTGTAGGTGGGATCTACTTTTCGTTCAAATTCCGTCTTTCGTCATCCCCGTTTGGTCATCCCTTGGCGGAGGGCGGTGCCCGTTTGGCGAGTGCGGGAAAAGTCTGAAAATTTTCATCCGCTCGTTTCATCGCGACGGAAAGCCATCCGCGAAATATACGGGCTTTAGCGGGTAGCGGGTCTATCGGACCTTCGGTCCGAACGGGTGTTATCGCAACGGGCGAAGCCCGTCGCGATATATATCCTTTTTTTCCGACGGTCCAAAAATTTTCGGACGGTCTCCGTACTTTACTTCGCGGATCGCCCCTATACGTAGACCACAGAAACGGTTCGAGGTCGCGTTGGGCGGGGTTGTCGGAGTTCGCGGAAAAATTCCCGATTTTTATCCGCATTTATCTCGGGAACGGGAACGGTACTACGATCTGGAGGGAAGTGCGGACCTTTGGTCCGCACCGATATCCAGGCAACGGGCTATATATATATATATATATATATATATATATATATATATATATATATATATATATATATATATATATATATATATATATATATATCTATCTAGAAAGTGATACAGTGTAACTAAACATGTTTTTTCAAAATTAAATTCTACACGCTTTCATGGGATCTTTTTAGATTTAAATCTATAGAGGTTCTGGAGAATTAATTCCAGCTATTATCTGTAATATGCAAATAAGTTTTCCAGAGTAACTTTTAATATATTGTTTGATTCAGGTATTATCCAAGAAATTCTCCGCTCATGTGTGGAAACAAATCATATTATTATACAGAGAAAAAACCAATCAGTTGGGATTTATAACCTGGTGGTTGGCTTTTTGCTATATCTCAAACATCATTTCTGTGTGGCTCATGTTTCCATTCATTTAATATGTGAGTGTAACAATTCAATAAAGATAGTATCAGTTTGTTCAAAATTACTAAAGAGTATTGTGAAAATGTAAATAGAATCATTACCACTAATGATCTAGTTGTCGAAGCGGTACACCACTGCGATCTTTGTCTTCTACGTCGAAATCACCGTTTTTAAACTTTTGAAACCACTCTCGACACGTTCTCTCACTCAAGGCACCCTCACCATATGCCTCTACGAGCAATTGATGCGCCTCAGCAGCAGATTTCTTCAAATTAAAGAAGTAAATTAATATTACCCGCAAATGACGCTTACTTGGTTCAAATTTTGACATTTTCAACTTATAAAAATTATATTTTACCGATATAAAATCAATGATATTAAAAGGTTATATTGTTCTTGAATGTCCAAACTATTTTTTAAGCCGGTTATCATCTGCGAAAGCTAACCGAAACTCCGTGCCGCGCCATCTAAAATAAAACGACGGAAACTTATTTGTACTCCTAATATATATATATATATATATAAGAATGTCATCAATTCTCATTTTTATAATGGAAAAAATGAACGGTTTGATGTCTTGATTCGGGAAGCGTTTATTTTCTTTAGTTTAAAATATACCAGAGAAACATACACAAAATAAAATAATAACATACAAAGGAATACAAAGAAATAAAAAAATAGCTTGCTAACCTGGAAGAAATCAAAAACAATGCTATTTCTTCGGGTTTCTCAATTCACATTTCTAACTAAATATAACATGTGACAGTTTTAGGTTGAAATCTTAGACATAGAACATTAATCATAGAACATAGAAGTTACATAGTTGTTTTCCCTAAAAATAACAGTTTTATTTTTACATGTATAAATATATATATATATATATATATATATATATAATACCCAAATTATTCAGACATCGCCTTATACCTCATATATGTTTCGCTTCGATGTTAAAAAATCACGAGTTCCATCACTAAACAATATTCAACATCTAATTCAAAAAGGCCTTTTTTGTTTTCCTTTTTAAAAAATAGACAGCACATTCTCCAGAGAAAGAACCCGATGAATTTGAAGCCAAATCTCTTCAACAGGAAGTTAACTGAATAAACAAAATAATCGTTAAAAAATTTATAATAATAAAAAGGGAAGAAGATACGACTTAGACTCGGCATTAGATAACCGCCACGTACATGTGATATAATACAAATTTCTCAATTATTGATATATATATATATATATATATATATATATATATATATATATATATATATATATATATATATATATATATATATTTTGAAAATTACAGATAATACCTGGAATTAATTCTCTAGAACGTCTACAGATTTAAATCTAAATAAATCTCATGGAAACATTTAGAATTAAATTTCAAAAAACATGTCCTAGATATACAGTATCACTCTATAGAGATATATATTATCATCACATGTGGTGGAAATTAATCAACAAAGAATCAGAAGAAATATAAAATAATGACCAAATTATTTAGACATCACCTTATACATAAATGTTTCCATTTTAAAGAATCACAAGTTCCATCACTGAAAAATTTTCAACATATAAGTCAAAGGAAAATAAAAAAAGACCTTTTTGAATTATATGTTGAACATTTTTTAGTGATGAAACTTGTGATTCTCTAATATCCAATCGAAACATATATGTATATGGTGATGTCTGAATAATTTGGTCATTATTTTATATTTCTTTTGATTCTGTATTAGTCAAGTTCCAACACATGTGATGATAATTTTATGTCTATAAAATAATACAGCGTATCTAGGGCATGTTGGACATGTTTTTTAAAATTTAATTTCACATGTTTTCATGACATTTATTTTGATTTAAATCTATACAGTATATATATATATATATATATATATATATATATATATATATATATATATATATATATATATATATACAAAAGGAATTTAACGTATAAAGATCACAGTCATATTGGACTGTGATATTGGATTCCCAAAGAAATGTTAAATTTTCTTCATTCCCTGCATTTTCTGTTGTGCACCGTATAGTACTTTATATAGAGATTTTCGAGCATTGTATAAACAATATATGTAGTACTCACCTGAAGTCGTGGTATGACAAACTAAAATATTGTTTATTATTCATAATTTCAAGATGAATTTCCATCAAGTAAAAACCGAAAAAATCATAGATTGAAACGATCTAAGTTTGCATACACCGGTGTATTTTGCTACAATCTTGAACATGTCGAGTTTTCTGCCCACAAACTACGATTAGAAGGCGGCATTGGTTTTTTGTTTTCATTCGGAAAAAATGGTCTAAAATCGATTCGAATACTTTGCGAAGCTTACTGAGAACATGCTCTTAGGAAAAAACGGTGTTTCGAATGGTTTGAAAAATTCAAAATTGGTGATTTTAATGTGAGAAATGAAGAGTGTGGGAAACCACCAAAAATGTTCGCGAACAAAGAAAGGTGAGTCTTACTGGATGAAGATTCAAATTAAAAAAGAACTAGCGAAGGTCGTCTCCATTTATTTGAAAGCTATGGGAAAGATGCATCAATGAAATTGTTGAACCACCTGTAAAATGTTGCCCGGCAGACAAAAAAGTGTTATTTTTCTATCAAATTGTTAAGTGATGAAACATAGATATATTTTGAGAATCCTATGCGCCGTAAATGATAGATGAATCCAGTCGAATCATCGACATCCACTGTAATACCAAATATAATAATATAAATAATAATAATGCTCCGTTACACACAGCAAAGTGGGTCAGGAAAACGATCGAGACGTCATTTGGAAAATACTAACACATCTGGCTTATTCTCCAGAATGGGCTCCGACCGATTATCATCTGTTCGCATCACTGGACTACGCTTTTGCCGAACAACTTTTCAATTCGTATGAAAATGTGCGAAAATGGTTCGATAGCTGGTACGCTTCAAAAGAAGAACAGTTTTTTATTGTCGTGATATCCATAAACTGCCGAGAAGTTAGGAAATATGCATAAATAGCAATAGAGATCATATGGAATAAAATATTTTTTATCATTTTCAAATAATTTTTATGAGAAAATTCATGTTTTATTCGTCTACACCTGACAGTGTTGTTCATCTAAGACTATAGTTTTTATTTAAGGATATATCTCGTGAGTTTATAATTTACAATATATTCGTGAACAGTCAGTGGAACATAACACAGAAAGTTGATTTAAATAAATGGGATTTAAGGGTTCTAGTAAGTGAGCTCATGGTGGAACTACTGGGACTCATGGTAACTTTTATATTATAATAGATTGGGAAAAAAGAAATCCACTATTTTTTCGAAAAAAAGGAAGTAGTGGTCGATATCTCGTAATGTATCAATAAACCAATTTGCGATTTATGCTCGTTGTCAAGGTGACATTTCAAACGAAAAAATTTTTTTGGTGTCTTGTTTGGTCAAATCAGTTTTGAGTTACTGGTTGTTAAACATGAAATTCAACAAAGAGAAAATTCGGTAAGCCAGGCGGCTGAAATTGTGAATGGTGTTTAGGGTCCTGATACTGTAACTGCTTATTATGTGCAATTTGGTTTCGTCAATTCCGTTCAGGTATTTTTTATGTTAAAGATGCACCTCGTACAGGCACGCGTCGAAAATTTCGATAATATCACAGAAATAATCAAAATTGACCAGTATGTTAGTCGTCGTAGCATTGCCCAGAAGCGAAAAGTAAAACCATAAAACAGTTTTAAACCATTTGCGCAAAACTGGATTTAAACAGAAACCCGATGTTTTGGGAAATATTTTCCATTATTTTATCTAATTAAGATGAATTTCTATCAAGTAAGGACCTATTCAGTTATAAGCGAATATAAGAGTTTGGGTTGTGTAGGTATTTTTTCCAATTGGTTGCCTAGTTTTCTCCAAGATAGAACTGTGTCATTCAAAATAGATTAATGCTATTCCGAAGGGGATATGAATCTAGGAGATCCTCAGGGCTCCGTGTTTGGACCTCTACTATTCTTATTGTTTACTAATGACTACTTACTTGCTTGTTGCTGATATTGACGACACTCTTATAGCTGTTCCAGAGTGGAGTCGTGAGCAGCTCTAGCAAGAGTAAGATAAACTTTAACTGACTATATTCCATGGCGTAATTCGAATAACTTTAAGTAAATAGCAATCAGAAAACTTGTCTGTATTTGAGTTTGAGAAACTATAGAAAAGGTCTTATGAAAATAAATTATCTAGACGCAACATTGTATACTTTTGCTCAGTATTTCTACATCAATTTGTATCTTTTTCCAAAATAAAAATATATTCAATAATGTCATTCTCTTAATTTTGGGGTAAAAATGTTAACATGATTTTAATTGATCCGGAATAAACCGAAATTTCTCTCAAACTCAAACAACGATTTTTGGTGATTTCTTTTACTTCAGTGACGTTAAATTCATTCGAAGACGCAGAGCGCCCAGCTACATCTGGGCCGCTTTTGTGTGTACTGTTCTACTAACACGCACGTATTTTGAATAAATTCAATTGACTGTGAAACTTACGTAACATTTTTAGCGACTCCTCAAATGAAGTTCCATTTTCAATACAGAATTTAAGATAGATCATTTGTACATTACGTTATAATTCATCTCGTATTATCCGAATTTTCATTTTCATTCGCCTATGCAACTCTTGAGCAACTATCAAACTATCATTTTGTATCTTGCATCTTCAGTGGATCTGTATTTTTCTAGGTTTTGTCACCACCAAATTTCAAATCAGCTTATGTCAGGATAGGTCATAGGATTTGGCCGATTCTCGATGTACATCTTCGTAATTGGATTCAAAATCTATCCCAAATTTTTCATCCATACTTCTCATCTAGTAGCCGAATTTAAAATATGTATCAAATAGTAATTGATCGGAAATATGTGGAATACACAAATTAATCGTAAGTACGTGAAAACTGTGATCATTATACAATAAAATACTGTTGATAAGTACAGATATTTCCCACATGCGTTCTTCCAGGTTGCAACTTGTATAATTATATGTTAGAGAGGATGATACCTACTTATTCGTTACTTTCCATCGACAAACACATTTCAATCAACTGCATTTCCTCTTAGATCATAGCTTTTTATCTGTAATTATGCAACTACCTTTATATTATTACGCAGTTTATTATTCTCCATTTACTTCAATATAAACTGATATACATATCGGAAGCTGAAGAAGCCACTGTGATATTATAAAGAAAATATTAAATCTTTGATACAATATCAGGAAATTTTGTACGTTCGTTCAGTATGAATATAAATTTTATTGTTTCGTCTGTTTTGATTGTTGAGAAGATTTCGACTTTGTTCCACCAAACGCAGAAAGCTAATTAATTACAAGCATGCCAAGAAATCACTTTCATTACATTACATTAATATTCAAATTTTGTTATATTTCTTCTATCAAGTAAAAGGCCTTTCTATTTTATTTTATATATAATATATAATTATATTTTGGCTTCAATAAATCTATGATAGATTGGGCCGTTGCTTGGTAGAAATCAGTTGTAATTGTCATTATAAAATAAAACACTTTAAAAAACTGTAATAATCAAACAAAATTTGCCGCAACTGATATAATAAAATCTTTCAATCCCCAAACACCTATAAACAGAAACCTTTCCACACTCAAATCAATCAAAACAAAAACCAAAACAAACTCTCTAATTTTCACTAAAGCCGATAAAGGCAATTCAATCATTGCAATAAACAAGACAGATTACATTGAGAAAACCGAAAATTTTATTAATTCTGCCAAATATAACATCTTAAACAAAAACCCAACTCAAAAGTTTCAAAAAGCCATAAAAAATGCATTAAAAGATACACAAGTCATTATAACAGATAGAGAAAAATATACATTGATTAATAGTAATCCCCAACCACCAGAATTATACTCTTTCATTAAATTACATAAAGAAAATTATCCCATCAGACCCGTAGTTCCATACTGTACAGCACCGGCCTTCAAATTATCTAGACACCTCATTGAAATAATAAAAAAACACACCAAATTTTCATCTAAATATTCCATAAAAAACTCAGCAGAACTAACTAAAAAAATTAAAGATATAACTTTACCTAAAAATGCAAAATTGATTTCGTGGGATGTTAAAAACCTTTTTCCTAGTGTCCCCCCAATGGAAACATTAAAACTGATAGAAGAACTTTTAAATTATAACAAAGTAAACCCCGTCATAAAATCAGAAATAATACACTTATTAAATATTTGTATAAACCAAAATTTCTTCAAATTTAACAATACTTTATATACTAGCGAAGAAGGTTTAATCATGGGAAATCCACTAAGCTCTTTACTCGCGGAAATCTTCATGGATTTCCTAGTAAACAAAATTCATAAACATCCGTTCAAAAAAAAATACATCCTTTATTGGTATAGGTATGTGGATGATATAATTGCATGTTTCGTAGGTACTAACAGACAAATATCAACATTTGAGAATTTTATAAATAATCTCCACCCAAAAATAGTTTTCACTTCAGAAATAGAACATAATGAATCCATCAACTTTCTTGACCTCACGATAACTAGAGAAAACAATAAACATAACTTCGCAATTTATCATAAACCATCACAAGCAGATACCATTATACACCGTAATTCTTTTCATCCATTCCAACACAAACTAGCAGCTCTCCATAGTATGATATACCGTTTATTGAACATTCCACTAAACCAAGTCAATTTCCAAAAAGAAAAATGTATAATTAAACAAATAGCTTACAACAATGGATATAATACATCTCTAATAGATAATTTAATTAACCAACGTATACACAAAAACACAATAAAAGAAATTTATCCAGTAACATCTGATCTATCTGAACACAAATACGTTAGCCTCACATATCTCGGAAACATTAGTATTCAACTAAAAAACCTACTCAAAAAAGAAAATATTAAAGTCTCTTTCAAGACAAACAATCCTATTAGCAAATACATCAAAAACAATAAAAACAGTATGGATAAACTTCAATTATCAGGTGTATACAAACTCACTTGCCCAGATTGCCCAAAGATTTATATTGGTAGAACAGGTAGAAATTTCGGTACACGCCTAACCGAACATAAAAGAAGTTTCGATAAAAATAAAAAAGATTCACATTATGCTAAACACCTTCTTGAAAATAACCATTCTTTCACAAAAGAAATAGAAATTCTACATGTTGAAAATAGAGGTCTAAAATTGAACTTATGGGAAATTTACGAAATAAATAAACATAAAAACAGCAATAACCTAGTAAATGAACAAATAGATTTTTATTACACCCCTCTATTCAATATTTACAAGGGATCGAGTGAACACGATTCTGAAGGGAATATTCTTTGAGAAAACCAACCCGACGAACAATTAAAAACACATGTACACCTTCTGTAAAAAATCTTATAAATTCATTGTACAACAACTGTTACTTCGTATTCTGATGAAGTCTTTCTAGCAAAGACGAAACGTACGTCAATACCAAAAATAAAGTAGAAAATGTAAACAAGTGTTTTATTTTATAATGACAATTCAATAAATCTCATTATAGAATGTCAATGAATTTAAATACACCTTGAAATAACTCACACTGTTCTTTGATTTTGTTAGAACATAGATCAATCTTGAATTATATAGTTGATCTGTATTTCGAAGCTTAAGTCTTTTAACACGTGAGTGATATAGGTTATGTTTTTGATTTTGATATTTGGAATGTTAAAAGAGGACTGAAGACGGGATTGTCGAGAATTATATTTGTTTTTTGAAGATATAGTGCACATTTTTTTAGAGATTTTTGAAATAATTTGTTCGAATATTTAAATATATTAAATATTTCAAATAAATTATATTCTTTGAGAAGTCCTTTATGTGTGTTCATGTTTTTAAAAGGCAAGTGGTGTTTCTTAAAGGTAAGACCAGAAACAAAATTTTGTCTCCTTTAAATATTTATTTATTAATTTTAATTACTGTCGTATATCTGTTGGGTTTTTTATTCCATTTGCCATTATATATTGAGTTTTGATTATATACGTCTATTAAATGTAAGCGATGCTTGTTAGACATAAATTTATTTCTAAAAGTTTTTTGAATAAAATTTTTTTGAAATTAAAATTGTAAAAGATAAACATATTTCAATTTGTTTTAATATTCAAATTTTGTTATATTTCTTCTATCAAGTAAAAGGCCTTTCTATTTTATTTCATATATAATATATAATTATATTTTGGCTTCAATAAATCTCATCATAGAATGTCAATGAATTTAAATACACCTTAAAATAACTCACACTGTTCTTTGATTTTGTTAGAACATAGATCAATCTTGAATTATATAGTTGATATGTATTTCAAAGCTTAAGTCTTTTAACACGTGAGTGATATAGGTTATGTTTTTGATTTTGATATTTGGAATGTTAAAAGAGGACCGAAGACGGGATTGTCTAGAATTATATTTGTTTTTTGAAGATATAGTGCACATTTTTTTAGAGATTTTTGAAATAAGTTGTTCGAATATTTAAATATATTAAATATTTCAAATAAATTATATTCTTTGAGAAGTCCGTTATGTGTGTTCATGTTTTTAAAAGGCAAGTGGTGTTTCTTAAAGGTAAGACCAGAAACAAAAATTTTGTCTCCTTTGAATATTTATTTATTAATTTTACTTACTTTCGTATATCTGTTGGGTTGTTTATTTCATTTGACATTATATATTGAGTTTTGATTATATACGTCTATTAAATGTAAGCGGTGCTTGTTAGACATACATTTATTTCTAAAAGTTTTTTGAATAAAATTTTTTTGAAATTAAAATTGTAGAAGATAAATATATTTCAATTTGTTTTAATATTCAAATTTTGTTATATTTCTTCTATCAAGTAAAAGGCCTTTCTATTTTATTTTATATATAATATATAATTATATTTTGGCTTCAATAAATCTCATTATAGAATTTCAATGAATTTAAATAAACCTTAAAATAACTCACACTGTTCTTTGATTTTGTTAGAACATAGATCAATCTTGAATTATATAGTTGATCTGTATTTCGAAGCTTAAGTCTTTTAACAAGTGAGTGATATAGGTTATGTTTTTGATTTTGATATTTGAAATGTTAAAAGAGGACTGAAGACGGGATTGTCTAGAATTATATTTGTTTTTTGAAGATAAAGTGCACATGTTTTTAGAGATTTTTGAAATAATTTATTCGAATATTTAAATATATTAAATATTTCAAATAAATTATATTCCTTGAGAAGTCCTTTAAGTGTGTTCATGTTTTTAAAAGGCAAGTGGTGTTTCTTAAAGGTAAGACCAGAAACAAAATTTGTCTCCTTAGAATATTTATTTATTAATTTTAATTACTTTAATTACTCTTGGGTTATTTATTCCATTTGACATTATATATTGAGTTTTGATTATATACGTCTATTAAATGTAAGCGGTGCTTGTTAGACATAAATTTATTTCTAAAAGTTTTTTGAATAAAATTTTTTTGAAATTAAAATTGTAGAAGATAAACATATTTCAATTTGTTTTAATATTCAAACACTTTCATTACATAATTTGTATCAAATTTTGTGACTGTTTCAGATTTCTAACTTTTCCAATATTTTACCACAGAGAACAAATATGACAGGTTAGAATACATAAAGAATTGATGAATAAAATCCAATTTAAGCTTGAAACCATCAACTCATTCATTTTCCAGAATAAATTCATTCCTTTTCCTGTGGAAATTGCCATATTCCTGGTATTTGGGATGATTTTCTATGAAAGTATCCAGTTATTTGTCAAAATAAATTTGATATCAACCAAGGTCAGCACATTCAACTATTTGACTTATTTCGGTATTACTTACATCAATTGAATGCTTTCAGGAACTCATTTTCACATATAGAGATCTGATTATGATGCCTCGAACATATTCAATATTAATTAATATTTTATAAGTATTTTCATAAGAATAGAGATTTATATTAATTTTTATTACTCATGCGGGGAAAGTACTATCTTTGCGCTTGCTTTTAGGGTCGAAAAGACGATAATTGCCCACTTCACAATTACCACACGAGTTTTGAGTAAATTTAATGTCGATTTGAGTGTGACAAGTAAACTTCTCGCACGCAAATTTTCATTGGCACACGCAAATTGACAAAATTAAAATAAATAACAAAAGAAAAGACAGTTGAACTGTCAATACTAAATACGTAAGGTTGGCATTTAAATAAAAATATTTTATACTCGCGTATTGAAAAACTAAATTAAAAAATTTAACTTAAAAAAATGAGTGATAATCCTCACTGAATCCCGGAAACTGATGAGATTGACAATGATGAATCTTCTGGTCGTAATGTTGAGTCTATACCACCTGAAATACTTGAAAGAGCGAATGAGGTGATCAATAATTCAACTTTTTAATTCGTAATAAAAAATAGTAGGTGCAACTCGTGCGAGGTTGTCCATTGTCCACTCGAATGAGCGCTCAACTTCACTCTCGTGGGCAATCGACAACTTCTCGCACTAGTTGCACAATATACTATTTCAGTTATTAGTTTTATTATTAATATTTTGAATCCTGTTCCGAATTGTAAACTATATTTTTTCATCATTAAATATACAGTTTTTCTGTAGGAAGTAACATGATATGAATGGGTTCTGCTCACCTAACGGATAATTTTCGAGTGGCTTCTTGTGCGGCATATCCAAAATGTGATAATCCTAAAGCCAAACGATTTGGTTTTCCGAAATTTGCTACATGGGCTGATGGCTCATTGCTATCCAAAGTGAGACCTGTAATAGATTATCCGATTAATTACAAAGGTATATTTATTTAACTGGTTTCAAATAGTTATTTGTTGGGGGTATATTCATAATTTAATATTTATTCAGCGGAATTAATCTCAGTTAATCTATAAATCAGAGCACAAAAATAACTAAAAATCCAAATGCATGAGAAGTAATTTATCATTTGAATATTTTTTCCACAAATGCTGCAATTCAAAAAATTTACACAATAAAAGAATAAGGAATTTTTATTCATCTTAAAATAGGATTGATACAGCGAATGTTTCATAGAAATTATTTATAACTGAAAGGTTCAATTGACCATATGTCTTTATATCTATTTTCCCCGATAGCTACGAGGTGCTTTTCGTCCATACTGAAGATACTTCATCAGCGTTCAAGTACTACAGTTTTGGATATTCCACGTAAAAAAAGAGCTATGAAAAGTAAAACATTAAAAGTATCATATTCTGAATCACGTTCAAGTAGTTCCTTGTAAGTATTGAAATTTGCTTTAGGCTCTTGTTTATTAAACGTTTCGGAGAAACTCTCCGTCTTTTGGTAAAACATTGACAGTATGATTTTTTACAATGAATAAATTTAACACAATAACAAGAAATAGAAGATCCAGTTTTGAAATTTATTCATTGTAAACACTCATACTGTGAATATTTTACTGAAGAAGGAAACGTTTAATGAACAAGAGCATAAACCACATTTAAATTAAGACCTGATATTTCCAAATAGAAAAACTTCCTATACATTCTGTCAAGAAAGTACCGGGTATTATCGATTTAAATCTGGCGGGGCAATGAGGCAGGTAAAAAATTTTTCTTCCTAGGTTGGTACCACTGTCCTTAATTACTATGCCAAGCTTGAGCGGGATCTGTCAACTAGTGTGTTTGCAACAGCTGATTAAGTCAGTCGATGTCAGAGTGCGTGCCGATTTTTACTATGGGTGATTACGTTGAGCAAAGAATTTGTTTAAAGTTTTGTGTTGCAAATGAATTTTCGTGTGCCGATGCATTGAAAATGTTGCAAAAGGCCTTTGGTGATAATGCTCTATCGAAAACTCGTGCATATCAGTGGTACAGATCCTTCAAGGACGGTCGTGAAGTGGTCGCCCATTGACGGCTTCGATCGAGGATAACGTCGATACAATTAAGGAAAGGGTACTGGAAAACCGTCGTACCAGCTTGAGAGAGATAGCTCATGATCTTAAGATATCCCACGAGTCCGCACGTACGATTTTGATTGATATTTTGGGCATGAGAAAGGTGGCCGCACGACTCGTACCGAAAGACCTGAATTTTCTTCAAGAACGTCATCGCGAACAGGTTGCTTCAGACATGCTGGATCGCTGTAATTCCGATTCTACATTCATGGAACGCATTATAACTGGTGATGAGACCTGGGTCTACGAGTACGATATGCAAACAAGCCAGCAATCATCGAAATGGGTGGCAAAAAATGAGCCGAAACCGAAAAAACCACGCCAAAGCCGCTCGAAAATGAAGCTGATGCTCATTGTTTTCTTCGATATCCGTGGCGTGGTGCACTACGAATTCGTTCCAGAGGGTCAGACGGTAAACAAGGAGTTATACCTAGGCGTTATGAAACGTTTGCGTGAGCGTATCCGTAAGAAGCGGCCAAATTTGTGGGCGAACAACTCATGGATTTTGCATGACGATAACGCGCCTTCTCACCGAGCTACGATTGTGACTGACTTTCTCGCCAAAAACTCAACAAACGTGCTTCAGCAACCACCGTATTCGCCGGATTTGGATCCCTGCGACTTTTTCCTCTTCCCAAAACTAAAATTGCCCCTTCGTAGCACCCGTTTTGAGTCGATTGAAGCCATAAAACAAAGTTCGGCGCGAGAGCTAAAGTCCATCCCGGAAAGCGCCTATAAAAAATGTTTCGATAATTGGAAGTGCCGTTGGCATAGATGTATTGGGGCAAATGGAGCCTTTTTTGAAGGCGACCCAATAAATTTTAACGATTAAATGTAAAAATGTTGTTTTAATTGAAAATTCCCGGTACTTTCTTGACAGAGTAGTATATATATTGCAGGTGTCCTACAACTACACCCGAAAAAACATGATTTTTCGATGTAGATAATTTGCTTGTTGAGAATAATGGTCTGAAATTGAATTTGTTGAAAATACCTAGAATGAGTGAATAGATGATGATGATATATATAGAAACAACCTACAAATTTAATATCATCTTATTCGTACCGGAATAATTAGAAAGTTGTAATAAATTTTTACATCCTGTTTTTTGAACATTTTTAACTGGAATATATGAAATTTTATATTGCTTAGGATGATTTCCCTCGAAGTTTGGCAAAATATATGTCGTTAATATCAGGGTAAAGTAGAATAGAAACATATATTTAATCAAAAATTATTTTCTATTCATTAAAATTTCGATAAATTATTTACAATTTTGGAAAAACAGAGTACAGAGTGGTGTTACCGAAACAAGTTTTTGTGTATGTTGTTTTTATATGATGAAATTTATGTATGAAAAGTGTATCATAATATATATTATTAATATGAATATTTTCTCTACATCTAACAAAAATTCTGAAAAGACGTATTACAAGTACCCGTATTTTCTTGTATGCTTGCTTTATGATACTATTTCTTCAAATCAGAGCTTCCTTAGAATATATGAATTGTTGCCTGAGCTATCCTACCCCAATTCAGATTTAGAATTTGAGCAATTGGTTAATCAACTCTTTATAGTCTCTATTTTTTTCTGTTGTAATTTTAAGATGATATTTGAAAGTGAGGTTTTTCAACGTGATGATTCCTATTGAAAATTGCTCAATCAGGATATATAAAGTGGCTGGATCTGATAATTTATAACCTTTCTAATTCTTGATATAAAATTTCTTACCAAAATTTTCAGTGATAGAAAATGTGAAAAAATATGCATGAGAAATTATATACTCGATTGCAAAATTTGCACTGAGAAATTAATACTTAAATATTTATTTAATTTTTCATTAATAAAATATTTGAAACGCTAATCTCAATCACTTGATGTCAAATCAGTCATTAAAACTATTAGTCCACCCATTGAAATTTCAAAGAATTCACAGCTAATTGGCCATGAAATGAGACATTGGAAACTTTCAATGATGCATGTCGACACGATACTAATCCAAAAACGATCAAGTCGGTGTAATTGTTGCAAAACTATTCAATCGAAGGATCGAATCGAATCGTTCAATTAATTCTACTCACCTAGTCGATACCACAATGGTTCTTTGACCTCAAGCAGCTCTTTCATAGTGCTCAGTCCAACATCCGCTGCATCATCGATTTCTCTTTGTTTTGGAGCATCTATCGGGTTTTTCCACCTTCCATCTTGAGGAAATTCTTTCACAAAATGCTGGTCTGGAATTCTTTCAATAAAAAACTGTTTATCATTCCTTAAATTCGAATTTGCCTTAGGCTTATCTGGAAGCTTGTTATTCAAAGATGTTATGTTAATTGAATAATTTCTTGTCCCCTTTGTAATATGATTTTTGGTTTCACTTTCTATAGTCTTATTTGTTTGGTTACTGAAGGTTATTATATTTTCTATCGACATGAATTCATTTTCGTAAGTCCCAGGTTGGGTATCGTTGGCGTTGATGTAATTGGTTGTTGTGTTGGCTGGTATAACTGCAGACCCTGAGTTCAAAATCATAACAATTGACATCCACTTGTATGTTAGGTAACTGAAAGTTACAAATATCTCATTATAGAGAGCATCTTCGAGAATAATACACATATTATTTTTTAAATGAATGATTGTTTGACTCTAATACGATAAATTTGAAATGAAAAATTCATGAAAGAAGTTACTTCATATTATGAAGTTTAACGGACTCAGAATAATATTTATGATTATAACAATATTGGTTGCCGTTGTATGAGTTGAAATGTCGGAAACAGAAACCTTTAAACTCCAGGATCGAACCTGCAACCTTGCAATTATAATTCTGAAACAGCGATAGAAAAACTTTTACTATTTTCATAGCTTGCTTGGCACACATCAAATAATTTTCTTATAAAAATGTCATATATGATATTATTTTCCACAAAATCCAAAGATTTATTTTTCTATAACTATTTACTCATTTTTTCCTAATCTATGAGCATGTTTGTATTCATATCCTGCTTATGAAGATGTTAGGGCGAGATATGCAAGCAAAATCATTTCTTTTTGATTGTCTTGGTCTTTACTTGACGGAAATTCATCTTCAATATAAGAAAAACTTCCGAAAGTATTTAAATACTCACCTGATGAAGTCATGATATGACGAAACAATTGTCGTGTAAATCAATAAAATAGCGGAAGTTAACATTTGTTTTTCTTATACTACTCTGTCAAGAAAGTACCGGGAATTTTCAATTAAAACAACATTTTACATTTAATCGTCAAAATTTATTGGGTCGCCTTCAAAATAGGCTCCATTTGCTCCAATACATCTATGCCAACGGCACTTCCAATTATCGAAACATTTTTTATAGGCGCTTTCCGGGATGGACTTTAGCTCTCGCGCCGAATTTTGTTTTATGGCTTCAATCGACTCAAAACGGGTGCCACGAAGGGGTAATTTTAGTTTTCGGAAGAGGCAAAAATCGCAGGGAGCCAAATCCGACGAATACGGTGGTTGCTGAAGCACGTTTGTTGAGTTTTTGGCGAGAAAGTCAGTCACAATCGTAGCTCGGTGAGAAGGCGCGTTATCGTCATGCAAAATCCATGAGTTGTTTGCCCACAAATTTGGCCGCTTCTTACGGATACCCTCACGCAAACGTTTTATAACGCCTAGGTAATACTCCTTGTTTACCGTCTGACCCTCTGGAACGAATTCGTAGTGCACCACGCCACGGATATCGAAGAAAACAATGAGCATCACCTTCATTTTCGAGCGGCTTTGGCGTGGTTTTTTCGGTTTCGGCTCATTTTTTGCCACCCATTCCGATGATTGCTGGCTTGTTTGCATATCGTACTCGT
Source organism: Megalocaria dilatata (assembly GCA_034642435.1). Lineage (NCBI taxonomy): Eukaryota > Metazoa > Arthropoda > Insecta > Coleoptera > Coccinellidae > Megalocaria > Megalocaria dilatata. The sequence goes on along the minus strand of CM067859.1, from coordinate 59,404,764 downwards.
AGACCCAGGTCTCATCACCAGTTATAATGCGTTCCATGAATGTAGAATCGGAATTACAACGATCCAGCATGTCTGAAGCAACCTGTTCGCGATGACGTTTTTGAAGAAAATTCAGGTCTTTCGGTACGAGTCGTGCGGCCACCTTTCTCATGCCCAAAATATCAATCAAAATCGTACGTGCGGACTCGTGGGATATCTTAAGATCATGTGCTATCTCTCTCAAGCTGGTACGACGGTTTTGCAGCACCCTTTCCTTAATTTTATCGACGTTATCTTCGATCGAAGCCGTCGATGGGCGACCACTTCACGACCGTCCTTGAAGGCTCTGTACAACTGATATGCACAAGTTTTCGATAGAGCATTATCACCAAAGGCCCTTTGCAACATTTTCAATGCATCGGCACACGAAAATTCATTTGCAACACAAAACTTTAAACAAATTCTTTGCTCAACGTAATCACCCATAGTAAAAATCGGCACGCACTCTGACATCGACTGACTCAATCAGCTGTTGCAAACACACTAGTTGACTGATCCCGCTCAAGCTTGGCATAGTAATTAAGGACAGTGGTACCAACCTAGGAAAAAAAATTTTTACCTGCCTCATCGACCCGCCAGATTTAAATCGATAATTCCCGGTACTTTCTTGACAGAATGTATATACATTTGTAATAGAAATTTTGAAAAAATTAAATTAAGTTATAAAAAATATTACGGGACAATTATCATTATCATTAATGGGGCAAACATGAAGGAAAGCATGTTGGGCTTCAAACACGCATTCTTGATGCGAATCAGAGAGCACTTTTTGCACCATACTTATCAGTAAATGAGCTTCTTAGGTGCCAGATGCTACAATAAACTTTTTTAAGCTTGTGCAAGAGTTATATAATTTTTCTTCGTCATCCACAAAAAGGAGGGATGTTATGAGAAAATGTCCCCGGGTTAACTTTAAAGCCTCTAAGTGAGACAAGATGGTCTAGCAGAATTGATGCAATAAAGCATCCTAAACTTTATTTAATTAAGGTTTGCGAAAGTCTTCTAGAAGTAGCTGAAGAAAATTCCTTTTACATTGATGGAAGACATAAAGCGAGTTCCCCCTTAACGTCTGCATAAAATTTTCAATTTATTTGTAGAATTATTATTTGGTTTTATTTCATATAAATATTGTCAGCACACAAATGCGAAGTGCTACAATTAATATTGAAGCGATGATTTTCTATGACTTTATACGTGGATAAAACGTAGCATGCTGATCAATTAGTTTCAACTTTTGGTGACGCAGCACCGTTTCGAGCTACCATATTTTACTGGTTCTCTGAATTCAGTCGCCGTGGCACTTTGCTTGGGAACAAATTCCATGCAGATTGTACATAATCGGAAAATCGGCAGTTGTGCCATGAAAAATCGGTCCCTAGCGTGAACTGATATTGGAAGATCGTAATGTGACCTAGCATAAGGTTGGGCTTCAGTTTCATTCTCATATATTCAATATTTCATTGATATTTGGTCCTCAGAATGATTGATTTCTGATTAGATACCTAAAAATTTGACAATTACAATTGCTCAAATGATTTACAGCGATCCAGCATGTCTGAAGCAACCTGTTCGCGATGACGTTTTTGAAGAAAATTCAGGTCTTTCGGTACGAGTCGTGCGGCCATCTTTCTCATGCCCAAAATATCAATCAAAATCGTACGTGCGGACTCGTGGGATATCTTAAGATCATTTGCTATCTCTCTCAAGCTGGTACAACGGTTTTCCAGCACGACGTTATCTTCGATCGAAGCCGTCGATGGGCGACCACTTCACGACCGTCCTTGAAGGCTCTGTACCACTGATATGCACGAGTTTTCGATAGAGCATTAGCACCAAAGGCCTTTTGCAACATTTTCAATGCATCGGCACACGAAAATTCATTTGCAACACAAAACTTTAAACAAATTCTTTGCTCAACGTAATCACTCATAGTAAAAATCGGCACGCACTCTGACATCGACTGACTTAATCAGCTGTTGCAAACACACTAGTTGACAGATCCCGCTCAAGCTTGGCATAGTAATTAAGGACAGTGGTACCAACCTAGGAAAAAAAAATTTTACCTGCCTCATTGCCCCGCCAGATTTAAATCGAAAATTCCCGGTACTTTCTTGACAGAATGTATGTTACAAGGGTCTTATTAATAATTTTTGGTACAGATCAGCAGGATTAATTTATTTTAATATGAATGTGCTAGTTTTTGAGCATAACGGCAATTTATGGTCTGATTTGAGCATGAGGAAAATTTATTCTGCGTTCGTAACGTGAAAATATCGAGATTACATTTCTTTACTTGAATTAACACGCAAAGGTATGTCTTGTATATATTTTGCATACTCTATATGGTGTTAGTGTATTATTAATATCTTAGAGTCTCTGTGTATAGCGACAATAGATACTGAACAGATTTAGAGTCACTAGCATACATTGCACTGACGAAAACCAATCAGTTTGAAACATGCGCATGTCTGCAATTTGCCTCTGTGATCTTGTATGTATTTTCAATACTCTATATGGCGCTACTGTATTATTATTATAATATATTAGATGTATGTATTTTGTATACTACAGATGGCGCTATAGTATTAGTAATATCTTTGGAGTCTCTGTGTATAGCGAATATAGATACTGGACATATTTGGAGTCACTAGCATACATTGATTGCACTGACGCAAACCAATCAGTATGAAACGTGCGCATGTTTGCAATTTGCCTCTGTGATCTACAAAACCTTGTCGAGTTTGTTCGAGTATAGAATTGTTATACGGATGTATGTTACACTGTCTCGATTTCTAGAACTTTCTATTACCGTAGCTCATTCTCCTTATTAATAACTCTACATAAAATAATTCTTAATGAACTAAGTAAATATTCTTCTTATACTCATATATTGAAATTGACTTAATTTTTCCCAAGCAATGATTAAATGATTTTGTAAATAGATATTTGTTGAAGATTAACGCAGTTTGGTTACAGATTCCGATTAGTACACTCGTGTCTTTTTATCACTTTCGCCGAACGCTATTCTGAGTATTACCATTACATTTGCGTTTAATTTCTTTCAATTGAAATAAAATTGAAATGAAATTGAGTGCAGAACCTCCTGCCAAAGAGGTGGTTCAAAATCCCAAGTAATCAGTGGAGCCATTACTGGAAAATGATTGCGACAATATGGATACGACTGAATTATGGCTCGATGCTTCGTCTCTAAATACTCAAAGTACCCCCTCGGAGAGTTCGTTGCATGATAGAGTTACTCAAGGACCTTCTTTAGCACAAATTAACATTACAAATTCGTCGGTGATCAAGGAAAAATTTAATTCTAAGGATATCTTTCAACCCCCCTCCGGCAACTCTTCTCAGAAAAATTCTCCGCGAAATACGACTTAACAGGTATCTGTCCATTCCATAGACTTATTATCCTAAATAATCCCTTTTAATACGCTTACGGTCCATTCATTGTTTATGTAGAAAGTAAAGATAAGAACATAGGTAATTTGTATGCCATGTTATTCGGCAAAATGATACATAGAAATGATCATTATATTGCAAATGGTGTTATAACTATGGAAAAAAATAGTATTAATAAAAGTCGCATAAGAATTTCATTCAGATTCTATCTAGGTGCAAATAAATTCTTGCCGCCGAATTTTTCGATAGATTATAATTTAGAGGCACATATTCCCAATTTTTTCATATATAGACAGGGTGTCATACGATCCATTGATTAAGATATAACAGATGAGGCATTGAAAACTCATATTGAACCTCTTACAGGAAGTTTTTCCATAATACTAGAAGTAAAGAGACTTACAAAGAAAAGCGTTATAGACGATGGTTTTCTTGATTTTGTTTCAACGACTACTGTTCTCATTACCTGGAGGGCCAATCTTTATCGGATAGGGTAGTGATTTCCAGTTGTGTTCGCGAAGTTTTTACCTATGTTCAAAAAGTCGTTCAATTTAAAAAATGCCTTAGATTTGACCATGTAGACAATTTATGTAGGAGCGATCCTAGGTGCATCAAATGTGGTGGGCCACACGTTTTGGAAAAATGTGAATCAGATAACACCGTTTGTTAAAATTTCAAGGGAAGCCATTTATCTAATGACAGTAAAAATTGTCTTAGTTTTGAAACTCGACGTAAAATAAAACAAAAAATGGTAGTTGAAAATGTGGCGTATAAAGAAGCTGTCAAATCTACTGAAAATAGCTTTTCTACCACTACAGCCTCAACAGTGTAGCCTGAAAATACAAATTCTTTGCCTCCAAATATGATAAAGATTTATCTCCTTATAAACATCCTCTCAAGTTTCCATTCCTACTTATGAGGACATCTCTATGAAGAAATATTTTATCAGAATAATCAACACCTTATTTTTTGAATATCGACAAATATTTACTGACGCATCTAAATCTACCTTATCGACGGTCGGCGTCGCCATTTATGATCCTGAGTCTGAAAGAATAAACCATTCAAGTCTCAACAAAAAATTTTCTACGGCGAGCTGGTTGCTATCTCCATGGCTCTTGGATATATCGAGTCCCAACGACGAACTACTAATAATAAGTATCTCATTTTATCAGACAGTCAAAGCTGGCTCGCCCCCATGGCATTATATCTTTTCGCGATGGGGGCGCTTGTCTTGACTAGGACCCTTGTTTCATCACGGTGGAATAGAGGGTTAAGTCTCAGGACAGGGAGTCCATTGCAGCACAGGGCCTCTCCCTTAAAACTAGCGTACTCTGCCCTATTGCAGTAAATCTTCGGATTTTTCTGTCTAATGGCCGAGTGCGTTATGTAGCATACTGCGTTACCTTGGGAGGATATATGCCCACAGGTAGTACTTGTATCATCTGGCCACCTGATTGGTGTTGGACTCGAAGGGGTGTGGTTGAAAGTCCCCATGCTGGACTAGGAAGGTATTTCATTTATCTATTCGCAGACCCGCATGTTCGGGATATTCTCATGAAATGACTTAGGGTTTAGCAGGATTTGACGGTTCGACCGGCCTCGTCCTGAACCTGGATCTATTGAGTAACATTTTAGGGTTTGTGTATTTCGACGAAACGGCTAGTCCGTTGGTGCTTGACTCCAGGATCAATTAAGGCATCAATCTTGAGATTATCTCAGTTCATGAGACTGCGTTCGGGTGGATGGATAAGAAGCACTTCCGGCGTGTGAGTTGCGTCCCAAACAACTTGGGTACTGACCATGCAGAGCCAGTAGAGGTTGGACAGTGCTTCGCTGCTACCGGTCAGACGGTTGTAGGTTTTCGAACTGAAGCCCAAACTGGAAGCTAGTGGGTCCATCTCTTCGGAGGGGTTCTCGCATCGCGCGATGATATGATAATCCTCATGACACTTTTTGTCTCTCGGGACAGAAGGTGGAGAGTGCTGAGTAGTCACTTGGTGAAAGAGCCACGCTCATATGCCAATTCAAATAACTGGTAGTCAAAGCTCGCTCCTTTCCTTAAAAATCCTCTAGATAAACAGCTCACTTTCCTTTATTCATATGAATTCTTACATCAAAATATAACTTAGATCGGAGAGACTACGTGGTAAAATTTTTTGGATAAAAACTCACGCTGGAATTGAATCTAATGACAAAGTTGATAGGGCATCCAAATCGACATCTATGGATGCAATTCAATATTCAAAACGTCTCAATTCTATTCTGTTCCTAGACTACAAAAAAATATAAGGAGAAAACGGACTCATGAATACCAATCAAGCCCTAAGGGGTCGTTCTATAAAAGCCTTGAAAGAAATCCCTTTGTCATATTTTGGTACAAATCTATCGGAAATAGACGCGACTTTGTACGTGCAATGTGCCGTCTGAAAAGTCGTCATAATCTGTGCCCATATTATCTGAATAAGATCGGTCTCATGGATAACGCGCTATGCTCTTGTGGGGAAATAGGTTCTTTGGATCATCTCATCTCTGCATGCAGTAATTTTCGGCATAAATCAGATGAACTACTTACTAATCTTAATAGATTCTTGAACTTTAATCAACTGTTTAGTATATGTCCGTTTTTGTCGCTAGATTCTTTAAGAGATTTTATGATATTTTGTGCAAATTCATTCAATCTGTTGGACTGAAATTATAAGCGTCCTTGTCTCTTCCTTTGCGTAACTTTCCTTTTCTTCAAAATCTCTTCCTTTCCGTGGCCTATTTAATGTTTGTGTAAGGAGAAAAAATAATCGCCATGATAGGCCCCTTGGCGTATTGTATCATTGTGTTTCATCCTTTTGCCGACTAGTTAACTCTTCTTTGCGTTGTTATTCTTTCTCTATGGAGCTTAATTAATTAATTTATTAAATAATTTAATTTGAATTTGTCTTGTATGCAATTTGTCTGTATTAGTAGTTATTTTTCATGAAGTTTTATCTTGGCTAATGATTATTTTGTCAAGGCCATAATAGCGGTGCATCTTAAACAATGAACCTATGAGGGAAAAAAACGAAAAAAGGTTTCTGACATGAAATACGATGTGCATCTGTGAATGAGGAACGATTATATGATCCGCAAAAATGGGAATAGATTGTTTTCTTAGTACAGCAAAAAAGGAAAGTTCTACAAGCACATAAGGAATAAATTTAAATGAATTTTGGATACTTGTAGGAACTTCAACTGTTTCAGATGGATATTCGTAATTTAGGTGACAACATTGTTCTATGATTGTTTCGGTCTTTACTTGACGGAAATTCATCTTGAAAATATGAATAAAAACAATTTTCTAATTTCCGCTAATATTTTATTAACACTTCGATCGTTACGTCATACCATGACTTCTTCAGGTGAGTATTACAAGATACTGAGTATACCATGAAGAAGAAATTCATTTTATAGTACATGGACATAACAAAAATAGAGGGGGTAAAGAAAGTTTTACAATTCTTTTGGGAATCTGAGAAATGATTCAAAAAAGATTCAACAAAGGGGAGTTACTTAATTCTGGTTGGTTATTCAATAATATTTTTTTTTTATGATATCTATTAATTTCTAAAGTTTCTAACAAGTTCAATCTAAAACTTTTGTTTTCTGAGTGTAAAATTTCAAAGTTGCTATTAAAACTATGTCCTGTGTCTAGAAGGTGCTCTGCGTAGGTTGAATTTCCCTTTTTGTTACAATAACATGTTTTATGTTCCCTAAGTCTCGTCTGGAACGATCTTCCTGTCTGACCAACATATACAAAATGGCAAGTACCGAAAGTTAACTTATGAACACCTGATTTCGTGTTCCTAGATGTTTTATCTTTATTATTCTTTATTAGTTTTTCTAGGGAGTTTTTCGTTTTATAAGAAATTCTAAAATTGTGATTCTTCTTTAAATATCTAGCTACCTTTTCTGTTTTTGGTCCCAAGTATGTCAACGAAATGTATTTACTTTCAATTGGATCATTATTTATGGGATATACTAATTTCAAAGCCAGCTTTAATTGTATTTTTGTGAAAAGATTCTCAATAATCGAGACGTTGAAACCGTTGTTCAACGCAATCTGTTTGATAATGTTATATTCTTTGTCAAAATTCTCACGTGACATGGGTATGTTGGCTAATCTATATAACATACTATTGTATGCTGCTAATTTTTGTGAGTATGGGTGGTTTGATGTGAAGTGAATTGTGCTATCTGTATGGGTTGGTTTCCGGTATATTGAAAAAACGTGTTTATTATTAATTTTTGTGATAGTTAAGTCTAAAAAGTTTATACTATTGTTTTTTTTTCCATTCATAAGTGAATTGTATGGTTGGGGATAATTTGTTTATGAAATCCACAAACAAAGAAAATTGTCTATCAGTGCCATTGAATAAACATTGAAAAAATAGAACGTCGTCGACATATCTGTACCAATAAATGAAACATTTAAAATAAGGGCTATTTATTATTCTAGTTTCTAAGGAATCCATAAAAATTTCGGATAGTAACGGGCTCAAAGGATTTCCCATAGTGAGGCCATCGTTATCTATGTAAATCTTGCCGTTGAACGTGAAATAATTTTGTTGCAAGCAAACTGTCAAAACATCCATTCTTTCTTGTTTTATTACCGAATTGGTTCTTTTTCGGAGTAGGAGGTTATCTACTAATTTTATGGTTTCCTTGACTGGTATGGACGGAAATAAATTCTTTACATCAATGGAAATAAGCTCTGCATTATCTGGAACACGTACATCACTTATGTTATTCACCAAATGGTATGTATTCTTTATAGATAATTTTGCTTCAAAATTTGTTTCCGAGAGTATGATTTTAATAAGCAAAATTATCTATAAAGAATACATACCATTTGGTGAATAACATAAAAGATGTACGTGTTCCAGATAATGCAAAGCTTATTTCGTTTGATGTAAAGAATTTATTTCCGTCCATACCAGTCGAGGAAACTATAAAATAAGTAGATAACCTCTTACTCCGAAAAAAAACCCATTCGGTAATAAAACAAGAAATAATGGATGTTTTGACAGTTTGCTTGCAACAAAATTATTTCACGTTCAACGGCAAGATTTACATAGATAACGATGGCCTCACTATGGGAAATCCTTTGAGTCCGTAACTATTCGAAATTTTTATGGATTCCCTAGAAACTAGAATAATAAATAGCCCTTATTTTAAATGTATCATTTATTGGTACAGATATGTCGACGACGTTCTATGTTTATTCAATGGCACTGATAGACAATTTTTTTTGTTTGTGGATTTCATAAACAAATTATCCTCAACCATACAATTCACTTATGAATGGAAAAAAAACAATAGTATAAACTTTTTAGACTTAACTATCACAAAAATTAATAGTAAACACGTTTTTTCAATATACCAGAAACCAACCCATACAGATAGCACAATTCACTTCACATCAAACCACCCATACTCACAAAAATTAGCAGCATATAATAGTATGTTATATAGATTAGCCAACATACCCATGTCACGTGAGAATTTTGACAAAGAATATAACATTATCAAACAGATTGCGTTGAACAACGGTTTCAACATCTCGATTATTGAGAATCTTTTCACAAAAATACAATTAAAGCTGGCTTTGAAATTAGTATATCCCATAAATAATGATCCAATTGAAAGTAAATACATTTCGTTGACATACTTGGGACCAAAAACAGAAAAGGTAGCTAGATATTTAAAGAAGAATCACAATTTTAGAATTTCTTATAAAACGAATAACTCCCTAGGAAAACTAATAGAAAATAATAGAGATAAAACATCTAAGAACAAGAAATCAGGTGTTTATAAGTTAACTTGCGGTACTTGCCATTATGTATATGTTATTCAGAAAGGAAGATCGTTCCAGACGAGACTTAGGGAACATGAATAATGTTATTGTAGCAAAAAGGGAAATTCAACGTATGTAGAGCACCTTCTAGACACAGGACATAGTTTTAATAGTAACTTTGAAATTTTACACACAGAAAACAAAAGTTTTAGATTAAACTTAATAGAAACTTTAGAAATTAATAGATATCATAAAAGAAAAATATTATTGAATAACCAAACAGAATTAAGTAGCTCCCCTTTGTTGAATCTTTTTTGAATCATTTTTCAGATCCTCAACAGATTTGTAAAACTCTCTTCACCCCCACTATTTTTGTTATGTCCATGTACTATAAAATGAATTTCTTGTTCATGGTATACTCAGTATCTTGTAATACTCACCTGAAGAAGTCATGGTATGACGTAACGATCGTAGTGTTAATAAAATATTAGCGGAAATTGGAATATTGTTTTTATTCATATTGACAACATTGTTGTTTTACCAGATTGAGGAGATTTTCCTGATAGCACGAAAGGCCGAGTTCTTTTGAGCGACGCGAAATCGACTGCCTCGTATTCTTCTTCATATTCCCACGGGTTGGGGCTATGCTTTCGGCAGATCTTGCGTTTTGTCATCGTACGGGTGTTGGTTCATTATTTAGTCAACCCATGGGCCCAAATTTATCCACCGCACTGCGAATAATCCACTCAGCAAGATGATTATGGATGGCAACCGTAAAATGGACGAAGCACACGGAATTTTGTCCAAACGGAACACACACTTTGATAAAACAATTTTATCATTTACATATGTTATTAAACGCTATACTTATAAATGGTTATTTGGCAAAATAGGCTGAACAAACGGAAGACGTAGCTTCAACTGTCAAAGTTTTTGAAGTCCCTACTAGATATTCAGTTACTTAAAGAAATATGAAAAATTAATAAAGAGCTGTTCCTACATTTGAGATACAAACGGAGAGGAATGATTACTTACATGATATCAAGATTAAAGAGCTTATAAACATGGGTCCACGAGAGCTTCATTTTCGAGAGACAGGATACTAATGTTTAAATATTTGATTGATTCGGTCTTTACTTGGTGGAAACTCATTTTAATTAAAAAAATGTATATAAGACAGTAATTTATTTCCACAAAAATGTTTGTACTACTACAACAATTGTTTCACTACGATGTGGCTTCTTCGGGTATTACATTGTACTGTCTGATGGTATTCAGTGTAACCAAGTTTGAATACATTGTTAGGTACGTGACCAAATAATGGAAACACAAGTCATAAAAACTGTAGGTGTTTATTGTAGTTTGCCGCTTAAAACGGCATTAAGGAGAGATATTCAGTAATGGAGACTTATCAATATCTATTTGTTCGTTCCAAAGGATTTTACGGGCATTATACCTGTTGATTTCAAGAAATTCTAAAAGTGTTAATCTAGAACTTTTCTTTTCAACGTGGATAATTTCATAATTATTGTTGAAATTATGCCTGAATTGGCGGTTGTGGTTGGACTTGCAGTTTAAACGTTTCTAAGTACGTATTAACAGTCGACGCAACATGTGGCTATGCTTTGTTATGCGTTTTCAATAACTTTGTCGTGTCTGTCGGCGTATTGTGGCCGTTTTTCTCGCAATGTTCGGCTCAACCGCATTAATTGTCGTCGGTAGACCCCTCCTGTAATCCTTTTGTTCGATTGTGGCAGATCTTAATGTACTATACTGGTCTCACAATACTGCTCGTCGTGAATATTCTGCTTGACATACGTTGTTCGACATTTTGGATTATCGTAATGGACCAATTTTTTATCGCCAGTCACGATGCAAAAACGCCTTCCTTTTTTGTTGTTCACACGTGAAAAAACAGCGTCCGACATCTCTTGGCTTCACTTCATACGGCATTCAATTTCCTACCTTTCGGATCATTCCCATTGCTTTTAAATGATGGCAAATGGCTGATTGAGTGACTCCAAGAGGAGCTCGCAAAAGCGAGTTTCTCTTGCGTTTGTGATGGATCTTCATTTAGCCTTGCCTCTAATTATTCATCCTTAATTTTTGGTGATGATCCGAGTCGTTCTTCATCTTCCAAATCAAAATTGCCACTTTTCAATCGGGCAAACCACTTCTCACCCGTTTGTTCAGCTAGACCATGGTCACGATCAGTATTTACTAAAATACAATAACTTGCGTCAGCGTTTTTCTTCATATTGAAGTAATGAAGTAAAACGCTTCGAAACTTCAAAATGAAGGTATTTCCAGATGAAACAATGCAATAATAAATTAGTAGGGACATCTGTTATCAAAATCGCACGGTTTCATTTCTACTCCTAATAGCATCTGCATATCTCAAGATATTCCGCCCAAAATTGGGTGAAGATATTACACTTTGAAGTTTACATAATATGATACGTCAATTGTTATAAATATTCCAACAGTAACATTTTTTCGTAGAACTTTTTGTGGTGCACCACTGCTAGTCAGAATAATATGAAAAGAAATCTGTTTCGTTTGCAAATTCTAATATTTTCTTGCAATATTTTTGCATCTGCCCCTGTTTTCTAGACAAAAAATATCGAACGTTTTTTATTGAATTGGATAATACTAAACAAATTGCTGAAACCGGATTATGATGGAAAGTATTTTAACCAAGATACAAATGAAAACTGCATTGAATCTAATGTACCCGGTAATAAAAGATTTTATAAAAAAAAATACATTTCTATTCCTTACATGTATGGAATACGGGATAAGATTACCAAGTATTATTGAATAAAATTCGATCCAATGTAGCTTTTAGAACGCTCAATAATTGAAAAATTCACAAAAATGACAATAACGATAAAACATAAAAACAATAAATCTGGACTTTCTAAGTTGGCTCGCTCTATGATATATATTGGTCACAGGTTGATAATTTAAGAAAAGAAGTCATGAACACTAGAAGAGTTATAAGCCAGACATCTCACACTCAACATATGCCAGCCATTTAATAGAATTTGGACATTATTTCAACAACTACGAAATTATTCATAATAAAATTAATAGTACATTCCTCACATTGTTGAAGAAGTCAGAAGTAATAGGTGCAAGAACACTAAATTTCTTCTCCATGGGTTGTGAATTCATTGATATAAGGTTTTCGTCTTCAAACCGTCTTTAATTGTGCATTAGAATCTATAATTTTTTTATCTGTTTAGAATATGCATAAGTAGAATATTTCTTTATTTCTATAATGTTTAATGTGCTGATTGCATCTTACGTTTCTTTGTTAAAGATGATTTCAGGTAGGCAAACAATGCTCTTTCCTTGATCTGTTTTGGTGCAAGTTAACTTTTCTTCTTCTTTCTTCTAATATTTATCTATGATGTGAATTTTTCTGCCAATTTGTTATTGTATAACTGTCGATGATAACTTCTACCAACATATGTTCATGGAGGTTGGGTTTGTATATTTTCCTCAGATTTCTCATTATATTTAGTTCAGATTCTATTCCTAGAAATTCTCTATGCGAATTCTTATTTGCAATCCTAGGACCGAATGTTTTTGCTTGTTGTGGAGTTTTTTTTCTTGTTTAATTGGAAACAATTTGACAAATGTCGCGAAGAAGAAAACATTTTCATATTGGTTTGTTTGTGGTGGCACATTCTTTGTAATATCGCTATTTTTTCATTTACTCTTTCGGTTCTGTGATTTATTCCTGAGTTTATTATATTTTTTTCTGAGATAATGCCGATTTTCAATTTGATTTTGTCATCTCAATACTCAAGTTTTATATTCTGAAGAGTGCTTATCTTGAAAGCATTTTAGATGTAACTTAATGTTATCTCGTATCCAGTAGTATGTTTTGATTTCTTCCTTTAGCCGAAATTTTTCTATTTTAAGTTGAATTTTATGTAGACGAGTTTGTGATACGTAATTTCAATGTGATAAAACTGGGGCTTATTCTTCGTTCGACCCACTCCTTTTTAAACCTTTTTTGTTTCTACATGAAACAATAACTGAATATATTAGTGTCGGGTTATGGAGTATTTTATGATATTCACAGGCGTCTTGCAGAAACTATATGTTTTTCAAGCAAAAAAGTTAATACAGGTAATCGAACTATTATTATACGACGGATCGAAAGAGCAATTTTGAAGGAAATATAACATGTTTTATCTTTCCATTGTTGTGACTGTAAACGAGTTTGCCGTTGTAATTAATTTTTTTTATGATCATCTTTACATATATTTCGTATTGAGCATATCATTTTTGTGATGATTTTTATACAAATTTTACAAATCGTTATGAACCACTACCACAAATCGCGAACATAGCCCAAAAAACTGATAACAGAAGCATGAATCCACTCACAGCCTACTGTATTGTTCTGTAAAATTTGATTATCCTGATGACTAAAAGAGAATTCTTTAACATTTTTTCCAGAAAATGGTAGCGGATAGGAAAAAATGAAAGGATATCAAAAATTTGTCAAATGGAAGAGATATAATTTTAAATACAAATTCCGGTTTTCACAAATTTCATGGTTATTTAATACAACAGTTTTTTGGCTATTACAGTAGCATTTTCCGGTAGGTGGTGTTACATGTTGAATAACTGTTATTCAAAATGTAAAATACGACCTAACTGAAGATGCTACTGTGATAGCGAAACAATTTTTGTATTAAATAACAATAAAATTTGGGAAAATCTGAATAACCTTATTTAATATGGATTTTCATCAGGTGAAAACTGATTCAATTAAATATGGAAGAGATATTTTTTCCTTTTATTCGAACCACAAAAAATTCAGAGGGGAAAAAATTGTCCATATATTAATACCCTATAGATTTTAGAAAATAATGGACAAGTCATATGATGTATAACTCAAAGTGAAAAATAAATGCAATTCTCAGCTGAATACCTTGAGAAATGTAGATGCTTTCAGGAAAAAACTTTGAAAAAATTCAAATTTCAACACGCCAAAATCTCGAAAATGATGCGTTTGCGGACTCATGTATCTGAAACTTTTATTCTCGACATCATCCACGTTATCACAGTTTCTCATTTGTATCTCCAATTCCAGAATAGTCAGCAAGGGGTGAGCAAAAATTTTAACTTTTGGACGGCTATGAATAAAATACTAATAATTATATAACTCATGTTTTAAAGAACCAATAAAATCCATAAATTCCCCATAGTTACGGCGTATTGATAAATGACTGTACCCCTGACGACGTGGTATAATCGTTTTGGTGTTTCGCCTCCTGCCATATTGTGAACATTTTCATAGTTATGTTCTTGGATGTTCGCCAAATAAAATAAAATTCAAGCTCAAAGAAATGTCCTTCAATTTTTCAAAATACAGCGCTTTGATTATAGTTCTAGTGTTGAAATATTATTCATTATATAATCGTAAGGAATACCAACTCGAGCATAGACAATATATTTCGATTATACGAACCTCTCCACTCGACGTATTTCGTGAAACACCACTCGAGCTGCGCTCTTGTGATGTTTCGCGAACTTTGTCTGGTGACTCGGTGTATAATCGAATATTGTCTATGCTCTTGTGATATTACAACTGAATATTTTTTCAAAGGGATGCATCTTGTTAGAAAGGTTGAACCTTGATATTAATAACAAATAAATGCTACGACTCCGATCAACACAATTTTTCGGTACATTGTCGATTGTTTGGGGCTCAATCTCAAGGTCATAAATGGCAACTTCTATTTCGTGTTTCAAGGCATCAATCCTTTTGAGATGATTAGCGTAACATTTATCCTTACTGAATACATACAAAAATAGTCCAAAGGAGTCAAATCACAGCTTAATCGATAAAGATTATTTTTCTGGGAAAAAATTTGACCATGCGATCATTAGCCAAATGTGCCAAGTGGAAACCCATCGGATGGTGCTTCATATTTTGCACAATTTTAACTTTACAAGCCTTCATGACGAGGTCTTTATGCGAAGGTCTCCTCAGAGAAGGTCTCCTCAGTTCTTGAGCACGATGACGAGTTGATGTTTATGGATGTTCAGCCACATTCTGGGCAAAAGCAACAATGTTTTCAGGTATGTTAACTCCACGAGGACGTGAACGGGTTGTTTTATCAAATAACGATCCAATTTCACGAACTCACAAATCAGGGCATTTCATTTCTATTGAAATTTCCACGTAAAGTTTCAACAGTTTGGATAAAAAATTAACCACTTTGGAAATAAGTTTTAATATTTCTCAGCTGTGTTCAAGCGTAAATCCACCCAGTTCGTTAATGTCAAATATTGAACTGACTTTCTATCAAAACAAGAACGACAGAAGTATTGCGGACTCGAAGTTACCTTTACTTCGAAATGCAAGCTCTAGATGACCCACCCTTTATCTACTATACAAGATTTCATTTGAATCAGTCCTCTGGATGGAAATTCATTTCAATTAAATAAAAAAATAGAGAAAGCATATATTCACAATTTATTAATTCACAAAAATTTTTTAGGTTTATATTTTGAACTTGCTTTAAAAGATACAACTTCACATCCATGGTGTATATAAAAACGTTATAAAGGCTGGTACAAATAAGATTCAATTTTGGACCCTTATTTTCTCAAATTTCCACCTAAAAGATGGCTATATAAGATGTGAAGTTGTAATTTTAACAGTTAGTTCAGAATGTAAACCTGAAGAAGCCACAGTATTTCCGAAACAGTTCTTGTGGATTAATGAATTGTGGAATTATTTTCATTACTTTATTTAATGAATTATAAAAACAAACTTTGAATATCAAAACCGATTCAAACTGTTAGTCTCTTACAATTTTAATTTCGGGAAATTTTATCCAAAAACTTCTAAAATTAAATAAACGTATAAAATCACAACCCATTATACAATATCAGATGGAATAACAACACTGTAAATATAATTAAATCAATTAAAATTGATAAATAAATAAATATTATATTTGAATGTTTCGTTTCAACCATGCGCACCTGAACTCTTCAGACAGCCATGGCGCGCATGTCTGCCTGGGACCAAATGTTTTTGTTTCTGATATTATATTTATGACTAAATTTTTCTCAAAAATATACAACATAATCTTAAGAAATTTTCCAAAACGAATTGGTTTGAAAAATTTAATATAATTCAATATTTAAATGAGTTACTTCAAAAAAAAATTTTTTTTGATTAAAATTGTAGGAGACTAACAGATTGAATCTGTTTTCATATTCAAAGTTTGTAATAATGCTTCTATCAAGTAAAAAACCGCGTCTTATTATTTTATTTTGTATATAATATATAATTATTTTAGGCTATCAAATAAAAAAATTCATTATATAAATATCAAGTGGTTTAACGAAGACCACAAAGTGCTTTACAAACTATGTGTGATTTTTGTGGTGAGCATAGAACATAGAGTACCTTGGATTTTAAATGTACCTAATTTTAATCAAACAGAAATTTATATATATATATATATATATATATATATATATATATATATATATATATATATATATATATATATATATAGTTATTTATATTATATTAACTATATATAAATAATTATATTATTTTATATAGCTATTTATTCGCAATTGATTTTATCTGTTGAACGTGAAGTTGGACTGACGTTATCTGAATTCTAATTATTTTTGAGGATGTGCTACATGTTTTGAGAGTTCTTGAAGTTATTTATTTAAATATTTTAAATATTTCACATAAATTAGTTTTGGAGAAGTTCTTAAAATTATGTTGTGTATTTTTTAGAACAATTTAGTTTTCATGAATAAAAGATCAGGAACAAAACATTTTGTCACAGGCAGGCATGCGCACCACGCCTGTCTGAAGAGTTCAGGTGCGCATGCTTGGAAAGAAACATTCGAATATTTATTTATTAATTTTAATTGATAATTTATATTTGTTGTATTTTTTATTCGATTTGATATTGTATAATAAGTTTCGATTTTATATGTCTTTAAAATATAAGCAGTGCTTATAAGACATTAATTTAATTCTAAAAAGTTTTCAATGAAAGATTTTGAAATTAAAATTGTAGGAGACTAACAGATAGAATCTGTTTTGATATTCAAAGTTTGTAAAAATCCTTCTATCAAGTAAAAAACCGCTTCTTATTATTTTAAATTATAAAAACTTTCGAAGCCGAAAAAACTCTTCAGAACAAATTGATAAAAATATAATTCAGATAGGTGCCGACGTTTCGGATAATCCAATAATCGTCAGCAAACGCTACGTGCAACTTGAAAAAAATTGGATTCTGATAGCAAGGTTGTGTTCATAACGTTCACGAATGCTAAAAACATACATCTAAATTATTATTTCAGAATTTTTTCTATAAGTCTTTTTCATTGGTAATTTTGAATATTTGAATTTTTATATATCTTTAAACAAGAACACCGTTTCTAAGATGTTATTTATCATTAAATAAATAAATTATAATTTTGTGGAGGTTTAAGGATTTATTTTCGTGAAAAATGCAAACGTTATTAATAACTTTAATCAGCTATGCATTCAGTAAATTTATTTTGTCTATTCCAATAATTTCCTTCACCTTATCAACGAGTGTTCATAATATATAAAAATTATTTTGAAACTCCTAAACAAATTGGAAGAATTTGTATATTTTGAAAAATAAAACATTTCTACGATTCACCAATCAAGGTAAAGTATTAGTTCCCAACAAGCATTCAGATAGGTTCTCTACCTTTTCAGTAGCATCATGATTCATGAATTAAGAGCCTACTGCTTACTCCACTTACCCCATAATTGCAACGCATAACACGGAGATAAATTCAAATTTATATTAAAATATTCATTTAAATGTATCTTCTCAACACCCACTGATACAAAACATATTCAGAATGAGAGAATTCTCATTCCAAGTTCAAACCGTTGGTACAGTTATGTGAGTTGCCCAAGGCGGCTTTTTTTCTGCAAAGGGACCAGTTTTTGAGTGTGAATCTTATAATCACAATCAACGTCTTGATTAGCCGTACGGAAGATTGACGTTGAATAGTTAACGTTCAAGAAAACGAGTCCAATTGTGTGTTCCTTTTATTTAGTTATCACAATTTTTCATAGTTTAACGTATACACCAGCGGTAATGAGCTTCACAGTGAAATTGAATGAAATAGAAAATAAAATAAAAAGGCCTTTTACTTGATAGAAGAAATATAACAAAATTTGAATATTAAAACAAATTGATATATGTTTATCTTCTACAATTTTAATTTAAAACATTTTTATTCAAAAAACTTTTAGAATTAAATTAATGTCTAAAACAAGCACCGCTTGCATTTAATAGACGTATATAATCTAAACTAAATATACAATGTCAAATGGAATAAATAAACCAAAAGATATACGAAAGTCATTAAAATTAATAAATTAATATTTAAAGGAGACAAAATTTGTTTCTGGTCTTGCCTTCAGAGCGCCATTTGCATTTTAAAAACATGAACACACTTGAAGGACCTCTCAAAGAATATAATTTATTTGAAATATTTAATATATTTAAATATTCGAATAAGTAAATTCAGAAATCTCTCAAAGCATGCACTATATCTTCAAAAAACAAATATAGTTCCAAGCAATTCCGTCTTCAGTACTGAAATATATTCAAAATATCAAAATCAAAAAACTAACCTACATCAAACAACTCACCACGTGTAAATGAATAATGTTTCGAGACATAGATCATCTTTATAATTCAAGATTGATCTATGCTCTAACAGAATCAAAGAACAGTGTGAGTTATTTTCAAGGTTTACTTAAGTTCATTGACATTGCATAATGAGATAATGAGAAAAAAAAAATAGAAAATATTTGTGGTAGAAACAAAATTTTTTTTCACTTTCAATAAAATTCATGAAACATGGGTTTGGATGAACACAATTTTCGAAAACTTTATGCAAGAAGTTTGAGCAAAACAAGTTTTTACGAATTATTATGTTCAATCACCAATTAGTTTCAATATATTCTTTCTATTTCAGACGAAAGTAGACTTAACAGAAAGGCTTCTGTTATTCGTGTTTTGAAATAAGGTTAGTTTAATATTTGAGATTAACAAAATGGCTCGATTTCTTTTTGAACAAAACTCGGAAATCTCAAAAATTTATTTCCAAAATGGCGAATCTTCTATCCAACTTGTTAGAAATTAACGTGGAAAATTTAATAGCAATTAAATGCCCTCACGGCAATTTGTGGATCAATTTGTTTGTATAAACTGGATTGTTATTTGATGAAATAACCCATTAACGTTCTTGTACAATAAAAATACCTGAAAACATTGCTGATATGGCTGATCATCTATAAACATCCACTCGTCATCGTACTCAAATGAGCATTTCTCGTAGTTCTCTGGGGATAATTTCGCATAAAGACCTCATTATAAAGGCTGACAAAGTTCGACTAGTGCAAGAAATGAAGTCTCGTGACCATCCGATGCATTTCCACATCGCTCAATGGGCTAACGATCGCATGGTCCAAGATGAGCAATTTCCCAGAAAAATCATCTTTAGTGATTAAACTCTTTTTCACCTTGGATGAGTGTTCGAAACATGTCCAATGGTACGTGTCCCATGTGATGAAATAGTTTCGAGAGCAGTGTCCTGACAAGACTAACAAACGTAAGTACGCCTGAAAGGACTCTCGGGCGCAATCTATTACTGATTGCACATGTTGCGAAATGACATATTTATTTTTGCTCAGGAGTCTGTCGTCAAAGTTTGAAGAGCCGAGGGAGGATTGTGAATTTAGTTTGATTTTTTAAGAGAATATTTCTTATTAATTTATATTGTATGAATTATTTCTCTCTTATAAAGATATGTATTAGCAATGATTGACAACATTAGACTGAAGGACCCAAGGTTGATGGCCGTTTACTCGGCGATAAATTACTGTTATTATTATTATTTCTCTTGTTTAAACTTATCTGCTGTAATTCAGGAATGTATATTTAAATTGAACTTTTTTAATATCAAGAAATTAATCCTCAAATTCTTGTGAAGCTCTCGGTTGAAAATTCTGATTTTGCGAGGGAGCTTCCACCTATTAGTTCGGGAGACGGCGTTTCGTTTTCGAGCATGCGAATCTGAAACTCATTAGACAAGGCGTGATGCGCAGCTCTGCCTGTGACGCCGGTGACCCATGTGTCCGCTTAGAACGCTGATCTTCAAACGCAGTGCCTTCCTCTATTTGAACCTGGCGGGGACGGTTAGTCACGAATCTGTTGACTGGTCGGGTCCTCTATCGGTACGCCGATCAAACTACAATAGAGCAAGCCAGGTTCCTGGACGAGGAGCGAAGAAGTTGTTCGCTAAACAAATGGAGCTCTCGAAAGGTAATGTAGATTTTGCGAGGGAGCTTCTTCCTCTTAGTTCCGGAGACGGCGTTACGTTTCCGAGCATGCGCATCTGAAACTCGTCAGACAGGCTCTGCCTGTGACGCCGGTGACCATGCGTCCGCTTGGAACGCTGATCGTCAAACGCGGTGCCTTTGCTCTATTTGAACCTGGCGGAGATGGTAAGTCATGAATTTGTTGACTGGTCGGGACCTCTATCGGTACGCCAGTCATACTACGACAGAGCAAGGCAGGTTTCTGGACGAGGAGCGAAGAAGTTGTTCGCTACATACTTCCCCTCCAGTGAGCGTCGATAAGGGTCACGGGATAGGACGTTGGGTGTAGGCAAGGATAGAGTCCGCCGCTGGGCTGGTCGCGGTACCACCTCCAGCGGGGATCTGTGGAACGAACAGAAAGGCTGTCTCGGTAATATGGATAGGGCGCAATTAGGGCCACCTAATGAATGGGTTGGTTCGCTCTTAAAGCAAACCCTCCCAATCACGTCGGGATCACCAATGAAGCTCTCGAAAGGGAGCTTCCACCTCTTAGTTCGGGAGACGGCGTTTCGTTTCCGAGCATGCGCATCTGAAACTGGCCAGACAGGCTTGATGCGCAGGCTCTGCCTGTCACGCCGGTGACCATGCATCCGCTTGGAACGCTGATCGTCAAACGCGGTGCCTTTGCTCTATTTGAACCTGGCGGGGACGGCTAGTCACGAATTTGTTGACTGGTCGGGTCCTCTATCGGTACGCCGATCAAACTACGACAGAGCAAGGCAGGTTTCTGGACGAGGAGCGAAGAAGTTGTGGGCTACACTTGGTTTACTTGTTTTTTTAATTTTTTTCCCTTTTATTTATTTAATATTATTATCCTGATACTCCTAGATCTTCTGTGAAGATCCCTGAAAAGCTTTTTCAGCTTGTGCAAGCGAAGAGTTCAGTTGTGTTCTGGGTAGGCTTTTCAAGTCACAGCACTGTTAATTTTTGTGAAATTAACAGTGAAATGGTGGCTGACACCCGTCCAACTAGAAAATTTCTTTTCCACCTGAACAGAATTCGAACCTGAACTTTCAGGTCACGAGCCCAATACTCTACCACTGAGCTGTCCGCACAAATATTTTTCCTTTAGATTATGATAAATACCTGAGCATACTGCGAGAAATATTTTTCCAAATGTACCAGGGGGAATACGAAAGAAATATTGCAATTTACTACAGGTATATTCTGAATATGAAAAAATTATTGAAAAATATAGATGATCCAGAAATATAGGTGAATATTCACGTATATAACTTAAGTATAAAACGAAAAGTGACCATTAGTCTTCCATGAACAGGAATTGCATCCCATAATTTTCTATTTTACTTTACAATATGGTGTGTTATTAAATCCACCAGCAGTTCAAATTGTATTGCTGACATACGAATAAAATTTGTAAACTGCCTTGCCTCCTTCAACGCAACTCATTTATGAGTTCAATGAGTTCAACCGACTTTCAAATCAATTAGACGATTCACCCAGCATTGATTGAAGAAAAAACATCTGAAATTCCAAATCTTGTGTATTTCAAAAAATAAGATATGCAGCACTTCTTTAAGACCGGTAATTGTGGTGCAAAAAAGATTCATGCATTATTGAAACATTGACAAGCCCCTTTTTTCAATAATTTGAATTATTATCGATATTTAATTCTACATAAAATCGAATAATTTACGAGAAATTTCTAGTTTCGGTAATAGATTCTTCTATATAGCCTTCAGCTACACTTGAGGAACGCCAACCACCAGATCTTTTTAAACTTTATGAATCCCCACCTCCCTCAGCTATCATTTAGGCTAAGGATCTTCTCAATCCGTATCCGGTATATCTTTCCGGATTTTCTAAATTAAGATATTTTGCAATTTGTCCTGTTGTACCACTTATAGTATGGAAACCTGCATGCTGAGGGTAACATCTACCACTGCGATATGCAATGAATAGTCTTCTACTATTCATATATTTAGGTCTCAAATTAATATATTCACGATATAAATTGCATGGGTCGAAGGGACATCCTCCCTTTATAATATTGAAGCTTCTTGATCGGTGAGTTTTGCCGTCTCCAATAAAAACAACAAAATAACGGCCATTATCTTCCACGTCTTCCAAAGTTGAACGGATAAGGTCAACTCTACGGCATGCCCCGAAAATACCAAATATTAAAATAATTTTAGTCAACTACCACTTCTCATCAGGAGCTACAAAGATGAATTTGGTAACTTGGTCTGCACTTAATACTTTAGATTTTGTTGGATTGTAATCAACACATTGTTGTTTAAGAACTGCAATAGTTTTTGGAAATTTACTAACGTCCATATTTTCTTTAACCGCCAGACAACTTTTTATCATCGAGAATTTGCTCCATAAGGTTGATGCTTTCATGGATTTAGCTTTCTGCGATAAATAAATCAGAAGAACATCATCACTCACTTTGCTGTCGCCACTTACAAAATAGTTCAAACTCCTTCTCATATCTGCATGTAATGACTTAGTAGGCAGTAATTGTGCACTTACTATTGCCGCTTCTAGAGATATTTGTTCTTTAGGAGAAAGCCTTTCGATACTGTAGAACAATAATTATTTATTGAAAACACTGACATCTACTGTCATGATGCAATCGTTGCTATGTGTTTCTAACAATAATTCATCTCAGCCATAGACAAAATACATCGCCTATGTCTCAGAGCACCGTAAAACTTTTTACGGAGCGCCAGCACGAAAAAGGGTCAGTTTTGGTACTCTAAAT
Source organism: Megalocaria dilatata (assembly GCA_034642435.1). Taxonomy (NCBI): domain Eukaryota; kingdom Metazoa; phylum Arthropoda; class Insecta; order Coleoptera; family Coccinellidae; genus Megalocaria; species Megalocaria dilatata. The sequence goes on along the minus strand of CM067859.1, from coordinate 59,381,313 downwards.
TGACATATAATGATGGGGTTTTCCGAATAGTATAATGAAAAGTAATTTCTCATTTCATTCCAATTAAAATACGATTAACATTTATTGCAACAATAGTTGGTAACAAAGGGCATAAGGAGTTCACATTTTTCGTCAAGTATTCTGTTAACAGCCTCATATCTAACAATTATGTTGATCAGCAAACGAGCAGCGCGAAAAAACAAAACTGAACAATTTCAAATATTGGATGGAGTAGTCCGTTACTTTGTAATAGTTCATATTAATTGTAATGAACTGAGAAATTACTTTGTTTTCTATCATTTTATTTATTATACAGTTTACAGATTATACAGTGACTCGAGTTTCGTAATGATACTACATTTTCAAACTGAATAAACAAATAATGTCTCAAATATTATATATATATATATAGATATATATATATATATATATATATATATATATATATATATATATATACTACTCTGTCAAGAAAGTACCGGGAATTTTCAATTAAAACAACATTTTTACATTTAATCGTCAAAATTTATTGGGTCGCCTTCAAAATAGGCTACATTTACTCCAATACATCTATGCCAACGGCACTTCCAATTATCGAAACATTTTTTGTAGGCGCTTTCCGGGATGGACTTTAGCTCTCGCGCCGAATTTTGTTTTATGGCTTCAATCGACTCAAAACGGGTGCCACGAAGGGGCAATTTTAGTTTTGGGAAGAGGAAAAAGTCGCAGGGAGCCAAATCCGGCGAATACGGTGGTTGCTGAAGCACGTTTGTTGAGTTTTTGGCGAGAAAGTCAGTCACAATCGTAGCTCGGTGAGAAGGCGCGTAATCGTCATGCAGAATCCATGAGTTATTCGCCCACAAATTTGGCCGCTTCTTACGGATACGCTCACGCAAACGTTTCATAACGCCTAGGTAATACTCCTTGTTTACCGCCTGACCCTCTGGAACGAATTCGTAGTGCACCACGCCACGGATATCGAAGAAATCAATGAGCATCACCTTCATTTTCGAGCGGCTTTGGCGTGATTTTTTCGGTTTCGGCTCATTTTTTGCCACCCATTTCGATGATTGCTGGCTTGTTTGCATATCGTACTCGTAGACCCAGGTCTCATGACCAGGTATAATGCGTTCCATGAATTTAGAATGGGAATTACAGCGATCCAGCATGTCTGAAGCAACCTGTTCGTGATGACGTTTTTGAAGAAAATTCAGGTCTTTCGGTACGAGTCGTGCGGCCACCTTTTTCATGGCCAAAATATCAATCAAAATCGTACGTGCGGACTCGTGGGATATCCTAATATCATGTGCTATCTCTCTCAAGCTGGTACGACGGTTTTCCAGCACCCTTTCCTTAATTTTATCGACGTTATCTTCGATCGAAGCCGTCGATGGGCGTCCGGAACGAGGCAAGTCTTCGACCACTTCACGACCGTCCTTGAAGGCTCTGTACCATGATATGCACGAGTTTTCGATAGAGCATTATCACCAAAGGCCTTTTGCATCATTTTCAATGCATCGGCACACGAAAATTCATTTGCAACACAAAACTTTAAACAAATTCTTTGCTCAACGCAATCACCCATAGTAAAAATCGGCACGCACTCTGACATCGACTGACTCAATCAGCTGTTGCAAACACACTAGTTGACAGATCCCGCTCAAGCTTGGCATAGTAATTAAGGACAGTGGTACCAACCTAGGAAAAAAATTTTTTACCTGCCTCATTGCCCCGCCAGATTTAAATCGATAGTTCCAGGTACTTTCTTGATAGAATGTATATTTATATATATATATATATATATATATAAGAATGTTATCAATTTTTATTTTTATAATAGAAGAAATAGACGATTTGATGTCTTGATTCTGAAAGATTTTATTTTCTTTAGTTTGAAATATAACATTATAACATACACAAAAAAATAATAACATACAAAGAAATAAAAAGAGAAAAAATAAAAAGAAATAGCTTACTAACCTGGAAGAAATCAAAAACAATGCTATTTCTTCGGGTTTCTCAATTCACATTTCTAAAATATGAGTAAATATAACATGAGGTAGTTTAAGGTTAGAATCTGAGGCATAGAACATGGAACATGAAGATACAAAGTTGTTTTCCCTAAAAATAACAGTTTTATTTTTACATCCCCCACACAAAATATGCACCCCTCATTTCATGTTTGTGTTTTCACATGGGAGCAACTTAGTTACATGAAAATAATTATTGGACTTCCTTTTATTTCCAATATCTATTTCATATATAGTGTTAGAAATTTTTTTCACTATTGGAAAAGGTTCTATTCTTATTTCATCAAGTTTTTTTCTATTCAATTTCGATCTATTTTCAACTCAAACATAGTCTCCAATTTTAAAATGATAATGTTTCCTATTCTTGTCGATCAGTTTTTTATTGTATTCATGATAGCGTAAAGAATTTTTATATGCTATTTCCTTATCTTTTGGTAAATTTCTCTCTTTAATAAGTATAAGTTCTTCGGGAGCAATGGCATCAGTTCTGCCACAAAATAAATATTCTGGGCTATATCCAGTTGAAGAATGGTCTGTTTTATTGTATTCTTCAATACATTCATCGGCTATTTTCGTCTATGCCCTAGTTTTCTTTTCGTTTTGTTTGCACCTTTTTCTGTTCACTAATGTCTGATTTAGTCGTTCATTCAGACATTAGAAAAAAGACAATCTACTGTTGTGAAAATCATTTGTATATTCAAACTTCTCATATGTTGTCTGAATTTTTTCCTGGGTATTGATCTGTTAATAGTGTTTTCATTGGTCGTTCATCTTGAATTTTATTAATTAATTTGATGAAATCTTCGTTTGTTTGGTGTCTTGAAGTGCTCGCAAATGCATATCGAGTAAAATGATCCACTAAGAGATGAAGGTATCTTTTTGAAGAGCGGTTTCCAGCAAAACCTGTCTAATGACATTTCGAATGGTTCCTTTGCTGAGTCCAGTTCAGAGAGAAATGAATACTTTTGGCCTACTCTCGTTTTTAAGTACAACATATGTCACATGATCCACAAACTTCTTTGGTGAGTGAATCAATATTCTGATTGTAATAAAACTTCCTTAATTTATTATTTATCTTACTAGCACAAATGTGGCCATAATGCTTGTGCATTTTTCTGATTAAATCTTTTCCGAAATCATTCGATAAAATTATTTATTCGTTTTTCTTGTGCAATTAGTAATGTATCTCTTTCTGTACAACAATTCTTCTCATATTATTCATCTTCAAGAGATTATTCTGTTGATCGTTGTTTATTTCGTTTAATTCTACCAAATTAACTGTTCTTATATATTCCTCCATATTCTCCGTTTCTTCCAGAACTGGGTTTCTGGAAAGGTAATATGCTTCTACATTTCCTTTTCCAGGTTCATATCTAATCTCAAAATCGAATTGTGATATAAAATTCAACATGTCACCCAGCTCTTCATCTGGTCTTCTATGAAAATCTTTACCTTCTTATGGCTTAAGGTCAGTAACAACAATAAATTTATGTCCTATTAGCCAATATTTCCAAAATTTAATTGCCTCTTTAATTGCCAGACATTCTAGGAATATTGCTTTCTTGTTCTTTTGATATTTATTCAGTTATTTAGAAAAATATGCTACGTGCTTTCTTTCACCATTATTCTGTTTTTGTTTAAGAACAGCTCCTACTCCTTGAAAACTGGCATCAGTATATATAGTAGTATAAGCACTTAGGCTGAAAATTGCAAGAATTGGCTCAGAACAAAGGATGTCCTTAACCTTATTGAAAGATTCCTGACAAGACAATGACCAATTGAATTTTACATCTTTTCTCAGTAAGTTATGCAAGGATTCTAATAATCTAGCTGAATCTTTTATATTTTTGTGATAAAAATTAACTTTACCCAAAAATTGACTTATCTTCTTCTGAGTATCTGGTGGAGAAAAATTCCTAATGGAAATTAAATTGTCATTTATAGGTCGTACTGTATTGTTTCCAACAATATGTCCTAAATAGTTGACTTCTTCTTCTGCAAAGTTACACTTGAAAAATTTAAGTCTGAATCCATTATTACATATTGCTTTCAAGAGACTCTCCAAATGTTCTATATGTTGGTCAAATGTTGAAGAGAATATTAGAACATCATCTATATAATTATTGAATTATATCAGTCCTTACTTGGTGAAAATCCATATTAAATAATTTGAAATAAGGTTATTCTGATTTTCACAAATTTTTATTGTTAAACTCACAACAATTGTTTCGCTATTACAGTAGCATCATCAGGCAAGATCACATTTTGAATAACTAAGCTTGTTTCCGAAATCCGTGGCTATTTATATTACAGTAACTACAATAAATTTTTATCGGGCACTAAAACCCAAAAAAGGGTCCCTGCAAATTCCAGCTTATCTGAATATATTTAACAGAGGTGAGCTATTTAAATCTATTTGTTCGTTAAGTAATATTCCAGTTTTATTATGTTTATTTATCTCTAGGGATTCTAACAGATTTAAGGCATAACTTTTACTTTCTATATGTAGAATTTCAAAGTTATGGTTGAAAGTATGTCCTGTTTCTAACAAATGGTTGGAATATGTAGAATTGCTTTTATTATTGAGGAAACTCTTCAAATGTTCGCACATCCTATGACGGAAAGTTCTTCCAGTTTGACCTATGTAAATTTTAGGGCAATCACCGCAGGTTAACTTATAAACCCCAGATTTATCATCCTTATGTGTGTAGTCTTTATTATTTTTGATAAATTTACTCAAGTTTGAATTAGTTTTAAATGAAGTTCTCAAATTTTATTTATTTTTGAGGTATGTAGCAATTTTCTCAGAAATACCTTTAGTGTAATTTAAGGAAATGTATTTAAACTTTTCTTTTATATTAGGAAACACCATATTCAAAGCTATTTTATTATTTTTATTCATCAATAATTTGTCTATCAACTTTGGATCATATTCATTATTAAAAGCTATTTGTTTAATTATGTTAAGTTCTGAAATATAATTTTCTCGATTCATGGGAATATTAACTAATCTATGGATCATACAATTAAATGCTGATAATTTTTAGAGGATGATTTGATTTATTGTGTATAATAGAATCCGTATAGGTTGGTTTGTGAAATATTGAAAAATCATGTGAACTATTTATTCGAGTAACAGTTAAATCAAGAAAATTAATAGAATTATTAAGCTCGGTTTCCATAGTGAATTTAATTGAAGGATGTATTTCATTGATGAATAAAAAGAATTTTTTCAAAAGTCTGTCTGTACCTGTGAAGCAACAGAAAATATCGTCTACATATCTATACCAATATAAAAAGTATTTCTTAAGAAATACTTTTTATATATTTTTTCCTAGGTTGGTACCACTGTCCTTAATTACTATGCCAAGCTTGAGCGGGATCTGTCAACTAGTGTGTTTGCAAAAGCTGATTAAGTCAGTCGATGCCAGAGTGCGTGCCGATTTTTACTATGGGTGATTACGTTGAGCAAAGAATTTGTTTAAAGTTTTGTGTTGCAAATGAATTTTCGTGTGCCGATGCATTGAAAATGTTGCAAAAGGCCTTTGGTGATAATGCTCTATCGAAAACTCGTGCATATCAGTGGTACATAGCCTTCAAGGACGGTCGTGAAGTGGTCGCTCATCGACGGCTTCGATCGAAGATAACGTCGATAAAATTAAGGAAAGAGTGCTGGAAAACCGTCGTACCAGCTTGAGAGAGATAGCTCATGATCTTAAGATATCCCACGAGTCCGCACGTACGATTTTGATTGATATTTTGGGCATGAGAACGGTGGCCGCACGACTCGTACCGAAAGACCTGAATCTTCTTAAAAAACGTCATCGCGAACAGGTTGCTTCAGACATGCTGGATCGCTGTAATTCCGATTCTACATTCATGGAACGCATTATAACTGGTGATGAGACCTGGGTCTACGAGCACGATATGCAAACAAGCCAGCAATCATCGGAATGGGTGGCAAAAAATGAGCCGAAACCGAAAAAACCACGTCAAAGCTGCTCGAAAATGAAGGTGATGCTCATTGTTTTCTTCGATATCCGTGGCGTGGTGCACTACGAATTCGTTCCAGAGGGTCAGACGGTTACAAGGAGTATTACCTAGGCGTTATGAAACATTTGCGTGAGCGTATCCGTAAGAAGCGGCCAAATTTGTGGGCGAATAACTCATGGATTTTGCATGACGATAACGCGCCTTCTCACCGAGCTACGATTGTGACTGACTTTCTCGCCAAAAACTCAACAAACGTGCTTCAGCAACCACCGTATTCGCCGGATTTGGCTCCCTGCGACTTTTTCCTCTTCCCAAAACTAATATTGCCCCTTCGTGGCACCCGTTTTGAGTCGATTGAAGCCATAAAACAAAATTCGGCGCGAGAGCTAAAGTCCATCCCGGAAAGCGCCTATAAAAAATGTTTCGATAATTGGAAGTGCCGTTGGCATAGATGTATTGGAGCAAATGGAGCCTATTTTGAAGGCGACCAAATAAATTTTGACGATTAAATGTAAAAATGTTGTTTTAATTGAAAATTCCCGGTACTTTCTTGACGGTGTAGTATGTTCCACAATTGATTTAATAATATTCATACAGAATAAGCACACCCAGATCATAAGACTATACACCAATTAAAACGGAAACCCAATATCAAAATCAATAATTAGTTATTTGAACCTGGTAAAAACTTTTTATATTTAAACCTAAAACTCAACGGTCTATAAAGTTTGAGAGGAGCCAAAACACAATTATATAAGGAATATATAGAAAAAGAAAATGAGCCTCGGAAGAAGGCAGTCCGGAACACAGGTGGGGAAAGCATGCCCCTGAATCTTTCATTTACGTTATGTATATCGGACCTAAACCGTATCTTATTATATAAATAGGGAGGAGATTTAAACCATACAATTGAATGGAATAAAACCGCAGAGTGTAGCTCACGTCTCTGCTCCAGCGACAGGACTTCAGTTTATGAATAACTGGTTCAAACTTTCTGATGCCAAATATTAATCTCAAACGTGAGCGCTGAACTCTCTGAATTCTCATCTTATCCTCCAGACGCAAGCAGGGACCGTAAGCAGCGTCACAAAATATGAAATCACTCAGAACCAGAGAATCCGTAAGTAATGTTTTATTTTGTTCTGACAGCAGGTGTCTATGTGGCCACCACCGTCTTAATGCAACATAAGCTTTTTGAACACAGGATGACACATGTTCAGTGAACCGAAGGTCTGTATCCAGAATAACTCCCAAATCCCAAAATTTTATGTGACACACTCTGCCGCCCTACCAAAAAACAAAAACCTCAGTTTTATCCGGATTCAACAATAAATGGTGTTTCAGAGAATTATCCCCCAAGCAAGCCAGATCATCGTTGATCTCCTCAGCTGCTCGCTCAACATCTGATGCCCTTAATGCATACAAGGGCTGAGTATCATCAGCGTACTGATAATCAGTGCAAAATCTCAGTCCTCTCGTTATGAATAAAGTGTAAATGCAGAAAATAACATGAGCAAGTACTGAGCCCTGTGGCACCCCACATCTTACAGTGTCAATCTTAGATCTACCCCATCATGTTTCAACGAACTGGCGCCGGTTCTGAAGATAATCAACCATTAAGTCAACAGCAGATGCAGAGAAACCTATATGTTTCAGAATCGCAATAAGAATCTTATGTTCCACTCTATCAAATGCTTTGGAGCAATCTAATAATGTCAAAACACAGATTTCACCACAATCTACCTTAGTGATGATAGAGTCAATAACATCAAGGAGAGCTGTGTAATAACCATATCCCCTCCTAAAATCAGACTGGCGAGGTGGTAAAATACTATATCTATCCTGGTGTAAAACCATTCTATTTACCAAAACTTTTTCAAAAATCTTAGCACACGGCGATAAAATAGAAATTGGGCGGATGCCATTTCAACTGGTAGGGTCAGTAACCTTTGGAAGCGGTAAAACCCTCGAAATCTTCCACACTTCTGAAAACTTTGAATCCAGCATACAACTGTTGAAAATGTTAACCAAAATCTTCGGAATATGTGGCTGCACTTAAGCAGCATTTCAACATTCAACCCATCCGGACCTGTAGCATTAGATTTGGTAGATCTCAAGAAATCTGTAACTTCCTCCTCATCGGTCAATGTAAAAATTAGTTCCTCCTCAAAAGACGTGAAACTACTTGTGTTATAAAAATCAATAATTGAAGCATCGTTGAAATTTTGACCGTGTGACAACTGAAGGAAGAATTTGTTCAACTCCTCCGGCAAATCCCTGCTCAATGATATTCTATTATTTGACGATCTATTATGTATATTGAGTTTAGAAAGTCTCCTCCAGAAAACTTTACGATTTCTCTCGTTCTCAATTGAAAATTGTAGATAAGTCTGCTTCTCACGATTGACAGCGGCACTAATGTCCTTACGGATTTTTATAATTTACCCAATTCTCAACTGTTTTGCCTCTTTAGTATTTTTCAAGCGCCTTATGTTTGAGACAAACCTTAATGGTAGATGTGAACCACCGTTTATAATTCTTTCGGCATTTTATGGTTTTTATGAGCACCACCTCATCGAACAGACTTATCATTAAGTGAGTGAACAATTAACTTTATTATTAATATCGTTTATGTACAAAATGTTTTCAAATGGAGTTATCGTCAAACAATTTTTACAACCATCAGAATTATACAGAATTCATTAAAAGAAGGCACAAATAATTATACATCTCATTTACCTTAATTTCTCGCGTATCATTCATAACAACTAGATATAAAAATCAATTATTTCACGAAAATATTCAGAAAAAGTTTCATTCTAGTCCTGCGTTCGAACACATCAACGCATCGCAGAATTCAGTAAACAGCTTCGCCCACCAAGTAAATGAGGCAGTTTTTAGATCTGTCAGTTTTCTACTATATATATTTATTGTTATAATTATTATTGAACTACAATAAGAGAGGGTGCACCTATTCATTCTGCCAGTTTTTGATGTTTTGAAAATTAATTACTCATGATTCTCACGAATTTTTGCATTAGTCTTCTTGTCATTATTTTACATAAAAGAGGAGAATAAATGAGTTTGTGAGGTTATTTTGTCGAAAATACGAGCTTTATTGTGAAAAACTAGTTATACGTTTAAAGTTCAAAGTACTGTTCGTCGCTAGTCACTACTTTTCCCCATTTTCTGGCAATTGACGGATCCTGTTGCCAAAAAGGCCGGTTCTTTGGCCTCTTTATATGCATAGATAAATTTTTTGACCTCATCGTAATTGGAGAAGTGCTGGCCAGCCAGAGCATGTTGGTTCGATCGGAGAAAATGGTAATCGCAAGGAGCAATGTCGGAGCAGTAGGGCGGGTGGGGTAGGACTTCGCATTTGAGCTATTTTAATTACGTTTCAACTGCCGACCCTATATTTGTTATACTGCAAAATAACTTTGTACCTGTCTGCGTATTGCAGCCCTTTTTCTCGTAATCCTCGAATCAAATGCATCAATAGTCGTCGGTAGACTTCTCCTGTGATCCTTTCGGTCGATTAAAGCAGCTCATAATACACTACACCCATCTGATCCCACCAAATACACAGAATGAATCTCGCCATGAATATTCAGCTTGACAGTTGATAATGAGGCATCCATATGTTGCCCGACGTTTTGGATTATCGTAATGGACCCATATCTCATTGCCAGTCACATTTCGATGCAGAAACGACTGTTTTACCTTTGGAGCCGTTATTTACACATGAAAAAACCGCATTCGATATCTTACGGTACCCAATTTCCTACCTTTCGGATCATTTCTATCGCTTTTGAATGGTGGAAAATGTCTGGTTCAGCGACTTCAAGTATTTTCGTAAGTTTCTCTTGCATTCTCTAATTCTTCATCCATAAATCGTGGTGGCACTTCGGGTAGTTCTTCGTCTTCCAAATAAAAAATTGACACTTTTGAACCCGGCAAACCACTTCTGACATGCTAGCTAGAGCATGGTCACCAAAAACATCCACTAAAATACGATTACTTTCGGTAGCCTTCTTCTTCATATTATGATTATCCTGAATACTCCTAGATCTTCTGTGAAGATCCCTCAGAAGCTTTTTTAGCTTGAACGAATTAAGAGTTCAGTTGTGTTCTAGGTAGGCTTTGTTACTGCGATCTTGCGCAACTTTAAGTCACAACACTGTTACTTTTTCAACAACAGTGAAATGATGGCCGACACCCGTCCAACTAGAAAATTTCTTTTCCACCTGAACAGGATTCGAATCCGAACGTTCCGGTAACGAGCCCAATGTACTACCACTGAGCAGTCCGCACTCATATTGAAGTAATTAAGTAAAACTCCCCGCAAAAACACATTATCGGCACAAAAGTTGTTCTTGGTTCAGATCAACCGCTTAATTTATTTGAGTATGAATAAGCTAATTATTAGCATTACGGCAAATTATGGTTTTATTTTGAGCATGAGGAAAGTTTTTTCTGTGTTAGTAATGTGAAAGTATCGAGAATACATTTCTTTACTTGAATTAACTCGCAACGGTATGTCTTGTATGTATTTTGCATGCTCTAGATGGCGCTAGTGTAGTATTAATACATCAGTGTCTGTGTATAGCGAATATAGATAGTTGACAGATTTGGAGTCACTAGCATACATTGCACTAACGAATACCAATCAGTTTGAAATTTCCCTCTGTGATCAACAAAGCCTTGTAGAATTGGTTCGAGTATAGAATTGTTATACAGATGTATGTTACACTGTCTCAATTTCTAGAACTTTCTATTACCTTACTCCTTATTCATGATTTTTGGTACAGATCAGCCGAATTAATTTATTTGAATCAAAGACACGACAAAACGGTCATCAAAAGCTTTGGATATACCCCTATTTATAAACTGTTTCTAGTAAACCCACGATCCACCAATTATGTATTCTCTTATGAAATAACATGAAGAAAACCGACCTATCAGACCTGTAGTCTCTTTCACGTTTGAATAAATTGTCGAAATGTTTCATTAGAATCATCAAGGAAGAAACATACTTTTGAACAAAACTGGCCGTAAAAAATTTATATATCATGATAGATGAGATGAAAAATATATACGTATTCCGAATAATGTTAAACTCATTTCTTTTGACGTATAAAATCTGTTTCTGAGCGAAGGTATCTGTTAATTAAAGAAGCTATAAAGCTAGTTATGGTAAAAAATGGGAACAAAGCAAGAGATTAGCTCTATGTTATCCGACATATATATGAACTTCCGGGAAACCAAGATCCAAGACGGCCCCTTATTGGAATATTTCATTTATTGAGACCGTTACGTGGATGATATTTTATCTCTGTTCAACGGTACCAGAAGATGCTCTTGGAATTCATAAATACATTATCCCCCACAATCAAATATACTTATGAGGAAGAAACAACTAACAGAATCAGTTTCCTTGACCTGGAAAACAGAGAAATCAACAAAAAAGATAACATCCAATTTTCTGGAAACCAACTCATGCAGGTAGCAAAATTCATTGAATTTTTAACAAACGTTCACAAAAAATATCAGCATAAAACAGCATGGTATTCAGATTAAACAACATAACCATGACAGAGGAAAAGTTTGACAAAAAACTAAATACAATAAAGTAGATTGCACTCAACGATGGTATCAATTCATTTATTTTAGATAAATAAAAAGAATACAGTAATTGATATCACTTATATATATCCAAACAGAAAGATTATATATATATATATATATATATAACATAAAAAGAGGTTAATTCTTGATATGATGATTCTTCAAAATTTTTAAAAATTTTGAAAAAATTAGCCTTCTACATATTTAATTCCAAAAGATTATATTTAATGATTATAACTTCTGGAAATAAATTAAAATAATGTCGTATAAGTACCACTTATAACATGACATAAAATAAATATTCATTATAAGACATCCGAATGGTATAACAAAATCCAATAAATAAAAATTATTAACCAAAAACCTATAAATTAAACATTTTGAATAGACAAAATTTTGTTTCTGCTTATCAATCTTATGAAAACCAATATCTTTCAAGAATATCCAATATAATCTTAAGAATTTCATCACAAAACTATCTTACTTAGACTATTCAATATTATTGGATATATAACCAAGGTACTTTATATAAAAACTCAAGATATGCAAAACATTACTGAAAAACAAGTTTTAAGAACGACTTTGCTCATCAGTATTCAAATATTCATATTCAATAAAAATAACATCAACCAATAATAAATATTCAACTCACCCTTCATCCTCTAGAAAAAGTTCTACTGAAATGAGACCTTTAAATATGGTATTCACTACACACAGAAATATATCTGTGGTTTACCTTTGATCTAGAAGATTGAAAGACAAATTTAACGGTCTCTGCTATAGCACAAGGACTAACTGTATAAAGAATGTTAAGGAAACCAAATAATTATATATTATGAATAAAATAACATAAATAGAGGTTAATTCTTGATAGAAGGTATATAAAATTATATAAATATTTTAAAAAATTTTCGAAAAATTTTAAAAGAATTAGCCTTCTACATATTTAATTCCAAAAGATTATATTTAATGATTATAACTTCTGAAAATAAATTAAAATAATGTCGTATAAGTACCATTTATATCATGACATAAAATAAACATTCATTATAAGACATCCGAATGGTATAACAAAATCCAATAAATAAAAATTATTCTTTTGGAATTAAATATGTAGAAGGCTAATTTTTTTTAAATTTTTTAAAAATTTTTTAAAATATATATATATATATATATATATATATATATATATATATATATATATATTAATCTATCTTATAATACATGAACCAAAACTTCGAAAGGACAAGATATTTAACGAAAATTAAAAAAATATATGCCGTATTTCATTCAAAATAAAAAAAAAATTAGGAAATTTGAAAGAAAGTCCAGACACTAGATCTGGAGTCTATAGTTTAAACTAAGGTACTTGCACATCTGTATACCTGTATATTGGTCAATAGGGAAAATCAGTCGGGACTGAAATACGAGAACACGAGAAAGCATAATTTAACAAAAACAGAAATTCAACCTTCAACAATCTGTTGGAGACAGCACATAATTTCGACAACTACGAAATCTTACACAGAAAACAAGAACTTCTAAAGTAACTACAGGCGAGCACTCTAAAGCAAAGGGTACAATAAAAAACATATTCTTCTGAACGACCGAATGAACCTGCATATTCTCCCTTCCTCAACATTTGAAAAAACTGTAATTTCGAAATTAGTTTTAAGAATCACACCAACTTATTATACATATCGAGTATTTAAAGAACCCGATTTGAACTATGTATTCATTACCTGAAGAAGTCATGTAAATTAGTGGAAATTAAGTTGTTTTTCTTTCATTTCTCTTCTTTCTTCTATCCACTAAGAACGGATGCCCCGAAAAAGTCATTTGGTTTCGAAAAGAGGAAAGAATCGGCCGGAGCCACATAAAGTGGATACATTGCTTATTCGATAGGATTTGATCAGTTTTGACTGAAACTTTATTCACCTTGTGATTTAAATATTTCGGTGCCGTCAAGTGGTAAAACCTTTCATGTTCAAACAATTGGTTAAGATGGTTCTACTTGATTCGTGAAACAAAGAACTTTCAGCGGCTACTTCTCTCGAACTTGTGTGACTTTCTCCAGTTACCCCTTTTCTCATATTAAATACAGGGTGGTCTAACGAAAACTTAACAGCTAGATTTTCCGAATTTAAAATGAAACTGTGGAAAATCGCTCAGACTTGTCAATTTCTGATTCGAGGGGGAACAACCTTTTCGCTTCTTTCATACCCGTAACTTCAACTCCCTAACAGGGGTGAGCACAACCCCTGGATTTTGAATAGTGCTGAGAGGTGTTGCGATAACTAATTTTGAAGATCGTATCGAGTACTCTCTGACCCCAAAATTTCACTTCAAAATTCCATCGATGATGAAGTAACAGCGAAAATAGTGAAAGAGACAATGTGAAATTTATCTCCAGATTATTATTCGTATCCGACACATTTCAAAGATTTTAGTAGTTATGTTGTTAATTTCTTGTCCAAAAAGATATTAATTTCTTGTCCAAAAAAAAACGGACCATGTTTTTGATTTATCTCAGTAAATTGGGCATTTTTAGGACCGTTATAAGTGTGTCAAAGTGATTATAAATTTCTAGTAGAATTAAAAGGTGTATTCCGTGGAAGAAAGAGTAGAAATGATTAAATTATTTCTTAGAAATAACGATCCTGCGCGAACAAGAGCGGCTTTATTCAACGGACGACATCATGGAAAAAATGTATCCGTTGCGCACGTTGTGCAACTGGTTGCCAAATTTGACGCTACCGGTTCAGTAGGAAATAAAAAGAGGGTGTACGAAAGAGACGAAGCGAGGGACGTGTCTGTCTCAGGTCATGTAACAATGGATCCGACCTTGAGTACTAGGAAATTGTTCGATGGTACTGGTATTTTACACACAACAATCACGAGAATTCTGAAACGACATAAATTCCATCCTTATAATAAACGATTGGTTCAGGAACTGAATGAGGATGATCCCGATCGTCGACTCCAGTTGTGTGAAATGTTCAGTGAAATGATTAACGGTCCAAAATTATTTCGTGAGGTGCATACTCAGCGTCCCCGAAACTTAAATGTTTGGTCGGGTATAAATGGAAAACACATAATCGGCGCTTTTTTAGACCCGGTAATCTCACTCGCCAAATTTATTTAGATCTATTGGAGGACATTAATTATCCAGCCCTCGTGCAAGCATTGGAGAATGCAGACCACCATAAAAAGATCCTTTTCCAACAAGATGGCGCACCTCCTCATTTCGTTCAACCCGTGCGCCAGTTCTTGGATGAAAATTTTCCTCACTCCTGGACTGGACTTTTTCTCTGAGGTCACCTGAAATCCAAGATTTATGCTACCCGGGCTGAGTCACTGGATAATTTGCGAACTAGGATCATTAATGAATGCCGCCAAATTACACCAGAATCTTGAGTAACGTGAACGTTTTTAGCAAAATTTACATTACTGCATGGAAGTGAATGGTGCTCATTTCCAGAATTTAATAAAAAATCACGAAATTGAGTACTCTTCCACTATTTTACCTGTCATTTCCTTATCGATGGAAATTTTGAATTGAAATTTCAGGTTCAGATAGTACTCGATAAGACCTTCAAAATGAGATATCGCAACATTCCCTCATCCTAATTCAAAATCAAGGGTTGTACTCACCCCCGTTAGGGGGTTGAAGTTACGAGGATGCGAAGAGCAGAAAAGTTTCGAATCAGAATCAGAAATTGACGGGTCCGAACGATTTTCCACATTTTCATTTTCAAGCCGGAAAATCTAGGTGTTAAGCTTTCGTTGGACCACAGTGTATATAAAGTTCAGTTGATAGCAGGTTACAGTGAGATAAATCTTTCACCGCAACTGGGCCGCTTTTGTATGCACTATATAGCTCATATGAACTTGTTTTTCCGTAAGCAAATGGAACCATAGCAACATTCCCGCGATCGAGTTTAAATTCAGCATTCAGATGTGAATTAACGACATTTAGGCTAATACCAAATTTGTCTTCATCATATGTAACTTCTTCAAAATTTTTTCAGAGATTTGAAATTTTCAGTTCAACATGTACGCAGAAGCTTCTGACTTCATGTCAGGGTTTTTCACCATTTCATTATATTTATTATTCAACTCATTCCTTGAGTTGAGGTTTTAAAAAAATTAAATTTTCAATAGACATAATTCTGGTCAATGTTTCAGTTTAAAATTTATTTTTGAATTTCAAGTCTCTAAATTTTTCTTTCGAAATTGATCTATTGGTATATTATTCACGAATATTTTCTGCTCAGAAGCAAAATCATCTCATGTGACGTAATGTACCTCAAATGGGAGCACATGAATGATGCTTGATTGATTGCTATCATTATATATCATTTCTCGTAATCAATATAAAATTTGGTTCGTATCTTCACACCCGATATTGTTTTCTTCTTCTTCTTATTTACGAAAGCTTGCTAGCTTGTTTCACCCATTTCCCTCCTCTCGTTCTTGAGATGTTGAGGTCCAGCTATCCTTCCACCTCTTTGGCGGTCTTCCTACGGGTCGTTTGGATGCTGGTCTTTCGTTTCTAGCGATTTTTGCTATTCTGTCGCCTTTCATACGTGAGACATGTTCATTCCAGAACCTTCTCCTCGCGCGGGTCCATCTAACTACGTCCTTCGTCTGGCATTCCCTTCTCATCACGTCGCTCCTTCTCTGATCTCTCAATGTGTTCCCCGTTATTGCCCTCAAAACTCGCATCTCGTTTGTTCGTGCCATTCTTTTAGTTTCAGCTGTATCTGCTCTTGTTTCCGCCGCGTATGTCATCACGGGTCTGACGCACGCTTTGTAAATTCCCACTTTAGTGGTTGTTGTCATGCAGTTATTCTTCCAGATGATATTCCTTAGGGCTCCCGCTATTCTTGCTGCCTTATTCATCTGATGTCTTACACTATCTTTTAAGGTCCCATAATCGTCTCCTATATAAGTCGAGTATGCTCTCTGTTTTTAGGGATTCGATGTTGAACTTTGTTACTGAATCGTGTTGTTTGTCCGCTTTTGTTGGTCTTTTCATTCCAGATATTACACCTAGCACCAAACTGTGGTCAGACCCTATATTTGCCGATGTTAATGATCTAATATCTACCACTTGTTCTGGTACAATTGCTCTATTCGTTAGGTTGTAGTCTATTGTAGAAGTTACACCCCTGCTTCCACGGAAAGTAATCTTATTTTGAGGTTTATGACGAAAATATGTGTTGTTGATTCTTAGCTCGTTGTAGGTGCAGAAGTCGATGAGCATCTCTCCCCGGTCATTTATGATTTCTTCGTTGAACACGTTCTTTATTCCTGGAATTACCTCGTTACCCACTCTTCCGTTCATATCTCCCATGATGATAATTTGGTCTTGCTTGGGTATGTTATCAACTGTTAATTGTAATTGCTCATAGAAGTCAAGGGCCTCCAGTGTTGGCTTTCCAGTATCCGGTGCATAAACTGATATTATGTGTATGAAGTGGTTTTCCAGTTTCAGACTAATTTTTAGTATTCTATCGCTCCGATATTCGATCTCATTGATGATGTTCTGATATTTGTGATCTATGAGTACTCCCACTCCCGACGTCGCTCTAGTTTCCTTTGGTCTCCCGGAGTAGACCAGGATGTAGTCGCCATACTGTTTCTCTCTTCTTTGTCTCGGAGATTGCGCAGATGTCTATTTTTTTGTTTCGCAATTCTAGAATGATTTCCTGGTCTCTTCCATTAAAATATTTCACGTTCCAGCATCCTATCCTCAGTTGTGTCCTCTTCCTTCTCCTTCTCATCTTCGTGTTATATCTCGTGTTTCTTATTCTCGCTTAGTCCGTCATGAGTATATCCGTCGTATTCCGAGGCTTGGTTTGGGTTCTGTGTTTCTTTTGATTACGTAGGGTAGGTCGCTAGCCTCGCCCTACAACTCTACTCCTTTATCCGGGCTTGGGACCGGCAGTGGCAGCTATTGGGCTACTCAATCCACCCAACAACTACCACAGGCGGAGTTGATATTGTTTTCGAATCTTGGAATTCACTTTTGGATAGTTTTCTTATTCTCTACACTATCATCGTTTATCTATAATATATTTCATTATTCATTAATCAAAAAAAAAGAACTTACCTTGAGTCATAAGTACTCATTAGGTAAGTTAGAAACAAATTTTTTGCACGACATATATGTAATAGTTAATTGTCCTTCCTCAAAGGGAGGGTAAAATAAGTCTGTCACTCCCCAAGTTGAAAAAAATAGTCAACTTAGGTCATAAATATTCTTTCGTATTCATTAGACATTAACATGAACATGAAAACTGAAACTATCACTAAAAGTAAACAAAACTGTTGATCGAATAATTTTATTTCAACTGTATTTCAAATATTAATCAAAATAATTCTCTGAAACCTCTACAAATTTTAATCTGAAAAACTTCTTGAAAATTTTTTGAAACTGAATTGAATTTTACAAAATATCTTGGGAACACGTTTTCCTCTTTAGAGGACATGAGGAATTATCAAACATATAAATGGCAATCCTCCTATAAAAGAATCACGAGGAAATATAGACTATTAACCGAAATTACCCAGCAAACTTTATGCGATACAGCTCTTTCGAACGGACCTTATGAATATCACATTATGTTCCAAAAAACGCTGCTCCATATAAATTTGTAAATTCTCCTCAATTTAGTTTCAAGAAATATTGTTTATACTACAAAAAAGCGTTTGAGATTTCCTCCCAGTTTCTACAGTCAAAATTTTTTGGACGTTATACGAAAACAGTCGATAAAAATTATATCAAAATTATCAAATTTTGTCAGCAAAAGTTCTACAGCATTAATTAAACCCTATATTCTTCCACAGCAAAGCTCGTGAAAAAAGAAATGTGGTCAGAAATTCTATATTAGAAAGCCGCGACGCGAATGTGTGAAAAGACAAATTATAATGATTATGAATAAACATAAATTCAATAATAATAATAATAATAATAATAGATATTTATTCCCATGAACAGTAAAAAAAAAAAAAATACATGTATAGAGAACACGTCAATAAATATACACTGAAGTAAACAAATGTGATAACAAATTAGAAACAAAAAACTTTATTTAAGATGTATTATATTGCAAGGAACTCCTGGACATTGTAAGGTTCCAGTTCTATGAGAAACCTATGCAGTCTGGACTTGAATATTCGAAATTTATCGATACTCTGTATTTCTTTAGGTATCCTATTGAAAAAAACGATACACATATATTCGGCATTTTTTTCAGTAAGGGTGAGTGAGTGGACTGGATAATGCAATGGAAGCCTACGTCTGGTGTTATTGGTGTTTTCGTGTTGTTTGAAATATGTGTTTCTTCTCTGATGCAGGAATAAAAGACATCTGAAAATGTAAAGGCCGGCCAGTGTTAAAATATTGTTTTTCCTGAAAAATCCACGGCATGATTGTCTATATGGCAATCCATAGATTATACGTATTGCTGACTTCTGAACCACAAAAATCCGTTCAACGGCTGAGCATCCACCCCACGCTACTATACCATAATTTAGGCGAGATTGGAAATTGGCGAAATAGAGGATTTCCAAGACGCCCCGGTCAACTTGTCGTGCCAGTACCCGAAACGAATACACAGTAGATGTTAATTTTTGCTGGAGGTTTGTTAGGTGTTCACCCCAGTTTAAAGAACTATCAAGAGTAACTCCAAGAAACTTTGTGCTAGTCGATATCTGGATGTTATGACCGAGCAACTGCAATGAGGTTGGGTTGTCCGGCCTTTTGGATGCAGAAAAAATCATACATTCGGTTTTGGTTGTGTTTATTTTCAGTGCATTTTCCTGGCACCAGTCGCGTACCGCCATTACTGCTGATTGAGCTGTTGATATTGCAGAATCTATGTTCCCTTTGGTCGCGATAATATTCGTATCATCAGCGTACATGACGACTAATGCGTCATTTTGTAGTACGCATGGGAGGTCATTGATATATATTAAAAAGAGAAGCGGTCCAAGTATACTCCCTTGAACCACTCCGTTATGCAGCAGTGCCTCATCAGACAAATGCTTAACACCATCGACCTCAAGTACTACCCTCTGGATCCGGTTTTCCAAAAAACTACGGACAACCTCCAACTGCCTATCTCTCATACCGTACGCGTTTAACTTTCTCAAGAGTAACTCATGACTTACACTATCAAAAGCCTTGGAGAAATCCAGAAAAATTCCCACAGGAACCTCGCCCCCCTCCAATGCTTCAATCACTGTGCGTGTCAACTCGAAAATGGCCGTTTCTGTATTCTTGTCTTTAGAGTACCCATGTTGATTGCTACGTAAAATCCGACATTTAGACAAAAAGTTTAGCAGACGCTGTCCAAGTACCTTTTCGAAAATTTTTGAAAACGATGTTAAGAGACTAATTGGTCGATAATTATCTAAATCTTTAGTATCGCCTTTTTTATGGAGAGGTTTTACAATAGCTATTTTTAGACTACTTGGAAAGAAGCCATCTCTAAAACAAGTATAGATAATATTAGCCAGTGGTTTTGCGATCAAATGAACCGATTTTTTAATAATTGTCATCGGAATATCATCATATCCACTCGATCGTGTGTTCTTGAGTGATTTTACCACGTTCACGATTTCTTTTTCATCAATGTTAAACATATAAAAGGTCTTTGGATTTGGACTAATATGCTTAGTGAATCGGTCAATTGGGACTGCATTTTGATTAGAGGAACCTACGTTGGTGAAATGCCTGTTGAAAGAATTTGAGAGCGTTTGTGGATCTATATCGCAGTTAAATTTCGACTTTTTGTTTCCTTTTCCTGTTAGATTATTGACCAATTGCCACGTTGTTTTCGACTTATTATCCGATCCCATGATTTTATCGCGGAAATATTTTTGTTTGGCCTTGCGAAGATGGTTCTCGTATCTTAATTTTTCTTTTTTATATTCCTCGATATATTCTGGTCTACATCTAGATATAGTGAATAGTACATCTAGCCTTTGTTTTGCAGTTTGTATTAGTGGATTGTCTTTATATATATGCGAAACATTAGATTTATTAACTGTTCTCATTACAAACGGAAAAGATCGATCAAAAACTAGTTTAAAGCGGGTGAAAAATTCTTCCCAAAGTTTCTCTGAATTATCCGCATTTACGTTTGAAATATGATTCCAGTTTTCCTTCGATAGTTCACTCAGAAACTTATCAGTTGTGGAGTCGTTTATCAGGCGAACCTGCTTCCGCGAAATACCTGAACGATCCCTCCACACAAAAGAAAATCTTTGCGCGGTATGATCCGATAAATGTGAGGAGACGACACTAGCATTACACTGTTCTAAGTTGGTTATAAAATTATCAATGCAAGTGGCCGAATTCGCAGTTATGCGAGTCGGTTCCTTAATCATGAATGTTCCCCCATAACTCTCCACAAGCGAGACAAATCTCCGAGTGTCAGAATTCGATAGGAGTAAGTTTATATTGAAGTCTCCAGTTATGATAAAATCGGCGATTTCATTTAAAAGTACTGAGAACAATACATTCATTTTATCCAAGAAAACGTCAAGATTCGTATGCGGCCCCGTACAAGGACGATAAACACAGACAATAACCACATTGCGATTATCCGTTTTTATTTCGACCGCCGAGCATTCGAAAATGTGGGGAATACTCATTCTTGCCAGATCTGGACGTTCCTTGCAACTAATATGTTCTTTACAATAAATTGCGGAACCGCCGTGAAGCGATGTTCCTCTACAAAATTTGGAAATCAAATTATAACCCTGAATAGTAAACATTTCTATTTCTTCTGAATCCTTCCAATGCTCTGTTACGGCTACAATGGATGCGTTATTATTATGAGCCAACAATTCTAGACCATTGAGGCTGTTACTTATGGATTGAATATTTTGATGAATTAAAACAAAATCTTTTAGAATTCTCTTCTCCTTTTTGATAGGTGAAATAAAAAATTGTTAATTTTACTGCCTTCTGGCCAAATATCTGGATGTTTCAACGATTCGAATTCTCCGGAAGGGACACCAACCTTGAAGGAAGAATACTCATCCGGTCTCTTCGAATCCAATTTTCTACACTTGGCCTCAGGAAAACCATTCGCTACCAAATGCTGAGTCAATATTTCCTCACTCAAGGAGGGATGTAAATTGCACACATGAATATAGCTGAATTTCGGAGCGGCCTCTATTCCAATGTTCGCTCCTTTGCCACTGCCAAGTATGCTCTTATCGAATTTCTTGAATTTTTTCTTTTTTTCGACCATAGTAAAGTTTTCTTCGTCTGTTGAAGTTTTGTTATCCAAGCAGCTATTTTCTGAACTGACTAATTTATCAGCGTTAATTTTTCTGGACCCATCAACAGATCCACCCTCATTTGTAATATTTCCATCACTAAAGTTCTGGGTGCTTTCTGGATGAACTGATTTGTTGCGTTTCTTGTGTGAATCAGTTTTTCTCGTTTGTTTAACGGACGATACTTTATCGATAAAATTTCCAACACTTCTCACCTGCATCGTCTGATTTGAAGATAATCCCGTACGTGCGGCAACATCGACTTTCGTGTTTTGTTTATTCTCCAATAATTGAATTATCATGATTTTGTCATGGATTGTTTTCTCTAGTTCATTAATTAATCTTTTAGAACATTGTAATTCTATATCCAATACCTTCATTTCGTTTTTCAGTGTTGTCTCCAAAATATTCCAATCTAGGTTAGGTTTATCAACTGGAATTTCTGGAACATCCTGGGAACTATGATCGATTTCCTGGTACTCAACGAATGCTCTCAGTTCTTCACTTACTGTGAGCCCTTTGGGTATTCTTTTATTGACAATTATATCAACTAAATTTTCTTTTTTTAATCTAGTCAACTCGTTCGCGACATCTACGTTCGGCGCCATATTGCAATATTTTGCAATATAACATGAGCGTGGCAGTTTTCTGATAGTGAATCAGTAACCATATTTTCTCTTCAGGAGATTTTCTATGGAGGAGCATACAGTTTGATGAATGCTGTAGGGCTCGCCTGATAGGTTTAATTTATTTCGGTTAATTCCTGGCAGATGGTATGTGATATATTTTTTATTGATTAAAATCCAAGTAAATTCCGATTGAAAAGAACAGGTGTGAATTTCATGTGGTTTTCTAAGGAATGTGCTATATTTTTCAAACGAAAATGAAAAAAACTTTTTAGGTTCATATGGAGCATTTTTTTTTAGACAGAATTTGATATTTATCAGGACCATTTGAAACATATGCATCGGATCAAGTTTGCTAGGTAATTTCGGTTAATATTACAAATTTTTTTATTCCTTTATTGGTTTATTCCCACGCATATGTTTGATAATTCTTTATATCATCTGAAAAGAAACAGTGTTTCAAAGACATTTTATTTAAGTTTTAAAAATTTTTGAAGAAATTCCATAGATTCTAATTGGTGAAAGTTTGAGATGAATATTCTGATTAGTAGTTCAAATATTGTGAAAAATCTTCCAAGTTATATAATTTATGTTCATTTTGTGTAATAATATCCACTTAATTTAATTCGTTTGATATGGACGGTTTGTTTTCCTTTTCTGAATCTATTTCCTCGAGGATTTTCTCAGCAGTGATTGCTTTATAGTATCATGAATTTTGAACGAGGCTTGTAACATTGCTGGATTTACAACCACCAATTACGTTTAATTTCTTTTGTGCATTTTAAGCCAAGTGTATTTGTTTACTTTATTAATATCCAAAAATTTTCATCAAGTGGTTTGCGAGAAATCAATAATGAAATCAATAATAATAATAATAATTTATTGCCATCAATTTTACATGGTTCGTCGAGAATAAATCATTTATAGTGAAAAACTCAAAAATTCTTCTACTGAATAAAATACATTTTTAAAAAAAATATCATGAATCCTCTTTCGAAAAACACGTTCTGGTAAGTCCTTTACGTCTGCAGGAAATTTATTGAACATTTTGATGCCCTAGTAGTGTGAGAAATTTTACGTAGTTTTCTTTCTGTGCAATGGTGTAATAAAATCATTCTTATGTCTGGTGTTAAATAACTGATGAGTCCAATTTTTAGGTATGTTGGATCTGTTGCAGTGCACGTATTTGAGACATTCCTTTATATAAAGGGATGGAAAGGTTAGTATCCCACTATTCATGACAGTCGGCTTGAAAGATTCTCGAAGTCTTATTCCGTAAATAATTTGGAGAGCTTTATTTTGTAGAAAAAAAATTCTGATAGTATCAAACGCTTTTCTCCACTGAAGTATTCCGTACAATATCAAACTTTGAAAGTTACCAAAATATTCAGTTCTGCTCATTTCGGTAGTACCACACTTTTGCAATCTCTTCAGAAGATATAGCACTCTGGACAGTTTGTCGCCAGTGTAATCAATACGAGCGAACCAACTCAATTTATTATCTAGGATTACACCCAAAAATCTAGCGTTCGCTGGGTTTCCTCTACTTCTAAATGCCAACTCAAATGTTTTCTCTGTATTTAATTTCAGCCCATTTAAAAAAAACCATTTTTCCACTTCAATCAGGGCGGGGTTTAACCGACTGTAATGTCTTTTCCATTCCTCGATTTTACTATTATGTAGGCGTTATCGTAGTACAAGCATAGACAGTCACAATTTTCGGTAATGATATCATTCAAATACACCAAGAACAATACGGGTCCCACTATCGATCCCTGAGGTATTCCATAACTTAATTCTTTTTCTGTTGACATAACATCATTCCAGTGTACTTTATGAAATCTTTTTTTCAAGAACGATTCCAACAGTTTCAGGATGTTTCCTCTGAAACCATAGGCGTTCAGTTTCTTAAGCAGGGTCACATGTGAGAGTGCATCGAAAGCTTTACTTAAGACAAAATTTAGCATCTCTACAAAATCTCCTCCATCCATAGCCTCTAGCACATTATTCAACAATACCATTAGTGCAGTAGTTGTACTTCGACATTTTCTGTATCCATGCTGGTTTTTACTTAAAATATTTTTCTTCTCCATCCATTTCAACATTCTGTTTTTAATCAGAGTCACAAATATTTTCGATATATAGGAAAGAATTGCGATGGGTGAAAATTATTACAGTCGTTTTTGTCCTCTTTTTCTTTGTAGATTGTAAAAGCTTTTGAAATTTGAAGTTCTTCTGGAAAATAACCTTCTCGGAAACATTTATTTATTATGATTGAAATAGGACTGCCAATTTTTTCACTAATATTTTTCAGAATAACTACAGTAATGTTTTAAATATCAACAGTTCTTTTGGGTTTAAGATATGTTATTATTCTCTTTACTTCATTTTCAGTGCACTCGAAGAAAAAGCAAGATTTTTCATTATTCAAAAATTTATTTTGTGGTATCTTACTAGATTTATAACTTATTTCCTAACTCTTCACAGATTTTCTGACCAACTCTTGCAGAATTGTTGTTCAGTGAATTAGCATGATGTTCTGTGCTTACATTTTCCCTTATTGTTTTCGAGTTGTTGCTTTTTATAACTTCCTATAGTGCTTTCTGCTTATTTTGCGCCTTGTTCAAGTATTCTTCATTTTCCTCTTTTATGGTTTTTCAATTTCAATACAATATTGTTTCTTATACGATTTATAAGCTCTAAATGATGAGTCGTCTCGTTTTACTTTTGCTACTATGTAAAGTGCCTCAAGGAAATAATTTTTCATTTCAATGATTTCTAGAATTTTCAATAACATTTTTCTGTTGAAAGAGTTTTTAACTTTTTTCTCTTTTAATGGCATTCTCTGATCTAGCATCTTCATGATTTACTTATGGAAAACTGAGAAAGATTCCTCTGCATTTTTTGGCGTATTTTTCCAAATATATCAGATATGTTCTCCTTCAATAGGTAGTAATAAGTAGCTTCTTCTGTTACACCCCTCCTTTTTATAATTTTTTCATTATTTTCAGGTTCATCAACTGAAGCAGGAAAAGTTATTACTTGTGCTAGATGATCAGACATGTGAAGTTCTAGTGTTGTATTCTTATGATAAACTGTGTTGATAAATATATTGTCGATGCATGTTTCTGTTTTATTACTTCTTTAGATGCCTCATAAAAATTTCTTTTGACACCGAAGGCCTTGAATAAATTGATTATTGCTTTGGTTTCTTCACTATTCATGATCAAATTGATGTTAAAATCTCCTGATATCAGTATTTTCTTTTCACCATAGTTTTCTGTCAAGTAACGTAAAACTTTTGATAATCCATCTACAAATATGTCCACTGAGCCCAATGTTGATCGCTATACTTCCACTACAACCGTATTAATTTTTCCTAAGAATATACCGGTAAATTCAGTTTCTCTTTCAATAGCTGGCTCTTTTACCTTTCCAATTAAATTGCCTTCCAAATTTCTCTTACTGCTATTAATATGCGTCCGTGTTTATTTTTGAATCTACAATAATGTGATACTATGTTGTAATTATCTAAATTAATATACTGTAACTGTTCTTTATGAAGCCAAGTTTCTGTTAAGCAAATTATATCTAATTTATGCTCGTACACCTGCAAATATGACTGTTGAACTTTATTTTGTACAGTTTGTATATTATAGTTTAATATGGAGAACACTTTGTTGTTATCAACATTAGAATTGGTTTGCACATATTTTTGTGCGATGAAATAATCAAAAAGGCAGATTATATAGTTAACATAATCTGTATTGGTTGACAATGATATTGATGAGCGCCAAAAGCAGTGTGAGGAGGAATCAGGAAATTTGAGGTATTCATCTATATAGATGCTCAGGTAATATTCCGGAAAGGTTTTACCTACGGGCTGCGTACTTCTATAATCTTTAAGAGATACTACAATGGTAGATGCCAATTCTAAATATCGTCTTTAATCAATTTCACCAGAAATTTCACCGAAATAATAAAAATTTCGTTTTTCAACGAATCTTTATAATGATGTTCCTTCGGATAGAAAACACAGATACTACTCTGATATGAAAGTGAATCAGATTTATTAAATATTCGGGATTTACGACGTTGTAACGCCTCGATTGATTCCTCACTATTAGCCGAGATGCTTTTACACATTGGAAATGAAACATTCTATGGTAATATATAAGCAATGTATAAGCGATTACCAGGCTATGTTTCGTTCACGATATGGTCTAAAAAGTTCACTTAAAATAAAGTAAAACTCAAACTGAATAACAAAAATATATAATATGCATTAAGGGCGATTAGACGAAGTGGGCATACCAACGAGATACTTGAAAAGAAGAAAAATAGAGGAATGAGTGTGGGAATAACGGATAGGTTTCCATACTTATCAGTAGGCCATGAAATATGACATCTGAAATTGGTCATTCAAGGGTATAGCTGACTGTGATTGCTGCCTCAAAATGAATCAGAGGGTATAGTATATAGGGCTGGATTCCGAACAGTTCAGTACATCAGCAGCTAATGCTGAGACACCAACAATTCCCAGCCAAGACGCCCCTGATGGAACGTTCGAGACCAATGGCAATGAATGGATTGACGAGCAAAGCGCGTTGTAACCTAGCTTGGCTAAAGTTCACTTCAATAATGCCTTGAAATGCGAGATACAGGTATCGCCGCAGGTGCGCAATCTCAAACTGAGACACCAAAAATTCCCTGCCAAGTCGCCCTTAATGGAACTTTCTAGATCGGCAAGAGACCCAGTAAATCTATCGGCAAAGGGTGAACTGGTGAGGAAGCAGCATGTGTTTAAAGCCGTTCTGACCTAGATTGAAAAAGTTCACTTCAATGCTGCGTCGAAATGCGGAGTATAATTATCGCAACAGGTCACCAATATCCAACTGATACAAAAGCAATTTCTAGCCAAGTCACCTCTAATTGAACGTTAAAAACCGGTAAGAATCCTCATCTGCCTGGCGACAATTCACTTCAATGTCGCTTTGAAGTGCCAGGTATAGGTATAACAACGAAATAATTCGGGGCGGAATCGAAACTCAGCAAAGTAGATTCGGTGTGGCGACGTTCTGATGCGAAAAATCAGTAAGAGAAGTATTGACGAGACCTACATAACAACATACTCAACTATAGAACCATTTCTATTTTATGTTCCTTCTCTAAGGTGTTTGAGAGAATTGTTTTCAATGGAATGAAAAACTACCTTGAAAAGTTCAACATTCTGGAGCCTGCGCAGCATGGCTTCAGATTAAGTCGCTCGACTCAAACGGCAGCCATTAGTTTTGTATAGTTCCTATATGATTGTCTCGATAACGGCACATATTTCGCCGGTTCATTTTTCAACCTCTCCCGGGGATTCGATTGTCTACCTTTTCAGTTTATTATAGAGAAGTGTTATAACCTGTGTTTCAGGAGTGTATTTTCAGACTGAAAGGTAGATCTATGACTGTAAAGGTCCAGAGCTCATTCTCTGCTGAGCGCAATATAGATTTGGGAGTGACTCAGGGTTCGGTCTGGGACCACTTCTATTTTTACTTTTCATTAATGATCTTCCCGCAAATTTGCAGAAGGTACTCATCAATTTTAGCACAGGTTTGGACTTTCAATCTTTGTCAAATTTAAAATTATTTTGTTCGCTGATGACACCTCAGTGGCGGTTGCGGCCAGTACCTTCAATGGGCTTCAGATGCGTTGTGAACTTTTAGTACAAAGCTTTGCGAAGTGGTGCCATGTAAATATGCTCACCATCATCATCATCAACCAGCCCTCATAGCGTCCACTGCTGGACATAGGCCTCCCTCATGACTTGCCACCTGACTCTATCCTGGCCTGCCTGGATCCGGTTGTTTGCAATCCTTTTCAGGTCATCGGTCCATCGTGTAGGTGGTCTTCCTCTACTCCGCTTATCGGTGCGTGGTCTCCACTCCAAAAACCTCTTTGTCCATCTATCGCCGCTCATTCTGGCTACATGACCCGCCCAGTTCCACTTCAACGTAGTTATTCGCTCGACGGTTTTTCTCCGCAGGTCCTGGTTTGTAACGTGGTCTCTCAAACTCAATCCAGCACAACGTAAAATGGAAAGGTCAATGACTGGATGACTGGAATATGCTAATGCTGAATGCTAAAAGACTATTTGCCTCCACTTCTCAATTGGGAATAATGATCGCAAACTGATCATTCGACATTTGGATATTGTCGCCGCATCCATAGATAGTGCTAGATTTCTTGGAATTCACATAGATAAGAATTTGAAATGTAATACACATATTGACGTTTTGTGCAAGAAATTAAATTTCTCTTATTATGAAATCTATAGAGTGAAACATACACTTCCCATGAAATCCCTCATAAACATTTACTATAGCTTGGTGTATAGTCACTTATCGTACAATATAATGTTATGGAGTAACTCAACCTATGTTGGTTGAGTTTTTGTTTTGCAGAAGCGAATGAGGTTCAACATATCGTCGATTTTCATGAAGACCACGATTTTTAGAACATGCTATTCTTACAATAGCATCCATTTTCATATTGAGAGGCTTAATTTATATTGAAGAGAATGAACAAAATATAAAAAAATTATCCAGATTTCATACTTACAATTCCAGAAATGAGGGTATATTAAACATTTCAATACATAAAACATCTATATTTGAAATGCCCCCAATGTATGAGGGTATTGTTTTATATAATCATCTACCACACAGTGTTAGGTCTCTTAGTACTAAAGACTTTAAAAAATATCTGTTAAATCTTTGCTACTGGGGAGATGTTACTATAATGTGCATGAATATCTTTCAGATTTATAGTAACCTGTTATTTTGACCTATCCTATACATGTATTTGTCTAAAGGGATCAATAAACAATTACTATTGTTATTATTATATATCAATGTTACAAAAAATCACCTTTTTTAATTTGTTTGCAGATGCAAAGTAGTGAAAACGCTGAAAAAAAAAATGAAGTTAAAACCTTCGTGATTTTTTTACACATAAATGCTCGCTGAAAACACCGAAAAACTCAATTCGAATTCAAAACTTTTGAGATTTTGTTTTCAGAGTTGTTTTTCTGTATTTGATCATAATTCATTTAGAATCAATTGACTCGTCAGAGAGCGGTAGTAAAATATATAACATACTAGACACATATTATAATATTAATTGTGTGAAATTATTTCCTTTATGGATGTTCTGGATTGCACTTTCTCCGTTCATTGAATGAAATCCAATGTCATATAATGTTTCCCTTCATTTAACCACATACTAAGCGAGTCTAGTTTAGAAAGTCTCGATATATTATAAAATCCATTTCACTCATTATTAGAAAATCCAGCAACATATCATCTGGTCATATTTTATATTGCCATATTCTCTATATACGCGTATACTAAAATGAAAGATTCGGTTCTGATTACACCTGAATCAGCTAATAAGCAAGTTAACCGTAATTTCTGTCTGTGATTATTCATTGGAATTTTTGGTATAATTAAATAACATTTAATAGTATAATATAAATTATATCATTGCTTAGAAAATTTAGCAGGGAGTGATAGAAAGATAGAAATTTTGTAAATTTCAGCGAATTGAAAACAATTACGAACTTATACTAATTACTAATATAAATCGGGAATTTACAAATTAACTGGTGATAATTCATGACTTCAACTACGAATAAACACTCCAGAAGAGAAGAGAATCTCGAAAGTTACATCAATCCTCAAATAATAGCAAGTACTCGAATCTTTGTTACAAAGAGAAAGTATCAGGTGTTTTTGTTAGAGTGATAGAACTTTAAATTGAAATAAAACATTTAGAATAAGATTGAAGCCATTTTTTTATTTGAAAGATAATTTCATGACATTTATGTGTTGAAAATAATTTCCGACATATGTCCACCACGACTAGCTCTTAGGAACTCGACCAGATTAATTTTGGACCACTTTTGTCGAGTAATTCAGGCCTTATTTCACCAATAACACGAGTTATGGTGGCTTCCAAAGCGTCTATTGTTTCTGGTTTATCAGCATAAACTAATGACTTGACATAACCCCAAAGAAAATAATCCAGTGGAGTTATGTCGCATGATCTTGGAGGACAATTAATTGGACCATTTCTTGAAATAATGTTATCACCAAATCTTTATTTCAATGAATCAATTGTTACGGTAGCAGCATGAGGTGTAGCACCATCTTGTTGGAACCAAAACACTTCTGGGTCGATACCATTCAAATTTTGAAACAAATAATCATTGATCATCGATCTGTAATGAGCATCATTCACTGTTACATTAGCTCCAGCGTCATTTTTGAAGAAATATGCCGATGATGCCTCCATCGTGTAAATCACACCATACAGTGCATTTTTCAGGATGCAATGGAACCTGCAGAACTTCTTGAGGATTGTTTTCACTCCATATACGGCAATTTTGCTTGTTCACGCAGCCGTTCAACTAGAAAAGAGCTTCACCACTACACACAATTTTACGATGAAAAAGTGGATCAACTTCAAGCTGTTCTAGGGTCCAATCAGCAAACAAACGACGCTTATTATGGTGAAGTGGCTTTAGTTCTTGAACCAGTTGGATCTTGTATGGGTGTAGACCAAGATCTTTACGCAAATTTTCCATGTGGTGGATGCCAACTTATTATGAACGTCGACGAATAGACAAATCTGGATCATCAACACTATGACTTACAGCAGCGATATTTTCTTCTGTACGTACAGTTCTTTATCTTGTTGTTGTTGTTGCATTGAGTAGAGAAAATGTTGTCCGAAATCTATCAATAGTTCGACGAATAAGCTGATCTGATGGACAATTATGTAAACCATAAATTTCACGAAGTGCTCTTTAAGTTTGGCGAATAGAACACTGATTTTGAAAATAAATTTCAACAATTTCTAAACGTTGTTGCGGCGTGAATCTTTCCATGATAATTTGTCAATGCTTCCTAAACAGAAATGTCAAAACAACATGGCTTCTTTCTTCTGTCAAATCACGGTTATCTCTATCGAAAGTTCTATGACTCTAAATAAAACACCCAATACTTTGCATATCGTCGAAAAATGAGATCATACACTGAAAGTGTTAGAATCTCAAAAGATGAATGTGTATAATGAAATTCAATTGTTAACTACTGAATTAAAACGAACTTTTTATTACTATGGTTCACTACCAACAATTTTTAGATATTTAACAATATGTGAGGTTTACATTTTTGCAACTAGTTTCGAGCTTTCGTTCATCTTCAGGCAACTGACCCATAAGCACATGGTACAGGTTATTTTATGTAGATTCAGGTAAAACGTAAAGATAATAATAAACTGCGGGTTACAGGAATTTTGTCTCGACCAAATGTCAGAAAAACTAAAAATTTTTGGGTAATTATGAGGGTAGGATGTTATCGAAAATTTGGGAATTATATAGATCAGTTTGATCATTCATTATCGCAAGAATATTTTTCTGCATCAATTTATAAACTTCAATGGACTTCCACCTGTAATATTTTTGGGTTGTCGATTGTTGAGAAAATGTGGCCATTCTCGGTGCAATGTGTTACTACGATGGAGCTTCTTTTATTTTTAGAGAAATCCATTCGATATTCATTATACCTTGTATAAAATGAACGTCCTGTCTGACCTAGATATTTTTCATTGCAAGTTGAACATGTTAACTCATAAACTCCTGATTTTAGTGAATTTATGGTTGGATCCCTCGCATTGAATAACAGAGACGACAATTAATTTTCTAGTTTGAAAGCTATTTTGATATCAAGTTTTGATATATTATTGGCTATTTTTTCACTTATGTCACCGAAGTACGAAAGAGAAATGAACTGTTTGGTTGTTTCTGCTTTAATTGAAGGTTGAGTTTGGTTCATGGCTATTTGGGACATTTTGTGTTTAATTATTTCATCGATTATCTTATGAATGAAACCATTGTTTGCGGCTATTGTTTTGATAGTATCAATTTCAGCTTCACGGTTATTCTTGGACAGGGAAAAAAAAGAATAGAAGATATTGACAATGCACCTCCATTGAATTATTTCTTAAATCTTTTATTGTTTTAAACGGGAATTATTTTGTAATGTATGGTGTTTTTCCAATAAGTTGAAATGGAGTAAAACAAGATATGTATGAGATAATAAAATATTATTTTTTTATTTTTCAAAAATACGTGTTTGCCATTATGTATGAAATATAAAATCGTTCAAATGTCTGCCGCAATTTCTAATGGTGGATCCGAGTGGTCCAATTTTCAATAACTCTTCCGCACAGATCCGGCTGAATTTAAGTAATGGGATTACTTATGTTGACACTAGAGGTATCGGTCATCTGCGGTTTATCGAAATAGACCTGCAACTTCAGGAAAACAGTGAAAACAATCTAGCGAGGTCATGTCACACAATCTTGGTGACCAGTTCACGTCAGCAACAAAGTTATGATTGCCAACATCGAAGTCGGATAGGTACTAGGAGAAGAAGAAAAAGAATTAACGAGAGCAAAAAAACAAAAAGAATTAACTAACATAAATAGAGGTCAATTCTTGGTAGAAGGTATATAAAATAATATAAATATTTTAAAAAATTTTTAAACAATTTTAAAAAATTAGCCTATTTAATTCCAAAAGATTATATTCAATGATTATAACTTCTGAAAATAAATTAAAATAATGTCGTATAAGTACCACTTATATCATGACATAAAATAAACATTCATTATAAGACATCCGAATGGTATAACAAAATCCAATAAATAAAAATTATTAACTAAAATCCTATAAATTAAACATTTTGAATAGACAAAATTTTGTTTCTGCTTATCAATCTTATGAAAACCAATATCTTTCAAGAATATCCAACATAATCCTAAGAATTTTATCACAAAACTATCTTACTTAGACTATTCAATATTATTGGATATCTAACCAAGGTACTTTATATAAAAACTCAAGATATGCAAAACATTACTGAAAAACAAGTTTTAAAATCGACTTTGCTCATCAGTATTCAAATATTTATATTCAATAAATATAACATCAATTAATAATATATATTCGAACTCACCCTTCACTCTCCAGAAAAAGTTCTACTTAAATGAGAACCTTAAATAGGTATTCACTACACACAGAAATATCTCTGTGGTTTAACCTGATCTAGAAGATTGAAAGACAAATTTAACGGCCTCTGCTATAGCACAAGGACTATCTGTATAAAGAATGTTTGAGGAAACCAAATAATCATATATTATGAATAAACTAACATAAATAAAAATAAAATATAGAATTGACCTCTATTTATGTTAGTTCATAATATATAATTATTTGGTTTCCTCAAACATTCTTTATACAGATAGTCCTTGTGCTATAGCAGAGGCCGTTAAATTTGTCTTTCAATCTTCTAGATCAGGTTAAACCACATAGATATTTCTGTGTGTAGTGAATACCTATTTAAGGTTCTCATTTAAGTAGAACTTTTTCTGGAGAGTGAAGGGTGAGTTCGAATATATATTATTAATTGATGTTATATTTATTGAATATGAATATTTGAATACTGATGAGCAAAGTCGATTTTAAAACTTGTTTTTCAGTAATGTTTTGCATATCTTGAGTTTTTATATAAAGTACCTTGGTTAGATATACAATAATATTGAATAGTCTAAGTAAGATAGTTTTGTGATAAAATTCTTAGGATTATGTTGGATATTCTTGAAGGATATTGGTTTTCATAAGATTGATAAGCAGAAACAAAATTTTGTCTATTCAAAATGTTTAATTTATAAGATTTTAGTTAATAATTTTTATTTATTGGATTTTGTTATACCATTCGGATGTCTTATAATGAATGTTTATTTTATGTCATGATATAAGTGGTACCTATACGACATTATTTTAATTTATATTCAGAAGTTATAATCATTGAATATAATCTTTTGGAATTAAATATGTAGAAGGCTAATTTTTTAAAATTGTTTAAAAATTTTTTAAAATATTTATATTACAAAAAGAATTACTTTTTTTCGAATTTTGGAGGGTTTGTGTGATTTTTTTGCATTTAAAACGGCTGGTGGTCTCAATGAAGTTTCGATTCATATTCAGCGGATCGAAATACATGAAAATCACGCTTAGTTTAGTTCCAAAACATTCTTTTATCGTTATAACTGCAAATTTTCATCATTTATACGGTTTTTTGAAGTTTTCTCGAAATGTCGAGAAAACTCGGATTCAGCGGACCAAATACGTACCCGTAGGTAGGTCTGGTCAAATGCACATTCTACTTATTTGTTTTTGTGTGCCGGTGTCTTTATTCTTCACTTGTGAAGCCACTTTTCTATCTGATGCAGATAACACTGTAATTTGTTGGATGCCTCTTCATGGTCTTCATCGATTGCAAAAATTGCTGTATCATCTGCAAAATTTCCCATTATAGTATTCACACATATGAGGAGGTCTGTTGTGTACAATATGTATAGTAGGGGCCCAAGAACACTTCCTTGGGGAACTCCGGATTGTACTGGATGCTTATCCGAGACCTTATCATCTACACATACCATGAATGTCCTTTTAGTAAGGTAGGATCTCATTAACCCAAAGTAAAATATTGGCAAACATTTCTTAACTTTATAAAGAAGGCCAGGATGCCAGACCTTATCAAAGGCTTGACTTACATCTAAGAAAACAGATGTGCAGGGCTTTATTTATCTTATGGCTTATTCTGTGAGTCTGTTGTATAGTAGAGTGATTCGTTCTAAATCCGAACTGATTTTGAGGTATCCATTCATCTTACCTCATCTTATTATTCCATTCATCTGTGTTGAGATCAGCTTTTAGTCTTGAAAGCAAGAGTTTTTCAAGAATTTTTGATGAAAAAGACAAAAGGCTAATAGGACGAGGGTCTTTACCTGGTTTTAAAATGAAAATTATTTCAGCAATTTTCATCTGTTCTGGCCAATAACTATGCTTCAATATTGCATTGAATATGAATATATATTATCAATACGCCCTACTTTGGCATTTCTTTAATCATTTTAGGTGTTATTCTGTCCACTCCAGAAGATTTTCGTATATTTAGGTATTTTACTTGATTCTGAAGTTCTTTTATGGTTAATTTCTTAATAGGTGTTGTGGTGGAAGGAATATCTGATAGGTCCCGTTCAATTTCGTCATTTACTGCATCATCGTTGGGTTTAAATACTTGAGCTAGGTGTTCAGCAAATCTTTTGGCTTTCTCTTCATCAGTTCCTGCCCATTGAAGAGTTGACCCATTCAAATTGTGCAAGGGAGGTATATGCATTTTTGGCTTTCTCGAATTTTTGATCGGTTTCCACACTGAATTATCATATCTATTCAGACCAGTGACATAGTTATTGAATGAAATTTCTTTATGTTCTCTCATTTTAGATTTTGATTCATTTGCTATTTTATTAAGAAATTTCTTGTCTGAAGGAGAATGTGTCTGGTGACATACCCTGCTGGCTTTTTTTCT
This sequence comes from Megalocaria dilatata, assembly GCA_034642435.1. Classification (NCBI taxonomy): domain Eukaryota; kingdom Metazoa; phylum Arthropoda; class Insecta; order Coleoptera; family Coccinellidae; genus Megalocaria; species Megalocaria dilatata. The sequence continues at coordinate 59,345,244 of CM067859.1, read as the reverse complement.
GTACTAGGAGTGTTTTTATTTCTTCTGGTATGTTGAATGTTCTTTTCTTTGCTTCAGAAATAAGAGTAGCTTCTTCAGCGGACTGTTTGAGGATACTAACAAAAGTTGTCAGTGCTTCATCTATTTCAGATGGGTTTTTAAGACTAACTTCTAGATTGATATGTTCCTCGATGAATCTTCTGTATTTATTCCAGTCTGTTTTTTTGTTATGTAATTTTGGTATTGGTTGTTTGTGAACAACAGAACTGCTTATGGTAGCTGTTATGGATGAGTGATCAGATGATAGAGCATAGCTTGAAATAATATCCATGTAAGTGGGAGAGATACCATTTACGATGAAGAAATCCAGCAAATCGGAGATTTTGTTAGGATCTGTCGGCCAATAAGTAGCACTCCCAGTTGATAGGATAGAATAATTATTTTCCTGTATAAGGTTGGCCAGTGCTCTACCTTTTGTTGTTGTTAATCTTGATCCAAACAGAGTGTGCTTGCTGTTGTAATCGCCTCCTGCAACGAATTTAGTTCCCAGAGTTTGAAGGAAATCTTTAAAATTTTCTTTTTTAATATTATGGCGGGGTGGGCAGTATACAGCAGCAACAATCAGATCATATAGGAGTGTTTGAACTTTTATGATAGTGGCTTGTGAATGATCATATTCATATTTTGGCAGCTCTGTGTGATGGGTGGTGTTCTTGATTATTATTGCAGTACCAGCATGTGCAGTATTGACCGGCTATATTAAAGTAGGATTTTTGGGTGAAATGTGTTTCACTTATAGGGGGAATAGCTATGGAGTTCTGATGTAGGAAATATTCGACTTCATTTTGCTGTAGAAGGCCATTGGCATTCCACTGAGCTACTTTTAGTAATTTAGTGAATTTTGTTAATGACAGTAGTGAGCATGTTTAGTATCATGCTAATCTGTTGAATCAATTGTTGAAACATGATTTTAAATTCCTATAAAAATCTGTTCATAATGATATTTATGTCGTTTGATGGTTCATTGTATGTGTTTTTGTCGCCTCTGCGTAGCTTCTAGACTGGTGTTGTTGTCGTGGATATTGAGTATTTGTAGCTTCTGCAGTAGTTGTAAGACCATTTGCATGATGTTGACTCCGCTGCTGTAATATAATATCGGGATTCATTTGTGTATGTTTACTGCCTTGTATATTCAGTCTATTATTTGCATTATTTTTCTTCATGAGGCTATGATAGAATTCACATCCCCCATAGTTGGCTGGATGGACTCCTTCGCATAATACACATTGAACTGTCTCCATTTTTTTGCAGGCTGCAGTGTTGTGAGACTCTCCGCATTTAACACAAACATATGGTCTATTACAATATGTTTTGGAATGTCCATATTGCTGGCATCTTGTACATTGTATAATTCCTGTGATTTTTCTAGGGGGTTCTATTTGTATTGATCTGTTCTGTAGATATTGGACCTTATAGATATCTTTATTGTTGCTGGTTGGTTCTAAGTCAACGAAAAACATATTTAGGGTTTCCTTTGAAACCCTCTGTCTACAACTAAGTATATTCCTAACTTGATGTCCTGTTTTGGCCAATTCTTGTTTCACCTCTTCAGCATCGGTAGTGTGATGAAGATACTTGATAACAAGCACAAGCCTTGTATGCGCGGTCTGGGCTGATATGTATGACGTATCACATTGTTATCTTTCATATATCTTATAAGTTTTCTATAAGTTTCTGGCAATTCACAATTGATTTTTGTTATATTATCTGCTAGGAATTTTGTAATGTATTTTCCATCTTCTGCTATACTTCCCAGTTTCTTCTTCATTTCTCCTTAATTAAGCACACCATACACGAATATAGGTGAAGGTTTGGGTATTTTATTGATATTATATTAATGTTTTCAGCAATTGCATCTGTCTTTTTATTTGTTTCTCCAAACATGTTATATCTTTTGTTTATTGTTATTGGAATAGAGTTATTCAAACCAATTTTTCTCTTTTTGGTGGTTTTGGTCCCTACTGCCTGCCACGAATTATTTGCGTGCTCATTTGCAGGAAATCCTACAAATTCTTCATCGCTAGTAGGTGACATTCTACAGTAGTTGTTGTTTGAAGTTGAGGCTATTTCTTATATGTCTTTCATTTGGGCATCCTGTATAATTTGCTGATTACTTATCAGATCTGTGATATTGAAACCTGGTGTTTATTTCAACTTCCTTAGCGTTTATCTCTTTCATATGTCATCTGGTCTAATTATGATAACAGTTTATTCGATGTATTTTCCGGATTTTAATTCCCTCGCAATATATGAAATGGAATCTACTTCGGGAAAAACTACCGATTTACGGGAGATTTTCAGTTGGTTTTTTTCACTTTACAGGATCACCAAATATTCAACTACCCGGCGAAACTAGTAAAAAGTATTAGAAGTTGAATTATGTAAACTTTCTGAAGTTTGAAAAAGTTTTCATATCAAAATAAATATAAATTAATGGGATAATTTCCAACAAGAACCAAGAAATAATGAAAATTTTGTAAAATTAGTCAAAGCATAATTTTTTCAATAATTTCGACAAAGTTAGTAAGCTAAGTAAGTTGGAATTCAATTTTTAGAGAAAAGTATGAAAGAACGAAACAGAGGAAATGTCATTCAGTATTAATATACTCGGGAGCACATACAAGTCTCTCTGATTAAAGATTTTTTTCTCTTCAATAATCCAGTTCCATAACCTAAAAAGAAATTAACATTATTATTGTGAATGGAAATGTCATACCTGAGTGTTTTGAATGGAAATATCCTACATATAAATCAAGAATTCGACAATTTAAATCCAAAAGAAGCAATCCTCGAAGTGGGCTGGAAAATTAGAACATTCCAGACACATTCTTCAAGAAACAAAACAAAATTCTGAGGTAGAAGAAAGCCAACGTAAAAGAAACATTGTTAATTGATGATCAAACTAACCACAGGTGAAAGTTTAAAGTCTTCCAATTTAATTTCAAAATCAAATCATTTCTTGTTAACGTAGAATTACGATATTTAGAATTAAAGTTAGTATGTTCGAACATAGAGCTTAGAATTAGATTTGTTTAATAGTGACAGATTTTCATATTTCAGATTACTTTGATTCAATATATATCTTTAAAATTTACATATTAAATTCAAATTGAACCCCCCCTATGAAAACAAATCAAAATTAATAATATTTAAATTTCAACTGTTCAATAATAAAATTATAATCTTAAGAGTCGGCACTCAACACAAGCAACCAGATACAAGGGTGATTTAACAAGTATTCATATTGAAAACTAGGATTCATATTCAAATCATATATTAAAACTATATAAAAAATTCATAATAATTGGTTCCCAAAATGTGGGATTGCTAAATAATAAATAATTAATATTAATTCAAAAATTTATTTGATTGATTCAGTCTTTACTTGGTGGAAACTCATTATAATTAAAAAAAATTTAATTCATAAATAATAAAATATCGTTCAATAAATTCATATATTGTTATAATATTTGCAGTTAAGGTTGATGATTATACAAAAATATTAGAAAAAAAAAACTCACCGTTGAATAAAAGTTCACTCTTTAGAGTGTAATCAAACTAAATTCAATTGAATAATATCCATTCTGATAGAAATATTAATGATTCAATTCATTGAAATACTCACAATCAAAAAAATAACGAACAAAAACATATTCTATTTGGAGTACATAACCACTAGTCGAGTGGAAATTCTCTGAACGGTGATCAAAAATCAGTAATATTTGAAGTACATAACCACTAGTCGAGTGAAAATTCTCTGAACGGTGATCAAAAATCAGTTATCTTGTTGAAAAATTTTAAATAGAATTCATAGGGAGTATTCAGTTCACAATTATTCAATGTAAAGACTGCCAGAGTTGCAAGAAATAGAAGTAATTTGAATTTAGATATCTAGTTTGAAATTGGTGAAGTAAACGATGAATAAATTTGTTAGTGTCAAGAAATAAATATTAATTTTAGTGAAATTATTGAAAAAATACAAGCTGAATTAAATGAAACTCACCAAATTAGTGTAAGAACGCCAAAATCAATGAAAAATCAATTAATTCAAAGAAAAAAGTGTCTATGTCAGAAATTTCAAAAATATGTATGTAAGAAATATCCTTGAAGATGTTTATGCAACAATAAACTTGGAATAGTATATAATCTGAAGAAATGTAATTAATTTCATAGGAATTTTAAATTATTTATAAGTTAGAAGCATTAAAAGTGAAACTTTTGTAAATTTTGACAATAGAAATACTTCACGGATGAAAAACCAAGACTCACTGTTCTGTTTAACATAAAAATAATATGAAAATGTTGACAAAAATTTAGGATAATCATCTAGAAAACGTTCAAGCCAGAAATGATGTAAATTTTGTAAAATCATCGAAAGTATCATTTTTCAATAATTTTGATAAATACTACTAAGCAAACCTGTGTGACCCGTATCTGCGTAATGTGTAAATAGGGCAGCGGATGGATCAGCTTTACCGAAAGCAAGTTGGTGTTCATATACTTGTAAGCCACTCATCTATTAGTTTGACCTATGTATGACCTGGGACATTCCGGGCATATGATTTCATATATTCCCTGAGATTCGTGTGGAATTGAATCTCTAGGAGATCGAAGAAAGGTGGATATTTTATTGCTTGCTGCGAATATGGCTTTTATATCCTGGGTCCGTAAGATACGACTTATTTTATCTGTAGCACTTTGGATGAAAGGAAGAAAGGTCTTGTGAGGGTTATCCTCTGGGGTTTTTTTGGAATCTTGAATCCAAACATAACATACCTTAAGAGACTTTGAATCTTATCAACCACTGTATGAAAAATACATACTTTTTCAAGGCACCTTCTACAAACAAGTCTTAGGTGCTGCTATGGGTTTTCCCATTTCCCCAGTTATCGCTGATATATTCACTTTGAAACTAGGGCCATTCAAATATTTCACCTCACGTGTTGGAAAAGATACGTGGATGATGTGTTCGTCACCTGGCCACATGATATCGAATGTTTGTATCAATTTCTTGACCATCTCAGAAGTCACTATTCGAAAATCAATTTCACGAAGGAACTTGGGACTAATAACTTCATTCCATTTCTAGACGTACTTATCACCAAATCAGGCACATCTTTCACCCACACCATCTATAGAAAACCCACCTATACGAACAGATATCCACATGCCAACTCTCACCACCATCCGACATAAATCAACTCCGTTCTGAACTCCGTCACCGACGGTAAACATATGAAACATGAATTCAATGAGCTCCAGGCTGCTCTACTTCAAAATGGATTTAGCAGATATCAAATTCAGAATTCCTTCCGACGGAGCCAGATACACCCTCAATCAATCAGCACAATGTGATGACGAATAGACTACTGTTCTCTCTCAATGGTAGTGGAGAGTGAAAGTAGACTGCAGAGCCTATCGATCGAAACATCAACAAAGCGCACTGCTATGGAGAGAGAACAGTCATTTATTTGTCATCGCATCGCGCTGAGGTTCTGATTATTCCACTGCTGCACTGGACGTATTGATTAACACTGAATTTCCTGTTTTCGACTGTCTTTTCCATACCTGTATAAAATAAACTTTGATTAAAAGAGTTTATGACTTCTATAATTTGATTTGAATATAAGGGTTATACGATTCGTTTCATTAGGATAATTTAAGTAATACTCTTTATTCTTTGGCAAGCTTTCAAATTTATTTATTTAAGTCTTCTTTAGGGCTTTGAATGAGTGATTATTTGAGAAGTTCAGAGAAGTAACGCTCTTGAACAAACTACTTAAAAATATTCATAATAAACCATAGTAAGTAAAATTTTAAAATAGTGTTTGAAACGTTTCACCTCAAACTTGTGTTGTAGAAGGTACGTGTATGATGTGTTCTCCATATGGCCACGTGGCCACGTGGCCATCGAAAGTCTGCATCAATTTATTCACCATCTCTTCTGCCATCCGAATATCCTTTTCTAGACGTACTTGACACCAAATCAGGCACATCTGTCATCCACACTGTCTATAGAAAATCTACCCATACGAAAATATATCTACATGCCAACTATCACCACTATCCGGCACAAATCAGTTCCGTTCTAATTTCCCTCGTCTACAGATCCATCCAGCTCAACGACAGTAAACATTTCAAACAAGAATTCAGTGAGCTCAGATCTGATCTAATTCAAAATGGATATAGCAGATATCAAATTCAGAAACCCTTACGACGGAAAGATACTTAAGAGCCCCCAGAGAATAACCCTTACAAGGCCTATCTTTCTTTCATTCGAGGTGTAACTGATAAAATAAGTCGGATCTTACGGAAATAAGATGTTAAGACCATCGTCACAGCAAGCAATAAAATATCAACTTTTCTTCGATCAAAGATTCAATTCCAAACGAATCTCAAGGTATATATGAAATACTATGCTCGGAATGTCCCAGGTCATACATAGGTCAAAGTAATAGACGAGTGACGAACAGATTATATGAATACCAACTTGCTGTCTACAAAGCTGATCCATCCTCTGCGCTTTTCAAACATCACGCAGATGCAGGCCATAAAATTGACTTTTGATAGTTGCAAGACTATTGCAACGGAAAAAATTTCAACAAGTCGCATTATTCGTGAAGCTCTCGAAATTGAGAAGAGACCAAACTGCCTCAACAAACGCGATGACAACAAACTTCTGTTCGATACATGGAAACTTTTAATTTGTCGTCTTCCCAGAACGAAATTTCCCCCACATAGGATTTCGCCCATCACTCCTACCCCCCACTTCTAACTGTCTCACCTTCACCTCATATACATTCTGTCAAGAAAGTAATAATAATAATAATAATAATATTTATTCACCATAAAACCATTTACAAAAAGTTGAAACAAAGCAGTATGCATATATGTGAACAAATAGACAATACCACAGAAGCTCCGGCTAGCCATCGCTTGTACGTGGTGTCATATCGAGAAAAAATTGCCCCCGATGATGAGTGAACAAAGTGGACCAAACTGAAATACCCAATCCACCCACAAACCAAAAAAAAAGTTCTTTTTGTTATTTTTTTTTTTTCAATTTTTAATTTTTTTTTTTCATTTATTATTTTTCTTTCATTCATTATTGTTTTTTTTTAATATTTTTTTAATTTAAAAATTCATTATATTTTGAATAATATTTTTTATTTGTTTGTACAATATATATATTTTTTTTCCCCCTTTTTTTTTCCTTCTGTTTTTTTTTCCCATTCATTTTACACCCCTACCTCCGGTTAATGAAGTCATGTAGTCCTTTCCTTCCGTAGGGGAGAATCCATTTTTTACATTTCTTTCTGTATAAACTGATATTGTTTATCTTTAAGATGTTAGCAGGAAGCTGATTGATGAGTTTCGGCGCAAGATAGTCACAGTGGCGTTGTCCTATAGATTTTTCACATTTTGGTACGGTCAAGGAGCTCATTTTGGCTCTGGTGTTGTGAAGGTGTACAATGGGCTTAAAATTTATTATGGATTTTTTTATATCAATCAGCATACTCAAACAAAATAGTTGTCTCACATCGAGTATTTCGGACTCCTCATGTAATCTATCATTAGAAAAAGTGAGTGGTTTATTATAAATTATGCGTAAAATCCACCTCTGAACAACGCTCAATTCCTCTAGATGAGCATCACTAACACCCCCCCAGCCCACAATTCCATACGTTAGCTGTGACTGGACCAACGCAAAGTACAGCAGTTTGAGGTGTTTCGAATCAAGGTAATCCTTCAAATATTTTATCTTATATAGCACACCTCTTAATTTATTAACTATATTTTTCATCTGTAAGTCCCACTTCATATGTGGGATGATCACACCCAAATATTTGACTGATTCTGCCTCCAGGATACAAGAAACAGTTCCGGTTGCCAAGGGTCCCACAGACGGCAGTACACTAGAGTATGAGGAAAAGGGCAAATACCTCGTTTTTTCCAGGTTTAGGGTGAGCATGTTGTAACTGAACCAGTTTTCTAGAATTTTAATGTCGACCTCAGTTTCTGCTTTCAATATTTCCCAAGAGTCAGATTCACAAAGTAGTGCAATATCGTCAGCAAAACTAAGAATTTGGCCCTTTGTTCTGAGATTCAATTATATATATAGTAAATAACAGTGGTCCGAGTACCGGGAATTATCGATTTAAATCTGGCGGGGCAATGAGGCAAGTAAATTTTTTTTTCCTAGGTTGGTACCACTGTCCTTAATTACTATGCCAAGCTTGAGCGGGATCTGTCAACTAGTGTGTTTGCAACAGCTGATTAAGTCAGTCGATGTCAGAGTGCGTGCCGATTTTTACTATGGGTGATTACGTTGAGCAAAGAATTTGTTTAAAGTTTTGTGTTGCAAATGAATTTTCGTGTGCCGATGCATTGAAAATGTTGCAAAAGGCCTATGGTGATAATGCTCTATCGAAAACTCGTGCATATCAGTGGTACAGAGCCTTCAAGAACGGTCTAAAATGAAGGCCAAAGCCGCTCGAAAATGTAGATGCTCATTATTTTCTTCGATATCCGTGGCGTGGTGCACTACGAATTCGTTCCAGAGGGTCAGACGGTAAACAAGGAGTATTACCTAGGCGTTATGAAACGTTTGCGTGACCGTATCCGTAAGAAGCGGCCAAATTTGTGGGCCAACAACTCATGGATTTTGCATGACGATAACGCGCCTACTCACCGAGCTACGATTGTGACTGACTTTCTTGCCAAAAACTCAACAAACGTGCTTCAGCAACCACCGTATTCGCCGGATTTGGCTCCCTGTGACTTTTTCCTCTTCCCAAAACTAAAATTGCCCCTTCGTGGCACCCGTTTTGAGTCGATTGAAGCCATAAAACAAAATTCGGCGCGAGAGCTGAAGTCCATCCCGGAAAGCGCCTATGAAAAATGTTTCGATAATTGGAAGTGCCGTTGGCATAGATGTATTGGAGCAAATGTAGCCTATTTTGAAGGCGACCCAATAAATTTTGACGATTAAATGTTGTTTCAATTGAAAATTCCCGGTTCTTTCTTGACAGAGTAGTAAATAGGCGTACTCGCTGATCTTGTTCGATTATAATGTAAACTCCTGTCTTTTGAAATGGGTCAATACGGTGAAGGATCTTGGAGTATTGCTAGATACTAGCTTCAGTTTCACGCACATAAATTACATATCATCGAGAGCTTTTAGAATGTTTAGCTTCATCAAAAGACATATTCAAGACTTTAGTATCTCTTCCATGAAGACAATGTTTACAGTGCATGTAAGAAGCAAACCGTTGAAAGGGTCCAGAAAAAAATTTTGAAGTGGATGGGATATAAATGGAGATAAACCTCTGATTCTATCCGATACGAGGACATTGGAGACAAATTACCCCTTGCATCCTTTGAAACGGTCGATATAATTTTGAATTAAAGCGTGTATATAAGATTTTGCACAATTTCGTCGACTATCCTTATCTGCTACAGAAGATAAATTCGAATGTTCCTCTAAGGAATCTCAGAACTTGGGAACAATTCAGTACAAAATTTAGCAGAACCAATTACTCGATGAAAAATTTTCTCGATAGAGCATTAGGTGATGCTGGTTGGGTGGAGATAGATCTTTTTCTATTTCAATCCTTCAATTGAAAAATTATTTCAGAGTGCTTGAGAATTTTCAATGATTTTTGGTGTCCCATTTTTTTTGTCATGTTGGTTTATTTTTTAATATGTAAAATGGCTTGCCCATATATAACTAAATGAATGAAAAAATAAATGAATAAATAGATAAATAAATAAATAAATAATTTTTCATCAACAACCCTTCAACAATTTTTACTGTTTCTTTTGGAAGGATTCTAGAGAATAAATTTTGGACATCAAACGAAATTAATTTGGAGTTTTCAGCTAAAGAATGGAACTGATGTTGTCGATAAGTTGGAAACTATTTTTAATTGCATATTTGGCTTTTAAATTTGTTTCATTTCGAATTATTCATAATAAAGTTTTTGATAATTTCAGGCCCAGAGTAGTCATGAACAAAACGACTGGTCTGGGTTCCTCACTTCATGAAGTTTTATCAGTAGATAACGTTTCGTTACTTGTGGGTTCAGTGAATATTTTGGAAAGTTATGAAACAGAGAGGCGGATTGATTTATTATATTTTTAATTTGTTTCTGAAAGTTTTCAGTAGGATCTGTTTTGATTGTTTTATGAATTTATCTAGTGTTAAAAAAGTGTTAGTTTTTTGATGTATTCGATTTATGGGATTGCTACAATGCTATTTCCTTTGTCTGCTCGGGTAAAGACTTGTTCGTGTTTCCTTTTCTCTAATTGATTTTATTAACTCTTGTTGTATTGAAGAGTAAACTTCAGTTTTATTATTATTATGCTCTCTCTTGAAATTTAAGTCTTGTGATTTTTGCAGGCTAATGTTTGAAAATGTCTATCTTCATGATCGTAAGCATCATTTTTATTCTCACAGATATCACGATATTCAAATTCCTCCATTTCAACGTTGTCCGTGTTTGTGAGTTATCCGGATAAAAATTCTGAAGGTCTGGTTTTTCTTAAATATTATCGCTTATTCGGAGGTTCTTGTAGGATCTGACTGCTAGCTGCTCCTTTAATTGGATGAATTCTCGTTCTTATGGATTTTGTTTCAGGTTAAGTTTGAATCAATTGTTGATTTATTTCGAGTTTAAAAACATCTCGGGGTTTTCCGAAAACTTGTTTGTTGGTTGTGAATTCTCTAGTGGTTGAAGGATATTGGTGATAATTTGGAGTCCCATTTTACCGTTTGCTCGATACAGTATTTGATGTGAATATGTGTATTTTTTAAACTGGAATGTCAATAAAGTTGTTGTCTTTTGATTTCTCTATTTTCGAATAGTCCGCAAGTATCGTCAATGAAATCTGATTGAGATTATTTAGACGTTCTTTTCATATATTGGTATTCACTTTGTAACACATCGAAATTTATCTCAAAATCGAATTTATTATTTAATAATTGTTTCAGTTTCAACCATCTGCTTAAGAAACTATTTGCTTCCGGCCTTGTGTTGTAGAATGGCCTGGAATACATTAGAGTTTTGTTTGTTCAATTAATTTGGATTTTATGGTTGCATAGCAATATCAGTCTATCAACTCATCATCTGTCTTTTCAAACTGACTCCTGAAATGATTTTCTTCCTAAAGAATAATTTGTAACTCGTTTGGATTACCCTTAAATTGAGGTGATAAATCTTCAAAATATTTTATAGTGCTAAGATCTCTCACAACACCATTATTACTGTGGGTTGTTATTTTTTATGGTTTTCTGATATTGACTTGATGCTTTATCTATTAATGACTCAACGATTAAAAAATTTTCCTTAATAATAATAATAATACTTTATTGCCATCAAAAATTTACATGGTTCGTCCCCTTAAAATTTTCAAATAATATTATAACTCAAAAACTCTTCTATAGAATAAAAGGCATTTTAAATCAGTATATTATTTATTCTCTTCTTGAAAGCTCTTGAAAGTTCCCTTATTTCTGGTGGTAACTTGTACATTTCAATTCCCCAGTAGGTCGAGAAGTTGAGTGTTTTTCTTTCTATGCAGCGGTGTAATAACATCGTTTTTGTGCCTTGTGTTAAATATGTGATATGTTCCATTCCGCATAATGCTGGTTCTGTTCAGATGCGTATATCTCAAGCATTCCTTGATATAAAGTGATGGAAAGGTGAGTACACCATAATTTACAAATATTCGCTTAAAGGAGTCTGTATTCTTCATTCCATGTATGATTCGAATGGCCCTCTTCTGCAGAATGAAGATTCTGGAAACATCAGATGCATTACCCCATAGGAGTATACCATACTGCAATATACTTTGAAAAGTTGCAAAATATGCAGTTTTCATCATTTCGTTACTACCACTTTTCTTCAGTTTTCTTAGCAAATAAAGAATCAGTGATAGTTTCTCACAGATGTAATCAATATGAGAGGCCCAAATCAGTTTGTTGTCTAAGATGATTCCTAAAAATTTGGCAATCGCCTAATTGGCCTACTTACAAATCTCAATTTTACAGTTTTATCCGAATTCAAATTAAGCGAGTTCATTGTGGACCATTTTCCAGCTTCCGTCGTAGCACGTTCTATTTCATTTAAAAAGTCACCTGAGTCTTTTGGGCTTATTACCATAGAAGTATCATCACAATAGATGCATAAGTTGCTGCAACTCTGAAATCTTATATCATTAATGTATATTAAAAAGAGAATAGGTCCCAGTACCGATGCCTGAGGTACTCCACAATCAATTTTTTGTTCAGTAGACATTTTTCCATTCCAATGAACACTTTGATATCTGCCCCCCAAATACGACTGTAACATTTTGAGTACGGTTCCTCTGAAACCAGACAATTTGAGTTCTCAGCCAATATTTTTATGGAATACAACATCAAAAGCCTTGCTCAAGTCGAATTTCAGCATCTTAACAAACTCATTATTATCCATGGCTTCAATAATTGTGTTAATTGCTTCCATCAGCACTGTAGTTGTACTTCGACCTTTTCTGTATCCGTGCTGACGTTTATTCAATAAATTCTTTTTCTCCATCCATTTCAGCATTCTGTCTTTTATAGCTATCTCAAAAATTTTTGATAGGCAAGGAAGAATTGCTATTGGTCTGTAGTTGGTATATTCATTTTTATCTCCATTTCCTTTATAAATGGGAATAACTTTCGCAGTTTTCCGCTCATTTGGAAAATAGCCTTCCTGGAAGCATTTATTAGTTAGTATTGAAATTGGATAACTAATATCCTCACTCAAGACTTTCAAAATTTCAGGTTTGATATCAAAAACAGCTGACGAGTCTTTTGACTCTAAAGATGATATTATCTTTTTGATCTCATTTACACTCAAAAAGTAAACAAGACTTTTCACTAGTTGATGCCAAGGTTTTTGGTAATTTGTAGCTTTGGGATTTTTTTATTAATTCTTCTCCAATATTTTTGCCAATACTTGGAAAATAGTTAGTTAGTATATTGGAATTGAGTTCCGTGGTCACATTGTCCTTTATTTTTGTATGAATTTTCATTTCTTATCACCTTCCATAACGCTTTCTGTTTATTTTCGGCCCTATTTACGTATTATTCATTCTTCTCTTTTATAGTTTTATTTATTGTTTATATATGGTCGAAAAAATTCTCCCAAGATATTTGAGATAATTCATTCCTTATTGAACTAATAATTTCTTTTCCGATACATTTTCTCCTAATAATTTGCATTTCATTTTCGAATTCATTAACCGAAGCCAAAATTCTCAAGAAATGTGCCAGGTGATTAGACATGTGAAGTTCTAATGTAATACAATTTTGATATTTGATGTTCAAAAATATATTGTCTATACAAGTTTCCGTGTTTCTACTTTTCCTAGATGTTTCGTGAAAACTCCTTTCTAAATTTTTTTTTTTTTAAATTTGAATATTAACACAAATTGAAATATGTTTATCTTCTACAATTTTAATTTCAAAAAAATTTTTATTCAAAAAACTTTTAGAAATAAATTTATGTCTAACAAGCACCGCTTACATTCAAAAGACGTATATGATCAAAACTCAATATATAATATCAAATGGAATAAATAACCCAACAGATATACGAAAGTAATTAAAATTAATAAATAAATATTCAAAGGAGACAAAATTTTGTTTCTGGTCTTACCGTTAAGAACACCATTTGCATTTTAAAAACATAAACACACTTAAACGACTTCTCAAAAAATATAATTTATTTGAAATATCCAATATATTTAAATATTCGAATAAATTATTTCAAAAATCTCTAAAAAATGTGCACTGTATCTTCAAGAAACAAATATAATTCTAGACAATCCCGTCTTCAGTCCTCTTTTAAGATTCCAAATATCAAAATCAAAAACATAACCTATATCACTCACGTGTTAAAAGACTTAAGCTTCGAACTACAGATCTTCTTCTTCTTCTTCTACTTATATTAGGCCCTAGGCCTGTTCTCCACGATTTTTTTTCATCCTCTCGTTTAGTTCTGCAGCCGTATTTGTGATGTGGACTGCCAACTATCTCGCCATCTTTTGAAGGTACGTCCTGGTGGTCTTTTTCCAGTTGGTTTCAAATCCCTCGCTATTCGGGCTAATCTTTGAGGGCTCATTCTGCTTACATGCTGATTCCACTCTCTTCTCCTCTGTCTTCCCCATCGCACAACATCCTGAACCTTACATCGCTCTCTCATTTGACTGTTTGGTATTCTGTCCAGTAATGTTTTCCCAGCTATTGCTCTCAACGTTTTCATTTCCGTGGTCCTTAGAATCCTCTTCGTCTTCGCTGTATCGGCTCTCGTCTCGATAGAATATGTCATAATAGGCTTAACACATGACTTATATATGCGGATTTTCCCGTCCAGTCTCAGATCTTTATTCTTCCAAATGACATGCCGTAAGCATCCCGATATATGAGCTGCTTTGTTGGCTTGTTTGCGTACAGTTGTTTTCAGGTCTCCGCAACTAGAAACTTCCACCCCAAGGTATTCGAACTTCGAAACTTGTTCGATTATTTCATTGTTTATTACAATTTTACATCTTATGGGTTCCCTTGCGACAACTAAAGATTTGGTTTTAGCTGTTGATATGCTCATATTGTACTCTCTTGCTGCTAGTTCGAATGCATGTGCCATTCTCTGTAGGTCGTCTTCGTTATCCGAAATCAATATTGCGTCGTCTGCATAACACACAATTCTTATCTGTTTCGTAGAAAGCCTGTATCCCTGTCCTGCATTTCTTACTTTCTCCACAATTTTGTCCATTATTATGCTAAAAAGTAGAGGGCTTAGACTGTCTCCTTGGCGAATACCAGATGTTGTATTTACCTCTACAGATCAACTATATAACCAACTACAGATCAACTATATAATTCAAGATTAATCTATGTTCTAACAAAATCAAAGAAGAGTGTGAGTTATTTTAAGGTTTATTTAAATTCATTGACATTCTATAATGAGATTTATTGAAGCCAAAATATAATTATATATTGTATATAAAATGAAATAGAAAGGCCTTTTACTTGATAGAAGATATATAACAAAATTTGAATATTAACACAAATTGAAATATATTTATCTTCTACAATTTTAATTTCTTTCTAAGCCGAAAGAGTAAAACAAGTTAGTTATTGCCTTATTTTCTTTAGTATCAACAAGAAAGTTGAAGTCCCCGGCTATTATTATTTTCTTTTCACAGTATTTATCTTTCAGATAATTTAAAACCTCCGTTAGTTGTTCCAAAAAAATATCCACTGAACTCAGATGTGATCTGTATACTTCCAATATAACCGTGTTTGCATCTACCAAGTATAATCCAGCAAACTCTGCATCCTTTTCAATAGCTATCTCTGTAAGTTTTTCTATTGGGGTTGTTCTATAGTTAGCTTTCGTTGCCATTAATATTCCTCCGTGTTTATTGATACGTCTACAGTAATATGCTGCAATTTTATAATTCTCTAAATTAATATATTCCAGTTGTTCTTCATTTAACCAAGTTTCTGTCAGGCAAATTATATCTAGTTTATGTTCAATAACTTGCAAGTTTCATTGATCGACTTTATTTTGTGGTGACTGTATATTATAATTTAGTATATTAAAATATTTACTTTTATGCATGTTTAACTTCAACTGTGGATTCTTTCCTCGCGGTACGAAAGAAGCGAAATGGCCGAACGATAACATTTTCAGGCCATGTATCAGGATCATTTATGCTGATACTGAATTGTTTCAGCAGTTACTATTTGGTAGTTGATCATAATTGAAACAAATTGTAAAAATTACTATGTTTTACTACCCAAAAAATATATATTACACATTCCCATCATCAGACAACTGAAGACCTAACAGTGGTACAGTGGTATCTAAACAAAAGTGATAAATATTTTGAATATTTAAACAGATTCTCGGTAAAACCTAATAGTGACCTTATAACAGATATCGGAATGTCGCCAATCGACAAAGAAGGTTGTAAAACAGATCGTACCCATTTAAATATCTCAAATAATTTTTGGGGTTACATAGCTCCGTAAAGCCATTCATTATTTTTAAAATTATTTTGTTGTATATCTGAAATATTTGGATTTACAAAGCTCCATACAGTCATTCATTATTTTCATTGTGAACGAATTTGAAAATTTCAATAATCAAGTTCCTTTCTTTTGAATCTACATGTAAAATTTTCTTAAGATTTTCTTTTGTCGAAAGGAATTACTGTTTTCTGAAGAATGAGTGGCAAAAGTTGAATTTTTGTTTACTTTTCATTAAATTCATTTTATGTTCGTTGAAAAAGGTTTTAAACAGATGTTGCTTTTTAAATATATCAAATATTTTCGATATACATAGCTCCGTACAGTCATTCATTATTTTT
Source organism: Megalocaria dilatata (assembly GCA_034642435.1). Taxonomy (NCBI): domain Eukaryota; kingdom Metazoa; phylum Arthropoda; class Insecta; order Coleoptera; family Coccinellidae; genus Megalocaria; species Megalocaria dilatata. Next base: position 59,328,801 of record CM067859.1, on the reverse strand, counting down.
ACAGTATTGTTATTGTGAACTAATTTGAAAATTTCAACAGATTCTAGATAATCGAGTTTCTTCCCTTTTGATTCTACATGTGAAATTTCAAGATGATCTATTGTGGGAAAGGAATCACCGTTTGCTAGACAATGAGTGGCAAAAGTAGAATTTTGTTTATTTTTCCTGAAACTCATTTTATGTTCGTTGAACCTCGTCATGAAGGAACGTCCCATTTGTCCTATATATTTATTACTGCACGTAGAACAAGATAACTCATAAACTTCTGATTTTTGTATGTTTGGAGTAGGGTCCGTAGCGTTAAAAAATACCGATGATAATTTATTTTGCGTTTTGAAGGCAATATTGACATCTGATTTTGAAAAACTATTGACCACTTTTTGACTTATGCTACCAAAGTACGACAGAGAAATGAATTTCTTATTTTCTTCGGTTTTTATGACGGGATAAATTTGGCTCATAGCCATTTTAGATAGTTTCTGTCGAATTAGATTATCTATTATATTGTGGTTGAAACCGTTGTTCGCGGCTATTGATTTTATAGTTTGGACTTCAGCTTCGTGGTCATGCGTGGTAATGCGAAGGCTCTATGGATCATCGATTGATACGTTGACATTTTTCGTGAATATGGGTGATTGGAATCAATAGGAATACCTATATTAGTGGATTTGGGTTTTCTGAACACGTTGAAATATATTTTTCTATTTGAGTGTGATATAGAGAGGTCTAAATATGAAATACTGATCTTCGATTCTTTTTCTAATTTGAATTTAATTTTTGGATGAATATCATTCAAGAAATTCAAAAATTGACTCAGTTGTCTGGATGTTCCGGAGATACAAGTAAGAATATCGTCTACGTATCTGTACCAGAAATGAACATTTAGAGGTAGTTTCGAATTGAAGGTTTTATTTTCTATTTCTGACATGAATATGTCTGCAAGGAGTGGACTCAGTGGTGAGCCCATAGCTAGGCCGTTTAATTGTTTGTATATTTTATTATTAAATTGAAAATAGTTTTTGTGCAGGCATTGTTCTAAAAGGGCAATGAAATCACCATGTATCACGGGATTTACATGTGATTTTTCAAGAATTTCTGAAGCTAAATGAATACTATCATTGCTCGGTATATTTGGAAACATATTATCCACATCCAGGCATACTAGGTAGGAATTATTTGGTAAAGAAAAGTTTTTTAATTTTGTTGTTAATTCTGTGGAATTTTTTTATTGAGTAATTCGGAGTGGAATTAGTAAGGTTTTTGAACCTTTCATTTAATTTTTTCTCTATTTTATAGGTACGGCTGCTAATAAAGGAAACGACTGGGCGAATTGGTGCATCTTCTTTGTGAGTTTTTATTAGACCGTAGGGTTTTGGTGGGCTAGGATTCATATTTATGAGATGATAATTTGATTTAAATAAGGAAATGTCTGACAAAGTTTTTCTCAATGATTTTTGAATTTTAGTCATCGGGTCAACGGGAGTTTCTACGATATCTTCATTTTTAATGAATTCATTCATTTTCTCCATGTACTTCGATCTAGAAAGGATAACTGTGGCATCTGATTTATCTGCTTTTGTGATAGTAAGATCATCGGATTGAATTTTTTCTTTAATGTATTTGATTGTATTCAAAATATTATTGTTAGTTATGTTTCTGTTGTTTCTAAGGGTTTTTGAAATTTTAGAGGTAATTTTATCTCCTCATCCGTATATTTGGGTGCAATTGTGGACTCAACAGTAAGAATTTCGTTTACTTTTTTATTTTTAATTATTGGGGCAAATTTATGACCTTTTTCGAGTAAGTTCAGTTCGTTATTTGACAATTGGGATTCTGACATGTTAATGATGCGATCATTTGGTCTATATACTATATTTTCACTTCGTTTAATAAATTTGCGTATTTGAGTTTATTCTAATGAATTTAATTTTTTTAACTCTTTAGCATATTTTGAAAAAATGAATCCACTAATTTCCTGTCTAATTTAATCATCGAAAATATCAAATTCTATTGAATGGAGTTCTTGTTTCAGTTCTGCATGCAGTACCTTGACATAATGTTGTACAGTATCTCGCTTCTGGTAGAATGATTTAGTTTCTTCCTTGATCCAGATTCTTTCTGCGCATCTTGTTGCCGTCTTCGCTTAATGAGAACGGGAGTTCTGCATGCAGTACCTTGACCTAATGTTGTACAGTATCTCGCTTCTGGTAGAATGATTTAGTTTCTCCCTTGATCCAGATTCTTTCTGCGCATCTTGTTGCCGTCTTCGCTGAATGGGAACGGGAGCGAAGACGGCAAAAAGATACGCAGAAAGAATCTGGATCAATTCTACCAGAAGCGAGATACTGTACAACATTATGTCAAGGTACTGCATGCAGAACTGACTCATAAATTCCATTCAATAGAATTTGATATTCTTGATGATAAAATTAGACAAGAAATTAGTAAATTTTTTTTTTCAAAATATGCTTAACAGTTAAAAATATAAAATTCATTAGAAAAAACTCAAATTCATTAAACGAAGTGAAAATATTGTATATAGACCAAATGATCGCCTCATTAACATGTCAGAATCCCAATTTTCAAATAACGAATTAAACTTACTCGAAAAAGGTCATAAATTTGCTCCAACAATTAAAAATAAAAAAGTAAAAGAAATTCTTACTGTTAAGTCCACAATTGCACTAAAATATACGGATGAGGTGGATAAAATTACCTTAAAATTTTCAAAAACCCTTAGAAAAAACAGAAACATAATTAACAATAATATTTTGAATACAATCAAATCCATAAAAGAAAAAAATTCAATCCGATGATCTTACCGTCACAAAAGCAGATAAATCAGATGCCACAGTTATCTTTTCTAGATCGAAATACATAGAGAAAATGAATGATTTCATTAAAAATCAAGATATCGTAGAAATTCCCGTTGACCCGACGACTAAAATTAAAAAATCATTGAGAAAAACTTTGTCAGACATCTCCTTATTTAAATCAAATTATCATCTCATAAATATGAATCCTAGCCCACCAAAACTCTACGGTCTAATAAAAACTCACAATGAAGATGCACCAATTCGCCCATTCTTTTCCTCTATTAACAGCCCTACCTATAAAACAGAGAAAAAATTAAATGAAATGTTCAAAAGCCTTACTAATTCCACTCCTAAGTACTCAATAAAAAAATTCTATAGAATTAACAACAAAATTAAAAAAATATTCTTTACCAAATAATTCCTACCTAGTATGCCTGGATCTGGATAATATGTTTCCAAATATACCGAGAAATGATAGCATTCATTTAGCTTCAGAAATTCTTGAAAAATCACATGTAAATCCCGTGATACACGGTGATTTCATTACCCTTTCAGAACAATGCCTGCACAAAAACTATTTTCAATTTAATAATAAAATATACGAACAATTAAACGGCCTAGCTATGGGCTCACCACTGAGTCCATTCCTTCCAGACATATTCATGTCAGAAATAGAAAATAAAATCTTCAATTCGAAACTACCTATAAATGTTCATTTCTGGTACAGATACGTAGACGATAAACCCACGTATACATCCGGAACATCCAGACAACTGAGTGAATTTTTGAATTTCTTGAATAATATTCACCCAAAAATTAAATTCAAATTAGAAAAAGAATCGAAGACCAGTATTACATATTTAGACCTCTCTATATCACACTCAAATAGAAAAATAGATTTCAACGTGTTCAGAAAACCCAAATCCACTAATATAGGTATTCCTATTGATTCCAATCACCCATATTCACGAAAAATGTCAACGTATCAATCGGTGATCCATAGAGCCTTCGCATTACCCTCATCAAAATATGACCGCGAAGCTGAAGTCCAAACTATAAAATCAATAGCCGCGAACAACGGTTTCAACCCCAATATAATAGATAATCTAATTCGACAGAAACTTAAATAGCTATGAGCCAAATTTATCCCATCATTAAAACCGAAGAAAATGAAAAATTAATTTCTCTGTCGTACTTTGGTAGCATAAGTCAAAAAGGGGCCAATAGTTTTTCAAAATCAGATGTCAAAATTGCCTTCAAAACGCAAAATAAATTATCATCGGTATTTTTTAACGCAAAGGACCCTACTCCAAACATGCGCAAATCAGGAGTTTATGAGTTATCTTGTTCTACGTCCAGTTATAAATATATAGGACATACAGGACGTTCCTTCAAGACGAGGTTCAACGAACATAAAATGAGTTTCAGGAAAAATAAACAAAATTCTACTTTTGCCACTCATTGTCTAGAAAACGGTCATTCCTTTCCCAAAATAGATGATCTTAAAATTTTGCATGTAGAATCAAAAGGGAAGAAACTCGAATATCTTGAATCTGTTGAAATTTTAAAATTAGTTCACAATAACAATAATGTAAAAATAATGAATGACTGTACGGAGCTATGTAAATCGAAAATATTCGAGATATTTAAAAAGTAACATGTTTAAAACCTTTTTCAACGAACATAAAATGAATTTAATGAAAAGTAAACAAAAATTCAATTTTCGCGACTCATTCTTTAGAAAACAGTAATTCCTTCCGACAAAAGAAAATATTAAGAAAAAAATTTTACATGTAGATTCAAAAGAAAGAAACTTGATTATTGAAATTTTCAAATTCGTTCACAATAAAAATAATGTAAAAAATAATGAATGACTGTATGGAGCTTTCTGAATCCAAATATTTGAGATATACAACAAAATAATGTAAAAATAATGAATGACTACGGAGCTATGTAACCCCAAAAATTATTCGAGATATATAAATGGATACCAACTGTTTAACAACCTTCTTTGTCGATTGCCGACATTCCGATATCTGTTAGAAGGCCCTTCTTTTTTAACCCGGTTTTTTATCACGTTTGATTGTAAATCTCTGTACCACTATTAGGTTTTACCGAGAATCTGTTGAAATATTCAAAATATCTATCACTTTTGTTTAAATACCACTGTACCACTGTTAGGTCTTCAGTTGTCTGATGGTGGGATAGTTCATTTCCCGAAACTCGAGTCACAAGAAAGTGTGTAATATATATTTTATTCTGTTCATCATTGAGTAAGCACATCCAAGTTTGAAGGATTTATTCAGATTCATGTTCGAACCATGTTTCTGCAATTCCTTTATTTCAAAAACTTCATTTGGAAATAATGAATTCAAATAGTTGCTCAACTTTGTGGGATTTGAGACATTTGATGCTCTTCCAGGCTTCCAGGCTTTCTTGCATGCACCTTTACAGCTATCGTCACTTCCTATTTTTGCTTTTCCTTTTACTACCATTGCATTTTTCGCCCTATTATTTCTGTTCCTTTTCAGCACCACTTGTTTCCATTGATCAGTATTTCCATAAGTCTCCACCTCCGGCACTGGTTGAAGGACCTGGATACCAACGTTGTATGTGGGTTTTGAACTACTTGGAACATGTGCAATATTGCCGTCGTCTGTTTTTGTTAACCTCACTTCCAGACTGTATTGGTATATTATTCTTTTTGTTAGTATCTCTCCTAAGAATACTTATCAACAATTCTTGTTCCTCTGTTCTTTTCTCCAATTGATTTCTTCATTAATACCATATACGTATATTGATATTTTCAACTTCAAGTTTATTACAGCCTATGTTGTTACATTTTCCAGCTACCTCAGATTCATCAGTGTTTGCTAAGCTCTCTAAATCAAGTGCAACACAGGAGCCACTATTTGTTTTTACACTAATTGGCACTTTTTTGCTAACTATGAATTCGATCAGCTCATCTTTTTTCCATTTGTTCAGTTCGCTCATTAACTGTGACGTTGTTATCGCCGTGATTTTATATATATCTGCCGAACTAGCTGGCATCCGTACAAAAAGGGTATCGGCCTGCATCCTCGTGTATACTTCGTGTATATTCGGAGTTTTTTTTCCGCACAAGATGACTTCCGATACAGATAGCGGTCGAGTTGGCATCCGTATACTTTTTTACCTATAATGATACAAGTTGGCTGCTGTATAATTTAGTACCAGCCAAGGTGGCACACTGAAATGTTGCCATACTGCTGTATTTGTCTGGTGTAATGAATGGTAATATTCAAGCGGTAAATATTACACAGAACGATTGCTAGCATGAAGCGGATTTTTTCAGGGTTCGCTGTTATACTGCTGCTTCGGATAAGTCATACGGTACGCGAGTTTTGATGGTTCATTATTGTGAATTATTGAATTGAATAATTAGTTGAGTTTCTCGTGAATATTATTGAAGAATTGATATTTGTATAGAATTTTCTCATATAGTTTAATCTAATCTATTTTCTTATATGTTTTTCCATATTCTCATATTCAAAACTCCCTCTGTTTGAATAGATTTCAATATTTGTTCCTCTCTTATTCTATGAACATAACGCGTTGACGATTCGTCCAAATACCTGTAATTTTATAGTTTTGAGCCGAGACTGGCCTCAAACGACTGAGTTGGACCTACCGAAAGAATTCGTGGTCGAATTCAATTCTGTCTGACGGCTGGTCTCAAGCACGATAACTTTAAAAAAAGACCTAGTGACTTCAAACTTGCAGACAGTTTTATAGTCTAAATGTCTCACTCGATTTCGATCACTCAGCAGAACTGCTGAACCGCACACCAGAGGTAAAAAAAAATATTTTTTTTGAAAAGTCAATATTTCGGAAATTACTTACCGAAAGTTGCTCAAAATGTTTGTGGATGTAGAGGATATTGATGAAATGATTTGCAATATATACTCCAGAAGACTCTTCCACGAAGAGAAAATGGCTTTTTTCTCATCAGATTTTGGCAAAAAGTATATGTATAAAGTTTAGTTCAATATATTCTTTTTCCAGTATGTCTTGCCAATATGTATTGATTAGAGGCGGAAAAGTGGAGCCTTTCAAGTGTGCATTCTTTATTTTAAGGAGATTTTATGTTTCATTACAAGAATTTAAGAATTGACAAAAATTCCGTTTTTTCGAGTTGAATCTCCTGATGATACATTTTTTGTTGATCCTTCTCCAAAATGAACAATATTCCCAATAGGAGATTAGTTTTTAAACACATCTTTCATTATTAAGGAAGTGAAAAGTGTTTTCGTATCAAGATGAATTTAACACTGATCAAAATTGAAAGTTTTTCCTCAGAATTTAACTTTCTTATTTTCAGTCGACTTCAAAGGTTTTTTGTGCTAGGTTGTGTATAAATCCTGCATATTTCCGTGTTCGAATAGAAATACCGATACCATCCTAATGGAAACTTGAATTTTTCATTGCAGAATTGGAAGCTTAACATCATTCAATTTAGAAAAAGATAAAAGAGAAAAAAGTTAAAGAATAAATCAAATTATATTGTTCACAATCCAATTCCGCAATTTTGTTGCGTTGTGTTTAATCGCTCCACATTTGAAAACTATTCCATTTCGAATTCCAATAAGACGGATGTTTCGAAATAACTTTGGATCACCCGAACAAACATTTTTATTGCAGGAATAAAAAAAATATATAATACCGATCTACAATAATATGAATATTCTTGAGTAATTGGAAAGAACTCATTTTTATTTGGGAATCCATTATGAAATGAAGATTGTCCTAGTAGCGATTAAGTATCATCATTCCATACGTGTTAAATATTACGTAGTTTAGCATCTATCTATATTTCGCGAGTATCGGATAGACGGTCTCAAACGATTAGAAGATTATAAACACAAGACGAAGATGAATAATCCTTGGTCAAATAGAAATCTGTCGTGTTGGTGCACGAGCAATAAAAAACTCGAACGGAATAAATTGAATAGTGGAAATTTTAAGGGTACGTTTTAACCCAAAAGGTTTGTAGGTATATGTAGATACAAATATAAGAAGGAAATACCGATCTGATGAAACGGAGATTTTGAAATCCACTTCCACGTTATCAAATGAACCAGTCGTTTATTCTAGCAGAATTTCGGGATTATCATAAAAGTACCTATGCAACAGTATGCTATTGTATCTTACTATTTCATAGGTTGAATGTTTTGCGTAATGAGGAACCTTTGCGTAGAATATGAAGAAAAATATCATTAATCACTCGATGAAAACGTTCTACAAAAATTTCGAGTAAAGGACTTAAAATTTATGTTTTCTTGGAGAAACACTAATAATTTATACTGAAAAATTGGTCATTTTCCTGAAATGTCATATTTCAATTATTAAACTTTAACCATAGGCATCCAATCGTTATATATTAAAAAAAAAATTTTTATGTAACTTTTATTACAATTAAACGAATAGTTAATGTCATTTCTATGCTAATGGCTATGAAATCGACCACCTGTAATATGGAAAACACAGAATTCTTATTGTTTTTTTTATTATATCTCATCGAAAGCTCACGTTTAGGACTGATAATGAAATATACTATTAATGAGATGAATGGGATTTGCGGTTGGCTCTAAGTAAAATGGTTAGGAGATCGGTTGTGGTCTGTGTGGATCTTGTTACTGTATCCTTACGCCACTTCAGAAACAGCGTTGATTGTTTACCCAAAAGCGAATAATTGGACGGATATCGGTATAGAAAAATCAGAATTGAACCTTCTAATTAGATTTTTTCGATGATTAACATTTTGCAAATTAAGAATTGTTTTTCTGAAAAAACGGAGAATCACATGAAAAAAAATACACGGTTAAGTTTCAATTCAATTCCTTGACATTCCTGTCGACTCAAAGGTTTTTTCACATTATGATATATTTCAGGTTTCGGATGAGATCAGTTGGAGAGAGATGGCACTGTTAATCATATGAGCCTTTTTCAAGAAGTTACTGACAGATTTGAAATTGTTAGAGTAGATTTGAAGTGTAAATCGACAGATGAATAATAAAGCGGTCAAAAGCTCTTAAAGTCACATCAGTGCTTACTAGAATTTTTCTTCAGAATTCCTGAATACGAGCTGAGTGTAATTCGTTGTTATTTACAAGAGAGCTGGTTCACAATATTTCAAATTAGAAATTACGTTTCATTTTAGATTTTTCAGTTAAATTTTAGGTGTCTTATCTGAGAGGGTCCGAAAATGAATAACCAGCAGTTTTTCTCATTGATTTTCCGCAGAAATCTGATGAAGTAATCGAAAACTAGAGAGAATGTTCGATGCGTAACGCCTCACATCAAATCTGAGGCCGTTATTGTCGAAAGGAGTCTACTCTGAGGAGATGTCCGGTGCGTGGTTTCGATGCACTTTGAATCGCAGACTAGGCGATATCGATATCGCCAGAAGATTATGATTTCTGGAAGATTTCCGAAACCGCTGATGAGTAATTACAATTTGAAATTTAATTTTTTCGCGGTTTTCAACGTCACAGAACGTGTTATTTTTTCGTTCAAACGTTGTTAAATTTCGAATTCTGACGAAAAAATATTCTCGAAAAAGGTTAATTCAAATAAGTCACATCTATTGACGAATCTTCTTTGCGTGTTGGCATTAAAATAGTTGTTAAGGGTTTGTTTTCTTTTTAACCTCTTTTCATCATCTGTTTCACCTGTACAAGCATAAATACTCTGTCCTGCTTGTTAAGTTTCCAGTTGTCTGAAGAAGGAATATTTATTTCTCGAAACTTGAGTTACAAAAAATGTGTAAAATATCAGTTTATTGGTAGTAAAACAGTAATTTCTAATAACTTGCTTTTATGTATTTTATATCCAAATACGAAATTTCAATTCGAAGGCGCTGACATGCCCTCACCCATCAAGGTTCTGGTAGCGTTCGATTTTCTCTACTAACGTAATAGTTATTTTTTATTTCATAATTATAAGATTCTCACGAAATTCATCTGTACCCTATATCACATCGACCTTATCATTAGTTTTGAAAATACGGGAAAATAAAGTTTTAAATGTCAATAACTCCTAACCTATTCGACAGGTGTTGCCCAACGAACTCAGCCGAGATACATATTTATGCCTTGAAATTTCAAAAATCTGGGTTACATTCGGCAAGACATAATAACTATTAACCACTAATTTCTCAGGGGTACGTCCAACCTAGCCGTTTGAGACTCTTTTCAGCTGAACATTCCAAAATTCCAGATATTTGAACACAACATTGTTCCCTGAAACATGCGCGCAAAAACGTTTTGAATAAGCCATTTTAGTTGAGTAAATGTCAAATTTTATGCAGGATTTCATGTGGATCATAACATGAAAAAAATTTTGAAAAAGCCGTCAATCTTTAACTTCTTGTCGAATTTGATTGGATTTCTGTTTTTTGAGATAATGGAATTACGAATTTCTTCATGGATGAACAAGCGCGTGGAAGCTAGTGATCTCGCGTCAGTGCTTTTTAAAAAAAAATTATGTTCAGCACTATTTATTTTGACGCCGAATAAGAAAGGACATTCGATGTCATATGTGAAAACATTATTGATTGCATAAAGATTAGATGATTCGTTCAGATTGTATTAGGAGATAATCTAATTGAAATATGTAATAATGACTATTGACAAAATGACGATTTTTTCTGATAACCACTGAATTTTTCCAGGAATTAAAAAATTCAAATCGAAGCATCCATATTCTTGTAGATTTTTAATATTTTTATGATTCACAATATTTTCCTTCGTGTTAATTCAATGAAACAGTCGTTGGAAAATGGCAGTGCTTGAAGGCGTTTTTATCGAATGTATATAGATAACTAAGTGAATAAATATTATTATTATTAGGAATTAGCTCAGAGATTTCAAATTTTCATTTAGACTTCAAGTCTGAATGGGCAATGCAAAATCTGCAAATATTTTTGGAAATTATTCAAACAGTAAATAGCAGATATTGAGCGAGATGAAAATACTTTTTTGATGTAGTGACAGATTATATTATGAGCAGACAGAAAAAATGATATGATCATTTATCTCCTCTGGTTAACTATTACTTTTAATCATTATCACATTGTATGGAAACGAAATAAATTAAATCAGATAACAGGAGGGAAATATTACAGTGAAAACTTACTACCCTTGTTCATTCCATTGAATTCATTTTTACTTATTCACTTTTTTTTGACTAATCTACCAATATTATTTATTATTCGAGGAAATATTTTTTTCGTATTTTTATTTTTCCATTTGATTGTGCGAGTGAGGAGATAGCGTGTGTTTTATGTTCGTTACTGTTTTCTTTATACCACTTTAGGAACTGCGCCCTTAATTGTTTACCCAATAGTGAATGGTCAGATGGTCCCCCGAAACCAGAAAATTTATTTCCTGGCCCTGGTTTCGAACTTCCAACGTTACGGTATGAGCCCATTAGGCCAGGCGCTGGCAAAAATGCTACGGAGAAAAGATTGGAATTGCTTTTAATTTTTTTCGGCATTAACTGATTTTGCCATAATATACCAAATTTATTTTTGAGATTTTCGTGATTTGTTTGACATAATCAACTGTTGATTTATTAACACTCAATCTGCATATTTTTATATCAAAACTAACGGAGAGAAAGCTGGAACTCTCTTTCCAGTCCTAAGGTTGCATTCGAATATCTTGGGCGATCCTTCGTTAGTTGACTAAGGAGAAAATTTTTGAATGTTTCGTAACCTTTTTCTACATCGTCTGATTTGATGATGAATGATAATTCAGCATCTCATTTAGATCCTGAATATCATGTCGAACCGATGATTTTTTATAATTTTCAATATATATGATTTCATTTACTCAAACAAAGAGCTCATAGAATTGGGATACACAAAAAAGTATGTGCAAGGATTGGCTTTGAGATTCATGGTGACGCATGAAAATTGGAACGAAAAGAGATTTCTCTATAGAAATGAATGTTTGTTCAAACTTGAAATATAGCTTTCAAATTTTCGAATCAAATTCTATAGTTATTTAAATATTTTAAATTTTTTTTTAAAAAATTAGCCTTCTACATATTTAATTCCAAAAGATTATATTTAATGATTATAACTTCTGAAAATAAATTAAAATAATGGCGTATAAGTACCACTTATATCGTGACATATAAAATAAACATTCATTATAAGACATCCGAATGGTATAACAAAATCCAATAAATAAAAATTATTAACCAAAATCCTATAAATTAAACATTTTGAATAGACAAAATTTTGTTTCTGCTGATCAATCTTATGAAAACCAATATCTTTCAAGAATATCCAACATAATCTTAAGAATTTCATCACAAAACTATCTTACTTAGACTATTCAATATTATTGGATATCTAACCAAGGTACTTTATATAAAAACTCAAGATATGCAAAACATTACCGAAAAACAAGTTTTAAGATCAACTTAGCTTCATCAGTATTGAAATATTCATATTCAATAAATATAATATCAATAACAAATATTCGCTTACCCTTCATACCTCTAGAAACAGTTCTACTAAAATGAAACCTTAAATGTGGTGTTCACTACGCACAAAAATTAATCTGTGGTTTACACTTGATCTAGAAGATTGAAAGACAATTTAACGGCCTCTGCTATAGCACAAGGACTGTATAAAGAATGTTACGGAAACCAAATAATTATATATTATGAATAAAATAACATAAAAAGAGGTTAATTCTTGATAGAAGGTATATAAAATTATTTGAATATTTTAAAAATTTAAAAAAAAATTTTTTTTTAAATTTTTAAATAATTTTATATACCTTCTATCAAGAACTAACCTCTTCTTATGTTAAATTCTATAGTCGTGGCGAATAATAGTCATTACCAAATTGGTACTATTCGAGAGAAAATCTTTTTTTTTTAGAAGAAGATATTAGGATTCTCCGGAATGAAGAAAAAACTTAATATTGAATTGTTAAATAAATAGAGTAACTTTGGTGAAAAATCCTCCTTAACTTCGAAGGTGAGCCGTAATATAGCATTGATATTATAATAGAATCTGTTTATTCAATCAAATTCAATCGCCGAGCTGCATGAACGAATAAAACTTTCGATAACAGCGATAATTATCTTCCACCTGACTTAAAGTCATCCGAATCACGTTAAACCGCCATTTTACAGAAAAATATTATGTATTCTATAAAATCGATACAAAACGTTTGTTTTTCTTCAAACGATGAATGAGAAAAAAAAGCTTCATGAATTTAACGCAATCCAATATATTTCTAATTCGAATACCGCTCCAATCCCAAAAGTTTACGTATCAGCCGAGTGGATTATTCCTTAAGTTTCAATTACTGAGCTGCAAAAACGCATAAACCTTTCAACGAAATCAACGGAAATGTATAATCAGTTACACAAAATCGTTATGAACTGATATGAAATATTAGGGGAAAACCTTGATTTGAATATATTTTTTTTGAATTTTTAGATTATGTGAACCCGACGAAAATTTTCACAAACGTATGCGTTATACCACATTCCAATTGGAAAAGATCTGCAGTTTCGAAAATATTGTAAAAAATAAGAAAAAAGTTCGAATATTTTGACTCCAAACCTACCTTGAAAATTCTAAAATAGCAAGATATTACCTAGAACATGCACGCAAAAAAATCCATAATAAAATAATAATCCTCAACATCAATACGAATTAATGTCCAACGTAGCGCTAAATAACTATTCAGCGCTCCTACAATATCGTCAGTCTCGTCATCATACAGTCACTGCGCTCTTTCAGGAAGCCACAGCTGGTCACAGTCTGCTTACGTATCGATCGAACGGAAAAAAACCATCACGAATGCAAGATAATTGCAAAGTAAACAAATCCACGTTGTCAAATGTACTAGATGCCAAGTGAACCGTTGTTTCGATAGCCCCATGATATACAAAGTATACACGAAATCGACCCGAGCGCCATCATGATAAAACTCGGTGAACCTAAAGTATCCACGGCAGTCGAGATAGGTCCAAAAAGGGTCAATTTGGCATCCTGCTGAAAATTAGCGCAAACGATGAAGGATGTTCCCTTATATCATTTACCGATGTCACTTCGTGTTGGTAAGTTGGCATCCGTATATTGGATGCCACCTTACCTCGGATGCCATCTATACCGGTAATTTTACATGGGGGGATGCAGCCTTGTACGCTGGATATATATATATATATATATATATATATATATATATATATATACTTATACCTTATTTTTTGGCCCAGGGATAAAAAAAACCAGGATTTTTATAATAGCTCTAATAAGTTGACTTCTGTTTTCAATCTTGTGCATAACATGTCATCACCAAACACCGAAGGGTAATCTTCGGGGATAACCAGGTATCAATTCAGTATGGGTTGCTACTCCTTGTCTCAAATATATTATATTTTATTTTATTATATCATTATTTAAGTCTCTACTTATAATAACATGAATAGAGTATCCGGTTTGCACTAGGTGAAACAATATAACAATTTTAATTAAAATAATTCACACAATTTTTATGTTTCACAATTTATTCAGAATCCTGACACGTGTTTCGGTCTTTCGACCATCTTCAAAGGAATACAAAAAGGAACTAAGCTTAAAATTTAAAAATGTTCTATTTATTACACTTCGGACATCTGTGTACTTTTACAGCGCGTAGAAATACCTGGAAGCTTAAAAATTGAAAAAGGTTCTTTTTATTACATTTCGGACATCTATGTATGGAAATGGCGCATGGAAATAACAGCATCCAATATAGAGGTGTTGCCGAATAGTATTTGGGAATCTGTTAAATTCACCTTTTTCTCAACGGCTGTTTTGAATCTCCAAAGAATCCTTCAATTTACCCTTATCAACATTATATAGTAAAGTGACATCTTTCTCATTAAAAAAATGATTGTTTTCTATACAATGTTCTGTAAAACCGGTTAATTTCTGGTTTTTCATGGTAGGCATTCTATGTTCATTGATTCCATGCTGTAAACATCGGCCTGCCTGTCCTATATATCTAGCATTCCAATCCTCACAATTAATTTGATAAATCCTCGATTCGGAAAAGTTAGGATTCTTTTACTTATTGTTCAGAAAACAACCGGTTTGCAGAACATTATATAGAAAACAATAATTTTTTTAATGAGAAAAAGATGTCACTTTACTATATAATGTTGATGAGGGTAAATTGATGGACAATTTGGAGATTTTTTCGATCAAAAAAGCCGTTGAGAAAAAGGTGAATTTAACAAATTCCCAAATACTAAAAAAATATGAAAATGAAAATATTAAGTAATATGAATGGAGTATACGGTTGGCACTAGGTGAAACCTTATAATAATTTTATTTGAAATAAGTCACACAGTTTTTATGTTTCACAATTAATTCAGAATCCTAACACGGGTTTCGGTCTTTCGACCATCTCATCAGAAGAGTACAAAAAGGAACTCCTAATTATAAAAGTACACAGGAGTACAAAAAGGAATTCCTTTTTGTACTCCTCTGAAACACGTGTCAGGATTCTGAATAAATTGTGAAACATAAAAACTGTGTGAATTATTTTGAATAAAAATCAAAAAAATATTAAGTATTTCCTCTTACTGTATTATGAAGAGTTTCATACAATTAACCCTATTTTGCAAATCTGGAGATTCTTTCAATTCACTGGAACAAAGATATGATTTCAATAGAATATTCCCCAATGATTCTTCTTTTTGATCAAATGCAAATATTTACAAAGGACGCAATAATCTAGCCGAAAATTATTCAGAGATTACTTCACGACCACGATTGCTCTAATGTTATTATTTCAATTGTAAATAAATTTAGTTCAAACAAATGAAGACGCTAAAGCTTGGGTCTATAAGTTGACTCTTAGTGATTGCCCTAATTACTTGTCAAACAGGAAGATCCTTCAAGAAAAAAATTCATGAACACCAATGGAATTACAAGTCAGACAGCTCGCATTCGTCACATGCCAATCATTTGAAAGAATTCGGACATTATTTCAACAATAACTATGCAATTACCCGTAATGAAAATAAAAATAGCATACTCACGCTTTTGGAACCAGTGGCAATTGGTAGGTACAAGAACCTTAAAATTCTTCTCAACGACCAAACAGATGTCGCAAGATCCCCATTGTTGAATACTTTTACTTAGTGAGGTATTTCCGATAATTGGCTCCAATATATATTATTTTAGGGTTATTAATATCACTTTTTTCGGATACTTTTCTTTGTCGGTATTGATGTTAATTGATGGCTATTTGTGTCCCTTTTTGAAATGATTTTCATATTTAACTTCCGAAAATTGTTAGTTGGCTGTACGGCCTCCTTTTTCAAGTTTTTGGCTATATAAGAAGTAAATGTGTTATTTTAAGAGTTAGTTCAAAATGTAAACTGACAAAGCCACAGTGTTGGCGAAACAATTATCGTTAACTTAAAGAATTGTGGAAATAATCGATATTATTTTATTTGATTGAAATGAATTGCCATCAAATAAGGACCGATCCACGTCAATAACTTTTTTTAAATTTTCCTTAAATATTTAGCTTGAATGCATAATTGCGTTAGTTTTAAGCAATCTGAGTTCGAAAAAATTTTTGAAGATTATATAGCTTCAATTCAATAAGCACATCATTTCAATTCTATGACAATTTTGTTATTTCACATTTCTTCAAGAAATTTCAATGAAATTAAAAAATTATTATATTATTTAGAATAGTAATCAGCTCTGCCTTCCGTTGACATTTCATTAGAATTTTTCAGCAGTTGAATCAATACGCTTGTTTCATGCTTTCTCTCCCATCTAAGTAGAAATATCATTGCCTATCATTGCAATCAACCGACTTTCAACGCAGTATTTTTTCGCGCTCAATTTGTCCTTGATTTCGTGAAATTGACGTTAAATTTCCCCAGAACGCTCGCGAGGAACGCATGAATCAGAATAATAAGTGAGACATAAATTGCAGTGTGATGAAGTTTGTAACCGATACAAGATTGATTTTATATTTGAGTATACTTTCAAATTGAGGAGAAATTGTATTATCAATATTATAAAATCAAATAAAGAAGATATGAAAATCAAGACAATAAATTTCGAAATTCATTATCTAGTTTATATCAATTTGATATATACTAAAATATGATTATTAGTATTATTTTTGATATGATATGATATTTCTACAATTTTGAATGTTCATACGCATAAGATGATCTATGTGTAGATGGAATATATCCGCCATATTTTTATTCTATGTGAAATGTTTTAACATCCTGATTAGAAAAAAATTGAGGAAAAAATTCAGTAGACCAAAATGGCACTGAAGATTTCAAAATTCACACATTTTATGGTTACTTACTGAATCTACTTCTTATAGATATTTTCATGGCCGACATAGAAAACAAAATTTTCAATTCGAAATTGTCGGTGAAAATATACTATTGTTACATATACGTGTACTATATAGTTACTTATATTTCGGGAACATCCAGAGAACTAAGTTAATTTCTGAATTACATATGCCCAGTTCTCCTTGAAATTTTAATTCAAATTACGGAATAGTTAAAATAAAAATTACATTTTCAGATCAATAAGTTTATTTCCCAAAATGTTTTCCCAAAACTACATAAATGAAAGAGTTCTCACAATTAATATAATAATAATAATAACAACAATAATGTGATTTACTTCAAAATAAATTTAGAAAAATTTTATACTAAATTATAACGATCTGAATTAATACAATAAAAAATATATTTGCACAAATACTTAAACAAAGCAATATGATCAAAAAAAAAAAAAATAAATAATAATGATAATAAGAAACAAGATCCACGTGCTGAAAACAAGCAACCTTCACCACTCCAATGCGTCTTCAAGTAGAAACCGCGGCCACCCTGTCAACCTCATCAAGAAGCAAATTTTTCAACCAGATTTTCAACTTTTTTTTGTATGAATGAAAGCTGTTCATATTTCTTATATTAGGTGGAACTGGAGAGTAAATTCTTGGAGCTGTATAATAAAACGATCTCTGACCCACCGCTTTAGCTGCCCTTTCTGTGACATACTCGCAATCTCTCCTATGCCTAGTATTGTGATTATGTTTTATAAACGACAGTTCTCCCCTGTTTCTGTACTGTAGGCAAAGAACCCTATAATAGTAAAGTTTTTCCATGTTGAACATTGGTACCTCATCGAAAAGTTTTTGTGTGGGATAAGTTCGTTCTTTGTTATAAATAATTTTCAGGAAGGTTTTTTGCATAATTTTCAGTTGTATTTTATGACATTTGTACGTTCCGCCCCAACCTGATATTCCGTATTGTAAATGTGTTTCAACAAGTGCGTGATAGAGAATTTTGAGAAAACCATCTTCCATAAGCTTTTTTAGGCGTTTGAAAGTAAACAACAAAGATCTTAGTTTCTTGGTCACTTTGACAATGTGAAGGTCCCATCTCAGGTGAGGGTCGATCTCGACTCCAAGGTAAGTTTTCGATGACACACATTCAATAAAATCACCAGAATTGCTATTCCTCAGTACCAGATGGTCAATTTTGGGTAGGCTTGATATTTTATTAGAGAAAACCATGCACTTCGTCTTCTCCATATTGAGCATCAGGTCCATCTCATCCAGCCAATCTTTTATTCTTTCCATGTTGTACTCCGCCCTATTCACAACTTCCTCCCAAGTAGAGCCGGTAAAGAGAACTACTGTATCATCCGCGAAAGATGACACATCGGCATCCACCTTCAAAGACAGCAACCCATCGATATACATCGAAAACAGCACTGGCCCCAGTACCGTTCCCTGAGGCACGCCGGTTAAGACTGTTTGTAATTCACTGATGTCTTCGTTAACCTGCACGCATTGTGTTCTATTTTCAAGGTATGATCGAAACAAATCACCTGCGATTCCTCTTATACCAAAGTCCACCATAACGTCTAACAATTTCCGATGATTGACAGTGTCAAATGCCTTGGCTAAGTCCAGAAAGACCCCTAATGTGAATTTGCCCTCATCAAGTGCCCGATAAATATCATTCGTTAGACAAACGATAGCATCTTCAGTTGATCTTTTCGGTCTGAAACCAAACTGTCTTCCGGAAAGTAGATTGTTTCCCTCCAAAAATTCAACCAGTCTCACCTTTATAATTTTTTCTACAATTTTTGCGACTGTACTTATTAATGATATCGGTCTGTAGTTTGAAGGATCTTTCCGATCACCCTTTTTATATAGCGGTTTCACTAGAGCTGTTTTGAGATTTTCCGGAAACTTTCCTTCGGTAAAAATTCTATTTACAAGATAGGTGAGAGGCCCTTTTATAAATTCACCAACAATTTTCAAGTGTTCCGATGTTATTCCATCAACCCCAGGGCATTTACGATTTTTAAGACCGTTTATTGTGCCAAGTACTTCCTTCTCATCTGTTGGTCTGAAAAATATTGTCTTATTCTCTCTTTTTCTTTTTATGACAGAGACTGGTGGTCCATTGATCTGGCTGGCGATCTCCCTACCGACATTAATGAAGTACGAGTTGAATATTCGAGCTAATTTATCCGTGGTTGTTATACCTTCATTTGCGTAATTGTTCTCTAATATTTCAGCTTGGGCTCGCCTACTACCTGTCAGTCCTTTGATGTTCTCCCAGAGGGCTCTTGGATTATCCTTGTTCTCTTTAATCTGCCTGGAGTAGTACTGTTTCTTTGTTATCTTGAGCAAATCTGTGAACTTATTTTTGTATGCTTTATATTCTCTAAGTAATTCAGTATCATCCGGGTTTCTGACCACTTGTCTATAAATTCTCTGTTTCTC
The DNA here is from genome assembly GCA_034642435.1 of Megalocaria dilatata. Classification (NCBI taxonomy): domain Eukaryota; kingdom Metazoa; phylum Arthropoda; class Insecta; order Coleoptera; family Coccinellidae; genus Megalocaria; species Megalocaria dilatata. The sequence goes on along the minus strand of CM067859.1, from coordinate 59,309,129 downwards.
ATCAGCTGATTTCACCAAGCCTTTCGTTATCCACGGTTTTCTCTTTGTCTCACATCCTTTCACTTGTCTTCTAGAAGATAACATCATAGCATTAGTTATTCTTGTGATCAGGCATTCCGATATTAGAATGACGTTATTCAAGCAATAACAATCACTCCAGTCTTCTGCCTGCATAACCTGGTAGAAATATTTTCGATCGAATGATGTTTTCTTTATTGGGGGCCTATGGTATTTGAGAGTTGACGCAGGATATATTGCCAGCGTAGGAAAGTGATCTGTAACATTGCAGCGAATGACATATGAGCTGCAACCCAAGGGGAGCATCGAGTCCTTGATGAAAATATGGTCTAGTAGAGTCGTAGATGTATTCTGAACTCTGTGTATTTATCTATCATCGAATGAAATCCAAATTCTCCCAATATATTGAGATAATCAATGCAAAAATCAGTATTCGATTTAATATCTATATTAACATCTCCGGCAAAGAAGTAGGTATGTTTGTTGTCCAGACAGTGGTCTTCCATATAGTCAAAAAGGTATTCATTGAGTTCGTACGGACTAGTTGAAGGTGAACGATAGAGTGCGTCTACTATGATATCTTTGTCAATACCTTTAATTGTGAGGCGGATAGTTTTCGTAAAACCAAGATTTAGGATGGCATATTTAAAAACTAATTTGTTTCTTACATACACAACAACTCCATCGTTCTGATTATAATCTCCTGAATTATAAATAACTTCGTATTCTGGGATTCTGAAGAGGTTAACATTTGGGATATGCCACGTTTCCGTGAAAATAATAACATCAAACTGACACTCAAATTTTCTCAGCAAAATTAACATTTCATCGAAGTTCTTACTAATGCTTCTTATGTTAGCCTGGAAAACCACGAATCCTGCCTTCTTGGCTGCTTCAGCAACGATCTCAAAATCATCACAATCATCCACCTCAGTTGATTCAAACTCCAAGTGTTCGAAATCTCTTATATATGGATCCATCTTTTAATTTCACACTGTAGCATACAGAACAGAAAAAAAAACAATGAATATTGTATATGCAAATTATCGGAAATAAATCAAAAAACTCCCACGAAGAATCCTTGTAGTGGGAATCATTAATTCATATCAAAATGCTCCCATAGATACAGACACAGACATCCCCAACCAAAACAAAAAGGAAAAAAAAATACTAATATTAGTCCTTGAGACTCGTCTTAGCCGAGTTCTTTCTGGTATTGGGTCGATCTTTTGCGGAAGTTCGAAAGGAGGATTTTACAGTACCTGGTTTTGGGGTTGTGGAAGACTCACTTTCAGAAACGCTGTTTGACGTCGTCAATATCTTAGATCTTAATGTAGGTTGATCCGGCTTGGCGTTTGTTCTTTCTTCCTTGCTGAACTGAGGTAGGAGCGTTGGTGTGCCCGGATCGCTATGTGATCTGTTAGTGAAGTAATCCTCTTTATCGTCTTCCTCTAGACTTGCCAGGTCGGTTGGTGTAAAGACGCGGTTGTTCAAATGAAGTCTGCCTTTCTTAATAAAGCAATTGGTCTGCCCCTTTCGCCTGGCGGAGTAAAGATGCTTTCTTAAGTATTACAATAAACTAGAAAAAGGCTTTTTACTTGATAGAAGAAATATATCAAAATTTGAATATTAAAACAGATTTAAACTGTTAGTCTTCTACAATTTTAAATTCAAAAAATTTTGAAATTAAAATTGTAGAAGACTAACAGATTAAATCTGTTTTGATATTCAAATTTTCAAAATTGAGTAATGGAATTTAATTCAATGTGTACAGGAAATGCACGTCCACTGGTATACAGAGTGTTCCAACCAAAAATTTGACATCCCAGAACTCAGAAACGAAGATATTTTTTGAAGATTTTAAATAAACAGGTCAACTTTTGTTTTGAGGGGGACGAATTTCCATCATGAGTTTGTTCCGAAAAGACATCAACGTGAAGGTGACATTAATTCTCAACATTTTTTGATTGAATAGGGATAATATGTCGAGTGTTGGTTAGTTTGTAAGTTATTTATGTTCTGTACACAACTCAGTTAAAATTTTCATCATCTGTTCGCTATTCACGAAATAATGTAATTTAAACTCACCCTCAAAAGGCGATGTTGAACAGACAGTTGAATCGCTCAAACTCAAGAACCTAAGAGTTTTGAAGAATCCAAAAATAATTTTCAAGTTCTGTATTAGGAAGAAATAATTCCTATGACGACATCTTTCCGGAAAATCCAGTTGAGGGTGGCAACAACCCCCAATTTTTTTTAATAGGAAAGAAATGGCGGATGTGTTTTAGTTAAAAAGCTTTTTTTGTTCTCTAAAAATCCTAGTTGAAATGTTCAAATTCAGTGATTTTCTCCAAGCAATTTGATATTGAACATTATCAGAAGGGAAACTCAAACAGAAACCCAATACATTCAAATACACCAGATCTGTAAGTAATTATAGACTGAAGACTGATACACATTTGGAAAAGAATCTTCAAAAAAATAGTAAACATTGCAATGAACTTCATGAATGTCACACATTTTCCCATCATGAACGATAAGAGAATAGAACTTTTTAAAGTAACAACATTCAAAAACTCAAATTGTTCTGTCATTAAATAAACAAATTTGAGAATTTCAACTGCGATGTTTAGAGAACAGAAAAATCTTCTCAACTAAAGCACATCTAACATCTCCTCCCTCTTCAAAAAATGTTGGGGGTTGTTGTCATCCTCAGGTGGGTTTTTGGATTAATGTCGCCATAGGAATTCATTCTACATATTACAGAATTTGAAAATTATTTTTGGATCCTTAAAAACTCTTAGTTGGACGGTTCAATTGTCTGTTCAACATCACCTGTTGAGGGTAAGTTCAATATTACATTATTTCGTGAATAATCAGCCGATTTGAATATCAAAAAACAGATTTAATCTGTTAGTCTTCTACAATTTTTATTTCAAAAAAATTTTTATTCAAAAAACTCTTAGAATTAAATTAATGTCTACAATAAGCACCACTTATATTTAATAGACGTATATAATCAAAACTCAATATACAATGTCAAATGGAATGAATAAACCAACACATATAAAAAAAGGCATTTAAAATTAATAAATTCAATAACGTTTTTTGAATAAAAATTTTTTTTAAATTAAAATTGTAGAAGACTAACAGAATAAAACTGTTTTGATATTCAAATTTTGTTATATTTCTGAAAAGCCTTTTTCTATTTTAATCAGCCGATTTTGAAAATTTTAATTGGGTTATCTACAGAACATGAATAACTTCCAAACTAACCAACACTCGACATCTCTTCCCTTCTTCAAAAAATGTTGGGGGTTGATGCCACCTTCATGGGGGTGGCTTTCTCGGAACGAGCTCATGATGGAAATTCGTATCCCTCAAAACAAAGGTTGACCTGTTTTTCTGAAATCTTCGAAAATTCTTCCTTTCTAAGTACTGGGGGATTCAAATTTTTTCCTATGTGGGGGGCTGTTGCTATGGAAAAACAACATATTAAAGGTTTGCACGAGTCGAGCAGTCATTTGCTGATCGCGTTTGTTGAGGCAGATTGGACTCTTCTTTTTATACGTCAAAATATTTTTCATCTCCTTTGTCTTCTCGAGAAACGAGTTATCACTTCCTCCACTTGAATGGGTATGCATTTGTAAATGTGGAGAAGTGCCAATCCAGTCAGGTGGTCTTCTACCATTGAGGCTCTGAGCCAAGTTTTGAGCCTCCCAAGTGGAAAAGGACCCTTCTGCTGTGGCTATACTAACTGGTAATCTACCAAGAATACATAAACATTCTCTTACATAAGGATACATTTCAGTATCACAATTTTCTTTAAGATGAGAAATCGACTGGGGAATATTCTGATTCCGCTGCCATTTTACCTTCCACAGCCGAATTACTGAAACTGGAGTACTGTCTACGAGTATTAACAGTTTATAGTCGTTTGCAATCTGTTTAACAGTTTCATTGTCTTCATTTTCATAAGTATAATAGAATTTTGGAATAAAAACGCCTATTTGAATTCATTTAAGTACTCATGTAAACAGACGGTCCTCTAAGGCTTTTATTACAGAATATAGAAAAGGAATCTATACAGCCCTTCGGAAATACTCTTCAACAGTTTGAGCAAGATGTTTATTGGCTCTGTGTATTTGTGGTGATACTATTCTGGGTCATTTAATTTTTCATCTAGTTGCTCAGCTACTTCTTCTGCCTCTTCAAAAAGCTGTCGGAAATTTGTGTCAGCCTTTTCCCTTTTATTTCGAATGATTGTATCATTTGTGGTGTCTGTAACCCTTATTAAATCAATTGATCTCGGTTGCAATACTCTGCTTAAGGCTACTATTATACCTACAAAATAGAAAGTTATATTTAAACTATAGTTTCGCTTACGTGATATTTGAACTGCCTTTGCTGAAATGCTCAAAAGTTACTAATAAAATAAATTATTCAGATCTTACTTTCATGCATCAGTATCTAAAAATAAAAAACAACAGTTTTAGGTACCTAAAACATCACTCAAGCTGATAGATGATATGATGAAGTCCGAACTGCGCAACGTTTGCAGTAAGCAATGCGCATCATTGGCAGTTTTGTGATCTTACCAAGTAGAAATCTTTTCCAGAGCTCTACAAATTTTCACTAAGTTGTCTCCTTCAAATTGTAGATGCCCATTAATCCTCTCGAGCCAGCGCATTTCACAGATACCTTGAATTGAAACTCCAAGTCCTTTTTTCAAAATTTGATGTCTCTTAGCGAATGCATTGGCAAATGCCACAACTTTTCTCCTCGTGCCCGAGGTGTTGCGGCAAGAAATAACATTGGATGATGTAGCTGATGTATTATTGAGAACGTGATTGCTGCACGGGCAACTTTTGGCATATACAGCTTTTTTCAACAACTCCTGTACAGCACTTTTGTATCTGAGGCCATAACTGAGCAGCTGTGAGTCCCAATACGCACACACCATCTTATATCAATATTAAATTTGAGCCAGAGATTTTCAACGATTTTCGCCTGTGCTACACCTGTCAACCGAAGCTCTATAACGTCTTTATTTTTATCCACTTCACCTCATCTAAGAATATGGTATGTATCAGAGAAAGTCACATTCCTTTATGATACCATTGTGAAGATATTTGAGCTCAGATATGAGATATGTGATATATCTGTTATTTCATCGAGTAAAATTTAAAAGTATTTAGCTTCCTTCACTTTCTGTAATATTGTTTCATGAATAATTTCCTTGCAAACATCAATCAACTCATTTTGCACAGTTTTACTGATGTATGTTGCATTAGACTAAGGAGTTTAATCAATAAGAATAGAAAAATTATCACTAGTCAACCACGACCCCTCCCCCTGTATCCGCGCTTTGGTCACTGACTGGAGAAGCTTTTGCTTCCATCTTTAGTATTTAACGCAGAAGACCCAGTACTAAATAGACCTAAATCTGAACTTTATGAGTTAAGGTTTAACCTGCAATGGCAAATATATAAGACAGTCTGGATGTTCATTCAAAACTAGATTCCATGAATACTTGGGATATTAATGGAAGTTCAAGAATGTTCGGGAAATTACGCTCATCTACATGAATGTACGGATAAACCCAATTAAGACAGTAGAGCACAGAGATTCGTAATCGAGTAGTGTCGTATTAAATAGTTCAGAAGAAATAAATTCTGTATGCTTAATTGAACTCTGTAAATATATCTGTAGTATAGTGAAAAATAAATCAGTATAGAGGATATTAGACAATTCAATAATGACATGAATACTGTTAATCCAAAATATTTAATATAACGTCCTTTGAATCTGAATCTACATAAATACCCTTTATCTATTGTTAACTTTCGGCTTGTTCGATATTAATTATTTCAAAATGATAATATAATTTCAGATCTCTTCATATAATTTTCATTCGAAGAATGAAAATCAAAATAGTTACAAATAAGTGATCCATAAGAAATTTTCTCATATTGGCCGTAACTACCTTGAGACCTTAAAGAAGCGTATATAAGAAATTAAGTTTCTATTATTACCACTATCTATATATTATATCAATAAATATTCAATAATATAGAATATAAATTGATACTCAATGCATAATTGAAAATAATTATCAACATTCTTCTCAAACATAATTTGAACCAATTTGATTTTATAAATGAAATGTAGTTTCACTTACTTTTAACAAAATTTGGATTTTGTATTTATTTCAATCAGCAGTATTGTTGAGAAATGATAGTCTAAAATGATACAGAGTGCCCTGAGAATTATTTATTGATATATTGATTAGTCCAATGCAACAATAATAATATGTTCTCGAAATGTCTGTTTCGATTTACGGCACTTAAAGAATCACCAAACAAAAACTCAATGGAGTTCATATCTACTTATTCTGAAGGCCAAGTGATATTATCTACACGATGAACCTTGCCGAATACGCATCCTTAAAGTTAGTCCTTACTCTTGATGAAGATGTGAAAATTATGTATATTTAATAGTCCAATGCTTCCAAATTAGCTTTCTTGAAAACTCGATATGAAATGAATGGGGATCTTATGAGGGAACTTATACCGCTTGATTCGGGAGGCGGAATACTCAAATATAAAGATCTACCAATCGAGATAAAACGCATGTGGAACCTGTAGGCAAAAATAAATCCGTCATCTTTGGAGCAACTGAACTCATCTTCAATGCAATAGAAGTTAGCAATATATTGTGCAAGACTCAAAATATACAAAAAATGTGATGAAAGAATACGGCAAAACCGTGAATTTCAAACTAATGAAAAAAAATTTTACAGAAATATGAAACAAAAAAGTAATAGTAATACTGAGAATGACAACTACCCAAGTGAAGACCAAATAAGATCATACTGGTCATCAGTATGGTCCAACGACTCCAAACATAGTTCTGTGAACTAGCTAAAAACCGAAGGATGTGAACAACAAGACATGACCCCTATTTAAACATCAGAAATAACTGCCAATATTTTGAAGCAGGTACTTGACAACCGTTAATAATTGGAAAAGTTCTGGTTGTGATAATATATAACTACGGGTAGAAAAAAATAACTTGCCTCCATAACGATATACTCATGTATATCAATAAATTCATAAAAGAACCTGAAAATATTCCAATATTTTTAACAGAAGGCAAAACTTATCTTCTTCCTAAGGAACCAAATTCTACGGACCCTTCCAAGTATCGCCCTATTACATGCTCACAAACATTTTACAAAATCCTGTCGTCATGCATAACAACTTCAATAAACTCACATATTGAAAATCAAAACATCATGACCGAAGAACAGAAAGGGTGCCGAAATGGCATGAAAGGGGTGTAAGGAACAATTAATAATAGACTCAGTGATTATGAATCACGCACGAAAAAATAGAAGGAAATTATCCAGCTGTTTCATTGATTACAAGAAGGCCGTTGATTCCGGACCTCACTCGTGGCTGGTCAATGTTCTCAAACTTTATTAAATTCACCCCACGATCGTCAAACTACTCGAGAACTCAATGCAGAACTGGCGAGCAACTATCCATCTAAAAGGAGGTAACAATGTCAGAAATGAAAATGGAGGACAGCGATATGCCAACCTCGAAATCCAGATTAAACGAGGAATACTCCAGGGAGATTCTCTGAGCCCTTTAAGGTTTTGCCTAGCCTTGAACTCTTTATCCAAACTACTCCGAAGAGCTAAGCTTGGGTATTCTTCAAACACGAGATCAGAAAAGTACGAAATGTGTCATCAGTTGTTCATAGATGATCTCAAACTATAAAATCCTATGAAACTCTCTGTCAATTAATAACATTGGTGGAGCAATTTTCGAATGACATCAGAATGAAATTTGGGATGGACAAGTGTAAAGTGATAAATCATAATAAAGGAAAATATGACTCTATTCAAAACTTTTAACACTCTTGCAATACCTTTTTTGACCTATTCATTTAGTGTCATAAAATGGGCCGATACAGATCTTGAGAAGTTGATAAGAAAAGTAAGAGTAGAATTGACCATTCATAGGAAACATCATCCTAAATCAAGTATGTTGCATCTTATATTACCCAGAAAAGAAGGGGAAAGGGGGATCATCGATATCAAGAACCTCCACGATGGACAAATTCAAAGTTTACGAAGATATATTTTTCACGAAAATAACTGTCTACTTTACACTCAGTTGTGTGCGATGCAGATCAAAACTTTAGTCCCTTGAACCTGGCTGAAATTTATAGACAGTGTGATGACACCATGAGGAATAATATCATGAAGCATACTGAATGGCAGAGCAAGGCTCTCCACGGACTACATCCCCACGCTCTTGACCAGACATATGTCAATAGTGCAGCGTCGAACGCCTGGTTAACGCGAGAAGAATTGTTTCTCGAAACAGAAAAGTTCATGGTAGCAATCCAGGATCAGGTAGTTAAAACAAAAACTACCTAAAATACATCATGAAAGACCCAAATATTCAGGACGACAAATGTAGAAGATGTGGGATTAGATCTGAAACTATCCAGCATATAACATCTGCCTACAGTGCCTTAAGCCAAACTGAATACCTTCACCGCCATAACCAAGTTGCTGCAATTATTCATCAAAATTTATGTAGCAACTTCAAGCTCTTAGACAAAAAAATACAGTACAATAAGTATGAACCTCAGGCTGTGCTGGAATCGGAAAGATATATAGTATATTTTGACAGATCTATCCTTACAAATAAAATAGTCCCTCATAATAGACCAGATATTGTAGTATACGATAAACAGCTTAAAGCTGCCTCCTTGATAGATATAGCTATTCCTAACCCCCACAACGTACACCGTACAATAGCAGAGAAGAAGGCAAAGTACCTTAGCCTCGCAGAGGAAATAAAAAAAATAATGCCCATAGTGATATCCGCCTCTGGAATAATACCTACCAGTTTACACAATTCACTAGAAAAATTAGGAAATCGAAAGAACGTGTTCATACTCCTGCAGAAAGCGATCGTACTGAACACCACCCGCAAAGTGGTAAAATTCCTGGCTTAAATGTAGATGAGAATGTTGTGTCGCAGTCTGCATCTCATTGAAAACTAAAAGTAAAGAATACAAAAAAAAATAATAATAAAAAAACACCACCCGAAAGCAAGCACTTTAAAGCTCACAATACCGAGAGCGAAGAGAGGCCTGCCTAGTCGATCGCGTATACGCGACCCTCAAGCTGGCAAATGAAGTTGAACAAACTAAGGAGTTGGTCTACAGCAAGGAGAAAAAATACCGAGAATGACGAAGCAAGGCCCTTCATGGAAAGTATCCCCATGATCTAGACCAACCCCATGTCGACAAGTCCGCGTCGAACGCATGGTTGAGTAGGGGGGAACTCTTTCCAGAAACGGAGGGTTTTATGATAGCCATCCAGAACCAGGTAGTCAATACTAATAACTACGTGAAGCAAATAGTTAAGGACCTCAACTGCCAGATGACAGGTGAAGAAAATACAGGTAGAAGCCAGAAACCATTCAACATATGACAGCAGCATGCAGCCTACTGAGCCAAACCGTTTATCTATACCGCCACATCAAAGTAGATGCTATAATACATCAAGAACTGTACTTCAGGCTTAAGATATTACACCAAGCTGCCGGAATTCCCTACTACAAGTACGACCCGCCAGCTGTCACTGAAACGCCCCAGTACACCATCTATTACGACCGATCAATAATAACTGATTGAAGTATCCCCTACAATAAACTGGACATCGTAGTACGAGATAAACGAAAGAAGAAGGCATTGATCATAGACGTGGCAATACCGAACACTCATAATCTACTTAACACCATTGCAGAGAAGAAAAGGAAGTACACAGACCTGGCAGATGAAATTAAGAAAATGTGGGGAATTGAAAAAGAGAGAATTGTGTCAATTGTATTGCCATATACGGGGATTATACCCACTGACCTCCACACAAGTCTTGAGATCCTTGGGCTACACAACAACCTTTTCCAAATACTGAAGAAGGCCGTTGGCCTCAACACAACACGGAAAGTCAGAAGATTCTTGAGCCAGGAATAGGCAAGAGTGCTTGGTATATATTATGCTCGTAACTCGTCAAAATACCAGGAAGAGTTACCTGAGAACAACTGGAAATAATAATATATTATAATGATGATATTATTAATAATGATAATAATAATAATAATAATTATAATAATAGCTATTCCTAACACCCACAACGTACAAAGTACAATAGCAGAGAAAAAGAAAAAATACCTCAGCCTCGCAGAGGAAACCAAAAAAGTATGGCGGTTAAAAAACATAATAACAATTACCATAGTGATATCAGCCACTGGAATAATACCGACAAGTTTACACAATTCACTAGATTGCGAATTCGAAAGAACGTATACATACTCTTGCAAAAAGCGATCATGCTGAAAACTATTCCTATAGTGCGAAAATTTCTGGCTTAAATGTAGATGAGAATGTTGTGACGTAGTCTGAATCTCATTGGAAACTAAAAGTAAAGAATAAAGAAATGACCATAATAATAACAACAATGCAATTCTGTTTTCCCATTGTTTTGAAATTCACAATAGTTAGCCCACTAAACCCTCTGTATCTTTTGAACCAAACGTAAAATCGCCAGAAACTTTCACAGCTATTTTCTGAAGGTCAGTACTTTATGACAAAATTATTAGTTTTCTATGTGTGTCAGAAATGAAACTATTCAGCTGACGTAATATATGCTTTGAAAAAAATAAATTGAAAAAACAGAGTTCCAAACCAGCTTCCTCATATACGAAGGTTCATGGAGAATGAAACGTTTGATATCTTCAGAGTAACAGCTATTTCCTGTTCCTTCATCTTGCGGTTTGCTGAGACTATTTTGTCAGTTTATGTTTTCCGAGTAATCACTTTTCTCCGTTGAATACTGGATGGCACGCTACTGGGGTGCGTACGACCACGTTTTAATTGAGTACACCAATCAATAATGGTCGATTTTCTTGGTGCGAAATTTTGATAAACAAGCTTTCGTTTCATTCGTGTTTTTCCAATGCAAAACAATATTGATTAACAATGGAATTAATTTTTCCCATTGTTTTGAAATTCACAATAGCTGTTCCACTAAACCCACTGTAATTCTTGGAACAAACGAAAAATCGTCAGAAATTTTCACAGCTATTTTCGGAACGCCAGTACTTTCTAACAAAAACATTAGTTTTGTATTTGTGTCGCCATTTGTGTGTCAGAAAGAGACGCTTTAAAAAACAAATTGAAAAAACCCAAGTTATAGACGTTTGATTTTTGAATAATATAATTCATACATTTTTTTATATTATCCTGATACCTGAGATATTCTGTGAAGATCTCTCCTAAACTTTTTCGGCTCGTGCGAGTTAGAAGTTCAGTTGTATTCTGGGTAGGTTTTGTTACCACGATCTTACGCCACTTTAGGTCGCAGCACTGTTAATTTTCGACCCAAGAGTGATATTAATAAACATTTACACGAGTGAATACCTTGGACGTCCGAACTTGAAAACGACTGAAATGGGACAATAAAATTATCATTTGAAATACTTTATGATACATTATTCGAAAATGTGCAGTTAAGTTATGAAATCTTTCAAGCAAATCGCTTTCAATCATTGAAAATACTTCATGTCGACTTTATTAAAATACCAAAATTGTGTATCTATAATTCATTACTTTTATTAGAAGAAATTAATTAAATATAAAGGGCTATTCAAAAAGTTAGATAGATCATGAAAGTATATGAGATATCCCACTTGTATTTAAAGCAAAATATTTCGAGTTACTAAACCTTCAACAAATAAACGCCTCTCTTTATATGTCATAGGCTCACCACAATACGCGATAGAACGGATATAATGATTATGGTCATCTGTTGACTTCATCTTGAATGTGAATCTCGAACCTGTGAGAGTAGTCTAAGGAGTTGAAAGTTTGACAAAAATTGTTTTAATATATATTTATATTCAAAATTACTATGAAGAAATATTTGCATATTACAAATAATAGCTGAAATTAATTCTCCAGAACCTATACAGATTTAAGTCTGAATAAATCTCATGAAACCTCTTAGAATTGACTTTTAAAAACATCTCCTACATACACTATACCACTTTATATACATATATATTATCACATGAGGTGAAAATTAACTAATAAGAGAGCAAAAGATACATAAAATAATGACCAAATTATTTAGACATCACCTTATAATAAATGTTTGGATTGGATGTTGAAGAATCACTAGTTCCATCACTAAAAACTGTTCAACATATAATTCAAAAAGGCCCTTTCCTATTTTCCTTTTTAAAGAATATATAGTACATTCGCAAGAGAAAAAACCGATAAATTCGGACCGAAAACCTGATAAATTCGAAATCCCTTCAGTAAGCAGTATTTTGAATGAACAAAATGATCAATAAAAATATATAAAAATATTGAACTCTTTCAGCCGTTAATTTTTGATAGTTGATCATAATTAAAACAAATTATTCAGTTGCCCGAAGATGAAAGAAAGTTCGAAACTAGTTGCAAAATTGTAAACCTTACATATTGTAAAATATCGAAAAAAAGGTTGGTATTAAACCATAGTAATAACAAATTTGTTTTATAATAATATAAAAGCACCTTTTTTCACCAGACATTTCTGCAATAACTAACCATTTTTTGGATAAGCATGGCCTATACGAAGATAAGGTTATATCACAGAAATAAACTATGAAAGGAAATACAATTTAGACTGCATTAGACGCCACGTGGATGTGATATACTACAAAGAAATTTCTCAAATATATATTGTCATGGAATTTACAGTTAAAATAAATAATTACACAAATATATTAAGGGAAAGACTCACCGTTGTATATAAGTTGAATCGTTAGAGTGTAATCAGACCAAAATTGATTAAATGAGATCCATTCAGATAGAAAAATCAATAATTTAATTCATAAAAGACCTCACAAGCAAAAATTAAGAAGAAAAAGCAGATTCGTACATAACCACTAGTCGAGTGAAAATTCTTTAAACGGTGATCAAAAATCAGATATTTTGTTGAAATTTTTCTGTAGAATTCATAGGTATTATTCATTTCAAAATTGTTGAAAATATTTTTTACTATTATGATTCACATATAAACTTCAATGAAATTATTAACAAAGAACAAGCTAAATAAAATAAAAGTCACCAAAATAGTGTAAATAAGGCAAAATTAATCAAAAATCAATCAATTCAATGAAAGATAATGTCCACGTCAGAAATTTTGAAAATAAGTATGTAAGAAATTTCTTAGAAGATGTTTTATTTAAAAACTTCTAATAGTATATAATCTAAAGAAATGTAATCAATTTCATAGGTAATTTTAAGTAATTTATCAGTAAGAAGGATTAAAATTTAAAGTTTGGTAAATTTTGACACGTAAAGTACTTTACGGATGAAAAACAAGACTTGAATTGTTCTGTTTAACATGAAATTAATATCAATATCTATAAAAATTCAGGTTAATTTCCAACAGTAATTTCAAACCAAGAAATATTGTAAATTCTGTAAAATCAGTATTTTCAACGATTTTGACAAAGCTAGTAAGCTTTGAAATTCAATTGTCCGAGAAAACTATAAAAGAGCAAGACAGCCGAAATGTCAATCAGTATTGAAATACTCCATAGCACGAACACGTCGCTGTAAACAAGGATTTTTCCCTTTTCAATAATCCATAATTAATTTTTTTTTTTTTATAATTTGAAATAAGGTTATTCTGATTTTCACAAATTTTTATTGATAAACTCACAACAATTGTTTCGCTATCACAGTAGCATCATCAGGCAAGATCACATTTTGAATAACTTGCCTGATGATGCTACTGTGATAGCGAAACAATTGTTGTGAGTTTAACAATAAAAATTTGTGAAAATCAGAATAACCTTATTTCAAATTATTTAATATGGATTTTCACCAAGTAAGGACTGATACAATTCAATATTCAATAATCCAGTTCCAAAACCTAAAGAGAAATTAACATTATTATTATTGTGAATGCAAATGTGATCAACAAATACGTTAACTGAGTGTTGTGAATGGAAATATCCCACATATCAATCAAGTATGAAACAAATTGAATGTTAAGAAGTAATAAACTAAGTTGGCTGTACTTCCGAACATTCCAGAAATATCATTCTCCAAGAATCAAACAAAATCCAGAAACAGAGTGAAGCTATCGGTGACATTAATGATGGAAGATTTAATTTACCAAAAGTAGAATTAAGTTTATTTCTGTGAAACTTGCCAATTCAACGAAACATTTCATATTTACGTTAGTATTACGATATCATGAGATAGGGTTAGGTCAATATGGAACATGGACATTGAATTTCTAGTTGTCACAGATTCATATTCCGAATTACTTTGATTCAATATATATTTTAAAAATTAACTTATTAAAATTCAAATAGAACCCTCCCTATTGAAACTAATCCAATTAATAATATTTCAATTTACAATTCCAAAATTACAATCTTAAGAGTTATCTGGCGCACACACAAATAATTCACTTAGTTTTATGGGTGATTCAACAAGTATTCATACTCATGCCATCATATATAAAAGTAAAATTCCAAGTAAAAATAAGCCCATTCAAAAGTAAACTTTGCTAATTTATCTTGATAAATAATTAATAATAATTAATATGTAATATATAATATAAGTGTTTACAGGGCAACAGCCAACATCGCACATGGAGGTAGCTATAACTACCAGCGTGAGTCCGGGATTAGAATGCAAAAAAGGATATGGAGAGATTTGTTTTAACACGAAAGAAAGGATATTGGACAAAACCCTCATATAGAGTCAACTATAGACACGTGTTTTGGGCTTTCGGCCCTCATCAGTACGATGCAAGAAATGTAAAGATGGGAAACACTTAGTGGAAAAAAACAACAAATTAACAGAGTCAAAAGCAGTGGCCAGCCGCCAATTTGTTGCTTCCGTCAGGAGACCCTGTGTTCAAAGGGCAACAGCCAATATCGCACACGGGGGAAGCTTTAGCTAAACAGATTAAAGAATAAAAAAGGTATTCAAGCTACAGATGATCGAACCATGACGTCTTTTATACACTTGGAGCACGATGCTATCAGTGTTACTGGCGCCATCGAAAAAGAGTCTGAGTTAAAAACTCGGCGCCTGTGTAACAGCTGAGTCCAGAATTAGAATGCACAAAAGGATATCGAGGGATTTTTTTCAACAAGAAAGAAAGGATGTTGGACATAACCCTCATATAGAGTCAACCTTAGACACGTGTTTCGGGCTTTCGGCCCTCATCAGTACGGTGAAAGAAATGAAAAGATGGGAAACGCTTAGTGGAAAAAAAACAACAAATTAACAGAGTCAAGAGCAGTGGCCAGCCGCCAATTTGTGGCTTCAGTCAGGAGACCCCGTGCTTACAGGGCAACAGCGAACATCGCAGGAAGCTATAGCTACCTGCGTGACATCAGAGTCCAGGATTAGAATGCAAAAAATGATATCAAAGGATTTGTTTCAACAAGAAAGAAAGGATATTGTACATAACCCTCATATAGAGTCAACTGTAAACACGTTTTTCGGGCCTAATGACCTCATCAGTTAGGTGAAAGAAGTGTAAAGATGGGAAACAGTTAGTGGAAAAAAGGCAACAAATTAACAGTCATTAATTTGTAACTGTTGCCTTGTAAACACGGGGTCTCCTGACTGAAGCAACAAATTGGCGGCTGGCCACTGCTGTTGACTCTGTTAATTTGTTGTTTTTTTCCACTAAGTGTTTCCTATCTTTACACTTCATTCACCTTACTGATGAAGGCCAAAAGCCTGAAACACGTGTTTACGGTTGACTCTATATGAGGGTTATGTCCAATATCCTTTCTTTCTTGTTGAAACAAATCCCTCGATATTTTTTTTTACATTCTCAGATGTCACGCAGGTAGCTATAGCTGAACAAAGAACCATGTAAATGATACCATTCATCTTTTCCATGTCAATCCTGTCTTTAGTACGACTTTATAGCTTGTCAATTTTTTATTTGGTTCTAGGGGTAATCCTTATGTCCCTTATGTGGATTTCAAGGTGTTGATCAACGTATTAGTCATATAATTGACAAGACGGATGGAGCAGTAAATAACCATAATAATGTTATCATTGGCGGATGCACTTCTTTCTTCATTCTGTGGCTTTCCAGAAGAAGTGGAATTGTGAATAAGTCTATTTAATTATCCTCCTGGGTAACCATTCTGGAGCATCAACTGAAATAACAGACTGAGATTTTTATTTTTCAGAGTGGGGTGGGCAATCTTTTGTATACGATTCTTTAACCCTAGTATCATATTAATTTTAATAAAAATTAGAATAAAAATGCAAGTACATTCCTAAGTTCCTAGGTTTTCTGTACCAATCCAATATTAAGCTGTTATCAGTTGTTCTGATTATTACCCTCGTCTCCAAGAAGAAAAGACTTCTGTCTGTCTCCTCCTGTCTGTCGCAGCACAGAGCTTTTCCCTTAAAACTGACGTACTCTACCCTATCGCAGTATGAATTTCCGGATTCTGCGTAATGGCCGAGTGCGTTATGTAGCATACTGCGTTACCTCGGGCGGGTGGTTTGCCCACAGGTGTTACTTGTACCACCTGGCCAACACCCATTGGTGTTGGACTCGAGGGGGCAGTGGTTGAAAGTCCGCATGCTGGACTATGGGGGCTATTTCATTTATCTGTTCGCAGACCCTCATGTTCGAGATATTCTCATGAAACGACTCGGGGTTTAGCGGGACTAGACGGTTCGACCGGCCTGTTCTGACCCCTGGATCAATGCGTAACGATTTAAAGTTTGTGGATCTCGACGAAATGGCTCCGCCATTAGTGCTTGACGCCAGGATCAATCAAATGACCTCACATGGGTTCGGTAAGTCAGGACGTCCAGGTCGCTAGACGGTACTCGTACCAGGATCAATTGTAGTCGTCAATCTTGGGTTTATCTTAGTTCATGGGACTGCGTTCGGGTGGATGGATAAGAATTCCCTCCGGCGGGTGAGTTGCATCTCAAACCAACTTGGGTACTGACCTGCTGAGCCAATAGGAGTTGGATAGTGCTTCGCTGCTACCAGTCAGACGGTCCTGGCTTTCGAGTCGAGATCCAAACTGGAAGCTAGTGGGTTCATCTCTTCGGAGGGGTTCTCGCCACGCGCGATGATATGGCGTAATCCTTATCACACTTTCTACCTCTAGGGGTGGACTGTGGAGACTGCTGCGTAGTCACTTCGAAAGAAGGTATCCTCAAATAGTCAATAACTATTCTGGGAGAATTCACATGTCTCCTCCTAAATTGTGAATATTATACACTCGTGTTGTCTGTTGAATCAAGAATAAACGTTACTTGATCCTTAGGGACGGAATTTATTAAATCATCGACGTACATCTTGATGAAGGGAATAACGAAAGGGATATCGGAGAGGATGCAGTCTACCATTGGGAAATCAACTAACTATGTATTCAAGAAGGGATTCTTCGCAGAAGTTCAACAAAAATATGGAAGGGAAATGACTTATAACTTAAAATCTTGGTTGGGAAGGAGTATCGGAAGACCCAGGAAGAGATGAAGTGACAACTTGCCCAGATGGGTGATGAGATGAAATGGCGAATCTTCGATGTAGAACAGCCAATGTGCCTATTTAGAAGAAGAAGAAGAATATTTAAGAAAGCTAATCCCTTAATAGTATTAATCGGTGAAAGTACCCTTATCAAGGTAATAAATGTTCAAGTCCATTGCTTTGAATGTTCTTTAGTCTCCAGTGTATTGTAATAGATACATGTTTCGTCCACGGTTAGAAGACAACTCAGAAAGTCCGATGGGTTGTCTTTGAACATAACCAAACATTTCTGTGTAGTGATCACATGGTTATGTTTCTCATAAAGTGTGATCAATCGCAACACCCTCGGGAGGACAAATTTTTCATACCCAAATATTCACTTAAAATATAATCGAGCAGTAGATGTATTTAAATGCCTACATTCTACATTTTATAAACTCAACAATTCCTGGCGCAACAATTTCTTTTGGTCTATCAAAACGTTTGGCTTCAGTTGGGCTGAAACGACAACAAATGCAGCAGATCGCTTCACAATCATCACAATTGTATTGTAATAAAAAACTTTCATTGAAAAAATAAACGATGCTAGTAATAGCGACAACTACAGCGCGGATACTTTTTTATGCCTAAATATTCATCCAAAATCTGCAATATCGTTCCATGATTTCTAAATGTCTGGCGAAAAAAACAGGACAGGATGGAATTCAGTAAACCACTTCTTAATCATTGAAATGGATAGTTCGAAATCTCCATAATCTTTTCTAGTATTTTTCTGGTTTCAGTGATGTTTTTTTTTAGCAGAAAATAATTTTTCGTGAATACAAAACATTAAATGTTTCTCATTTCCTCGAAATTCACGTTGTGCTCTCAGTGACTGTCAAACACAAACTAAAGGACCCAGCTTATTCAGAACAGTGTTGCACTCAAACATTGACAGAAGGTACTCGACACCAACAGTATTGCAAAGTTATTCTGGGGAAAATTCAAAAAGTTACTGATTTGTCAAACTGCTCAGATAATTACTGAAATTGTTCGTTTGGGCAACCCTCTTCTCTCTTGATAAGAATTCAATATCATATAATAAACATATGTTAATACTTATGAGGGATTCCTCACTGTCTGATTTCTTTTTTATATTTTTTTGAAAACATTATTTCCTTCTTTTTCGTTCATAAATTCTTCAATTCCTTTTTATGAATTCAGAAAAGATACTTCATCCATGTTCATCTGTAAAAGTTCGAGGTACATACACGTATACATAATTAATACATATTAAATGCATCTTATCGTAACCATAAAATTTGTAGCAAATAGAAGATTGTGTACTCTCTATGCATTCGAATCAACCAACTATAACGATTTTAGAAAAATCAGAGCAGTAATGATATTGGAACTCGGACGACAAAAGACTAACCTCAAAAACACTTCTAAACAGTCTAATGTTGAAAGACCAATCTAACTTGTAGAAGCATTTTCCTTCCCGACAATTTCCTTTTTATTCATCATAGATAGCAATTAGATCTCTGAACGTCATATTAGTTCTTTGAGTCTAACGGCTTATTAAACTAAATGTAAAAATTTTATCCATCAATCAACTAAGCTAGTTTTCTCTAATAGTTACAAGCTGATTTAAAATATTTCATTTGTACATAATAAACTATTGCAAATTCTTCCAGAGATATAAAAAACATTTTCAAATTCGATTTTCTATGTTCCCAAAGATATGATTCTTACACATTTTTTTTTGGGTATTCAGAATATCATTTAATATAAGAAAAACAAATGTTAACTTTCGCTATTTTATTGATTTACACGACAATTCTTTCGTCATATCATGACTTCATCAGGTGAGTATTCAAACAGTTCAAATACTTCCCTGATGAAGTCATGGCATGACGAAACAATTGTCGTGTAAATCAATAAAATAGCGAAAGTTAACATTTGTTTTTCTTCTATTGAAGATGAATTTCCGTCAAGTAAAGACCGAGAAAATAAACAAAAAAGAATATCATTTTACTGGAAATTGAGCCTTAACAAATCTGTATTCTTGGAGACATTTTGGAAGAATTCAATAAGCATATTTCCTAGGTGTATTAACATATTTTGCTAATTCACGAATTTAATCTTGCGATTCGAGCTTAGACTTCGTCAACAAACAGGCAAAATTATTCATGAATATAATTCGTGTAACTTATTGTCGGATTAACATCTGCAAATTACGACATTTGGACGAAATAAAAGCACTCTGATACGGACAATCAACATACGATCATAAACTTCAATAGCCTTAAAATTTCTAGAAATTATGTATAATTAATTTCTGTATAATGTTAATAAATAATTATGTGACAGTCATGAATAATAATAGGGAAAGTATTATCTGGTAAAATCTCAAAAGTTCTCTTGGAAGATACACAAGCCATAGAAATAATTTTTTACTAACCTTTTCAAAATACCAAAAAATTATCAACAGTTTTTCGGCAGTAACTCAATCATTAATGTGAATTCTGGAAAAGTCTCTAGTAATGAAGGTTACAAATTTTAGCAAAGATTTCTATAGATAAATCTTTTTATAATAAAACTTGGCCTCTAACGAGCAAAACAAAAAAATTTAACTGAATCGGCCCTGACTTGATGGTAATTCATTTTAATTAAATAAAATATTAAAGAATATGTCCACAATTTAAATAGTGACAATATTCTTTATTATTTTATTCAAAAGAAAATGATATTTTCATATAAAAGGGATGAAATCACAATATCAAAATTGTTCTCATTCATTGATGTTTGGTTGACACAATAACATTTAAGATATCTCTAAAGAAATCACTCATGAAAGTCGAAGGCTTCGTGACACGTTTCACATTATAATTCATAGTAAGGGTTGAATTACTGCCAAATGAAAAAACTACTATTTTGTTATTTAAAAATGGTTGGTAATCCTGAAGAGACTTGTTCATTCAATTGTATGAATATATGTGAGATTTCAACTAATTCGATACTGCGACGATACTTTGGCTGCACTGATTCTTGGTATTATAATTGATAGCAATATCAATATTATATATATATATATATATATATATATATATATATATATATATATATATATATATATATATATATATATATGCCTTAAGTTGTCACAGAGATTATAAACAGAGAATATTTGATGAATCTCTCCATTCATTTACATTTTATTGAATAAATTAAAGAATTAGAACTATACAAGAGTTATGGAACAAAATGATGGATATATAACATAAATATATAAAAAAATAAATGAATATGTTGGATTGAATAAATTAGAATTAATGATACATATTCTATATAAACAACATTAAAATCAAAAATTCAATTCTTCCTTGAAACATATTTCCACTCTCCACTTCTTCATTCAAATTACATTTGTAAACTTTTTTTTGTTCATTGCGTAAAGCATGACTGCTGAGGAACCTTGAAGATACGGATATGGCTCATTTGACATAATATTGAAAGACGAATTTATACACATAATCCTAGATTTTACCACCATTCTTTTCCATAACCTCTAAGCAATCGAGCATAGACACCGCCTTATCGTCTTAGTCTTCAGAATTGCATGCTGCAAAAGAAAAAATATTGAATATCAAAAATATAAACAGATCCATGGCAATGAAAGAGGTATCGAATAAGTATAATCAGAAAAAGAAAATAAATATAAGGTGTAGTAAAAAAAAATACTTTATATATATATATATATATATATATATATATATATATATATATATATATATTTATTCTTTTTCGCAATGTATTACTTTAATGAAAAAATGTGACAATGTAATATATATATATATATATATATATATATATATATATATATATATATATATAATATTCCATTGTCACATTTTTTCATTAAAGTAATACCTTGCGGAAAAAATGTAAATATGTGATCTCCAAAACCGAACATGTTCGGTGCTCGGATCACCTGTGAGCACTCGCCTTTACACAACTAATTCTAATTAAAACAAATTGTAGAAATTACTATGTTTTACTACCAATAAAAATATATATTACACATTTCTTGTGAAAATGTGTAAATGTGTGAATTGAAACAATTTGTTTCAATTATGATCAACTACCAAATAGTAACGGCTGAAACAATCCAGTAACCAACTAGTTCTAGGAAATCGTTTTATTATTTTGTTACTATGCGTCAAATCGCTGACCAATAGTTTGGAAAAACGGTAAAATTATTACTATTTATCACTATGCATAAACTTTATCGTCGCATTCGAGCCTTTGGATTTTTTTCGTAACGTCCACGTTTAGTGCTTTCTGCGGCTGGGAAATATTGTCATTAATAATAAAAGGAATTTTTTTCCTTGATAAAAGGCCTTTTCAATATCTTAGATATCAAAAAAAAATTCTGCCAACCTCACTACAAATTTCAATTTCGTATTTTTTTTCTCAAAAATTTTCTGAAATTAAAATGGATAAATGCCTTAGAAAATACAGTTCCAGCTTAGTAGAGCTATAGAATCAACATTCATTACACAGTATCAAAAGTAACAAAAGAAAAAAAAAATATATAGAATATTGATTAAATTTATTCTACAAAACATCTGATGTATACAACCGTTGTTTCATAAGGGTATTATGAAGACCATATTTCACTTTAATAATGCCTAACAAAACCTCAAGAATTTCTTCTTTAAAAAAGCTCTTTCAAAAAAATCAAACAGGCTATTTATTACGGAATTCTAGCCGATAATCATTAGTCCATCTCCGTGCCCACAAAATAAAACAATCAATTAAAAATATTAAAAAATTTGAATATCAAAACAGCCTCAATGCCCTGCGGATATAAGTTGTAGAATGACCAGGAAGGCTCAACTGTAAAAACTGTGCATCATTATCAGAAGAATCAGCTGCAACAAAACTCGCTTTCTCCCTTCCTGTGTCAAAATTTGTGAAAATATTGTCTATACAATTGTTACTTTTTGTTGGTTGATAAACTTTCTGCTGAAAACTAAAGGGCATCATTCATTCACAGACAGTTCTCGCCTCCTTATCTAAAACACCATGCTTATCAATTCTGAATCTGATACTAAAATCCCCACAGATAACAATCCTGCCTTCCTTACATCAAAACATCCAAGAGCAAACTCCATAATCTTTACAAAAGTACCAAAATATCTAGATGGAGAGGAATAAACAGATATCACAAACATATTATAAGCAGCTAATCTAATTGTTGAAATTCACAATGTACCCCAGCAGATAAATTCCTTATATCACCCACTGTTGTACATTCAGTCAATCTCACTTCGCTCCTCATCAGGATCATGGTTCCCCCGTATTTATATTCAGATCTGTCATATAAATTACCAACAGACCAACCTTCCATCCCAAATCCCAGACATTCATCTCCATCTAGCCAGGCACATTACATCAATAACTTTGGGAAGACTGTATATCATAGCTTCTAAGTCAGTTATTTTACTTTTAATACACTCTGTAACAGAGTCAGATTAACGTCCATCTGAAAAGGAATCAAGCAATTTTTGAACCATCGTCAGTTTTCTCGAAAAAAATTTAGATATACAAGATCCTTCTGGTCAAGTTTCCGAATCTTTAGCCCTATAGGAATTAGATTTATTAATAGTCATCTTGAAGGAACTGTATTTATCTGGCCTTTCGATTGAAAAGCTACACATTCAGCTTTAGGAAGATTATTCCTCATCATGTGTTCGAAGTCCTTCAAGGTGGTACCGGCAGCAATTCTCGACACAAACAGAGAAATCTTTTTCTCCATTGCCTTTATGGAATTATTCTTCGAAACACCCATTATAGTCCACTGTTTACTTCGCGGTCTGTTGTTTATTCTTTTGACAGAATTTTTATCTTTCTGTATGTCAACATTTTCAGTTGTCATTCTTATTTATTTAGTTCTTCTTTTCTTCCGATTAACCAGTTTCCATTCATCAATCACCTCTCTCTCCCTTTCTAGCACAATTTCCGTCTCACATGTCATCGAATCCTTATCAGACACATTATGTTTATCATTTATTGACACATTCGTATTTACAACTGAATTATTAATGCATTCAATTTCTGAAGAATTTGTCAAAACTAAATCGTTATGAAAAAGTGATTTCTTCTTTTCAAGAAACCGCTCCAAAAGAGAATGTTTATTTGATTGATTCGGTCTTTACTTACTGGAAACTCATTTCAATTCAAAAATACTGTCTCCTATATTTTTTTGAAGATACTTGTTTTCTTTTAAATGAATATAAATTTTATAATTCAATTCATTGATGAATAGATCCTTTTGTTGAGCAATGATACCATACTGAGTTTCCAATTCACCACTCATGCATTGCTCTAATTAACTGTCATTTCTTCCATCCATTTCCTGATCTTCAAAAACATTTACATCCTGTACAAGGGATTTCTCATATATTGACATGTTTGTTATTCTCAACTTAAGTTGTTTGATTTCCTCATCCTTGACTTCACATTCACAATTCCTTGACTCTCAGCAAATAACCGCCCCCTCAGCATTCAGCATTCACAAATGTACCACATATCTTGAGTATACTGAGATGATAATTTGATCTAAATTTTGCACAAGTAATAAAAATTTTCACCTATTTTGAGCATTTTCTACAGCACGTTTCTATAACCGTGTTTACCTTCGGCGCCATCTTCGGCTCAAGTTGTGTTTGAAGTGAAACACTTTCACAAAATTGGTCTCCTTAAATATAAATCTGAGCAAAGGAAAAACGTGATAAAATGTAGTTTAGATTTGGGACTTTTCAGAATTCATTCAAAACAGTTCAATATCGGTTTAAATCTGTTTCCACATCATTTGAAGTGCCGTTACTATCACTGTATCTTTTAAAAACAAAATGTTCATACTTTTATTCAACTTGTAAAAAGCAAATGTAGTTCATACATACACTTACCTAAATTCGCTTATTCTCTCTGGCTAATTTCTCGTCGTTTTTCATTTTATTGATCGCCTGCACTGATCCAAAGAGGATTTTCGCGCTAACCTGGATGTTTCTCTGTCTATTTCCTGGCGGATTCCTATTTTCGTTACGGTTACCAGTAAATGCAGATGAGTATATGTTGTTGTTATTAGAATCACGTAGCGTACAAGACCTACAATTTTCCGGCATTATGATCGAAGAATCTGCAAAAACTTATTTCAATTTCAAACATTCATTTAAATTCAATTACCAAATCGATGTATTTCTATTTTAATTTAACATATAAAACGATTATAAATAAATAAAGTAAATAAAAACAACTGGGCTTAAGTTTCACTGTTTATTTGATGTCTGTTGACATATATGTTTTGGGCTTTTAGCCCATTTTCAAAAACTTTAAAACTTCAATTCGAATTTAAAAATGTTTCACGGAGTGATATGCGAAAAATCAATATCACGATTATAAATATCGAAGAATTGAATAAATACTGTTTATCGGTTAACGATTACTAGCAATATCTAATGAAATAATCGTAGCTTTTCAAAAGGATAGTTATTAAAATTATAATATGAAAATTTTGATCGAACTGACCCATTCCTGTTGTCGGAAAATGGTAGATATTAGGATATTTGAAACATGACAGAAGAATGTATTCATTATTTTCATTGAAACGAAAAAGCACTCTGATGTATATTTTAAGGTGAAGTTTCTTCTCAAGTTCAAACTCACTTTTCTTTTCCACCATAGAATGAAGTTGGAAACGAGAGAATATGTATTTTTAAAGTAACACAAATCGTAAAAATTTTGTTAAACTAAAAATGAGATAATGATTTTGAAGAACTCCGGTTAAAATTTTGTCAAATTCAATTTCATATGAAATTTATTCCTAAACTATCCCTCAAAAAAAATTATTTTGAATCGGAAATTATGGAAAGACACATAGGTCAACATATCATAAGCAATTTGAGGCAGCAGCAAATTGGAGTGGATGGAGCGAGGAAGATCAGGCTAGATCATCCATAAATGGATTATATAGAATCAAAAATACACCTAAATCCGATATGCAAATATTTGCTTTATTGGTATAGATATGAAGATGACATTTCTTGTTGTTTCAAAGGTACCGACCGACAACTACATATCTTAACGGAGTTAAAACAAATTGTAGAAATTACTTTGTTTTACTACCAAAAAAAATATATATTACACATTTTCTTGTGACTCGAGTTTCGGGAAATGAACTATCCCATCATCAGACAACTGAAGACCTAACAGTGGTAGAGTGGTATTCAAACAAGAGTGATAAATATTTTGAATATTTCAACAGTCTCGGTAATACCTAATAGTCGTACAGAGGTTTACAATCGGAACGTGATAAAAAACCGGGTTAAAAAAAGAGGGGCCTTCTAACAGATATCGGAATGTCGGCAATCGACAAAGAAGGTTGTTAAAGAGATGGTACTCATTTAAATATCTCAAATAATTTTTGGGGTTACATAGCTCCGTAGTCATTCATTATTTTTACATTATTTTGTTGTCTATCTCAAATATTCGGATTTTGAAAGCTCCATACAGTCATTCATTATTTTTTACATTATTTTTATTGTGAACGAATTTGAAAATTTCAATAATTAAGTTTCTTTTCTTTTGAATCTACATGTAAAATTTTTTTCTTTAAGATTTTCTTTTGTCGAAAGAAATTACTGTTTTCTAAAGAATGAGTGGCAAAAGTTGAATTTTTGTTTACTTTTCATTGAATTCATTTTATGTTCGTTGAAAAAGGTTTTAAACAGATGTTAGTTTTCAAATATCTCAAATATTTTCGATTTACATAGCTCCGTACAGTCATTCCTTATTTTTACATTATTGTTATTGTGAACTAATTTGAAAATTTCAACAGATTCTAGATAATCGAGTTGAAATTTGTTGAAATTTTCAAACAGATTCTAGATAATCGAGTTGAAATTTGTTGAAATTTTCAAATTAGTTCACAATAACAATAATGTAAAAATAATGAATGACTGTACGGAGCTATGTAAATCAAAAATATCTGAGATATTTAAAAAGTACCATCTGTTTAAAACCTTTTTCAACGACCATAAAATGAATTTAATGAAAAGAAAACAAAAATTTAACTTTTGCCACTCATTCTTTAGAAAACAGTAATTCCTTCCAACAAAAAAACATCTTAAGGAAAAAAAAATTTACATGTAGATTCAAAAGGAAAGAAACTTGATTATTAAAATTTTCAAATTCGTCCACAATAGAAAAAATTTAAAAAAATAATGAATGACTGTATGGAGCTTTCTAAATCCAAATATTTGAGATATACAACAAAATAATGTGAAAATAATGAATGACTACGGAGCTATGTCACCCCAAAAATTATGTGAGATATTCAAATGGGTAACATCTGTTTAACAACCTTCTTTGTCGATTGCCGACATTCCGATATCTGTTAGAAGGCCCCTCTTTTTTTAACCCGGTTTTTTATCACGTTCCGATTGTAAACCTCTGTATTACCATTAGGTATTACCGAGAATCTGTTGAAATATTCAAAACATTTATCACTTTTGTTTAAATACCACTGTACCACTGTTAGGGCTTCAGTTGTCTGATGATGGGATAGTCCATTTTCCGAAACTCGAGTCACAAGAAAATGTGTAATATATATTTTTTTTGGTAGTGAAACATAGTAATTTCTACAATTTGTTTTAATTATGATCAACTACCAAATAGTAACGGCTGGAACAATTCAGTATCTTAACAAATCTGGTCAATAAATTCCACCGAAAAATCAAATTTACAATCGAAGAAGAAAAGAACCAAAGTATTAATTTTCTTGACCTCCCAATAACAAGACTGAATAATTCACATGATTATAGTATTTTTCGTATTTTTCACAAATCCACACATACAGACATCACAATACATAAAACTTCAAATCACCCCACCAACCAATATTGTCAGCATACAATAGTTTCATTCATAGACTATTTAATGTCCTTTTGAAGTCAGTTAACTTTTCGAAAGAATTATTAAACAAATAGCTCCAAACAACATTTAAAGCCCCTTTCTTATAGACAAAGTGATATCCAATAAACAAAAGAAAATGGCAATAAATCGTGTGTACCCAATTATAAAAGAGGACAATAGACAGAAATATTTTTATCTTATGTTAATGGATTATCTGAAAATTTTGCTGAATATTTCAAAAATATTTTCAATTACAACGCAGCTGTTAAAACCATTAACAAAAACCTTATTACTTACATAAAAACAATAAGGATCGAACAAATAAAGAAAATAAATCTGGAGTCTACAAGTTGACTTGCAACGATTTCCCTTTAGTATACATCGGCCAGACTGGTAGATCATTCAAAAAAAGAATCCAAGAACACGAAAGGATTTATGTATCGGATTCCGTACATTCGACATATGCTAGTCATCTTAAGGAATTCAGGCATAATTTCAACAATAACTATGAAATTATCCACATTGAAAGCAAATGTTCAAGATTAACACTTTAAGAATTTCTTGAAATCAACGGGTATAATGCCCGTAAAATCCTTTTGAACGAACAAACAGATGTTGACAAGTCTCAATTACCTCATATCTGCCCCTAATAGCATTTTTTAGCGGCAAACTCCAATAAACACCTTGAGTTTTTATGACTTGTTCTTCCATTATTCTGTCACCTACCTAACAATGTATTTAAACTCGGTTAAACTGAACACCATCAGCCAGTAGAATGTAGAGATCTGATAAAGCCACATCGTGGTGAAACAATTTTTAGTACAAACATTTTCAAGGAAATAAAATACTGTCTCCCATATATTTTTTAATTAAAATGGGTTTTCACCAAGTAAAGACCGAATCGATCAAATATTTATATAATCATTATTAATAGCTATTTGTTTAATGATGTTGAATTCGGAAATATAATTTTCTCGATTCATGAGAATATTAACTAATCTGTGGATCATACAATTAAATGCTGATAATTTTTGGTTTACAGGATGGTTTATCAACTGGCGATCGACAGGCCATATGCAATAGTGATGGGAGGCTCAAGACTGCTGGACGAGCTTTTAACGAACAGCACCCTATGGATGCCCTCGGATTTAATGTCAAAAGTCTCGAGCCAAGAACGGCATTTCAATGTAATCGTCCCTAGCCGGGACGAATGGACCCAGCATGCTGAGCCCGATGAATGCAGGGTGTGTCTTAAGGACACTGAAAGAGCCATGCACATCGTCTGAGAGTGCCCAGCTGTGAGTCGGATAAGATTCGAGGTTTTTGGTCAGACTTTTATAGCCCCCTTCGAATTGGAAAAAGTACCCCCGAACAAGATTATCGGTTTTATCCCAAAACGGGGAAATATAAATAAGGGGTGAACCACAATAGTCAGTGCGGACAGAGTGGTAGGGTGGAAAGACGCCCACTCATCATCAAATAAAAATAATAATAATCACACCAAATGAAACAACTGAACTAGTATATGATCTATCAATTAACAACAGATGTAATACAATTATCAAAGGAGATATTTTAGAATGCCTAAATATTTGCACTAAACAAAATTATTTTCTATTAAAAATAACACTCGGTTTATATTTCACAGTTTATTCAGAAATCTGACACGTGTTTCGGTATTTCAACCATCTTCAGAGGAGTACAAAAAGTAACTAAACTTAAAATCACAGAGGTTCATTTTTATTACAATTACAACATCTGTTGCTTTTTATGGCACATTTTTACAACAGAATCCAATACAGGCGTACTAGGAAAGAGTATTTGGGAATTGGTCAAATTTTCTTTATTCTCTAAAGATTTTTTGATTGAAAGAATCTCCAAATAGTCCATCACTTTACCCTTATTAACATTGTATAATAAACTAACATCCTTTTCGTTGAAAAAGTGATTATTCTCTATACAATGTTCTGCAAAACCGGTTGATTTATGGTTTTTTAGAATTGATACCCTATGTTCTTTCACTCGATGTTGTAAACCCCGACCTGTTTGACCAATATATATAG
Source organism: Megalocaria dilatata (assembly GCA_034642435.1). NCBI lineage: Eukaryota > Metazoa > Arthropoda > Insecta > Coleoptera > Coccinellidae > Megalocaria > Megalocaria dilatata. The sequence continues at coordinate 59,279,465 of CM067859.1, read as the reverse complement.
CATCACAATCATCACATTTTAGTTGGTAAATTCCCGTATTAGTCATATTAGGGTTCCTTTCTTTATTATTCCCTAAGAGTTTGGCTAGATTATTTTTATTGACTGTTATCGAACTAATTCCCATTTTCCGGAAACCATTACAAATTTTGTAACTAATACCTTTTATATACGGTATAGAGTACCACATTAAATCTCGGTTATAATCCTTTGAATTTATATAAAAATTTTTTAAAATATATTTAAATGCTTTCTTTTTAATCATTTTGTCAATAAGGTCCGTTCTATAGCCATTATTCAAAGCTATGGTTTTAATTATATTAACTTCTTTTTTGTAATTAGTTTCATTCAACGGGATATTCAAGAGTCTATGTATGAAGCTATGGAATGATGACATTTTAATCTGCCATGACTGATTGGATTTGGAATGTATGGTGGTGTCTGTCGTAGTCGGTTTTCTGAAAATATCGAATTCAAATTTGTTATCTAAATGAGAGATTTTGAGATCTAAAAAATTATTTTCATTTCGAAAAAAAAATTTATACATTCGAAAAAGGTTTGATTATGGGAAATCTTTGAGTCCTTTATAAGCAGAAATCTTCATGAACAATATTGAAACTTAAATTAAACAGAATCCCCTTATGAAATATTTTTTTATATTGGCATAGATATGAAGACGACATTTTCTGTTGCTTCACAGGTACAGACAGACTTTTGAAGACATTCTGTTTATGCATCAATGATATACATCCTTAAATATTATTCACTATGGAAACTGAACATAAAAACTCTATTAATTTTCATGATTTAAGAGTTACTAGAATAAATAGTTCACAAACCCACATGTACGGTTACTATTATACACAATAAATTAAACCATCCTACAGACCAAAAATTATCAGCATTCAATGATATGACCCACAGATTAGTTAATATTCCCATAAATCGAGAAAACTATATTTCTGAACTCAACCTCATTAAACAAATAGCTATTAATAATAACTATGATCCTACGTTGATAGATAAATTCATGAAGAATGAAAATAATAAAATAGCTCTAAATATGGTATATCCCAATATAAAAGAAAATCTTAAATACATTTCCTTGAAATACACTGAAGGAATTTCGGAGAAAATTGCTACATACCTCAGAGATAAATATGATTTATAAACTCCATTCAAAACTTATTCAAACCTGAGTAAATTCATTAAAAATAATAAAGACATTACACATAATGATGATGAATCGGGAGTTTATAAGTTAACCTACCCAAAAGTTTATATTGGACAGACTGAAAAAACTTTCCGAAATAAAATTTTTGAACATTACATATACATAAATTGTTAGAAACAGGATATACCTTCAACCACAATTTCCCTTGGACACAACAAAATTGTAATATTACTTAACGAACAATTAGATTTAAATAACTCACTCCTGTTAAACATGTTCAGATAAGCTGGAATTTGCAGACACCTTTTTCAGGTTTTAGTGCACAATAAAAATGTTTGTACCTACTCTCATATGAATAGCAACCGATTTCGAAAACAAATCTAGTTATTCAAAATGTAAACCCACCTGCATATGCTACTGTAACAACGTAAAAATTGTTGTATCAAAGAACAATAAAAAAAATAAAAAATAAAAAATAAAAAAATAATAAAATTTGTGAAAATCACAATAACCTTATTCAATATCATTTAATTCCGTTGGGTAAATTTGAAATCTCCCCAAATTGAAGAGAGTCTCATAAAATAAGCAGGTGAATTTATGAAGAGAAAACATCACATTCAATTTGTAGTTGATGCAAATACTATAACAATTGTAAACCATCGCGAGGCTGCTTCTATAACTGTATCTACTTTTGGTGGAGTTACAGTTTGGAAATCTTGGATTGGAAGGGTGTCTTAATGTGATGTGAAGTTGAAGCATTCGCATGGATATTTGTAACCTCAGTTACTTCGAAAAAGAATCGTATTCAAAATGAATAGCACATTTTGTTAGCACTTCTAGAGACAGTGATTATAAAAAACCGACAGAGGGATTTCTTATTAGTACTAGTAAATTAGAACCAATGAGGGTTTTAGTGATAAGTGCCTGGAAAACACGAAATACCGATAATAAATGATGATTATTTTAAGACGCACAATCCAAAGTGTCACAATAGCGATCGATGTGTGACGATTTCGGTTCGCACTTTCCCCACTTTTGTTTCTGCCCTTGTCTGTATAACGTGGGGATTACAAGAAATTATTTCAAGGTAACTTACATAGTCCGGACCTATTTCTATCCAAAGAGATCTTAGCACTTGCTTAAAGCATATGGGTTTTGGATTCGACACACAGCTGATCGTACCCACTACACGTCTTCGCGCCTTGTCAGTACTGTCAGCTGCGAATGGCAAGCGATACAGGATAGAAGGAATGAGCATCATCAAGTGGAACGAACGACACACTGACTGACTGAACTGGTGCCCCCCTTAGGAGGTGTGAAGCTTCCATACACAGACGGTTTTGTTTCGCGGCTATATGGTATTCATTTTCGGCTGTAGAGCAATATATAATAATAATTTGAACCAATTTGGAAAACCCACATTCAATAGCAACTTTTGGTAGGTTTTATTTGGAAAATATTTTTATCGCCAGTAACAGTACACTTCAAATCGTACTTTGAAGACTTTATTTCTCTTGAAACTAAAAATTAGTTGGTGACGTAGGTTCTTACGATTGCTGTTGAGGATTGTTATTAGAGTTGTTGGGTCTTTCCGATATCGTGAGAATGCAGTGAAATAAATGGTGGGCCGTCTAGCGTTTGCATTTTGAAGTAATGGTTATATCTTCATAGGAGATCTAGGAGTATGATCAGTAATATATCAAAAAGGAATTCTAGAAAAGCACCAACGTGAATTCGGAAGCTTTTGCCCACTTGTTCATTATTCCATTTCTGCTGAAAATTTTAAATTTCTGAATTTCTTTTCAGGTACACTGTAAAGCGTGGGTGTATCTTCTTTCAAAACTGTTAAAAATTCACATAGAAAATTCAATAGAAATGAAATGCCTTCACGGCAATTTGTAGATCACTTTGTGAAGCGAGTTTATGAAATTGGATCGTTATTTGAAGAAGCAACCCGTTCGCGTTCGCGTCCAGTGAGCACTGAAAACATCGCTGGGGGTAACCCAGAATGTGGCTGAACATCCATCAACATCAAGTCGTGCTCAAGAATTAAATATTTCTCGCACTTTTCTGAACAGAATTTTACATAAAGACCTCGGTATGAGGGCTTACAAAGTTCAACTAGAGGAAGAAGTGAAGCCTCATGACCATCCGATACGTTTCCACTTCTCTCAATTGTCTAATGATTGCATGGCCGAAAATGGGCATTTCCCAGAAAAATCACCTTAAGCGATTAAGCTCATTTTCTCCTCAAAGAAGTAAAACACTCACTTTTTGGGATCAGAAAATCCACACGTTATTGTGGAAAAGCCGAGTAACTCTTTGGAGCGCTGGCATCAATGGACCATTTTCCTTCAAAAATGAGTAAGGAGACTCCGTCACAGTCAATAAGGAACGTTACCGTGCCATGCTCAACCAATTTTTGTTTCTCAGAATTCCAATCGGCAATGTAATAAATTACTCAGAAGAAGGTAACTCTAGTGTCATTTCTTCACACTTATCAGATCATATGGCTCAGAAATATTCATTCCTCTTGTAATTGATTAATTCCAGCGGAAGCAGTTTCGCCTGATAAATGAGTCGACAACTAATCTGTTTTTGAATGAACTGTCGAAAGAAAACTGCAGTATATTTTATGTGTTGACGCGGGTGATTCGGGAGGAATTCTTCCGGCGATATAAGCGCATTTTCGAACGATCTTTTTCATTAGTAATAAGGACGATGAATTAATCAAATATCTCAAAGAAAAGGAGTACCCAGAAAGAAAGATAGCAAAAAAAGGCTAGATGTACTTTTCACTGTTTCTAGATGTTGTCCTGAATATCTCGAGTAATACAAAAAGGAAAAGTTAAAATACGAGTAAATTCTCAGCGAAACCAAACAAAACTCCGAGACAAGATCATTGTTTTAGATAACAAATCGAAAACGGTCTGGCGATTTGTCAATCGCCTAACGTGTGGAGGAAAACAAAAACCGAAATTCACTAATAATGTTGATTCACAAATTCTTGCAAATTGCTTCAATTAGCATTTTTCCAATGTTGCTTCCTGCAAGCAAAATACGTCTTCAGATGACCGAACTACTTCAAATATCGAATAAAATAACAGGTCATTTCACATGATTGATATCGATAAAAGGGAAATAGTAAGTGTGGTAAGGTCACTTGAGAATGAGCGGTCTTGTGGATATGGCGATATTCCCATGGCGATCATTAAAAGATCAATTCACTTGATTTCGAAGCCTTTGACTCACATCATCTAATGCTGTTTCAGAGATGGCGTCTTCTCAACTAGCCTTGAAATTGCTATAGTTAAAACACTGCATAAAAAGGGTGACGCTGAGGATTTGGATAATTATCGACCAATCAGTCTGCTCACGTCGTTCTCAAAGATTTTCGAAAAGGCATTGGGAATTCTATTCAACTTCTTCTCCAAATCCAAAATAATGCAGCAAAATCAACATGGTCGTTCAAAAAATAAGAACACTGTGTGAATTTTCTTAGAACTTTCCAAGGCATTCGAAAGTGTCGATCATAAATTGTTGTTGAAGAAATTAAATGCTTACGGTATAAGGGATAAACAACTGGGCGTTATTCGTGGTTTTCACAATGGTCTTATTCAGAGAGCATAAGTTGAGGTTGGAGGTAGAGAGTATCTATCGTAAGATGAATAGCTGCAAAGCCCCCACTTTGCAGCTATTCATCTTATTTATGTATATATATTAAATCAAAAAAATAATGGCCTAAGTATACTACCCTGAATCCCCCAATTCAGGGTAGTATACTTAGGCCATTACTTTTTTGATTTATATCAATGACATTCCTTGTGTGTTCAAGGATGTTGAATTGATTATAATGTTTGCTGATGATACGAATATAATAACTCCGAGAAAAGTCAAAACTTCTGCAATATTATCAGCACAATCGGCAGTAACTGCAGTGTCCGATTGGTGTCAATGAATCAGTCTGAAAATAAATCCTACTCAAGCCGACTGCATTATTTTTTCTGCTCCTAAAAAGCCGAATAAGAGTACAGTTGCAACTGCTTGATCAGAGCGTAGAAATATCGTCCTACACTTAATTCCTCGGCGTTACTTTAGATCGTTCCTTAAACTCGGCTGAAGATTTAAAATGCCTCAGGCAGAAGCTGATGACGGTCCGGTATTATTTGAGAGTGATTTCAAGACAGGTTGATCGAGGTGTTCATAGAATTCTCTATTATTCGAATTTTTAAGTCCACCTAAAATAAAGAAAAAAGCTTGGGGTGGCTTTTCTGGTATTGACCAGATTTTCGTGGTTCAGAAAACTATTCTAAGGGTGATCTATGGATTAGTTTACAGACAATCGTGTCGGAATCTATTCAGGGGAAATCAAGTTCTAACGCTTACAGCCCTCTATATTTGTCTTTTATTTCTACATAAAAAAAGAAATACCTATTTCGAATCTCATAGAATACAAATTGGACTAGATGCATGCTTTCGCTGCATTACACTGAGCACATTCTTGCTCTCACCGAAAGAAATACCGAATACATGTATAACACCTTCTTCAACAAAAAACCTAAAGAATTACAGATTATAAATGAGTTCAAAGTCTTCAAATTGAGACTAAATAGGTTTCTAATAGAGAAGAAAACTTATACTATATTTTTTAAATCATAAGATCTGAGCCCTTTTTTCTTATTCGATGTAGATTTTGAATTAAATTTTCATCCGTTGTTTATTTTGTTGACTTGTTTTCTATACATTTCATTCTGTAATCGTATATACTACTATGTCAAGAAAGTACCGGGAATTTTCGATTAAAACAACATTTTTACATTTAATCGTCAAAATTTATTGGGTCGCCTTCAAAATAGGCTCCATTTGCTCCAATACATCTATGCCAACGGCACTTCCAATTATCGAAACATTTTTTATAGGCGCTTTCCGAGATGGACTTTAGCTTTCGCGCCGAATTTTGTTTTATGGCTTCAATCGACTCAAAACGGGTGCCACGAAGGGGCAATTTTAGTTTTGGGAAGAAAAAAGTCGCAGGGAGCCAAATCCACCGAATACGGTGGTTGCTTAAGCACGTTTGTTGAGTTTTTGGCGAGAAAGTCAGTCACAATCGTAGCTCGGTGAGAAGGCGCGTTATCGTCATGCAAAATCCATGAGTTGTTCGCCCACAAATTTGGCCGCTTCTTACGGATACGCTCACGCAAACGTTTCATAACGCCTAGGTAATACTCCGTGTTTACCGTCTGACCCTCTGGAACGAATTCGTGGTGCACCACGCCACGGATATCGAAGAAAACAATGAGCATCACCTTCATTCTCGAGCGGCTTTGGCGTGGTTTTTTCGGTTTCGGCTCATTTTTTGCAACCCATTCCGATGATTGCTGGCTTGTTTGCATATCGTACTCGTAGACCCAGGTCTCATCACCAGTTATAATGCGTTCCATGAATGTAGAATCGGAATTACAGCGATCCAGCATGTCTGAAGCAACCTGTTCGCGATGACGTTTTTGAAGAAAATTCAGGTCTTTCGGTACGAGTCGTGCGGCCACCTTTCTCATGCCCAAAATATCAATCAAAATCATACGTGCGGACTCGTGGGATATCTTAAGATCATGTGCTATCTCTCTCAAGCTGGTACGACGGTTTTCCAGCACACTTTCCTTAATTTTATCGACGTTATCTTCGATCGATGCCGTCAATGGGCGACCACTTCACGACCGTCCTTGAAGGCTCTGTACCACTGATATGCACGAGTTTTCGATAGAGCATTATCACCAAAGGCCTTTTGCAACATTTTCAATGCATCGGCACACGAAAATTCATTTGCAACACAAAACTTTAAACAAATTCTTTGCTCAACGTAATCACCCATAGTAAAAATCGGCACGTACTTTGACATCGACTGACTTAATCAGTTGTTGCAAACACACTAGTTGACAGATCCCACTCAAGCTTGGCATAGTAATTAAGGAAAGTGGTACCAACCTAGGAAAAAAAATTTTTACCTGCCTCATTGCCCCGCCAGATTTAAATCGATAATTCCCGGTACTTTCTTGACAGAATGTATATATATGTATATATATATATATATATATATATATATAATTTTCCGCCGTTTTTTTACACAAATTAAATATTTATTATAGAAGAACGGTAATATAAATTTATTCAAAATATTGCCCATCACTTGCAACCACTTTTTCCCATCTCTCAGACAGAATTCGAATCCCACGTCTGAAGAACTCCTTGTCTTTTGAGGCTATCCACGAATCAACCCAATTTTTGGTATCCTCATAAGATGTGAACCGCTGCGCCGTCAGAGCATGTGCCATGGACCGGAACAGGTGATAATCGGACGGTGCAATGTCTGGTGAATACGGCGGGTGAGGTAACACTTCCCAGTCAAGTATTTCCAAGTACTTTTTCACGGGAGCCGCAACATGTGGACGAGCATTGTTCAATATCTCTCGGCTTTAATTCGTAGGGAACCCAATTTACTTGTTTATGAATCATTCCTAATGATTTTAAACGATGTGAGACTGCTTGCTGAGTGACTTCTAATGTTAGAGCAAGTTCTTTTTGTGTTTGAGATGAATCTTCCTCCAATAGTTCCTCCAATTCTACATCCTCGTAAATTTTTGGACTTCCACTGCGATCTTTGTCTTCTACGTCGAAATAACCGTTTTTAAACTTTTGAAACCACTCTCGACACGTTCTCTCACTCAAAGCACCCCCACCATATGCTTCTACGAGCAATTGTTGCGCCTCAGCAGCAGATGTCTCTAAATTAAAGAAGTAAACTAATATTTCCCGCAAATGACACTTATTTGGCTCAAATTTTGACATTTTAAACTCATAAAAATTATATTTTACCAATATAAAATCAATGATATTAATAGGTTATGTTGTTCTTGAATGTCCAAACTATTTTTTAAGCCGGTTATCATTTGCGAAAGCTAACCGAAACTCCGTGCCGCGCCATCTACAATAAAACGGCGGAAACTTATATGTACTCCTAATATATATATATATATATATATATATATATATATATATATATACATATATATATAGCGGTTGGACCACTTGAATTTTGTAATTTTGATCATCTATAAATAAAAAACTAATCAATATTATTTCAAAGTTTTGAATTTATTAGAAAGGTTAATCATTGGCATTTTCGAATGGTAAACAATATGATTCAAATGACCGCCACGACCGGCGCGTGTCGATTGTTTAGGGCTCAATCTCATGAATGGTAACATCGATTTAATGTTTCAAGGCATCAATCGTTTCTGGATGGTGGATATGGTAACACTTATTCTCAACGGATCCCCACAAACAATAGTCCTCCGAACTGAAAATGAGCTTCATCGCTAAAGATGATTTTTCTGGAGAAATGCTCATCTTCGGCCATGTGATCACTAGCTCATTGAGCGAAGGGAAATGCATAGGATGGTCACAAGGCTTCACTTCTTGCACTACTTGAGCTTTGTAAGCTTTCATATCGAGGTCTTAATGCAAAATGCTCCTCAGAGAAGTGCGATAAATGTTCATTTGTTGGGCACAATGACAAATTGATGTTGATGGATGTTCATTCTGAGCTACAGTAGTGATTGTTTCAGGTATGCTCTCTGTACGAGAATATGAATGGGTTGTTTCATCAAATAACGATACAGTTTCACGAACTCGCTTCATAAATTGATCCCAAAGTTACCATGGAGACATTTAATTCTTCTTCAATTTTCCTCATGAATTTTTAACAATTTGGATAAAAGATTCACTACTTTGAAAGTAAGTTTTTACTGTTTCCCAATTTTGTTCAAGCATTTATCGAACCGTTTCTGTATTTAATCAAATCGATCCTTCCTTGATGGAAATTCATTTTAATTAATTGAAATCGATAATTTCATTTTATTCGATCGATCCATTCGGTTAATGCCAAATACTAAAATAACTTTCTGTCAAAACACGAATGACAGAACTCAAAACTCCAAATTAAAAGTGCTAGATGGCAGTTTTTTCAAAAGTATTTCACAAATTTGAATTTTTAGTGAATGAACTATTGAACAAGTAGGCAAAAGCTTCTTGACTTAACGTCAGTGCTTTTTTCGAATTTTTATTTGATAAATTACTGATGATACTCCTAGATTCCTTATTAAGAGCTCCTCAAGCTGAGCCTTTATATAAAATTCTCAAAATGGAGACCTGTTTAAAGTATCTCTCTACCAACACACAACAACTCGTTTTATTTTCAGTGTTTTCCGTGGTTTTTGTAGACCTTGGAAACTGTCTTGGGATTATTTCTTCTTTCTTTTATTTACTGCTAGCTTTGTAATGGTATTTACAGGAATTTGTCTATTTATCTTCACTAATTTAAGTTGTTGTAGATGTACAGCTTAGGCAATCATCATCAAGATTGATACCTAGTATATGAGTATAAACATCGAAACATCATTCGTTATATTTTCTTCAAGATACAAATATTAGTCATTATTTATTAGTTCAAAATGAATTTTTGTCAAGTGCCATTCAAGAAAATATTAATGTTGGCAAAAGGCTTTATTTCATATTTAGCTTAACCATGAATTTATGATATTGAATAATTGTATTATTGATAATTATAACCTTGTAATGTATTTCGATGTAAACTTCTTTACAGCAGAATATTCTCTAAAACAAAAAAATTTAAGATACATACCTATTACTTCACCTAAATTATCAAAGTTGTAAAGTGCACATAAACTTTAAATATTATTCTGTACTGTATTATGTATGCAGTGGTAAGTGAAATGAATTCATAGAATTCACCATAAATATGTGTTCTCAAAATGAGCCGCGTATAGTTGATCTGATCATGTATACTGAGCTTTAGTTCAAATCAAACTGAAGTGACTCACTAACTCCGGATCTTAAAGCAGTATCCGGATAATATCTCGTCCAGAGTTCACTAAAATAAGCCAGTTATTTCTCAGTAAAAGATCCACATTACGGAAGTAACGCTTACTGTATATTTCGGCGTTTACCGTTTCTTCTAGCACCATCATGAAGCCACAGGTTGACAAAAAATTCATTTCAGGAGTATATTGGTCTCAACTCGTGATTAACTTTAACGCTTCGTGCATGTGAGTTCTGCCGTGAAGAATATATAATGAGAAAATCCTCACTTCACCATTCTATGTGAATGAACGAGTTTAATCAATTTCTCTTCGCTAGTTTTGAAAAAAAATTCTGTGGATCATAAGGCGGAAAGAACTGCTTGTTGTTGATCATTGTACATATTATTGATAGAAAAAAACTATTTTACTGAAAATATTGTTTATAATTATAATATATAATTAATAATATAATTATAATTGTTTATTGAAATAAACATAATGAATTTAAAAAAAAAATTAAATTACTGACTAAAATCTACTCATTTATGATAGTTAACGTTAGTTAGAGTTCATTCAAATATACAAGTAAATCATTAAGAACGAGAAATCCAGAAACTCACCCTTAAATATGAAGATGGATCGCAACATGTTTTATAGCAATATTGCCTATATCAGAGATAGAAGGTGTCCAGATGTATGATTTCATTTCGTAGTTCCCTAATAAACAAGTTTTTTTTATTATGAATGTGGAAATTGATAATGGTGAAGCAAATCTTCATATTATTTATTATTCATATTATAAAGGGTTCAAATCTGGACTTCTAGATGTCCAAAGTAAACCACTTCCACAACGTAACCATCGACATGGAAAGTGTTTGCTCAGATACTTGCGCATAAGCATAGAAACATGTTGTGGAACATCTTCTAGCAGACCATTTAAATTTTGTTCTGTGAGCAACGATGAAATTATTGACAAATTCCTGTTTATTATGCTCAAAAACCTAGCTATATCAATACATTGATTTCGTGAAAACTTGTTGAAAAATTGGGAAATTCAAAAATGAAATTATTAACTTCAACACCCATACATTGGCGAACAACGTTTTTATAAGACATGTTGCACCCAATCATAATATTTTAGGCTACGCTATTCCCAATTTACAGATTTTCCATCCTCAACGACCCACTCTGTAGAAAAATTTAGATAATTTATGGCCAAGATTTTTTCCAACTATAATCTAACGGAAAATGGTATATGCATAAAAAATCTCTCTAACATCAGTAAAACCATTATTCCTTCGACTGATGCCTATTTATGAAAACTTATATTGTTTTGTCATAAAACACCTATGTAGATATTTCCTACAGTAGATAGTTTATTTTATGCACATCTTCCACGTAGGCATATATAATTTCCTAACCATATTAAGCGAACTCTACGAGAGGTTTTCAAAACTTATTAAAATAAGTTTTGCTTTATTTTCAATCCTATGATCCTAACTGAATTACCTATCGTTATTTTATAGCTGTTATATTTCAAAGCAATACCTACCAGGTGTACATGTATGAAACCGAAATTTCCCTGTATATGGTAGTACCCCTTATTTTCTGAACCTTAAAACAATTTCTGCAGCTCCATCATCTATCTCTGACGAAGATTTTCAACACACAACAATCCAACCTTCATACACCACTATATTTTTCCATAACTTTAAACATTTCGAATTTTGTGCCTACGATCTACGATTCGCGAATGGTTTTCTGTTATTATTTGAGGAAAACTGCTGCAGAATCGCATCGAATGTTTGTCGAGCTTATGGCGAACATGCTTTTGTTGAAACATAGCGTTTCAAGTGGTTAAATAAATCAACATTGGCGATTTTGACGCGAAAAACGAAGAGCGTGGAAAACCATCGAAAAAATATGTAGACAACGTAAACTTATTGGACAAATAAGCTTCATCGTCAACTTCAACAAGAATTACTGAATTCACTGAATGTGATCCAAATGGCCGTCTCCAAAAAATGGGAAAATGAGTTGCGTATGAATTGACTGAAATGCAGCAAGAAAGTCGCAAAACCAGTTGTGAAATGCTGCTCGACAGACACAAAATAAAATCATTTCTACATAGAATAATGACAGGTGATGAAACATAGATAGATTCTGAGTGAATCATGAGTGAATCCAGGTGATTTATCGACCTTTACTACTGCAAGATCCAATCGCTTTGGAAATCATAAGGGTGTAATATATCATGAACTGCTAAAACCGTTAACGCTGATTGCTACAACAGCAAATGATCGATTTAAATCGAGTATTACTTGATTTGAATATCATTTATTCACATCACTGGGAAAAACGCTTTAATTCGTCTAAAAATAAACGAAAGTGGCTGGTTTACTGGTGTGCTTCATAAGAAAAACTGTTCTTTTGGCGTGGCATACATAAACTGCCGGCGGGGTGTGGAAATTGTATAGATATCAGTGTAGAATTTTTTAAATTGAATATTTTAATTTTCAAACAAAAGTCGGGTGGAAATCCTAAGCTAGGTATTCCATTTCTAGAACTAGGCCTCTTTCAAATGAATCCATTTATTCCGGTCCTGTGCTACCCCCAGCCACCTGCTGTGATAATAATGATAGATCTTTATTTGATCTGAAAATATCACAAAAATGATGTAGATGATGTCACAAAAATCATAACTTAAATATTAAAGTTAATTGAAGTTATATAAAAATTTTTTCAGTTTTCATTTGTATAATTTTAGGTCTTGTTTTAAATGTTTGTAGTAATTTGTTGCACAAATTACTGAAATATGAACAACATTCTTCTGGATGTGGGCATAATTTGGTTTTTCTGAACTAAGATGGGTTTTTCATCTGGTATCAAAACCATGATCAAGCATTAACATTTCAAAATTAATGAAGTTATTGATTACAAACATTATGCACTCATATATATATATATATATATATATATATATATATATATATATATATATTATATTATATATATATATATAATATATATATATATATTATATTATATATATATATATATTATATATATATATATATATATATAATATAATATATATATATATATATATATATATATATGAGTGCATAATGTATATATATATAATATTATATATATATATATATATATATATAATATATATATATATATTATATTATATATATATATATATATATACATATATATATATATATATATATATATATATATAATACATAATGCTTGATCATGGTTTTAATACCCAGAGGAAAATCTTAGTTCAGAAGAACTATATATATATATATATATATATATATATTTTTTGAATTGAATAAGGGTTTGACGACTCAAAGGTGGAGAATAAGTTAATGAATACTATTTATTCTTTGCCAAGCTTTCGCATCTTTATTTAATGCATCCTCAGGGCTTCTATAAAAGGTACAATAATAATAACAGACAATAAAAATTATTTTCGTTTTGTTCCAAAACTTACCGAATGTTAGATTTTTCAAATAATCGACATTCAGCAACAAGTCATCCGTCTTTCGTAAAATATTAGCAGAGACGTTACATTCCATTAAAAATTATACACATTAAAACATCAAAATTCATGAAAAACTTTTTCACCTTATCACGTTACCATATTTACATTTATAAATTATTAATTTCATTGTTTAGTCAGGAATCGTAATAATAATAATATTTTACGAATGACGGATGACTTGTTGCTGAATGTCGATTATTTGAAAAATCTAACATTCGGTAAGTTTTGGAACAAAACGAAAATAATTTTTATTGTCTGTTGTTATTATTGTACCTTTTATAGAAGCCCTGAGGATGCATTAAATAAAGATGCGAAAGCTTGGCAAAGAATAAATAGTATTCATTAACTTATTCTCCACCTTTGAGTCGTCAAACCCTTATTCAATTCAAATAATATACCTGGGACTCTTATTAAACTACAATATATATATATATATATATATAGCAGTAGTGTTAATACATTATTATTCCTAAAGATATATCTACATGATTCGCTATATTTCAGTTTGAAGACAGCAGCTCTCAAACATTTTTTCTGTATGATGAAGACTCTTTCAGCATCAACAGAATTCGCCCAGAAGATGATTCCATATCTGAGTCTGGAGTGGACGTATGCATTAAATGCTATCAGGGGACCATCTGACCCAATTGTTCGTGTTAAGATCCTTAAAGCATAGTAGCACTTTGTAAGGCTTGTTGCCATATATTCAATGTGTGGTCACTAACTTAAATCCCGATCTAAATGGATTCCCAAGAATGGTAGAGTATCTTCCGCTCTTATGTTATCACCATTATAAATTGAGTTGATGGCATGTTGATTCTTTTCTCTAAATAATATCAATTTGGTCTTGGTGATGTTCATTGTGAGATTTTCGAGGTTTTCCAAATCTTTTTTAACTGCGGCTTTACATTCATCTGGAGTAGAGCCAACGCAGATTTCTCATACATCATCGGCATACATTACAGTATCATTGGATGATACTTCAATCAAATCGTTTTTTTAGATTAAATAATGTAGGGGACCTCATATTGATCCTTGGGGAACCCTTCTTTCTACATGCAAGGCATTTGATATTATTTGACTGCCATATTTTGCTTTTTCAGTTGTCCTCTGAATTCTCCATGTTGAGTATGATCGAACTAGTTTTGACGTTATACCTCTTATACCATATCTTTCCATTTTTGCAGTAAGATGTCATGATTCACTGTATCGAACGCTTTGGTCAAGTCCAAGAAAAGTATCACTGTTATCTGAGTTTTATTCAATGATTTTATTACAGAGTTGAGAACTCGATATAATGCATCTATGGTTGATTTGCCTTTTCTGAATACAAATTGTTGTTCCACTAATATGTTATTCTTCTCAAAAAACTTCATTTCTCTATCAAAAATTATTCTTACAAATATTTCATTAACATTTGAGAGGAGAGATATTGGACGGTAGTTATCGAAATTGTCTTTTTCTCCTTTCATGTGAATCGGTTTAACTCAAGCTTCTTTGAGGGCTTGTGGATATATGTGGATATTTGTAAGCTTTATATCATCTGTCAAGCGCATTGGTAGGCATCCGCAGGAACGGTTACCCTGATAAGGTATCCACTGTAATAGGGTGTTCGTCCAGCAGTCTTGTAATCTGGCCACATGTCCAGCAAAACTCCACTTAAGCTAGGTTATTTTATCACCAACATCTTTAACCTGGCTTATGCGTCTTATTTACACATTTCGAATTCGGTCTTGATCATTTCAAATGAAGTTCTTTTTGTGATTTCATGTTTGGGCGCCATACTGGGAGAACACTTCGATTATATGGGCGTCTTCTTATATTTATTAGAAATGTGAGAGTGTTTCTTCGTCATAAAAATTCTATTATCGTTAAACTTCAACTATTGGGATTCTTAAATGCTCGGGTGCCAATTACAATAGATCTTAAGAGGTTGTAATGCCTCTACTGACTCTTCATTATCGCCAGGGTTGCTTTAACACAGTGGAGACAGATTTCCATCTAGGGTAATCTAGGGTGTCAGCGATTAGCAGTTTATGCTTCCTTCAACACTCAGGAAATCTCTCTGAGGGCACTTTACTAAATATACTATTCACTTGCGGGTCCTATCTCAATCAATTCTCTAATTCAACAGAGCACTGCTTATATTTAATAGACATCTGAAATCAAAATTCATTATACCATTCAAATAAAATAAAAAATCCAACAAAAATAAATTGTTAATTAACATTAAATATCAGTGATATTGAATGTTTCGCTCCAAACATGCGCACTTGAACTCGTCAGACAGGTACGTATGTTTTGCCTATAACAAACATTTGACAAAATGTTTTGTTTCTGGTCTTATATAAATGAAAACTAAATGTTTTTCAAAAATACACAACATAATTTTAAGAACTTATCCAAAACTAATTTACTTGAAATTCTTAAAATTATGTTCCTTTTTTTTGAAAAAGATTTAGTTTTCATAAATATAAGACCAGAAACTTAAAATTCGGTCAAATGTTTGTTACATGCAAAACATACATACCACGCCTGTCTGACGAGTTCAGGTGCGCATGTTTGGAACGAAACATTAAATATTACTTATTTTTAATGTTAATAAACAATTAATTTTTGTTGGGTTTTTTATTCCATTCAATATTGTATAATGAATTTCGATTTTATACGTCTATTAAATATAAGTAGTGCTTATTATAAGACATTAATTTAATTCTAAAAGTTTTTAAAAAAAATTTTTTTAAATCAGAATTGTAGCAGACTAACACATTAAATCTGTTTTGATATTCAAAGTTTGCAATTATGCTTCTATCAAGTAAAAAAACCGCTTCTAATTATCTGTCTATTTAACAAATTCACTGGAAGAATTTACTTGTTCAAGAGCTGAATTAAAAATTTGATATCCGATAAGCCAAATACTCGGAAAAGTTTCAAAAATTAACGGTCTGAGGCACGCGTATACTTTTGGTCTAAACTGTCGGAATATTTTCGAAAAGGTCTAATTGAACTTTATTGTCTGAATGCTACCCAAAAAGAGACCCTTTTTTCGGCCGGCAGGTCTATTTTAACCCTCGGCAAAAAGTGCGTACCCACGTCATCTTCTAGTAAGGACCGGAATTCGTTGTCTGATTGATGGAACTTGATGTCAGATTTTTCTAGAAAGAGATCTAAAGAATTTCTTAAAATGGCTTCCAATCAATATTGCGCCCCTTTGTCACCTAATTAATAACCATAAAAAGCGATGAAAAAACTACAGATAGCATTTCCATATTTGCGAAATATGACATTTTCGCGTAGATGTATAAAAGAAGACGCATAAACGAAGATAAAAACGCTGGTTAACACGATTTTAATCTAATATATTTCCGATCGAAAACAATTAAGGCGTATTGGGTATTCAAAAAAATATATCCGTCTCGACTTTTCCCGTGTGCCGATATGTGTTGGGAAAATACCGGCCACTCGATCGGAATTAACGACCTTTCCTGGGAAACAGATCTTACGCGTATCAGGTGCGCTCAAAAAATAACGAACTTCGTTAAAGAATGTTTCTATTTCTTAAGGTTTTCTTCAGCTTTCCAAAGATTGCCCATGCCAGTCTTCTTCGTCTATATATCTCCTGGGTTTGGTTCTCTTTCCTCAGCGATATTATATGTCCAAGGTTTACATGGTGCGGAACATTTTATGTACGTTGATTTCTAGTTGGGATTTGAGAATCTTCCTTACACATCACCTTTGTTTTCGAAATATTCATCTGAAGACCGATTTCCGCCGTCTTCTCTTGCAATTCCATCAGCATGTGTCGTAATTCTTCCTGGTTTTCCGATATCAATACTATATCATCTGCATATCTCAGATGGTTAAACCTTTTGTCGTTTATCGAGATACCTTTATTGTGTCAGTTTAGTTGTTTGAAGACCTCTTCGAGGGCCAATGTGAAGAATGTGGAGAAAACGTATCATCTTGTCTTATTCCTCTCGGTATTTTGATAGGCTTTGCGTTGTTATTCATTTGAATAACAAATGTAGCGTTTGCGTCAACATAAAAAAAAATGGAATGGACTTATATATATGGGTGTGAGGTTGTGAAAGCTGTTACTATGTTAATTTTTAATAAAATTGACTAAAAATAGCTCAAATTTTATCAAAAATTAACATAGTAACAGCTTTGACACCCATAATATTTCTAATCCCTTTTTTAATCCAAACGACTGAATAATTCTGGAGTCTATAAATTAAATTGTCAAGAGTGTAATAGTGTGTATATAGGACAAACGGGCCGACCTTTCCATAAAAGGTACAAAGAGCATGAATCTGCTTTTAGGAACCGGAAGAATAATTTCAATTTTGCGAACCATTTCTTCACTACAGATCACACCTTCCCAGAATTGAACAACCTTGTTATCTTGCACGTGGAAGCGAAAGGAAAAAAACTTGACATCCTGGAATCCATAGAAATTGGAAAATATAAAAAGCACGTACCAATAATAAAACTACTTAACGAACAGACGGAACTTTGGAAAACCCCTCTCTTCGAAGCTCTGCCGAAGCCTACAATCCCCATATATAATAGTTGAGATCTAATTTGTTCATTCAGTTTGAAAATGTAGTAAACACTACGAAACTCGAGTCACTGTATATCAGTTATAATAAAAAGTCATAGAAAACAAAGTAATTCCTTATTTCATTCCATTAAAATGAACTATCACAAAGTAACGGACTACTCCATCCAATATTCGATTGCGTTTAAGTAAGTCTGACCATTGAAGCATAATGGGGTGAGGCTTCAACCTGTTGCAACGAGACATTTTCATGCGGTAGGCTTGGATCTATCGCATTAGGAAATAAGTTGAACAATTTCGTGTGTAATCAACCTCAAATATTATTCGGCTGTCAAAGTCCCATCTATAAATATAGGGCCAATAATATGGTCACCTTTAATTTTGTCTGTTTACCTCCCCGTTCAATGTAAATGTTGATTCATCAGAAAAAAAGATTGTACCAACACCTATTTCATTTCTGTTCAGTTTATTCATCATTATTGCAGAAATGCATTCTATGATCTGAATCGTGTTTGGTTTTTTTGGTATTTGGTATGGATAATGTCTTTCTTTGTGGACACACCTTATGACAGTTGTATCACTTATATTATTCACAGGTTATGTACTTGACGTTGGATCCTCTACCTCACCTAACAAAATATCCAATTTCTCAGTATTTTCAAAGAATTGCGGTTTTCTTTTTAATTGTAATTTGATGTGTACTTGTCGTTGTATACTCTGCAACACCTAACAAATTATCCAATTTCAAAGTATCTTCAAAGAATTGCGGTTTTCTTCTCAATAGCTTGACCAAGTCTCAGAATTGTGCATGAATTTTAGAAACAGTACCTTCTGAAATATAAGGCAACTGGGGATACCCCTGATTAAATAAGTTTCAACTTGACTTCAGTAATAATGCCCGTAACCGATCAACAACAAAAATTAAAATCTCAATTCGGTCTCAGTTGATAATTTCATTATTAATTCTACAAGAATTAGGAATTTACTATTTCAATGTGAATCTCAACACCGCAATATCTGATAACAATCCACATTATTTGCAGATTTAGTTTTCTCTTGTTTAGTACGAGTCTGATCTGAAAAGGCATACAAATGTACCGGAGAGAAGAGGCGAAAATATCAATGCTATTTTGAAACGAATGGGGTCTTACTTGGGCCATTCTATTGAGGATGGTGTTATAAAAGGTTTTTCAAAAGAGGTTTCATTCTGAACAGCCCGTTATCTGGACAGCTGCCACTTTTGAAGCTGTCGTCTTTTGACATTTGAGAAGTAAAAACTATGCGATTACCAAAAATGGAACGATACACGCTTCAACAACGCACTGAAATTGTTAAAACTAACTACAAAAATGATGAAAATTTTGCAGTCACAGTTCACAAAATTATAGCACTTTCGGGTCAACGTAAAGCACCTTTTCGGCCGGCAATAGTGAAACTGGTCGAAAAATTTGGGCTGTCGAGACAAGTTGCTGCAGCCGATAGTGTTGACAAAAATCCAGGTATCCAGGCATTCAACAAACGACACCGTATTTTCCATAAAGACTTATGGTCTTAAGGCTTCTAAAGTTCCTTTAACACAAGAATTCAAGCCAGTTGATCACTAGCAACGTCGTATCGTTGCTGATTGGATCCTTAAAATAAATCAAAATGATCCGGATTTTCTTCGAAAAATCATCTTCATTGATGAGGCGTACTTTTACTTCGGAGGCAACGTTAATAAGCAAAATTGCCACATTTAATGCTCAGAAAACCCAAGAATGATTATTGAAAAACCTTTCCATTCTCAACATGTGACTGTTTGGTGCGGTTTATGGGCTGGCGGTGCGATTGGGTCTTACTTATTTGAAAATTAGGCTGATGCAACTGCTACAGTGAATAGATTGCACTACCGAGCTATGATTAATGATTTTTAGAGCCGAAATTGTTGATGTGGACGACGTTTATGTTGAACAACACTGCGCTACGTGCCACACAAGTAATGAAACAATCGCAATTTTGCAAGAAATGTTTCCTGGTCGTGTTATTTCGCGGATAGGTTATCACAATTGGTCACCGAGTTCTTGTGATTTAACATCTTTATACTTCTTTGGGGCGACGTGGAGGATAACTTCTATGCCAATGCTCCACAATCGACCTTAAAGATTGAATTTGTGAAAAGTTATCGAGGACCTACAGTCGCAAATGTGCGAATAGGTCATGGCGGCCATTTGTCTGATATAGTTTTCTCTTGTTAATGGCATACCTTCCCCTTCACAATGAAATAAACATCCAGTGATTCCTTTCAAAATATACTCATTTTTTCATATCAAAATGGAACCGCTTATTTGAAAACTCTTTAGAGCATATATGTAACTTATGTACCGACCCGACTTGAGAATAAATCAAGAACCATCTTGTTGAAATTTAATTCAAGATCTGAGAGATATAAATTTCTGGCAGCCCTGAAGGCGAAGTGCTTTAAACTGGACGAATGAAAAGCCTTACTAGAGGGTGTCTCCAACAAAATTTACGTGAATTAACATCTCACTACCAAGAATAAAATCCTGTTCAAAAGTGCTATAGCAGTGGCTAAAGAAAAGAAATATAAATACGTGTGAACAGAGAATAGGAGCACTTTGCTCCGTAATTAATTTTCATTGTTCGGGACTTCAATTGTTCTGGTGTGGAGTGGTAAAGACAAGATTCGGACTCTGATACCGATGGGTGTGGATGACAGGCGCGAGATTATCGATGTGTCATACATATGTATATACATTTAATTATGTTCTTAATATTTCGGGAAAAATTTTGGATTTGATTTTCTATAACCAGTTTATAATTGGAAGGGTGCATCATGCCGGGGCTCCATTCATAGTGGAGGACGAATTCTTGCTCACCCCTGTCTCGAATTCTTGCTGGACACTAAAATATCGGTCCATTTGAAATTCTTCGATGACTCTCATTTCTTTCATTTTGGAAAAGCGAATTTTGAAACACTCAACCAGAGAATTGTGAAATGAATGAAAGTGAATTTTTTGAGGTCGAATATGTGACTGATGATGTGACCTCCTTTTACGAAATTTTAAAGCCAATAATCTCTGAATGCGTGACTTAAGTAAGAAGAAAAAAAAATTTCCGTCATATTTTTCTCAGAAACCCATCATCCTTGTCAAACAGAAAAATAAAATTATAATAGATGAAAGGTATACGGTCGATTGGATGATTTCAATAAATTCGAGGTATTAAGGTCTCACTCTAAAAAAAGTTTACACTCGGACTTATGTTAGCAAAATCGAACAGGAGGTGCCCTCAAATTTTAATTAAATGTCCAAATCTAGTGACCTATGGTAATGATACTGAAGATAATCCTAATGAAGTTTCGAACATGTTTGCAGAATTCTTCGAGAACGTGTACGAACAGGCACCAATTCCCTGTGAGCAGGTCCAGCTCAAATTATTTATCGAGTATTTCTGTAACAAAATCGGATATACATTCTGTCAAGACAGTACCGGGAATTATCGATTTAAATCTGGCGGGGAAATGAGGCAGGTGAAATTTTTTTTTCCTAGGTTGGTATCACTGTCCTTAATTACTATGCCAAGCTTGAGCGGGATCTATCAACTAGTGTGTTTGCAACAGCTGATTAAGTCAGTCGATGTCAGAGTGCGTGCCGATTTTTACTATGGGTGATTACGTTGAGCAGAGAATTTGTTTAAAGTTTTGTGTTGCAAATGAATTTTCGTGTGCCGATGCATTGAAAATGTTGCAAAGGTCTTTGGTGATAATGCTCTATCGAAAACTCGTGCATATCAGTGGTACAGAGCCTTCAAGGACGGTTGTGAAGTGGTCGCCCATCGACGACTTCGATCGAAGATAACGTCGATAAAATTAAGGAAAGGGTGCTGGAAAACAGTCGTACCAGTTTGAGAGAGATAGCACATGATCTTAAGATATCCCACGAGTCCGCACGTACGATTTTGATTGATATTTTGGGCATGAGAAAGGTGGCCGCACGACTCGTACCGAAAGATCTGAATTTTCTTCAAAAACGTCATCGCGAACAGGCTGCTTCAGACATGCTGGATCGCTGTAATTCCGATTCTACATTCATGGAAATCATTATAACTGGTGATAAAACCTGGGTCTACGAGTACGATATGCAAACAAGCCAGCAATCATCGGAATGGGTGGCAAAAAATGAGCCGAAACCGAAAAAACCACGCCAAAGCCGCTCGAAAATGAAGGTGATGCTCATTGTTTTCTTCGATATCCGTGGCGTGGTGCACTACGAATTCGTTCCAGAGGGTCAGACGGTAAACAAGGAGTATTACCTAGGCGTTATGAAACGTTTGCGTGAGCGTATCCGTAAGAAGCGGCCAAATTTGTGGGCGAACAACTCATGGATTTTGCATGACGATAACGCGCCTTCTCACCGAGCTACGATTGTGACTGACTTTCTCGCCAAAAACTCAACAAACGTGCTTCAGCAACCACCGTATTCGCCGAATTTGGCTCCCTGCGACTTTTTCCTCTTCCCAAAACTAAAATTGCCCCTTCGTGGCACCCGTTTCGAGTCGATTGAAGCCATAAAACACAATTCGGCGCGAGAGCTAAAGTCCATCCCGGAAAGCGCCTATAAAAAATGTTTCGTTAATTGGAAGTGCCGTTGGCATAGATGTATTGGAGCAAATGGAGCCTATTTTGAAGGCGACCCAATAAATTTTGACGATTAAATGTAAAAATGTTGTTTTAATTGATAATTCCCGGTACTTTCTTGACAGAGTAGTAGGTGAAGCCCTCAAATCAGTTAGCACCTAGAATGGACTCGAACCAGACAATATTCTTTTGAAAATTGCACACTAATACTTAGTATACCTCTATGTCAAATTTTTAATAAGCTGCTAGTAGCGGTTATCTCTCCTAATTTGTGCAAAATATTATCTGTTGTTCTCATTTTCAAAGCAGGAAGCAAGAACACCGTCAAAAATTATTGACCTGTGTGTGTTTTATCTGCTATACCGTAGGTATTTGAAACCTTGGTTTATGCAGTTTTGAGTAGCCACCTTAGTATATTATGTGATGAACACAAAATGATGCATATTTTGCACGAGTTTGAAAATTTGTCACACGAACCAAAGGTGAGTGTTGCAATTCATACGAGTGCAAAATTGCTATTTTGTATGAATTACATACTATACTTTTTCTACGGCATCCAACATTTCAGAAACATACAAAAGTAAATATACAAATATCTTATTTATCACTTTGACAAACTAATGAAATTTGTTGTTCGGCGTCCTATCTCTGAACTGTGTCCTGTGGTCCTATTCTATAAGCTACCTCAGTTTTTGTTATTGAAAACAGCAGATCGATTACGAAATATTTCATTTCGCATTTGATGCCTTGCATGTGCCAAATGAAATTCGGTACAAAATGTAGCTTATTATGATTCAACTTACACTCTCGAAATGAACTTTTTCCGATGTTGTAGAAAAACTTAATTACGGTTTCATGTGGGGCAAACGTTTAGAGAAGAAATTGATGTATTTTGTGGAATATAAACATGAGGGACTTGATTTACGTACTCAAGTCGATACTACATACATTCTGTCAAGAAAGTACCGGGAATTATCGATTTAAATCTGGCGGGGCATTGAGGCAGGTAAAAATTTTTTTCCTAGGTTGGTACCATTGTCCTTGATTACTATGCCAAGCTTGAGCGGGATCTGTCAACTAGTGTGTTTGCAACAGCTGATTAAGTCAGTCGATGTCAGAGTGCGTGCCGATTTTTACTATGGGTGATTACGTTCAGCAAAGAATTTGTTTAAATTTTTGTGTTGCAAATGAATTTTCGTGTGCCGATGCATTAAAAATGTTGCAAAAGGCCTTTGGTGATAATGCTCTATCGAAAACTCGTGCATATCAGTGGTACAGAGCCTTCAAGGACGGTCGTGAAGTGGTCGAAGACTTGCCCCGTTCGATCGAAGATAACGTCCATAAAATTAAGGAAAGGGTGCTGGAAAACCGTCGTACCAGCTTGAGAGAGATAGCACATGATCTTAAGATATCCCACGAGTCCGCACGTACGATTTTGATTGATATTTTGGGCATGAGAAAGGTGGCCGCACGACTCGTACCGAAAGACCTGAATTTTCTTCAAAAACGTCATCGCGAACAGGTTGCTTCAGACATGCTGGATCGCTGTAATTCCGATTCTACATTCATGGAACGCATTATAACTGGTGATGAGACCTGAGTCTACGAGTACGATATGCAAACAAGCCAGCAATCATCGGAATGGGTGGCAAAAAATGAGCCGAAACCGAAAAAACCAAGCCAAAGCCGCTCGAAAATGAAGGTAATGCTCATTGTTTTCTTCGATATCCGTGGCGTAGTGCACTACGAATTCGTTCCAGAGGGTCAGACGGTAAACAAGGAGTATTACCTAGGCGTTATAAAACGTTGGCGTAAGCGTATCCGTAAGAAGCGGCCAAATTTGTGGGCGAACAACTCATGGATTTTGCATGACGATAACGCACCTTCTCACCGAGCTACGATTGTGACTGACTTTCTCGCCAAAAACTCAACAAACGTGCTTCAGCAACCACCGTATTCGCCGGATTTGGCTCCCTGAGACTTTTTCCTCTTCCCAAAACTAAAATTGTCCCTTCGTGGCACCCTTTTTGAGTCGATTGAAGCCATAAAACAAAATTCGGCGCGAGAGCTAAAGTCCATCCCGGAAAGCGCCTATAAAAAATGTTTCGATAATTGGAAGTGCCGTTGGCATAGATGTATTGGAGCAAATGGAGCCTATTTTGAAGGCGACCCAATAAATTTTGACGATTAAATGTAAAAATGTTGTTTTAATTGATAATTCCCGGTACTTTCTTGACAGAGTAGTAGGTGAAGCCCTCAAATCAGTTAGCACCTAGAATGGACTCGAACCAGACAATATTCTTTTGAAAATTGCACACTAATACTTAGTATACCTCTATGTCAAATTTTTAATAAGCTGCTAGTAGCGGTTATCTCTCCTAATTTGTGCAAAATATTATCTGTTGTTCTCATTTTCAAAGCAGGAAGCAAGAACACCGTCAAAAATTATTGACCTGTGTGTGTTTTATCTGCTATACCGTAGGTATTTGAAACCTTGGTTTATGCAGTTTTGAGTAGCCACCTTAGTATATTATGTGATGAACACAAAATGATGCATATTTTGCACGAGTTTGAAAATTTGTCACACGAACCAAAGGTGAGTGTTGCAATTCATACGAGTGCAAAATTGCTATTTTGTATGAATTACATACTATACTTTTTCTACGGCATCCAACATTTCAGAAACATACAAAAGTAAATATACAAATATCTTATTTATCACTTTGACAAACTAATGAAATTTGTTGTTCGGCGTCCTATCTCTGAACTGTGTCCTGTGGTCCTATTCTATAAGCTACCTCAGTTTTTGTTATTGAAAACAGCAGATCGATTACGAAATATTTCATTTCGCATTTGATGCCTTGCATGTGCCAAATGAAATTCGGTACAAAATGTAGCTTATTATGATTCAACTTACACTCTCGAAATGAACTTTTTCCGATGTTGTAGAAAAACTTAATTACGGTTTCATGTGGGGCAAACGTTTAGAGAAGAAATTGATGTATTTTGTGGAATATAAACATGAGGGACTTGATTTACGTACTCAAGTCGATACTACATACATTCTGTCAAGAAAGTACCGGGAATTATCGATTTAAATCTGGCGGGGCATTGAGGCAGGTAAAAATTTTTTTCCTAGGTTGGTACCATTGTCCTTGATTACTATGCCAAGCTTGAGCGGGATCTGTCAACTAGTGTGTTTGCAACAGCTGATTAAGTCAGTCGATGTCAGAGTGCGTGCCGATTTTTACTATGGGTGATTACGTTCAGCAAAGAATTTGTTTAAATTTTTGTGTTGCAAATGAATTTTCGTGTGCCGATGCATTAAAAATGTTGCAAAAGGCCTTTGGTGATAATGCTCTATCGAAAACTCGTGCATATCAGTGGTACAGAGCCTTCAAGGACGGTCGTGAAGTGGTCGAAGACTTGCCCCGTTCGATCGAAGATAACGTCCATAAAATTAAGGAAAGGGTGCTGGAAAACCGTCGTACCAGCTTGAGAGAGATAGCACATGATCTTAAGATATCCCACGAGTCCGCACGTACGATTTTGATTGATATTTTGGGCATGAGAAAGGTGGCCGCACGACTCGTACCGAAAGACCTGAATTTTCTTCAAAAACGTCATCGCGAACAGGTTGCTTCAGACATGCTGGATCGCTGTAATTCCGATTCTACATTCATGAAACGCATTATAACTGGTGATGAGACCTGGGTCTACGAGTACGATATGCAAACAAGCCAGCAATCATCGGAATGGGTGGCAAAAAATGAGCCGAAACCGAAAAAACCACGCCAAAGCCGCTCGAAAATGAAGGTGATGCTCATTGTTTTCTTCGATATCCGTGGCGTAGTGCACTACGAATTCGTTCCAGAGGGTCAGACGGTAAACAAGGAGTATTACCTAGGCGTTATAAAACGTTGGCGTAAGCGTATCCGTAAGAAGCGGCCAAATTTGTGGGCGAACAACTCATGGATTTTGCATGACGATAACGCGCCTTCTCACCGAGCTACGATTGTGACTGACTTTCTCGCCAAAAACTCAACAAACGTGCTTCAGCAACCACCGTATTCGCCGGATTTGGCTCCCTGAGACTTTTTCCTCTTCCCAAAACTAAAATTGTCCCTTCGTGGCACCCTTTTTGAGTCGATTGAAGCCATAAAACAAAATTCGGCGCGAGAGCTAAAGTCCATCCCGGAAAGCGCCTATAAAAAATGTTTCGATAATTGGAAGTGCCGTTGGCATAGATGTATTGGAGCAAATGGAGCCTATTTTGAAGGCGACCCAATAAATTTTGACGATTAAATGTAAAAATGTTGTTTTAATTGAAAATTCCCGGTACTTTCTTGACAGAGTAGTACACTGATTTTCGAAAAGCGTTCAACAAAATCAAGCACTTTATTCCATTGGGGAGATCGGCGTTTGCGGAGATCTGTTAAGATGGCTTGAATCATACGTCAGGACGAGATCGCAGTTCGTAACAGTCAATGGATTTAAGTCATATGTTTATTATAACTCATTTAGGGTACCTCGAAATTCTGAACTAACTCCATTACTTTTTGTAGTTTATTTAAACGATATAGCGAAATATTTTATAGTCGCTCAATTCCTTCTCTACGCCCAAGACTTGAAGTTTTTCTGGAGGATAAGTTGCGAGAGGAGTTTGTTGAAGTACAGGGTGATTTTAGTAGACTTCAGCAATATTGCAATAGTAATTCTCTACTTCTGAACCTTCAGAAATGTTTCAAGATCACATTCACGAGAAATTCTAATACTATCCACTCTAACTACTATATTACGATATCAATATTGTTGAAGTGAAGAGTACTTGTGATCTGGGTGTAACACTTGATTCCAGATCCTGATTATACAGAGGTTATGAGGAGTTGCAATATGTTAAGTTCAAGTAATATTATAATTATTATTATTATCCTGATACTCCTAGATCTTCTGTGAAGATCCCTCAGAAGCTTTTTCAGCTTGTGCGAGTTAGGAGTTCAGTTGTGTTCTGTGTAGGCTTTGTTACTGCGATCTTGCGCCACTTTAGGTCACAGCACTGTTAATTTTTGACCCAACAGTGAAATGGTGGCAGACACCTGTCCAACTAGAAAATTTCTTTTTTACCTGAACAGGATTCGAACCCGGACCTCCCGGTCACGAGTCCGATGCTCTCCCGCTGAGCTATCCACACAGAAGATTCGCAGATGTAACGATGATGTATTAGATTGCGAGTGGTATATTTCTTTTAAGGTTCCTAATTCAAATTTGAGCTCTAAGGAGACATTTTATATACGGTTAAAAAGACGAACCCATCCCGGAATTCACCCCTCTGCAGTATGATGGTCACCTACAATTCACTTTTGATCGACTGTTTTCATCAATAGTTGTCAATAAAGAAAACTTTGAAGCAAATAATTTACTAGGAAATTTTTGAAGCACTGATTCTGAGGGTTCATTGTTTTAGAGCTCTTAAGATATGTTGAAATTTTTTTTTATCATTGATTTATTTTTTGATAGTTGATAAGTGTGTTACTTGATGCTAATATGTGGATACTTTATTTGGGCTTATAGTCTATTAGTATTCCTTCTCTGTAAATAAGTATATCATCCACGAAGTTCAATACCGCCCGTCTATATTCTCAGCAGCACTCGATAGATAATAATAATATGAGTGCTATTATACTGCCCTAATCAACATCCAGAATGTCACAGAGTATAGAAGGTAATATCATTAATAAGGAGTATGTGATATAGTAATGGAAAGTTCTACAAATCGAGACAGTGTAAGATACATCTGTATAACAATTCAATATCCAAACAAACTCGACAAGGTTTTGTAGATCACAGAGACAAATTGCAGACATGTGCACGTTTTGAACTTATAGGTTTTCGTTAGTACAATGTATGCTAGTGACTCCAAATCTGTCAAGTATCTATATTCGCTATATACAGAGACTCCAAGATATAAATAATACACTAGCGCCATCTAGAGTATGTAAAATACATACACTTTGCGAGCTAATTCAAGTAAATAATAACTCGCAAAGATATGTTTTGTATGTATTTTGAATACTCTAGATCGGTGTATAACGAATATAGACAATTGACAGATTTGGAGCCACTAGCATACATTACATGGACGAAAACCTTTCAGTTTGAAACGTGCACATGTCTGCAATTGGTCTCTGTGATCTACAAAACCTTGTCGAGTTTGTTTGAGTATAGAATTGTTATACAGATGTATGTTACGTTGTCTCGATTTGTAGAACTTTCTATTACCATAGCTGATACTCCTTATTAATGATTTTTGGTACAGATCAGCCGGATTAAATCATTTTAATAGAATGTAATACTCAACCATAGCTCTCTGTTTCCCAGCAGATATGATTTAAACCATTTCAGGGCATTTCCTCTAATGCTAATTATTTATAACTTCTCTAATGGGTACTTTCAATTCAATGAATTGAATGCTTTAGATAAATCTAAAATGATCCCTAATGGCTTTTGGCAAATCTTTAGTAATTTTAGAATTTCCTGTATCGAGTTATAATTGTACTACAGTCGACTCTCGTTAATTCGAAACTCGAGGGACTCTTGAAATATTACGAATCATCGAGTGTTTGAAATATCAAATGGTTTGAAATTTGTGAGAGAAAATAAATAAAACTTCGAATTATTAAGTGTTGGTTAATTTTTATTTATCAATATAAAAATGACAAGAATTAAGAGGTACATTCGTGTACATACATGTATTCGTAATGTGAATCAATTAATCTTGCGGAAGAACTTTGTTATACTGGTTTGCTTT
This sequence comes from Megalocaria dilatata, assembly GCA_034642435.1. Lineage (NCBI taxonomy): Eukaryota > Metazoa > Arthropoda > Insecta > Coleoptera > Coccinellidae > Megalocaria > Megalocaria dilatata. The sequence goes on along the minus strand of CM067859.1, from coordinate 59,249,851 downwards.
AAAGCACAATTCTGCTGCTCACAGTGCTCAATAACTTTTTTCAAGAGAAAAAGTGCCTGAAATGCTTTTCCATCACTTTCGTTTTGTAGACAGAAGCTTTGTAAGGTATCAAATGAGGATCTTGCTTCCTTAACTGACACCTCTGCCAAAGGTTCCGATGTATCGTCCTCATCTTCATCGTTACTTTGCATATCTGTCGCAGATAAAATTTCGCCATCGGTTAGTGAACCTGAGACAGCAACATTTTCATCCACTTGAACAAAATCAGAAAAACTCACACCGCTGATGTCAACTAATGGTTTTCCTATCACTAAGGGTTTAAGTTTTTCCGATACATCCATATTTACTGCAAGTAAAACTGTCAACCTCTCTTTACTATGTTTTCCTCCGTGACATTTTTCATCTTTAAAAGTAAGCGTCTTGTCCGGTAAACATTTAAAAAATAGGCCAGTTTCATCAGTATTAAAAATGTCTCGGGCATCATAGTTTTCAATCAAGGTCTTCAATTTACCGTGCCAATCTAAACAAACTGCATCATCAACACTTCCACTTTCCCCACAAACTTTTTTAAAAACAACTCCATTTCTCTTTTTGAAATTTGTAAGCCACCCTTCACTTGCCGCAAAGTTTTTGATGCTTAGAGTAGACGCGAACTCTTTTGCTTTTTCCTTCAACAAGTTCCCGCTAATAGACACTTTTTGTTCTCTACACTGTCTTAGCCAAATTACCAGGCTTTCTTCCAGACGAGGAAATTCACCTTTAGTAGTTCTTTTCCGTACTCCAGCAGTTTGAGTAGCATTAATTTTCTCCTTGTGCTTTATTATTGTTGAGAGAGTACTCAGAGGAATCTTAAATTCTTTTGCAACATCACTCTTCTTCTCACCTTCTTCTACTTTTTCGATTAACTTTTTCTTTTCAGTAATCGTCAAACATCTATACTTTCTAGGGCTCATAATTAACAGTAACTTTTAATCTGCATACCAACGAAAGAGTAACAGTAACTGAATAACTGAACAAACCAATTCGTAAGAAGTGTGTGCGTCAAATAGTCAAACTAATCATAACAAAAACAAAGGCTCGTGTATCTTGATACAAGTTTGAACTTGTCGCAAAATGTACTTACAATCTTTCCGCCTCTTCTCTCTGCAACTTTGAATTGTCGAGTGTTGGACGCTGATGAGTTCGAATTAACGCGTCGTTTTGTTAAATAGCAATGATTTTTTCGTTTGAATTACCAAGTGTATGAAAATGTATTGATTTAGTTCGAAATATAAAGAGATTTAGTAGGGAACTCGTAATAACTTTGAATTACAGAGAGGTTCGAATTATCGCAGGTTTGAATTAACGAGAGTCGACTGTATGTATTTTTTTATTTCATCGTCCCCACTACTCATCCTATTTTTATATTTCTCTTAAGTGAATTTGTTTCCTCTGGGTTAGCTTGTTTCAGGTAAAAAGATTTGTTAATGAAACTATAGTCAATCAGCGTATCTGAATCATTTGCAACTGTCCCAAATCTTACTTTTATTATCCGACATGTTTAATGTTGGTATGCAGCTCTCTGGTTTTTAAGTAATATATCATATTTTTTGTTGTATATATTGGGTTCTTAATTTCTGCTTGTTCTTTACTTTGTGTAATTTTTTTCTTTCTTTCGAACTTCGTTACAGGGTTTTTGAGAAAATTTTATATAAATATTACCATGAAAGTAATTCCACTGGTGGTTCACATTTTTTTTGTCTATGATCAATTGCCAATACTGTTCATTCTTCTTTTCTATAAATAAATTCTTTTATCTTTACTGAAGAATCTTCTCAAAGATTTTGTATTTTTTATGTGGTGATCGGTGTAGAATTTGAACTTCTGATCTTTATGATTCTCAATATTCAATAAGAACTTGCGTTCTCTGTAAACTGAATATTTACAGTAAACACTCAGTGTCCAGTAATTACAGAAAACAGGAGAAAAACCGTGAATATCTTTAGATATAGAGTGAAGTAAAATTGATAGGTATAAACGACCAATCGAGTTAATATTTGAACCATGTTATATAGGAAGTACTGAAGTACTTTTAAAAGTGGTTATATTTTCCAAAACGCCTTATATTTGTTCACAATATCTCAATATTTTGATTTGACAATCAAGATATTCTTAAGCGTACAGGTGAATTATCTATGGTTGCATCTAGAAAGGAAGGAACTGAGTATTAAGTCTCAATTGGATCAGTAGTTTCGGTACTATTGGAAAAATAAGAAAAAGATTCAATTGTGAATATCTGCGGTAGCACACATAAGACCGATTTCACCTTTTAATGGACTCAACCGAGATATTTCGGGCCCAAACCTACTATGAAAGTTTCATGTCTCTAGCCTTTTCTGTTGGAAAGTTAGAGTGTTCATGAACTGCCTGACCGTCATTTAGGCGAAACGAGAGTAAGATGTTCCTTAGAACAAGCATGAAACAACTTGACTCAAGGTGCATTTGTTTGCATTGAAACTGATTTGCAATACTAAATTTAAATTTCGTCGTGCCCTTTTTTCAAAATTAGTTTCTTATACATTCATAAAATAATGTTTGGGGAGAAAAAAATCCATTATTTCTTCGGTAGATGACTGTGATCCATATCTCGTAAAGTATTGATCAAACAATTTCAGATTTATGCTCGTTGTCAAGGTGACATTTCACACAAAAAAATTCTTCTGCTGTTTTTTGTTTGGCCCATTCCATTGTGAGTTACAGGGTGATCAAAATGGAGGTTAGCAAAGAGGAAATTCAGTACATTCTACAGATTTTCTTATAAAGGCTAAAATGCACCCCAGGAGGCTGAAATTGTGGATAGTGTTTATGGTCACAATACTGTTACAAAAATAATCGAAGTTGACCGGCATGTTAGTAATCGTAGCATCTCCCAGGAGTTAGAGATCATTTATTATGAGTTTCTTCCACATGGCCAAAATATAAATTCGTATCTCTACTGTCAACCATTGGACCGTTTGAAGCTAGCGATTGTCCAGAAAGCCCCAGAGTTGGCAAGAGTAAAGGTGTTGCGCTCCAGGACAACTCCTGGCCACACACGTCCATAGTGACTTGCTAGAAACTCCGGTAGCTTAGTTGAAAACTTTTAATGTATCCATCACATAGTCCGGACTTGGCACCAAGCGATTACCATCTTTTCCTCGCATCGCAAAACTTCCTGAGTGATAAATAATTGGCATCATGTGAAGATTGTGAAAATCGATTTTCATCAATAAGGAGCAAGATATCCATCTATGAGAGAGGCATTATGAAGCTAGTTTTAAAATGGCAACAAATTATAGAATAGAACGGTGCATATTTAAACTGAATCGGACAATCCGAAACATATCAACTGAAGTAATGAAGTTCACGCAAAAAAAATGAATTTTTTCCCAAATTATTATTAAATAAAATGATATGGATAATAAAACAACTAATTCACCAATATTTCTGGGTATCGACATAAAACAATGTACCAATGTACCGAAACATATACGTCAAATACTAAAAATTATTGAACTGTAGTTGCTCGTTTCATAGTGCATAATTAGTCCACAGTGAACTGAAGATCTCGTTTTCACATGTTTTATTACATATTCGTATTTTGCTGTAAGTATGTAATGTAGATCTGGCCATTTATAATTTTTCATTCATAAATTTGTAGACTTTATTCAATGAAAGGTACTAGAAACTTCAAAATTATAGAAATTTATTCTAAAATCCTCACTAAAATTATAATTGATATTAATTATTATTATGTATTGGGGTTCTTATATTCCATATTTCCATTAAATTCAAATCGTATTTTTTAGACATTGATTATTATTAATAACGTTAATAATTTCAGCAAGAATTTTAGAACCAATTGAAAAAAAATTTCAAATTTAAGTTGAAGAACCTTATCAAGCGTCAATAGTTAATATAGAAAATTATTTTAACAATCATTGATATTAATAATTATTATTTTTCATTATTGCTTTTATATTCCGTATTGTAATTAAATATAAATCGTATTTTTTAGACATTATTCATTATTATTAATGTAAATAATTTCACTAGGGATGTTAGTGAGGATTTTAGAATAAATTGATAAAAAATTTCGAATTGAAATTATAAAACCTTATCAAGTGTGGCCTCATTAATTTTTTTTTATGAAAGTTAATAAATTAATTAGGGAAACGAGAAGTATACGACTGAAGAAATATTCCAGATGAAATTTTTAAGTATATATTAATAGATTACCTCAATAGTCAAATTATATCAATTCTTAAATAATATACATATAACATCAACATATATCAACTTTATGAATAATCCGGATAGTCGAATAGTATGATCAATATTTAAACCTATTACAAAAGAATTCGAAATTCAGGATATATTTTGAGCACAAGATCTCAGAACAATTTTAGTCTTCAAAAAATCACTTTTCCCGTCTAAAATTGTCGACTCAAAGGAGTTCATAGAATTCATACTATCCTAAATCTTAAGTTTATGATTATCATAATGTTACTTAGATGAACTTCTACGTATAAATAGTAATAGTTAAAGGTACATATTATATTAAGTACTTCAGTAAAGAGTAGTAGAATTGTATCTTATAAATCTATATTTCTAGTAAGTAATTTCATTTTTCCCGGCTAGAATAGATATTCGGGAAGAATAAGAAAGCTTTTCGTATGAAATATATGACGAAGCAATTCCAATTATTTTCAAAAGATAAATGTTGAGTCCGAATTTTCTTAATGTTAGTCATCTATCTCTCTTAATTCAGGCAAAACTTTGTCGTTTACTTGAAATAATTTTTTCAATTGCTAATCCTAGTCGACTTCCTTTAATTTAAAAATGTTTTTCGTTGACTATGTCCAACCCTTGGTATCACTAAGGATCTTATGAAAGAAATTGGTAGCCATCATTTAGGGACACTAAAATATTTGAGATACCACTGAAGGATGAAAATCACATAGGTATTCATGTTATAGAAGTTTTACAAATTTGAGAAAGAATTTCAACTTGGTGTTAATATCGATATTTGTTGTTGATCGGAAGTTGCTCATTATTCGATAGTGTTGACTTTTTTCAAATTAGTATTGTTTCTATTCAAGTAAATTTGTTTGAGATGATCAAAGTGAATTCTTCATTTCGATCACACTATTCGACATCTGACTAGAATGGACAATTAATTAAACGCAAGAACATAGAATAATTTCTAAACTCTGTCTTACTTTAGCTCATATAAAAATTTGACATATGACATTTTATTTTTAATCTAATTATTTTTGAACTCATATTCATAGTTTCGGTTATAGTGTTTCAAAAATTCAATTGACAATTCAATAAATTGAATGTGAACTGTAACTACGAACGTATTTCTAATCAATTATCACAAAAACAAGAAATTTACAATTTTGAGTCTGTTTTAATATCATGATCGCTTATAAGCCGATTTTTTGAATGTCTAAATGGAATATTTTCAGCGAACGTATCATAGTGGAAACATCTTCAATTTTTAGGTTTCTCACATTGGAAGAAAAAACGAGAAATATCGGTAAACTAAGGATAACAAAACTGATTAGAATTTGAATAAAATTCTACATAATGGTGCATTTTCCTTTTTCTGCCCAGGGATTATTTTTTTTGTCGGGTGCATGGATGAGTGGATCGTTCTTTTCATTTTCTTCAACGTATTCACGCATCCTGAAAATAAAAAATTTGATTAGTTTTAGTAAAACTGAATTAATGTAAATTTTGGAATAACTATGATATATGATTTAAAATAAAACACTTGATGTCTGCTAATATTAGCATGGTATAGAAGATATTAGCGGAAATAAAGTGGAAAAAATCAGAAACTGTTTTTCGGGCGCTATATTTAACTAAGCAGGGGGACACAAAAAAAAAACTTTATATGAAAGACCTATCCTATTTTTCGACAAGGAATCACTACTTAAATTTTTTCGCAATTACTCACTATTCATAGGCGATTTGATTTGAAATGTATTACAAAACAATCAATATTATTGGTTTCGAGTAAACCGAAAAGATGTGTTTGTTATTAATCATTAATTAAGGAGGAAAATTGTTTATTAACCGACAAACCATATTATGTCATCTATGTAACGGTGAATAAATGAAGCTTTCGAAATTTGGTTGCCTTTTGGATTTTGGTCTCTGTGGAATTAATGAGTATTTTAGAAAACAACAGGCTCAACAGAATTTCCATGGTTAAACTGACAGTAAAACGTGCTATTAAACTTTAAATAATTTTAAAATATTCATTATCTCATCCTTTGACGAAGCTGCAACAAAGGAAAGGGCTGATCCTATAGAACAGTTCTCTTTATTTAACGTCATGGAAAATATATAATAGGTGGTGGTGGATTCATAAATACTAAGCTACATTTTGGGGAACTATTGATTTATTGATTATTGCCTGATTTTATGAATTTTGACGTTAAGGTGTGAGGTAGAATGATTTCATGAAGATTAATGCCAAAATTCGTGAGGATCCTCCGTGCAAGCCGACGACTGAAGTAACAGTTCTCATTTCGGAACTAAAATACCTAGAGTTTAAATTTTCGTAGCAGGAGTCTAACTATATCAGTTATGCTTAGACTTAAACAGAATTGGCTCGATGGTTCCTCAGTTATTCTCAATTCAAATATAATATTTCGGATATTTTCGAAATTAAAATTCCCATTAAATTCAAGCACATTATTTGGATATGTAATAACGGAGGTCCATGCATATTTTTATGTGGATAAATTACGAATAATTGAAAAAAAAAATTTCTATCTGATTTCGTCAAAAAGTATGTGAAGTTTTATTCAATATATTCTTTTATGTCAGTATTTGTGGAAACAGATCGAATGGAAAAGGATGAAGGCTCTTAACCATGTAATTTTTATTTCTATGAGATTTTCCGTTTTTCTAGGTGAATTATTGTGAAATTACAAACGTTTCTGTATATTTTAATTCCTGATGAATATCTGTCTAGTAAGCAATAAGACAATTGAAATCATCATAGTATTTATTTTTCATATCTAATCGATAGCTGACGGCTGATGATACATCCTTTATAATTTCTGCATCCAGTCTTGTGGAACTCACAGCCAGGTGTGAACTTGTGGTTGTTTCACCCCATAATTCTGAATGTCCATAAAACTGATCTTTTATACTTTCAGTCCCGGGATATCGGTTGCCAGCTAAACTTAAAGCTTCCGGCGGGTGAGTTGAAGTGTTCCGATTGTGTTAGGTTCCTTGGACTACAGGTTGACGGGGTTCTGAGTTGGAGGAACCACGTTGACTCAGTATGCTCCAGGTTGAGTATTGCATTTTTCGCCATTAGACGTCTCAAGCAAGTTCTGCCGGGAGAATCTCTGATTTGCGTCTATTATTTCTTGGCCTTCTCTCATCTAAGCTACAACGTTGTGTTGTGGGGACGATCATCCTCTAGTTATCGTGCATTCATCGCAAAGAAAAAACTAATTCGACTTATTTTCAACCTTTCACCAGTGGAGTCCTGTAGACCATTCTTATTTCCAACAGACTGTTAGGTTTTCCCTGCGTTTTCACACTGAATTGTTCATTGTATTTCAAAAAAACACGAAGGTACTGAGAAAATGCTCTGATTACCATGAATATAATATGAGGCATAAAGATATTTTCTGTATTCCAAAACATAGAACATCTAAATTTCAGCACTCGTCAATGTACTATGGTATTAAATTGTTCAATCATCTTCCCGAGAGACTGAAAGTTTTATAGTACAGAAAATTTGAAAAACATATTAAGGAAATACATATTAGATATTTAGTATGGATTTTTACCAAGTAAAGACTGATACAATTCAATATTAAGGAAAAGTTATTGTTTTATAGTGTTGGCGAATAATCTGCTTTCTTGTTTGATGAATCTAAATCTTTTAATCTGTATATATAAAGATATATATTTATATATATATATATATATATATATACATATATAAATACATATACATATATATATATATATATATATATATATACATATATATGTATATATAAAAATTAATCAAAAATTAAAATTAAAAGGAATTAAAAAATTTCAAAAACTCGAGGAATCAATATAGGTTCGTTTTCAATCTATATATATATATATATATATATATATATATCTATATATATATATATATATATCTATATATCTATATATATCTATATTTATATATATTTATCTATATATATATATATATATATATATATATATAATGATTCCTCGAGTTTTTGAAATTTTTTAATTACTTTTAATTTTAATTTTTGATTAATTTTTATATATACATATATATGTGTATATATATATATATAATATATATATCTATATATATATATATAATATATATCTATATATATATATATATATATATATATACGGTTTAAAAGATTTAGATTCATCAAACAAGAAAGCAATTCACATTGGAAAAATTGCGAATCAATATTAGGAATGCCATTGGTAGAAAAGTTTGTGAAATTAAGTTATTGAAGTCTCAAACATGGCTGCGTTGTTAATTATCGAACTTAAAATTCAATACTATTTATTGAAGACACAATGGGTATTTCCAATTTCTTAAAACGTAGGATTTTTTCTTTCTAAAGGAACAATAATTGGTGTTGACCCAAAAAATTGCATATTTTCATTCGTGAAGAAATAAATAGATTTTGAATGGAGATTGACGAGAGTTATTTTCTCTTCTTATGATAATGCAAACAGCAGATCCTTATTATTGTCTGGAGGAAGATGGTGAAAAATATTTAAAAGGTATTTTTCAACGCACGAGAATCAATAAATAGTATTTTTTGTAAATTTAAGATTGTTGCAGGTGAGGGTGAAGTGAGTTTCAACGAAATTCTAAAAAAATATAAAATCAATAAATGATTTTGAATGCAGTGTGAAAATTAGAAACTATAGTAGTTTTCGCAGGAGAATGAAAATTAGGTTACCTGTAGAATGTTATACGGCAAATATTATCACATATCGGATATAATACCAAACACAATCACAACGATGGGTGGGAAAATGTAAGTCCGTAATTCCAGGTGCCATTGAACGTAGAAAGAAAGTAAAGTAAATCAGAACATATTTTTTTGATTGTCTCGGTCTTTACTTCACGGAAATTCATCTTCAATATAAGAAAAACAAATGTTAACTTCCGCTATTTTATTGATTTACACGATAATTGTTTCGTCATACCATGACTTCATCAAGTGAGTATTTAAACTGAGTTTAAATACTCACCTGATGAAGTCATACCATGACAATTGTCGTGTAAATCAATAAAATAGCGGAAATTAACAATTGTATTTCTTATATACAACATATTTTGTTGATTGTAATTTTGAAACTTGTTCTACTATTATACAAATAAATTTATAATTATCTTACCTAGTTTTACTTCTTACATTTCTAGACCGGTATATTCTAGTGTTCGTTATCAGTGGTAACGAAGGGTAACTCAATAAGTTATACTTTCTCTCTTTGAATTATTGTCATGATAATGTCTTACAAACTACTTACATATATCGGAGAAAAAGGCAATTCTTGAATTTGGAAAATTTATTAATGATATAAAAATAGAATAGTTCTCTCGTTTTAAGGTTGGAAGTGCGTCTTATCTACCGCTGTTTCCGTTCAGAGCATATCATATCAACCAAATTTCCATATTGCAGTGGTCGACGTACTTGGTTGAAATTAATAAAATATTTTTACTCACATAATTGAGGAGTTATTCATCTAAAAAGAGTCGTACCAAATTTTCAATTTTTCTATGATCTTTCTGCGGAATTATAAGAAATTATACGATTTGAATTTAGTATAGATTATCGAGGATATATTTAGGACATATCCACTATATTACTCACTACCAAAAACAGTCATAAAAACATCAAGTAACGACTCTTATCTCGAAAAAAGAGGTTAACTGTTGCACGTAGAAGACTTATTCTTCCCAAAAATATATGTGTAAATTGTTATTAAAGTTATTAAATTTATTCACTTCTATTTTTCATCTGCTGGAGGGATCATATACTTTATTTTTTTTAATTCTCTAATACAAAGGCTAAGTCACAGATGTTACACCTTAAGATCAACCAGAATTATCATTCATTTTGATTTATGAATCGGATTTCGAAAAAATTTCAGTTTGCTACAACTGATAATGTCCACTCCCTCCTTTTACTGAACTCAGTGGCACAAGGACGACGAGGAACTAGGTGGTTCCTCGTCTGTGAACAATTAAAATTTTTATTCTATTTGCAATCGAGTAACCCCAGATCTAATAAGATCTATGCCGATATTATCGAAAAAACAGACAAGAATTCTTTCTCCTGAAAATATAGCTATATTATCCAGTGAGTTATATTCAATAAGATCTCAGTTTTATGAAGATGAAGAATTGGTACAAAAAACAACAAACCTATCACAAAAAATTGCTTATTTATTTAAAAAAAAATTGAAAGAATCAAAGCCCTTATCAATCTGTTTCAAGAAATACTAATGTACAGACAAAGTTTAATTTAAAATACCCTATCAATTCATCCAGTCCTTTTGTGGTAATCGTAGAATCAAAGTACAACAATAACATTAGGCACATTCACCCCATGAAATTGGTACATACTAGACTCTCTGGTATTTATTTATTTAAAGGAATACAAGACGGGACGAACCCAAAATTATGTATTCACTAATAATCCAATCACAATGTTACTTAAAAACCAATAACCACGAAAACAGTAAATTCATCTGAACCATAAATTAAAAAAAATACAAATATGAAACAAAATTCAGTAATTTCCCAGAAATCGTTTCAAAGTGCAAGAGAAGGCCAATAAAGAATCAGAAAAAACGTCAACGGCAGCGAGATTAGATAGTGTATTATAAGTTTTGCAGCATCTCATCAAAGGTGAATTCATGTGATTATTGGAAGAACTTTGATCTATATGGAACAAAAACTTATTTCTTGTGCAATATTTAGGTACATTGAAACTGAGCATATTCACAATTTCAGTGGAATCGAGAGAATTAATAGTCTTGTAAATAAACTTTGCGTCCCTCTACATTCTCTGGTCAGCCAAAGTAGTTAACCCTAACTCCCTCATAACTCGATCCCGATCATCAGTAATATGTTTATAACATTTTTTGTTTACATGATTAATAAAATTTTTCTGAATGTTTTCCAGTCGATTAATATAGATATTGTAATAAGGATTCCAAATTATCGATCCGTAGCTCAACACACTCTGGACATAAGCTATGTAAAATGCTCTAAGGGATTGATGCTTACGAAAATGCTCACAAACTCTAATGATGAAACCCAGCATACCGTGACCCTTTTTCGAAATATAAGCGATGTGGCTGTCAAAGATAAGCTTTGAGTCAAAAATTATTCCCAAATCCTTTACCAGCGATACCTTAGTCAGAACACAATTGTTGATGTTAAATTGAGTACTAAAAATGTTTTTATTTCGTGAAAAAGTTATGTGGTGACATTTACTGAGGTTGAGACACAGAAAGTTTTCGTGACAATATTCATGGAGTCTATTTAAATCCTCCTGAAATTCGATCAAATCTCGTAGGCAAGAAACAACAGCAAAGATCTTCAAATCATCAGCGTACATTAAAAATTTGGCAAATCTGAAGCAGCCTGCGATATCATTAATATAAAGGTTGAAAAGCAGAGGACCCAAATGTGACCCTTGTGGCACACCAGAAGTGAGATCCCCATAAGAGGAGTAACATCCACTGATCACAACTGACTGACGCCGACCCACCAAGTAAGAAGCAAACCAATCAAGCAAAGCACCGTGCACACCAACACCAGCAAGCTTCCGTATCAAGATAGCATGATCAATTTTGTCGAAAGCCTTGCTGAAATCAGTATAAACGGCATCAACCTGGGAACCCACGTCCATCCGCTCAAGCAGAAACTGAGTGTACAAAAATAAGTTGGTTTCAACAGATCGCCCCCTCATGAACCCATGCTGCTCAACGTTTAAAATGCCTTTAAGCTCCTTGTATAAAAAATCGAAAATAATCGATTCAAAAACTTTGGCAATAATGCATAGTTTAGATATAGGTCTGTAGTTCTCTAATAGTTGATTGTTGCCTGATTTATGTACTGGAACAACCAATGCAGTTTTCCATATTTGTGGAAAGCAACCCTCTCTCAAAGATATATTGAACAATTTGTGTACTGGCTTAACGAGGACATGCACACAATTTTTCAGCAGGCATGTTGGCAGCATATCTGGTCCAGGAGGCTTACTGTAAAATGTAACAGAAAAAAAGGAGAAATAGAATGAGTATTGAATTTCCTAACCCTTTTGGTGCTAATTCCTTTCTAAATAACAACCTATTTACTAAAGATCAAAATGTAGATATGAATGTAAAGAAATCCCTAACCTTATGCGAAACACGAAAACCAGACATACAAAGAAATCTTCCTTTCAATAACTGTGTGAAAACTTAATACCTCAAAACAGCTCTAAAATGTGGAAAGACATAAACTAATTCAGGTTCGATTATAGTTATAAACCTGCTCAAAATCCAACTGTTTGCTGCGGTCAAGAGATCCTAGATCTCTTATGTCCCCCCATAATTCCAACCTTACAACAGACTTAAGCACAAATTAGTACAATACCCTTCCAAGATATCTCACTGGATGAACTGATTCGTGTCCAAGAGGAAAAAAGATTCCAGGGATGGACAGAATCGCCTATACTATGTTAAAAAACTTACCTTTGAAGGCTAAAATTAAACTCCCTCAGATACTAAATTCTAATATCCAGAATCTTGTCATCCCAGCTTCTATCAAGGAAACGATAATAATTCCTTTCTGTATGTCAGGTATGTCCCCTTACAATCCCCATAGCTATAGACCATTAGCTTTGGGATCATGCCTCACAAAAATTTTAACCTCATTACTTTCTACTAGATTAGAGAATATTTATGAAAAAAATATTCCTGACTATGAGTTTCAGGAAAGCAAAATCTATGAATGATGCCATCTCCTTCCTCACGTCTATACTATTCTATCTCCTTTGCTGAAAAACAAGTAATGTTTACGTCTCAGTATTCTACTAGAGTATTCCCAAATCTTAATGGTCATACTAGTGTTACGATTCGTAGTAGATGTCGATTCGATGAACTATAAAGTTGCTGTGTTTAAACCTCATATTGAGGATCTAAAGGCATTTTACTTGAGGCTGATTTCAGGCCGCAATGCGATCTGAAACCTAAATCATATTCAGGAATGTTAGCCTATATAGCTCAAATAATTTTGTGAAATCTTTGTCTTAATACAACTTTGCGGATATCTATTATCATTTTGATACTGACAATTATTTAGATTCATTCATTAATATATTCGCGTTTGAACCGTGTTCGAGAGTACATGTGTGTTATCGGCGACCCACCTTATATCTTCAAGTCGCCGGTTACAAACGTGCGTGAATAGATATTCAATTTCCGTTCAGTGAAATAATACTGAATACGATAATTATATACAATAGTCGACTTAAGGGCGACTAAAGTAGCAAATAATGGCCGAAATAGCCGGTTGTAGCGACCACCTTCTTCGCTCCTCGTCCAGAATTCTGCTTTGCTCTGCTGCAGCTTGCCGGCGTATCATATAGAGGACGCGACTGGTCTTAGACAATACCTGACTGACCGTCACCACTGAGTTCAAGTAGGACGGAGCACACAGTGTTTGACGATCCTTCCGACGTGAAACACAAGCTCATGGCGTCACAGACAGACATGCGCACCACGCCTGTCTGAAGAGTTCAGGTGATCAGAACGAAACGTCACCTTCCAAATTAAGAGGTAGAAGCTCCCTTACAACACCGCATTCCTTGAGAGCTTCGCGATCAAAAAGAGGAAATTTTCAAGCCTGTCGCATGAAATTGTTGAAAGTTCATAGATTGAAACAAGTAACAGATTCCAATATCTGAACAACAAAACTGTCACTTCTTACAATGCGGAAATACCTGATAAAATACCTAAACCACCACCACTTTTCATATATGGAGTAACAGACATTCAACAAATTACAAAGAAATTACCAGCAGTTATTGATGTTGAACAGTTTTATTCGAAAACACTTTCAAATAATTGCGTGAAGGTCAACGTTCGAATACCAGAAACCAGAAATAGGGCTTTCGTTGAATATTTAGGGGATGAAAATATAACTTCTCATACATGCCAGGAAAAAAATGATAGGGCCTATAGGGTAGTTATCAGAAATATTCACTCAAATATTCCGACAGACGAGATTAAGACGGAAATTGAAGAACTTAGACGCTAAGTCAGGAATATAATAAACATACAAGATCGAATGAAGACCCACTGCCGCTTTTTTATGTTGATTTGGAACCAAAAGAGAACAACAAGAACATATATAAGGTAGAATTTCTGTTTAATAAGAGAATAAATGTTGAATATTGAATTTTATCAGTCCTTACTTGGTGAAAATCCATATTAAATAATTTGAAATAAGGTTATTCTGATTTTCACAAATTTTATTGTTAAACTCACAACAATTGCAAGATTATTCAAAATGTGATCTTGCCTGATGATGCTACTGTGATAGCGAAACAATTGTTGTGAGTTTAACAATAAAATTTGTGAAAATCAGAATAACCTTATTTCAAATTAAATAAATGTTGAAGTTACTGCTTTTTTCCCTCAATTTTTTCTTGTGTTTTCCTATTTTATAATGGACCAAATCGTTTTAGTTTTATTTTCAGAAGGATTTATTAGATCTTCATTTCGCTTCTTCTTGATCTCTACAATGCATCTCCTTAGCTCGTCTTTACATCTCTTGTAATCACAATACGCTGCCTTGGAACGTGATACTTTGAAAAAAGTATCAAGTACATCTAATACATTGCAGCAGTTGCGAAAAAACACAAAGACCATGCTGCAAACCAGTGGAAGGTAGATTGATTCTTGACATTCTGATTTCGAAATAATACTAATTTTCTGCGTAGAATGGTCATATGACTGGGAGAATTTTGATTTGTTCACCAATAAAATTTAGAATGTCTTCAACCAAGGATGAAACGTCTTTACAATATTAATAGTACTTTTTTGTTCTGCTTGTAGAATCATATATCCTAAGAAAAAACAACATTTTATATATATATATTAATATATATATATATATATATATATATATATATATATATATATGTATACAACTATAGAAAAGGCAGTCGAAAACAGGAAATTCAGTGTTAATCAATAATACAGTGGGGCAGTGGGACAACACCAAAAAGCTGTTGTCTTTAGAAGTCCGTTCAAGTATGAACGAAACGTACCTTAGTACCATTGAAATAAAGTAGACATTGAATCTTGTGTTTCAATTACTATTCTTGAGAAACCTTCGAAGATGATTCTAATGGTGATTTAAAGAAATGTGCATCAATTTGTTTTTTCGTACCCTTATGGATAAATTTTTCAATATTATTTCACTGGAACACCCATTTCAATATTTTTAAATTTTCTTCAAATTAAAAACTGTTAAGAATTCAATCGCATCGGTGCTTATTTGATTAAAATTCCTTTTAATTAAATGAAATAATAACGAATATTTCCACAGTTGAAAAATTAAATTTTGGAAATATTCTTTATTATCTTATTCACTGAAAACTGCTTGTTATTCTCATTTCAAGAACATCCGTCTATTGTTCCGGATTCACACAAATGTGGCTTGAAGCGAAGAATAAATAATACGAGATATAATATGGAAAACAAGAAACGCGCTTGGGAAAATTCAATAGAGAACAGATACACTCGGATATTAAGGGGATGAAACATAGACGTTTTTCGGCGCGTAAACAAGATTTCAATCAGCGAATGGAGGTGATGAATGGAGACATATACAACAGGAGACTCCTTGGCAGCTGTGAAGTATACGAGCAACATTATTTTCCCTCAAAATTGCAGAATGAAATGGAGCTCAAAGGTTTCGGGGAATAGATATCAAGAAGAAGAAGAACCATAAAATTTTTTGTATTAATTGGCAGGAATAATTCAAGGTTGAGATTGAATTATGTATTTTTCAGTTTCGCAATTCCCGATAACGAATGCTAGATGTACATAATAGTCTCATATATTTCTGTTGAGACAGGCGTTATTGTTCTGCATTGCTTCAAAAGAGGTTTTATGTGATATGATACAAATAGAACGTGTCATATAATTTATGATAAAAACGAAAATGAATTTATATATATCATTATTTTTCATGATTGTATCGTGTATGTATATTAATATTATATTATTGGTGTTCTAATATTCCATCCTAATTATGATGCCACAATTTCATAAGTATACTATTCCTATTCGATTAGTTATCAAAGCTGTCTTGAATCAATTCTCTTATCATGGAAATAATGAAAGGATTTCCAGTAAGAGGTTACAATTTGAATAGACGGCTATCTGGGCAGCTGTCACTTTTGAAGAGACATTCGACAAATAAAAACTACGCCATTGCTGAAAATGGAACGATGCACGCTCCAACAACGCATTGGTATTGTTGAAATTTACTACAAAAATGGTAAAAACTTGAAGTCAGAGTTCGGAAAACTAAAGCACTTCTGGGTCATCGTGAATCAACTTCTCGGCCGGCAATCGTGAAGCTGGTGGAAAAATTTGAACCGTTAGAGCAAGTCAGTGATATGAAAAAACGAAACCTTGTGCATTGCTCAAGAACAACTGAGACTATTGCTGCTATAGCCCCTATAGTGTTGACGAAACCCAGGTTTGTCGATTACTCGTCGATCTTTGAAATTAGTCATTCCTTAAACGACATTACATCGTATTTTGCATAAAGTCTTAGCTCTTGAGGAATTTAAAGTTTAGTTAACACTAGAACTCAAGCCGGTCGGTCACCAGCAACGTCGTCCTGATTGGGTCCTTGAAATACATTAATAAAACCGGATGTTCATCGAAAAATCATCTTCAACGATGAAGCCCATTTTTACCTCGGAGGCTACGTTAATAAGCAGAATTGTTGCATTTAGGGTTCGGAAATTCCAAGAATTATTGTTGAAAAGCCTCCATTCTCAACGTGTCACTTTTTGGTTCTCTTTTTGGGCTGGCGATATGATTGAACCTTACTTATTCGAAAAAGCGGCTGGTGCAACGGTTGTGGTGAATGGATTGCGCTACCGAGCTTTTATGGCCGGTATTGAAATATATTAATATGAACGCCGTTTATTTTAAACAAGAAAGCGCTACGTGCCACACAAGCAACGGAACAATTGTAATTGTCCAAGAAAAGTTTTCTGGTCGTGTTATTTCCGAAAGAATCATAACCAAAGAGCACTGAGACCTTGTGATTTAACATCTTCAGACTTTTTTCTTTAGGGCCTCGTCATAGGTAAGGTCAATACCAATACTCCACAATCGATTTAAAACCACAAAGATGGAGTTTGTGGAGTTATTGAGGACATACAGCAGCAAATGCACGAATTGGTGAGAGAAAATTTCATGAAAAGGATATTGCGCTGTAATCGTAGCCGTGACGGGCATTTGGCTGATATCTTTTTCCATTATTAATGACATACTCTTTACAATGAAATAAACATCCATTGATTTCTATCAAAATATACTCGTTTTTTCAATATCAAACTGGAACCTCTTATTACATCTTAATAATAATATTATTTGAAGCTTACTTTGAAACTTTTCAACTGTCAATATTGAGATATTTGGTGGTTTGCCACAGGTGTTACTTGTACCACCTGGCCACCCCTTTGGTGTTGGACTCGAGGGGGCAGTGGTTGAAAGTTGAAAGTCCACATGCTGGACTAGGGGGGTATTTCGTTTATCTGTTCGCTGCCCCTATGTTCGGGATATTCTCATGAAACGAATCGGGGTTTAGCGGGACTTGACGGTTCGACCGGCCTGTCCTGGCCCCGGATCAATGCGTAACAATTTAGGGTTTGTGGATCTCGATAAAAAGACTCTGCCATTAGTGCTTGACGCCAGGATCAATCAAATGACTTCACATGGGTTCGATGAGTCAGGACGTACAGGCCGCTAGACGGTGCTCGTACCAGGATCAATTGTAGTCGTCAATCTTGGGTTTATTTTAGTTCATGGGACTGCGTTCGGATGTATTGATAAGAATTCCCTCCGGCGGGTGAGTTGCGTCTCAAACCAACTCGGGTACTGACCTGCAGAGTCAGTAGAGGCTGGATATTGCTTCGCTGGTACTAGTCAGATGGTTCTGGCTTTCGAGTCGGAGCCCAAACTGGAAACTGGTATGTTCACCTCTTCGGAGGGGTTCTCGCTTCACGCGATGATATGGCGTAATCCTTATCCTTATCACACTTTCTACCACTTGGGGGAGGCCGTGGAGACTGCTGAGTTAGTCACTTGGATAAGAGCTGTGCTCATTCACCAATAACTTTACGTGGTAGAATTCATGTGTCCACGAACTTGAAAATAGTCGCCGCAAAGCGATTTGGCTTCACTGAGCACGTGCTCAGCAAGACCAGGTACTGTTTCAAATCTTATATAGAATATTTCCTTTTTCAGATGTAAGAAATAGCACTCACTCATAATTTCTATAGTGTTATATTCAATTCTTTAATATTATTAGTATTTTTAATAATATAATCCTATAATGGATTAACTATTACAAAGTAGCGGACTACTCCAATTAAAATTACTATATTAATCTCATCTTTGATTTCCTTGCTTAAGATAAATCGTTAGGGGGTATCGAAAGCTTAGACAAGTATTAGAATCGTTGTATCGCGCCTGAAGGGGACCATATTAATGAATAAATTCAAATTTGATAAGAAAATGTGTCGTTTTCATTAAACCGGAAACTTATCAGTCGGTGTGCTATGTGGGCAATTGATAGAAGTGATGAAAGCAAATTTGCAGCTTGTTAACAAGTCTTTGATCTGTTTTATAATTCAAGATTTCGAGGAAAATTTCTGACTTTGAACTAATGGTTGCTAAAAGTAGATTTTTACCAGATCAAACTATGAATTATTTAGTCATTGTTATAGTTTTGCAGAAAATTTTGTCAAGACTCAAAAAAATCTCCATTGTTAATGTTAATTTGGTATAACTTCTGAGTAAATCGGTTTTTTGGGAATTATGGTAGTGAAGTATCGGGTGTTTTTTTAGAGTGATAGAACTTTAAATTTGAATAAAACACATTTAAATTAAGATTCAAACCAATTTTTTTATTTGAAAGATAATTTTATCACATTTTTGTTTTGAAAAACATATCCGGTATATGTACATTACGACTGACTCTGAGGAACCGCATTCGATCAGGACAATTTTGGACCACTTTTACGAGTAATTCAGGCCTTATTTCATCAACAACACGTTTTGAGTTGGCTTCCAAAGGCTCTATTGTTTCTGGTTTATCAGCATAAACCAATGACTTAACATAACCCCCAAAGAAAATAATCCAATGGAGTTCTGTCGCATGATCCTGGAGACCAATTAAGTGGACAATTTCTCGAAATAATGTTATCGCCAAATCTTTCTTTCAATAAATCAATTGTTACGGTAGCAGCATTAGGTGTAGCATTATCTTGTTGGAACTAAAACACTTCTGGATCGATACCATTCAAATGTTGAAACAAATAATCATTGATCATCGATCTGTAACGAGCACTATTCGCTTTAACATTGGCTTCAGCATTGTTTTTAAAGAAATATGAACCGATGATGCCTCCAGCGTGTAAAGCACACCATACAGTGCATTTGTCAGGATGCAATGGAATCTGCAGAACTTCTTGAGGATTGTTTTCACTCCATATATGGCAATTTTGCTTGTTTACATAGCCGTTCAAGCAGAAATGAGCTTCATTACGACCCTTATTATTATGGTCAAGTGGCTTTAGTTCTTGAACCAGTTGGATCTTGTATATGTGTAGACCAAGATTTTTACGCAAAATTTTCCATGTGGTGGATGTACAAAGTCCAACTTGTTGTGAACGTCGACGAATAGACAAGTCTGGGTCATCATTAACACTAAGACTTACAGCAGCGATAATTTCCTCTGTACGTAGAGTTCTTTATCTTGTTGTTTTGTTGCATCGAGTAGAGAATATGTTGTCCGAAATCTATCGATAGTTCGATGAATAAGCTGCTCTGATGGACTATTATGTAAACCATATATTTCACGAAGTGCTCTATGAGTTTGGCGAATAGAACACTAATTTTGAAAATAAATTCCAATAATTTGTAAACGTTGTTGCGGCGTGAGTCTGTTCATGATAATTTGTCAATACTTTCTGAACAGAAATGTCAAAACCTCATGGCTTATACCTTCTGTGTCAAATCACAGTAATCCCTATCGAAAGTTCTATCTCTCTAAAAAAAACACCTGATACATTTGACTCCTACTTTATCACGATCAAAACTTTCTGTCACTGATATCGAATATAAGAATATAAATTTATAATATAAAATAAAATAAGAAGGAACGGTTTTTTACTTGATAAAAGGATTATTACAAAATTCGAATATCAAAACAGATTTAATCTGTTGTCTTCTACAATTATAATTTCAAAAAATTTTTTTTTTTTTTAAACTTTAAGAATTAAATTAATGTCTTTCTAAGCACTGCTCATATTTAATAGACGTATAAAATCAAAATTAATCATACAATATCGAATGGAATTAAGAAAAGTCAACGAATATAAATTGTCAATTGAAATAAAATATAAATAAGCAAACATTTTTTGTTTCGTTCCAGGCATGCGTAATGAACTCTTCAGACAAACTTACGAAGCCCTGTTTGTTACAAAATGTTACAAAATGTATTGTTTTCCGATCCCATATGAATGAACAATAACTCTTTCTCAAAAATATAAAACATAATTTCAAGAACTTCTCAAAAACTAATTTAGTTGAAATATTCAATATATTTAAATAAATTACTTCAAAAAATCTCAAAACATGTAGCTCAAGAAATAATTAAAGTTACGATAAGATCAGTTCAACTTTACATATAAAAAATAATAAAACCAATTAAACAATGTATAGACTTACTCAGTGAATCTTAGGAATACACGGTCCTCAACAGAGGACTGAACTCTTCAGACAAACGTACGAAGACCTGTTTGTTACAAAATGTATTGTTTTCTGATCCTTTATTAATGAAAAATAACTCTTTCACAAAAATATAAAACATAATTTCAAGAACTTCTCAAAAACTAATTTATTTGAAATATTCATTATATTTAAATAAATTACTTCAAAAAATCTCTAAACATGTAGCACATCCTCAAGAAGAAATAATAATAATATTTTAATTTCAATTGACAATTCATATTCGTTGGTTTTTCTTAATTCCATTTGATATTGTATGATGAATTTTGATTTTATACGTCTATTAAATATGAACAGTGCTTATAAAGACATTAATTTAATTCTTAAAGTTTCTTCAAAAAAAAAATTTTTTGAAATTATAATTGTAGAAGACAACAGATTAAATCTGTTTTGATATTCAAATTTTGTAATAATCCTTCTATCAAATAAAAAACCGTTCCTTCTTATTTCATTTTATATATAATATATAATTATATTAGGTTTTTTAAATAAAGAAATTTATTATGCAGTGTTGAATGGTTTTAATTGAGACCAAGTGCCTTATAAGCTTTGTATGATTTTTTGTGAACATGGAACATAGAGTACCTTGGATATAAATGTACCTATTTGCATGTCTTTGAAGATCATTTCTGAAGATTGCACTCGGTAAGTCTATACATTGTTTAATTGATTTTATTATTTTTTATATGTAAAGTTGAACTGATCTTATCGTAATTTTAATTATTTCTTGAGGATGTGCTACATGTTTTGAGATTTTTTGAAGTAATTTATTTAAATATATTGAATATTTCAAATAAATTAGTTTTTGAGAAGTTCTTGAAATTATGTTTTATATTTTTGAGGAAGAGTTATTTTTCATTAATATAGGATCAGAAAACAATACATTTTGTAACAAACAGGGCTTCGTACGTTTGTCTGAAGAGTTGAGTACGCATGCCTGGAACGAAACAAAAAATGTTTGCTTATTTATATTTTAATTTCAATTGGCAATTTATATTCGTTGGTTTTTCTTAAATCCATTTGATATTGAATGATGAATTTTGATTTTATACGTCTATTAAATATGAGCAGTGCTTATAAAGACATTAATTTAATTCTTAAAGTTTCTTCACAAAAAAAATTTTTTGAAATTATAATTGTAGAAGACAACAGATTGAATCTGTTTTGATATTGAAATTCAAATAGATTTATAAGACATTACCATGAATGTAATAAGAAATAATACAGAAAAGAAATATACTCAATTCTCATAGGAACATACTGCTGACCATAAAATAGGGGCCAATCCGTAATTTGTATTTATTTTTTGTCTTCCCAGTTTTTGAGATTCATAACATAGTTTACTACTTACTTCTGCGATGATTTTATTGTAATTGCTTGCATAAAGAAGATGTTGTTTTTTGTTTTATTCAAAGTTTATTGAAAATGGTGAAAAGTAAAAATTTAATTTGATATGCTTTTTCATCAAACAGAAAGAAATTGAGACCTTCAGTAGCTTGTAATCTCTCCTTTAATGGTGATAACAACTCGTTTGCTTTGGATCAGACTAAAGATCAAATACTGCAGTATATTGTCCCATTCATGAACCAGTATATAGGTGCATTTGCATTCATATATTTATATTGATTATCTACCGATATGAAATTGAAATAATAATGGGTGTAGTGGTTAAAAGTTGTAATAAATAATTATGGATTTTTCGTCCATGTATGCAAATTATTTAAACTTTCATCGATAAGCTTTCATCACCAAATTTCATACAAGTAGCAAGCTATGTTGCAAACGAAAAACAAAAGATTTCTAAAATCTATGATAGATTGGGCCGTTGCTTGGTAGAAATCAGTTGTAATTGTCATTATAAAATAAAACACTTGTTTACATTTTCTACTTAATTTTTGGTATTGACGTACGTTTCGTCTTTGCTTGAAAGGCTTCATCAGAATACGAAGTAACAGTTGTTGTACAATTAATTCATAAGATTTTTTACAGAAGGTGTACATGTGTTTTTAAAATTGTTCGTCGGGTTGGTTTTCTCAAGAATATTCCCTTCAGAATCATGGTCACTCGATTCCTTGTAAATATTGAATAGAGGGGTGTAATAAGAATCTATTTGTTCATTTACTAGGTTATTGCTGTTTTCATGTTTATTTATTTCGTAAATTTCCCATAAGTTCAATTTTAGACCTCTATCTTCAACAATGTAGAATTTCTATTTCTTTTGTGAAAGAATGGTTATTTTCAAGAAGGTGTTTAGCATAATGTGAATCTTTTTTATTTTTATCGAAACTTCTTTTATGTTCTGTTAGGCGTGTACCGAAATTTCTACCTGTTCTACCAATATAAATCTTTGGGCAATCTGGGCAAGTGAGTTTGTATACACCTGATAATTGAAGTATATCCATACTGTTTTTATTGTTTTTGATGTATGTGCTAATAGGATTGTTTGTCTTGAAAGAAACTTAATTTTTTTCTTTTTTAAGTAGATTTTTTAGTTGAAAACTAATGTTTCCGAGATATGTGAGGATAACGTATTTGTGTTCTGATAGATCAGATGTTACTGGATAAATTTCTTTTAATGTGTTTTTGTGTATACGTTGGTTAATTAAATTATCTATTAGAGATGTATTATATCCATTGTTGTAAGCTATTTATTACATTATACATTTTTCTTTTTGGAAATTGACTTGGTTTAGTGGAATGTTCAATAAACGGTATATCATACTATGGAGAGCTGCTAGTTTGTGTTGGAATGGATGAAAAGAATTACGGTGTATAATGGTATCTGTTTGTGATGGTTTATGATAAATTGCGAAGTTATCTTTATTGTTTTCTCTAGTTATCGTGAGGTCAAGAAAGTTGATGGATTCATTATGTTCTATTTCTGAAGTGAAAACTATTTTTGGGTGGAGGTTATTTATAAAATTCTCAAATGTTGATATTTGTCTGTTAGTACCTACGAAACATGCAATTATATCATCCACATACCTTTACCAATAAAGGATGTATTTTTTGAACGGATATTTGTGAATTTTGTTTTCTAGGAAATCCATGAAGATTTCTGCGAGTAAAGAGCTTAGTGGATTTTCCATGATTAAACCTTCTTCCCTAGTATATAAAGTATTGTTAAATTTTAAGAAATTTTGGTTTATGCAAATATTTAATAAGTGTATTATTTCTGATTTTATGACGGGGTTTACTTTGTTATAATTTAAAAGTTCTTCTATCAGTTTTAATGTTTCCATTGGGGGGACACTAGGAAAAAGGTTTTTAACATCCCACGAAATCAATTTTGCATTGTTAGGTAAAGTTATATCTTTAATTTTTTCAGTTAGTTCTGCTGAGTTTTTTATGGAATATTTAGATGAAAATTTGGTGTGTTTTTTTATTATTTCAATGAGGTGTCTAGATAATTTGAAGGCCGGTGCTGTACAGTATGGAACTACGGGTCTGATGGGATAATTTTCTTCATGCAATTCAATGAAAGAGTATAATTCTGGTGGTTGGGGATTACTATTAATCAATCTATATTTTTCTCTATCTGTTATAATGACTTGTGTATCTTTTAATGCATTTTTTATGGCTTTTTGAAACTTTTGAGTTAGGTCTTTGTTTAAGATGTTATATTTGGCAGACTTAATAAAATTTTCGGTTTTCTCAATGTAATCTGTCTTGTTTATTGCAATGATTGAATTGCCTTTATCGGCTTTAGTGAAAATTAGAGAGTTTGTTTTGGTTTTTGTTTTGATTTATTTGAGTGTGGAAAGGTTTCTGTTTATGGGTGTTTGAGGATTGAAAGATTTTATTATATCAGTTGCGGCAAATTTTGTTTGATTATTAGAGTTTTTTAAAGCTAATTCTGTTTCTATAATTAATGTGTCGATATTTTGTTTATTTTTAATTACCATATTATGTTTAAAGCCTTTATTTAGGAGTGATATTTCTTTTGTGTTAAACTGAGTTGTGGATAAATTTATGAAATTTTCAAAAAATACATGATCTGAAAATTTGAACTTGTGGGTGGTGTTGACTGAAGTTTCATCTGTTTTTTGTGTTTTGATAAGGTTTTTAAGTTTTTTACGTTGACTCTAATAGAAAATTTAATTAACCAACGTATACACAAAAACACATTATAAGAAATTCATCCAGTAACATCTGATCTATCAGAACACAAATACGTTAGCCTCACATATCTCGGAAACATTAGTATTCAACTAAAAAATCTACTTAAAAAAAAAATATTAAAGTCTCTTTCAAGACAAACAATCCTATTAGCGAATACATCAAAAACAATAAAAACAGTATGGATAAACTTCAATTATCAGGTGTATACAAACTCACTTGCCCAGATTGCCCAAAGATTTATATTGGTAGAACAGGTAGAAATTTCGGTACATGCCTAACAGAACATAAAAGAAGTTTCGATAAAATAAAAAAGATTCACAATATGCTAAACACCTTCTTGAAAATAACCATTCTTTCACAAAAGAAATATAAATTCTACATGTTGAAAATAGAGGTCTAAAATTGAACTTATGGGAAATTTACGAAATAAATAAACATAAAAACAGCAATAACCAAGAAATGAACAAATAGATTTTTATTACACCACTCTATTCATTATTTACAAGGGATCGAGTGAACATGATTCTGAAGGGAATATTCTTTGAGAAAACCAACCCGACGAACAATTTTAAAAACACATGTACACCTTCTGTAAAAAATCTTATAAATTCATTGTACAACAACTGTTACTTCGTATTCTGATGAAGTCTTTCAAGCAAAGACGAAACGTACGTCAATACCAAAAATAAAGTAGAAAATGTAAACAAGTGTTTTATTTTATAATGACAATTTCTAAAATCAATCGGAATTACGGAATTTTTTTAATTTGACGCTAGCCGGTGTATATGCAGAGAAGGTGCGACAGTTTGAATAACAATAATAATAAATTATTGCAAATCAATACACAAATATTCAACCATTTAAAAAAAATATCTGAACGAATTAAGATATACTGCCAAAGGACCTACGTCAGTAAAACTGTCATTACCGTAGCCCCCATTGTAATAAGAATTGAAAAAACAACAAATATTTAATTGCCAAATTTTACCCCATCAAGAGTACGCACACCCTGAGGAACACATAATTCTACAACTTTACCACACCTTCACAAATTTGAGACTCTCCAATAAAATACAACGAATCGGGTAATCTGCGATAATAAATTTTGAAGCCTGGAGGACCTTTAAGCTTCAGAGGAGCAGGAATGCGGTTGCAGAATGAATAAATCGGAAATAAAAATGATAGAAAAATTTTGTTGTATGAGGTGGAGGAAGTGTGTGAATATCTGATCTGAACTTAATCTTGCTATGAAGATATAGAGGCGATTTAAACAATTTAATTGAGTGAAACAAAATCGCTGAGTGCCATATCTGTTCCGTGTTCAAGCATTGACATCATTTCAATTTATGGAGAACTGGTTAGTATTGCCATAAATGAACCTCAAACATGATCTCTGTACTCAACTCAACTCAACTCCCATCTTATCATTGTAATGGGTCAGAAAATAATAGATATATTAATATGAAAATAATATATACCTGAATAAATAAAAAAAATAAATAAATGATAAATACCTGAATAAACGGATATGAATCTACCTTAAATTGTGGTTTTCCCTTTTATGTGTCCTGCAGACTATAAAATCTTTACCATTATTTCTATGAACATACCACTTCAATTAACATTTTAAACAAGCTTATTTACATATATTTCTGTGATTCATATAACATCCCTAAAGCTTATGTTCTAAAGTTGAACTTATCTACGCTCCAAAGTTGAACCATTATTCAAAGTGTACAACTTCTACGAACTTCATACGAAACTTGAAATATTTCTTACTAGAGGATCCTATATAACTTTATACTATTAATTCGGAACAGTTGTTTCAGCGAAGGAAACAATCCAAGTTCATTTTCTTTATGAGAACACAAGTCTTCAGGGAATTGCTCTGATTATACTTGGATCGAAATTACAAAACTTTAACTGTTTCGAATTTAAAAAAGAATTTTCAAATTGATGATAGAGGGAAGACTAGTTGATAGGATCGTAGAAAAAGATACCTAAAACTCCATAGTGTTTAACGTTTAATATATTTTCCTCCTAGTTCTTCCATGGAGCAAAGCTTATGCAAAATGTCATAGAAATGCCGAATAATGATGATGGGCTCTCCTCGAGAAATATAACTTATGACAGATTAGGTAAGCCGAAATACAACAATAAGAACAACCCTAGGGCACTCTTGATTAACTTTGCTGCGCATAAATGCAAAAACTTTGTATGGTACACTGAGAGGAAATTCAAGAAGGCATTACCGTGTTCTTTATCATATTCTTATTGGAAATAAAAATAATTCTGTTTTTTTACTGTCTCCGATACCAGATCGGAAGTAGTCAACGAATGTGGAAAATATTTCCAGATCTCAAAACTAACACAAACACTGCTATCCTTATATCAAAAGCAAAAAATTAAGCAGGTACTTTCATTTCTCTGCTATTTTCTGATAATGCATTGCTCCCTACATTTTCGTCCCCTAAACTACCTTTAAAAATATCGAGAAAGAAATTTGCAAATTAATTGATTCCGACCATGTTTCATATATATTTAATTGAATAGGTTCCTACTTGATGGAAATTCAGTTAAATTGAATAAAATAGTGAAAAATATTTTCACGTTTCATTTATTTAGGATAATTGTTTCGCCGAAATATCAGGTGTATACAGGGTGTATATGAATGGTTGCGTAAACATTTAGGGGATGATTCCTCGTGGGCTTTCATATTAACTTCATGTTTTAAGCCCCCCTGCTTAGTTAAAAACCAAAGAACTCTCTAGAATAAAATTAAGCAGACATTTTAGGTAAGCAAGACGGCACTAAAACAGTTTTCTGATGGTGTTCCTCTAGGATTGCAAGGGGTATAAAAAGCCACCCCTAAACCTTCCTTTACAAGAAACTTTTTTTGTGTTCCTGTTTTACAATAAGAAAATTAATTTCAGAAAGCTTGATCCATTCTTAATCAATAACTTGCCAAAATTCAAGGTTTTTGAAACAAAATAATTTATCATAGATTTAAAATAGCTTAAGTCGTAGAGGCTGAAATTTTTCCGAACTAAAATTTACAGTAAGCGGATGTTATTTAGTTATGACAACTGACTAGTTGTGATTAACTTTGATTCAGTTACAATTAATTTTTGATTTGGCTTATCATTTGGAGAGTTTTGTCACATACTCATTAAGATGGCATGTACACAAACACAGAAATGACCGATACGCATTTTGTTTACGGTTTTTCTGGTGGTAAATCATCCAGAAGATATGCAGAAATATTCCCTGAACGGGTGGCTCTACATCACATTCTATATACATGAATTCACAACCACGAGAAAGTGCTACATTCAAAATAAATAAAAATGATTTTTGTCGCCAGCGCGAAATTTGAATTCCAGCGGTAGAAGAAGCAATACTAAATCTTGTCGACGAGCAGCTCTAGGAAAATTGTTCAGCAATTACAAATTCACCATATAGCGTTTGCGATATTGAAGGAACAACTTTTATATCCATATCACATTCAACTTGTGCAGGATAGATCAACCACCTCTATGTCACGAACACCACCGTTCAACAACGACTTCGTTGCACAAATAACGTCATATTCACAATTAATTACGTTTGGCCTAAAATCAAGTGGTTTAATACGTAGACTACAGACGTTATGTTAAAACACCGACAGAGATATCACTGGTTACAAAGGATTGGTATAGAGAAAAATATAAAAGAGACAAAATCTGAAGAAATGGCCCTATAATTTGTCCAGATCGATTGTTTCCCTAATTTGGAGAATCCTGGCTTTTTCTAGCCAATACATTGCCGTTTTGGACCCAAAGAAGTTTAATATTCTGCATTTTGGCGTGCTCTCGAACCTCCTTAATAATAGTTGAGTATACTTGGGCATGTGCTCATTAATGAAGAAACTGTTGGACAGCCCCTCCATATTGAAACTTCGGCGGTTACCCAGACTTCTTTTGGTATCTTTGGCCGCCGCCAAAACTTTGTCCCGGTTGGTCTTGGATGTGAATCTGATACTAATGGTTTTTGCCTTCTTTTCCATCATTGTTGGCAATCTAAATATTCTGTCAATCATGGAATCCACTAACGGAGTGGAGGTCACCGATCACCTTGTGTCATCCATAATTTATAATAATTGATATTCGGTGTGATGTTCAATTTTTTTTGTCCTTTATATCAATTCTACCTAATGAATTGTGAAAAAATTAATTTGCGGATGATATTCTAGAGGCTAAAAATGACAGAAATGTATGCCATACGATCGAGCTCTCGCATCTGGATGATTTTTTGCGCCCCTTCCATGTCCGCGTTTGAATTTTTCGCGAAAACTAATTCAAAATATGGTTTTTTCACGTTTTATGGAGATTAAAATTTCTTATTACTATCTGAGAATTTTTCCAACCATGATTATTTCTCCTTTTTAGAAAGAAACATTCGATAATCAATCGAAAAAAGCGTTTCATAATCAGTTGGATATTTTCAAAGTTACAGCCGTTAGAAAATTTTCCATTTTCAACGAAATAACCTGTAGCTCGGAAAAAAATTCTGAAACTATTTTAATACCATTTTCTGACGCAGACAGTCGTCTTGTTTCTACGCCTGAGAACCCTGTGTAAATACTAGAATTTGCATTTTATTTTGGTTCTACAATCGACATCCAAATTCAGAGTTCCATTATTTGGAAACGAAAATTGCCGATGAAAAATTCGAGAGGGTAAAGAAAGTAGATAAACAGAACAAGAAAACAGTTTTCTTGTGGACATTTTTTTTTAATAACATTTTATTTCACTTGTGTTAGTTAACAGTTACTTATTATAGCATGTTCAAAAATTTGAGTCAATATAAAGAGTAACCGCTACTGAAAAATAAAACGAAACGTATCGTCTAATGACACTTTCCAAAGAGCCTAATGCCTAATAATGACGAAATCCAAAGTTTTTGCAACGTATGTTTCTATTGCGTTAATAACATATGTAATTGACATTAGAAATTTGAGTTGACAATATGTTTATACAGTACATTTGTTAGATGAAAAAATTTGCTTACAATGAAAAAAATCCTAGAAATCTATGATATAATAAAGGTTACATAAATAGAGGTTAGTTCTTGATAGAAGGTATATAAAATTATTTAAATATTTTAATATTAGCCTTCTACATATTTAATTCCAAAACATTATATTTAATGATTATAAATACTTCTTAAAACCTGTTTTTCAGTAATGTTTCACATATCTTGAGTTTTTTATATAGTGTACCTTAGTTAGATATCCAATAATATTGAATAGTCTAAGTAAGATAGTTTTATGATGAAATTCTTAAGATTATGTTAGATATTTTTGAAAGATATTGGTTCTCATAAGATTGATCAGCAGAAAATAAATTTTGTCTATTCAAAATATTTAATTTATAGGATTTTGGTTAATAGTTTTTATTTATTGGATTTTGTAATACCATTCGGATGTCTTATAATGAATGTTTATTTTATATGTCAATTGATATAAGTGCTACTTATATGACATTATTTTAATTTATTTTCACAAGTTATAATCATTAAATATAATTTTTTGGATTTAAATATGTAGAAGGCTAATATCAAAATATTTAAATAATAATAAAGGTTATTCTGATTTTCACAATTTTTATTGTTATGTTTACAACATTTGTTATCACAGTAGCATCATCAGGCAGGTTTACATTTTGAATAACTAAGCTTGTTTCCGAAATCCGGTGCTCTTTATATTACAGGAGTACAATTAATTTTTATTGAGCACTTAAACCCAAATGTGTACACATAAAGATGATAAATCGAAGTTTATAAGTTAACCTGCAGGGATTGCCCTAAAGTTTACATAGGACAGATTGGAAGAACTTTCGGACATAGAATTTGTGAACATTTAAAGGGTTTCTTCAATAATAAAAGTAATTCCACATATTTCAACAATTTTTTAGAAATACGACATACTCTCAACCATAATTTTGAAATTCTACATGAAGAAAGTGAAAGTTATGCCTTAAACCTGTTAGAATCCCTAGAGATGAATAAACACCATAAAATTGGAATATTACTCAACGAACAATTAGATTTAAATACCTCACCTCTGTTGAATATATTCAGATAAGCTGAAATTTACAGAGACCTTTTTTGAGTTTTAGTGCTCAATAAAAATTAATTATACTTTCTGTTATATAAATAGGCACGGATTTCGGAAACAAGCTCAATTATTCAAAATGTAAACCTGCCTGATGATGCTACTGTGAAAGTGAAACAATTGTTGTAAACAAAACAATAAAAATTGTGAAAATTAGAATAACCTCATTTAAATATTATATAATATGGATTTTTACTAAGTAAGACTGATTCAATTCAATATTTATGACCATTTCTGTCCTTGGGATAACAAAGTTAAGCAACGAGACAGACTGAAGCACTTTATATAGAAAAACGAACCAGCAGAAATAAAGATTCATATCGTGTGAGAAGAAATATGTTTAAAGACTTGTGTAGAAAAGAAAAAATATTTTTTTATGAAAATTGAACCAATGTTCGTTTTAGGAAAGCCTTGCAAACCTTAATTCCAATAGATGTAGGAAAATATATCACTATCCCACCTGTATATCTAGCTCATTGCCTAACATATCCTCATCATGAAGAAGTTCGCACTGAAAATGCTCCACAGTTCATGATAAGATAGAATGAAGGCAGTTCGCTTTTAAACCCCTGAAAAGCGAAGCTGTCACGAGCAGCATAACGTCCAAATCAGATTGATGTGACGATATCAGAAGAGACCTAGCATCAATGAAATACTTTCAGTACTTACATACATATACAATATTTCACTCCAGTGTGGTAGATTATATTATGTAGAAGCACGCCAAAATTAATCCTATACCAAAAACGTTACATTCCATTCATCCGAAAGACTTCCGCGTCGTATCGACAACATTACAGATATTGGATGGAGTAGTCTGGTGCTTTGTGATAGTTCATTTTTAAATGGAGTGAAATAAGAAATTAGTTTGTTTTCTTTCACTTTTCAAAAAGTGATGAAAAAAGTAATTTCTTAAAAGTGAAATAAGGAAAATAAAAGTGAAATGAAAAATAACTTTGTTTTCTATCAGTTTTTAAAAAGTTAAAACAAAGTAATTTTTGAATTCATTCCATTATTAAAGATGCTACAAAATCTCATTTCACTTTCATATTCCGATCCATATTTTTTACTTTTCCGTACACAATTTGTACCTATCAGGATTCTGCCATAAATATCGGGTGTTTTTTTTTTAGAGTTATAGAACCTTCGATAGGGATAACTGTGATTTGACAGGAGTTAAAAGCTATGTTGTTTTGAGATTTCTGTTCAGTAAGCATTGACAAATTATCATGGAAAGACTCACGCCGCAACAACGGTTACAAATTGTTGAAATTTATTTTCAAAATCAATGTTCTATTCGCCAAACTTATAGAGCACTTCGTGAAATTTATGGTTCACATAATCGTCAATCAGAGCAGCCTATTCATTGAACTATCGATTGATTTCGAACAATATTTTCTCTACTCGATGCAACAACAACAACAAGACACAGAACTGTACGTGCAGAAGAAAATATCGCTGCTGTAAGACCTAGTGTTAATGGTGATTCAGATTTGTCTATTTTTCGACGTTCACAACATGTTGGACTCTGTGCATCCACCACATGGAAAATTTTGCGTAAAGATCTTAATCTACACCCATACAAGATCCTACTTGTTCAAGAACTAAAGCCACTTGACCATAATAAGCGTCG
Source organism: Megalocaria dilatata (assembly GCA_034642435.1). Classification (NCBI taxonomy): domain Eukaryota; kingdom Metazoa; phylum Arthropoda; class Insecta; order Coleoptera; family Coccinellidae; genus Megalocaria; species Megalocaria dilatata. The sequence goes on along the minus strand of CM067859.1, from coordinate 59,216,801 downwards.
TTTGTTTGCTGATTGGGTCCTAAAACAGCTTGAAGTTGATCCACTTTTTTTATCGAAAAATTGTGTTTTGTGATGAAGCTCATTTCTGGTTGAACGGCTATGTAAAGAAGCAAAATTGCCGTATATGGATTGAAGACAATCATCAAGAAGTTCTGCAGGTTCCATTGCATCCTGAAAAATACACTTTATGGTGTGCTGGTGTGTGGTGTGTGGTGACGCTGGAGGCATCATCGGTCCATATTTCTTTAAAAACGATGCTGGAGCTAATGTTACAGTGAATGGTGCTCGTTACAGATCGATGATCAATGATTATTTGTTTCAATATTTGAATGGTATCGACGAAGAAGTGTTTTGGTTCCAACAAGATGGTGCTACACCTCATGCTGTTACCGTAACAATTGGTTCATTGAAATAAAGATTTGGCGATAATATTATTTCGAGGAATGGTCCAATTAATTGGCCTCCAAGATCATGCGACATAACTCCATTGCATTATTTTCTTTGGAGTTATGTCAAGTCATTGGTTTATGCTGATAAACCAAAAACAATAGACACTTTGGAAGCCAACATAACTTGTGTTATTGATGAAATAAGGCCTGAATAAGCCGAAGAACTGGCCCAAAATTGGTCTGGTCGAATGCGGTTCCTCAGAGAGCTAGTCGTGGTGGACATATACCGGAAATTATTTTTAAAACATAAATGTCATAAAATTATCTTTCAAATAAAAGAAAAATTTGGCTTCAATCTTAATTTAAATGTTTTTAATTTCAATTTAAATTTCTATCACTCTAAAAAAACACCCGATATATCACCACTCGTTGCTTAGAATCAATGATGATATTCGCGATATAACAGATGAAATACTGACAGTGTTGATAGTTCTATGCCTCAGTAAGACCTTCATCAACAAAATGTTCCACGTGTTCCCCAGAAAAACTTAACAAGACAACTTGAGTTCTACATCTAAATCTCTTCCTTGTTGAATGAAATTGAGTTCAATTTATACATTTTTGGAGAAGATTTATTTTACTAGAAAAGAGTTACTTCGGGGTGTACAATTCATGAAAATGATCTTACTCGCCGAGTAATGCATGGGTCTTTTTATAAACACTACTAAAATTTCGACAATTGTCATTGGGAGTAAACGAAACTTTATTTCAAAGAATCATCGGGTTAACCCCATGGTCAGAATATTATCTACTCTTTAGACGTGAGAAATCTTGGTCTAACTATAGATGTCCGAATTTTAGGAGTAGAAATAGGTTCCGAGAGGCTTCAATAATAGATGTCGCTACTGTTTTATTATTCTAGTATTTCAATTGGTAACACTTTCATTTTGAAGTCTCATTATTAGGTTTTCTTTTCAGTATCTGTCTGCTGAAGTGTAAACAACATATTTTCTGTGTGTTCTGAAAATATCAACATTTGTACCGAGTACTAATTTTGCGGGAAGTTTTACTTTATTCAATATGAAGAGAAGGCGGTGACCATGATCTAGTTGAATGAACATGTCAGAAGTGGTTTACCCGATTCTAAAGTGGCAATTTTGATTGAGAAGACGAAGAAAGACCAGGAGCACTACGAAATTTTAAGGATGAAGAATTAAAGGCAAGGATGCATGAGGATCCATCACAAATGCAATAGGCAAAAACACTTGGGATCATTCACTCAGCCATTTGCCATCGTTCAAAAGCAATGGGAATGATTCAAGAGATATTAAATTGGGTACCGTACGAAATGATTCCATGAGACGTCCCACGCCGTTTTTTGCATCGAATTGTGACTGGCGATGAAAAGTGGGTCCATTACGATAATCCAAAATGTCGGGCAATGTATGGATGCCTCATCATCAACTATCAAGCAGAATACCCATTGCGAGAAGATCATGCTATGTATTTGCTGGGATTGGTGTATTATAAGCTGCTACAATTAAACGAGAGGACCACAGGGGTGATCCACCCACGACAATTGATGCAATTGAGCCGAGCATTGCGAGAAAAACGGCTGCAGTATGCTAACAGATACGATAGAGTTATTGAAAATGCATGACAATGCACGGCCACATGTTTCGTCACCCGTTAAAACATACTTAAAAACGCTAAAATCGGATGTCCTACATCACCCGCAGTAGTGGCCAAAAATTGCACTTCTCCAATTACGATGAAGTCAAACCATGGATCGATGCAGGAATAGCGATCAAAGAGGAGGCCTATTTTAGCAATGGGCTCCATCCATTGCCAGAAAGATGAGAAAAAGTAGTAGCTATATACTTTGAACGTATAACAAATTTTTTTTATAATAAAGCTTCAATTTTCGACAAAAAACCGCATGACCTTATTTATACTCTAATATCCTCTGAAATAATAAGTGTTTTCAGTGCTCACATTAATTTTGAAATTCTAGCCATTCAGACTAATTAAAAAAAATCCTGCTTACTTTTGCTCTCTACTCTAGATTTTGCTGAGATCGCATATATGAATTTGATGATCAAATTTTTTCAAAATTGAAGAAATTCGATCATGTCAGCCAGTGCAGGCAAAATCTGATTTTGTGGATTTTAAAAGAACGCTGCTCTTGGGTTGTAAAGTTCCAAATTCTCAGGGTCTCAAATCTTCAGCTGCTTCGAAGTGATATTCGTACGACTGATGGTACTTGCTTGTTTTACATTGAGAACACCTGCATATGTTACTAACTCTATCTATAACAGTAAGATTTCCGCACCTTTACTGTCGTATACCCATAGAAATAATTCAAAAGACATCTTATTAGTCTTTCAAAGTAATTCTGTAAAATATCCAAATCGGAAACGTTTTTTTTTTTGGTGGATGTCATGTGATGATTCCGTTCTCTGAGATTCATTCTTTTCAATTCTGCATATTAGTAGTTTCAAAATTGAAAATTTCGATTTTACAAGTTCATTTGTTTTAATGGAATGAAATAAGGAATTACTTTGTTTTCTATCACTTTTTATTATAACTGATATACAGTGACTCGAGTTTCGTAGTGTTTACTACATTTTCAAACTGAACGAACAAATTAGATCTCAACTATTATATATGGGGATTGTAGGCTTCGGCAGAGCTTCGAAGAGAGGAGTTTTCCAAAGTTCCGTCTGTTCGTTAAGTAGTTTTATTATTGGTACGTGCTTTTTATATTTTTCAATTTCTATGGATTCCAGGATGTCAAGTTTTTTCCCTTTCGCTTCCACGTGCAAGATAACAAGGTTGTTCAATTCTGGGAAGGTGTGATCTGTAGTGAAGAAATGGTTCGTAAAATTGGAATAATTCTTCCGGTTCCTAAAAGCATATTGATGCTCTTTGTACCTTTTATGGAAAGGTCGGCCCGTTTGTCCTATAAACACGCTATTACACTCTTGACAACTTAATTTATAGACTCCAGAATTATTCAGTCGGTTCTCTTTGTCTTTCGGATCAAAAAAGAGATTAGAAATTTTATGGGAGGGTGTGAAAGCTGTTACTATGTTAATTTTTGATAAAATTCGAGCTATTTTTTTGTGAAATTGGTCCAAAATATGTTAGTTTTATGAATTTATTGTTATTATGATCTGATTTGGAGATGGGGTAAATTTGTTCACGAATTAGTTGCTTTTGTTTTTTGTTTATGATGGAATTTATAGCGAATTTTGCGAACCATTTCTTCACTACAGATCACACCTTCCCAGAATTGAACAACCTTGTTATCTTGCACGTGGAAGCGAAAGGGAAAAAACTTGACATCCTGGAATCCATAGAAATTGAAAAATATAAAAAGCACGTACCAATAATAAAACTACTTAACGAACAGACGGAACTTTGGAAAACCCCTCCCTTCGAAGCTCTGCCGAAGCCTACAATCCCCATATATAATAGTTGAGATCTAATTTGTTCGTTAAGTTTGAAAATGTAGTAAACACTACGAAACTCGAGTCACTGTATATTAGTTATAATAAAAATTGATGGAAAACAAAGTAATTCCTTATTTTATTCCATTAAAATGAACTGTCACAAAGTAACGGACTACTCCATCCAATAATTATTTGTTTTGTCTTGATGACATGTTAATCTTAATCGTTAGTTTGTTGTGTGATTTTAACTATTTTAATGTCGGTATAAAAATATGCATACTTATTACACATTTGTTCACCACCATTGAATGATCCCGGCTTAATTCCCGGTATAGCAATTTCGGACTAAATTTATTCAGTTCGCACCGGTTCTCAAAGAATGGAGATAATTTATATGTAAGAGATTTTATAAAGTCAAAACTACTACAACGTGATGAGAAATATTCTGACTTATCCTGGGGGTTTTTGATCGAAGATTCACGTATCTGCACCTGCACGTGTTTGGCGCGTATTGTTTGAACTATCGAGTCTCGACTGATTATTGTCCGCTCCGTTTGTCTATTCGCTTGTAACTATGCCTTTTGCTTCGTTGATACCTGCCCCCTTGGTTTGGGAACACAGAATAGCTGTTGACATTAGGGCTCCGATCTCCTTCTTGATATCGCAAGATTTATAGAACAGACCCGAGTTTGCGTACTCGGGAGTTAATTTATTGCACATACATTCTGTCAAGAAAGTACCGAGAATTATCGATTTAAATCTGGCGGGGCAATGAGGCAGGTAAAAAATTTTTTTCCTAGGTTGGTACCACTGTCCTTAATTACTATGCCAAGCTTGAGCGGGATCTGTCAACTATTGTGTTTGAAACAGCTGATTAAGTCAGTCAATGTCAGAGTGCGTGCCGATTTTTACTATGGGTGATTACGTTGAGCAAAGAATTTGTTTAAAGTTTTGTGTTGCAAATGAATTTTCGTGTGCCGATGCATTGAAAATGTTACAAAAGGCCTTTGGTGATAATGCTCTATCGAAAACTCGTGCATATCAGTGGTACAGAGCCTTCAAGGACGGTCGTGAAGTGGTCGCCCATCGACGGCTTCGATCGAAAATAACGTCGATAAAATTAAGAAAAGGGTGCTGGAAAACCGTCGTACCACCTTGAGAGAGATAGCACATGATCTTAAGATATCCCACGAGTTCGCACGTACGATTTTGATTGATATTTTGGGCATGAGAAAGGTGGCCGCACGACTCGTACCGAAAGACCTGAATTTTCTTCAGAAACGTCATCGCGAACAGGTTGCTTCAGACATGCAGGATCGCTGTAATTCCGATTCTACATTCATGGAACGGATTATAACTGGTGATGAGACCTGGGTTTACGAGTACGATATGCAAACAAGCCAGCAATCATCGAAATGGGCGGCCAAAAATGAGCCGAAACCGAAAAAACCACGCCAAAGCCGCTCGAAAATGAAGGTGATGCTCATTGTTTTCTTCGATATCCGTGGCGTGGTGCACTACGAATTCGTTCCAGAGGGTCAGACGGTAAACAAGCGTTATGAAGCGTTTGCGTGAGCGTATCCGTAAGAAGCGGCCAAATTTGTGGGCGAACAACTCATGGATTTTGCATGACGATAACGCGCCTTCTCACCGAGCTACGATTGTGACTGACTTTCTCGCCAAAAACTCAACAAACGTGCTTCAGCAACCACCGTATTCGCCGGATTTGGCTCCCTGCGACTTTTTCCTCTTCCCAAAACTAAAATTGCTCCTTCGTGGCACCCGTTTTGAGTCGATTGAAGCCATAAAGCAAAATTCGGCGCGAGAGCTAAAGTCCATCCCGGAAAGCGCCTATAAAAAAGTGCCGTTGGCATAGATGTATTGGAGCAAATGGAGCCTATTTTGAAGGCGACCCAATAAATTTTGACGATTAAATGTAAAAATGTTGTTTTAATTGAAAATTCCCGGTACTTTCTTGACAGAGTAGTATGCCAATATTAAAACTAAATTAAGAATAATAAACATAAAATTAAGAGCATATATACAAATTATATTATATTATTAGACGAGAACGAAACTTCCTTCCCCCATTGAAGAAAATAGGGTATTTCATACAATTATCTAATCTTTCGTTAGAGGGAAAAGTTTAATTAAGGGTCTTCGCAGAGCATCCTTTGCAGTTTTGACAAGCGCTACGCAGGCAGCGCCTTCATTGCCTCGAATAAGTTCAGTTATTCTTCCGAGAGACCATTCGAGCGGGGGATCGTTTTCTGCTTTGATTAACACCATATCGCGAATGCAAGGTTCTGGGATATTAGGAACGTGCTATTTTGCTCTTTGCGTTAAAGTGTGGAGGTACTCATTTTTCCATCTTTTCCCAAAGTCGTTGCGCATACGAACAATGGGTTGCCACCGCGACAATCTGTTTATTGGAATATCGCTTTTATCTGGGTCAGGAATAATGGTCAATGGTTCGGATACGAGAAAATGTGCGGACGTAAGGGCCGGCAAATCATTGGGTTCTGTACTAAGCGGTGTTAGCGGACGCGAGTTCAGGTCAGCCTCTAATTGAACTAGAGTGGTGTTTAATTCGTCGTATGTGAGAATCTGTAGACCTATCACTCTTTTCAAGTGATTTTTAACGGATTTGATGTTAGCTTGCCATATTCCTCCCATATGAGTTGCCCCAGGCGGATTGAAATGCCATTTTACCGTCTACCTTTCTGCTACTTAAATATTTCTTTCAAATATTTGCTACTTTACATAAAGTTGGTGTCGCAATCCGAATAAACATTTTTAGGAGTTCCGCGTCTGCTAATGAATCGCCGAAACCCGGCAAGAAAAGCATCTGTTGAAAGTTCTGATAACAGTTCTTTTATTCTGGAAGCAAGAGGAAATTCCAAATATTTTTCAGCGAGTTAAGGGGTGTATGGATTGCAAGATATGAAGCACATACGAGACCGAACACCAGTATGTTAAATTGACAGTCTAAAATAGGTTCATCGGGATGATTACGCCATAAAACACGTTGGTATTTTCTTTCTTCCGAGTGAACCAAAATCCGCCTAAACATTTGTTTTATCGGAAGATGTTTTGAAACTAGAATAAAGGAACAAAGACATTTCTTCCTAAATCATAAGTTGGATTCTTCGTATGCGAAAGATCTAATAAACAAGAAACATGATTTTGACTAATGTTTGAGGATTTGATACGAAGGAAATAAGGGTCTAAAACTAAATTTGTTGGAAATGATCTAGAAATTCGGGAATTCATTGAATGAAGAAACTGGGTTATCTCATTCACCTTTATTGGATCTTTTCAACTCGGCACCTTGTGGTTTTACCAAAAATAATAGAAGTATTTTAATGTACCCTTATTTGAAAAGAGAAAATATTTATATACTGTATGTTACCAAATTTCAAAATAGTTGTTTGTGAGCAAGTGAAGTATCGAGTGAAAACGATACAAAGGTTTTTCAATTATTGACATTTTAGTTTTTTGAATATTTTTGCCAATAGTTCCGTAACAGCTAATTCGATCGAGATGATATTATGTCTATATATAACAAATAAAAATAATAAAATTTGGAAGTGAGCTAACGCTTATTAACTGTCACCTTAAGACAATTTTTCAATTCTGAAATTTTATCACGAAAGGGTGGAAAAATCAACCTTTACAATATTTTGGGTCAGACCTCATTGATGCTCAAACAATTTTAAAATTGGAAAATTATTTCAAGAAGGTAAAATCAGAAAGCGAATTCTTATATCCTGACTTGTCCTCTTAAAAATGTTAGTATAATCACAGGAAGAAAATGATCCCACTCTGTCCACCTAAATTTACAGACAATAAAATTTCATGAAAAAATTAAGAAAACGGCTGTGAAATATAGTTATTATGACTAATATTCTTCAATGATGCGATTTAAGCAACCTGAGGTTCTAATGAAAATACACTGAATTGCATGGAAAATTAAACAAATCTAAAATGGCAGATATACATTTCACATACTACTCTGTCAAGAAAGTACCAGGAATTTTCAATTAAAACAACATTTTTACGATTAATCGTCAAAATTTATTGGGTCGCCTTCAAAATAGGCTCCATTTGCTCCAATACATCTATGCCAACGGCACTTCCAATTATAGAAATATTTTTTATAGGCGCTTTCCGGGATGGACTTTAGCTCTCGCGCCGAATTTTGTTTTATGGCTTCAATCGACTCAAAACGGGTGCCACGAAGGGGCAATTGTAGTTTTGGGAAGAGGAAAAAGTCGCAGTTAGCCAAATCCGGCGAATACGGTGGTTGCTGAAGCACGTTTGTTGAGTTTTTGGCGAGAAAGTCAGTCACAATCGTAGCTCGGTGAGAAGGTGCGTTGTCGTCATGCAAAATCCATGAGTTGTTCGCCCACAAATTTGGCCGCTTCTTACGGATACGCTCACGCAAACGTTTCATAACGACTAGGTAATACTCCTTGTTTACCGTCTGACCCTCTGGAACGAATTCGTAGTGCACCACGCCACGGATATCGAAGAAAACAATGAGCATCACCTTCATTTTCGAGCGGCTTTGGCGTGGTTTTTTCGGTTTCGGCTCATGTTTTGCCACCCATTCCGATGATTGCTGGCTTGTTTGCATATCGTACTCGTAGACCCAGGTCTCATCACCAGTTATAATGCGTTCCATGAATGTAGAATCGGAATTACAGCGATCCAGCATGTCTGAAGCAACCTGTTCCCGATGACGTTTTTGAAGAAAATTTAGGTCTTCTTTCGGTACGAGTCGTGCGGCCACCTTTCTCATGCCCAAAATATCAATCAAAATCATACGTGCGGACTCGTGGGATATCTTAAGATCATGTGCTATCTCTCTCAAGCTGGTACGACGGTTTTCCAGCACCCTTTCCTTAATTTTATTCGACCACTTCACGACCGTCCTTGAAGGCTCTGTACCACTGATATGCACGAGTTTTCGATAGAGCATTATCACCAAAGGCCTTTTGCAACATTTTCAATGCATCGGCACACGAAAATTCATTTGCAACACAAAACTTTAAACAAATTCTTTGCTCAACGTAATCACCCATAGTAAAAATCGGCACGCCCTCTGACATCGACTGACTTAATCAGCTGTTGCAAACACACTAGTTGACAGATCCCGCTCAAGCTTGGCATAGTAATTAAGGACAGTGGTACCAACCTAGGAAAAAAAATTTTACCTGCCTCATTGCCCCGCCAGATTTAAATCGATAATTATCGGTACTTTCTTGACACAATGTATGTTCTCCATAATTGGAATAGAATAAAAGCTAGTAGGATCTACGATATTCATCAACGTCTCTGAGTAAAAGGAAATATCTCAAGTATCGACAGTGGACGTTCTGGAGAAACTGCAGAACCAGAAAGAACTGTTATTAATTTACCATAATCAAACAATCTCCTGGAACAAGTACCAGAAAGAGTGCCAATTCTTAAATGTAAGCCATTCCTTGGTATTTAAAATTCTGAAACAACTGTGTGTATCACATCCAATGAGTTATTACCAAGGGATGTTCCATGTTGCCTAATTTCTTTTCGAATGATCACCCAAGTTCTGCTATTCTAAATTAATTTTAATGATGAGACTAACTTTTCCTGGTATTCTGTCAGATATTTCCATAATAATCACATATGGGCTGGAGAAAATCCTTAGCAAATTGTGGAATCAAAGTTTCAGCAACAATTTTCGCTAAATGGTGTCATTGATGATTATTTGATTGGCCCATCAATTAAATAGGCTATTGTCTTCTAGAACAGATGCCAATAATTTATAATATCTTTGTGCTAATCAGGCAAAATCTTTGGTCTATGCATAATGATGATCCAGCTGCGTTCGGTACTTAAGCTCGTTGCTACTTAGAGCTAATTTATCCAAACCATAGAATATAACGGGAAGGTTCACAAAGTTGGCCTTACCGATAACCAGAACTCCCTTGGTTTTTTGCATTTGGCGTTTTCTTGAGAGACTGGTATACTCAACTGCCGTGTAAAATATCTATAATGAAACCATTATATTCTGTGCGATTATTAGGAATACAACGAGACTACTTCAAAGCATACGAAATGTTTTCGAAGAACAGTAGAATCGTTGTTTTTGCTCAGGGAAGCCATTTCCAATATTTATCATAATTTTCACTTATTGTGTTTTTCACTGAATCAAAAATAAGCATTTTCACGATATAATGTTTCAAGCAACCCTCTATATATTATGAAGATTTGAAAACCGAAAATATTTGCAATCAAGACCTCATTTGACCACCACCTATCACTGATACTTGATATTAATATGATCACATATTATATTGATATCAATATGAGTAAATTTTAGAACTCCCTTATTAATTGAACAAAATAACAAAGAATATTTCCATAATTCATTAATTTAAAATAATTGTTTCGCCAATACTCTGGCTTCATCAGGGATACTTTTTGAAGTAAAGCCAAAAATTACAACTTTATATTTCCAAAGTTTGTGCGAAATGTAAAACTGACGAAACCACAGTGTTGGTTGAACAATTGTTGTGAATTGATAAATTGCAAAAAAATTCTTAGTTATTTTATTCAATTGAAATGAATTTCGATAATTGATACAATTGAACCCCAATTAATTCCATCAACGAATTATAAAGTATATTTCAGGAGAGAAAGTCAAGGCACAAAAAAGTTGTGTGTTGAGTTTTTCTTTTCGAATAAATTTTTAGTTTGGAAAAAATTGAAGCATCGAAAAGTTCTGATGTAGATGTAAGGGTTAATTTTCTTACCCGTTTGAGATAACATATCCAAATTGTAAGAACTGGACATTAAATCAGTTTTAGCTAACTTCTGCCAATTCAATCTTCTAAATTGTTCCATACAGAAGATATTCAATAAAAACAAAATTTTTCCACCAATTTCAAACGGCAGTAATATGAAAATCAAGGGAATTGAACAAAAAATTACAGGAAAGGTCCTCATTAATTTCTGATAAAAAAACACCTCTCAAAATCATTCGCATCGATTTAATGTCACACTTTATATCAAAAATATATCGAAATCAGACATTTGTGAAGGGGATTTTTTCACACAGGTTTGGTAACTTATGATCTACATTTCCGTTAAGTTTGATATGGTCTCTATAAGACATCTTCATAAAAAAATGGAGAGTTCATAATTTTTTAGGTCGGATAATAAATCAGACGATTTTGTTCAGTCTCCTTACCGAAATTCTGATATAAATCGCGAATATATTCAGGAATGAAACTTAAATATGATGGAAGCAAGTAATTAGATTTTAGAACTTCATATAGGCGAACAGGTCGATATCGTTATTAAAACATTCAGTTTATTACGAAACACTATTGGAGTAGATAAACTTGATATAGAGATGTAAATCAACAACTAAGATTAAATAGCTAGTCATGGTATTCTGAGCAAATTTGAGACAAGTGCAACAACCTTAGCTCGTGAAGACCACCTTGAAGTTATCGAGAACATGGAATGTATTGAGGACAGATATGTTTTATTCTCAAGATCTCTTGGGTATACATATTTAATCACAATGACTTTTACAGTTCTGAATCATATCGAATAGCATTCGGCATATAGAGGCTGCATCAATTAAATTCTGATCCGTTGCATTTTGAATAATTTTTGTCAGTAGGTTCATTTCACTTCAGATAATGTTAGGAATTTTTTTCTAGCCACTCGAAGTTTGAAGCACACTGAACTTTATACTCTGTTATCGTTGCTTGATAAAATTGTATACCAGGTGAGTCGTCGAGAAAAGAAATCTGGAAACTGAAAATAGAAAAGCCTAAAATATAAGGATTGAGCGTAATGTGCCTTAAACTAATACTCCTCGTTTAAGAGATCAGTTGATGATTCGATTCTGAAATTCGTCAATAACTCAGCAAGTTTTCATAAAATGAAAATTGGTATTCCTATGTGTTTTTCAGCGTGATAAATAGGAATTTTTCATCAATATTGCTTTTGCTTACAAAGGCGAAACATCCTGCTGAATAGGTAAATCGATACTTATCGTTTTTGCGTGCGCAGAATCACATAAACGGAGAAAAACATTCGAATAGGCAAATTTGTTCACATGAAAAATACATTGCTTATTTTAATATGTTCACTCACTTTTGAAATATTTGCCTTCAATGCATTTCATGCAAAAATAGTACTTTTTAATTCTCAAAATAAAAAGTTGTCGTACGCTTTCAAAAAGACAAAGTTGTATGAGATTTATCATTATTTGTTCTTGTTGGGCTTGTGTCAAAAAAACTGAACTAAGGCCTCCTTTTTCTGCCTTAATTATACAAAAATAAATGGGAATAAAAAATTCCTCTTCAAGACGACATTTCAAAGAGATAAGATTTAGTTCTTGCTCGAACAGATTCGTATGAATTCTTTTCTGTACGTAGGTATTCAATTGTATCAAAACCGTAAAGAGCCAAATCACAAGTTTTTTAGAAATCTTTATAATGACCTAGGAGAAACTGGTTGTTTTCTTCCATCAGAATGGTAGCCCAAGAACTACTTCAATAGCACATAACAAAGAAGTTCTAGTTCATTTTATTGATAATCAAGGCGTAAGTACAAACTGTTTAACTGCGGCAACAGAAAGGAATCGAACGTCTTTCAATAGAACGAGAAACTCCATCCTTATCATTTCAAAAATGAATATGGTGAGTATGTTTACCATACTCACCTGACGAAGTCAATATGTAATTGACGAAACAATTGTCGTTGAAAAATAAAAATAAGCGAAAATAAAGTGTTTTACTTCAAATCATTTACGATGAATTTCCGTCAAGTAGAGACCGAAACAATCAAGAACTTATCATTTCATTCCTGTGCACAATTTATTACCTTAGGATCCTCTTACATTTCCTAAAGTTTCTTTCACTTAAGGATTTCCGTAATTGTTTCGGATAAAATAAAAGAAGACCAAAATTTTCTAGACAAAATTCTCTTCCTAATAATAATAATTAATAAATAAGGTTATTCTGATTTTCACAAATTTCCATTGTTATCATAACAAAATGATTGTTTCACTAACAGTTATTCAAAAATGTAACACGTACCACCTACCTGAAGATAATACTATGTTAGTGAAACAATTACTGGATATTATAGATAGAAGTAAATACTGATTCAATTTAAAATTCTCTTCACCGATAAAGCAGCATTTACCTACCAGACGTGAAGTTTTTAACTGAAGGAATGATTTTTCGTGAGTTTTCTTGAGCAAAACTTAATTTGGCTGCTAGAAGATGTACCACTTAAACTAAGAGAAAACACATGGTTTATTTGCACAATGGAGGGCTATCACATTTGTCTTTGCCTATGTGTGAGTATCTGAAAGAAAACTTTCCACATCGATGGTTTGGTCGTAGTGAAAGTGAATCTCCTTGACCACCTGGAAGTCCAGATTAAATATCCCTGAATTTTGTTGTTTCGTCTATTACGAAAATAATAGTCTACAAGGAAAGAATTAAACAAAATTTGAATATTAAAACAAATTGAAATATGTTTATCTTCTACAATTTTAATTTCAAGAAAATTTGTATTCAAAAAACTTTTAGAAATAAATTTATGTCTAACAAGCACCGCTTACATTTAATAGACGTATATAATCAAAACTCAATATATAATGTCAAATGGAATAAATAACCCAACAGATATACGAAAGTAATTAAAATTAATAAATAAATATTTAAAGGAGACAAAATTTTGTTTCTGGTCTTACCTTTAAGAACACCAATTGCCTTTTAAAAACACGAACACACTTAAAGGACTTCTCAAAGAATATAATTTACTTGAAATATTTAATATATTTAAATATTCGAATAAATTATTTCAAAAATCTCTAAAAAAATGTGCACTATATCTTCAAAAAACAAATATAATTCTAGACAATCCCGTCTTCAGTCCTCTTTTAATATTCCAAATATCAAAATCAAAAACATAACCTACATCACTCACGTGTTAAAAGACTTAAGCTTCGAAATACAGATCAACTATATAATTCAAGATTGATCTATGTTCTAACAAAATCAAAGAACAGTGTGAGTTATTTTATTTAAATATTTATTTATTAATTTTAATTGCTTTCGTATATCTGTTGGGTTATTTATTCCATTTGACATTATATATTGAGTTTTGATTATATACGTCTATTAAATGTAAGCGGTGCATAACATAAATTTATTTCTGAAAGTTTTTTGAATAAAAATTTTTTTGAAATTAAAATTGTAGAAAATAAACATATTTCAATTTGTTTTAATATTCAAATTTTGTTATATTTCTTCTATCAAGTAAAAGGCCTTTCTATTTTATTTTAAAGGAAAGAATTGATTTCCGCCTAGGGTTGCTTTAAATCATTCAGAATTTGCCAATATAATCAGGAATAGGAAGTGCTATTTTTAAACATAAAGATATCCTCAACAAAACACATAGAAAAGTGCACTCAAGTAGGTGATGGATATTTTGAGCAGTTGCTCTGAATATCTCAAGAAGTTACTGAATAAAATTTCATTTCTTTTTGCAAGCTATATTATTCTTATTGATATGAAGAATTTAATAGTGAGCAATTAGAATGTATCAGGAGGACTGTAAAAGAAGAAACTGAGGATGAAATTCTTGATTGTGAAATGTTGTTGCTTTGATTCTCCTAAATATGCAGGTTGTCTCTAAATGAGGTTCTCTGGCAGAAATTAATGGTGGAATTTCACCTATTTTTTTTGTTCTAACACCCTTTGCTGCCCAGGTACTGCTCATTGAAAATGGGTACCAATTTTTTTATTCAATTGAATATCTGATTTATGAAGTAATTAAGAAGAAAATTTTGAAGTTAGCTAACGTTAATTAAATGTTACTCTTTGTCGGTTTCCCCAATTATGAAGTTTCATCACAAAGATGTGTAACAATGAACTGCAATATTTTGCATAAGAACCCTTTGATGCTTCAATTTTTTTCAATCTGAGAAAGTAATTCGAGAAGACGAATCCAATGAACAACTTTTTTGTGTTCTGACTTTTTATTTTTTATTTCTTAATTTGGTTGGAAAAAAAACCTCAGACACTTTCCATATCAATTCACAAACGTTATAGTTATATATTTGTTTGAAAGATTAGGTAGGCAGTTGACAAATATTGTTGAAATGACTAATAATTTTATTTTTGTGATTTGATCTTTCGCAGGTACTGAGGTACTAATGCAAATGAAGATATAGTGAATAAAATGGCAAATTATACAAATACATAAATGGCAGATATGCATTTTATATATGACCGCTCTAATGGAAATTAGTTGACAGCTGGTAAATTTTACGCTGTTTTAAATCAATAGACGTTAACTCAACATAGCGTAATGGCGCCCATTTATCAACGTCTACCTAAACAATTAGCAGAAAAATTGCCAAATCTTAAATATAAGTCCTTAATATAGCCATTCGGAGAGAACCATTGATACATCCCTATTACGTCGAACGAGTCCAAACGCTCTTATCTTGGGATTTTCTATCTCGCTTAATTTATGGTCATTGTATACAACAATAATTACCCAAGTTCTTCAATTCTTAATTCATAATTTTCCTATGAGGCTTATTTTTCACGAGAATCTATCAGAAGTTTCTATTATAATCACATATGCGCTGAGAAAAATCCTGATCAAGTTGTCGAATCTAGTTTTAAACGCCAATTTTAGCTAAACCTGTGGCACGGTGTCATTGAGTATTATTTAATTCGACCTTATTTGCATTCAATAAAAACAAATGGAAATTCATCCTACTTTTTTCTAGAATAGTTGCCAATACTTCTTGAAAATATCCAAAACAAATCAGACAAAATCTATGGTTAATATATGATGGTGCTTCAGCCCATTTCAATACTTAGGCTAGCCGTTTCTGGACGAATTTTATCCAAACGATTGGATAATTCGGCAGGCCAGCCTTCATAAAATGACTCCTAATTCCTGAGCTGGTGATTCAATTAAATTTTCAATCAGACAAGAGATTCTTTGAACGTTTTTAAGGAGAAAAGATAACATTGATTGAAAGCATTGCGAAGCACGACAACTATCATAAAAAGAGTCCTAATCCCTGATGGAATTTTAAATCAAAAAATTAGATTCCACAATCATTTTCAGAGAAACAGAGTACACTTAGTTAAGAACGTTATCATTCTAGAAAAAAAGGTTTTATGATGCACGAATTCAATCAAGATTCACCAATTCGATATATTCGTTGACGACATATCTGCGATACTGATAATGTGGACCAACAAGATTGACTCCATTAATAATACCTTATCTATAGAACCTAGAAGAACAATCAGAAAAGACAAACACAAAAAACAACCAGTCTGGAAAATGTCAGAACCTGGTGAAACTGCATAATAAAGCATTAAGTGAATACAAAAATTACCGTGCGGACGCAAATCGAGCTCATTTCAAATCATTTAGAAACTTCACTTTCCCAGTAATCAAACAAGAAGGAAAAAGTGAGAATACTGGTGTGAAGTCAGGAGCTTTTTATCGCTAGTTCATATCACCCATGATCCTCACAAAATCATTTTTTTTTGTCTTCTAATTATACGATCTTCAAAAAATTTTGTATTAGCCTGTTTGTCGTTGTTTTACATGTAAATACTTCATTTAAATTCTATAGGTGTACAAAATTTTGTCCTTGTTTTGTTTCGAATTTTCTACTTATATGATCTTCATGAAATTTTGCAGGCACGTGTGTGTTTCTATTGTCTTTCTAAGCCTCAAATTTCAGATCAATGAGATTTGTACTTTGAAAAATATCAATGAATATAAGAATAAAATTTCAAAACAGCAATCATTCAACATTAATCACTTTAACCAAGATTTTAAGGCCTTACAACCCACCCGAAAGTTTCAAGTCCCTTCCGGTTCGAAAGTTAGAGTGTTTAAGGTAACGCTCAACGCTGATCCGCACAAATTTCTTTCTTAAACTTCTTATCATACGATCCTCAGGAAATTGGGCACAAATATGCGCGCTAGTATTTCATTCCCAAATGCCCATATTCATTGAATCTGTGGTTTCGAAAATAATGGGAAAATACATCAATCGAACAAGTCGTTCAAGATCAATTTTGGCACAAAGTTCGAAAATTACGGAAATTTGGGAGAAACTATAGCATGCTGTTCCCTGGAACTAGCACGCAAAAACATTCCTTCTAAACGAACTTTCAACCATTGATAATTTCTAACACGATATAAAATATTGCAGTCTAACTGGTAGGGATAAGCATGTACAGTTACCTGACAACTAGAAAAAAAGCATTTTCTTATTGCCTCATTTCCGCAATCTCCAATAGACTCGAAAGTTATCAAGTTTCATTCACAAAACACGAAAGAATCGTCAATATCCATCTTGAAATGTAAAGAGGTATCTGAAGTTAAGATTCTCAGAATTATCCCTTAAATCAAATCCAGAGCATGTGGTATGGATAGGCCATCAGTTTAAATGTTATGGGATTGTGTGTTCCATTTATTCTTTCTTATCGTGCTCATTTCACCAACTTCAACATTACTAATTCTATGTATCCGATTCCGTGGAAGAGAACTCTTTCGATTCCCACTCCAAAGGTTAATATACCTTGCGAATATAAAGATCTCAGATCAATTAGCATTTTTTCCTGCTTCCCTAAACATAGTCAGGTTTTCTTAAAAATCACAGCAGCTCTACGACACTGTCCGATATTGGAGATGATATTTTCCGGACATAGGACAAAAATGAATTCCTGATTCTGTCACTTCTGGATTATACGATGGCTCTAGATATATTGAATAACTCAACATTACTAGCTATTCTTCATTAGAAAGTCGATGATTAAAGTAAAACAACTTAATTTCCGCTAATTTATTTAATTTCACAACAATTGTTTCGTCATGACAACATGACTTCGTCAGGTGAGTATGGTTCATTATATAGGTCTGAATTGGGTTTTTCAGAACCTATCTAAATGGAAGTTCACAAAGAATAACGATAGATAACATTTTTTCGGAGGAATTAGAAGATACTAACGGAATATCACAAGGATCAATGTAGGGTTCACTATTATGCTAACGATATTCAGGTTTACTCATCTTTAAACAAAAATGTAGCTCTTGGTACTTCAAACTATGAATAAGGAACTGAAAAAGCTGAATGATTACTACCTGAAACATAATTTATTGTTGAACCCAGATGAATGTTGGATAATATTTTTCAGTCCAGTAGGCTAGTTGAAACATTACAGGTTGATAATTCAATATGCAGTCTGGCTCTCATACTCGACACTACTTTAAGATTTGATAAACAGATCTCGAACTACATTCAGCAAGCTTATTTCCAATTAAGAACTATATACTATAATCATCATTAGATACAAGAGAAACCAACATTATTATTGTGCAAGTCCCTAGTATTTTTACTTTTAATTTCGGGTATGTGTATGGCTGCTGCCTTACCAAAACAGAAAAGGTGAGGATTTGAGGGGTCCAAGACTCATACGTTCGTTTCATCTATAGCATTTGGAAATTTATGAGGATATCTCATAAAATCGGAGAAATGCCCTGGTTGATTATTGAATATCGCCGAAAGCAGCATGCTGCATTCTTTCATTATGATATTATAATGAATAAGGTACCAAGTTACAGGAAGCTATAGGAAGATTATTTTCAGAAGTCATGTTTACAAAATCAATGTGAAAATTAGAGGCTTAATCACATTGCCATCAAAAAGAACGACTTTCTTCCAAAGAATCTTCACATACAAAATTGCCTTTAACCTTTAAACATAAAAATTTGAGTATCAAACACTTGATTGATAAAATAATAAGAAGGGGTTTTTAACTTGATAGAAGGAATATTACAAAATTTGAATACCAAAACAGGTTTAATGTGTTAGTCTCCTATAATTTTGATTTAAAGTTTTAGAATTAAATTAATGTCTAGGCACAGCTTATATTTAATAGACGTATAAAATCAAAACTCAATTTACAATATCAAATGGTATAAATAACCCAACAAATATAAATTGTCAATTGTAATTAATAAATAAGTATTTGATAGAGACAAATTTTTGTGTCTTACCTTACAATTATGAAACTAATTCATTTCAAAATACAAAACATAATTTAAGGACTTCTCAAAAATATATTAAATTTATTTGAAATATTTAAAATATTTGAATAAGTTACTTCAAAAATCTCTAAAAATATGTATTATAATTTCAAAAAACAATTAAAATTCCGATAAGGTCTTCATCCGTCCTACTTCACATTTAAAAAATCGAATTAATCAACAACAAATATAACTCACCTGACAAACCTAGTGATATCCTTCTTTTGAACACACAAACTTTAAAATCCAAGATATTCTATGTTCGTCATAAAAATCACAGAAAGGTTTGAGGTTTTATATGGTTTTCTTTAAACAACTTGATATTCTATAATGAGTTTTATTCAAATCTAGTATAAATATAGATAAAATGAAACGATAAGAAGAGGTTTCTTACTTCATTGAAGGAATATTACAAAATTTTAATATCAAATCATTAATTCTGAAAATTTCTGAATAAAATTTTTTTGAAATTAAAATTATGGGAGACTAACAGATTAAATCTGTTTTGATAATAAAATTTTGTGATATTCCTTCTATCAAGTAAAAAACCTCTTCTTCTTATTTTATTTTATATACGATATATAATTATACTCGGTTTGAATAAAACTCATTATAGAATATCAAGTGGTTTAAAGAAAACCATATAATATCTTGCACCTTTCTGTGATTTTTCTGACGAACATAGAATATCTTGGATTTTAAAGTTTGTGTGTTCAAAAGAAGAATATAACTAGGTTTGTCAGGTTATTTGTTGTTAATTAATTTTATTTTTTAAATGTGAAGTAGGACGGATGAAGACCTTATCGGAATTCTAATTGTTTTTTGAAGATATAATATATGCTTTGAGAGATTTTTGAAGTAACTTATTTAAATATATTAAATATTTCAAATAAATTATATTTTCTGAAAAGTCCTTAAATTATGTTTTGTATTTTTGAAATGGAATTAGCTTTCATAATTGTAAGATCAGAAACAAAATTTTGTCTCCTTCAAATATCTATTTATTAATTTTAATTGACAATTTATATTTGTTGGGTTATTTATTCCATTTGATATTGTATATTGAGTTTTGATTTTATACGTCTATTAAATATATGCTGTGCTTATAATACATTAATTCAATTCTAAAAATCTTCGAATAAAATTTTTCGAAATTAAAATTATAGGAGACTAGCAGATTAGAACTGTTTTGACATTCAAATTTTTCTAAATTTCTAATCACTTGATTAATATCAGGAAAAACAAAATAATAATTGCAATTCTTTAATTATGTAAGAGAGAATTTTTTCATTTATGTTTCACTTCCTACGTGAGAAATTATTCTTATAATTTTTCAAGTTTGAAGAGTCAGCGTGATGCTAAAGAAGAAAAAAGAGAAAAATAAATTTCATGCATTAGTTATAGATAGATATTTTCTGTTTTTATTGTTCTTTAAGGTTGAGTAAAACATAGTAAGAACTAAGTGCATAACTGGAATGAGCCTTTTTCTACAATGTAAATTTGATTATTTTTAAAGTTATCTGTAAAAACGATATTGTCAATCATAACAATGACTTTTATTGCCTTTTTTGTCGCCAATTTTACTTATACAAAGCATAACGCTTTCAATAAAGTGCACCTATTTCCTTCAAAATTGTAGGGAGAGTTTTATTCTTCAATTAAAAATTCAATCAAATCATAAACTGGGAGATAAGAACTCAATATTTGATAAATTCGGTCTTTACTTGGTGGAAACTCATTTTAATTAAAAGAATGTATATGAGACAGTAATTCATTTCCACAAAAATATTTGTACTACTACAACAATTGTTTCACCACGATGTGGCTTCTTCAGGTATTACATTGTACTGTCTGATGGTATTCAGTGTAACCGAGTTTAAATACATTTTTAGGTACGTGACCAAATAATGGAAGCACAAGTCATGAAAACTCTAGGTGTTTATTGGAGTTTGCCGCTAAAAATGCCATTAAGGCAAAATATTCAGTAATGGAGAATGATCGACATCTGTTTGTTCGTTCAAAAGGATTTTACGGGAATTATACCTGTTGATTTCAAGAAGTTCTAGATTAACACTTTTAGAATTTCTTGAAATCAACAGATATAATGCCCGTAAAATCCTTTTGAACGAACAAACAGATGTGGATCATTCTCCATTACTGAATATGTGTCCTTAATGGCATTTTTAGCGGCAAACTCCAATAAACACCTAGAGTTTTTATGACTTGTGCTTCCATTATTTGGTCACGTACCTAAAAATGTATTTAAACTCGGTTACACTGAATACCATCGACAGTACAATGTAATACCTGAAGAAGCCTCATCGTGGTGAAACAATTGTTGTAGTAGTACAAACATTTTTGTGGAAATAAATTACTGTCTCATATACATTTTTTTAGATAAGAAATCAGTTTGTGAAACTCCCTCCCCCCCAATTATGCTCTACTGGTAAAAAATGGTAATTTTAAAATACTCAACAATTTGGTTCATCCAAAATCTCCTGCATATTTAATTTCATATAGATTTGCTAATTTCGACAAAATAATTGTGAAATACAAGTTCCGCAGGGGGTATGTAGGGACGTAGGCAGATAGTTGTTAGAGTTGCTTGCGGTTCGATATGAATCCACCTTTCTTCTATTAACGTAATGGCTAAATCAATAGGTATATAGAGATGTTATATCTCAAGATGCCAGAAGATAGTTATCTGGAAGGATTATAAGGATTGTACCTTTCATATAATCCACATATTCTTCACGGGTATAATTATTGATTTAGCTATTACATTAATAGAAGAAATGTGGATTCACATCGAACCGCACACAACTCTAACGGTTCACGAATTCTTACAGCTTTTCAAATGACCAACTGGGAAATAAGAAATAATTTTTTGAAACTTTAATACTGGAGATTTTCTTAATATCTGAAAATTTTCGGAGTCCATACCCGTTCAACTTATTTTTAGGCCTATTCGGAAATATTAATCCACTTATTATCGAGATACGATATATAGACTACGTAGTGTTTTAGTTTAAATATGTTAATCGAATCTGCAACACTCAAGATCACAAATTTAAGTTTTCAAGATTGAATGAAAGAAATTTCATTATTTATTATTATTTCTCTTCGTGGAGGATTTTGACAGTTATATGTCATCAAGTTATGATTTTCCAAATCATTATCGAAAAATTGGATATTTTTCCTTAATTGAAGAGCGTGGTGAATTGATGGTCGAACAAAATTCAATATGTATTAAATAGTAAATTTACATCTCGTCGATTTCCCCAATAAACGACATCTAAAGGCAAATTTTATAATCTTATAGCCTTAAAATTTTGTGATTTCCATAAAAATCTTATTAATTTTAACACTTCAACTAATTTTGTAGACATTTCATGTTATGGGTACCGAATATCTATATAACGTCTAAATAAAGCTACAAATGTTTAATAACTTATTTTTTTCGATGCTTCTAAGTTTTCACTACTCACGAATTTTAATATATATTCAAATTGTTATTCTACATATACCTTAGGACTTCATTTTTGTTGGACTTCTGTTATTTTGAAACAAAAAGGAAGTAAAATTCACTGCCTCCTCCCAAATATTGCAAGAAAACACTTCTCACATAAAATTGAGAATATTGTGCTTAACTAAACGCGCTCACAAACACCCAACTTTTAAGCCAACTCCAAAATATGAACATAAGTGATAAAGTAATCTTGAATACTTCCGTTTCTGACTGGTATAGAAATCTCCAAAAAGTAAATACACTGTGTGCACAGTCTGTAAAAAAATTATTTTCATTCTGAGTCGAAACTCATTGAAACTATCAAATTATTTTAAGAATTTCATAATCTTGAGAGAATGGAAGTAATAGTTTGTTAATCCTTAAATATTTTGATCGAATTCTTATGAATTGAACATATTGCATATTGAACCTAGTGATTGAATTTGTAAGTATATTAGCATATTTTATATACATTTGAAAAAAAATCGCAACTGGAAATTATATGGAAAATTAAATTCAGTTATTAAAACGTTATAAAAACTTGAATAAAATCACATCACCACCGATATGTCACTGATGTCAACAACGCATAGACCGCCCCATTAGTCATATGTGTACAACAAAATGAGGTTATTCCTACGAAACATTTTCGTATTTTCGCAACTTGAATATGAGTTTTTGAAAAAATAGCACAGACAATTTTAATACAAATAATAAAATTTTACTCACGCTGCTATAGATTTGGATAAAGGCCAACGTTCCATCGAAGCTTGATACTTCATGTTTTCGATCTGCTTCTTTAGAGCGTCTTTGTCCATGGCTGCTAGAGTACTGGCGTCCATCGGGCGCGGTTAGAGCGTCGTTCTTCACGCAAGCGTCGTTTCTTAGTTACTTTAACAGCCGCTGCGGAGCCACTTGTCGGGGCTGGGATTCTGAAATGATGAAAACTGTAGTTCCTGAGGCTTGCCGATACAGAGATCTATTTAAACTGCATATTGCCTCAAATAGATGGCGCATATTTATGTATACAAACTGAATATGCCCCAAAATTCTTCCAAATTTTCATCGGAATATTCAAGGCTTTCAAACAATCATACTTTCTTCAGTCCAACCAATATAAATCCTTGAATTATTATAGTTCACCAATTTTATTCCATGAATAATTATTTTCCTGAATATAACAGTTGTGGATAAGACACCTTTTTTTCTTCAATGATTGATTTTGTTGACAGGTTGAAGGTCAGTTTATGGAAATAAAACACCACTTCTTTAAAACAACGCCGAAATGTTTCCATCTTATACTAAAATCTTCTTCAGGGCTCTAAAATGAAATACAGAAAATTGTACTACATTTAATATAAACAGGGCGAATTATGATTACATTACAACAATAAAATTGAAAGTGAAAGTACAGCCAACAACAAAAGGCTAAAATTGTGAAAAAACAACAAAACAAAGGACACAATCTATCACAGTGAGGATACTAAATGTATCCTCAGGAGAATAACTTACAGTTTTTTAGTGATTTTGAAGTCAGAATACGTAAAATCTCAAATAAATACACCTAATACAACGTCATTATGGGAAATGATCAGGAAAGATTGACAGACTAATTTCACATTTCTATTACAAATATGTTATACATATATAATTTCCACAAATTTGAAGAACAGAGCTTTAAAGTAGTCCTCTGTTAAATTCCATCGAAATAATTTAGATAAAATAAAGGCCATCTTGAAGAAAAATGATTATCCTACAAAAATCGTTCAAAAAGTTATTGACAGAACGAATCGTGCACAAGTTCTTCGTGATGAAAGCAAAAAATATTATGCATTGACCTATCTAGAAAGTTTGTCAGAAGAAATAAAGAAAAAAATTTCACCATATGTCGCTTTTAAATCTACCAACACTTCGAAAGAACTATTCACAAGGTGAAAAATAATACTCCTACAGAATTATTCAGGGATGTGGTCAACAAAATTTGTTGCTATGACCATCAATCTACGTATAGAAGACAGACAGTTAGATATCTTAAAGACAGACTCTCCGTTTATAAAAGAGTTGCCCTCCATATACTCAATCCTCTGAAAAGAAAGAAGGAAAACAACACCGCCCTAGCAGAACATGTATCAAATACGCGCTGCATTCTTTCAATTTCAACACCGATTCAATAAAAATATTACGACATCAAAAATTTTGGGAAATGTTTGCTTTTAGAAATGCTTTCAATTAAACAGGATGAAAAATCCATAAATAAAAGGATCGATATATATATATATATACATATATATATATATATATATATATATATATATATATATATATATATATATAGTATATATGTGCAACATATTTGTAATAGAAATGTTAAATTAGTCTATCAATCTCGCCTGATCGTTTCCCATATGATTTTGTATTAGGTGTATTTGTGATTTTGTGTGCTCTGACTTCAAATCCACAAAAAAACTATGAGTAATTCTCCTAAGAATATATTTAATGAAACTGTTGATTCCACCGTAACACTGTGATTGATTGTGTCCTTTGTTTTGTCATTTTTTTTTCATAATTTTATCCTCTTATTGTCGGCTGTATATTTATTTTCAATTTTATTGTTGTAATGTAATCATAATTCCCCCTGTTTATATTAGATGTACTACAATTTTCTGTATCTCATTTTAGAACCCCGAAGAAGATTTTAGAATAAAATAAAAACATGTCGGCGTTGCTTTAAAAAAGTGGTTTTTTATTTCCATAAACTGACCTTCAACCTGTCAAGAATATCAATCATATATTATGAATTCCAAAGTAAGTTAACAAGTTACCTGCAACTGGAGTATTATCTCGAAACTGCTCATAGGTGACAAAATTATGCTAGGCGAAAAAATGATATTGTCGATGCGATAAAATTAGGAATTCAGAAATGTGCTACTAATTTTGAACTTTTTTCATTGTATAATCTGTCATTTTGAGATTGAGGTTCTCATACTCGAATATCATTATAAAGTGTGAACAACTACAGAATGCAGTAAGATATATAAGGTATTATTTAATAGTTTTCACATTAACACTTCCCTAGATGAATTATTTGAATTCCCCAGTAATAAATTCAAAAGAGTAACTTACCTCGAATAAGTTTCATTCGATATGAAAACAAATATTTAAGTACAACAAATGAATTTGCACGCCTAATTAAAGTTCATCTGAAAGAAAATAATGTCCACCCATTCCTAGCTTTAGATATCCAAATTTTTTTCGAGCTTACCTCGCACAAAAGTAATTAAAATTCAAATCAAAGTTCTATTTCCAAAAATTTAGGATTCGCTTCGAAGTGCTCTTATATCAGACATATCCAGGAAAACCTGGATAACATAGAAACTAACAATATCTTAGAACAAATTATTTTTGGTTAAATACATGGATAAGTTGGCTTCAATGAAATAGAACGACAGCCACAAATTGAAAGCTAATGAATAATTTCTCAAAGTTTTGAGTTTATTAGAAATATTGAATGACAAATGATATAATTCAAATAACCAGAATGACTGGCTACAGTACCCCATCCGAACAATCCCATTTTTCAGTACATTGTCGATTTTTTGGGATTCAATTTCTTGAATGGCAACTTCGAGTTCATGTTTCAAGCCATCAATTGTTTCTGGATGGTAAACGTAACACTTATCCTTAACGGATCACCAAAATAAAAATGGTCCTCCGAGGTGAAAATGGGCTTCAACGCTAAAGATGATTTATCTGAGAAAATGCTCATCTTCGGCCATACGATTATTAGCCAATTGAGAGAAGTGAAAACAC
Organism: Megalocaria dilatata; assembly: GCA_034642435.1. Lineage (NCBI taxonomy): Eukaryota > Metazoa > Arthropoda > Insecta > Coleoptera > Coccinellidae > Megalocaria > Megalocaria dilatata. The sequence continues at coordinate 59,190,486 of CM067859.1, read as the reverse complement.
ATCGGATGTGACGAGGCTTCACTTATTGCACCATTTGAACTATGTAAGCCTTCACACCGAGTATCTTCAAAGAAGTTCGAGAAATGTTCAGCTCTTGAACACGAGGACGAGCAAAACTCTGGGCTAAATCAGTAATGTTTCTGGTCTGTTTACTGGACGAGAACGTGAGCGGGTTGTTTATTCAAACAATCCAGTTCTACGAACTCCCTTCACAAATTGCCTTTTCATTTCTATTGAATTTTCCACGTAAATTTCCAACAGGTTTTATAGAAGATTCACTACTCTGGAAATAAGTTATGATGTTACCCATTTTGTTCGAGCGTAAGTTCACATTTCGTTAATATGAAATATAAAACGGACTTTTTGTCAAAACACGAATGACAGATGTATTTGCAGACTCGAAATAACCACTACATCAAAATGCAAACTCTAGATGGCTCATTCCTTATATCGACTGTTTTTTTTTAGAGTGATAGAACTTTAAATTGAAATAAAAAACATTGAAATTAAGATTGAAGCAAATTTTTTTTATTTGAAAGATAATTTTATGACATTTATGTTTTGAATGTAATTTCCGGCATCTGTCCACCACGACTAGCGCTAAGGAACTGCATTCGATCAGACCAATTTTGGACCACTTTTTCGAATAATTCAGGCCTTATATCATCAAAAACACGATTAAAGTTGTCTTCCAAAGCGTCTATTGTTTCTGGTTTATCAGCATAAAGCAATGACTTGACTTAACCCCAAAGAAAATAATCTAGTGGAGTTATGTCGCATGATCTTGAAGGCCAATTAATTGGACCATTTCTCCGAATAATGTTATCATCAAATCTTTCTTTCAATAAATCAATTGTTACGGTAGCAGCATGAAGTTTAGCATTATCTTGTTGGAACAAAATCAGTTCTGAGTCGATACCATTCAAATTTTGAAACAAATAATCATTGATCATCAATCTGTAACGAGCTCAATTCACAGTAACATTAGCTCCAGCATCGTTTTTGAAGAAATATGGACCGATGATGCCTCCAGTGTGTAAAGCACACCATACAGTGTATTTTTTAGGATGTAATGAAACCTGCAGAAGTTTTTCAGGATTGTTTTCACTACAAATACGGCAATTTTGCTTGTTTACATAGCCGTTCAACCAGAAATGAGCTTCATCACTGAAATCAATTATACGATAAAAAAGTGGATCAACTTCAAGCTGTTTTAGGCCTAATCAGCAACCAAACGAAGCTTATTATGGTCAAACGGCTTTAGTGCTTGAACCAGTTGGATCTTGTATGGGTGTAGACCAAGATCTTTACGCAAAATTTTCCATGTGGTGCTCAGAGTCCAACTTGTTGTGAACGTCGACGAGTAGACAAATCTGGATCATTATTAACACTTTGACTTACAGCAGCGCTATTTTCTTCTGTACGTACAGTTCCTTGTCTTGTTGTTGTTGTTGCATCGAGTAGAGAAAATGTCCGAAATCTATCGATAGTTCGACGAATAAGCGGCTCTAATGGACGATTATCTAAACCATAAATTTCACGAAGTGCTCTATAAGTTTGGCGAATAGAACACTGATTTTGAAAATAAATTTCAACAATTTGTAAATGTTGTTGCGGCGTGAGTCTTTCTGTAATACTTTGTCAATACCTTCTGTGAAATCATAGTTATCCCTATCGAAAGTTCTATCACTCTAAAAAAAAACACCCGATATTTACGGATGCAATCATTTCCGGATATTCTCTCACTTCTGATCACGATAAATTAATAGAGCTCAATTCCATGATTCATAGGGCCTTCACGATACCTATGTCTCACAAAAATTTGTGTCCAGAAGTTTTCACAATAGAGTAATTGCTATAAATAATAAATTCATTCGAAGAAAAAAATAATATTAAGCAAATTAAGCCAACAAATGAATGCACTTCTATATCATAGAAAATCCCGATTAAAAATACACTTAAACCTTAAAATTATACCTTTTAAATCTCAACACATTCTGCATTTCTTCAGACTTGACTACGATGTAACAAGCGGAACCGGTCGTGTGTTATCAATTCGGTGAATAAATTCTGAAAATTCCATAAAATATGGAATTTTACTTCTAATATAGTGATTTCACCTTCCAATATATGAATAATTTTGATTTTTTTCTATGAGGAAGGACTTCATCTCGTTACTATAATGAAACTCTTAAGATTTTTCGAGAATTCATTAAAATTTGAATAGTCTTTTCTAGTTCCAGTGCATAACAATATATATTTATTTTTTACATTTTGAGCTTAAAATAATCTTGATGAATTGTATTGAACACCTGACGACACTAGTCGCTGATAGGCATAGGTTTAAGTTAGTTTGAATTGATCGTAAGCCGTATAACTCTAGAATTTTATTTGAACGATGATTACATTTGCAAATATATAATCAGTCAAAAGTTAAGGAAATTGAAGTAATTTGTGTTTTCTTCTCAGAAAAACACCATTTTTCTTTTTGATATGTATTATGATAATAATAATATTTTATTCATTTATATGACAGAATACATCCGTACACAAAGCGTCAGAGAAAAAATGTAGCAACTCATGGAGAGGAAAGAAAACGAAAACAAGAAAAAAAAGCAACACAAAATTCAGATATCCTAAACTATACAGCCATTCAAGTATTCATCTCCACCATAATAACAATTTGTCAGCATCAGCTCCTTAATATTCCTCTTAAATTTTCTATACTCCAAAACTTTCACTCTATTTGGAATATGGTTGAATAATACCACAATACAATGGTGAGAGCTGAAATTTAGTTGTTCTATGTTTTGGAACACAGAGGACATCTTTATTTCTTGTATTGTACACATGATAATCCGATCGTTTCTTCAGTGATACTGTATTATTTAGTATACAGCAAACAATTGAAGATGAGAATACAGGCCAAACTTAGGTATCTGGTATTAATAAAGAAAGATCGACAGAACTCCATCGGCGTGAGGTTGAAGATGAGACGAATAATTTTTTTCTGCGCAAGAAATGCACGTCTGCTCGAAGATAAATCTCCACAAAACACGTTAAAGTTAATGTGGGAGTAAATAAGGGAATAATAAACGTAAATTAAGGACTCTGTTGGTATAATATGCTCAGTCTTTTACACACCGAATCAACATGGTACTTCCAACTCAAAATTCCGTCAACATGCTGACCGAGAAATCCAACACGGTCGGAACACTTCAAGTCTCTCGCCGGAAGACTTAAGATCAACTGGCATAGATTAACAATAATATATAGATTGGATACTTCCCTACCCCCACCTAAAACTAAGTTTTTAGTTGATGCACCAGCCAATAGTTAGGGCTAACCATCAACTTTTCTTTTTGATTTCGCCGCTAGGTACTGCTACCATCAGCCGTTAGCCATAGTTGTAGTAATAATTGTCATATATTTCGAAAAGAAGTGGTGATTTTGTTTACATTTTGTTATGGCCCAACCTCAGGTACATCTCATATTTTTTTTTATAAATTTCGTGAGAGTTAAGTTCAAACACATAAGGCATCTAAATTAGTGTATTTTCAAATATTGAGTTCAATACAGTACTTGAAAATGGGATATTCTAAGAAATGTTGTGTACATGTGTGTCAAGATCTAACCAGCCCTAGACATCGTTTTCCGAGAGAGATCCCAAGTTATTTAAGATTGAAATTATACAGCCAACTGATTGGTACAAATTATCAGATGATCAAATATTGAGAGGAATATAATTTATTCAGGTTGGTTCATTTTAATTTACTATGTAGTCTAGACTATTTTTATGTTTAGTTGGTTAGTTTAGAATATAAATCAATGTTATGTAACACACCAACAAAATGCTCTGGATGATCTAATAATATTATTTTTTCTCTAAGTGATTTTTCTGAGGTAACAGATATTGAAATGGTATGGGCCAGTTTCTGGATCAGTGCCAAATGTTGATAGGAAAAGAACTTCTTCCGGTTGAGTAGTGCAATTTGTACGATTATATCAAATGATTTATCTATCAGAAACTGTGAAATTTGTAGGATTAATTTATTTGGTCATAGTGAGTTGTTAAAAGATAAAGATTTTATTGAGGGTAGGAAATATCAATTTGGTAATTTGATGAAACTGTGACACTATACTTACTTTTTTTAAAATTGGTATTTTAATTATCTCTTTCATTTCATTCCAAGACATTGTGAGAGAAAAAAAATCTTAAAATGTCTTGAAAATATCATATTGAAGAATTTAAATTCTCAAATAATGAAGTGTGCATCACATAATCTTTATCAAATATTATGCTTGACTAGTCAGATGTTCTCTATTCTGGTGGTGTAAGCAAGTGAATAAAATAGCAACCAGAACTGATTCAAAATTTTCATTCAGTAATCCAGAGAAGGAATTTATTGACCCGATTAAGGTCCAAGCTGAAAGACATTTTGAATCTTAAAGAAGATCTCATAAATTAATGTTCTCAAGGTTCAATTTTTGTCTTAACACCTATGAAGACCACAGTCTTCATATTCACAAATATGTTAATTTTATCTCTTTTTTTATTTAATAATTTCTATTTTGTATAATCAATAAATAATTATTGTTCAAACATATTTCTGTTATTCAAATAGTGAGTTTGAACATTGAAACAAGTTTTTGGAAATTACTATGTTGCACCACAAAAGATTAAATGTAAATATTGTAAATACATATGTTAATTTCATTTCTTTTTGTATTAATAGTTTCTATTTTTTATAATGAATAAATAATTATAGTTCAAACATGTATTTGTTATTCAAATAGTGGTTTTGAAGATTGAAACTAATATTTGAATCTTCTTTCAGTTTTTCCTAGGGCTAAAATTAAAGCTATTGTTCAGAAATTACTATGTTTTACTACCAAAAAAATTTTAATGTATTTGCTGTTAAGTTGTGTGAATATAAGCATTTCAATGTTTTGGTAGAAAAACATAGTAATTTCTGAACACTTGTTTAATTTTAGCCCTAGGAAAAACTGACAGAAAATTCAAATATTCGCGCTAAGCGTCGATAATGCAGTATTCTAAAAGCAGAGGTTGGTAATACAGTTTTCTCTAGTTGAATTTGTTTTATGCACCAGTCACTACAAAAGAAGCGACAAACTTGATTCAGACTTTTTCCAGTGAGTGTCCCATCTTGTTGATCTATGTCAACTAGTGACCCATATCTCGCGACAGAAAGTGCACAAGATCAGTCTTATTAGCGTTGAAAGTGATGGAGTTTCGGGAACACCAATAAGTGAAACATCGGAACAAAAGTTCACACCTAGTCCTGAGTTCAAGGAGATTGGAAGCCGAAAAAAACGTGTCGTCAGCAAACAAAAAGATATAGTATACTGGCTATTTATATAGCATCTACTTCGAGTTACAGCCAGTGACATCTAGGATGATTTATGATGAACTTAAACACGAAATAAGTTTACAAACAAATAAACTGACCAATAATTTGTTGAAAATAAAAAGATCCAAACGCGAATGGATTATTCATTGCTGGTAAAGGATAAAGAAAAATAGCAAAATGCTACCTGAATTCCATCCAAAACCGTAATATATCTTGTAATTCTAATACAAAATTTCAAATTCACTTCAGAAATCTTTGAGTTAGCCCAGAGAATTCAATTTTGTCCAAAAAATATTCTAAAATATATCTTCATATCAAAAAAGTATACTCAACAATCTGAATTTCAGTCTCCTAAAAATTTAGTTCTTTGAAAACTCTCTCATTTTACCTGCATTATTGTATTCGCAAGAAACTGAAATGAAGTTCATTAAACGCTACAAAAATTAGTTTCAATTTGACCTAGTTGGAATGCATTGATGTCTTGGTTAAGGTTTGCAACTTTGACTAGTTTTAGATACCTACAAATATACTTAACCTTCACATATCTATAATAGTAGATAGGTACATATTTGTTCAATCTAACGAAGATTAAACTACCGCTAGAATGAGCAGTTCTTGAATGGTATTAGCATTTTATAACAAGTGGAATTCATACAATGGCATCAGCCTATGTTTGATAGAAATTTATGATCCGCTGATGAAATAAACAATCAAATTGCATAAACTATCTTGAATTTCTTAACTTGAATAAGGATCTATTGTTTTTCTGGAAATATAGGGGGCATTTCATTAAGAATAATAGGATTTCAATTTCAAGTTAAACAATAAATGTTTGGCGTATCAACTCAATTTTTACTTCATTTTGAAGCTTGAATCAGTTAGGTTCGGAATAAGTTATCGTTCAAATGTGCACCACGGATTCATTGACACTGATGCACCAGATCGCTCGAATTTTTAATCCCTCTGTGCATTTATTCCAGCTGTATTTTCAAGGTTGTCAATAACTTGACGAATATTCCCTTGGCCCCAAAAAAATTATCCAGAGGTGTCAAATAATATGACCTTTTATAAGGATACTGTAATATCATGTATATAAATAAAAGTAGTAATTGTAAAATAAATGAAGAAAATACTTTCTATGTTAATTGTATTCTATGGTTTAAGTTAGGTACGCTTGGTAACCTAAAAACTCTTTCTCTGTTGTGTACATTGTTATTCTATTATTAAAGTCTGAGTTAAACATACTTATATTATTTTACCCACGATATTACAAGTGTCGACGAGAAAAATTGGTATTTGTGAAGTTATCTACAATATTACGAAATGGCTCACAAATCAACTTCCCAGAAGAATCAAGGCGATTCAGCGGCTCTTAGCCAGTATCCAAATATCATAAGAGGTACGATAGGTGTTTTAAATGAATATCAAATGGGAACAGACTGATGTACATATCAGGAGAGGATGGAACAATATTTCGAGGCTAATTATATCGAGGACAACAAGAAAGTAGCAGTTCTTCTAACAATGGTGGGTGAACAGGCATATGAAATACTACGAGGCTTGTGTGACCCAGAACTTCCAAAAGAAAAAAGTTATCACGAACTGTGCAGGATATTGAAGGAACAATTTTCAAAGAAGATTTCTGTCTTCAAGGAAAGAATAGAATTCTACAACCTGAGACAATTAGACAATGAAGGTATTAAAGAATTCTTTGTTCGTTTAAAAAACAAAGCGATCCAATATAAATTTGGAAATAACCTGAACGAAATACTTAAGGATAGGTTCGTGTCAGGTTTGAAAAGGAGTGCCATTCTAGACAGAGTTTGTGAAGAGGACCATACCATTTCTTTGGAAGAAATTGTGCAAGTAGCATTGGGGAAAGAAGCAGCAGTAACCAGTTCTTTCACCCAAACGATAAACAAGGTTAGTTTTACCCAAGAATCAAGGAAAAGAGCAGATGGAAGAAAACCAAACCCAAGGGAAGAGAAGAGAGAAAACAAGCCGAAGATTCAGGAAGAAAAGAAAGCCAAATGCAGAAGTTGTGATGAGGAAAATCATAATTTCAGTAAATGTTAAAAACTTATAAATGTAAAATTTGTAAAAAGGTGTGACATTTGGCAAAGGTTTGTTATTCAAACCGCAATCACTTTGTAAAGGAGGAAAATATAGTAGAGGATCAAAGTAGTCCAACAGATTTCATTGACATGTTGTTTGTGACTAAACGTAGAACCAGTTCTATTGAACCATTTAAAGTTCGAGTGCATATTAATAAAAAACCTTTGACAATGAAAATGGAGCGGTAATTTCTGTTATTCCTGGTAATGTTTTTGAACACATTTTCAAAAATTGTAAATTATTTCCAACGAAAATTAAGTTGAAAACATACGAGGGTAATGTAATTGTTCCAGATGGAGAGATTTATGTGGACATTGAATATCAAAATGTTCTTAAAAGGAATTGCAAACTCATTATAGTCAAAAATGGAATGGTTCCATTATTAGGTAGAGATTTAATTATATTATTTAATATTGCCTTGCAGGGTTCGATGGTGTCTAATGTGAACAAACTCGATCATAACGACAATTTAGATAAAATTCTTGAACAATTTGAACAGTTATTCACAAATAAGTTAGGCTTGTATAAATTAGAAAAAGTAAAATTCTCGGTAGATCCTGAAGTTAAATCGATTTTCTCTAAACCAAGACCGGTTCCATTCAAATTCAACGAACTAATGGATAAAGAATTGGACGAGTTAGAAAAACAAGGTGTTATCACTCGTATTCAAAATTCCGAATGGGGTATTCCCTTAGTTCCGGTAATGAAGCCTAATGGCAAGATTAGAATTTGTGCCGATTATCAGATAACAATAAATAAATATCTTGAAGATTATAAGCATCCCCTGCCAAGGATTGAAGAATTGTTCGCAGCTCTTCAAGGAGGGGAGGAATTTACTAAATTGGATTTGCTATGCGCTTATAACTAATTAGAATTAGACAACGAAACAAAAATTCTTTTATCGTGGAGAACCCACAGAGGTATATATAAAGAGAATAGGTTGCCATATGGTACAAAACCAGCGGTTTCAATTTTTCAAAATACCATGGAGAAAGTTCTCCAAGGGTTTAAAGGTGTAATAATATTCATAGATGATATTGTGGTTACCGGGGAAAATAGGGTAGATCATTTGGAAAATTTGAAAAACGTTTTCGAGAGATTACTAAATGCTGGCTTCACGCTGAACTTAGTTAGAAAAATGCAAATTTTTTGAAAAAAGGATATCATATTTAGGTCATATAATAGATAAAAATGGTTTGCACAAAGATACAGAAAAAAACTAAAGCTATTGCAGAATGCCCAAGACCAAGAAATGTAAGTCAAGTAAAGGCATATGTGGGCATGATTAACTATTATTCTAGATTTATAAAAAATATATCAACGTTATTAGAACCTTTGTACGCATTACTTACAAATAATGTTGAATTTAAGTGGTCCAAAAATTGTGATACCGCATTCACTGAATCAAAAAGAATTATTTTATCCGACCAAACTTTAGCACATTTTAACCCAAGGCTTCCACTTAAAGTGATTTGTGATGCTTCTAAAGTAGGAATAGGGGCGGTTCTTTTGCAAGTAAATGAAGAAGGAACAGAAAAACCTATTAGTTTTGTCTCAAGAACATTAAATAAAAGGGAATTGGGCTATTCAGTTGTTCACAAGGAAGCTCTCGCTATATACTGGGAGGTACACAAATTTTATCAATATTTGATGGGAAATAAATTTTATTTGTGTTCAGATCATTTACCGTTGAAGGCATTATTTGGAGAACACAAAGGGTTACCTCAAATGGCGGCAGGACGCTTGCAGCGATGGGCTGTTTTCTTGAGTGGATTCGATTATGTATTCAAACATATTAAAGGCAGTGAAAATGGCGGGCTGATGGGTTATCGCGAATACCAATAACCGTGACAGAGGCAGACCCAGACATCGAATATTGTAATATCTTATTAGATCAAATACCGATCAGTGCAAATAATATAGCGAACGAAACAAGAAAAGATCCAATACTAAGTAAAGTTTATTTGTTTATTAGGAACGGCTGGCCAGATGAAATTAACGAACAATTTGAAATATTCAAAAGAAAACCCTCCGAAATAAGTATTGAGAATAATTTGATAATGTGAGGTTATCGAGTAATGATGCCAACAAAATTAAGAAGTCAGATGTTGGATGAGATTCATGGTGCTCACAATGGCATGACTAAAATGAAAGTTTTAGCCAGATAGCATGTCTGGTGGCCAAGTTTGGAGAGAGATATTAAAAATTATGTTAAAAATTGTGATGCTTGCGCGACTTTCATGAAAACGCCAGAAAAATCCAAACTAATTAAATTCCAAGAAGGTAAACATGTATATGATAGGATTCATATCAATTTTCTGGGGCCTTACCATAATGAAACATATTTGGTAATTATAGATTCATTTTCGAGATGGCCTGAAATTTATGAAATGCAAAAATTAGATTCTTTTACCGCTATAAACAAATTATGTGATTGTTTTGCTAGGTTTGGCTTACCGAATACAATTGTATCAGATAATGGTCCACAATTAGTTTCCGAAGAATTCGAAAAATTTTGTAATTTTAATGATATTGTTCATATTAGATCCCCACCGTATCATCCTTCAACAAACGGTCTTGCAGAAAATGGTGTAAAATCATTTAGGAATTCCTTAAATAAATACCTCAAAGATATCAGGACAAAATCAGAGAGTACGGAAATATTAATGAGTAAATATTTATTTTCATATCGTAATACACCACACTGTACCACTGCTGAAACGCCATTGAAATTAATGTTTGGAAGACATGTAAAAACTCGATTAGACCTGTTAACAAAAAGTCGGCGTTCAAAAGCTTTGGAAAGACAGATTAAATACCATGGTAAAAGAATGGTAGAATTTGAAGAAGGTGAGGTTGTTTATATTAAAGACTATCGAACACCAAATAAAATCACTTGGGAAAAGGCTGTAATTGTACAGATTCTCGGTACTCAAAATTATAATTGTAAAACATTGAAGGAAAAATTAATTTGGAGGAGGCATATTGATCAAATGAGAAAAGTAGGAAGTTTTTATGATGACATTTGTGATATTAATGTGAAAGAATATGTTGCTATAAAAGACTCTAGAAGTAATAACATTGAACCAAAGAAAATTGTTCCTAGTCAGGAAGTTAAACCAGCAGATTTTCAGGATCACAATAGGGTTCCGGAATCTGTTGAAATTGAATTACCGTCTAATAATGAAGAGTCAGTTTTAGTGGAGGGAGACAATGCACAAACAAGTGAAAGTGCTTTGTTATCCCCTAATATAAAAAACCGTTTAAGAACAAATATAAGACCTCCTAAAAGATTTATTGACGGAGGAGTGTAATATCATGTATATAAATAAAAGTAGTAATTGTAAAATAAATGAAGAAAATACTTTTTATGTTAATTGCATTCTATGGTTTAAGTTAGGTACGCTTGGTAACCTAAAAACTCTTTCTCTTTCTCTGTTGTAACTCGAGTTGTGTACATTGTTATTTTATTATATGAGTGTGGATAGCTCAGCGGGAGAGCATCGGACTCGTGACCGGGAGGTCCAGGGTTCGAATCCTATTCAGGTAGAAAAGAAATTTTCTAGTTGGACGGGTATCTGCCACCATTTCACTGTTGGGTCAAAAATTAACAGTGCTGTGACCTAAAGTGGCGCAAGATCGCAGTAACAAAGCCTACACAGAACACAACTGAACTCCTAACTCGTACAAGCTGAAAAAGCTTCTGAGGGATCTTCACAGAAGATCTAGGAGTATCAGGATAATAATAATAATAATAATAATAATAATAATTATTATTATTAAAGTCTGAGTTAAACATACTTATATTATTTTACCCACGATATTACAGATACAACTCAGATCATTATCCAATGTTCTTCAAGTTGACGTCTGAGGGAGCCCCAGTTGTTGCGATTGTCAGGAAGTCGACAAATATGGTTCAACGACAAATAGGACTCATTGAAAACACTAGCCACTGCACCTGCAGGGTTCTCCTTACTTCTCTCGTATTTTCTTATATAGTTAACTCAAGTAAAAACATTTGAACAGTCTGGCGTAAAACCTGCGCAACCGATGACGACGACCCAATTCTCTAGTGAATCAACGTTGGGTTCCTAGAACTGAGCTACCACTTCGATGATATATTTTAATTACTTCCAACTGATCGAAAGGAGTCAGACGCTGCATCATCAATCTTCTCTATACTAAATATAGTATACGTGGAAACAAGTTAAAAGGTAATAGAAACCGGAGAATTTCTATATGAAAAACTATCGTCCATACTGAAAGACCCTATACATATTGCCTTGAAAACACCAGGAGTTGATCTTTAGAAGAGTCCGCTTAAAGGATATCGTCAAAATTATTTTTTTCGCCAAGTTGGCAGCAGGACTGATATCTATTCGTAGGTTGAGTTTGAGCGTCATCCTTCATTTAGTTTATTTAGAGTGCTCCATGTTGTCAGTTCATCTCAAGTATTTATGGCGGCGTATTCTATCGGGAGTTTTTTTAGAGTGATAGCACTTTAAATTGAAATAAAACACATTTAAATTAAGATTGAAGCCAAAATTTTTTTTTATTTGAAAGATAATTTTATGACATTTATGTTTTGAAAATAAATTCCGGCATATGTCAACCACAATTAGCTCTGAGGAACCGCATTCCACCAGAAAAATTTTGGACCAATTTTTCGAGTAATTCAGGCCTTATTTTATCAATAACACGAGTTACGTTGGCTTCCAAAGCGCCTTTTGTTTCTGGTTTATCAGCATAAACCAATGACTTGACATAACCTCAAAGAAAATAATCTAGTGGAGTTATGTCGCATGATCTTGGAGGCCAATTAATTGGACAATTTCTCGAAATAATGTTATCGCCAAAGCATGAGGTGAAGCTCCATCTTGTTGGAACCAAAACACTTCTGGGTCGATACCATTCAAATTTTGAAACAACTAATCATTGATCATCGATCTGTAACGAGCATCAGTCACTGTAACATCAGCTCCAGGATCGTTTTTAGAGAAATATGGACCGATGATGCTTCTAGCGTGTGAAGCACACCATACAGTGCATTTTTCAGGATTCAATGGACCCTGCAGAACTTCTTGAGGATTGTTTTTACACCATATACGGCAATTCTGCTTGTTTACATAGCCGGTCAACCAGAAATGAGCTTCATCACTTAACACAATTTTACGATAAAAAAATTGATCAACTTCAAGCTATTCTAGGGCTATTAGCAAACAAACGACGCTTATTATGGTCAAGTGGTGCATGCACAGAGTCCAACTTGTTGTGAACGTCGACGAATAGACAAATCTTGAGCATATTAACACTATGACTTACAGCAGCGATATTTTCTTCTGTACGCACAGTTCTTTGTCTTGTTGTTGTTGTTGCATCGAGTAAGAGAAAATGTTGTCCGAAATCTATCGATAGTTCAACGAATAAGCTACTCTGATGGACGATTATGTAAACCATAAATTTCACGAAGTGCTCTATAAGTTTGGTGAATAGAACACTAATTTGGAAATAAATTTCAACAATTTGTAAGCGTTGTTGCGGCGTGAGTTTTTCCACGATAATTTGTCAACGCTTACTGAACAGAAATATCAAAAGAACATCAAATCACAGTTATCCCTATCGAAAGTTGTATCACTCTAAAAAAAATACCCGATATATAAGAATATGGAATAAAGAATCTGTATTAAATTTTTCATTGAAGATAGAATTTCGTATGCGGAAGCACTGAAACGGATGAAATTTGTGAGTCAACTCTATCAGAAATACGTGCGTCTGAATGGTGTACTGCAGTCAAAAGTAATCGAGTTTTGGTGAAAGATTTTCTTAGCTCTGGCGAGTCATCAACGACTTGAACTCAACTTCCCTAAAGAAAATTGAAAATTGATGTTTGACTCTTAGAAAGATAGTGTGTGATATTTCTGTGTTTCATGTAAGAATTTCAAACGATTGTTTCGTGGTCGAACGCCTTGTCGCTCGACTATTACGGAGAGACCTGAATTTTCGGTAAAAACTAAATCGTGCGAAGGTCGATAAAGGCATGCTAAAGTTAGTCAATTCTAATCAAACATGTTCAAAATGCATTGTAAGTGGCTATGAGGCAAGGGTTCATTAGTTTGACTTGCAAAATTGCGCGTTCTAGCTGAATCAAAACCGAAAAAAGCACGTCAACGTCGATCAAAATAAAAAAGGAAACTGTCGACCGTAGCATATCAGGAAAAAATGGTTTTCTTTTGACCAATTTGTTTCTTCTTTGACGAATTTGCTTTCTCAAATGTCGCACAGTGACTGTATTCACTCTTTTTCAAGAGCCATACAATCATTGCAATGCTTCTCTAATTTCTCGATACGATAATCTTCGGCTTAAAATATGATTTTGTTTCGGTTATCACCTCCTCATTCGAACCAAGTCCACTTCCAGCAAGCATTCTTTTTAGGCCTGTAAACGTTAAAAAAAAACTCAATAGCGATAAGATCTAGAGTGGACGTCGAAGCAATTCCAAATTTTTTTCAGTTTTTTCTGCCTGTGGGGCTATTTCTTTCGAATTATCATCCTACTTCAATCGATCCAAAATGGCCATGTAGTGATCACTATTGACAGTTTCATTCGTTTAAAGGTAGTTAATAACCAAAATATACCGGGCATCCCAAAAGAGAGATCAGCAGATCGTTGCGCTCTTGATCGCTTTGAATATGGTTCACATGCTGTTGATTCAGACATAGAGCAATGAATCCAAGTTTTATCCATTTTTACATAGCAACTCAAAAAATTCTGTTTATTCCATCTATTGACCTCCATATAACACTCGGGATCATCGTATCGTTGTTACGAGTATATTCATGCAAAATATAGCCTAGACGTTCGTTTGATATCTCTAGGGTGTCAGATTTATCCTGCTTCTTCACTTTATGGTTCTCCATAAATATTTTGTGGTTATTTTTTATGTTTACCGGTGTTTCCAATTTTTTGTGCGATCAAAGCGGTATCTAATCGGTGTTCTTACGACTACGTTCAAATTCAGCAGGTCGGTAAGTAATGTTCGATTTTACTAATACAGAGTCCGGATAATACTTAACAAGATAAGCTTTTCTTTCAGCGGTATTTTTCCAAAATCGATGTTTTGACAATACACGACATTGTTTTTTCCCATTGTTTTGAACATCTGGAGAAGTTTTACCAAAACCACCATCATTTTTTAACCAAATTCGTCACATCAGGAAATTTATGAAGCTTAGTACCTTCTTACAAAAATATTATTTTTTTCATTTGTGGCGCCATATCTGTCAGGCCAAAAACTTATCAACTAACCTACTGATGTTGAATGTTTTTATCTCTTGTTTCAGAACACTTAAAATTAACACAACTTTTCTCAAATCTCTTTATATTATGATATATTAAATATATTCGATGGAAACGATAGGTGTTTTCTCAATGCTTGAAAGGAACCAAATAACAACAATAATCTTCATTTTAAAAATTACGTAAAATCCAACAAAATTCCCAAATAAAAAATTTTTTTTGCTTTAGAAATCGAAGCAAAGAAAAATCGAATCACCACAGGCATAGAAAAGTCCAGTGAAATTCAGCAAGTCAGGCAGCAAAGATAGTAAGGTTAATCAAGCCTTCAGTTGATAAATTATTAAGCCAATGTCTGATTCTTCTCATAGATAAGAACAAATTGAATAATCTCTTTATGGAAAGATGGACCTGGTGAAACAATCTTGGCACGGTGAAGTAGAAAGATCTTTGGCCTAAAGCTTTTTCAGTCCTATATTGTGAGTACTTCCTGCATATGTTCAATAGAAATTACACTCTCCTTAATTTTATACTGGAGGCGGAGTACTCTATAAAAATAAAGTCTTCAAAGATCTAAAACCTGCATCTCCCTTGAAAATTCTTCTGCAGGGAAAGTGGGCTTCTTGTTGCCAGTTATCTTCAAAATCGATTTCTGTATGACTTGAAACTTCAATTTATGACAATCGTATGTTCCTTCCCATGCTGATATTCCATACTGTATGTGGTTCTCTACAAAACATGGTACAGAGTTATTAGATGGTTGAACCGCAAAATTCCCCGCAGTCGCTTGAAAATTTACATTTACAACATAGACCTCAGTTTTCTAACAATTTGCCCAATATTACAATCCCATTCCATATGCCCATCTATCTGCACTCTCAAATATGTGACCGATATAACGTATTTTAGAATATGAGTTGAGTTGTCATGAGTTATTTCAAGATGATCATGTTTAGGTACCTTCGTCTCATTGCAAGTTAAAGGGATGCATTTGGTCTTCTCCCTCAGCCAGTCTCCAATTATTCTCATGGTATTATTGGCCCTATCCTCAACCTCCTCCCATGTGTCAGCAGTCAGAACAATCACAGTATCATACGCGAAGGCATAAATATCGGCATCTAAGGATAATGAAAACAGTTCATTCATATTGGCAAGAAAAAAAATAGGTTCCAGAATCTTTCCATGAGCCATACCAGTCACTACCTTTAGGGGTTCACTTATCTCCTCTTCCACCTATACATGCTGAATTCTGCCAGTGAGCTATGACATGAAAGAATCACCCACAATACCTCTCACTCCCAAACGTTCCAAATACACCAAAACTATCTCGTGATTCAAAGGCCCTTGTTAAACCCAAAAAAAATTTCCAATTCACACTTATCCTCATTCAAAGAACGATATATACCATCTATCAAATATACCACTGCATCCTCAGTTGAAACATCTCGTCTAAAATTAAATTGTCTTAAAGACAGTAGATTTTCTCTTTTCAGATAGTCTACCGACTTTCGACAGCGTTCTCCACAATCTTGGCTATTGTGCTAATAAGTGAGATAGGCCTATAGTTGCAATCCCTCCGATCACCCCGCTTGTACAATGGCTTGACCACAGAGACCTTGAACGGATAAGGTGATGCATGTGATAGTGATGTCTCCATTATTGATTTGACTTTTGTTTGTCCGTGATTTATCCTTCCCAGTAAACTCTTTTATCGTATTCCACATTCTTCGAGTAATAGTTTTCCCTTGCTAATTTTATCAGATTCGTAAAGTCATTCTAATATTTTTGAAATTCTCTCAGTAATTAAGCATTACCTGGGTTGTTAAAAACTAATCTGTACATACTTTGTTTCCTCTCAGCCGACTTCATTAAACCTTTTGTAATCCATGGATTTCTTTCTCTTTTTAGGTATTTATTTCTTCCAGAAACTGAGGATGATTGAAAGACTTGTATAATCCTAGACAATAGCAAGTCAGCAGTACCATCAACGTCACTCATTTCAAAGAAATCATTCCAATCCATCATCCCTATTGAAGAGATCCAGATCCTCTAAGGATCATACGAGTCACAGAGTCCCTCATAGATTATATAAATTCCACCATTATGTCATTGTATTTACCCGCGTTATTTCTGTGTCAAAATACTCTGTGGCGCGGTAACTTGACACATATGTGATTATTGACAATAACAAAGGAGAACAATGTCCTTATAGCGGCCCCATTGTATTTGAAGGCATTCAAGAGGAAGTTTCTTGGAAATAAACCTCCTGAGCAACTTAGTAACATACTCGAGATAATAGTACTTATAACAGTCCCTCTTGGTAACTCTTAGTAAGTGAACTTCTTTTAAATGCTTCTGATTAATTGCATGCTTTACATTCTTGAATACCACTTTTGTGTTAATGTGAAATTGATGACTGCACGCTCATCATTGTACTTCGTTTTTCATTCTTGTATTTTTGCTTCACTATTATTTAATCCGACCGGAATGTTTTAACTAAATTGCATTACCTTTGTACATAACTAAAGCGACACTCACAAGTTTTCTGTTTGTATTGTATACTTTCTCTCGGTGCCTGATTGCTTTTTGCTGTATTTGTAAAAAGTGGTTTTTTATCTGCGTAATACTTGCTAATAGGGATTTTATATTATCTGTTCTTAATAATTGCGGTGCTTGAGTTGTATGTACTCTTGTGTGATCCCACAGTTACCTATTTCTTTGTTTGTTCTTATTGTAACGCCCACTAACACGCCTAGGTGATGGGGTACTGTATCTATTTTATTATGTCCTAGTTAGTTCATGTTACATATTTATCATATGCATGTGCCCACTTACCTTGAAAGATTGTATTCCTTGTGAACCAGTGGCGTTCTTTAGGGTAAACCGCAGAGTAGTCCTGGTAGAGGACGACATATCGTATAGAGACAGTAAATAGCTCCGGATATCCAACGTTATTGTGAGAATGTGTGAGTGATTATTAGATATTTGTTCCAGGTACTGTGATATCTCCAGCGATTAGTTTGCGTGACCCTTCAGGTAGTGTTCGGTTCATGATAGATTGGGCCGTTGCTTGGTAGAAATCAGTTGTAATTGTCATTATAAAATAAAACACTTGTTTACATTTTCTACTTTATTTTTGGTATTGACGTACGTTTCGTCTTTGCTAGAAAGACTTCATCAGAATACGTATTCTGATGAAGTCTTTCTAGCAAAGACGAAACGTACGTCAATACCAAAAATAAAGTAGAAAATGTAAACAAGTGTTTTATTTTATAATGACAAGTGTTCGGTTCGTTCTTCAGTAATAGCTAAGCCTTCCTGGGCCTTTGTCACCCCGAGGTGGTTAGATACAGCCCGTTTTGATAGTAACTTTTCCGGTCGACTCGAATTATGTTAGATCCCCTCTTCAAGGAGATCTCCTGGGCATGCCACAATTACCCTTACCTTACTGTCCATTTAAACTTACCCCTTGTAATGGAAGGTTCAGCACTGATTACCGGAAGTACAGTTGAAGGTGCAAATGCTGGCTATATCCCCTTTTCCTGCATAACTTTAACCCTTTCCGCTGAATCTGAGCGAGTACCGACCTAACAATATGTAGTAATAAGTCATTTAGACCCGGGGCGCTATTGGTTTAACTGGGGTGCTTTGCGAAACACTGCGTAGAGTAGATTACACCACAGGCTGCTGAATATGTTGTCATTTATTGAGAGTTGTTGCTTTGAACATTATTAATAGAAATACGTTATTCTGGTACTCCTGTGTTTCGAATATCTGAACCTCCCGTCACTGTTTCTTTGCTCTCGTTAGGTGTAATTTGGGTTGCCTACACAACGTAACGTCCTATTTGCCTGCCACAAGATGATCACGATAAAAAGGTTAGCGCTCTTTAGATTACTTCGTATAATACCAGATCTTTAAGAGTACACTGTGAACCCCGAGATCTTTTAGAGTACTCCGTAAACCCCCAGATCTTAGAGTACTCCGTAAAATCCCGGATCTCTTAGAGTTCTCCTTAATGTACGGGATAGCTCACTATTGAATCCAAAAATTGCGTATGATTCAGGATCTCAAATTTTCTTTTGGGCAGTTTGAGCCTTCTTAAACTCAACATTGGAAGCATTACCGCTGTGGGATAATGGTCAGTCACAGAATGATGAAGGACATAAGCCCTGCACGGAGACGAAAATTCCAAATCCTTGACGAATAAGTTATCTAGCAAGACTTCGAGGAATTCTGCACTCTGGTTGGTTTATTTATCGATGAATTATTTCCAAGTCGGTATCTGATCTTATGTCTATATTGACGTCACCTGTGAAGAAGTAAACGTATAGAGTTCTTTGACAGAAAGGCGTACACATCTTCGTTAAATTGGTATATATTGACGTCACCTGTGAAGAAGTAAACGTATAGAGTTCTTTGAAAGAAAGGCGTACACATCTTCGTTAAATTGGTATGGGCATGATGATGGTGAGCGGTACAATGCGTCAACGATAATATTTCAGTCGCTCCCCTCGACTATAATGCGAATTGATTTTGAGATTTTGAAGGACCTACGTTCAGAATACTGCTCTGAAATCGAGATTGATTCTAACCTACATAACTACGCCATCATTTTGGTTATAATCACCAGAGTTATAAACGGTTTCACGTGCCGGTAGTCTGAAGAAGCCAGGAACTTGCTATGTTTCAGTGAAAATAACAATATCGAAATTCAAATCAAACTGCTTTAGTACTAGAAGCATTCCATCAGTTCTTCAAAATACTTCTTATATTACACTGAAAAATCGTCATCTGCTACCCACTCGCTGCTCCGCCTATGACATCAAATTCACTATTACGAGCCTCCACAGTTTCACATTCCAGAAACTGAAAGTCCCTAATATAGCCATCTATTAATCTATATGAAATACAGGATACAAAAGTAATGAAGAATGAAAATAAATCAAAATTTTCCAAGAATACACTTTTTTTGAAAACAATATATGCATGACTGGAATGATAGACTCGTATGTAAGCAGAACAATTTTCGCATTATATTCACGGAAAAGGTGAACAAACGAGTAGTTTGTTCACCAATAGAAATGCAGTACTTCATTTCTGAACACTGAGGAAGTCTAAAATCGTTGTATAATAAGCTTTATGTCGTCATTAGTTGTGAGTTAAAATTCATCCGATTTAAAAACAAAATCTTTCTAGATACAACAGATAATTTTTTGAATTTTGATTTAAATAATCGACAACGAATTCATAAAGGTTAATTATCCAGAAAAAGTACGTTTTTTGTCGTCTAGAACACAGGAATCTTGTCTCTTAGAAAATTCAAACGAAGATGTAGAATCAGCAAATAATGAGTATTGTCGATCAGTAGTATAATTTTTTTTTTGGTAGTCAATCATAATAACAAAATAGGGTTGATATATTTCAATCTCTCGAACAGAATCTAAATACAAGTATTCAAAGGATTTGTTAGTCGAAACATAATTTTGATAGATGTCTTTTGAAAGTTTTGTTTCGACCAACCATGTTTTTTGTTCAATTATAATTCGAATATTTATCAAGTACAGAATTATTATTTGCTTGCTTACAAACCGCTAAATTTGGCTGAAGTACGACTAAAAGAGCATTAGTACGGATGCGATCAGAATAAACTACTTTTCTTCGAAATTTTCCATGAAGAATATATTTCGGGTGTTTCAGTAAACAATGCTGGATTTTATTTTCTTAAATATCATACAAAGAAGATTCAATATCTATAAATAAATTTGATTTTTCTTTGAAATTTTCAAAAATGATCAATATTCTTCATTTGTGTTTACACGCCATCTCAGGGATGATTTAATGAAATCATACAAGGATGGTTCAACAATTATCGTGTGTATTTTTGGAATATTTCTCTGGTGTTTCAGTAAACAATGCTGGATTTCATTTGTTTAAATAATAGACAGGGTTGATTCAATATCTATAAATAAGTTTGATTTTTGTTTCAAATTTTTTAAAATGATTAATTAATATTCTTGTATATACATGCCATCTCAGGGATCATGTAATAAAATTAATGTTGTACTATGATTAAACAAGGATGGTTCAACGATTATTGTGTGTATTTTAGGAATATTTCTCGGGTGTTTCAGTAAACAAGGCTGAATTTTATTTCTTTAAATATTATACAGAAAAGATTCAGTATCTATAAATTAATTTGATTCTCCTTTAAAATTTTCTGAAAAGAATTAATATTCTTGACTTGTACATACAAGTCACCTCAAGGATTATTTAATGAAAGCAATTTTGCGATGTGATTTTACAAGGATGGTTCAATAATTATCATGTGTATTTTTGGAATATTTATTGGGTGTTCAAGTTAACAATACTGGGTTCTATTTGTTTAGATATTATAGAGGGTAGATTAAATGTCTATAAATATTTTCCTTTCAAATTTTCTAAAATGATTAATATTCTTGACTTGTATATACACGCCATCTCAGGAATAATTTAATGAAATCAATGTTCCGATATGATTATACAAGGATGGTTCAACAATTATCGTGTGTATTCCAGGAATATTTCTCGTGTGTTTCAGTTAAAAATGCAGGATTCTATTTGTTTAAATACTATACAAAGAAGATTCAATATCTATAAAAAATTTGATTTTTATTTCAAACATCTGAAAAGATTTATGTTTTTGACATATATGTACATTCCACCTCAGGGATCATTGAGAAAATCAATGTTGCGATATGATTATCCAAGGATGTTTCGACAATTATCGTGTGTATTTCAGCAAAATTTTTCGAATGTTTCAATAAACAATGCTAAATTTTTTTTCTTAAATGTTATATATAGAGGATTCAATATCTATGAATATTTTTTATTTTTCTTTCAAATTTTCTGAAATGAATAATAGTCCTGACTTGTATATTTACGCAATCTCAGAAATCATTTAATGAAATGAATGTTGCGATATGATTAAACAGGGATGGTTCAACAGTTATCGTGTGTATTTTAGGAATAATTTTTGGTTGTTGTAATAGAAATGCTATACTTTGTGTAATTTCGTAACACTAAGCGATCCAGTTACTGCAAGGGAAACAATGCTGTATCTTAATTTCTCAAATGTTATACAGGTTTGACTCAACACCTATAAATGAAATTTTTTCTAAATTGATTACTAGGTACTTTTGACGTGTATACTATATACACGTCATCTGAAGGATTATTTAATGAAAGCAATTTTGCGATGTGATTTTATAAGGATGATTCAATAAATTAATCGTCTATATTTTCGAAATATTTCTTGGGTATTTAAGTTAACAATAATGGGTTCTATTTGTTTAAATATTTTAGAGGGTAGATTAAATGTCTATAAATAGTTTCCTATCAAATTTTCTAAAATGATTAATATTCTTGACTTGTATATACACGCCATCTCAGGAATAATTTCATAAAATCAATGTTCCGATATGATTATACAAGGATGGTTCGACAATTATCGTGTGTATTTAAGTAATATTTCTCGTGTATTTCAGTCAAAAATATAGGATTCTATTTGCTTAAATATTATACAAAAAATTTTCAATATCTATAAAAAATTTGATTTCTATTTCAAACATCTGAAAAGATTTATGTTTTTGACTTATATATACATGCCACCTCAGGGAGCATTGAGGAAATCAATGTTGCGATATGATTATCGAAGGGTGTTCCGAAAATTATTGTGTGTATTTTAGCAATATTTATCGGGTAAAACAATGCTAGATTTTTTTTCTTAAATGTTATATATGTAAGATTCAATATCAATGAATATTTTTTATCTTTATTCAAAATTTTTTGAAATGTATAATATTCCTGACTTGTATATAGACGCAATCTCAGAAATCATTTAATGAAATGAATGTTGCGATATGATTAAACAAGGATGATTCAACAATTATCGTGTGTATTTTAGGAATTTGTTCTGGTTGTGTTAATAGAAATGCTATACTTTGAGTAATTTCGTAACACTAAGCGATCCAGTTAGTTAGTGCAAGGGAAATTCTTTATTTTTCAAATTATTTGAATTTTCTTCAAAGAATATCCCTCGGGTGTCTCAATAAACAATGCTGTATCTTAATTTCTCAAATGTTATATAGGTTTGACTCAACACCTATAAATTCAATTTTTTCTAAAATGATTACTACTTACTTTTGACGTGTATACTGTATACACGCCATCTCAAGGATTGTTTAACGAAATCTATGTTGCAATATGATTACACAAGGGTGTCAACAATTATCGTGTGCATTTTTAGGAATATTTCTTGAGTGTTTTAATAGATTTGCGTTTCAAATTAATGATTATTTAGATAGGTTACTAAAAGGAAAGTTTTGGTTATTAGTTTTGACTCATATAAACATAAAACATACCTTTTTGATACTTCAGTATACGATGCTAATATTCTTCTCCAAAATATTATACAAAGACGATTAAACGTCCATAAATTGGATTTCATTTGAAAAATTTCTAAATGATAATATTATTATATGGGGTTCCACACTACAGGAAATTTTCACCTTTGATATTTGATACATGCCATCTCTCGGATGATTCAATAAAATCCATGCAGCAAAATCGATGCTACAATATGTTTATACAAGGGTGGTTCAAGAATTATAATTTGTAAGTCCGTATTATTTTCATTTTCGATTGAGTGCATTTAAAAAACATTTCAAGTTAGTTCTCATTAAGTTTTTTTGATTCTGTAAAATTTTGTCTTTAATTTAAAAAATATCTCTCGGGGTTTTAAAGTTTTTGATTACTTTTTCACCCGTTACATCAAACTATGATAAGGAATTAATTTTTGGAGTTTTCAGTTTTTAGGATGGTTGTTTCTGTTAAAGAAAATTGACTATTACATTATGATTGAAACCGATGTTCACACCTATACCCATACCTATATAGTTTTTTTTGTAATTTGACAGTTATTTTTTGATAAGGGTAATGAGAAAGCTTCATTATCCATGATCGATATGCTGAGTTTTTTGTGAACATGGGTCGCTGAACGAATACATGCTATACAGTAGATGCGAATTTTTTAAACACGTTGAAATTGATTCTACTATTTGAATGTAAGATCGAGAAGTCTAAGAATATTATATTTTATTTGGTTTTTTCTCGAGTTTGGATTTGATTTTAGGGTGAATGTTGTTCAAGTAATTTAGAATTTGATTTGTTGTGTGGATATACCGAGAATTCAAATAAATATCGTCCGCGTATCTATAGCAAACATGTATTTTCAAAGGTAGTTTTGAAATGAATATTTTGTCTTCCATATCGGACATGAAAATACGATATCGTATGTGCAAGAGGTAGACGCAACTGTGAGCCGATGCTAGGCCGGTTCATTGTCCATATATTTTATTATTGCAGTTAAGATGGTTTAATTGCAGACATTGTTCCAGAAGTATGATATAATCAAAGTATATCAAAGGATTAACATAAGATTGTTCAAGAATTTCTGAGTCTAAATTGCAATCAGTTCTCAGGATATTTGGAAATATATTATCTATATTTATTTGCACCCATTATTACATTGTATAATAATTTAGGATTAAAGGATTGAGAATACCTTATCCCAAACAATCAGGATTCCCCACTAAAACCGAAGTTATGTGTGGGTACTCACCTGCTGATCAAGTAGTAATTTATTCTATATAAAAATTTTTGTGCGCTAGTACGCTATAATATAAATGAAACAAAGATTTAGCATGAGGACATTTAACCCAAAACAACTAGTTAAAACAAAGTACGATATTACCGTCCATTATTAGTTATTCAGTTGTGAACGATATTTCTGTCCAGCTCAAGCATATACCTTTTGAAAATTTTCTTTGGGAGATTTATATTATTTATATCACATCTTATACATTTCAGGTAACTAGTTAAAAATATTCTACTACTCCAATATTTATATGTGTGCTGTCCAATATTTTTAGTGACCTGATGTAATAACTATATTCCAAGTATCGTAAAATACTCGTATTTATTTAAAAAAATGTATATTAGACGGTTATTCATTTCCACAAAAATGTGGAACTACTACAACAATTGTTTCACCACGATGTGGCTTCTTCAGGTATTACATTGTACTGTCTGATGTTATTCAGTGTAACCGAGTTTATATACATTTTTAGGTACGTGACCACATAATAGAAGCACAAGTCATAAAAACTCTAGGTGTTTATTGGAGTTTGCCGCTAAAAATGCCATTAAGGAAAAATATTCAGTAATGGAGAATCATCGACATATGTTTGTTCATTCAAAAGGATTTTACGGGCATTATACCTGTTGATTCCAAGAAATTCTAAAAGTGTTAATCTAGAACTTTTGCTTTCAACGTGGATAATTTCATAATTATTGTTGAAATTATTTCTAAATTCCTTAAGATGATTAGTATATGTCGAATGTACAGAATTGTATATATATAACCCCTTTGGTGTTCTTGGACTCGTTTCTTGAATGATCTACCAGTCTGGCCAATGTATACTAAAGGGCAATCTTTGCAAATTAACTTGTAGACTCCGGATTTATTTTCTTTATTTGTACGCTCTTTATTGTTTTTTATGTAGGTACTAAGGTTATTTATTGTCTTAAAAGCCGCGTTATAATTGAAACAACTTTTGAAATATTTAGCAATATTTTCAGATAATCCATTGACATAAGACAACGAAAAATATTTCTGTGTATTGTTCTCTTTTATAATTGGGTACACGAGATTTAATGCCATTTTCTTTTGTTTATTGAATACCATTTTGTCAATGAGAAAGGGATTGTAACCGTTGTTTGACGCTATTTGTTTAATAATATTTAATTCTGTCATAAAGTTTTCTGAATTTAAAGGGACATTCAATAATCTATGCCTAAAACTATTATCTGCTGACATCTTTTGGTTGGTGGGGTGGTTTGAAGTTTTATGTATTGTGATGTCTGTATGTGTTGGTTAGTGATAAATACTAAAATCATGTAAATTATTTAATCTTGTTATAGTGAGGTCAAGAAAATTAATACTTTGATTCTTTTCTTTTTCGATTGTGAATTTGATTTTTGGGTGGAGTTTATTAATGAAATTCGTGAAGATATGTAGTTGTCGGTCGGTGCCTTTGAAACAACAAAAAATGTCATCTATATATCTGTACCAATAAAGAAAATATTTGCTTATAGGATTCAGGTGTATTTTTGATTCCAGATCATCCATGAATATTTCAGCTAAAATTGAACTGAGTGGATTTCCCATTATTAAACCATTGTCAGAAATATAGACGGTTCCGTTAAATTGAAAGTAGTTTTGTTCGAGACATATTTCCAGGCAATTAAGTATATCATTCATTTTGATGGGATTGGTATTATTTTTAATTGATAGTTTTTTTAATTTTCTTGACCTCACTATAACAAGATTAAATAATTTACATGATTTTAGTATTTATCACTAACCAACACATACAGACATCACAATACATAAAACTTCAAACCACCCCACCAACCAAAAGATGTCAGCAGATAATAGTTTTAGGCATAGATTATTGAATGTCCCTTTAAATTCAGAAAACTTTATGACAGAATTAAATATTATTAAACAAATAGCGTCAAACAACGGTTACAATCCCTTTCTCATTGACAAAATGGTATTCAATAAACAAAAGAAAATGGCATTAAATCTCGTGTACCCAATTATAAAAGAGAACAATACACAGAAATATTTTTCGTTGTCTTATGTCAATGGATTATCTGAAAATATTGCTAAATATTTCAAAAGTTGTTTCAATTTTAACGCGGCTTTTAAGACGATTAATAACCTTAGTACCTACATAAAAAACAATAAAGATCGTACAAATAAAGAAAATAAATCCGGAGTCTACAAGTTAACTTGCAAAGATTGCCCTTTAGTATACATTGGCCAGACTGGTAGATCATTCAAGAAACGAGTCCGAGAACACCAAAGGGGTTTTATATACAATTCTGTACATTCGACATATGCTAATCATCTTAAGGAATTTAGGCATAATTTTAACAATAATTATGAAATTATCCACGTTGTAAGCAAAAGTTCTAAATTAACACTTTTAGAATTTCTTGAAATCAACATGTATAATGCCCGTAAAATCCTTTTGAACGAACAAACATATGTCGATCATTCTCCATTACTGAATATTTTTCCTTAATGGCATTTTTAGCAGCAAACTCCAATAAACACCTATAGTTTTTATGACTTGTGCTTCTATTATTTGGTCACGTACCTAAAAATGTATATAAACTCGGTTACACTGAATACCATCAGACAGTACAATGTAATACCTGAAGAAGCCACATCGTGGTGAAACAATTGTTGTAGTAGTACAAACATTTTTGTGGATATAAATTACTGTCTCATATAAATTTTTTTAATTAAAATGAGTTTCCTCCAAGTAAAGACGGAATCTATCAAATATCTTATTTATATATATATATATATATATATATATATATATATATATATATATATATATATATGATCATCATAATATTAAACATGTGTAATTGACGTATATCAAGTTTCTTCCAGTATCTAAATACATAGTTGGAAGGATAATCTTCTTTTTTAAAGTACATTATTTTCAGTACTTTGTTTTGTAATATTTCCATTTTGTAGGTACTAAGTACCACAACTATATATGGCATATTGCTGTCGAGATTGTACCAAGGCGTAATATATTATTTTGAAGTGAGTTGTTTCCTGAATAGACCCAAGATATTTGAATTTATATAGCATGTACCTTTGTGTTTCTGAAAGTTTATTAACATGTGAATCTCACCTCAGATTGGGATCAATCGTTACACCCAGCTACTTAACATGGCTTGCTCCAGTGATCTCCATTGCCTTTTCGTAACTATTAAATGTTAGTTTATCATAACTTTACGGTTTTCATAACTTACGAAGTTCGAAAACTGTGTTTTGTCAACAATTCATGATCAAATAAGTCTTTGATTATATTTATTTGATAGTCCACCCTTATTTTCAGACTTTCCCAATCCTCGGCTGTAAATTATATAGCAGTATCATCAGCGAAGCCAAATATAGAGCTTCGGCACTTCATGTTAAGCAAACTGTTTATATAAAATGAAAACAATAGGGGGCCCAATACCGTACCCTGTGGTATAGCACAACTTACTTCCGCTTTTGTGCTCAGTACATCGTTGACTTTCACGGTGTGCTCAATCAGGTAACTTAGCTTCTGGGGATTACCTTTTATACCCACGCTACTTAGAACTTCTAGAAGTTGGGTGTGGTCAACAGTATCAAAAGCTTTGGCCAGATCTAAAAATACATATATTGCTGGACTTTTATTATTCATGTGATCGTATAGTTTGCCTATATGAGGAGCTATCGCGTCGGTTTTTGACAAGCTCTGTCTTAATCCGTACTGCCTACTAGATATTAAGATCTACTTGTCAACTAATATCATTAGTCTAGATTTCAGCGATTCCTTGAAAACCTTGGCGAAACTTATCAACAGCGAGATGGGCCTATAATTATTGACCATTCAAGGATCTCCTATTTAGTATGGGTGTTATTGCTGACTCCTTGAAAGCACTCGGACAATGGCACGTTTGAAATATTCTATTTATTAGGTCAGTAATTGAGCTGGTTATTACCATTGATATTTTCTTAAGATGTTCAGCCCTGATACCAATATTTGCAGAGGACTTTCCACATTTGAAAGAGTTAATTAAAACCGAAATTTTCTTCTCTTCGACTAGAAAAAAAAAACGAGTTTTTGTTGATGGTTTGTTGGAGGTACGCAGTAGAAGGTTTGATTATTTTTGAAGTAAATCTTTCAAATTTTTTGATTAGTTCAATTGAATTTCTCATTGTTCATATCGGATCGAAATTAGTTAAATTTTTTGAAATGACATTCAATTTCTTTTCTATTTTGTAAGAAAGGCTATTAACAAATGATACTACTGGGCGAATGCGTGCAGCTCTTTTATGGGTTTTTATTGGAGGTAAAGTTTTGATGGACTAGGATCCATAATTAGGAAGTAATTGTTGGATTTTAGTAAAGTAGTAGCTTCAGACAAAGTGATTTTCAATAAGTTTTGAATTTAAGATATCGTTTCAATGGGAATTTCTACGGTATCTTGATTTTCAACTATGTTCATTTTTTTCATGTATTTCGATTTTAGGATAATAACTATGGCATTTGATTCATTGGATTTGGTCATGGTAATACTGAACTTTTTATTTTATCGATTAATTTGTTTTTGAACTACTATTGTCCGTTTGTAGTAGGTCTGTTATGTCTGAGGGCCTTTGAAATTTTTGAGCTATTCTAATATATATATATATATCTGAATATTTTAGGGCAATTCTTGCCACTACCGTAATATCTTGAAACTGCAACCACTAAAAATATATAAACCTTGAATTTCTCTTAGTAAAACTTAGCGATTTCTAGAAATTTGTTTTATTTGTCATGAATATAACACAAGAACGAAAGATGACCGAGTCATTCAGATATCAGTACACTTACCATTTAGTCTACTCAACCCAAATGTACTATTTCAGATAATATAATCGAACAGAATGTTGTTAAATCCTACAATCTAAAAATCAAATGATCTATTGACACTTTCAATTCGAGATAACCATGGAATTTTTTTCGATATAAAAAGTAACAAACTCACCTAAACAAAAATGATTTTCACCACAAATAACTCCAGTAATAATAGCACTAAAAATGCTTCAAAGGAGACCGGTAACTGTTGCCCGTTGAATAATAATGCTATTCTGTATTAGGTAACTGGAACTGGCTAGTCGCGCCGTGTACAAACTAAGTCAAATATATTTTATTTAAAAGTATACAGCAGGTAATGCCAACACACCTGACATAGAAAGTAATATTGATAATGATAAGATAAACGGACTCACATTAGAGACTGCTCGCCAGTTTTACTGCTAAATTTGTGTAATGTCGAAGAACGTTGTTTTCGATCACTTTATTTGCGTATGAAATAAAATGTATTGATAATTTATTGAAACGTTCGCGAGGTAAAATTTTATCGACGGAAACAGATAATTGCCATCCGTTTTGGATTATGGAAAGGAAGTTTTACCTTCGATTTTTCAAATGAATCGGAAAATACTGTATAGTTTGCTTCATTTCCCGTATTGGCAACTCTATCGATTCATTCTGAAAAGAATATGAAATCTCAATATGGAAATCAAGAACATTAATGCATACCTATTTACAGTGAGAGTTAGAGTGTTTAGCAGAATTTATATTAATACATAATATTTGTTTGTATTTAAAATTTCACAATACCTGTAATAAACTCTTCCATTTACCTCTTATATACCACTTATCACCAAATATCTGGAGAAAAATTGCGCATATTTTACACATTAGAAAAGAGAGAATTATGAAGCAGATTAATTGAGTTAAAAAACTTATCGATGAAACAAATTTTATGTGGATATAAGAAATCTGTTATTTTTGGAGAATGATAAAATTTCAACTCAAAATAATTTTTATCGAAGTGGAATTTTTCATTGAAAATTGAGTAGGATTAAAAACAAAAAATAAATAGACAATAAAATATCAATACGGAATTTATCATTTTATAGTAAAAATTCGCAAATTCCTTCGAAATTTTTAATATTTTATTGTACATATTAGGAATTTTATTTCAATTCATAGACATGTTCTGAGCAATATATATCAAAAAGTCAAATTTGAATGAGGTGGATGAAAAATTTTCAAGTTTATTGCAAGATGAAACCAGATATTCATACCAAATTTTATCGATTTCCATCTTGTAGTTTCAGAGAAAAGTTTCGAAAAGTGGACACATCTATGAATTTCTCGGAGGCTGGAAATAAATATATATATGTGTGATATAAATAGTTGGTTATTTATTATAATATTAGATCAAAATATGGAAACAAAATTTGTATGCAATTATGTTTAATTCAATAAACCCTGTCTAATATTACAGACCTGCATTTAATTCTAATATACTCTACATATTACAAATTTCAGGTGAGCACTTAATTACATAGTAGTATATATTTTAATTTCTATTAAATTTTCAGAATTACTCATATTACGCGTCTTATCACATAGAAACTTCTTGCTAACTATGATTTATTCATTTTAGTTTTGGAGTTTTTCCCAAAGAACAATTTTCCTGAAGGATATGTAATTGAGGAACTTTATTTGTAGAAATGTTTTACACAGTAGCTGAGAGAATTGTTCTTTCGGTTTTTGACTCGAGGTATATTTCGTAAATAGCATTTTTATACTGTTTTCTGACAATTGTACTGTCTATTATTGATGACGAATAACCGCTGTTAGCTGATATTTGTTTTATTCAATTCAATTCATGATTAAAATCTTTTGGAGATAAACTAATTGTTTATAATCTTTGTAACATAATATGATGTGCGAATACCTCATGTTGAATTAGAAAAATAATTATCGTTATAATTATTTATATAATGTTATAATTTAAGTAGTTGGGTAGTATAATTTCAATTATTTTATTATGAACCCAATATTTATGTGTAATAAATTAGGGTATTGGAGAAAACTATTGAGTCGTCTACTGGTATATTTAAAGCATACGATTATGTCGTCCACATATCTCTACCAATTAGCATTCTTGCTACTTATCCTACTTTCATTTTCATGAATTGTTTTTCCATAAAAATTTCAGCTAGAAGCGGGTTCTGCTTTAAAATAATTCTGATTTGAGGACATTTTTAGTAAATGAATAATATCTGATTTTATTTTCGTACAGCGTTTATTCTATGAGGGCTATTACATCCTTAGGTGCTACAGTCGGAAATAAATTAATTTCATCGATTGAGACTATTTCTGAGTTTTGGGATGGGATTTCGTTGTCAATAAGTACTTCGGAATTTTTAAATCAAACCTGGAATTAGAATTTATAGATAGCTCTTATGATATTTATATGAAATTTAAAAAGTTTGTATGCCAGTGCTGTGAAAGATGAAACACTGGTCTTATAGTTTTCTTTTTAAGTTTGATGAAGGAATATAATGTTAGTACATGACTGTTCACTGGTTTCTCTGTGATTATAATAACTTACATGTTCGTTTTAATGTTGTTCTCATTTCTTTTCTCAGTGATTCAAAATATATTTTCTTGATTAATCCAATTGTTATCATATTTCCTCATAGATATCTTATGATTATATCCTTCCTCAATGAAGTTAGATGCTACCTATGATAAACATGTTTTTGATGAGCTTTTTAAGATTTTTCATGAGTAGGATAAGGGTCTGAAGATGAGCCTGTAAGAAAGCTTATAAATAAAAAAATTTAAAAATTCTGGAAATTTATTGAATGAACAAACCGAGTTTTCTGTTTATTCTCGTAGTGACCTGGTGGTTTTACGGAAAGTATTGAAAAACTTTATTGTACCCTTTCCTCAAAATTGACACCATATAAATATTGTATGTTTCCAAGTTTTTGGTCAGTTGTTTATGAGCATTCGAAGAAGTTACTAAGCAAGGAAACGCGTAATGTGGAAAATGAATGGAAATCAACATACATGTGAATTTTTTAATTGAATATAAAATGTATTATGTTATTTATTGCTCAAATTAATTTGTGCAACATGAAGAACCTGAATGAATTGTCAGGACATAAACCATTCGTCAGGTAACATAATCAGCTGATGAAGTCAAAATATAATCGACGAAACAGTTGCTGTGTAAAGACTAAATATAAGGGAAAATAAAGTGTTTCACTTTAAAACATACAAAATAATAGATATTAGTAGGAATATTTGCATATTCATTCAAAACATGAAGCTGCTGAAAATTATTTATTCAAGTTAGTTTTCTTATACGTGGGTATTCATATTATTTCTCAAATAGTCTACTGTTTCTTCCATTATTATTTAGTTGCTGATAATTGTTCAGAGCAGTTTTTGGAAGCTATTAAGTTATGCCTACAAAACAAAATGTAGAATCGAAAAATTTTGTGAAACCTCCCATAATAATATTATTATTATAAAACCCAGGAGTTTCAAAATAATACCATATCCATGGTATCATATCACGTAGAAAGAGTTTCATTTTTTGTTATTGAATTTATAATTTCAGGACCATGAACCAAGATACAGAATGTTGCTCAGAGAAATTATCAACTTGAATCTATTTTTTAATTCAAAAAGTTTCAGGGCATCAAAAAGTTCGGATGAAAAATATTGCATGGATTAATTTCTTCAGCTCTTTGTGATAATATTTCAGAATAGAAAAATGTCCGAAGTGTCATTCAATTAGCATAAGCTAACTTGTAAATTTATTTTTCTTAATTATTTCATATATTAATAAGATATGCAATAGGAAAAAAATCTTTCCTTCAATTTCAAAGAACACTTACTTGGGAGAGAAGGGATTTAAAACAAAAAATTATAGGAAAGATTTTCATTAGTGCCTTGCCAGTGTTTCAACCACATCTTAAAATTTTTCTCATCAATACAGAAACACTCTGAGTTACTGTTTGAATCTAGTATAAATGGACTCGTTTAAACTTGTGATTTTTCAATTCAAATTGAATTAGAAAACTGCTTTTTCTATGGCTACATGTGAAAATGAAAAATAGCGCACTATTCACTCACTTCGAAAATGACAAATGTCAGCCTAGAGTTAAAAAGTTAAGCAATGTGAGTGCCTATAGCTCTCAGTTGGAGTCGAAGGGTCCTATGTTCAAGTCTCGTTTAAGTAGGGAAGGAATTTTCTAATAAGACAGGTGTCGACCACCATTCCACTGCTGGGTCGAAAATTAACAGTGTTGAGACGTAAAGAGGCATTAGGACGCAGCAACAAAGCCTATCTGAAACACAACTGAACTCCTAACACCCACAATCTGAAGAATCTTCCGAGGGATCTTCACAGAAGATCTAGGTGTATCAGGATAATATCTCATATCAAGAGTGATTGTGGGTTGAGGGTTAGTACGGTTAGTAACTACTTTTTAGGCAGTTCACAATAAAACTATTTTTTTTCATGGAATTAAATGAAGTTGGATAGCAAATTAACATAACGAAAACTTCACGTACACTCACATATGTCAAGTTATACATGAAAACCCTGAAAACAGTAACTTCAGTTCCATAAGATATGGATACAGAAATTGACAATGATGAGTAATGTTTCCCACGTCCTAAGGGATGAACCATTTAAAATTTTCATTTCTGATCAGCTATAAATAAAAAACTAATGAAAATTTTCTCAAAATTGTGGAATTATGAACAAAGGATGAATCTTAACATTTAAGAATAAAAATCAGTATCATTCAAACGACCACCATGACTGGCTATAGTACCCCATCAGATCAACCCAATTTTTCAGTACATTGTTGATTGTTTGGGGCTCAATCTCATGAATGAAACTTCGATTTCCTGTTTCAAGGAATCAGTCGTTTCTTGATAGTAAGCGTAACACTTATCCTTAACGAATCCCAACAAAAAATATTCCCTCGAGGCGAAAATGAGCTTCATCGCTAAAGATGATTTTTCTGGGAAATTGCTCATCTTCGGCCATGCGATCCTTAGCCAACTGAGTGGAGTAGAAACGCTTCAGATGGTCTCGAGGCTTCACTTCTTGCACTAGTTGAACTTTGTAAGCCTCCATATTGAGATCTTTAGGCAAAATTCTCCTCAAAGAAATGCGAGAGTTTAGTTCTTGAGCACGATGACGAGTTGATGTTGCCACATTCTGGCCTGCAGAAGCAATGTTTCCAGGTGTACTCCCTGGATGAGAACCTGAACGGGTTTTTTTTATCGGCTAACGATCCATTTACCACGAAAAAATTTATCCACAAATTACTGCTAGGGATTTTCATTTCTATTGAATTTTCGATGCATATTCGTAACAGATTGAATAGAAGATTCACCATTTTGGAATGACCTTTATGTAAGAGTAAATCGATCCTGTTCCTTAATGTCAAATATTAAATTTACATTTCCTTCTTTCAAAACACGAATTATAGAAGTGTTTCCCGATTCGAAATAACCACTACTTCAAAATGCTAACTCTAGATTAATTGAGGAGACCGCAAAAGTAATATCACTACTGGAAAAGTCCAAATTTCGAATAAGCTAACAATCATTATTAGTTTTCTTTCTATTATACAATTCCCAAACAGAAGTAATAAAAAAATTCATGTTTTTTTTAGATTGTGCATTAATTTGCAGTCGTATGGAAAATATCGTATATAACTTGCGAGGATTTGACATTTCATACTCGTGAACAACAGCAAGCAACAACATTCACCAACTCGTGTGAAATAGATCACAATCCACACTAGTAATGTGTAATTCTATTGTGTATATCACTTTCTTATTGAAAATTTAAATAGTGATTCGATTTTAAAGTGTTACTATATTTTCAAATCAGTTCAAACTCGTGCACTGAAAAACTTTTAAATAAATGAATGGACTGAACAAAGTGCTTTTTTCCTTTGTTATTCAAATCCCCCATATGAGACCCTGAATGCATGTATATTAATCTCAAAGTCAATCTGCTCTATCACTGAAAATTCATGACTGTTAGTCACATATGACCGCGGCTTCAAAAACCTAATATATTGTTAGTATTTCAACAGATGCTCTTAGATCTTCACAGAAAATCTATCAGAATAATACCAATAATACTATATATATATTGAAAGAGGTTCAACTACATTGTTGAATATTAATTAGGTAGTATTTCATAGGAAAGAATGGAATCAACTCACGTTTATCAATATTTACTTCCTTCACCAGCAGAAGAAATCCTATAAAACATATAGAATTACATATTACTTGTAAGGATTTTCTAAATATAACTCCTCACTTCTTATAGAGTAGGTAAATTACGACTAAATTAATTTTATTGTAAATGTTTATTGGTGAAATTGAGATCAAACTGATAATTATCTCGCTTATATTGTCATTGTACTGGTTACTGAATTAATTGAAAGGTTCATAATATTCATTAAATATAAACAACATTCATATCCAAATTTATGACTACACGCATTATTTTCAAGTGGTCAAAATTAGGTTGACATTACTATGAAGCAAGATAATTATATTCATAAGGAATTTATATATGATATTATATATTAATCTGTTCTGATACTCACCTGATGAGGTCATAGTATGACGAAACAATTGTCGTGTAAATGAATAAAATAGCGAAAGTCAGCAATTGTTTTTCATATATTAATCTGTTACTCCTAGATCTTCTGTGAAGATCCCTCAGAAGCTTTTTCAACTTGTGCGAGTTAGGAGTTCAATTATGTTCTAGTTAGGCTTTGTAATTGTGTGCTTATGTCACCTTAGGTACTGTTCTCAATTTATTGAATGTAATTTTTATTTATGATACATTATTAGTGAGTGTTATCAGAAATTATAGGATTTCACTTTTTAATAATTTGTTAGGTTTGAATAATTTTTAGATGACTTCTGTATATATAGATTGTTCCTTATTCAAATTCCAATTACTTCTATTTCTTGCAACTCGGGTACTGTCACACATTTGATATTTATAAATTGAATACTTCCTGTAAATTCTATTTAAGATTTTCAAAAGGATTTCTGACTATCGTTTAAAGAATTTTCACTCGACTATTGGTTATGTAAAATAAAATAGAAAGGCCTTTTACTTGATAGAAGAAATATAACAAAATTTGAATATCAAAACAAATTATAATATGTTTATCTTCTACAATTTTAATTTCAAAAAATTTTTTATTCAAAAAACTATTAGAATTGAATTAATGTCTAAAACAAGCACCGCTTACATTTAATAGACGTATATAATCAAAACTCAATATATAATGTCAAATAGAATAAATAAACCAACAGATATACAAAAGTCATTAAAATTAATAAATAAATATTTAAAGGAGACAAAATTTTGTTTCTGGTCTCACCTTTAAGAACACCAATTGCCTTTTAAAAACACGAACACAGGACTTCTCAAAGAATATAATTCATTTGAAATATTTAATATATTTAAATATTCGAATAAGTTAATTCAGAAATCTCTCAAAGGATGTACTATATATTCAAAAAACAAATATAATTCTAAGCAATCCCTTCTTCGCTCCTGAATAATATTCCAAATATGAAAATCAAAAAACTAACCTATATCAAATAGCGCACCACGTGTAAATGAATAATGTTTCGAGACACAGATCAACTTTATAATTCAAGATTGATCTATTTTCTAACAGAATGAAAGAACAGCGTGAGTTATTTTTAAGGCTTATTTAAATTCATTGACATTCCATAATGAGATTTATTGAAGCCAAAATATAATTATATATTATATATAAAATAAAATAGACAGGCCTTTTACTTGATAGAAGAAATATAACAAAATTTGAATGACAAAACAAATTAAAATATGTTTATCTTCTACAATTTTGATTTCAAAAAATTTTTTATTCAAAAAACTTTTAGAATTGAATTAATGTCTAAAACAAGCACCGCTTACATTAAATAGACGTATATAATCAAAACTCAATATATAATGTCAAATAGAATAAATAAACCAACAGATATACGAAAGTCATTAAAATTAATAAATAAATATTTAAAGGAGACAAAATTTTGTTTCTGGTCTTACCTTTAAGAACACCAATTGCCTTTCAAAAACATTAACACACTTAAAGGACTTCTCAAAGAATATAATTTATTTGAAATATTTGATATATTTAAATATTCGAATAAGTTAATTCAGAAATCTTTCAAAACATGCACTATATCTTCAAAAAACCAATATA
This sequence comes from Megalocaria dilatata, assembly GCA_034642435.1. Lineage (NCBI taxonomy): Eukaryota > Metazoa > Arthropoda > Insecta > Coleoptera > Coccinellidae > Megalocaria > Megalocaria dilatata. The sequence continues at coordinate 59,152,883 of CM067859.1, read as the reverse complement.
ATTCTAAGCAATCCCTTCTTCGGTCCTGAATAATATTCCAAATATGAAAATCAAAAAACTAACCTATATCAAATAGCGCACCACGTGTAAATGAATAATGTTTCGAGACACAGATCAACTTTATAATTCAAGATTGATCTATTTTCTAACAGAATGAAAGAACAGCGTGAGTTATTTTTAAGGCTTATTTAAATTCATTGACATTCCATAATGAGATTTATTGAAGCCAAAATATAATTATATATTATATATAAAATAAAATAGACAGGCCTTTTACTTGATAGAAGAAATATAACAAAATTTGAATGACAAAACAAATTAAAATATGTTTATCTTCTACAATTTTGATTTCAAAAAATTTTTTATTCAAAAAACTTTTAGAATTGAATTAATGTCTAAAACAAGCACCGCTTACATTTAATAGACGTATATAATCAAAACTCAATATATAATGTCAAATGGAATAAGTAAACCAACAGATATACGAAAGTCATTAAAATAAATAAGTATTTAAAGGAGACAAAATTTTGTTTCTGGTCTTACCTTTAAGAACACCAATTGCCTTTTAAAAACATGAACACACTTAAAGGATTTCTCAAAGAATATAATTTATTTGAAATATTTGATATATTTAAATATTCGAATAAGTTAATTCAGAAATCTTTCAAAACATGCACTATATCTTCAAAATACAAATATAATTCTAAGCACTCCCTTCTTCGGTCCTGACTAATATTCCAAGTATCAAAATCAAACAACTAACCTATATCAACAACTCAACACGTGTAACGAAATGAATGTTTAGAAACACAGATCAACTTTATACTTCAAAACTGATCTATGTTCTAACAAAATCAAAGAACAGTGTAAGTTATTCTGAAGGCTTATGTAAATTCATTGACATTCCATAATGAGATTTATTGAAGCCAAAATATAATTATATATTATATATAAAATAAAATAGAAAGGCCTTTGACTTGATGGAAGAAATATAACAAAATTTGAATATCGAAACAAATTAAAATATGTTTATCTTCTACAATTTTAATTTCAAAAAATTTTTTATTCAAAAAACTTTAGGATTAAATTAATGTCAAAAACAAGCACCGCTTTCATTTAATAGACGTAATAGAGGGTGCTTGTTTTTGACATTAATTCAATTCAAAAATTTTTTTGAATAAAAATTTTTTGAAATTAAAATTGTAGAAGAAAAACATATTTTAATTTGTTTTGATATTCAAATTTTATTGGTTATGTATTTTAAATATGCTTTTTCTTCAAAATGTTAGCCTGTGAGTATAATTATGATTTGAATTATCGATATTTTTGTCTGAATTGATCTAATTTAATTAATTTTTATTTGATTACACTCTTACGAGTCACACGGGTAAATTTTATTAATTTTCATTATCTGAAGTTTCTAATAATGATTATTTATAACTCGTTTACAAGGTGTAGGTCAGAAAATCCAATGACAGTAGATCACTTTTAATTTTTGACTCAACAGTGATGTTACACACTGAGGGTCGTTTTCCTTGATATATAAAAGGGTGTTTATCTCAATATAATAAGCGTAACTGTGTAAATATCCTACTTTCAAAAACAATATAGTTAATTTCAATTTCTAAATGATGAAACTAGTAAAAAATGAAATAATACCTGAGATAAACCTTTTTATAACTCTTAAACCTTACCACTGTCACAATTTACTACATTCTATTCATAATTCCTGGATCTAGTTTCCAACTCAAAAATATATCAAATCATAAAACTAAACTCTCTTTCTCGTTAAAACTTGGGTTTGTGCTCGTCGCACAGAAGAAAAGCCTTTAGTTTCAAACGTATTTTCTGAGGAGATTGATAGAGAAAAAATAACACATTTGAATGAGATCATATATAATGAATTAAATGTTGTCAGGCAATATAAATCACAATATTCACAATTTTTCACAGTCTTTTGAAAAGCAATTAATTTAGAAGGATAATCTGAAATCAAATCAAAGTTATTATTTAAATCAATTTTTGTAAGACTTTGGGACCCTGGGACTGTTAATTTCATTAACTCAAATTGTCGTTCTTAGTTGTAAACAATTGCTATTCGAAGCCGATAGAATGCTATTTATGAAGTTACAGTAAAAAAAAATTCCTGTCTTTTTCGGAACACCTATCCACAAAACCAAATAACGTCTACACGGGGGTATTGGCCTCAGCCCAAAGGCACAACGAGAACAAACACCATATTTTTAGCTCTCTAATTTTCCAGCGGGACTAAACTAAACTATCCAATCACGAACCGATTAGTGACTGTATCACTAGTGCTCAACGGAAACTCCCTCTTTTCCTACTCAAAATTTTCCCACGTCGGCTTTTTCGAAGTTCCCATGGCTTAAAACACCTACGCACGTCTACATCATCCAGATCTTTTGACTTGTCGATTTCTGATCTCGACTTTACTGAGAATTCGAATCCTGTTCAGGTAGAAAAGAAATTTTCTAGTTGGACGGGTATCTGCTACCATTTCACTGTTGGGTCAAAAATTAACAGTGCTGTGACCTAAAGTGGCGCCAGATCGCAGTAACAAAGCCTACACAGAACACAACTGAACTCTTAACTCGCACAAGATAAAAAAACTTTTGAGGGATCTTCACAGAAGATCTAGGAGTATCAGGATAATAATAATAATGAAAAAAATAATAAAATAATAATAATTACCAATCTTAGCCTCGAAGTTCTTTGTATCGTATTTCCTAAAATAATAATCACCAACTTCCGTTCTCAAGACCTCCTGTTAAATTTAAATGAATCTATCCAATGATTAAATACATTTCTACTTTAAGATTATCGCCCGTTATTTTTTGCCACCTGAACGTCGCTTATTGTACGATCCTCAAGTCACCGAGTTTTATTCAATAGAATTATTTAGATCAAAATTTATTTCTCTATTCCTAAGTAAAACATGGGCCCTTTATTACATTACTCTCCTCAATGAAAAAGTCTTGTCATTACATAGCCATAACTTTTCCTCTTTTCATAAATCGGTATGACAGTCCACGAGTCCATTCGCCTTGGTACCTAATAACAACCAATAAAATTAAATGAGGTTCAATCTCACTATAAGTTAAAGTAAGGTGGTATGTTCCGAAAAAATAGAATATCAGTTATAACACAATCATGAATAAAAGTTTCCTAACTAACCTGACATGAAATAATCAACAATTAATTACTGCAGGGATATTCAAAAACGAAACAATTAACTCAATTCAAATTTAGTAATGTTCCACATTAAGTATTCGTATTTTCACTATCAGCGTATCTCACTCTCGGCACGAGCGGAAATACATTCTGCCCAGGTGGTTGGATGGTTAGCGGTGCCTCTAGATTTGAAAATTGCATCTCCTTGAAAATTCATCTCGGTAATAACTTTCTGAAAGTAACTCTTAGGAGTTACAACCGTATATTTAGTTCAATGTTCAATGAAATTGTTTACACAAGAACAAATATCCGTACCACACTGCTCTATGAATAATATAGTCCGTTTGTTGCTTGTTTGAAGTCAAATTCCGCTGAGCGCGCACTAATTTTCGTGCGCACAGCTATTCTTCAGTCCAGTGACGTAGAGTAGGACTATCAGCAAGGTCGAGTCTTCAAATCCATCACATCAATATTCAAGTTTATAACTCCTACGTATTCTTCTTTTCTTTTAAAGCATATCGCCTGTTTCTAATCAGGGCAAATACTGTCCAATCACGTGAATTTTACTAGGTTTTCATATTGGCATACGAGCATAGCTCTTTCACCAAATGACTACTCATCAGCCTCCACAGTCCACCCCAAGAGCTAGAAAGTGTGATAAAGATTACGCCATATCATCGCGCGAAGCGAGAATCCCTCTGAAGAGATGAACCCACCAGCTTCCAGTTTGGGCCCCGAATCGAAAGCCAGAACCGTCGGACTGGTAGCAGCGAAGCCCATTCAACCTCTACAGGCTCTGCAGGTCAGTATCCGAGTTGGTTTGTGACGCAACTCACCCGCCGGAAGGAATTCTTATCCAAGTATCCGAACGCTGTCCCATGAACTGAGATAATCTTAAGATTGATGACTTCTATTGCTGGTACGGGCACCGTCTAACGGCCTGTACGTCCTGACTCACCCACCCCATGTGAAGTCATTTGATTTATCCTGGCGTCATGTACTAACGGCATAGCCATTTCGTCGAGATCCACAAACCCTAAACGGTTACGCCTTGATCCGGGGCCAGGACAAGCCGGTCGAATCGTCAAGTCTCGTTAAACCCCGAGTTATTTCATGAGAATATTCCGAACATGGGGGTCTGCGAACAGATAAATGAAATACCTCCCTAGTCCAGCATGCGGACTTTCAACTACTGCCCCCTCGAGTCCAACACCTGGGGGCAATCCACCCCCCCCCCCGAGGTAACGCAGTATTCTACATAACGCACTCAGCCATTACACTGCAATTTATACTGCAATAGGGTAGAGTACTGTCCAATCACGTGAATTCTACCAGAAAAGTTATTGGCTATTTGAGGGAGACCTCTTTTCCAAGTGACTACCAAACAGTCTCCACAGTCCACCCCTAGAGGTAGAAAGTGTGATAAGGATTACGCCATATCATCGCGCGTGGCGAGAACCCCTCCGAAAAGATGAACCCACCAGCTTCCAGTTTCGGCCCCGACTCGAAAGCCAGAACCGTCTGACTGGTAACAGCGAAGCACTATCCAACCCCTACTGGCTCAGCAGGTCAGTACCCAAGTTGGTTTGAGACGCAACTCACCCGCCGGAGGGAATTCTTATCCATCCACCCGAACGCAGTCCCATGAACTAAGATGAACTCAAGATTGACGACTACAACTGATCCTGGTAAGAGCACCGTCTAACGGCCTGTTACCTGACTCACCGAACCTATGTGAAGTCATTTAATTGATCCTGGCGTCAAGCACTAACGGCTAAGCCATTTCGTCGAGATCCACAAACCCTAAAAAGTTACGCATTGATCCGGGGCCAGGACAGGCCGATCGAACCGTCAAGTACCGTTAAACCCCGAGTCGTTTCATGAGAATATCCCGAACATAGGGGTCTGCGAACAGATAAATGAAATACCCCCTTAATCCAGCATGCGGACTTTCAACCACTGCCCCTTGAGTCCAACACCAATGGGGTGGCCAGGTGGTACAAGTAACACCTGTGGGCAAACCACCTCCCCGAGGTAACGCAGTATGCTACATAACGCACTCGGCCATTACACAGAATCCGGAGATTCATACTGCGATAGGGTAGAGTACGCTGGTTTTAAGGGTGAAGCCCTGTGCTGCGACAGACTCCCTTGTCACTGAGTTAATCAACCGGCTCATCCCTCCATTTCACCTGAGTAAAACTAGGGTCCCATTCGGAGATCTTCCACTATACAGGTCCAGTGACTGGCGCGAAATGGCATTTCGTTAGACACCAAGACTTAACCCTCCATTTCGCCGGGACGAAACTAGGGTTCTAGTCAAGAGAGCGCCCCATCACGTCAAGATCTAATGCCTGGGGGGCGAGTACTGTCCAATCAGTAATATCTTATTCAGGAACGTTTTTTTTTTTTTTTTAACGCAGTATTCTACATAACGCACTCAGCCATTACACAGAATCCGGAGATTTATACTGCAATAGGGTAGAGTACTGTCCAATCAGGTGAATTCTACCAGAATAGTTATTGGCTATTTGAGGAAGGCCTCTTTTCCAAGTGCCTACCAAGCAGTCTCCACAGTCCACCCCTAGAGGTAGAAAGTGTGATAAGGATTACGCCATAGCATCGCGCGTGGCGAGAACCCCTCCGAAGAGATGAACCCACCAGCTTCCAGTTTGGGCCCCGACTCGAAAGCCAGAACCGTCTGACTGGTAGCAGCGAAGCACTATCCAACCTCTACTGGCTCAGCAGGTCAGTACCCGAGTTGGTTTAAGACGCAACTCACCCGCCGGAGGGAATTCTTATCCATCCACCCGAACGCAGTCCCATGAACTAAGATAAACTCAAGATTGACGACTACAATTGATCCTGGTACGAGCACCGTCTAGCGGACTATACGTCCTGACCCACCGAACCCATGTGAAGTCATTTGATTGATCCTGGCGTCAAGCACTAACGGCTAAGCCATTTCGTCGAGATCAACAAACCCTAAATTGTTACGCACAGATCCAGGGGCCAGGACAGGCTGGTCGAACCGTCAAGTCCCGTTAAACCCCGAGTCGTTTCATGAGAATATCCCGAAAATGGGGGTCTGCGAACAGATAAATGAAATACCTCCCTAGTCCAGCATGCGGACTTTCAACCACTGCCCCCTCGAGTCCAACACCAATTGGGGTGGCCAGGTGGTACAAGTAACATCTGTAGGCAAGACCACCCCCCCGAGGTAACGCAGTATGCTACATAACGCACTCGGCCATTACACAGAATCCGGAGATTTATACTGCGATAGGGTAGAGTACGCCAGTTTTAAGGGAGAAGCCCTGTGCTGCGACAGACTTCCTTGTCACTGAGTTAATCAACCGGCTCAGCCCTCCATTTCACCTGAGTAAAACTAGGGCCCTATTCGGAGATCTTCCACCATACAGGTCCAGTGACTGGCGCGACATGGCATTACGTTAGACACCAAGACTTAACCCTCCAATTCGCCGGGACGAATCTAGGGTCCTAGTCAAGAGAGCGCCCCCATCACGTCAAGATCTAATGCCTGGGGGGCGGTACTGTCCAATCAGTAATATCTTATTCAGGAACGTTTTCTATATTCACTTCCTCTCATTCTGTGGAGTCATCTTCAGGACCTCCTCTTCATTATCTCGCCTCCTTCCAATATGTTTATTCTTGGAACTGGGCTATGATCACAGCAAACTTCCTCATCATACAACATCTCGTCATTTCAAATTTCAGTTCATATTCGGGAAACCAGGACAAAAGTATATTACACTCACTGAGGGAAATTTGTGAAAAAGTAAATCTCTTCATTTCGTCATATGGTATCGTCATTATATTCTGAATTGGTATAAACTGATTGATTCAGTTAACTCCACCGTATGTCCTTCATAAAATTATACAAATTCAGACTCAGTTTCTGGGTTCATCTTATTTTTCTTCATCTCCATTGCCTCGGACTCTTTACAGGAAGAAATAATACTAATATTCTCCAAATTCTTCCATCTGGTCAGCAGGTAACACCGGTGCATCTATCGTCCTTCTCGTCTTCACTTCTACAGCTTCATCATGATTCCATATTTTCTTTTCTGTACTTATTTCAGTGACTGCAGTGGAATTATCTCACAATACTCAGTTCCCAAGGCCTCCTGTGAATTTTAAATGAATCTGTCCATTGATTAATACATTGTTACTTTGAGATTCTTACCCGTTGTTTATGCAACCTGAATGTCGCTTGTCGGTTACGATCCTCAAGTCACCGAGTTTTATTTAGTTGATTTCTGTAGATCCAAATTTATTTCTCTATTCCTAAGTAAAACATAGGCCCTTTATTACATTACTCTCCCCAAAGACAAAAATGTTTTGTCATTACATAGCCATAACTTTTTGTTATCACATACTTACTTTATAAAACTCTCTTTCTGGAAAGAACTTGGGTTCGTGCTCGTCACACGAAGGACAAATTTTTTTGTTTCAAAAGTATTTACTGAGGAGATGGATAGAGCAAAAATAACTCATTTAAATGAGATATCACATATAATGAATGTTGTCAGTCGATATAAATTGGAATATTCTGAGTCTTTTGAAAATCAATTAATGTAAAACGATATTCTAAAATCAAGTCATAGTTATTACTCAAATCAATTTTTGAGAGACTTCATGACCCTGTACTCTTAATTTTATTAGGTCATATTGTCGTTCTTAGTTGTAAACAATTTCCATTTAAAGCCGATAGCCGGAAGTTCATGAAGTAAGAAATAAAAACATCTTACTTTTTTCGGGACACCTATTCACAAAACCAGATACCGTGTTCAAAAGCTGAACCCTCTACACGGGGGTATTGGCCTCAGCCCAAAGGCACAACACTCCTTCAAGAACAAACACTATATTTTTAGCTCTCTAATTTTCCAGCGGGATTAAACTAAACTATCCAACCATGAATCGATTAGTGACTGTCTGTCACTAGAGTTCAACGATCACTCTCTTTTTTCCAACTTGTTGACTTTTCTCCTACTCAAAATTTTCCAACGTTGGCTTTTTCGAAGTTCCCATCGCTTAAAAAATCAACACACTTCCAAACCATCCAGATTTTTTGTCTTCTCGGTTTTTTTCTCAAATTTACTTACAATTCCCAATCTTAGCATGGAGATCCTTTGTGTCGTCTGCACTAAAATCATAATCGCTAACTTCCGTTCTCAAGACAGGAGGTCTTCAGACAACTGAAGACCTAACAGTGGTACAGAGGTGTTTAAACACTGTTAGGTCTTCAGTTGTCTGATGATGGGATAGTTCATTTCCCGAAACTCGGGTCACAAGAAAATGTGTAATATATCTTTTTATTGACAGTAAAACATAGTAATTTCTACAATTTGTTTTAATTATGATCAACTACCAAATACTAGCGGCTGAAACAATTCAGTATCTAAAACATAGGCCCTTTATTACAGTGGCTGTATATAACATATACAGTACTATTCCAATTTTTCCAATTTTTTCGGCCTGATGAATGAAAGTTTTAGACCTTCTATTCTAATAAAAATAAAATAGAAAGGCCTTTTACTTGATAGAAGAAATATAACAAAATTTGAATATTAAAACAAATTAATATATGTTTATCTTCTACAATTTTAATTTAAAAAATTTTTATTCAAAAAACTTTTAGAATTAAATTTATGTCTAAAACAAGCACCGCTTATATTTAATAGACGTATATAATCTAAACTCAATATACAATGTCAAATGGAATAAATAAACCAAAAGATATACGAAAGTCCCTAAAATTAATAAATAAATATTTAAAGGAGACAAAATTTGTTTCTGGTCTTGTCTTCAAAACACCATTTGCATCTTAAAAACATGAACACACTTAAAGGACCTCTCAAAGAATATAATTTATTTGAAATGTTTAATATATTTAAATATTCGAATAAGTAAATTCAGAAATCTCTCAAAGCAAATTTTGTTATATTTCTTCTATCAAGTAAAAGGCCTTTCTATTTTATTTTATATATAATATATAATTATATTTTGGCTTCAATAAATCTCATTATGCAGTGTCAATGAATTTAGGTAAGCCTTAAAAATAACTCACACTGTTCTTTGATTCTGTTAGAGCATAATTTGAAATAAGGTTATTCTGATTTTCACAAATTTTTATTGTTAAACTCACAACAATTGTTTCGCTATCACAGTAGCATCATCAGGTAAGATCACATTTTGAATAACTAAGCTTGTTTCCGAAATCCGTGGCTATTTATATTACAGTAACTACAATAAATTTTTATTAGGCACTAAAACCCAAAAAAGGGTCCCTGCAAATTCCAGCTTATCTGAATATATTTAACAGAGGTGAGCTATTTAAATCTATTTGTTCGTTAAGTAATATTAAATAGCTCACCTCTGTTAAATATATTCAGATAAGCTGGAATTTGCAGGGACCCTTTTTTGGGTTTTAGTGCCTAATAAAAATTTATTGTAGTTACTGTAATATAAATAGCCACGGATTTCGGAAACAAGCTTAGTTATTCAAAATGTGATCTTACCTGATGATGCTACTGTGATAGCGAAACAATTGTTGTGAGTTTAACAATAAAAATTTGTGAAAATCAGAATAACCTTATTTCAAATTATTTAATATGGATTTTCACCAAGTAAGGACTGATACAATTCAATATGTTAGAGCATAGATAAATCTTGAATTATAAAGATGATCTATATCTCGAAACATTATTCATTTACACGTGTTGAGTGGTTTGGTATAGGTTAGTTTTTTGATTTTGATATTTTTAATATATTTCAGGACTGAAGACGGAATTGCTTTAAACTATATTTGTTTTTTGAAGATATAGTGCATGCTTTGAGAGATTTCTGAATTTACTTATTCGAATATTTAAATATATTAAATATTTCAAATAAATTATATTCTTTGAGAGGTCCTTTAAGTGTGTTCATGTTTTTAAGATGCAAATGGTGTTTTGAAGACAAGACCAGAAACAAATTTTGTCTCCTTTAAATATTTATTTATTAATTTTAGGGACTTTCGTATATCTTTTGGTTTATTTATTCCATTTGACATTGTATATTGAGTTTAGATTATATACGTCTATTAAATATAAGCGGTGCTTGTTTTAGACATAAATTTAATTCTAAAAGTTTTTTGAATAAAAATTTTTTAAATTAAAATTGTAGAAGATAAACATATATTAATTTGTTTTAATATTCAAACCTTCTATTCTTTTTAAATTTTTCATATAATCAGTGTGAAACTGTATATTAAAGGAAATAATAATTAATTTATATTTAAAATTATACAGGATATCGATGTGAATGCACTATCGCTCATACTGTTATTTATTATCAGATGGAATGAATATTATGTTGATTGCTCATTAAAGAGTTCTTTCCGATGCTCTATAATATTTTGAGAAAACTATGGCACATTGAAGACTTTTGATCCAGATTTATTCGGTTAATATTGCAAAAAAGTTCAAGTTAATCCCACTGTATCACTTCTATCTTCAACCCTCTAATTTTGGACAAGAAAAAAGGATAACTAAAATGATAACTTGTTGAACCATATACTTCTCTTTTCTGTATAAATTTCTGAAAATTTATTTGTAAAGGATCTCTTCTCATTTTCTAGCAATATTGTGGATAGCCTGTAGAGTAACATCAGATTTAAAAAAAAACAAAGAGAAAAACACCACAACTCGTTAATTTCTGAATTGAGCAATAAGCATTTTCGAAATTTTTTATTTCCAATACACCTACATAACATGAAAAATAGTGAAAAGCACTGACGTGATGTGGGAAGCTTTTAGGCGCTTTTTCAAAACTCAAATTCTAAAAAAGGTGAAATCTCCTGACTTCACTGAATCACCTATGGTCCTCACGAAATTATTTTACATCGAAATGCTGAATTCAAACTATATCATGGGACTGTTACAATGGATTCTGTGGCACTTAGTGCTGCTCCGCTCAAGAAATTGTTTTGAATCTTCTGATCAAAGGAGATTCATAAAAGCTTGCGGGAACATGTGCATTATCATTCTCCTTCTGAACACGGAATTTAGATTAGTAGTTTGAATAATGTCAACAAAAATGAGAGAAATTATTATTATTTGTCCGCCAGTGAATTCCTTGAAAGTGAATCCACACAATGTACACAATTGTTACACTATATTGGAGAAGAATGTTTTCGAATATATGCGACGTTCCCATTTGAAGAAGATGAGAAGAAGAAACTGTCGAAACTAATCGAAAACTTTGAAAAACATTTTCTACCAACGGAAAATCTTGCTTATGAAAGGTACAATTTTTTTTCAAGTAGACAACAAAGTGGCCAATAAATGAAAAATTTTGTAACAAGTTTTAAAGAAGCATCGATGAAATGTAAATTGGGAAGCTTAACAAAAATTGTCTTTATCTGTGGTATGCTGAACACCTGTACAAGAGAGAAATTACTACAGGAATATAAAGACGACAAAATGAATCTAGAAGAAGCTATCCACATATGTCAGATAATAGAATCGTCCAAACAAAGAAGTGGGGCAATTCAAGGTCAAAAATAACATTTCTCCAGTTGCAGTTGTAATAAAAAGAAGACCAGAAGAGTGAATAACGTCGAACAAGAAGTCAACGAAGTGATACAAGTTTCAGGTACAGACAATTCCAATTTATTTTTTATTGGAATTGTGGAAAGAATAAATTTAATAAGGGATGAATGGATTACAGAAATGAAACTTAATGATAGAATAGTTAATTTCAAAGTAGGAGCCATGGTTAATGTTTTACCATATCAGATGTTTAGAAAATTGAATTTGAATGAGTCGTTAATAGAAAAAACTAATCAAAAATTAGCTTCATATACGAGTGATTTTTTGTATGTAAAAGGAACATATAAATTGTGATGTCAAAAACGTAATCATGTATTTGACATAATGTTTTACATTGTGAACAATAAATAATACCCAATCAATATTAGGTTTAATAGATTGTGAAAAATTCAATTCATTCAAAAGAGTTGATAAAATAGGCAACAAAAATTATTATCAACCTAGGATAGCTAGAGATGTAAATAAAAAATTAGAAAAAACTCGTCTCATATAAGAAGAATACCATAATAAATGCGTTAAAAACTTGCCAGAAATTCCTCTAAACACAATAGTATATGTACAGATCAAACCAAAATTAAGTTGGACCCCTGGTATTGTAATAGAAAAGTTAAGAGAACTGGACAGTGGTGGAAAACTTTACAGAAATAGAAAATTTATAAATATTGTACCATGTGATATAATTTCTGAAAAGGTAGAACACCAATCGCCAGTTAATTCACAAGAAAATGTAAAGTATATAAATTATATAGAGATAGAAAATAAGAATAACTTGGAGAACACACAAAAAAATAGAAACTGGAATATTAATGAAAGTATAAAAAGAAAATTTAATTCTGAAATGTAGGAATTTCTGGGTTGAAATCAGTTCCAGTAATGAGTTGCTAAGCCAAAGAAAAACCACATCAGGAAGGACGGTCAGGCATCCAAGAAAACTAGATCATTATTGTATATTTATAAATAATTGACTAGATATTTGTTGTAACGGAAGATGTTAGGATATTAGTTGAACGCACCTGTACTTTATCTAATTTATATTCTATGAACCTATGACAGGGAAGCAACAACATAACCTTCCTACAACAGTTGTAATATAGATACACGTGTAAGTAAAATGTAAAATAAAAATTTTGCGCGTTAACGAACTTTACTGAGACATTCATGTCGCAAAACCACTCTGAAAGTTTTCAATGCTTTAGCTCCCCGTTCGATACGTAAGAGTGTTTTGGACGAATCGAATCATCTGGACGGGCCGGACCGATTTACTTTCGACTCTTTTTGGATTCTTCATCAGTTACTTCAATCTAGTCGGTTGGAACTATTTTCGGTCCAAAATTCGAATATAACAGATACTTGGGCAAATTAATAGTACGCTGTTCCTTGAACAAGCGCGCAAAATTCATGATATTTTGAAACTCATGGATAAATTTTGCACAAGTCTAGTTCAGAAGAAAATTGGACATATTCTACTGATTTGAATATCAAAACAAATTGAATATGTTAGTCTTCCACAATTTTAATTTCGGAAAAATTTTATTCAAAAAACTTTTAGAATAATATTAGTGTCTAAAATAAGCACCGCTTACGTTTAATAGACGTATATAATCAATACTTAATATATAATGTCGAATGAAATAGATAAACCAACAGATATACGAAAGTCATTAAAATTAATAAATATTTAAAGGAGACAAAATTTTGTTTCTGATCTTACCTTTAAGAACACCAATTGCCTTTTAAAAACATGAACACACCTTAAGGAAATCTTAAAGAATATAATTTATTTGAAATATTTAATATATTTAAATATTCGAATAAGTTAATTCAGAAATCTCTCAAACATGCACTATATCTTCAAAAAACAAATATAATTCTAAGTAATCCCTTCATCGGTCCTAGATAATATTCTAAATATCAAAATAAAAAAACTACACCTATATCACAACGCACACGTGCTAAGAATGAATGCTTCGAAAACAGACCAACTTTAGAATTCAAGATTGATCTATCTTGATCAATCTTGAAATAATGACTTTCGTATATCTGTTGATTTATTTATTCCATTTGACATTATATATTGAGTTTTGATTATAAACGTCTTTCAAACGTAAGCGGTGCCTATTTTAGACATTCATTTAATTCTAAAATAAAATAGAAAGGCTTTTACTTGATAGAAGAAATTTAACAAAATTTGAATATCAAAACAAATTACATTCACACGTGGTACGTTGTTTGATATAGGTTAGTTTTTTGATTTTGATATTTTGAATATATTTCAGGACTGAAGACGGAATTGCTTAAAATTATATTTGTTTTTTGAATATATAGTACATGCTTTGAGAGATTTCTGAATTAACTTATTCGAATATTTAAATATATTAAATATTTCAAATAAACTATATTCTTTGAGAAGTCCTGTGTTCATGTTTTTAAAAGGCAATTGGTGTTCTTAAAGGTAAGACCAGAAACAAAACTTTGTCTCCTTTAAATATTTATTTATTAATTTTAATGACTTTCGTATATCTTTCGGTTTATTTATTCCATTTGACATTATATATTGAGTTTTGATTATATACGTCTATTAAATGTAAGCGGTGCTTGTTTTAGACATTAATTTAATTCTAAAAGTTTGTTGAATAAAAATTTTTTGAAATTAAAATTGTAGAAGATAAACATATTTTAATTTGTTTTGATACTCAAATTTTAATTCTGAAAGTTTTTTGAATAAAATTTTTTTGAAATTAAAATTGTAGAAGACTAACATATTTAATTTGTTTTGATATTCAAATTTTGTTATATTTCTTCTATCAAGTAAAAAGCCTTTTTCTATTTTATTCTACTGATGAAAATGGATGGCATCAGTAGAGTGGTACAACATTTCATTACGCTTTATTTGTGAGAAATTACTGTATATATTCTTTATTTTGAAAAGTTTACACTTCAATCGAACGAAATTCTGAAAAATAGATTGGATGAAGAGGTGTTGTTGAATAGCCGCCAGTGTTTGGAACTTTCACCCTGAAATTATTTTCAAATATAAAGTATAATCAATAGAACCGAAGTACATTCTGTCAAGAAAGTACCGGGAATTATCGATTTGAATCTGGCGGGGCAATGAGGCATGTAAAAAATTTTTTCCTAGGTTGGTCCTTAATAACTATGCCAAGCTTGAGCGGGATCTGTCAACTAGTGTGTTTGCAACAGCTGATTAGGTCAGTCGATGTCAGAGTGCGTGCCGATTTTTACTATGGGTGATTACGTTGAGCAAAGAATTTGTTTAAAGTTTTGTGTTGCAAATGAATTTTCGTGTGCCGATGCATTGAAAATGTTGTAAAAGGCCTTTGGTGATAATGCTCTATCGAAAACTCGTGCATATCAGTGGTACAGAGCCTTCAAGGACGGTCGTGAAATGGTCGCCCATCGACGGCTTCGATCGAAGATAACGTCGATAAAATTAAGGAAAGGGTGCTGGAAAACCGTCGTACCAGCTTGAGAGAGATAGCACATGATCTTAAGATATTCCACGAGTCCGCACGTACGATTTTGATTGATATTTTAGGCATGAGAAAGGTGGCCGCACGACTCGTACCGAAAGAACTGAATTTTCTTCAAAAACGTCATCGCGAACAGGTTGCTTCAGACATGCTGGATCGCTGTAATTCCGATTCTACATTCATGGAACGCATTATTACTGGTGATGAGACCTGGGTCTACGAGTACGATATGCAAACAAGCCAGCAATCATCGGAATGGGTGGCAAAAAATGAGCCGAAACCGAAAAAATCACGCCAAAGCCGCTCGAAAATGAAGGTGATGCTAATTGTTTTCTTC
This sequence comes from Megalocaria dilatata, assembly GCA_034642435.1. Classification (NCBI taxonomy): domain Eukaryota; kingdom Metazoa; phylum Arthropoda; class Insecta; order Coleoptera; family Coccinellidae; genus Megalocaria; species Megalocaria dilatata. The sequence goes on along the minus strand of CM067859.1, from coordinate 59,137,248 downwards.
GATATCCGTGGCGTGGTGCATTACGAATTCGTTCCAGAGGGTCAGACGGTAAACAAGGAGTATTACCTAGGCGTTATGAAACGTTTGCGTGAGCGCATCCGTAAGAAGCGGCCAAATTTGTGGGCGAACAACACATGGATTTTGCATGACGATAACGCGCCTTCTCACCGAGCTACGATTGTGACTGACTTTCTCCCCAAAAACTCAACAAACGTGCTTCGGCAACCACCGTATTCGCCGGATTTGGCTCCCTGCGACTTTTTCCTCTTCCCAAAACTAAAATTGCCTCTTCGTGGCACCCGTTTTGAGTCGATTGAAGCCATAAAACAAAATTCGGCGCGAGAGCTAAAGTCCATCCCGGGAAGCGCCTATAAAAAATGTTTCGATAATTGGAAGTGCCAATGGCATAGATGTGTTGGAGCAAATGGAGCCTATTTTGAAGGCGACCCAATAAATTTTGACGATTAAATGTAAAAATGTTGTTTTAATTGAAAATTCCCGGTACTTTCTTGACAGAGTAGTATATCTACGTTTTAGAAGAAATAATATTATCGAACATTAAACTTGAGCTGAAACTAATAAAAATTCGGAGAATATTTTTATCACGGGTTCTGTTATTGCCAACAAAAATATGGAAAATAATTTTAATTTTTATTTCTTGCTTATTTTGTGACGAAAGTACTCATCAGTATTGAATTGCCATTAGAAATCATATTGAGAATTAACAACTTCACAAGTGAACCACGTTGTGAATCACCTACTATACTGCACTGTGCTCACATATATCACCCTATATGATCCTATATATTCTCAGGAGTTCCATATTCTTGAATAAAATTCATCTAATTTACTAGTTCTACGCAATGTGAATTGAAGAAATTATTGGAATATGATCACTTAAATGCTCGCTTAGAAGTATTGTCAAAAGTTTTTGTCGCTAATTTTAGCATAAATGTCCTATATAATCACGCGGAGTTGAATGACATCTGCACTTTTATTTCTCTACGAGCTTCATTTTGACAGTTTATCCAAAACGTGTTTGGGATTTTTACAATGGATTGAAATATGGAAAGATAAATTTGTCGTTAATTTTGCATTACAAATGAAATTCCATATGGGCATGAAATGTGAAGCATAAGGTGAATCGACTTGATTGAAAACACGTCTGTAATAGTGGAACAGTAAATTTAAAAGATGTGTTGGAACATTTGTTCTACTCTGTCTGGCCGTCAGCGTCTTCAACAAAACTTAACATAGCTGAAGTGAAAGTAGCAGTGACAGAAAATAATCACTTTATAACGATATGCATAATAAATGTTATAGAACTACCGTATTCTCCTGATAAGGCAGAGGTTAATTTCATTATGTCCCAAAAGTTAAGGTAACAAACCCAGACACCCGTTTTCAGTCGATTAAAGATATAAAAGATGTTCCTTTCGTTTCATTTATTCAATTTCTGAAAATGTATAAAAAAAACTTTTGGATGGTTTGGATTAATTTCTTCATAAAATGTTCGTTTGTACTCCAACTAGGTCCCTCTACTTTCTGGAATGCAAAGCTCTATAGTATTGGAAGAAGTTGACTATTATACCTATTCCAATGTTAATTGTATCTTTGACGGAGAGATGGCGCACTTTTCAATTATTATGCATGATGCATTGGTGCATTGATAAATTTTTTATTATTATCCTGATATTCCTAGATCTTCTGTGAAGATCCCTCAATTTGTAAATATCTCGCCATATTAGTAATTCAGTATCAGACACGATTCTTGTATTACGTGAGTTGCAAAGGTAGTTAATTTCTAGTTTTACCATACCTTTCTTATAAAGAAAAAGTGCATATCTATGATTTCATTCAAAAGCGGACAATTTCAGTGTCTTTCTTATTTCTGAAATTTCAATTTTAAAGCTTGAATTCTTCCGAGAAAAGTGTGGACGAAATCATTTCAGAATTTTTATAGCGCTCGTACATTCACTATTGAAGAACTTTCACTAATTCAGAACTCCATAAAATTTTAATCTGAATTTTTCCATTTAAATGGAAACGCCATTGTTATATTTTTGTGCAAAGACTAATGTCATCTCCAGAAGAACTTTTTTTCTGGTAATTTTACTACATTGTTGATTCTTCAAAACACAACTTTCATCCTCATTTTGATATAGATAGATCCCTACAAATTTCTTGCTGAATCTAATGAAACATGAGAATTCGACAACTCATAAGCACACCGAATAGAATTTGAATTAGTAGGAAATCTCAATATTGAAGAGAAACTTCATTCATTGTATTGGCTTAATATTCAGAAATACAATTAAAAAGTCAGACAAAATAGGCGTTCCATTTCACAAATTATATATATCAACGATGAAAGTGACACATGTGAAAATCCTGGAATTTTTCGTGAGTTGTTTAATTTTCCTACAGAACTCGATTGAGTATAAGCTGAATATTTAAAGAAAAATACACTTTTCAAAGGCACTGCAAGAAAAATTAACTATTATTTCGTTGACTGCATGCTTGAGATATTTCAAGAGAGAATATTTTCCGAAATAATGACAGTTCCGTTTTTATCAATTATGGCTGATACAACAATAGATGTTTCCGAAAATCTTAATTGGCTTCAATCTTTCGGTATATACAAAGTGGAAAATTTTTAGAGTTATTCAAACTTAATACGAATATAATGTATGAAAATGTTCGAAAACTTCCTCATCCTGTTGTGGTAAATTTCACGGAACAACTTATAGCTCAACGAAGGAGCAGCTTTTATGAATGGAAAACACTTAGGTGTTGAAGCAGAAATGAAAAAAAATCCATTTCGCGCATTTCATACATTGCTATGCAAACTAATTACATTAAATTGTAACACACTCATGGTCGTTTCCCTTGATATGTAAGGCTTTTACTCTCAATTTAATAAGGGTAACTGTGTGAAACTTTTTATACTACTACTTTAAAAAAAATAGTTTTTTTTTTCATTCTAAATAATGAAACAAAAAAAACGAAATAGTACCCAATATAAAGCTTTTTCTAACTATTAACCCTCACCACTGTTACCATGTACTACATTCTATTCATAATTCCTGGATCTAGTTCCCAATGTGAAAATATATCAGATACTTACTTTACTAAACTCTCTTTTTAGGAAGAACTCTGGTTCGTGCCCGTAGCATGAAGAACAAGTCTTTTGTTCCTTAATTATATTCTGAGGAGAAGGATAAAACCAAAATAACACATTTAAATGAGATATCACATATAATGAATTTAATGTTGTCAGTCGATATGATTTTCAATATTCACAATTTTTCGCAGTTTTGAAGAGCAATTGATCTAAAACGATATTCTGAAATTAAATCATAGTTAAAATTAGAATATTAAAACAAAATGAATTATGTTTACCTTCTACAATTTTAATTTCAAAAAAATTTTTATTCAAAAAACTTTTAGAAATAAATTTATGTCTAACAAGAACCGCTTACATTTAATAGACGTATATAATCAAAACTCAATATCTAATGTCAAATGGAATAAATAACCCAACAGATATACGAAAGTAATTAAAATTAATAAATAAATATTTGAAGGAGAAAGTAATTACTTTGGTATATCTATTGGGTTATTTATTCCATTTGACATTAGATATTGAGTTTTGATCATATACATTAAATGTAAGCGGTGCTTGTTAGACATAAATTTATTTCTAAAAGTTTTTTGAATAAAAATTTTTTTGAAATTAAAATTGTAGAAGATAAACATATTTCAATTTGTTTTAATGTTCAAATTTTAATATATTTCTTCTATCAAGTAAAAGGCCTTTCTATTTCAAATCATAGTTGTTATTTAAATCAATTTTTTGGAAGGCTTCAGGATCCTGGACTGTTAATTTTTATTAAGTCATAGGTATTTTTGTTATTACTTATAACAAATTTCAAATTAAAGCCAATAAAGATGCTAGTGAAGTTACAGACAAAATAACTCCTACCTTTTTCGGGATACCTATCCACAAAACAAGATACCATGTTCAATCCCATACCCTGCTACACGGGGGTGTTGGCATCAGCCCAAATGCACAATATTCCTTCAAGAACAAACACTTTATTTTAGACCTCTCTTTTTCAAACGGAATTAACCTGAACTATACCGACCACCAACCGATTACTTACTTTCTGTCACTACTGCTCAATGACAGCTCCCCTTTTCTTCTTCCCAACTTTTCAACTGTTAAGTTCCGTCCTCCTAATCAACATTTTTCCAAGTCGGCTTTTTCTAAGTTCCCATCTCTCAAAAACACCTACACACGTCTAGACCATCCCGACCTTTTGATTTAACCATTTATTATCTCTTCTTTAATGAGAATTCCCAATCTTAGCATCGAAGTCCTTTGTGTCGTCTGCACTAAAATAATAATAGCGAACTTCCGTTCCCAAGACTTCCTGTTAAATTTAGATGAATCTATCCATTGATTAATACATTGTTATTTTAAGAATCTCGCCCCTTGTTTATGCAACTTGAACGTCGCTTATCGGCTACGATTCTCAAGTCACCGAGTTTTATTTAATTGATTTCTGTAGATCAAAATTTATTTCTCAATTCCTAAGTAAAACCTAGGCCCTTTATTACATTACTATCCTAACTTATTCGGGACACCTATCCACAAAACCAGATAACATGTTTAAAAGCTGAACCCTCTACACGGGGGTGTTGGCTTCAGCTCAAAGCCACAACACTCTTTCAAGGACAAACACTATATTTTAGCTCTCTAATTTTCCAGCGGGATTAAACTAAACTATCCGACCACGAACCGATTAGTAACTGTCTGTAACTAGTGCTCAATGACCACTCCCTTCTTTCCAACTTGCAAGACGTTGAGTTTTTTCCTCCTACTCAAAATTTTTCAACATTGGCTTTTTCGAAGTTCCCATCGCTTAAAACACTAACACAATAAACCATCTAGATCTTCTGACTTGTCGGTTTTTTATCTTGACTGTACTGAGAAATCTATAAGCCTGGAGGTCCTTTGTGTGGTCTGCACTAAAATAATAATCGCCAACTTTCGTTCCCAACATTCTTCTGGTGTAAATGAATCGATTGATTGATCGAATTTGAATGAATCGATCCATTATTTGTTCAGAATTCTCGTCCGTTGTTTATGTTAAATTTCAATCTCCAATAATTAACACCGCTTGTCTGTTCTCGAGCTTTATTTAATAGATCAAAATTGATTTCTGTATTCCCAATAATGACATAGACTCTTTATTACAAAATAATGTCAAATAGCGCATCAATTTCTCCAAGTGAGAGTATTTTTTGGAAACTTGCATGACATTTCCGTATTTTTATTAATTCGCACCACAATAGGTTGAAACTTTGTAAAGAGTTGTACCATGCATCCACTCGATTCAGTTTTTGAACGTAGAAATTGTTTACTGGGATGCATGGAAGAAACAGAATCCAATATCGCCAACAAAAACGTAGTCAGTATTACATTCGGAATCCGAGAAATGCTGCAACATCTGATTATTGTTTTTCAGTAATTTTTTCGTTCGTATTATTCCTCCTGTAGATTCTATTTAACCAAATTCAACAGCGAAAAAAATGAGTCAACATTAGCACGGCATGCTATCAATCTTTTCGAAGAATTTAGAGCAAGTATTAGAACTGAGGTTGCAAATATTGAGGTGAACAGACTTAAATATCTTGAACTTCAACCAAACAAGAACCGTTTAGGTTCCCAAAAAATAGCAAATCGTATTAGTAGCATGATATTTAGAAGTATAATGTAATTATTGATACTGCGCGCGATAGGTTTAGTTTTGCAGGTCATCTTCAAAATATTTTAGTTTGAATTTTTGTTCTTTAATTTTTCCGAGAATTTTTTCAAATATCAAACTGAATGCCCTTCTAATACTTAAGATGTAGTTTGTATGTCCTACCCGAGACTAAACAAAGAATGTTTGAATACTGCATTATCATTGATCAATTCAATTAAGGAATCCTAGAGGAAGTGTACCATTCTTGAAATTCATTCTGCAAAATAATTTAAAAGAGACATTTTATGAAACAAGAAAATTATTACAACTTGTTGCTTTTATACCAATGACAACATTTGGAGCTGAGAGATGCTTATCAACCCTGAAATGAAGGAATAAACACTGGTTGAAGAAATTATATGCGTGAAAATAGATTGAACGCTCTTTCTATGCTTTTTATCGAAAATAAGATGATAAGTTATCACCAATTATTTTAGATATAAAGAATTTAAAAATTATTGAGTCAAAATAATCCAACAGTCATCTTTTTTCAATTAAAGGAATTATGTTTTGTTTGGGACGCCACGTGATTTTTATTTAATTCAGTTCATCTTAAATTATAAAAGTATTAATAATCCACAAATAAAATTACCTCTTACTTATAGATGTAAATATTGGTAAGTTGAAAAATAAATGTACAGTGCGGATATTGCTTTATTGATACAAAAAAATATATATTCAATATCCTGGTAATTCCATAAATCTCTCCAAGTATTACACAAAACTTTTCAATTCAAAAGATTCCAACTTTGAATATCAAAACAGATTTAATCTCTAAGTCTCCTACAATTTTAATTTCAAAAATTTTTTAAAAACTTTTAGAATCAAATTAATGTCTTATAAGCACTGCTTATATTTAATAGACGTACAAAAACAAAATTCTTCTTCTCTTCTTCTACTTATATTAGGCCCTAGGCCTGTTCTTCACGATTTTTTTTCATCCTCTCGTTTAGTTCTGCAGCCGTATTTGTGATGTGGACTGCCAACTGTCTCGCCATCTTTTGAAGGGACGTCCTGGTGGTCTTTTTCCAGTTGGTTTCAAATCCCTCGCTATTCGGGCTAATCTTTGAGGGCTCATTCTGCTTACATGCGGATTGCACTCTCTTCTCCTCTGTCTTCCCCATCGCACAACATCCTGAACCTTACATCGCTCTCTTATTTGACTGTTTGGTATTCTGTCCAGTAATGTTTTTCCAGCTATTGCTCTTAACGTTTTCATTTCCGTGGTCCTTAGAATCCTCTTCGTCTGCGCTGTATCGGCTCTCGTCTCGATAGAATATGTCATAAAAGGCCTAACACATGACGTATATATGCGGATTTTCCCGTCCAATCTTAGATCTTTATTCTTCCAAATGACATCCCGTAAGCATCCCGATATATGAGCTGCTTTGTTGGCTTGTTTGCGTACAGTTGTTTTCAGGTCTCCGCAACTAGAAACTTCCACCCCAAGGTATTCGAACTTCGAAACTTGTTCGATTATTTCATTGTTTATTACAATTTTACATCTTATGGGTTCCCTTGCGACAACTTAAGATTTGGTTTTAGCTGTTGATATGCTCATATTGTACTCTCTTGCTGCTAGTTCGAATGCATGTGCCATTCTCTGTAGGTCGTCTTCGTTGTCCGAAATCAATATTGCGTCGTCTGCATAACACACAATTCTTATCTGTTTCGTAGAAAGCCTGTATCCCTGTCCTGCATTTCTTACTTTCTCCACAATTTTGTCCATTATTATGCTAAAAAGTAGAGGGCTTAGACTGTCTCCTTGGCGAATACCAGATGTTATATTCACCCCTGCTGTGAGTTCATTGTATATCTTGATTTTAGTTTTGTTGTAAGTATTGAGATCTCTAATAAGCTTTACTATACTGCTGAGTTGATTTTGTTTTTTCAGCAGTTTCAACACATCTTTCAGTCGGACGCGATCAAAGGCTTTAGCAAGGTCTAAAAAGCACATGTAAACAGGTTTGTTGAACTCAGTAGCCTTTTCTGCGATTTGCCTTACTATGAAAATTGCATCTGTTGTTGACCTATTCTTTCGAAACCCCTGTTGCTCTTCACTAATCGAATATCCTTATTGGCCAAAATCTTAGTTAGCAGCTTGAGCGATATGTTCAGCAATGTGATGTTACGGTAGTTATCAGGATCCTTCTTATTTCCCTTCTTATGTATTGGACCGTTATACTTGATTTCCATTGGTCTGGTACGCTCTTTGTAGTCAATATCTTTTGGAAAAGAACATGCATATTTTCTTCTATCATGTCACCTCGATACTTCAGCAGTTCGTTCGGTATGCCGTCGGGTCCTGGAGCTTTTTTATTTTTTAATTTTGTAATATGAGTCCTTAGTTCTTCCATCGATATTTCTATACTTTGGTCATTATTAGTCTCATCTATGTGTTCTCCCTGCTCTATAGTATCACCATCACATCTGTAAAGTTGCCTGACGTAAGTTGTCCATTTCTCTCCTTCTATTTCATTCAAGTTTACATATTCGTTAATAGGCTTTTTTCTTCCTTTGATCATTTTCCAGATTTTGCGTTGTGCTCCATAAAGGTCGTGTTCCATCCCCTTTGTGAACTGCGTCCAGTATTCTCCCTTCCTTTCTTGTATTTTTGTATTCTTGGTAATTAATTCATAATCAAAATTCATTATACAATATTAAATGGAATAAAAAAACCCATCAAATATAAATTGTTAATTAAAATCAAAAAATAAATAATATTTTCGTTCCAAGCATGCACCTGAACTCTTCAGACAGGCGTGGTGCGTATGTCTGCCTGTGACAGAATGGTTTTTTTCTGATCTTATATTTATGAAAACTAAATCTTTTTCAAAAATACACATCATAATTTTAAGAACTTTTCCAAATCTAATTTATTTGAAATATTTAATATATTTTATATTATATATTCAAATAAGTTACTTCAGAAACTTTCAAAACATGTAGCACATGAAAATTAATCTTTGCAATACATAATATATAATTATATTAGGTTTTTAAATGAAGAAATTCATTATACAGTATCCAGTGGTTTAACGAAGACCATAAAGTGCCTTACAAACTTTGTGTGGTTTTTGTGGTTAGCATGGAACAAAGAGTATCTTGGATATAAGATGTTTCTACTTTAAATATTGATCAAACAAAGATTCGACGAAGTCGTATGGGTAAGTTTATTTATTTTTATTTGATTTTATCTTTTGAATGTGAAGTTGAACTGATCTTATCTGAATTCAAATTGGTTTTGAGGATGTGCTACCTGTTTTGAGAGTTTTTGAAGTAACTTATTAGAATATATAAAATATTTAAAATAAATTAGTTTTGGAAATGTTCTTAAAATTATGTTGTGTATTTAAAAAAAAAGGATTTAGTTTTCATAAATATAATATCAGACACAAAACATTTTGTCACAGGCAGACCACGCCTGTCTGACGAGTTCAGGTGCGCATGCTTGGAACGAAACATTTAAATATTACTTATTTTATATTTTAATAAACAATTTAAATAGGTTCAGTTTTTTTATTCCATTTGATATTGCGAAATGAATTTTGATTTTATACGTCTATTGAATATAAGCAGTGCTTATAAGACATCACTTTAATTCTAAGAGTTTTTGAAAATTTTTTGAAATTAAAATTGTAGGAGAGTAACAGATTAAATCTGCTTTGATATTCAAAGTTTATAATAATCGTTCTATCAAGTAAAAAACCCCTTCTTATTATTTTATCAAAAGATTCACCCAACATATACATGTACATGGTTCACAGAGTGCGTAAAAATTTTTGCGTATGAAAAAAATCAACCTAAAACAATACAATGTTCTCTCTTTTCGGTTCTGCGTCGTTCATTATAAAAAAAAATGAATGAAAATATGATTTCTAATTTGATCAAAATGGTATGATGGTGATATAAAAAAAAGTTCTTCACTAAACTCAATTAAAAATGTAAACTGGTTAAATCTGACCAATTTCTGTTTCTTAAACTTATGAAATTTTCCTCGCTAAGCGGCTATAGTTGTTGATATATTAAGCAAATATAGTTATACTTAACAGTAGAAAAAGGAGAGAAAATTACGTAGAAGCCTTCTATAAGACAAAATTATTGTTTTATAACGGAAAATGTTATGGATTTCACACTTACGAGATTTTGAGCAGGCTTAGAGAATAGAAGATATTTCTTTGTTGCTGGATCGAACGAATTGGAAAATAATTTCACTTCGATCTTCAGGTACAAGTGAAAATTATTATAATCTTGCATTTTTTCTCAGAGAAATATTCATCCGAATACGAAATTTTATAATGACAAAGGCAAGGTAAATATAGTAATCTCTCCACGCAGTTATCTTCAAAGACTTATTGTAAAAAAAGATGTTTGTAACATTTTTGTGGAAATAAATTACTGTCCCATATAAAATTTTCTCAATTGAAATGAGTTTCCACCAAGTAATGACCGAATCAATCAAATATTTTAATAATATGTGCGCAATAATGAATTCGAAATAATTCGAAATGCAGTCACATGTACCATCTCGCGCCGCCATCCATTAATCAAATAAAGTAATACAGAAAACTTTAAAGAAGAATAGAAAATCATCGGAAACGTTTATTACAGCAAACTTCAATAAACACCAGAGAATTTCGTGGTTTGAAGGAAACTTTAATTGAGGATAAGAAATAGAAAGAGATCGACAATACAAATTGAAGACAAATAACAACACTTATTTTAATACGTAATAAATCCTCCCTTTCCCCGTTAGAGGGAAAACTCAAGTTTGCTGACGATCGTATTATACAAATAGTGAACAGATAGAACAGCAAACCACAAAAAAGAACGAAAAAAAAAACAACTATTACATTCAGACTATGAAGACTTCACAGGTTCTCAGGTATAAGGTTTCAAATCCTTGATGTGCCAATTAGCCTTATTTTGTTCCGTATAATTTACCAACCTATATGTACAATAACCAATCCTTTTAAAAATCTTATAGGTACCTACGAATTTAGGGCTTAGCTGTAAAATCTTCAGTGGTATCAGATAGGGCCTTATTTTTCACCATAACATAATCTCCCTCCTGAATTTGTAAATTCCTTTTACGCCTCGGTGATTGTTCTCTTGTGCTCTATACAAACGATTTCTAATACTTTCAAAGCGAGTATTATTAATACATTTCGTCTTCTCAGCGTATACTCGAGGTCCCATAGTTCTCTTCTCAACCGGATGTTCATAGGAATCCTCACCCTCGCGATATTCTTTGCCAAAATTAACAAAATATGGACTGACCCCTACTGTTTTCTGTCATCCAGTACGAATCGCACAACCGATACCAACAAAGTGATCACTTCAGGTCTTATGGTTATCTTTCACATAACAGCGCAACATAGTTTTAATTATGCCGTTACTTCTTTTAGTTGCATTGCAATAGGGGCTATATAGAGGGGTAAAAATATTGCGAACCTGATAATGATCACATAGTGACTTGAACTCTTTACTCTCCATCTGAGATCCATTATCAGATATAATGAATCTTTGAACTCCAAACATGAGAAATACTTGGTCCCCCAATATTTTACAAAGAAATTTTGAATTTGCAGCACGAATACGGATAGGAAGTACAAACGTAGAGAAATAGTCTGGAATAAACAATATATATTTAAATCCACGTGATGAAGGCAATAGACCAACAAAGTCCAAACTGATCATCTCCTAAGGCTCCACAATATCAGGTCTTGTTTCCACGAGTTCAGCTGGTGCAAGGTTTTCTGGTTTAGACCGTGCACATATCAGAAAACTCTTCACGCATCGAACTATATCAGCTTTCATCTTAGGCCAATGATATAACTGACGTTCCCTCCAGTATGTTTCAAATACACCAGGATAACCGCAAATTACATCATCATGATTTTGGGGTACCAGTGATTCCCTAAAATCTTTAGGATCTTTCCAATTATCTGATTCGTTCACCTTGAGATGCGGGGATGAATTTACGTTTTTCAACAAAACTCCTTCCTTCGCCATGAAATATATTTCTCGGGATTTTCCTGTAAACAATATTTCCTGCTCTCATACCATTTATCTGAAGTATAAATGAAATTTTCATAATGAACTCGATCCTTTCGATCGACCGCACCCACTGCTACAGGAACAGATGTTGACAACATATCGGGTACTATATTGTGGTTTCCTTTCTATGAACCATTTCATAAGTAAAGGGCATCAATCTGAGAGTCCCTCGAGCAAGTCATCCTTGGGGATCTTTCAAATTAATGAGCCACAATAACAAATGATGATCGCTGATAATTTCGAAAAATGTTCCTTCAAGATAATGTCGTAATTTTTCAACTGTCTAAATTACCGCAAGACATTCTCTATCTGTCTTAGAATTGTGACGTTCCTGTCGCGCTAAAGATCCCGATAAATAACATATGATGCGTTCCCCATCATCAAAACCTTGACTCAAAACCGCACCAATACCCTACGCAGATGCACCCGTCTGCAAAAAAAACAGTTTCTCAAAATCAGGTCATGTCAACACCACTGCTGTTGGAAGTTTTTTTTTATAAGTTGGAAAGCTCGCTCACAATATTCACAATTTTATCCATTTCGAATTACGCTCGGTAAGATTAGTCAACGGTTCCATAATAGTCGAAAAGTCAGAAACGAAACGCCTATACCACGAAGCAGTACCAATAAAGCCACGAATTTCCTTCACATTTTGAGGAGTTGGCATATTCAGAATTGCATCAACTTTTTCTGGGTCGGTACGTAAGCCATGCCTATCCACAACAAAACCTATATATTTTAACTGACGTAAACAAACTTTACATTTTTTCTTCTTTACAATTAATCCCGACTATAAAAGTCTATCTAGAACATTTTCTACAATCTTCAAATGGGTCTCAAAATCTTTTGAGATGTATGGCTGCAAGTCAGCTTCCGAAGCATTATCAATTGTTCTCTGAAATGTTGCACCAGAGTTGGTTAATCCGAAGAGCATTCTTCTGAACTTATACAGCCCATGTCCAGGAAGAGTAAACGCTATAAACCCACGTGAGAACTCCGCAACTTCAACCTGAAGAAAAGCTGACTTGACATCTAAAGAACTCAAGTACTTAAAGGCCCTCAATTTATCGGGAATATCATATATGTAAGGGATGGGATATGCATCCTTTTTAGTGACTGCATGCAACCGCCTATAGCCAATACAAAGCCGATAGGTATTTTTTTTCTTAGCAACAAGGCACACTGGTGAGGACCACTGGTTACGTTCTTCCAAATTGTCTGAAGTAGAAACAAATGCGAAATCTGAATCAACAGAGTTTTGCCTTCTACGAGAAGATGGTACATATGTATTAGCTCGATATTTTTTCACTTCAAGTTTCAGACACTCATCTTCCAATCCTGAAGGTTTCCAACATATGGTAACTGAGTGGAATAAAAGGGAGACAAATTTCCAACAATAATGCTTAACTGGCTACATCGCCATATCGGCGATACATGCCTTTCATACAAGAAACATATTCTATAAAACTTTCTGATGAATCCTGAGTTCTTGACAAAATATCCTTAAATAATCTTGGTTTATTATCAGGTGACTGATAATACTCGATTTCGATTAGACCTATACCATAAAAGTACCTTTCCATCAAGAAGATCTATACCAGAATCAAACAAGTGGCAGTCGAAAACATTTCAAGCGATCTTCAGCTTAAGTGGAAGAGTGTCTCAACGAATTGAGATGTTGAAATCGTTTATTATTTGTTTCTAGGCAGTAATTGAATACTTATTCAATTCAAATAAATTAGTTCGGCTGATCTGTACCAAAAGTCATTAATAAGGAGTGTGAGCTTAGTAATAGAAAGTTCTACAAATCTAGACAATGCAACACATCTGTATAACAATTATATACCCAGAAAATCTCAACAAGGTTTTGCTGATCACAGGAGCGAATTGCGAACATGCGCACGGTTCAAACTTAATGGTGTCTTCAGTGCAATGAAGGCCAGCGACCACAAATCTATCAAGCATCTACATTCTCTACACACAGAGACATTAAGGTTTTGATCATACACCAGCGCCATCTTGAGTATGCAAACACACATACAAAACATTCGCTAGCCAATTCAAGTAACGAAATGTATTCCGGATATTTTCACGTTACAAACGCGGAAAAACTTTACTCATGCTCAAGTCAGACCGTAATACCTTCTGTCAAGAAAGTACCGGGAATTATCGATTTAAATCTGGCGGGGCAATGAGGCAGGTAAAAATTTTTTTTCCTAGGTTGGTACCACTGTCCTTAATTACTATGCCAAGCTTGAGCGGGATCTGTCAACTAGTGTGTTTGCAACAGCTGATTAAGTCAGTCGATGTCAGAGTACGTGCCGATTTTTTCTATGGGTGATTACGTTGAGCAAAGAATTTGTTTAAAGTTTTGTGTTGCAAATGAATTTTCGTGTGCCGATGCATTGAAAATGTTGCAAAAGGCCTTTGGTGATAATGCTCTATCGAAAACTCGTGCATATCAGTGGTACAGAGCCTTCAAGGACGGTCGTGAAGTGGTCGCCCATCGACGGCTTTGATCGAAGATAACGTCGATAAAATTAAGGAAAGGGTGCTGGAAAACCGTCGTACCAGCTTGAGAGAAATAGCACATGATCTTAAGATATCCCACGAGTCCGCAGGTAGATTTTTGTTGATATTTTGGGCATGAGAAAGGTGGCCGCACGACTCGTACCGAAAGACCTGAATTTTCTTCAAAAACGTCATCGCGAACAGGTTGCTTCAGACATGCTGGATCGCTGTAATTCCGATTCTACATTCATGGAACGCATTATAACTGGTGATGAGACCTGGGTCTACGAGTACGATATGCAAACAAGCCAGAAATCATCGGAATGGGTGGCAAAAAATGAGCCGAAACCGAAAAAACCACGCCAAAGTCGCTCGAAAATGAAGGTGATGCTCATTGTTTTCTTCGATATCCGTGGCGTGGTGCACTACGAATTCGTTCCAGAGGGTCAGACGGTAAACAAGGAGTATTACCTAGGCGTTATGAAACGTTTGCGTGAGCGTATCCGTAAGAAGCGGCCAAATTTGTGGGCGAACAACTCATGGATTTTGCATGACGATAACGCGCCTTCTCACCGAGCTACGATTGTGACTGACTTTCTCGCCAAAAACTCAACAAACGTGCTTCAGCAACCACCGTATTCGCCGGATTTGGCTCCCTGCGACTTTTTTCTCTTCCCAAAACTAAAATTGCCCCTTCGTGGCACCCGTTTTGAGTCGATTGAAGCCATAAAACAAAATTCGGCGCGAGAGCTAAGGTCCATCCCGGAAAGCGCCTATAAAAAATGTTTCGATAATTGGAAGTGCCGTTGGCATAGATGTATTGGAGCAAATGGAGCCTATTTTGAAGGCGACCCAATAAATTTTGACGATTAAATGTAAAAATGTTGCTTTAATTGAAAATTCCCGGTACTTTCTTGACAGAGTAGTATGCCGTAATGCTCACAATTAGGATATTCATGAAAATATCGGAAAAACATTTCTTTACTTCAATTGGCTCGCGAAGGTATGTCTTGTATGTGTGGTTGCATACTCAAGGTGACGCTGGTGTATGAATAATACTTTAGGGTATTATTCTCGGTGAGTAGCGAATGTAGGTGCTAGACAGATTTGTTTTCGCTGGCATTCAATGCACTGATGAAAGCCATTAAGTTTGTAACGTGTGCATGTCTACAATTTGCCCCTACAATCAGCAAAACTTTGTAGAGTTTGTTTGAGTATGGAGTATGTCTCGATTTATAGAACTTTCTATTACCATAGCTCACACTCCTTATTAATAATAGTTATTCAATGTTTTTATTCACATTTCGTAGCACTTATGCTATGATGAAAGAAAGGGTCAATAATAACAACAAACTCATTAACCTCAAAAAGTGTTTTTCATAGTCCAAATCCTGTTGAAGACCAGAATGTTCTTGAGATTTCAAAGGTTTCTTCAATTCAATACTCATCGGATATTGAAGGTGATGACAAAAGTTTAGATTCGATTTTCTGAACATTTGATCAATTAAAGCCAGTAGTGGTCATACAACTGCTAGTCGCTCTCTTTTTCAAAAATGATGAATATACCGAACAGCGAGAATTTTCAACGAACGCAATGACGAGAGTATCTGTCATTCAGTTTTGATTAATTTAATTTCCAAATTCATGAATACTGGGGTCCTTTACTGATTTAGCAGAATCACCAGAAATTGTGGGATCATGCAATGAATCGTGAAGAACCATGTTTTAATCTCTATGAGACTGACCTTGTTCTAGAATTCAATGAAGATAATCCAGATCGGTGATTACAATATGGTGAAAGGATAAGTGAGGAGATTTTGAACGATCCAAATTCTTTGTATTCAGTATGTTTCTCTCATCAGTGCTCAATTTTCCTGAATGGTAATGTTGACATTACCATTCAGGATATGAACATTGACATATAACTGTAGATTTTAGAGTGATTCAAATCCAAGAATTCTGAGAGAACAGTAGTATCTAGTTTCATTGAATATTTGTACTGGAATTTTAGGAAATGGCATCGTAGGTACCTTTCTCTTTCCTGAAAATTCATATCTCATATCTCAATCTTCTCCAAGATGCATCTTGGGTCTAGGGATTCTAGAAAATGGTGATCGGTAGAAAACCTATTTTTGAACAATATCTCCACTACAATATGTACACAGTACGTCACTTTCTTAATAATCGGTTTTCCAAGAATTGAATTGGAAAGAGAGGTTTTATTGAATGGCCTCCAAGATTTCCTGATTTAAGGCATTTAGGCCGTTTTTTGTGCAATCATTTGAAGCGTGTTGTTTTTGAGATAGGAAAAACTTCTCTAGATGATATTCGCATGAGAATAATATAAGCATATAATGCTGATATGGCTAACAATTGTTGTGATATAATAAGCTTCATTATTATTATTTTTAGCAACAAATTGTGAAAATATCGGTCTTCATTTGATTTAATTAGCAAATAATGAAATAACACTTGGAATGTTACAGAATATAAAAGAAAATGTTGACTATGGAGAATATTATTGTATATAAATGAACGAAAGGCAATTGGAATCTTATTGATTAAAATTCGTTCAGAAACTAGATCACTTAATACGCTTCACCCATCATTTAAACGAGGTTTTTACACCGAAACGAACGCCAGATAGGATTGTTTTCATATGCGTCAATAAAATTTCAAAACCTTTAAAATGATGTGCCACTCGAACCCTTATATCATTTAAGATTTATGTGAGGTTGCCACCCTACTTAAGGGGATGATCGCAAGTTGCAATCAAAATATATATCCCTGTCGAAATAAAAATTGAGCTGCCCAGGTATATTCACGGGAAATATCTGGATGGACTGTTTCATGTGCACCACCGGTATACTCATTACAAGACACGAAACAATGAGTTTGAATCATCATTTATGAGAATATTTTTATCTTTTCTATGTGACTAACCACATTGATGTATACAGGTCATATGTGCAATATAAGGATAAAGTTAGTTACAGATATTGAAGAAAATGAACTTAAATTAGAATATTTTATTATACTATTCATATTCTTCAACTGATATATTGTTATTAAAACATTCATTTCGATATTTATAACCTCAAGTTTCCCTTTCATCTGTAGCTACAAGATAATGAATTCATGAATTCTCTATCGCGACGCAAAGCCCAGTGAAATGTCCTTGTTAGAGCTCAAGATATATGCAGTGCAACAGAAAAGTAATGATACTGGCAACACTGCAAGCGATCGGGCAACGCTGCGCAATTGTCCTTCATCGAGCACCTGTATCAGTACCCTTCCATAGCTCAGTGCGAGTTTGAACTCCTTCCGATAACTACGTGATATTTGATTTATGTGACTGCCCCAAGTGAAGTTGTGTTGTACTTGTGCTTCACGCAAAATGGAACAGCGGAATTTGGAGCAACGTGGTGCTATTAAATTTTGTGATAAGCTTGGAGAATCCATAAGTGTGACCTTTGAAAAATTGGAAGAGGCCTATAAGGAACATTCTGCATCCCGACCTCAAGTTTCTCGCTGACACAGATCATTTTTGCCAAACAAAACACACGTAGAAGATGAGGACCGTTGACGACGCCTTCAATATCGTAAAGGATGAAAACAAAGTCTTCATCGATATGTACCTGCCCAAGAGAACTACTTTTTGGGGGGGATGACATTGGTGGTTCAAAAGAATAAACACTTTGGTAAATTAAAAATCAGTCTCATTATTTTTCTGCTTCATCGGTTGTGGATTAAGTGTCATGAGTTCAATATGCGTTTAGAAGCCGTCCAACTTGAACAACTAGTGTGTTGGTTAAATTAAGGTTTAACTCAATAGGAAGTTGCTCCTCGTTTCCGGGTTCCGCAAAGCATCGTTATTGGAGCGTGGAATCGCTAACGTATTAGTGAAGGTGCTGTATATACTCATGGGGTGGAAGAGCGAGAGCTACAATTGTCGCAATAGCTCAACTAATACGGCGAAATTCCTTCTTTACAGCATCCAGAATTAATAGTTCATTCCGGTAAGCCACCGGTACGATAGTTTCTGGGCAAACAATTCGGAATAGGTTGCATAGTTTCCATTTGAAGGCAAGAAGATCCGATAGGCACCCGCAATTGAGAAGGGAACACAGAGCTGCAAGATATTGTTAGGCTCTTGAACGTGAGAACTGGACCGCGCAGGTGATACTGCCTGTTCACGGACGAGTCCGGCTTTCGTCTGCATCAATCTTATGGGCGAATGTTAGTGTGGCGAGAACAGGGTCAACGGTGGAATGAACATTTCATGATGCCAACAACTCTTTTTGGTGAAAACCGAGTATGCGTTTCGGGAAGCATTTGTTTTAATGGGCGTACAGATCCTATTGACCTCATTAATGCAATCATGACAGCGGTAAGGTATCGTGATTTGATTACTGAACCAATTACTGTTCCCTTGGCGGCAGCCATTAGCGACAATTTTACGTCAATCGACGATAATGCTCGTCCACACCAGGCTAGAATTATCAACGACCGCATAGAACTACATGTCATCAACTGAATGGATTGGTCCGCTGTCTGTCCAGAGCAAAATTGTATAGACATATCTGGTCTACACTGTGACATCAATTACACCGCTTGAAACCAACATCGCTAACCCATCACAGCGAAGGCTATGTTGAAAGGATAAAAGAAAATGAAACTGAAAAACTCTAATTTGCGCCAGCGATTTTTGTCCGTCAGCACTTGAAACATCCTACTTCGCAAAATGCCTCATAGTGCGTCAATGAGAAGATTAATAATTTTTGTTTATCCTGAATGAATCCCAAATTGTCAACCTGATAGTAAAAATGCAAACTCTTACTCCCCATTTATTTATTTCAACTTTACAATTAAAATAATGACTCTCATTTACAATATAATACAGTTTTAAAAAAAGCCAGAGGTCCGAGATTTACGTAAGGACTTATCTTTGATGTTATACCGGAATATTGTTCTTCAACAATATTCGAAGTGCTTTCTCCAAGAATAGTTCCTATTCTGCATATAAGCAGCAGGTGTTCAGTTTCAAATTGTTCCAAATGACCATTAGAGCGTCTGGAACTAAGATGATGCGTTTATAAGATACTCTAAACTGGCACAAGGAAGATTGTCTGGTATTTAGATAATCCAAGCAAAAAGGCACTCCAGTAAGATTTTTCAGTTCTAAGAACATCACGTACTAAAATATCCGGTATTAAGATTTCCGGTTCAAAGATCTCTGGTACTAAGATATCCGGTATTAAGATCCCCGGTACTGAGACTGCAAATTTCAAAAATATAAGACAGTGCCTGTGCAACACGTGATCTCACTCCCAGTGAGTCTAGATATCATTAAAATTATTTATAAGTTAACACACATGAGATGAAATATCTAAAACACATTAATAAGAGCACGTTATTCGATAATGAGCATGAGAAGGGAAATTAAATGCATAATATCATATAAAGCAACATGTTAACCTGTGTAACCTGCAGAGAATGAAGTAAATCAAAAATAATAAATGCCATTCACAAAATCAGAAAATATTTTACCGGGATCTACGATTACTCACCGCCTTTTGATTAGACGTCTTATAAGAAACAATGAAAATTGAATATTCTGATAAAAATCTGAGAAAAATACCACAATGTGTGCCTTCGTGTAAACCAACAATACGAAAGAAAGAAATCTGGGAAATTCTACGCTTCTTGAAAACAATACAGCTCTACAGCGCATGCGATAACAACGTCGACTATCATTGCGGAAATTCCAAACTTCTTAATGGTCTTAGTGAAATCACATCATTGGAGCATTTTTTAGCGATTGTAATTCAAACCAACAGTGGAGCTTTTTTCACTTGACCCATTGTAGACCTTACAACAACTCGCCAATGCTTTTATGAACATTTGGCAAAACATTCCTCAAGCTTTCATTGATGACCTCATTGATCCAATGCCGAATAGAGTAAGAGCACTATGAAGAGCTAAAAGAGGCCCCACCCGATATTAAACCGTGATTTCGAAGTGTTTCTTACAGATGTAACCTTTTTTGTAGCCTGCTCCAGGTCAGAATTTTCATTTTATTTATTTTTCTTCTATGTTGTCGCTCTAAGGAAGTCTTGCTTACTGTTGCCATTTCAGGCAGGTTAAGCGTATGTAGACAAAAATTTAATACATCAGTACAATAAAAAATCGCTATTTATTTCCCTTTATATATTATTATAAGTACGCAAATTTTACACTTAAATTTGTGTGCAGTGTAGTAGTCTCATATAATAATTCATGAAAGTTTTTGTTTTAAATAGTAAAATACAGATATTCCAAGGGAAGTATACATGGCATCCCAAAAAGTAAGCGTTAAAGAAATGAACAAACATGTTTCAGTAATCTTTCCTACCCTTCGCAGCCAGAGGCTCATCGCAAATCACGAATAATGTCTTTGGATTATCACACTCTGGCCGAATTAAGGCGGAGAAAGCGCAACAAATCAAAGCGAATCGACATCAATCAAAAACTAGATGAGGTTTTTCCTAATCCTCAGTTTCCTTGTCGGTCCCTTTAGCTCACTAATCCTCTAATTAACATCCAATTTCGATACGAAATACGAACTACCAAAATTATAAATTATATTACTGTCAACATCGGAAATTGGTCAGCGGTTTTTGCCAAGTACCGGACGATTGTAGTACGCCTAATAACATTCTGCATAGTGAAAGCTCGGTGAAAGTCTCGCGTGTACCTGGGATTCTTCCGCCGTAGTCCATTCATGTAGATATCATTGATAATACACCTGTTATAGCACTCGAATTTGACAGTCGGTGCAAGGGGAACGCCTTAGGCTACCAAAAATCAACAACAAAATATGCTGCTAAGTAAGAGTTCGTTTAAATGTATTCGAGTTGCCTGATATTTGCCATTATTAGAGAATTTATGAAAAATATTTTTTTTACTGATTTCTGAACACGAATTTGTATAATGTGAATACAAGTCCCGAGCAAAATGGAAAGAAAAGCAGGTAAATATAGGATGTTTATTAATTGATGCAAAAAAATTTAAGAGGTGACTCTTTGGTAGAAATTTATGGAGGTCTTTCATTTATTTTAATATTGAATAAGGTTAGTCTGATTTCCCCATATTTTATCATGATGAAATGATCGTTTCGCTGACACAGTAGCATCGTCAGGTAGACAATATATCGGGTGTTTTTTCAGACTGATAGAACTTCAAATTGAAATAAAACACATTTAAATTAAGACTGAAGCCAATTTTTTCTTATTTGACAGATAATTTTATGACATTTATGTTTTGAAAATAATTTCCCGCATATGTGCACCACAATTAGCTCTGAGGAACCGCATTCGACCAGACAAATTTTGGACCACTTTTTCGAGTAATTCAGGCCTTTTTTCATCAATAACATGAGTTATGTTGGCTTCCAAAGAGTCTTTTGTTTCTGGTTTATCAGCATAAACGAATGACTAGACATAACCTCAAAGAAAATAATCTAGTGAAGTTATGTCGCATGATCTTGGAGGCCAATTCATTGGACCATTCCTCGAATTAATGTTACCTCCAAATCTTTCTTTCAATAAATCAATTGTTACGGTAGCAGCATGAGGTATAGCACCAACTTGATGGAATTAAAACACTTCTGGGTCGATACCATTCAAATTTTGAAACAAATAATCATTGATCATTGATCTGCAACGAGCACCATTCACTGTAACATTAGCTCCAGCATAGTTTTTGAAGAAATATGCACCGATGATGCCTCCAGCGTGTAAAGCACACATAGCACATACAGTGAATTTTTCAGGATGCAGTGGAACCTGCAGAACTTCTTGAAGATTGTTTTCACTACACATACGGCAATTTTGCTTGTTTACATTGCCGTTCAATCAGAAATGAACTTCATCATTAAAAACAAATTTATGATAAAAAAGTGGATCAACTTCAAACTGTTCTAGGGCCCAATCAGCAAACAAATAACGCTTATTATGGTCAAGTGGCTTTAGTTCTTGAAGTAGTTGGATCTTGTATGGGTGTAGACCAAGATCTTCACGCAAAATTTTCCATGTGGTAGATGCACAGAGTCCAACTTATTGGAGAATAGACAAATCTGGATCATCATTAACACTATGACTTACAGCTGCGATATTTTCTTCTGTACGTACAGTTTTTTGTCTTGTTGTTGTTGTTGCATCGAGTAGAAAAAAATGTTGTCCGAAATCTATTGATAGTTCGACGAATAAGCTGCTCTGATGGATGATTATGTAAACCATAAATTTCACAAAGTGCTCTAAAAGTTTGGCGAATAGAACACTGATTTCGAAAATACATTTCAACAAATTTGTAAACGTTGTTGTGGCGTGAGTCTTTCCATGATAATTTGTCAAAGCGCACTAAACAGAAATGTCAAAACAGTTATCCCTATCGAAAGTTGTATCACTCTGAAAAAAACACCCGATATCTTACATTTTCAATAACTCAATTTGTTCCCGAAATCGGCTTCCATTTATATAGGAGTAGGTATTAGGAGTACAAATAAGTTTCCGCCCTTTTTTAACAAAAAATAAATTCAAACGATGTGAGACTGCTTGCTGAGTGACTTCTAATGTTAGAGCAAGTTCTTTTTGTGTTTCATCTCAAAATATTTACGAGGACGCATCTTCGCCGGAAACTTATTTGTACTCCTAATACAAAATTCTCTTGAGGACTAAAATCTAAAGGAGGGGAATCGCTGGAAATTCCAATTCATCCGAAGATATCTGAAAGTAGAGAGTTATTTAGGTCCAATTGTCCGTTGAGTAATATTCCGATTTTACTGTATTTATTTATCACTAGTGATTCTAACAGGTTCAAGGCATAACCTTTGCTTTCTATACGTAAAATATCAAAATTATGGTTGAAAGCATGTCCTGTTCCTAACAAATGGTTTAAATATGTGGAAATACTTTTGATATTGAGTAAACTCTTCAGATGTTCTTCATTATTATATTCTCAGTCGCAAAGTTCTTTCTGACTGTCCTACGTTAACTTTTTGGCAGTCACCATAGGTTAACTTATGAACTCCCGATTTATCACCTTTAAATGTAATGTCTTCATTATTTTGAATGAATTTAGTCACGTTTGAATGAGTTTGAATTGACGTTCTTAAATCATATTTATTTTTGAGGAAACCTAGCAGTTCTCTGAGAAATACCTTAACTATATTCAGGAAATGTATTTGGCATTTGTTTTGTTTTCATGTACCATATTTGGAGCTATTCCATTAGAAATTTTGAATATCAAAACAGATTTAATCTGTTAGTCTCCTACAATTTTAAGTTGAAGAAATTTTTATTCAAAAACTTTTAGAATTAAATTAATGTCTTATAAGTACTACTTATATTTAATATACTTATAGAATCAAAACTCATTATACAATATCATATCGAATAAAAAAACCCAACAAATATAAGTTGTTGATTAAAATTAAAAAATTAATAATATTTGAAGGTTTCGTTCCAAGCATGCGCACCTGAACTCTTCAGACAGGCATGTCTGCCTGTGACAAAATGTTTTGTTTCTGATCTTTTATTCATGAAAACTAAATCCTTTTGAAAAATATACAATATAATTTCAAGAACTTCTCCAAAATTAAATTATTTGAAATAAATAAAATATTTAAATAAGTTACTTCAACAACTCTCGAAACATGTAGCACATCCTCAAAAGCAATTGGAATTCAGATAATGTCAGTCCAACTTCCTCCTGGAATCTCTGTTTAATGAACATTCAAACAAGGTACATCTAATATCCAAGGTACTCTATGTTCTATGCTAACCACAAAAATCACACAAAGTTTGTAGGGCACTTTATGTTCTTGGTAATTTTTGTGGTGAGCATAGAACATAGAGTACCTTGCATATTAGATGTACCTAGTTTGAATATTCATCAAACAGAGATTCCAGGAGGTCGTATGGGTAAGTTCATTCATTGTTAATTGATTTTATCTTTTGAATGTAAAGTTGGACTGACCTTATCTAAATTCTAATTGTTTTTGAGGATGTACTACATGTTTTTTAAGTAACTTATTTGAATATTTAAGTATATTAAATATATCAAATAAATTAGTTTTGGAGAAGTTCTTAAAATTATGTTGTGTATTTTTGAGAAAGATTTGGTTTTCATAAATATAAGATCAGAAACAAAACATTTTGTCACAGACAGACATGCGCACCACGCCTATCTGAAGAGTTCAGGTGCATTATATTTGTTCAGGTACATTATATTTGTTGGGTTTTTTATTCCATTCGTCTATTAAATATAAACAGTGCTTATGAGGCATTCATTTAATTCTAAGGGTTTTTAGATAAAAAATTTTTGAAACTTAAATTGTAGGAGACTAACAGATTAAATCTGTTTTGATATTAAAAGTTTTTAATAATTCTTCCATCAAGTGAAAAACCACTCTTATTATCCTATTTCATTATTTTGATTCATCAAAAACTTATCTATTAATGTTGAATCGTAGTCACTATTAGTAGCTATTTGTTCAATGTTATTATTATTTATTTAGTATTTAGTTTGGAATTCAGTTTTTTTCAGTATAATCTGAAATAAGAAATTTGAATATCAAAACAGATTTAATCTGTTAGTCTCCTAAAATTTAAATTAAAAAAAATTTTATTCAAAAACTTTTAGAATTGAATTAATGTCTTATAAGCACAGCTTATATTTAGTAGACATATAAAATTAAAACTCAATATAATATAATATAACAAATGGAATAAATAACCCAACAAATATAAATTGTCAATCAAAATTATTAAATAAATATTTGAAGGAGAAAAAAATTTTTTTCTTATCTTACAATTATGAAAACTAAATCCTTTTCAAAAATACAAAACTGAATTTTGATAACTTCTCAAAAAATAATTTATTTGAAATATTTAATATTTTTAAATATATCAGTAAGTTACTTCAAAAATCTCTCAAAACATGTCTCACATCCTCAAAAAACAATTAGAATTCAGATAAGGTCTTCATCGGTCTTACTTCACATTTAAAAACTAAAATCGATTAACAACAAATAACTCACCTCCGAGACCTTGTGGTATCCTCGCTTGAACACACTAAGTTTAAAATCCGAGGTATTCTATGTTGGTCACAAAAATCACACAAAGCTTGTAAGGTATTATATGGTCTTATTTACACCACCCGACATTTATTTTTAACCTTGAATAAAATTATTCAACCTGAATATAATTATTTATTATACATAGTATATAAAAAAAATGATAAGAAGAGGTTTGTACTTGAAAGAAGGAATATTACAAAATACGAATATCAAAACAGATTAAATCGGTTAGCCTCCTATAATTTTAATTCCAAAAATTTTATTCAAAGACTTTTAGAATTAAATGAATGTCTAATAAGCAGAGCTTATATGTCTATTAAATATAAACTACTCTTATAAGACATTGATTTAATTCTAGTGTTTTGAAATTAAAATTATAGGAGACTAACAGATTAAATCTGTTTTGATATTCGGATTTTGTAATATTCCTTCCATCAAGTAAAATCCTCTTCTTATTATTTTAATCTGAATTAGTTCTTTTGAAAGTTTCGATGAAGGAGCAATCACGAATGAAATTACCGGTCTGCTAGAGTGATCCCTTTAACGTAATTTGATCCAAGAATGCATTTTGGAGGTTGTGGATTCATTAAAATTAAATTAATTATTGAAGTGGTCCGAAACAGGCTGGACTCAAGGTTTATTGAGGATTCAGTTTCCTTCTACAATATTATCGTTGGGTCATGATTGATGTCTTAAACATTAGTTGATTCTAAGAAAGTAATGAATTTGTTGATTTGATCTAGTTCAGGTAAGGCAATAATGTAGCTACCTTTATCTGCTCGGATGAAAATTAAATTATTTTATCTTAGTTGATTTTATTGATTTAACAGTTATCAGAGTCAATAATTCACATGAACTTTCAAAATTTCCTAAACCAACTTATACAGATGTTATTACAGACAATAAATCAAATCATTCTATTCATCAAAAATTATCAGTATTCAATTTTATGATCCATTATGGTTAACATACCAATAAATTGAGAAAAATGATATTTGAGAGCTCAACCTCATTAAACAAATTGCTACTAATAATGACTACGATTTATAATTGATAGATAAGTTGTTGAATGAAAAAAATAAAATAACTTTGAATATGGTATATCCGAATATGAAAGAAAGTTTTAACCGGATTTCCTTGAAATATACTCATGGTATTAGGTAAATTGGTTTGTGCGATTTTTTGCCGAAAATTGAAACTTATAAAAAATTGGTTATACATTTAAAGTTCAAAGTATTGTCCGTCTCTAACCACTACTTTCTCCCATCTTTCTAGCGATTAACGGATCCAATCACAATAAAGGCCTGCTCTTTGACCGCTATCTATATAATGATCCATTTTTTGATTTCACCGTAATGGAAGAAGTGCTGGTCAACCAGATCATGTTGCATTGATCGGAAAATATGGAGATCGGAAGGAGCAATGTCTGGGCTGTATGGCGAGTGGGGTAGGACTTCCCATTTCAGCATTTTTAAATACGTTTTAACGGGCGATGCAACATGAGTCATGCTGCAAAATAACTTCGTCGTGATGATTCATATGTTACCCGAATTTGGATTATCGTAATAGACCCTTTTTCATCGCCAGTCACAATTCGATGCAACAATCCCTCTCTTTTTGCCGTTGGAGCAGTTAATCACACGTGAAAAACGGCATTCGACGTCTCTTTGCTTCATTTCATACGGCACCCAATTTCCTACTTTTTGGATAATTCCCATTGCTTCTAAACGATGACAAATGGCTGATTGAGTAACTCCCAGTATTATTGAGAGTTCCTCTTTCCTTTTTGATGGATTTTTATTAAGCTTCACCTCTAATTATTCAGCCTTGAACTTTCATCTGTCAAATAAAATTGACACTTTTAAATCAGGTTAACTACTTCTGACCCGTTAATTTAGCTAGAGCATGATCACCCTAAACATCCAGTAAAAACGATGACTTTCGGCAGCCATTTTCTTCGCGTTGAAGTAATGAAGTAAAACTCGCCGCAAAAAAACAATACTCAGTACTAAAGTTGACATTTTCAGAGCACACATGTTGTTTAAACTTCAGCGAAATGACAGATACTGAAAAGAAAGCCTAATGACGACACACCAAAATGAAGGTAATGCAACAATGGAATGATAAACTAGTAGCGGCATCAGTTATTGTAACCGCACGGACTTATTTCTACTCCTAATATTTCTGAGAGAATTACAGCATACTCGTACCTCAAAAATAAATATGAATTCATTCAAAACTTAAACAAACCTCAGTAAACTCATTAAAAATAATAAAAACATTACATATGAAGATTTTCAGATACTGAATTGTTTCAACCGTTACTATTTGGTAGTTGATCCTAATTGAAACAAATTGTAGAAATTACTATGTTTTACTACCAATACAAATATATATTACACACTTTCTTGTGACACGAGTTTCGGGAAATGGACTATTCCATCATCAGACAACTGAAGACTTAACAGTGATACAGAGGTATTTAAACAAAAGTGATAAATATTTTGAATGTTTCAATAGATTCTAGATAACACCTTATAGTGGTACAGAGGTTTACAAGCGGAACGTGATAAAAAACCAGGTTGAAAAATAGGGGCCTTCTAACAGATATCGGAATGTCGGCAATCGACAAAGAAGGTTGTTAAACAGATGGTTCCCATTTAAATATCTCAAACAATTTTTGGGGTTACATAGCTCCGTACAGTCATTCATTATTTTTAAATTATTGTTATTGTGAACTAATTTGAAAATTTCAACAGATTCTAGAAAATCGAATTTCTTTCCTTTTGATTCTACATGTAAAATTTTAATATTATCTATTGTGGGAAAGGAATGACCGTTTTCTAGACAATGAGTGGCAAAAATATATTTTTATTTATTTTTTATGAAACTCGTTTTATGATCGTTGAACCCCGTCTTGAAGGAACGTCCTGTTTGTCCTATATATTTATTACTGCACGTAGAACAAGATAACTCATAAACTCCTGATTTGTGTATGTTTGGAGTAGGGTCCTTTGCGTTAAATAATACCGATGATAATTCGTTTTGCATTTTGAAGGCAATATTGACATCTGATTTTGAAAAATTATTGGCCACTTTATGATTTATGCTACCAAAGTATGATAGAGAAATGATTTTTTCATTTTCTTCAGTTTTTACGATGAGATAAATTTGGCTCATAGCTATTTTAGATAGTTTCTATCGAATTAGATTATGTATTATATTGGTGTTGAAACCGTTGTTCGCGGCTATTAATTTTATTGTTTGGACTTTGACAGCTTCACGGTCATTTTTTGATAAGGGTAATGCGAAGGCTCTATGGATTATCGATTGATACGCTGATATTATTTGTGAAAATGGGTGATTGGAATCAATAGAAATACATATATCAGTGGATGTAGGTTTTCTGAACACGTTGCTTTCTATTTTTCTATTTGAGTGTGATATCGAGAGGTCTAAAAATGTAATACTGTTCTTCGATTCTTTTTCAAATTTGAATTCAATTTGTGGGTGAATATTATCCAAGAAATTCAAAAATTTACTCAGTTGTCTGGATGTTCCGAAGATACACGTGAGAATATCGTCTACGTATCTGTACCAGAAATGAATATTTACAGGTAGTTTCGAATTGAAGATTTTATTTTCTATTTCTGACATGAATATGTCTGCAAGGAGTGGACTCAGTGGTGAGCCAATAGCTAGGCCGTTTAATTGTTCGTATATTATATTATTAAACTGAAAATAGTTTTCGAGCAGGCATTGTTCTAAACGGGCAATGAAATCACCGTGTATCATGTGTACATGTGATTTTTCAAGAATTTCTGAAGCTGAATGAATTCTATAATTTCTCGGTATATTTGGAAACATATTATCCACATCCAGGCATACTAGGTAGGCATTATTTGGTAAAGAAAAAATTTTTGATTTCGTTGTTAATTCTAGGGAGATTTTTTATTGAGTATTTCGGGGTGAAATAAGCCTTTTAAACATTTCATTTAATTTTTTCTCTATTTTATAGGTAGGGCTGCTAATAGAGGAAACGACTGGGCGAATTGGTGCATCTTTTTTGTGAGTTTTTATCAAACCGTAGAGTTTTGATGGGCTAGGATTCATATTTATGAGATGATAATTTGATTTGAATAAGGAGATGTCTAACAAAGTTTTTCTCAATGATTTTTGAATTTTAGTCATCGAGTCAACGGGAGTTTTTACGATATCTTGATTTTTAATGAAAAAATTCATTTTCTCTATGTACTTCGATCTAGAAAGGATAACTGTGGCATCTGATTTATCTGCTTTTGTGACGTAAGATCATCGGATTGAATTTTTTCTTTTATGGATTTGATTGTATTCAAAATATTATTGTTGGTTATATTTCTGTTGTTTCTAAGGGTTTTCGAAATTTTTGAGGAAATTTTATCCAACTCATCCGTATATTTAAGTGCAATTGTGGACTCTACAGTAAGAATTTCTTTTACTTTTTCATTTTTAATTGTTGGGGCAAATTTATGACCTTTTTCGAGTAAGTTTAGTTCGTTATTTGAAAATTAGGATTCTGACATGTCAATGACCCGATTATTTGGTCTATATATTATATTTTCACTTCTTTTAATAAATTTGGGTTTTTGAGTTTTTTCTAATGAATTTAGTTTTTTTAACTGTGTAGCACATTTTGAAAAAATGAATTCCCTAATTTCTTGTCTAATTTTATCATAAAAAATATCAAATTCTATTGAATGGAGTTTATGAGTCAGTTCTGCATGCAGTACCTTGACATAATGTTGTACAGTATCTCGTTTCTGGTGGAATGCTTCAGTATCTTCCTTGATCCAGATTCTTTCGAAATTAAAAAATTTTTCTTTACCAAATAATTCCTACCTAGTATGCCTGGATGTGGATAATATGTTTCCAAATATACCGAGAAATGATAGCATTCATTTATCTTCAGAAATTCTTGAAAATTCACATGTAAATCCCGTGATACACGGTGATTTTATTGCCCTTTTAGAACAATGGCTGCTCAAAAAATATTTTCAATTTAAGAATATAATATACGAACAATTAAACGGCCTAGCTATGGGCTCACCACTAAGTCCACTCCTTGCAGACATATTCATGTCAGAAATAGAAAATAAAATCTTCAATTCGAAACTACCTGTAAATATTCATTTCTGGTACAGATACGTAGACGATATTCTCACGTGTATCTTCGGAACATCCAGACAACTGAGTAAATTTTTGAATTTCTTGGATAATATTCACCCACAAATTGAATTCAAATTTGAAAAAGAATCGAAGAACAGTATTACATTTTTAGACCTCTCGATATCACACTCAAATAGAAAAATAGAAAGCAACGTGTTCAGAAAACCTACATCCACTGATATATGTATTTCTATTGATTCCAATCACCCATTTTCACAAATAATATCAGCGTATCAATCGATAATCCATAGAGCCTTCGCATTACCCTTATCAAAAAATGACCGTGAAGCTGTCAAAGTCCAAACAATAAAATTAATAGCCGCGAACAACGGTTTCAACACCAATATAATACATAATCTAATTCGATAGAAACTATCTAAAATAGCTATGAGCCAAATTTATCTCATCGTAAAAACTGAAGAAAATGAAAAATTCATTTCTCTATCGTACTTTGGTAGCATAAGTCAAAAAGTGGCCAATAGATTTTCAAAATCAGATGTCAATATTGCCTTCAAAACGCAAAACAAATTATCATCGGTATTATTTAACGCAAAGGACCCTACTCCAAACATACACAAATCAGGAGTTTATGAGTTATCTTGTTCTACGTGGAGTAATAAATATCTAGGACAAACAGGATGTTCCTTCAAGACGAGGTTCAACGAACATAAAATGAGTTTCATAAAAAATAAACAAAATGCTACTTTTGCCACTCATTGTCTAGAAAACGGTCATTCCTTTTCCACAATAGATAATCTTAAAATTTTACATGTAGAATCAAAAAGGAAGAAACTCGATTATCTAGAATCTGTTGAAATTTTCAAATTAGTTCACAATAACAATAATGTAAAAATAATGAATGACTGTACGGAGCTATGTAAATCGAAAATATTTGAGATATTCAAAAAGTAACATCTGTTTAAAACCTTTTTCAACGAACATAAAATGAATTTAATGAAAAGTAAACAAAAATTCAACTTTTGCCACTCATTCTTTGGAAAACAGGAATTCCTTTCGACAAAAGAAAATCTTAAGAAAATTTTAGATGTTGATTCAAATGAAAAGAAACTTGATTATTGAAATTTTAAAAGTCGTTCACAATAAAAATAATTTAAAAAATAATGAATGGCTGTATGGAGCTATGTAAATCCAAATATTTGAGATGTACAACAAAATAACGTAAAAATAATGAATGTCTGTTCGGAGCTATGTAACCCCAAAAATTATTTGAGATATTTAAATGGGTACCAACTGTTTAACAACCTTCTTTGTCGATTGCCGATATTCCGATATCTGTTAGAAGGCCCCTCTTTATTAACCTGGTTTTTTATCACGTTGTGCTTGTAAACCTCTGTACAACTATTAGGTATTATCTAGAATCTATTGAAATATTCAAAATATTTACCACTTTTTTTTAAATACCTCTGTACCACTGTTAGGTCTTCAGTTGTCTGATGATGGGATAGTTCATTTCCCGAAACTCGAGTCACAAGAAACTGTGTAATATATATTTTTATTGGTAGTAAAACATAGTAATTTCTACAATTTGTTTCAATTACATATGAAGATGATAAATCGGGAGTTTAGTAGCAAACGCCTGCCAAAAAGTTTAGGTAGGATAGGTAGGATGAACTTTCCGACAAAGAATGAAGAACACCTGAAGATGTTTGATTGTATCGCTCTTAATCGATTTTAATCATCAACATCTGAAGAGTTTACTCAGTATCAAAATTAATTCCACATATTTGAACCATTTGTTGGAGACAGAACATACTTTCAACCATATAGAAAGTGAAATTTATGCCCTAAAGCAGTTAAAGTCACTAACATAAATGCAATAAAATCGGAATATTACTCTAATCTCTAATCCGAACAAAAAATTTTAAGTCATCCGTGAATAACAGGAATCTTTATATTCTGATCAATGTTTTAATTTTATTTATGTATATGTTGAATAGAAAAGGACCGAAATGGAAACCTTGAGGTACACCAGATGGTGATAGAAACAACCCGGAACTGAACTTTTCCATATTGACATATTGAGATTTATTTGTTAAGTAAGACCGAAACCAGTTCAACAAGGATCCTCCAACACCAACATGCTCAACATGCTCCTTTTGTATAAATGGATATTAATATTTATTGGGCAAAATGCTTTACTAAAATTCGTGAATATTGTGTCCACCTGAACTTCTTGGTCAAGATTGCTTTGTGCATATTCCATAAAATTCAAGAGATTTATTTCAACTGATCTATCTTTGACTATCTTTGAGTGAGTGATTCGAACACTTTTTCATAAACAAACAGTTTATTGATAGGACGATAATTTTCTATCAGATTCTTATTACCAGTTTTAAAGATAGGGATTATGATAATAATAATAATAAACGCCTTTTTTTGTACTCAAGTAATAATGTTACAATAGTATACAGTATATAAGAGAAAACGTTCGTATACCCTGGAAAGGCGAAGTCTAGCCAGTGCTATTCTCACTCAACCCCATCCAGGATCAAGTCATGCCTCAAAACTCAACTATCAACAGTGCATAAATCCCAAACTCATCTTGATTAAAAAAAAGTCACAACCTCTACAGATTTTAATCCAAATAAATCTCATGAAAACATTTAGGATTAAATTTTAAAAAAACATGTCCTAAATACACTATATCACTTTATAGACATATAAGGCCTTTTTTGAATTATATGTTGAACATTTTTTGGTGATGGATCTTGTGATTTTTTAATATCTATTCGAAACATATACATTCTGTCAAGAAAGTACCGGGAATTATCGATTTAAATCTGGCGGGGCAATGAGGCAGGTAAAAATTTTTTTTCCTAGGTTGGTACCACTGTCCTTAATTACTATGCCAAGCTTGAGCGGGATCTGTCAACTAGTGTGTTTGCAACAGCTGATTAAGTCAGTCGATGTCAGAGTGCGTGCCGATTTTTACTATGGGTGATTACGCTGAGCAAAGAATTTGTTTAAAGTTTTGTGTTGCAAATGAATTTTCGTATGCCGATGCATTGAAAATGTTGCAAAAGGCCTTTGGTGATAATGCTCTATCGAAAACTCGTGCATATCAGTGGTACAGAGCCTTCAAGGATGGTCGTGAAGTGGTCGCCCATCGGCTTCGAAGATAACGTCGATAAAATTAAGGAAAGGGTGCTGGAAAACCGTCGAACCAGCTTGAGAGAGATAGCACATGATCTTAAGATATCCCACGAGTCCGCACGTACGATTTTGATTGATATTTTGGGCATGAGAAAGGTGGCCGCACGACTCGTACCGAAAGACCTGAATTTTCTTCAAAAACGTCATCGCGGACAGGTTGCTTCAGACATGCTGGATCGCTGCAATTCCGATTCTACATTCATGGAACGCATTATAACTGGTGATGAGACCTGGGTCTACGAGTACGATATGCAAACAAGCCAGCAATCATCGGAATGGGTGGCAAAAATGAGACGAAACCGAAAAAACCACGCCAAAGCCGCTCGAAAATGAAGGTGATGCTCATTGTTTCCTTCGATATCCGTGGCGTGGTTCACTACGAATTCGTTCCAGAGGGTCAGACGGTAAACAAGGAGTATTACCTAGGCGTTATGAAACATTTGCGTGAGCGTATCCGTAAGAAGCGGCCAAATTTGTGGGCGAACAACTCATGGATTTTGCATGACGATAACGCGCCTTCTCACCGAGCTACGATTGTGACTGACTTTCTCGACAAAAACTCAACAAACGTGCTTCAGCAACCACCGTATTCGCCGGATTTGGCTCCCTGCGACTTTTTCCTCTTCCCAAAACTAACATTGCCCCTTCGTGGCACCCGTTTTGAGTCGATTGAAGCCATAAAACAAAATTCGGCGCGAGAGCTGAAGTCCATCCCGGAAAGCGCCTATAAAAAATATTTCGATGATTGGAAGTGCCATTGGCATAGATGTATTGGAGCAAATGGAGCCTATTTGGAAGGCGACCCAATAAATTTTGACGATTAAATGTAAAAATGTTGTTTTAATTGAAAATTCCCGGTACTTTCTTGACAGAGTAGTATATGTGTGAGGTGATGTTTAAATAATTTGTTCATTATTTTATATTTCTTTCGATTCTTTATTAGTTAATTTCCACCACATGTGATGATGATATATATGCCTATAAAGTTATACAGTGTATTTAGGATATGTTTTTTAAAATTTAATTCTACATGTTTTCATGAGATTTATTGAGATAAAAATCTGTGGAGGTTCTGGTGAATTAATTCCAGCTATTATTCTGTAATATTCAACTAATTCTTCGTAGTAATTTTCAATTTATATACTTTATTAATTGAGAAATTTCTTTGTATTACAACACATGCGCGTGGTGTAGAGTCTAAGTCGTATCTTCTTTCATTGTATATTTTTGTGATATAACTTAATTTTCGTTCAGGCCATGCCTACCTCAAGATTGGTTAGTTGTTGCAGAAATGTATTGTTTTAAAGAGGGTATTGTTATATTATATATTTTTAAAGATTATTTTCTTTATTTAAATAACTCCTCACTGATGAGATTTTGGGTCCGAATATATCAGGTTCTTTCTCTGGAGAATGTGCTATATATTCTTTAAAAAAGAAAAATGAAAAAGGCCCTTTTTTGAATTATATGTTGAAAATTTTTTGCTAATGGAACTTGTAATTCTTCAATATCCATTCGAAACATATATATGTATAAGGTGATGTCTAAATAATTTTATCATTATTTTATATTTCTTTCCATCCCTTATTAGTTAATTTCTACCACATGTGATGATAATATACTAGGTGTCCCAACAGTGCACATTTGTTCGATATATCGATAAGGCTGGTGCATATGAAAGAGTCCATGTTTTGAAAGTAGTTCCAGATGTACAGGGTGTTGCGGTACAGTAAAAAAGCACCAAGATCTCGTATATTTGCCAAGAGCTTCAGTATGTTTTACGAATTTGCTTTTCAGCGTAAAGGAAGCCTCAAGGGTTTTTAGCAATTTATGAATAAAATTCGCCAGATGGTGCCTTCAACAGTTCTCCATATTCAGCCAGTTGCTTTCTAATATTAAATGCGATACATGGTCAAATTTTTTCATTACATACATAACTCTGCAGCACGCATTTTGCATCCTCTGTATTCTGTACTTGCCTTCAACAGTTAAACACGGCCCATAAAGAAAATCGCAGTAATTCAAATAGGATAGAACAAGACCATCACACAACATTTATTTCAATGCAAAATCCAAGATATGTCTGGTACTATATATTAATTTTAGAGTGCAAAATCCCCTCCTGGTCATATTTTGCACATGTTCATGAAGTCGGAAATCCTCATACATAAATCAAGCCCAGATCCCTCGCAGAGGTGACAAAAGAAACACTTAAACCGCCAACATTCAATCTCAAAGAATTTTTCACCATATCCCTCTTACCAGTTTTTCAGAATTTAGACTCAAATTATGCTCGTGTGCTAAAATAATAATTTTTTCAAGGTCAGAGTTGATCTTGAGCACTGCAGGTTCTGTTTCTTGGTGTTTAAACGAGAAATAAAACTGAATATCGTCTGCATATGCCTGTGTGAAACAAAAGGAGAGAGCCGTTATAATATCAATAGTGTACACAATTAATAAAATCAGGAATAAAATAGTACCCTAAGACACCCCCGATCTGATCGGAATGCTACCAGATACAGAGTTATTCATGCACACTCTGAGATCTGCCGGTGAGAAATGATTGTATAAGCTTTATCCACGTCGAAACTATAGAATTCCAACTCTGCGAGCAAAAGTTCATGGTCCAACGTATCAAAGGCTCTAGAGAAGTCCAATAAAACCAAAACACAAACGAAACCCCCTTCGAAAGCTCCAAGAATATGATCAATAGTCGACGCCAAAGCCGCAGCCGCACTGAAACCCCTTCTGAAACCGCATTGATAATCGGGAATAATGTTATTAATGGTGAAATAAGCATAAATCTGACTAAAAATAATTTTCTCCAAGATCTTCGACAGTGTGGGTAGTATGCTTATGATTCTAAGATCAAAAAAACCTTAGAGTTTACTGTTCTTTGTCAATGGTATTCCAATTGCAGGCTTCCAAAGTGTAGGGATGTTACTGGTTTCAATTATAGAATAAATGATATGCATGATTATACTATCAATAAAGGGACTGCAGATTTTCAAGTCTGTTCCCTCAACATTTGTTTTAAAAAATGTAGAATTGTGTTTATTTTCCCGGAAGTTGTCATAGAAAAGCTAAAACTATTGCATTGAAAGCATTGTCTTTATAGAATTGTGCTCTGTCTTTACATTGATCATTAACCGACTGGAGAAACGAAGTGAAATACCTGTTAATGATATCTGGGTTAGAGAGATCAGCGGGTAGATAACTGCTTTTTTGCGATATAACGTTTAGATCCCGCAAAGTTTTCCAAAGTTTAGAAGGATTATTTAATTGAGAAACATTAACTATGTAATTGTTTTGTGTGCTCTTATACAAGATAAAACATGGTTTCTTCGGAATTTATATTTGTTGAAGTCCGTCAAAAATTTAGTTTTTTTATATTTCTGCCAGCATTTATCTCTCAGCCTTTGTAAACGCCGAATCTGCTCAGTTTACCATGGTGTTTTTGGATTAGTTGCTTTTACTTCACATAGAGGAGCATGTTTGTTGAAAATACTACTCTGTCAAGAAAGTACCGGGAGTTTTCAATTAAAACAACATTTTTACATTTAATCGTCAAAATTTATTGGGTCGCCTTCAGAATAGGCTCCATTTGCTCCAATACATCTATGCCAACGGCACTTCCAATTATCGAAACATTTTTTATAGGCGCTTTCGGGATGGACTTTAGCTCTCGCGCCGAATTTTGTTTTATGGCTTCAATCGACTCAAAACGGGTGCCATGAAGGTACAATTTTAGTTTTGGGAAAAGGAAAAAGTCGCAGTGAGCCAAATCCGGCGAATACGGTGGTTGCTGAAAAACCTTTGTTGAGTTTTTGGCGAGAAAGTCAGTCATAATCGTAGCTCGGTGAGAAGGCGCGTTATCGTCATGCAAAATCCATGAGTTGTTTGCCCAAAAATTTGGCCGCTTTTTACGGATACGCTCACGCAAACGTTTCATAACGCCTAGGTTATACTCCTTGTTTACCGTCTGACCCTCTGGAATGAATTCGTGGTGCACCACGCCACGGATATCGAAGAAAACAATGAGCATCACCTTCATTTTCGAGCGGCTTTGGCGTGGTTTTTTCTGTTCAGGTTCTGTTTCTTGGTGTTTAAACGAGAAATAAAACTGAATATCGTCTGCATATGCCTGTGTGAAACAAAAGGAGAGAGCCGTTATAATATCAATAGTGTACACAATTAATAAAATCAAGAATAAAATAGTACCCTAAGGAACCCCTGATCTGATCGGAATGCTACCAGATACAGAGTTATTCATGCACACTCTCTGAGATCTGCCGGTGAGAAATGATTGTATAAGCTTTATCCACGTCGAAACTATAGAATTCCAACTCTGCGAGCAAAAGTTCATGGTCCAACGTATCAAAGGCTCTAGAGAAGTCCAATAAAACCAAAACACAAACGAAACCCCCTTCGAAAGCTCCAAGAATATGATCAATAGTCGACGCCAAAGCCGCAGCCGCACTGAAACCCCTTCTGAAACCGCATTGATAATCGGGAATAATGTTATTAATAGTGAAATAAGCATAAATCTGACTAAAAATAATTTTCTCCAATATCTTCGACAGTGTGGGTAGTATGCTTATGATTCTAAGATCAAAAAAACCTTAGGGTTTACTGTTCTTTGTCAATGGTATTCCAATTGCAGGCTTCCAAAATGTAGGGATGTTACTGGTTTCAATTATAGAATAAATGATATGCATGATTATACTATCAATAAAGGGACTGCAGATTTTCAAGTCTGTTTCCTCAACATTTGTTTTAAAAAATGTAGAATTGTGTTTATTTTCCCGGAAGTTGTCATAGAAAAGCTAAAACTATTGCATTGAAAGCATTGTCTTGATAGAATTGTGCTCTGTCTTTACATTGATCATTAACCGACTGGAGAAACGAAATGAAATACCTGTTAATGATATCTGGGTTAGAGAGATCAGCGGGTAGATAACTGCTTTTTTGCGATATAACGTTTAGATCCCGCAAATTTTTCCAAAGTTTAGAAGGATTATTTAATTGAGAAACATTAACTATGTAATTGTTTTGTGTGCTCTTATACAAGATGAAACATGGTTTCTTCGGAATTTATATTTGTTGAAGTCCGTCAAAAATTTAGTTTTTTTATATTTCTGCCAGCATTTATCTCTCAGCCTTTGTAAACGCCGAATCTGCTCAGTTTATCATGGTGCTTTTGGATTAGTTGCTTTTACTCCACGTAGAAAAGCATGTTTGTTGAAAATATCAGTAATGTATTTATTGAAAATTTCCACTTTCTTATCCACATTTTCTCCCAAAAATTTGTATACCACTCAAAGCTTTGCAGATCGGTTTCAAACTTACTTAAATTTATACTTTCGAAATTTCTGTATTCGAAGAAACGAGGTGGTGGTTTCTCATTTTTAATGGGGATGTCAACAAAGACAAGATTCTGGTCAGTTATTCCATTGGAAAATATTGTACCACAATTTCCAACGAATTCTTTATTGTTGACAACGATAGGGTCATTTAACGTGCATGATTTTTCCGTAATACGAGTGGGCTCATCTATAATCTGTTCAAAGCCATGGGCACCAAATATATCTAAAAGTGGATTATGCAACTTAAGAAAATCTACATTAAAATGAACCACACATAATAACATCGAAACATAGAAAAACATGGTTTACAATCTTTTCAATATCATCCATCACATTATTCAGACTTGTGCTAGGTAGACGATAAAAGCCACCATTAACAATTTTTCTATAAGGCAAACAAATTTTCAAAAATATATTCTCGAGATCTGTATTAATCGATAAGGTGAAATCTATGAGTTCAACCATCCAACAGTTCTTGATATAAGCCCCTACTCACCCCCGCGGCTCGTTCTATCGTTGTGGACTAAATAATACTCAGGAACGCCAAGTAAGGGGTTGAAATTCTGATTTAACCAAGATTCCGTAATTATTACCATGTCAAAATTATTTTCAGTGATCATTCTAGATAGTTTGCTAAAACGAGTAAACAGCGTCCAAACATTCAAGTGTGCATTCTTCATATTATTAACGGCCAGTTTCATAAACGAAATTAAAGCCTCCTTTTTCCCAAAAAGTCTCCTTTGATGATAAAACGTGTTTCATAAGCAAATTTTAAGGTTAAGGGGAACTTAAAAGCGTCCTTTATCTTAAAGTGAGAAAATCGGCCCTTTACGGCTGGAAAAGGATCCTTTAACGAGAAGCTCGACACTGCGCATGTGCTCGATAAACACGAAAACAGTGGAAATAACCTTGTCTGTCACATTAGCCCATTTTGTTTGATTTTAGCGTATTACGAAATATGTTAACGTTCAAACTGTGTGTGATTCGGACTAGAGAATCAGAATTATTGTAGCTAGATGACCTAGCTCAACACATGATCAAATCATCTTTTATAACAGTGTCTTGAAGAGACAATTGGAGAATGGTAAATTTGGACGGTATTTGTTACTTGGTGATAGTGGTTATAGTTTGCAGACTTATCTTATCACCAAGTTACCGGAAGCTATAACTGCAGATGAAAATTTATATAAGCTGTCAATTATACGAACTAGAAATGTGGTGGAGAGAAAGTATGGAGTTTAGAAACGCCTTTTTCCTATCCTTTCTAAAGGAATGAGTGTTAAATTAACGACCATAAGGGCAATTATTGTTGCTACCGCTGCTTTGCACAATATAGCTATAGATATATGAGTGTGGATAGCTCAGCGGGAGAGCATCGGACTCGTGACCGGGAGGTCCAGGGTTCGAATCCTATTCAGGTAGAAAAGAAATTTTCTAGTTGGACGGGTATCTGCCACCATTTCACTGTTGGGTCAAAAAT
This sequence comes from Megalocaria dilatata, assembly GCA_034642435.1. Classification (NCBI taxonomy): domain Eukaryota; kingdom Metazoa; phylum Arthropoda; class Insecta; order Coleoptera; family Coccinellidae; genus Megalocaria; species Megalocaria dilatata. The sequence goes on along the minus strand of CM067859.1, from coordinate 59,096,520 downwards.
TAACAGTGCTGTGACCTAAAGTGGCGCAAGATCGCAGTAACAAAGCCTACACAGAACACAACTGAACTCCTAACTCGTACAAGCTGAAAAAGCTTCTGAGGGATCTTCACAGAAGATCTAGGAGTATCAGGATAATAATAAATAAAAAAAAAAAATAAAAAAAATATGAACGAAATATTCCAAATGAATGACTGCAGAAGGAAGAGGACTTTCAAACAAATAAACTAATGTTAATGCAGCTCGTCAAGTGAAAGTTTATTAATAAACATTTGGCTAATTTAAAATTCATATTTGTGTGATAATTAAAAATAAATTTGCTTGTCACTTGTGAAACTATTCTTCATATTCAATTTGTATCTTCAACATGACAAGATTTCATATAATTTTTATTAGATTTTACAAGGTCTATATTTAGATAGGTTTCTATGTTTGTATTTCTGATTCATTGTTTTACTTTAGGTAACATCTAAACAAGTTTCAAGTAAATCTAATATTTTAAGCTTCGAATGCTCCTCCTCTTTTATTCTATTCTCTTCCTTGATAGCCGCTATCTGAGCTGTTTTTTTATAATACATCTCTTTTGCTTCGGCAAGTGGGTTCGTAACAGTTGGGCTCAACTGTTTGGAAATTGGCTCCCTCAATTTCAATGGAGCCCCACCACCAGTCCCTTTAATATGACTGCGTTGAGCAGCTACCACCTTTCTAGTTTAAGTTTTTATATTGTCATATTTGGATTTGAGCTGGTCCCCATCTCTCCAATGGAGAACTGTTGCATTGAAAGCAGTTGCTATTCTCTGCCAGACTTTATCCTATAACATTAAAATTCTCTTTTTCAATCAATTCCAAGAGACGTAGTTCCTCCTCTGGTTTTGAAGTATAATAATATTTTTTTTCTTTTCTTCGATATTCATTCATATAACTCATGTTTACTAAAATATAGCATTTCGCACTTAATAATGATATAAATTTCAATATACTGTCTTCTGCACATAACCATGTTTATGCAAAGACTGAGTTATGCTCCTTTTCTTTTTTTCACAAGTTCTGACGCATAACTTTAATTAATTTTTACAGAATATCACCAACTATATTCGTAAAATCACTAGTTCTCAGGATAACCAACAGTAGGAAACATATGACCGGCGCATTAAAGGAAACTTTCAGTAAAGGACGGTCGATGTGCGTTTACGAAACTGATGGTCCCATTTAAAGGATCCTTTTTCATAAAGGGAATTTATCATAAAGGAGCCTTTTGATGTTGTTTATGAAACTGGCCGTAAGTCTTTTATATGAGTAACATTTCGAACGAGTAAAATCATTATAAGGATATAATAGTTATTCAAAAATTATATTAGGAAAATGGAAACAGAAAATTATCTAAGTTTCGTGGTAAACAACCAAAACGCCAGGTTACCTGCCGTAAGAAAAAAATATATACTTATTCATGAAAACCTCTATTGATTCCAAGATGTCTTGTTTCTTGCCTTTTGCTTCCAGATGTGGTATTTTAAGATTATGTATATCTTGGAAAACATGGCTTGTGTTAAAGAAATGTTTCGCACAATTATCCTTTCGCTTCTTAAATGAAACTTGATGTTATTTTAACCTTTTTTTGGAAGTTCTAATGGTTTGTCCTATATAAATGCAACCGCACTTATGACACTCCTAAATTATTGAGCCGGTTGTTTTTGTTGCGAGAATCAAAAAGGGGGCTAGAAATTTTAGTTCTATATGCAAAAGCTATTTTTTAATTAAGTTTTGTAATTATTCAAGCTATTTTTGTGAGATTATAAAAAATGAGTTGGTTACATTTTTATTTATGGGAAAATTCATAATTCTCATTTCGAAGTGATTATTTATAGCTATTTGTTTGATTTCATTCAGTTCCTTCTTTGAAGCAATAATATTTGAGTAATTAATGCTCTATCTATATGGCACCGAGTTCATGAGTGTTTGGATGGTTTGAGAAGTTCAGGATAGTTGTAGGTTTTCTGGATATATATAAAAATGTCATCATTATTCTTAAAACAAATTGTAGAAATTACTATGTTTTACTACCAATAAAAATATATTTTACACATTTTCTTGTGACTCTTCTTGTGTGTAAAATATATTTTTATTGGTAGTAAAACATAGTAATTTCTACAATTTGTTTTGATTATGATCAACTACCAAATAGTAACGGCTGAAACAGTTCAGTATCATTATTCTTAATTGAAAGAAAAATAATTTTATGTTCCAGTTATAAATTTGAACTAATCGTGTAAACCGTTAAGATAATTCAGTGTGTTCCTTAGTTCTGATTATTTTCCACAAAAACAAACCAATATCTTCTCTACATATCTGCACGAAAAGATTATATGCATTGCCTTGGACATAGATTTCAACGTAGAGTAAGCTGAGAGGTGAGCCCAATGCTAGTACATATTTCGGTTTGCGTTGAAAAGGGAACTGAAAACAATAAAAATAAATAGCTATAAATAATAATTTCTGAACGAAATCAATCAATTCTCTCAACAGGAAAGATAAACTCATTCTGAAACAAATATACCCCTCCTCCAAAACAGCAAAAAATATAAAATTTGCAACACTTACATACAATTTCACAGAAAATTACTCAAATAATTTCAAAAACCAATACGAAAATAGCATTCACACACACAAATAAAAGTTCCAGTCCCTTTTTTGATGCTAGCACAAAAACAACGGGCTTAATAATTCACCAGTGTATAAATTGAGATATGAGTGCAGTTCCGTATATGTGAGACACACCGGAAGAACGCCCAAAAAAGTTGAAAGAACAAAGCATCATTTAAGAAGCAAAAAGATAACTTCAATTTTGCGAAACATGTTTTTGAAATAAATAATATTTTCCCAGAATTAGATAATCTTAAAATGCGACATTTGAAAGCAAAAGGCAAGAAACTACGCATCATGGAATCAATATATGAGAATAATCACGAATTCGCAATAAAAGTATTAAACGAGCAGACGGACCTTTGGTAATTCCCATTTCTCAAGGTGCTACACAAGCCGAAGCCTTCTAAAATTATATAAAATATTTGAATTAAAACTTGTTATTCAGGTTGAAAATGTAATAAAACTACGAAAATCGAGTCAATCTATCCTCAGTAAATAAAAAGTGATGGAAAACGTTATTATTTTTTATTTACCACATTCTCAAAATTACCTATCACAAAGTATCGCACTAACCTATCTAATAAATGTAAATTTTTGAAAATTTTTTCAATTATGAAATTTCATCACGAAGCGAAGAAAAAAGCTATGCCTACAATATTTGGCTTCAGTTCATTTTATGCTTTAACATTTACTGCAGGTTGTCCTATATACTCCCGATCTCTTGTTCTTATTGACGATATCTTTATTAATTTTTATCGGCTCACCCGAAGAAGTTGTGGTTTTATATGAAATATTGAGATTTTTCTTCAACTATCTAGCTATCAGTTCAGATTTCCGTCCTATATACGGTAAGCATATGTTTTCATTTGTTATTATAATTTGTGAATAAACTAATGACATGGATTTTTTTGTTGGATTTTATTCAATAGTTTGTCGATAATTGATAAGGGGACCGATTTTGTGAAAGTATTTCGTTACCACACTCACCTGATGAAGTCAAACTGTAATTGACGAAAGAATTGTTGTGTAAACATTTAATATAGCGGACATAAAGTGTTGTACTTTAAATCATATACGATTAATTTCCGTCAAGTAAACACCGAAACAATCCAGAACTTGAATTCTTCTTGTTCATAGTGGAGTGATTAGATATATTTAACTGGATATCTTAGGATTATTTCTAACTAATATAAGACATTCCATAGCCAAGGCTAATACCTTAAGGTCCAGAGTTCGATTCCGAACAGAGATTCATTGAAATTACAGTGAAATTTTTTGTGATAAATTCATATTATCAGCTGAAATGTTTCGACAGACTGATTTTCAAAATTTTGGCCCCCATAGCCAAGCCAGTTTTTTTTTTAAATCATGTTAGATGTCCAAATGAGAAATTTGGATGGCTTTACTAAAGAAACCGTTTGATATTTTTCGATTCTGTTTTCATATTCGAATTAGGTATTAATGAAAGTGTAATAGTGAATCATTTCAACAATTTCGAGTGAAATGTTTTTGTCGCTGTAGGCAACAAAATTGTGTTCGATTCATTTATATATATTCATGGAAATTAATACTTTTTATCTTGAGGGATACCCTTCACTCCTAAATGTATAAACTTACAACATCACACAACGAAAAGAACTCAAAAATTAAAGAAACTAGAATATATCGGGTGTTTTTTTAGAGTGAAAGAACTTTCGATAGAGATAGTTGTGATTTGACAGAAGAAAGAAGCCATGTTGTTCTGACATTCCTGTTCAGTGAGCATTGAAAAATTATCATGAAAAGACTCACGCCACAACAACGTTTACAAATTGTTAGAATTTGTTTTCAAATTCAGTGCTTTATTCGCCAAACTTAGAGCACTTCGTGAAATTTATGGCTTACATAATCGTCCATCAGAGCAGAGAGATCAGATCAGAGTCGAACTATCGATAGATCTCGGACAACATTTTCTCTTGTCGATGCAACAACAACAAGACAAAAAACTGTACGTACAGAAGAAAATATCGCTGTTGTAAGTCATAGTGTTAATGATGATCCAGATTTGTCTATTCGTCGACGTTCACAACAAGTTGAACTCTGTGCATCCACCACATGGAAAATTTTGCTTAAAGATCTTGGTCTTCACCCATACAAGATCCAACTGGTTTAAGAACCTAAGCCACTTGACCATAATAAGCGTCGTTTGTTTGCTTCAAGCTAGAATATCTTTAAGTTTATCCAATTTTTTATCGTAAAATTGTGTTTAATGATGAAGCTCATTTCTAGTTGAACGGCTATGTAAACAAGCAAAATTGCCGTATATGGAGTGAAAGCAATCCTCATGAAGTTGTGCAGGTTCCATTGCATCCTGAAAAATGCACAGTATGGTGTGCTTTACGCGCTGGAGGCATCATGGGTCCATATTTGTTTAAAAACGATGCTGGTGCTAATGTTACAATGAATGGTGCTCGTTACAGATCGAGGATCAATGATTATTTGTTTCAAAAATTGAATGGTATCGACCTAGAAGTGTTTTGGTTCCAACAAGATGGTGATACACCTCATGCTGCTACCGTAACAAATGATTTATTGAAAGAAATATTTGGCGATAACATTATTTAGAGAAATATTCCAATTAATTGGCCTCCAAGATCATGCGACATAACTCCACTGGATTATTTTCTTTGGGGTTATGTCAAGTCATTGGTTTATGCTAATTAACCAGAAACAGTAGACGCTTTGGAAGCAAACATAACTCGTATTATTGATGAAATAAGGCCTGAATTAGGTAAAAAATTGGTCTGGTCGAATGCGGTTCCTCAGAGCTAATCGTGGTGGACATATGCCGGAAATTATTTTCAAAACATAAATGTCATAAATTTAGCTTTCAAATAAAATAACGTTTGACTTCAATGTTAATTTAAATGTGTCTTATTTCAATTTTAAGTTCTATCGCTTTAAAAAAAGACCCGATACTTACTCAGATAAATACTTAGGATGCTTCGAAGTATACCGAGATATTCTCTGCCTGGATCATACTTTTTTAACTCCAAAGATCCTGCCCTGAGTGATAATGTGATTCCTATTGTGTTGAAGACACATATAAATGAGCCTTTTACAGTCGTATTATAGGTAGTTCTTCCTTGGATGAAAGGAGGTAATTCCGAAATGGAGAAGTTTGGGCATTTCCTTAATTGTAACAAATTGCAAGAGTTGCGTAGGACAATATCTTGTAGTGATGTCTATTTTGAGCGGAGTCCCCGATTCTGGACATCTGCGGATGTGTTTATTAGTCTTTTGGTGGATGCGCTGTAGAGGAGTATGTACAAAATGGTTTACGTAGATGAAATGCTAGGATTGCGCCACGAGTGACGAAAGGCTAGATAACATCCATTAATAGAAATAAAATGATGCATCGACCCATTCGGAAACAGGCACAAAATCAAGATCTGAAGAACAAGTATATTCTGTACTGTATTGTACCGAAATAAACTAACTTCTCTGGTAAACAAAGTTCGATACAAATTTTATGAAGAGATGATTAAAAAAACTGGAAGCTACTCGACAGCCTTGTGGAATGTGGTTGAGCAGATCTCTAAATCTAAGCAGACGGAAAATTCACTGATGTATTCAAACTCAAAAATTAAGTGATTTCAACGGATAACAGAGTAACTGTTGCCTCTTTCAATGACGCTTTCGTGAAGGTGGGTAGAGCACTTGAACGAGAAGTTCCATGTTGTGGTGGAGTTGGGAGTGCAGACTGTTCGGAATTCACTCATTTACGAACCCACTGATTGCATGAAAATAAATACTCTAATTTCTGGCCTGAAAGATGAAAATACGCGGGGAATGGACGGTTTCTGAACGAGATAATTAAAGATTATGTATCCTTATATTCTCACACATATATTAAATCGATACCTGGAGGCGGGTATATAACCTTCTTTATTCTGGTAGTGTCTGTACTGAAGGAGGAAGGTGAGACCAACATTGGTAATTACCGTCCGTTATCTTAAATCACCCATTTGTCAAAGGTATTTGGGAAGATTATCAAAACCAGATTTCTTTCCTTTCATGACAAATATAATATACTGTCTAAGTCCCAAGTTGGATTTAAAAAGGGCAAGTGAACCGAGGGTACTGTCATGACACTGACGAATAAGGTCACTGCTGCCATCAATGATAGCAAACTTTGCATGAGTTTGTTCATCCGAAGACGTTTGATACGATTCATCATCGTCTCCTGCTGCGGTGGAGAAGGTTGGTGAAGTTTTAGAAATTTTTTAAAGTTATCTAAAAGGAAAATATAATTTGGAGAGAAACACTTAATTTCCGCTAATATTTATTGTTTACACAACAATTATTTTGTCAATTACTGGAAATAGTAACTATTTTTACAGAATCGGTCTCCTTAAATACAAATCTGAGCAAAACGAAACGTGATAAAATGAGGGTTTGTTTTAGCGATTATCAGAATTTATTCTAAAAGTTTCAATAACGGGGATCGGTTTAAACTTATCTGGTCGTTAAGTAAAATGTGTTTTTCATGATGGCGGTTTAATGCTAGTGCTTCTAAAAGGTCCAGTCTATTACGTTTGTTCTTGATATGGGGAACTTCGAAATTATGGCCAAAATCGTGTCCGGATTCTTATTTATGTGAGGAGGGGTGATTTGAAGAGAAATGCTTGATTATTTCGGTCTCTACTTGACGGAAATTCATCGTAAATGATTTGAAGTAAAACACTTTATTTCCGCTTATTTTTATTTTTCAACGACAATTGTTTTGTCAATTACATATTGACTTCGTCAGGTGAGTATGGTTACTAACCACTTTACAAAATCTTTCTCCTTCAATACAAGTTTCCCTAAAAATACGTGATAAAATGAAGTTTACAAGGAATTTATTAAAAAAGGTTCAACAACGGAGAACGGTTCACATCTGTTTGGTCGTTCAACAAAATATTCAGTTTATGATGCCATTTTATTTCCATTTCTTCTAAAAGGTCCAATCTATTGCATTTGTTCTCGAAATGGAGAACTTCAAAGTTATGGTCAAAATCATGTCCGGATTCTTGTAGATGCCTAGCATAATAGTCCGGTCTATTTACACATTCAAGTTTACATAAATTCCCATAAAGCTGAATATTGGCATAGTTGTTCAAAACATCATTATAAAGAAAATCTCAAAAGTCCTCATCGTTGCGAGGTGTGCTAAAAATTTGGCACGGGGTCAAAGGTCAAAAAAATGAGTTTTTTGCGATTTTTAGCGAAACGGTGAGTTTTTTCGCAAAATTACCCCAGTACAAAATTATAGATCACAAAATTCTCTACAAAAAATATATCAATAATTTTTTTCCTAAAAGCCACCATTTTGGAGATATAACGTTCCGAAAAGTTGGATCAGTCGTAATCCCTCTATTTTGCACACGTTTCCACGCCACCTATGAGGTAGTGTACAAAGCGCGTTTTTTTTAACGTGGTTTCCCCAGTAGGCCTATTCCACGGGTCTGCTGAGATTTTATATGTTTTAAAACTATTGCAAAATAATATTATATATTATAGTGGGCAAAAACAACGGCGGTGTAATTAAATAAAATACTTAAAATAAAAAGTTAGTCGTCTGATTCATAACTGTCCAAGATTTCTGTTTCTTCTTCTTCTTGATCTTCTTGATCTTCTTCTCCTTCTTCTTCCTGTTCATCCTCTTGTTCTTCTTCTTCTTCTTGTTCTATTTCACACGTAAACTGCCCCAATAGCGATTCCTGATCGGTATCAAACGAATCTTCAAGAGTTGGTGACTCAACATTCGAGCATGATCGGCCTTGACAGTGTGTGCATGCCAGGGAACAAAACAGTCCAACTTTTCTGCAACCACATTTTGCACTACAACGTTACTACAAAATGGTGGCTTTTAGGAAAAAAATTATTAATATATTTTTTGTAGAGAATTTCGTGATCTACAATTTTGTACTGGGGTAATTTTGCGAAAAAACTCACCGTTTCGCTAAAAATCGCAAAAAACTCATTTTTTTGACCTTTGACCCCGTGCCAAATTTTTAGCACACCTCGGAACGATGAGGACTTTTGAGATTTTCTTTATAATGATGTTTTGAACAACTATGCCAATATTCAGCTTTATGGGAATTTATGTAACCTTCCTCCTGATTTTAGGCTTAAATAGACCGGACTATAAGTGGAGTTTGATTTATTCTTAACGAATGAATTCTAGTGTTCCTGGATCCTACTCTCAAAAGATCTACCCGTTTGGCCAATGTATACTTATGGACATGTACCACAATTTAATCTATATACTCCTGATCTCTTGTTCTTATTGACGATATCTTTATTATTTTTTATTAATTTACCTAAAGAATTTATTGTTTTATATGAGATATTGACATTTCGTTTTTTCTTTAAATATCTAGCTATTTGTGCAGATTTTTGTCCTATGTATGGTAAGCAAATAAACTTTTCATTATTTCTGATATGTGGATAAACTAATGACATAGATTGTATCAGTTTAATTTTATTCAATATTTGATCAATAATTGATGGGTTATAACCATTATTTACTGTTATTTGTTTTATTATATTCAATTCTATTTCAAAATTCTCTTGTGACATAGGTACATTAACTAGTCTATGCACCATACTATTGTATGCTGCCTGAAAATTGGTTTCTTTTTGAATAATTTTAATTAATTCTTTAGACAATTTATATGACGGAGCTGTAACAAAGGAAACTACTGGTCTTATTGGTTTGTTTTCTTTATGTAACTTGATGAGTGAATATAGAATTGGTGGTTGAGGGTTCATTTGCAATAATTTAAAAAACTCCAAATTTTAAATTATTGCAAATGAACCCTCAACCACCAATTCTATATTCACTCATCAAGTTACATAAAGAGAACAAACCAATAAGACCAGTAGTTTCCTTTGTTACAGCTCCGTCATATAAATTGTCTAAAGAATTAATTAAAATTATTCAAAAAGAAACCAATTTTCAGGCAAAATTATAGATAAGAAATTCATATGATCTAATAAATAAAATAAAGAATATTCATATCCCAGACAATGCTAAACTAATGTTTTTTGACGTAAAAAACCTGTTTTCTAGCGTATCAGTAAAACTAACAATAAAATTAGTAGAAAGGCTACTATTGAAAAATCATACAAACCCGGTAATTAAACAAGAAATAATGGATATCCTCAACATATGTATTGCACAAAACTATTTCTTGTTTAATGGAATATTTTATGAGAATAACGAAAGTCTCACGATGGGAAATCCACTAAGTCCTATATTAGCTGAAATATTTATGGATTTCCCAGAAGACAAAGTACAAGAGCACCCGCTTTTTAAGCAATTTATTTATTGGTACCGTTTTGTAGATGACATTATTTGCTTGTTCGTCGGTACGTCTAGACAACTTTCGTTATTCTTAGAATTTATCAACCAGGTATACCCTACGATAAAATTTACTCACGAAGAAGAACAAAATGACAGCATAAATTTTTTAGACTTGAAAATAATTAAAATTAACAATAGACATCATTTTTCGATTTACCGCAAACCAACACACACAGACGGCACAATACATTCTTCTTCAAATCATCCTTTATCCCATAAATTAGCAGCATACAATAGTATGGTGCATAGACTAGTTAATGTACCTATGTCACAAGAGAATTTTGAAATAGAATTGAATATAATAAAACAAATAACAGTAAATAATGGTTATAACCCATCAATTATTGATCAAATATTGAATAAAATTAAACTGATACAATCTATGTCATTAGTTTATCCACATATCAGAAATAATGAAAAGTTTATTTGCTTACCATACATAGGACAAAAATCTGCACAAATAGCTAGATATTTAAAGAAAAAACGAAATGTCAATATCTCATATAAAACAATAAATTCTTTAGGTAAATTAATAAAAAATAATAAAGATATCGTCAATAAGAACAAGAGATCAGGAGTATATAGATTAAATTGTGGTACATGTCCATATGTATACATTGGCCAAACGGGTAGATCTTTTGAAAGTAGGATCCAGGAACACTAGAATTCATTCGTTAAGAATAAATCAAACTCCACTTATGCTAGGCATCTACAAGAATCCGGACATGATTTTGACCATAACTTTGAAGTTCTCCATTTCGAGAACAAATGCAATAGATTGGACCTTTTAGAAGCAATGGAAATAAACCGGCATCATAAACTGAATATTTTGTTGAACGACCAAACAGATGTGAACCGTTCTCCGTTGTTGAACCTTTTTTAATAAATTCCTTGTAAACTTCATTTTATCACGTATTTTTAGGGAAACCTGTATTTAAGGAGAAAGATTTTGTAAAGTAGTTAGTAACCATACTCACCTGACGAAGTCAATATATAATTGACGAAACAATTGTCGTTGAAAAATAAAAATAAGCGAAAATAAAGTGTTTTACTTCAAATCATTGAAGAGAAATGTATTAGGCAGTCTGTTTTTGTTTGTTTGCGCTAAATCGATTGTTAATTTTGATTATTTTTAAGTCTGAAAATTCATGCTGTTATTTTGTTCTTCTATGTGGGTAAATTTTATTGTAGGGTATAATTAGTTAATGAATTTTAAGAATAACGAAAGTTGACTGGACGTACCGATGAACAGGCAAATAGTATCATCAAAGAATCGGTACAAAAAAATGTATTATTTGAAAAGAGGGTGTTCTTGTATTTTGCTTTCAAGGAAATCCATAAATATTTCAGCTTATATTGGTCTCATTGGATTTCCCATCGTAAGACTTTCGTTATCCTCATATAATATTCCATTAAACGAGAGATAGTTTTGTGCAACGCATAGGTTGAGAATATCCTTTATTTCGTTTAATTATCGGCTTTGTATGATTTTGTCCTAATTTTGAATCATACAAACCCGGTAATTGAACACAAAATTAACATGTTTGTATGATTTTGTGATAGTAACATTTCCACTAATTTAAAGTCATACAGACCCAATAATTAAACGAATAATTATGGATATTCTCAACGTATGGTTTGCATAAAACTATTTCTGGTTTAATGGAATATTTTATGGAGAAAACGAAAGCCTCACGATGGAAAATTCACTTTGAGTAATATAAGCTGAAATATTTATAGATTTCCTTGGAAAAAATACAAGAACACCCTTTTTTCAAACAATTCATTTATTGGTACTGATTCGTTGATAATAATATTTGCCTGTTCATCGGTACGTCCAGGCAACTTTCTTTTTTTTTTTTGGAATTTAGTAACCAATTATACCCTACAATAAAATTCATCCACAAAGAGGAACATAATGACAGCATAAATTTTTTAGACTTAAAAATAACAAAAATTGACGAAAGACATGATTTTTCGATTTACCGCAGACAACACAGACCGCAAAATATATTCCTCTTCAAATCAGCCCTTATCACATAAATTAGCAGCATACAATAGTATGTTGTAGAGACCTTCATTTTATCACTTTTCTTTTGGTCCGAATTATATTTGAGGAGACCTATTTTGAAAAAGTTATCATATTCCCTGATGAAGTCAAAATGTAATTGACGAAATAGTTGTTGTGTAAACAATAAGTATTAGCGGAAATAAAGTGTTTTACTTTAAATCATATTCGATGAATTTCCGTCAAGTAGAAACCGAAACAATCAAGAATTTAATAGGATCATAACGAATAAGAAATGACAACGTGCTGTCCTCTGACCCGTATTATTCAATATACTACATATATTCAATACACTACAATATAATACATAAACGGTTTGTTTCTTTTTGGATGTTTGGGAATGTCATTTGACATACGGATTATATAGGTGTTTTATACGTTCAGGATGATTTCTGTTCTTTTAAGCATAAAGTTGAGACAGGATTGTTATTTTTGAAATGTTGAATGGATAAAAAAGAATTGACAATAAATCTTAAAAAAACATGCTACCTGCCGTTCTTCTGTAACAATGTTTTTCATTTAATTATTATTATAAGTATCAATTTTTTCCATTTTTCAACTAATAGTGAAATCCGAAGAAACATCATGTGTCTGCTAATGATGTGACAACCATCCATAGATATTAATACTCCTTAAAGCACCTCACATTAAGAAAGTTCTTTCATATGATTTTATTGTATCTACCAGGTTTGAAGATTATTCAAATTTTCCCTTTGATAATCACACTTAATTTGTGGTTAGGTATAGCTAAGAGCTCCAATACCGATTTACCGAAATTTATATTAATCGTTTTGTGGCAACGAACCGAAATAATTTTACATTGGAAATGAATTGTTGACTTATTTGGCTGACAGGTGTGGTTTTCTTCCGGTGAAAGGAACTCACTTACCTTATACATCCAAGTTAATTTTTAAATAACTCGCCTTATTTCACGGTAGTGAGTCACAGGAATTGAATAAGAAGTATTGTTTTGTATCATATCAGACAACCTTGTTGGAAGCGATGAAGAAGTTACTGAGTCACAATAATTCCTGATGAGTTGGATATATGGACAATTTTTCAGGAATTTTGAAAGAATAAGGAAACCATAGTGATTCATTATGGTTCGAATTTTTTTGTATATGTTTTAGAAAAACTCACGAGTCACATATGGAAAGATTTAAATTAGTGAAGTGGGATAAAACTGACATATATCAGCTCTTCCTGATTACTTTCAAATGAACGAAAAATTCAAATACGTTTGGCTCAAAAACTTTTAACTCAGTTTTTGCAACTCTACAGAAAAACAGTTTTAATCATTCAATCTATAGCTTTTTTATTATAATATTTTTGCACTGTGTACACAACTTAAATTGAAATAATTGAAAAGGAAACATTTCCGCCTATTTCGCAATTAAATTTTATTTCATTGGACAATGTCTCTTATTGTCTATCACTCCTAGTGATTTAAGGAGTTTCATCAAACACTGTTCTAAACGATGCGGCATATTTTTTAAAAACTTTTTTACGACATATATGGAACTCTAGAACGAAATTTGTTATTCACAAGATTGACACAGCTGTATCGGCTAAAGTTAGCTGGATTATTTAGGTCAATATTCTTTATTTTCTACAGATTCCTTCGTGTATTTCGTGGTCTTTGAGAATTCCTTATTATATTTCGTGAAGAAAATATTGTTTCTAAGACATTTTGATTTCATTTTAAAAAACAATTGTAACAAAATTGTTCTGCTCATTATTTAAAATTAATGAAGTAAATAAAAACACTTGGCTTGTTTTTCACTGTTTATTTAATGTCTATTGAGATCTATATTTTCCAACCTATCAAAATTAAAGACAACAGAATTTAAAATCATATTTATAACAGTGAAACAGGTAGAATTTTGAGGAAGTTAAAAATAAGATGTTAGGTCGGTTTTAATATTTTACACATAAATATTTGATTGATTCGGTCTTCACTTGGTGGAAACTCATTTTAATTAAAAAAAATGTAGATGAGACAGTAATTTATTTCCACTAAAATGTTTGTACTACTACATAAATTGTTTCACCACGATGTGGCTTCTTCAGGTATTACATTGTACTATCTGATGGTATTCAGTGTAACCGAGTTTAAATACATTTTTAGGTACGTGACCAAATAATGGAAGCACAAGTCATAAAAACTCTAGGTGTTTATTGGAGTTTGCCGCTAAAAATGCTATTAAGGAAAAATATTCAGTAATGGAGACTTATCAACATCTGTTTGTTCGAACAAATAGAGAAAATAAATTCAGAGTCTACAAATTGACTCGCAAAGATTGCCTTTTAGAATACTTTGGCCAGACTGGTAGATCATTCAAGAAACGTGTTCAAGAACACCAAAGGGGTTATATATCCAATTCTGTACATTCGACAAATGCTAATCATCTTAAAGAATTCAGGCATAATTTCAACAATAATTATGAAATTATCCACGTTGAAAGCAAAAGTTCTAGATTAACACTTTTAGAATTTCTTGAAATCAACAGGTATAATGCCCGTAAAATCCTTTTGAACGAACAAACAGATGTTGATAAGTCTCCATTACTGAATATTTTTCCTTATCGGCCTTTTTAGCGGCAACCTCCAATAAACACCTAGAGTTTTTATGACTTGTGCTTCCATTATTTGGTCACGTACCAAAAATTTATTTAAACTCGGTTACACTGAATACCATCAGACACTACAATGTAATACCTGAAGAAGCCACATCGTGGTGAAACAATTGTTGTAGTAGTACAAACATTTTTGTGGAAATAAATTACTGTCTCATTTATATCTTTTTGATTTTACAGATAAGAGCAATGGTGACTAATTAAATTCCAGTTGCTCGTTTGTGATTGGTAACTAACTGCCTTCTGTGTGCTGAAGAAATTTCCAAATTTTACAAAAGGTCAATTCTTCCGATTTTATTATATTCGTGTAAGATCTCAGTTCTACTGAAATCTATGAAATGGTTGTTGTTTATTCAATGTTCAGAAAAACCAGTTGATATTTCATTATGCATTATACTTTTATTTTATTCTTCCACCCTTATGTTTACTGACCTATGAAAAATGCAGGCCATTCATCACAATATAATTTGTATATGCCGCTTTTTTCGTAGGTTTCACGACAGTTTTTGCCATTGACTCAGAGTGAACCTAAGTTTGTACAAATAATGTTGATCAACATTATTTGCACGCAGAAGGCAGGTTACCAATTACAAACGACCAACTGGAATTTAATTTATCACCATTGCTCTGTAAAAGATTAAACAGACCCAACATCTTATTTTTACCCTGCCCAAAATTCTACCGGTTTCACTATAATAAATATGATTTTAAATTCTGTTCTGTTTAGTTTTCCAAACGGTTTGAATACCTAAAACATATATGTCAATAGACATGAAATAAACGGTGAAACTTAAGACAAGTGTTTTTATTTACTTTAATTCAAAAATGTTTGACCAAGCGATATGCGAGAAATCTATATCAATATTTGAAATATTGAAGTATTCGCTTCCAAGGAATATACATATTACTTCAATTTAAACTGGAAATGGATTCTTGCAAGTTCCTGCCTGATTATTTTGTTCATGTAGATATATTAATTTTCGAATGCTGATACGTCTTGAATGATTATTATATATTATGAAATAATCGACATTCGAGTAACACTTGATAGTAATATTTGAATAAAATAAAAATCAGAATTATTTCTAAAAACTGCTACAATAAATTTATGCGGATATAGTGGATAGAGATAGATACTGGGTACAGGCTTAGTATAGGTAGAAGAGAAATTTTGTAATTGAATAATTTCAGCCACCATTTCACTGTTAGGAGGAAAAGTAGCAGTACTGTACTTAAGATGGGGTAAGGACGCAGTAGCAAAGCCTAGTCAAATTAGAACTGAACTCCTGAATCACACCAACTCAAAAGCTTCTGAAGGATCTTCTTAGAAGATCTAGGTGTATCAGAATGATATATGATGTCCATATCAATTCATTAAGCACGTGTTAATATATCAAAATAGAATCATAATATACATAATCAATACAAAAATATTCCCTAATGTCTAGGAGAGAACCTTCGTCACCTTTTGATATAAAACTTATATATTCAAATGTATGAATACAACACATATATTAACATATATAAACATACATATACCGAAAAATTCACTATTCCAAAATCATATGAAAATACTCAAAATAAAGGAAAGAATAAAAAACGTAGAACTAGAACATATGACAATTTGTATCGTCAGGTCTTATGAGATATGTGGCAAATTCTAATTCAAATAAATCACAAAAAAAATTTGACATACCAAAATGATAAAACTCGGAAGTGAATCAACTCAAACATGTCTAATTCATTGAAGATCTAGAAAGATAACTTCAAATGATTCATAACCACATGTACTGCAAACACATTTTTCTTGCATTCTATGAAATTTCAGATGTCACTTCATAACATGCTTTTGAAATGATGTGTCCCTTGAAATTTGCATTCCAAATGAAAATTGACTTAATAATATTAAATAAGATTATTTTGATTTTCACAAATTTTTATTGTTATTTGATACGACAATTGTTTCGCACTCACACTAGCATCTTCGGATAGTTAAAACAAATTGTAGAAATTACTATGTTTTACTACCAAAAAAAGATATATTACACATTTTCTTATGACTCGATTTTCGGGAAATGAACTATCCCATCATCAGACAACTGAGGAGCTAACAGTGGTACAGTGGTAGTTAAACAAAAGTGATAAATATTTTGAATATTTCAATGGATTCTAGGAAACACCTAATAGTGGTAAAGAGGTTTACAATCGGAACGTGATAAAAAACCAGGTTAAAAGGCCCCCCTTTTTCAACCCGGTTTTTTATCACGTTCCTTTGTACCGCTATTAGGTGTTACCTAGAATCCATTGAAATATTCAAAATATGTATCACTTTTGTTTAAATACCACTGTACCACTGTTAGGTCTTCAGTTGTCTAATGATGGGATAGTTCATTTCCCGAAACTCGAGTCACAAGAAAATGTGTAATATATCTTTTTTTGGTAGTAAAACATAGTAATTTCTACAATTTGTTTCAATAATGATAAACTACCAAATAGTAACGGCTGAAACAATTCAGTATCTTCAGATAGGTTCACATTTTGAATAATGTAAATCTATAAATGTTCTCTCGCCAATATATCCAAGTATAGCCTCAAGATTTTTGCTCTCTTAGATTCGCGTATGATTTGCACCCTAAATTTAGAGGTTTGCGTTGGAAAGTAACCAGATGATCCGTACCAGTTGAATAATAAGCCGAGTGATGTTGTTATGAGAATGGCAGGACCTGTATTGGAAACTGGTCCTAACATTCTTGTAGATAATTGGTTCTCTGATTTTTCACTCATCAATGAATTAAGAAAACAGAAAGTGTCATATGTGGGTACAGTGGGGAAGACTAAAAGAGTTCTACCAGCTGTTTTCGTCAACACAAAGGGGAGAGACCAATATTACAGTATTTTTGGTTTCAATGACGGAAGATGGTTGACTTTCTATGTCCCACGCAGAAATAAGTGTATGATACTCGTTTAATCAATGCACAAAAATAAAGCCATCGATGAAAATAAGGGAGCTCAGGCAAAACCTGAGATCATCACCTACTATAATGTTCACAAAGTAGTGTTGACACTGCTGGCCAAATGTGTGCCACATACAGCGTGCAGGAATATCCCCTCTTGAAATTCACCACTAAGGTGAACAACACCCTTAAAATCACTTTATCAACATTGCAAAAATTTAATGATTTTTTATACATTAGGTATAAAAGAAAAAAATCCACAAATTCCAAAAATGTACAGCTTGATTAAACTTCACAAACCTGAAAAGAGTATAAGACCCATCACATTTACCATCAACTCACCAGTCCATAAGGTTTCCAAATTCTTAAACAACCTAATGAATAAAAAATTTAAATTTCAAATCAGAATTTCAGTAAAAATTCACTTGAACTGATAAATGATATATTCCGTCAAATTACACCCCCAAATGAAATATCCATTAATATCTTTTGACATTATTAATTTATACAACATACCAAAAGTGGACACTCTTGCGATACTCAATGATATTTTGAACGATTACAGTGAATTGCATAATGTCTGAATTAGAAACAACAGATATAGACAATATTATGATGCTAGTCTAACTAATTACTGAACAAAATTTTTTTATTTTCCATGACATAATATACACAATGCCAGACGGTGTGCCCATGGGCTCTCCATTCAGTGAACTGATGGCTGACATTTATGTCAGTTATATTGAACGACAAATCATGCAACTACCGTTTGGAAAATATATAAAACTTTGGAGAAGGTATATAAATGACATGTTCTGTATATAGGCTGGAACTGAGGATGAACTCACAACTTTCTTCAATACTTTGAATACAAATTTCAGAATTCATTTCACTCTGGACAAATTTATCAATAATTCCATAATTTTTTTGGATTTGCAGATTGCGCTCAAAGATAATAATAATTTTTCATTCGACATCTACAGAATACCTTCTCAGACAGAATCCTACGATTCTTATCCCTCCGCCCTAATCAAAAAAACAGCTTTCAGATTTTTGTTCAACCGTCTTTTGAACACACCTGTATCTAGGAAAAATTATAATAAAGAATTGAACACCATATACCAAATTGGGGAAAATAATCAATATTCAACATCATACATTGATAATATTTTGAAATCTATAACGAATAAAATGCTAATCAATAAGATATACCCACACACATCTATCAATCAACGATACATTTCTTTGCTATTTTATAAAGGATTCAATGAAAAAATTAACACAACTTTCAGAAAATATGACTACACATTAATTAACAAACGACATCAGACCCTAGAAAGCATCTTAATTAATAACAAGAAGAGAATGAGCAACGATCAATATAGTGGCATATACAAAATAACCTGTGCCGACTGCCCTTCCTTGTATATAGGGATGATCACCCGTTCAGCAAATAAAAGATTCAATGAACATGTAAAGAATCGATCAAATTCAGCATTTTGAAATCATCTGATAGAATTGAATCATAAGACCATAATAGAAAATTTAAAAATCCTGCACAGGGAAGACAACTATTGGAGACTATTACTCCTTGAACAATATGAAATTTTAAAAAACCAACAGAACGAACACCTTATAATAAATGAAATCTCAGAATTTCCAGATAGAAATCTTTTTCAATTCCTTGAAACGCTCAAATAGTAACTGTTTTAATTTTATTCATACATTCTGTCAAGAAAGTACCGGGAATTATCGATTTAAATCTGGCGGGGCAATGAGGCAGGTTAAAATTTTTTTTTCTAGGTTGGTACCACTGTCCTTAATTACTATGCCAAGCTTGAGCGGGATTTGTCAACTAGTGTTTGCAACAGCTGATTAAGTCAGTCGATGTCAGAGTGCGTGCCGATTTTTACTATGGGTGATTACGTTGAGCACAGAATTTGTTTATAGTTTTGTGTTGCAAATGAATTTTCGTGTGCCGATGCATTGAAAATGTTGCAAAAGGCCTTTGGTGATAATGCTCTATCGAAAACTCGTGCATATCAGTGGTACAGAGCCTTGAAGGACGGTCGTGAAGTGGTCAAAGACTTGCCTCGTTCCGGACGCCCATCGACGGCTTCGATCGAAGATAACGTCGATAGAATTAAGGAAAGGGTGCTGGAAAACCGTCGTACCAGCTTGAGAGAGATAGCACATGATCTTAAGATATCCCACGAGTCCGCACGTACGATTTTGATTGATATTTTGGGCATGAGAAAGGTGGCCGCACGACTCGTACCGAAAGACCTGAATTTTCTTCAAAAACGTCATCGCGAACAGATTGCTTTAGACATGCTGGATCGCTGTAATTCCGATTCTACATTCATGGAACGCATTATAACTGGTGATGAGACTTGGGTCTACGAGTACGATATGCAAACAAGCCAGCAATCATCGGAATGGGTGGCAAAAAATGAGCCGAAACCGAAAAAACCACGCCAAAGCCGCTCGAAAATGAAGGTGATGCTCATTGTTTTCTTCGATATCCGTGGCGTGGTGCACTACGAATTCGTTCCAGAGGGTCAGACGGTAAACAAGGAGTATTAACTAGGCGTTATGAAACGTTTTCGTGAGCGTATCCGTAAGAAGCGGCCAAATTTGTGGGCGAACAACTAATGGATTTTTCATGACGATAACGCGCCTTCTCACCGAGCTACGATTGTGACTGACTTTCTCGCCGAAAACTCAACAAACGTGCTTCAGCAACCACCGTATTCGCCAGATTTAGCTCCCTGAGACTTTTTCCTCTTCCCAAAACTAAAATTGCCCCTTCGTGGCTCCCGTTTTTAGTCGATTGAAGCCATAAAACAAAATTCGGTGCGAGAGCTACTTTGGTAGCATAAGTCAAAAAGTGGCCAATAGTTTTTCAAAATCAGATGTCAATATTGCCTTCAAAACGCAAAACAAATTTTCATCGATATTATTTAACGCAAAGGACCCTACTCCAAACATGCGAGGACAACACAGAATTATTACAGGAAATTTTGTTAAATTTCGAGAAACTCTCTCGTGTGGTACGGTTAGTGGCATGGCGGCGTCATCGGATCTTTTTTCTTCTGAAATGAGGATGAAACGGCCGTTACCGTAAAACGCGGCTGCATTTTTCTCAAATTTCTAGGTCCAAAGCTTGAAAACATCAATATTGAAGAGATGTGGTTTCAATAAAATGGCACTATATGTCTTGCAACCGACGCTACGCTCGCTTTGTTGAGGAAAATGTTTTATAATAGGATCATCACACAACAAGGATCGGTGAATTGGCCGCAAAGATCATGTGATAATTTTCTCTGGGTTTATGTGAGAGCAGAAGTCTCTGCCAACAAGACAGAGACTTTTTATCACTTGGAAAAGAATATT
Organism: Megalocaria dilatata; assembly: GCA_034642435.1. Taxonomy (NCBI): domain Eukaryota; kingdom Metazoa; phylum Arthropoda; class Insecta; order Coleoptera; family Coccinellidae; genus Megalocaria; species Megalocaria dilatata. Next base: position 59,075,433 of record CM067859.1, on the reverse strand, counting down.
CGTCAAGTTGTTGGCGAAATACAACCGAAATCACGACATAAAGTAGTTATTTGAAAGATATCTTAATATGACTTATTCCGTATTGGTCTAGCTCCAAAATGAAGCAAGATTTAATTCAACCGTTGTTTTACCTTTGTACAACCTTTTTGGACTTCAATCTTTTTATTCTTAATAAAAGCCGTTCACTTTAGATTTGAAATAACAAAACCAAGGCTTATGGGCAATCTCGTGAAGATAAATCACAGGAATCAAAAATTTTTTTCAACTGATTTCGTTACAAAATATAGAAATCATTGGAATTTCTGTTCAATATATTATTTTTTCACTTTTTTTCACCACTATGTAACTATGCAGATAGAAGAGAAAATAATGGAGGCTTTTGAACCCTTTTTTATGAAATTTTCAGTTTCTACAAGAGAGTAGTTCTAAAATAGCATATAAAGACGTTCAATCTGAATTGAAAGAATTCTATGATTTTATTCACCATGTAAACATTATTCAAAAAGTAATTCACTGATTCTAAATTTCCAGTTGAAATCAAAATCATTCAACTTCACGTCAGTGCTTTTCACCATTTTTTTATTGTAATATTATCACGACGTGAATTCAAATAGGAAATTATAAGTAATCATTAAAACGCGATCATTTTCTTTCTTCGATTTCTATCAACGAATAATCTCATAACTTCTCATTGTCTTCATTCTTACACGAATCAGAAACAATTAGGCATAAATTGTGCAGAAAAATAAATAAAAAATATTCGCAGACCTCATTTCAAGATAACTGTGTCAATGTTAAAAGTGATTTCTCATTGTTTCATCTTAAATTGATATATCCTTCGCAGCGAAAGAATATTAACTGAATGATTTCACGATATGTCTTTTTTATTGGAGAATCTAATTGGGTCTCGTGTCGATTCCTTTTAGATGATTGTCTTAGTCATTAAAATCATTCCTATCTAATCCTACATAAACGCTGTATGTACGGATGCAAATCTGTTGATGATATTGTGAAGAGAAAACCAAGGTGAAGGTCATGCATTCGTGTATATAAGGAAGTATTTTTGTGGTCAAGAAAAAGGAAATGGTAAAGAACTTGTTGGGGTGTTATACATATAATTACGTTTGGTTCAACAGTAACGGTGGTTTCAGAAAAACAACTTTTGTGGATTTGAAAATATTGAAAACAAAATTTGCGTGTTGATGAAATATTGCATTTCGAAAAAAACACCATTGATACAATATCTCGTCTTGATAAATGTTATCCGGACTCAGCATCCTGGAAATCTACCATCTGTGACTGGTTCGATGAATTTAAACTTGGTCGTACGAACACCGATAAAAAACTATTTCCTGTTCATCCGAAAGAGGTGGTTACACCTGGAAACATGAAAAACGTCCACAATATGATTTCGTTGAACCATAAAGGTGGAGGGGATAGCTGTTACTCCAGTGAAATCACAGGAATGTGTATGTTTCATTCTGCATGAAAATTTGTCCACGCTAGAGTTAATTCTGAAATTTGATAACAGTGGACCAACAACAACAACGACTGCTGACACGGTTATAAAGTCTATATTGTGCTGATTGACTACCTTGAAAAAGGAAAGACAGTCAAGTTTGGTCATGACTAAACTTGATAGATTGGAGGATTCGAGGAAAAGTGATCTTTCATCAAACAGGTACAAATCGTAGGCTTTCATATCAGAATAGCATTTATTATTTCACCAACTGATTACGCATTTATCCTATCCTCTAGATTTGGTTCCAATGACTTCTACCTGTTCATATACCTAAAAAATAATAGACGCAAAAGATTTGTTTTGAATGAGGAACAGTTTTTGAAGAAAGGTGTCAAAAGATTAAAGCAGTGCTGGAATAATTGTATCGCTTTCGAAAAAGACTTTTGATGAAATGACCAAATTTGATGAGAACGTTTTGTGACCTTCATTAAAACGAGAATTTATTAGCCAAAGTGCTACTAAGGCTGGCGATTTACCTACTATTTAATATCGTGAGATCCGGTAAAATGGCAAGTGACACAAGGACGACAAGGGCAGTAACCAATTAATTCATTGGAAAAAATAAATTTATTGTTTTATTTATTTGAACAGAAGGGATTACAAACAGATCATTTAATCCAAAACAAAATAGTTCATTGATCATTTGGTGAGCAATAGATATATGTAGAAACTTTTTCCAATAAGAGAAAGAAAATAAAATAATCAGTAATTTCACAAACAATTAACATTTTTTTCCACCTAAGCTAGTAATACAATAAATACAATACTCATATTCTCGTATTTTATCACATGAATAGTAAACTTCAGTAGACAATACAAAAAAACCCTGCATTCGATCAATTTAAATTATCTTTAATTTAAACGTGAGACAGCCAAAGGAGACTTAAAGAAATGTTACATCATTAAAGATATTGAATGTTGTGAGTATTCTACATATGGGGGAGTTTTCACCCATATAATTTCTTCTTAAAGGTACTCAAAATAATTCCGAACGTCTCAACTACCAGTTAACCTTAAATTGAATTTTAGAATATATTTTTGTGCTTTGAGCTTATCCCCTCATTAGTTTGAAGACAACAATCAGATCAATTACATTTCTTCGATCTTGCATTTAATGATATTCTGTTCAATTTCTTCATCTATCCATATGGCTAATACTAGACTCCTTGTTGGTACCCCTCATTTTAATATGTTTTGTTCTAATAAAAAAAATAATAGGAAAAGGCTTGTTACTTGATAGAAGGTATATAACAAAATTTCAATATCAAAACAGATTTAAGCTGTCTGTCTCCTACAATTTTAATTTCAAAAAAATTTTTATTCAACAAACTTTTAGAATTAAGTTTATGTCTTAATGTCCTATAAGCAGCTTATATTTAATAGACGTATAGAATCAAAACCCAATATACAATATCAAATGGAATAAACAAAACAACAAATATAAATTGTATATCGAAATTAATAAATAAATATTTGAAGGGGATAAAATTTTGTTTTTCATCTGACAATTATGAAAAATTCTGAATTGCTTTAGGAAAATATTCTGCACTTTTTAGGATTTTTTTTTGAAGAAACTTGTATTGAGCAAATTGTTTTTGAAGAAGTTCTTAAGATTATTCTTTTGCAATTTTGGAAAGGAATTTGGTTTTCATAAAACAAAGTACGAAGCAAAATTTTGTACCCTTATTTATTTAATCTAATTCTGAAAGTTTTTGAAATTAAAATTTGTAGGAGGTTAATAAAGTGCATCTATATGCTATTTAAAATTTTCTAAAAATCCTTCTATCAAGCCAAAACCTCTTTTAATTATTTTACCAAGTAAATACATGAAGGATACAAAATTTGTTCCGTCAACGCAGTTCCTAAAACCTGCAACACATTTTAAAAAAGCAATTTAGAATTCCAACAAAAAACTCCTCAGCCCTACTTAATATTCAAAAACTAAAAATAATTGAGTGAAAATATCTTCGAAGACTAGCTGAATGTCTTCGTAACAAATACCACAATAAAAAAAACTTTCAAGAATCCCACGTATTCTATGTTGGTCACAGAAATTACACAAAGCTTGCAAGGTGAATATGGACTCAGTTGAATCCAAATGATAATATCAGGTATTTTTTTAGAGTGATTGAACTTTAAATCGAAATAAAACACATTTGAATTAATATTGAAGTCAATTATTTTTTATTTGAAAGATAATTTTATGACATTTATGTTTTAAAAGTAATTTCCGGCATATGTCCATCACGACTAGCTCTGAGAACCCGCATTAGACCTGACCAATTTTGGACCACTTTTTGAGTAATCCACGCCTTATTTTATCAATAACACAAGTTATGTTGGCTTCCAAAGCATCTATTGTTTCTGGTTTATCAGCATAAACCAATGACTTGACATAACCCCCAAGAAAATAATCCAGTGGAGTTATGTCTCATGATCTTGGAGACCAATTAATTGGACCATTTCTCGAAATAATGTTATCGCCAAATCTTTCTTTCAATAAATCAATTGCTACGGTACCAGCATGAGCTGTAGCACCATCTAGTTGGGAACAAAACACTTCTGGGTCGATACCATTCAAATTTTGAAACAAATAATCATTGATCATCCTGCTGTAGCGAGCACCATTCACTGTAACATCAGCTCCAGCATCGTTTTTAAAGAAATATGAACCGATGATGCCTCCAGCGCGTAAAGCACACCATACAGTGCATTTTTCAGGATGCAATGGAACCTGCAGAATTTCTTGGGGATTGTTTTTACTCCATATACGGCAAATTTGCTTGTTCACATAGCCGTTCAAGCAGAAAAGAACTTCATCACTAAACACAATTTTACGATGAAAAATTGGATCAACTTCTTTTCTTTCTTTCTGAATGTATCGTTGCGATAAGACGCTAATACAACGCTCCGATAAGTTAAGTTTAAGTTTCGAGCACAGTCATTAGAAATCATTAAAAAATGGGTTTAACTCGTGAAAATAAGGCTGAAATAAAAGAAATTGTCAGGGAAACTGTTATTGCAGTACTCGATAGTTACCTGGATAAGTTGACCCATCAGATTATGCTGAAAATAAAGGACAGAATGGAGGATTTATATGAACAACTTACCTCTAGACTACAAGATACTGAAATCATACCCATTCAAGACAATTTTGAAAAATTAAATTTGAAACTGCAAGAGACTGAATCAAGGTTAGAACAATTACAACAGGAATTTAAAAAAAAATGTAGTTATATTTGGAATTCCCGAATGTGATAATACGGAACTCAGGGAGAATCTTATCGCCATCTGTCAAGATAAGAATGTAAACATCAATGCACAGTCAATAAGAGTCTGTTACCGTTTAGGAAGAAGAATTCAAAATAAAGCACGTCCGGTCATCGTCAAATTCACAGACGAATATCTTCGTAATGATTTTTTTTCAGCGAGAAAACTTTTTCTGGGATGCAAGATTTTTGTGAAAGATGATTTAACAAAGAAGCGAATAGAACTGTTCAAATATGCTAGAGGAAGATTTCATAAAAATGTGTGGACTATTGACGGTGTCATTAAGGTTAGAACTGAAAAGGGAATAGTTTCCGTTAAGGACAAACAGGACGTAGATTCCATATTTCTATCAGTGGGTAATTAGATATGATGTATACTGTACTGATAATTTCTGGTTATGTTAATTATTGTATAACTTGTCGGGGGTATATACATGTATTTTGCATACAAACTCTACAGTTGGTTGTAAAATTATATTTTGTGTTTCCTTTTATTTTTACAAATATATTATAGAATGGAATGTTTCGAATCAGAATTGAACGAAGAAACGACGCGTATTTTGATATTGATGGTGCTAAGGAGGAGATTAAATTTGATAAATTGTTGAACATAATACATTTCAACATACGAAAAAATTATGATAATTTATAGTTATATTTGAATGCTTTGAACTTGGATAATTGGGATGTAATTGTTCTGTCTGAGTGTTGGGATTTGCATGAGGAATCAAATTATGTTATTCCTGGTTTTGATATATTTTATAATGAGTCGAAATATAATAAAAATGATGGCCTATTAGTTTATGTGAAGTTGTCAATAAATGTGAGTGTTCAAGTTGTTCAGCTTTCGGAGACGAACTTGTTGCATTTATCTTTCGGCATGAGCGGTAAAAGCTATGGCTTAACTGCATCGTATAGACCACCATCTACAAACATGAGCCTTTATGTTGAGGAATTGAATGAATATTTAACGAACTTGAGCTATGGGGATGTTGAGGTTTTTTTGGGTGATATAAACATTAATATTGGTGATATAGACAGTATGAATGTTTTGGAATATCAGTCTTGTATGGGACAGAATGGATTCGTTTCTGAGATAAATGATTTCACTAGGGTAACAAATGATTCGTCCACTATCATTGACCACATTTATGTGAAGCTCAAGGCTAATTCTCGACAAGGCATTTTCTTATGTCCTGGTATTATAAAAACTTCAATAACAGATCATTGGTCGATTTTTCTGTCGGTCAAGTCAAGGTCTAGCGAGGAACGTATTTTGCATGCCTCTTCATCAAAAAAAAACTTTTCTAAATAAGGATAGACTTGTCTCCTTCTTGAGGAGTGAAGATTGGCGCCAAGTCTTAGATGAGTCAAATCCCCAGATGGCGTATACCGCCTTTTTGAAATGTTTGAAGAAACATATGCGGAAATCATCGTATACAAAAAGTATTAAGGTGAAAATATATAAAAAGAAACAACCTTGGATTACGTTTGGGCTGATACATCTATAAAACGGCGAGATAAAATGAAAGTTTGGTTAAGAAGGAATTTCCATCCGGAGAAGAATCGGAAATACAAAGAATATAGGAATTTACTAAATAGTCTGATAAGAAAAACTAAAGAATCTTATTTCATAAAACAGTTTGCACTTGCTGGTAATAATGCTAGGAAATTTTGGAAGACGCTGAATCAAATTAATAATAATTGTAACATTAAGTCCAATATCCCTGGTGAAATAGTTGATGAGGATGGTTGTTCTGTCACGGAAATAAAAGAGAAAGCAGATAAATTCAATTGTTTTTTTGTTAATATCGGTAAACGTTTAGCACAGGCTATAAATAGATCGACCATTGTTGATGCTTTGAATGTCCCTGCGAGTGTGTCCTCTATATTCCTCGAGCCTGTTGATGAGAATGAGATTGTAAGCACCATTGTTTCATTGAAGGATGGTGCTAGCCCTGGACCTGATGGTATTGCTTCATCCCTTATTAAGCACATTCATTCCTTCATGTTGAAACCTCTAGTTCATATCTTTAATTTAAGTTTTTCAAATGGTATAGTTCCAACAGAATGGAAGGAGTCGCATGTAAGTTGCGTTTTTAAGGGTGGAAATAGATCTGAAATGACAAATTATCGCCCAATCTCTGTGATCAATAATTTTGCGAAGATCTTCGAAAAGTGTCTCAAGAGGAGACTGATCTTATTCCTCGAAAAAAATAATTCCTTAAGTGGCAGACAATTTGGGTTTAGGGATATTACTTCTACCACGGATGCGATTCAGGAACTTGTTGATGGCGTCGTCCACTCTATGGACGAAAATAAAAAGGTAATAGCAGTATTTTTGGATTTGGCTAAGGCCTTTGATACCGTTGACCATACTCTATTTCTTGATAGACTGGAAAAGGTTGGTGTCAGAGGAGTTAGTTTGAAATTGTTTCAGAGTTATTTGGATGGTCGGATTCAGTGGGTCAAGATAGAAAGCGTCTTGAGTCGGCCAGTGAAGGTTGATATCGGCATCCCACAGGGACTGTACTTGGTCCGATCCTCTTTTTGGTTTTTATTGACTGGTTGCTTCGTGCTACGAGCCTTGAGATGGTCGCGTATGCTGATGATTCTGTTTTAACTTTCAGGGGTGATACATGGGAGGAAGCTTATCAGATTGCGGTTGAGGGTGTTAATACTATTTTTCAACTGTTATCACATTGTTTGTTAAGTTTAAATATATCTAAATCAAAGTTCATTACATTTTCACTTAGAGCATCTGATCAGCCGGAGTTTAAGTGGATACATCTTCATATGGATCAATGTAATTTGTATACATGTCAGTGCCCGGCTGTTGAAAAGGCCGAGTCGGTCAGGTGTTTGGGAGTTATTATCGATCAACATCTGAAATGGGGCGAGCATGCAGCTTACCTTATGGAACGTATTAAGAAACTGTTTCATATTTTCTATAATGTCCGGAATATTATTTCTGTGAAGGAATGTTTCGAGTGTACGACGCTTTAGTTTTGTCTGTACTGAGATATGGAATTGTTTGTTATATGGGGTGGTATAAATGAAAATAACATGCGAGGTCTCGAAATAGTACATAAGATGATATTGAAGATAATCTTGAAGTTGAGTAGAAGGTTCGGATCTGAAAGGCTGTATATGGAATCTGACCGGCTGAATATCAAACAGCTTTATATTTATGAAGTATTGTTGAATCAAATAAAAGGAAGAGCCCAATTGGTGCAGCATGCATTCCTAACAAGACAGGTTGTGAATAGAAATCTTCTCATTCCGCGGTTCCATAGAAAACATCTGCAAGAAAGTTGGTTGTACTATGGTCCCAAATTTTATAATCTTCTTCCTTATGAGTTGAAGGTATCTTTCAATGTAAAGTATGTAAAGATCGTCTCCGGAAATACATTATGTTGAATTCTAGTAGATTCGAGACCATTCTTTCTGCTTGATTTTTTCTTCTATTCGGTGGTAATTTTTTTTTCTCATTTTGCTGTTCACCTTTTCAAGTATGCAAACTTATTTGTTATTTGATCACATTAGAAAGGAGTTTTCATCGTTAGTATGTACAGAATATTACAATATACAAGCTTGGCTTAGGCTGTAATATTTCTGTGAACGAAATTGTTTATCTTTTATTTTTTTGTATTTTTTTTTGATGAATAAATTGAATTGAATTGAACTTCAAGCTGTTCTAGGGCCGAATCAGTAAGCAAACGATGCTTATTATGATCAAATAGCTTCAGTTGGACTTGTATGGGTGTAGACCAAGATTTTTACGCAGAATTTTTCATGTGGTAGATGCACAGAGTCCAACTTGTTGTGAACGTCGACGAATAGACAAATCTGGATCGTCATTAACACTATGACTTACAGCAGCGATATTTTCTTCTGTACGTACAGTTCTTTTTTTGTTGTTGTTGCATCGAGTAGAGAAAATGTTGTCCGAAATCTATCGATAGTTCGACGAATAAGCTCTCTGATGGACGATTATAGACGATAAATTTCACGAAGTGCTCTATAAGTTTGATGAATATAACACTGATTTTGAAAATAAATTTCAGCAATTTGTGAACGTTGTTGCGGCGTGTGTCTTTCCATGGTAATTTGTCAATGCTTACTGAACAGAAATGTCAAAGCAACATGGCTTCTACCTTCTGTTAAATCACAGTCATCCCTATCGAAAGTTCTATCACTCTAAAAAAAACACCCGATATATATTATTGATAAACCGAAAATATAGTTATTATATACACTATAAAATAATAAAAAGAAGTTTATACTTGATATAAGGATTATTACAAAAAGTTTTTGAATGAATATTTTTGTGAAATTAAAATTTGTAGAAGGTTAACAATAAATCTGTATGACATTTAAAATTTTGTAATAATCCCTGTATTAAGCGAAAACCTCTTTTTATTTTTTTATTGTATGATTAATACCTTAGTGTTTCTTTGTATAGCAAATGTGGGTACTTGACAGATTTGTAGTCGCTGGCATTCATTGCACTGACGAGAACCCACAAGCTCGAAACGTGCGCATGTCTGCAATTATGACTCAGTTATCAGTAAAATATTATCGGCTTTGTTCGAGTATAGAATTGTTTTACAGATGTATGCTACACTGTCTCGATTTGTATAACTTTCTATTAGCATAGCTCACATTCCTTATTATTGATATTTGGTACAGATCAGCCGAATTATTTCATTTCTTCGTTTGTTTTTCTATCAATCCATTTTGTTCGAGTTATTCGCCTCTACAGCCACATTTCCATTGCTTGAAATCTATGAGTATCTCGTTCATATTGTCCAATTGTCTATGCTCCACATGCATACAGTAGAATGCTCCAGATATAGGATTTTTACGAGATTGGAAGCTAAGATATTCATTTGTGAGGTGAGATTTTTCCTTTTCAAAAGCTACATTTGCTAAGGTGATTCTTCTTCTTATTTTATTAATAGATTTACGATTACTTGGTACAAGACTTCCTAAATAGCAAAACTCTTTTAATTGTTCAGTTATATAATATACAATATTTTTAAGATGGCAATTTGATTTCTTAGTTTTTTACAATTTACCTACTATCATGGCTTTTGTTTTCTTAGTATTCATGTTCAGTTTGAATTTTTTTAGGGATGTATTTAACACGTGAAGCATGGTGATAATGTTTTCATGTGATTCAGTGACAATTTCAATATCATCAGCAAAACGGATACAATGAATAATTTCAGCGTTGATGTTTATGCCTCTGGTCTTTCATTTCATTTCGTCGATTGCCATTTCTATGAAACAGTTGAAAAGGTACGCGGACAAAGGGCCTGTCTCTGTCTCACACCCTCTCCAAAAGATCTAGAAGATCGAAATTACTACTCTGTCAAGAAAGTACCGGGAATTTTCAATTAAAACAACATTTTTACATTTAATCGTCAAAATTTATTGGGTCGTCTTCAAAATAGGCTCCATTTGCTCCACGGATATCGAAGAAAACAATGAGCATCACCTTCATTTTCGAGCGGCTTTGGCGTGGTTTTTTCGGTTTCGGCTCATTTTTTGCCACCCATTCCGATGATTGCTGGCTTGTTTGCATATCGTACTCGTAGACCCAGGTCTCATCACCAGTTATAATGCGTTCCATGAATGTAGAATCGGAATTACAGCGATCCAGCATGTCTGAAGCAACCTGTTTGCGATGACGTTTTTGAAGAAAATTCAGGTCTTTCGGTACGAGTCGTGCGGCCACCTTTCTCATGCCCAAAATATCAATCAAAATCGTACGTGCGGACTCGTGGGATATCTTAATATCATGTGCTATCTTTCTCAAGCTGGTACGACGGTTTTCCAGCACAATTTCCTTAATTTGTTCGACGTTATCTTCGATCGAAGCCGTCGATGGGCGACCACTTCACGACCGTCCTTGAAGGCTCTGTACCACTGATATGCACGAGTTTTCGATAGAGCATTATCACCAAAGGCCTTTTGCAACATTTGCAATGTTTCGGCACACGAAAATTCATTTGCTACACAAAACTTTAAACAAATTCTGGGCTCAACGTAATCACCCATAGTAAAAATCGGCACGCACTCTGACATCGACTGACTTAATCAGCTGTTGCAAACTCACTAGTTGACAGATCCCGCTCAAGCTTGGTATAGTAATTAGGGACAGTGGTGCCAACCTAGGAAAAAAAAATTTTACCTGCCTCATTGCTCCGCCAGATTTAAATCGATAATTCCCGGTACTTTCTTGACAGAATGTATATCAATATTAACAGTTCACATTTATATAAACTCCTTTGACAGATAAGTGAATGAATGTATACCATTTTCGAAGTTTGATTTTTAGAAAATGTGTTTTCTGTTTGTAAAATCATGAAAATATTTATAACCAGTTAAAAATCAGTTTCCTGCAGATACGAAAAATCAAAATTGTAAATTATCAAAATACAGATTGGAAAAAAAAGAAATTTATCTCCATTTATTTTTCGAGATGATTGAAGTTCCTCTGGAAAATATTACTTTCTGGTCATCACAATAAACTATCTAATGTTTCGTGGCTAGGTAAAAAATTCACAATTCATGAGATCAACCTAAGATAATGGTTGCACGGTTTTCTCATTTTCAATTAATCCTGAGGGCTTTAAAAAAACGGATCGAATCTGTTCGACCATGCTTAATGATCAATGCATTCACTCAAGGAAAAAAGAGTATATCTTGCAGTATATAGTTATGAATAATATTTTTCACTTCTAGATATCGATCCTTGCAAAATTTCTAGAATAAAACTTCATTAAGCATAATGATCTTCAAAAAAGGTATTTACAAACTGTTATATTTATAATTATTGTAAACGTTTCGAATAACTGTAGAATGAAGCAATATTTTAGCGGTGAATATTATCAGGCATACATACATAACGACATCATATATGATGTTACATAATGCGGTCCAGTTTTCTTCATTTAACTGTTCATATTGCAGCGAACAAGTTATTCAATAATATTGGATCAGATTTCGTAATACTCAACTTACGTACAACTACTTCGTTTAATATTAATTTGTTCTTTTCTCATATTAGTAAGGCAATAAATAAGCCGCAAAGTACATTAAAACTTATATCGTACATAAATAACTGATAATGACACTGGAAAATAAGGATTCATTCACGCCTTAGAATAAAAATATCTGAATTTGAATATCAAAACAGATTTAATCTGTTGTCTTCTACAATTTTAATTTCAAAAAATTCTTTGAAGAAACTTTAAGAATTAAATTAATGTCTTTATAAGCACTGCTCATATTTAATAGAAGTACAAAGTCAAAATTCATCATACAATATCAAATGGAATTAAGAAAAACCAACGAATATAAATTGTCAATTGAAATTAAAATATAAATAAGCGAACATTTTTTGTTTCGTTCCAGGCATGCGTAATGAACTCTTCAGACAAACTTACGAAGCCCTGTTTATTACAAAATGTATTGTTTTCTGATCCCATATTAAAAGAATTTTTTGAAATTAAAATTGTAGAAGACAACAGATTAAATCTGTTTTGATATTCAAATTTTGTAATAATCCTTCTATCAAGTAAAAAACCGTTCCTTCTTAGTTTATTTTTTATTAAAAATATCTGAATTTCAGATTTCGGGGCTGTTCTTATATCTTTAATGAAGCTTATACTAAATCCTTATGACTGAAAGACAATTTAACGACCTCTGTTATAGCACAAGGACTATCTGTATAAAGAATGTTAAGGAAACCAAATAATTATATTTTATGAATAAAATAACATAAATAGAGGTCAATTCTTGATAGAAGGTTTATAAAATTATTTAAATATTTTAATATTAGCCTTCTGCATATTTTATTTCAAGAAATTTCATTTATATTATATTTTAATTTATTTTCAGTAGTTATAAAATAGAAAGGCTTTTTACTTGATAGAAGAAATATAACAAAATTTGAATATCAAAACAAATTGAAATATGTTTATCTTCTACAATTTTAATTTCCAAAAGAATTTTTTATTCAAAAAACTTTAAGAATTAAATTAATGTCTAAAACAAGCACCGCTCACATTTAATAGACGTTTATAATCAAAACTCAATATACAATGTCAAATGAAATGAATAACCCAACAGATATACGAAAGTAATTAAAATTAATAAATAAATATTCAAAGGAGACAAAATTTTGTTTCTGGTTTTATCTTTAAAAAATACTACTTGCCTTTTAAAAACATGAACACACTTAAAGGACTTCCCAAAGAATATAATTTATTTGAAATATTTAATATATTTAAATATTCGAACAAATTATTTCAAAAATCTCTAAAAAATGTGCACTATATCTTCAAAACACAAATATAATTCTAGATAATCCCGTCTTCAGCCCTTTTTCAATATTACAAATATCAAAATCAAAAACATAACCTACATCACTCACGTGTTAAAAGACTTAAGCTTCGAACTACAGATCAACTATATATTCAAGATTGATCTATGTTCTAACAAAATCAAAGAACAAAGTGAGTTATTTTAAGGTTTACTTAAATTCATTGACATTCTATAATGAGATTTATTGAAGCCAAAATATAATTATATATTATATATAAAATAAAATAGAAAGGCTTTTTACTTGATAGAAGAAATATAACAAAATTTGAATATCAAAACAAATTGAAATATGTTTATCTTCTACAATTTTAATTTCCAAAAGAATTTTTTATTCAAAAAACTTTTAGAATTAAATTAATGTCTAAAACAAGCACCGCTCACATTTAATAGACGTTTATAATCAAAACTCAATATACAATGTCAAATGAAATAAATAACCCAACAGATATACGAAAGTAATTAAAATTAATAAATAAATATTCAAAGGAGACAAAATTTTGTTTCTGGTTTTATCTTTAAAAAATACTACTTGCCTTATAAAAACATGAACACACTTAAAGCACTTCCCAAAGAATATAATTTATTTGAAATATTTAATATATTTAAATATTCGAACAAATTATTTCAAAAATCTCTAAAAAATGTGCACTATATCTTCAAAAAACAAATATAATTCTAGATAATCCCGTCTTCAACCCTTTTTCAATATTACAAGTATCAAAATCAAAAACATAACCTACATCACTCACGTGTTAAAAGACTTAAGCTTCGAACTACAGATCAACTATATATTCAAGATTGATCTGTTCTAACAAAATCAAAGAACAAAGTGAGTTATTTTAAGGTTTACTTAAATTCATTGACATTCTATAATGAGATTTATTGAAACCAAAATATAATTATATATTATATATAAAATAAAATAGAAAGGCTTTTTACTTGATAGAAGAAATATAACAAAATTTGAATATCAAAACAAATTGAAATATGTTTATCTTCTACAATTTTAATTTCCAAAAGAATTTTTTATTAAAAAAAATTTTAGAATTAAATTAATGTCTAAAACAAGCACCGCTCACATTTAATAGACGTTTATAATCAAAACTCAATATACAATGTCAAATGAAATAAATAACCCAACAGATATACGAAAGTAATTAAAATTAATAAATAAATATTCAAAGGAGACAAAATTTTGTTTCTGGTTTTATCTTTAAAAATACTACTTGCCTTATAAAAACATGAACACACTTAAAGGACTTCCCAAAGAATATAATTTATTTGAAATATTTAATATATTTAAATATTCGAACAAATTATTTCAAAAAACTCTAAAAGATGTGCACTATATCTGCAAAAAACAAATATAATTCTAGATAATCCCGTCTTCAGCCCTTTTTCAATATTACAAATATCAAAATCAAAAACATAACCTACATCACTCACGTGTTAAAAGACTTAAGCTTCGAACTACAGATCAACTATATATTCAAAATTGATCTATGTTCTAACAAAATCAAAGAACAAAGTGAGTTATTTTAAGGTTCACTTAAATTCATTGACATTCTATAATGAGATTTATTGAAGCCAAAATATAATTATATATTATATATAAAATAAAATAGAAAGGCTTTCTACTTGATAGAAGAAATATAACAAAATTTGAATATCAAAAAAATTGAAATATGTTTATCTTCTACAATTTTAATTTCCAAAAGACATTAATTTAATTCTAAAAGTTTTTTGAATAAAAAATTCTCTTGGAAATTAAAATTGTAGAAGATAAACATATTTCAATTTGTTTTGATATTCAAAAATTCAGAAGTTATAATCATTCAATATAATTTTTTGAAATTAAATATGAAGAAGGCTAATATTAAAATATCTAAATAATTTTATATACCCTCTATCAAGAATTAACCTCTATTTTTGTTATTTTATTCATAATATATAATTATTTGGTTTCCTTAACATTCTTTTTACAGATAGTCCTTGTGCTATAACAGTTGAATTGACTTTCAATCTTTTAGATCAAAGGTAAACCACAGAAATATTTACATATAGTTAACTGTTACACTACATTCAAAGATTTTTCAGTTTACTAGAAGTTTTCTAAATGGTTGAAAGGTGAGTAAATATTTGTTGTTGATTGATGTTATATTTATTGAATATGAATCATTTGAATACTGACGAAGAAAAGTCTCTCTTAAAACTTGTTTTTCAGTAATGATTTTAGATATCTTGAGTTTTTATATAATATAAAGTAACTTAGTTAGATATCCAATAATATTGAATATTCTAAGTAAAATAGTTTTATGATGAAATTCTTTAGATTATGTTAGACATTTTTCGAGGATATTTGTTTTCATATGATTGATCAGCAGAAACAAAATTTTGTCTATTCAAAATATTTAATTTATAGGATTTTGGTTAACGATTTTTATTTATTGGATTTTGTTATGCAATTTGGATGTCTTATAATGAATGCTTATTTTATATGTCATTTGATATAAGTGGTACTTATATGACATTATTTTAATTTATTTTCAGTAGTTATAATCATTGAATATAATTTTTTGAAATTAAATATGTAGAAGGCTAATTTGAAATCTTTGAATAATTTTATATACCTTCTATCAGGAATTAACCTCTATTAATGTTACTTTATATAATATATGTAAAAGGAAACCAACAAAGCAATAAACTGCCGTAAAAATAAGTGCGTAGGACTGTGGTCCTTGCCAATATAATTCATCTCTGTGCAGTTGGTTCGAATCCAGGAGCTGATTAATGATAGTATTTTCGAAGTTCTGTGAAATAAATAAATCCAATGGTTTCGCAGTTATTCAAGTTGAAATTTTTTTATATTTCCTAATATTTTCGAGACTACAGATCTGATCGAAATGAAATTTTGTGGTTAGAAGGAGACTGGTCACGCGCATGTTCTTGATAAATTAAGTGGGAAACGTATCAGGAGATCTCAAATATTTTTTTAGCAGAGCACTAATGGAACCAAAGCACCAATTTTGCAATCGAGTATTTTACATGTAGATGTAAAATAATGACAATCTGGTGTTGACCATTAGATGCTCTGATACGGTACGATCTGTTAACGCTAATAATTCATGTCTCGTCGAATTTAAAATTATAGTGAGTCCGCATTTATAACCGTTTTTTGTTTATTGAGGGCACGGTTAATAAAGATTGTTTCATGTTTTTCCAGACTTATTTAGGATTTCTAGACATGAAACTGTAGGTTTAGTACTTCCTCGTTTTTTTTTTGTTAAAGAATCCTCTGATTGATAACATTTACGCCTAATTATAATCAGCTTGTCAAAGCTAAATGAGAGTTAGTATATTAAACATTTTTGAAAGCGTTATAAGATGGAAATTTATATACGAGAGGGTTTGATTTAGTTTTTTTTAGTAAGAAATGTCCTTATTTAACTCTATTTTGTAAAATTGTGAGCTGTACCTCAAAAAGTGATATCTGCTCATCTGATCAATTTAATTTTTTTGTTGCCTTTTGCCAATAATTTTGCATTTATAGAAAATATGTTCATTTGCATAAAGAACGGCTGCATAAAAAAAGAATGAGAGGAATTACGTGTAAAATAGAATTTTTCATTCATCTGCACAAATTTCAAGAAACACCTCCTCTCAAAAAGTTTCAAAAATTCGCTATGAAAAATTAAAAGGTAAATGAGTGAAATATAAAAGTTAAGAATATAAGTTTTTGATTAGTTTCGTGTGAGATCTTTTCTCGTATAAATTGAAGTGGATATTCGAGATAAAACTGACTTTTTGCACTTCAAATCACATTTTCAGTATTGCTGTACATACCATGTGTAGAGGAGTATGTTTGCTTATTACACACACAAAATAAAGTCCTCATGAGACTGAATGGCTTCATTACAAAAATTCACAGAAATTCATTTCTTGTACATATTGTATTGTATAGTATCAGTTGTGGATTGATTTTCACGAGTTAAACATGTCATTAGAAGCCCTCCAACTTAAACCATTAGTATATTTGTTAAACGAAGGTTTAACTCAACGAGAAGTTACTGTCTCCGCCCTTAGCAAAGTTGACTTAGTAGAGCGTTGAATCGTTCTCTTATTAGTGCTGCTATATAATGTCTTCAAAGTTATATATTAATGCTAATCTAGTGGTCTGGGAGAAGATCTTCGGACTGTTGACTGAATTTTTATCCGATTTCTGAAATCTACATTGTTCAAAAATTAACTTCTGAAAAACTGGAGACTTAATTTTATTTTAGAAAAGGTCATTACTTCAGAAAATTTAAAACCAAAAACTGCCCATATTTGAATTAGGTAAAGTCGAGGGCAAAATGAAATTTGGGGGTTTTGAAGAAGACAAGTTGCATTATGTTCGCGTGTTCTTAAACGGAGTGATCCATATTTATGGATTATAAATTGAAATGAATGATAGTATATTATTCAGCGTTGTTTGAGGTGTGTCATTTCTAATAATTATCAGTAATTCGGGAAAAGAACTAGTTGGAAAATCTCGTTAATTGACCTTGAAATAATTTTTGCTCACCGTTTCTTCCCAACATTAATGCAACTCTTTCGTTGTTTCGATGAAGTGGATCAACTGACATTAGTTTAATACAGGTTTTCGGAATCTGGCGGTCGAAAACCAAGCTGTCTTTTCTATAAGAACGCTCATTCCGGATTATATTTTACAAAAACCTGCTTTTGGTGGGCTCGTGCACTATACGAACTTTTCTGATATTATCTTTATGGTTAAATAAATTTCGCACTTTTATTCGGCCAACAGTCAGAAATATGTTTTAATGCACTCGTGAGCGGCCGCTTTTTTTCGACCAGATAAGTGTTTTCTGCCAATTCGCTCTCGATATTGGTGTGAAACAGTTTCATTAAAGCTACAAATGAAATATTCGTGTTCACACACAATTCTTTTCTTCCATCATCATGTATGTAAACGACATAAATTCCAAATGAAATATTTGAGAACTATAAAATTTGTTGGATGCACAAATTATCAAGTTCGTAGATGAAATAAATTCGTCAATCAGATTAAGAAGCATAACTAAAAGTAATTCTTAAATATTACAAAAATGATTTAATAAAACCTAAATCGAAAAATTAGACATAGAATAAAGTAAAATCGAATTTTTGTGATTTTTTGAATTTGAATATTCTCAAAACAATTCAGCTGAAAATTATAGTACACCGTCCACCAATTGTACTGTTCGAAAAATCTGCAGAATAGTCGATGAATCATAAGAAAAAATGAAGTATTTCTGGAAATAGTAAAACTCGACGAAAGATATGAATAGATCAAGTAAAATACAGGGTTTTGAAATAGTGAATTGAGCTTCGACAACTGCAGAACCAGACACCTTAAAAAAAAAAAAAACTAAAATAGAAAAAGGCTTTTTACTTGATAGAAGAAATATAATAAAATTTGAATATCGAAACAGTATAGTCTTCTACAATTTTAATTTCAAAATTTTTTATTGAAAAAACTTTTAGAATTAAATTAATGTCTACGTAAGCACCGTTCATATTTAATAAACGTATATAATCAAAACTCAATATACAATGGCAAATGGAAAAAATAAACAAACGAATATAAAACTTAATTTAAAATTAATAAATAAATATTTGAAGAAGACAAAAGTTTGTTTCTGATTTTACCATTATGAACACCAATTCGTTTTCAAAAATATAAAACACAACTTAAGGATTTAACAACAAATATAATTCATTTGAAATATTTAATATATTTAAATTTTCAAATAAGTTAATTAGAAAATCTCTTAAAACATGCACTAAATCTTCAAAAAACAATTAGAATTCCGATAATCTCTTCATCGGCCCTAGATAATATTTAAAATATCAAAATCAACTAACAATCAGTATATCTTACCTTAAAGTGTAACATAAAATAGAAAGGCCTTTTACTTGATAGAAGAAATATAACAAAATTTGAATATTAAAACAAATTGAAATATGTTTATCTTCTACAATTTCAATGTCAAAAAAATTTTATTATTCAAAAAACTTTTAGAAATAAATTTATGTCTACACAAACACCGCTTACATTTAATAGACGTATATAATCAAAACTCAATATATAATGTCAAATGGAATAAATAACCAACAGATATACGAAAGTAATTAAAATTAATAAATAAATATTTAAAGGAGACAAAATTTTGTTTCTGGTCTTTCCTTTAAGAACACCAATTGCCTTTTAAAAACATGAACACACTTAAAGGACTTCTAAAAGAATATAATTTATTTGAAATATTTAATATATTTAAATATTCGAATAAATTATTTCAAAAATCTCTAAAAAATGTGCACTATATCTTCAAAAAACAAATATAATTCTAGACAATCTCGCCTTCAGTCCTCATTTAATATTCCAAATATCAAAATCAAAAACAGTTTTTGAATGAAACCTGCGGGAGAAACTCTCCACGTAATATTCGGTACATGTTTCTTCATTTCAATGATCTACGAGGAGTTTAAAGTTTGGTCCGCCTTCTCTCGAACACAAAGCAATCCGATCGTGGAAAGTCCTACTAACCCTCATCAGCATGGCTGGAATAATACTCGGAAAATCATTCACTATTCTCTTCCGCCCATTGAGAATTGTCATTGGAACACAAGTCTGTTAATGTGACCTCGGCAAAAAAAAATTTGCTTGGTGAGAACCGGTGATCCAGCAGGCCATCTTGTCGGTTCGTTGTCATTTCGAGTAATTGGGTTTTTATCCTTTGAAATTTGTTTGTTATTGTTTACATCGGAAAATTGTGAGGTGAGTGGTAATTGTCATTTCGTTCGCAGTAGGTAGGATTGATTTTGAAGTTCTTATACTTTAAAATTACAAAACATCTCTGCTGGTATAAGTATGGTAGGCCGTCATTAGCGTTTTTAATTATTCAATAAATTTCCGATTTCTAGATACTCCTCTTCATTGTGAAAAATTTATCTTGACAATTGGTACCTCTTTCAACTTATGGATATGACATGCTGCAACAAACGTGATTCCGACATTTTTGGGAGGGTTTTCTGAAAATTCAAGTTGAGGAATATTGTGTTCATTTTTTTCACGTGGCCGATCTTCAATCTTTCCTCTGAACATATAAGAGGTATGAATATTCTTTGTTATCTTGTTCCATAAACCATAATCTAAACATCTTGTATTAGGTTTCGAATCGTAACGATTCTCGAACTTCGTATGGGAATTTACACGAAGAATTGAAATTGGAGGTTATATCTGATATACATTCCTTCTAACAACAACCAAGAGGTATGAAATCATTCTTATTGTTAGAACAGTCGCTTATACTCTTTTGTTAGGGTGCAGGTGCTGGGATAAGCCTGCATCTAGGTGCTAGAATAAGCCAGTATCCACGTAATGGCCAGAGCAAGTATCCAAGTGCTGGGCAGGTGGAAAGCCAAGTACTGTTAAATTGTCAAGTATTTGGTATTGAGTGTTTCATCTTGGGACTACCTAGAGGTTGTAAAATTCAAGTAGGAAGAAGGAACGTCCTATCAGTACCACCAACCTTTCTCGGGGCTAAGCTCTCGTGTGTTAGTGCTAGTAAATTGTATCAGGTAACCAGTGCATTGGACTAGCTTTGTGATCTTAATTTCATTATCTTTAATAATGGTTCATACATTTCACCATTGTGATATATAGTGTGGGCAATTACCTGAGGTGCACCTCACGCATTTGTATTTGTAGTACTATTCCTTCTGAATTCGTGTGAGGTTACATTAAAATTCTTATTTTAATTAAAATTAATTCATTTGATTTCTGTTTTGTTTACTCATTGAAATTCTTGGTTACAACATTGATACAGTTATAGGTCTTAACAGTTAGAAACGTAAGCTATGTGTAGGCTAATATGCGATCAAAGTTTTTTGATTAATTTATAATTAGATATTTGGTTTGATAAGGGATATCAAGAGGCCGTTCTGGCTCTCGTTATAAGCGTTATATTTGTTTTGACGTATTTTTCATTATTATTTCTTGAATATACTACTCTGTCAAGAAAGTACAGGGAATTTTCAATTAAAACAACATTTTTACATTTAATCGTCAAAATTTATTGGGTCGCCTTCAAAATAGGCTCCATTTGCTACAATACATCTATGCCAACGGCACTTCCAATTATCGAAACATTTTTTATAGGCGCTTTCCGGGATGGACTTTAGCTCTCACGCCGAATTTTGTTTTATGGCTTCAATCGACTCAAAACGGGTGCCACGAAGGGGCAATTTTAGTTTTGGGAAGAGGAAAAAGTCGCAGGGAGCCAAATCCGGCGAATACGGTGGTTGCTGAAGCACGTTTGTTGAGTTTTTGGCGAGAAAGTCAGTCACAATCGTAGCTCGGTGAGAAGGCGCGTTATCGTCATACAAAATCCATGAGTTGTTCGCCCACAAATTTGGCCGCTTCTTACGGATACGCTCACGCAAACGTTTCATAACGCCTAGGTAATACTCCTTGTTTACCGTCTGACCCTCTGGAACGAATTCGTAGTGCACCACGCCACGGATATCGAAGAAAACAATGAGCATCACCTTCATTTTCGAGCGGCTTTGGCGTGGTTTTTTCGATTTCGGCTCATTTTTTGCCACCAATTCCGATGATTGCTGGCTTGTTTGCATATCGTACTCAGGTCTCATCACCAGTTATAATGCGTTCCATGAATGTAGAATCGGAATTACAGCGATCCAGCATGTCTGAAGCAACGTGTTCGCGATGACGTTTTTGAAGAAATTTCAGGTCTTTCGGTACGAGTCGTGCGGCCACCTTTCTCATGCCCAAAATATCAATCAAAATCGTACGTGCGGACTCGTGGGATATCTTAAAATCATGTGCTATCTCTCTCAAGCTGGTACGACGATTTTCCAGCACCCTTTCCTCAATTTTATAGACGTTATCTTCGATCGAAGCCGTCGATGGGCGTCCGGGACGAGGCAAGTCTTCGACCACTTCACGAGCGTCCTTGAAGGCTCTGTACCACTGATATGCACGAGTTTTCGATAGAGCATTATCACCAAAGGCCTTTTGCAACATTTTCAATGCATCGGCACACGAAAATTCATTTGCAACACAAAACTTTAAACAAATTCTTTGCTCAACGTAATCACCCATAGTAAAAATCGGCACGCACTCTGACATCGACTGACTTAATCAGCTGTTGCAAACACACTAGTTGACAGATCCCGCTCAAGCTTGGCATAGTAATTAAGGACAGTGGTACCAACCTAGGAAAAAAATTTTTTACCTGCCACATTGCCCCGCCAGATTTAAATCGATAATTCCCGGTACTTTCTTGACAGAATGTATGTTACTAGTTGTTGGTAGTTTATGATATTTAGCCTTTTTTTTGTGTCGTATCGACCATTGCACTGGTTTCTAATAAATAATTAAAATTGAATTTTTGGGTGATATTTCCACGACTGCTACTCTGCTTGAAGACTACGCAACTAGTTTACCTTAGATAGGCAGGCATATTTCGACCTGGCACCCATTTTTCCTGTCTCACGTACTCACGTCCATTTTGACTGACTTAAAGCCGCGAGCATAATTGCCTTGTGACCGGCGGTGGAAAAAAAGTCTCTCACAGAATGAGAATATTGAGCGAGTGCTCCATCATGCTGAAATCACATTTCGTTTCTTATTTGCGTATGTAACGCTAGTAATAATCAAGGAGTGTTCTGAAAGAAATTCAAATATGCAGCACCGTCGATATGACGTATCACATAATTGCCGATAACTGTAAAATGACCACTTGTGTTGACGGTCGAATGTCTGTATCATTCTTGCATTTTCGAAAGAATAATGATGGAAATTGTGCCAACTGACAAAACCAAAATTGTGAAAATTCTTTAAACAAAACAAAATCGAGAAATGTGCAGTTCTGTTCAATTTGAAAACTTGCCCAGTTACAAAAATTTAGGCGGTTTGCAAAATCATTATCGGCAAGCGCCTGGTGGATCTGAATGTGGTATGCGTAAAACTTGTGCTTTTTGAGGATTCTTTGAACTGGACGCTCACTTATACCCCAAGATAAACTAAGCTTCCTTTGGCTCGTGTGTAGATCTTCTGTTACCTTCAGTAAAACCTCAGGCTCCTTGTATTCATGAGTGACTGATTTTAGCCTTTTTCCTTTTTGTACTTGACGTCTTCTGTCTCTACAAATCTTTATGAAGGCCTCCGAAAGCTTGATTTTTTGGGATGTTTTCTCTTAGGATATTCTGCAGCGTAAAATCGACTCTCTAATAAGAAGTTTCTGATTTATCGTACTCAAAAGTAACTTTAAACTCTGAAGGACAACAATTTGCTTGGTAATCAATTTTTGGAGTGCCGATAAAATACTGACGTATTGGCTGAATACACATGTGATCAATATGTTAGGTTTTCTCGGAAGACCATTATCATTTTTATGTTGAAGCTCAAGGATTATGATTTTGGGATGTTCTAAAATTTTGTTACTAGCTCAGTGAAAATTATATAATGGTTTGAAAAATTTTTTTCTACATTTTGAAAGATATCTGTATAATTTCCTAGAATAAGTAGCAGAAATTCTGAGAAATTCATTGATCCGAGTAAAGCTGTACCACATATTACCTTATATGATTTGAAGTAAAACACTTTATTTCCACTTATATAAAAACTGCAAAAAGTTGAGGGAATGGTGGTTCGCTAAGAGACTTCTACCGAATTCGATCAGACATTTTTTTGACTGAAATGTTCGCTTATCGTCATTCATAAATGTTCAACCGGTCATATACAGGAGTGTCCCTTATTAATGGCCAAATATGAAGAACCTTATTTTCTGATTTTTTTAAATGTGATATCCTGTATTTTTTTCACGTTAGTGTGGAAAACAAGACGCCCCCAAGTAATCTTAGGGCTATTTTCACTCCTGCGTTCAACAGTCACGAAAAATGACATCACAACTGGAATTTCCACTTGAATACTGAACATAATAACAAACTCTCATTAAAAATAGTTGAGACAATGAAACCGGCGGTAGAAATTATTAAGGTAATATTTCTTCATTGTTTGGGTCTCTACTTGACGGAAATTCGTCGTATATGATTTGAAGTAAAACACTTTATTTCCGCTTATATTTATTGTTCACAACAATGATGAAATCAATATATAATTGACGAAACAATTGCAGTATTTGCAGTTTTTTCTGAATACGATCCATTGAGAACTGACCAGAAGGCGTGGCTTAAAAAACATGGCTACGTATTGTGTGCAACCAAAGAGTTTACCCATTAACTTTGCATTAAGTTAGAGTGATTTTTAAGTTTATTTATGTTTTCTTCAAAAGAAATTTTTGATTGGGTTGGTTCAAATCCAGCTCAAAAAAATTTTGTAGGTGCAGAAAAAATTCTGGATGCTGGCCATTTAATTAAATGCGGTCAAAGCAGTGAAAGTACAAGCGGTGATGTAAGTTTCACAGCGTTATGTTCACAAAGCTCCCACATAAAAGAAAAACCCCATGAAATTCATGGGTCTGTTTCAAAAGGGAAAATTATATCAGTGAAATGCTCATCTAAAGCTGGACTGGACGAAAAATGTAAGCATGTGGTTGCAACTTGTTATATTGCTATCGGTACGTAACTTTTATTCGGCCAACAGTCAGAAATATGTTTTAATGCACTCGTGAGCGGCCGCTTTTTTTCGACCAGATAAGTGTTTTCTGCCAATTCGCTGTCGATATTGGTGTGAAACAGTTTCATTAAAGCTACAAATGAAATATTCGTGTTCACACACAATTCTTTTTTTCCATCATCATGTATGTAAACGACATAAATTCCAAATGAAATATTTGAGAACTATAAAATTTGTTGGATGCACAAATTATCAAGTTCGTAGATGAAATAAATTCGTCAATCAGATTAAGAAGCATAACTAAAAGTAATTCTTAAATATTACAAAAATGATTTAATAAAACCTAAATCGAAAAATTAGACATAGAATAAAGTAAAATCGAATTTTTGTGATTTTTTGAATTTGAATATTCTCAAAACAATTCAGCTGAAAATTATAGTACACCGTCCACCAATTGTACTGTTCGAAAAATCTGCAGAATAGTCGATGAATCATAAGAAAAAATGAAGTATTTCTGGAAATAGTAAAACTCGACGAAAGATATGAATAGATCAAGTAAAATACAGGGTTTTGAAATAGTGAATTGAGCTTCGACAACTGCAGAACCAGACACCTTAAAAAAAAAAAAAACTAAAATAGAAAAAGGCTTTTTACTTGATAGAAGAAATATAATAAAATTTGAATATCGAAACAGTATAGTCTTCTACAATTTTAATTTCAAAATTTTTTATTGAAAAAACTTTTAGAATTAAATTAATGTCTACGTAAGCACCGTTCATATTTAATAAACGTATATAATCAAAACTCAATATACAATGGCAAATGGAAAAAATAAACAAACGAATATAAAACTTAATTTAAAATTAATAAATAAATATTTGAAGAAGACAAAAGTTTGTTTCTGATTTTACCATTATGAACACCAATTCGTTTTCAAAAACATAAAACACAACTTAGGGACATCTCAAAAAAAATAATTTATTTGAAATATTTAATATATTTAAATTTTCAAATAAGTTTATCAAAAAATCTCTCAAAACATGCACTAAATCTTCAATACACAATTAGAATTCCGATAATCTCTTCATCGGCCCTAGATAATATTTAAAATATCCAAATCAACTAACAATCAGTATATCTTACCTTAAAGTGTAACATAAAATAGAAAGGCCTTTTACTTGATAGAAGAAATATAACAAAATTTGAATATTAAAACAAATTGAAATATGTTTATCTTCTACAATTTCAATGTCAAAAAAATTTTATTATTCAAAAAACTTTTAGAAATAAATTTATGTCTACACAAGCACCGCTTACATTTAATAGACGTATATAATCAAAACTCAATATATAATGTCAAATGGAATAAATAACCAACAGATATACGAAAGTAATTAAAATTAATAAATAAATATTTAAAGGAGACAAAATTTTGTTTCTGGTCTTTCCTTTAAGAACACCAATTGCCTTTTAAAAACATGAACACACTTAAAGGACTTCTAAAAGAATATAATTTATTTGAAATATTTAATATATTTAAATATTCGAATAAATTATTTCAAAAATCTCTAAAAAATGTGCACTATATCTTCAAAAAACAAATATAATTCTAGACAATCTCGCCTTCAGTCCTCATTTAATATTCCAAATATCAAAATCAAAAACAGTTTTTGAATGAAACCTGCGGGAGAAACTCTCCACGTAATATTCGGTACATGTTTCTTCATTTCAATGATCTACGAGGAGTTTAAAGTTTGGTCCGCCTTCTCTCGAACACAAAGCAATCCGATCGTGGAAAGACCTACTAACCCTGATCAGCATGGCTGGAATAATACTCCGAAAATCATTCACTATTCTCTTCCACATATTGAGAATTGTCATTGGAACACAAGTCCCTTCATGTGACCTCAGCAAAAAAAAAATTTGCTGAGTTTAGTGAGAACCGGTGATCCAGCAGGCCATCTTGTCGGTTCGTTGTCATTTCGAGTAATTGGGTTTTTATCCTTTGAAATTTGTTTGTTATTGTTTACATCGGAAAATTGTGAGGTGAGTGGTAATTGTCATTTCGTTCGCAGTAGGTAGGATTGATTTTGAAGTTCTTATACTTTAAAATTACAAAACATCTCTGCTGGTATAAGTATGGTAGGCCGTCATTAGCGTTTTTAATTATTCAATAAATTTCCGATTTCTAGATACTCCTCTTCATTGTGAAAAATTTATCTTGACAATTGGTACCTCTTTCAACTTATGGATATGACATGCTGCAACAAACGTGATTCCGACATTTTTGGGAGGGTTTTCTGAAAATTCAAGTTGAGGAATATTGTGTTCATTTTTTTCACGTGGCCGATCTTCAATCTTTCCTCTGAACATATAAGAGGTATGAATATTCTTTGTTATCTTGTTCCATAAACCATAATCTAAACATCTTGTATTAGGTTTCGAATCGTAACGATTCTCGAACTTCGTATGGGAATTTACACGAAGAATTGAAATTGGAGGTTATATCTGATATACATTCCTTCTAACAACAACCAAGAGGTATGAAATCATTCTTATTGTTAGAACAGTCGCTTATACTCTTTTGTTAGGGTGCAGGTGCTGGGATAAGCCTGCATCTAGGTGCTAGAATAAGCCAGTATCCACGTAATGGCCAGAGCAAGTATCCAAGTGCTGGGCAGGTGGAAAGCCAAGTACTGTTAAATTGTCAAGTATTTGGTATTGAGTGTTTCATCTTGGGACTACCTAGAGGTTGTAAAATTCAAGTAGGAAGAAGGAACGTCCTATCAGTACCACCAACCTTTCTCGGGGCTAAGCTCTCGTGTGTTAGTGCTAGTAAATTGTATCAGGTAACCAGTGCATTGGACTAGCTTTGTGATCTTAATTTCATTATCTTTAATAATGGTTCATACATTTCACCATTGTGATATATAGTGTGGGCAATTACCTGAGGTGCACCTCACGCATTTGTATTTGTAGTACTATTCCTTCTGAATTCGTGTGAGGTTACATTAAAATTCTTATTTTAATTAAAATTAATTCATTTGATTTCTGTTTTGTTTACTCATTGAAATTCTTGGTTACAACATTGATACAGTTATAGGTCTTAACAGTTAGAAACGTAAGCTATGTGTAGGCTAATATGCGATCAAAGTTTTTTGATTAATTTATAATTAGATATTTGGTTTGATAAGGGATATCAAGAGGCCGTTCTGGCTCTCGTTATAAGCGTTATATTTGTTTTGACGTATTTTTCATTATTATTTCTTGAATATACTACTCTGTCAAGAAAGTACAGGGAATTTTCAATTAAAACAACATTTTTACATTTAATCGTCAAAATTTATTGGGTCGCCTTCAAAATAGGCTCCATTTGCTACAATACATCTATGCCAACGGCACTTCCAATTATCGAAACATTTTTTATAGGCGCTTTCCGGGATGGACTTTAGCTCTCACGCCGAATTTTGTTTTATGGCTTCAATCGACTCAAAACGGGTGCCACGAAGGGGCAATTTTAGTTTTGGGAAGAGGAAAAAGTCGCAGGGAGCCAAATCCGGCGAATACGGTGGTTGCTGAAGCACGTTTGTTGAGTTTTTGGCGAGAAAGTCAGTCACAATCGTAGCTCGGTGAGAAGGCGCGTTATCGTCATACAAAATCCATGAGTTGTTCGCCCACAAATTTGGCCGCTTCTTACGGATACGCTCACGCAAACGTTTCATAACGCCTAGGTAATACTCCTTGTTTACCGTCTGACCCTCTGGAACGAATTCGTAGTGCACCACGCCACGGATATCGAAGAAAACAATGAGCATCACCTTCATTTTCGAGCGGCTTTGGCGTGGTTTTTTCGATTTCGGCTCATTTTTTGCCACCAATTCCGATGATTGCTGGCTTGTTTGCATATCGTACTCAGGTCTCATCACCAGTTATAATGCGTTCCATGAATGTAGAATCGGAATTACAGCGATCCAGCATGTCTGAAGCAACGTGTTCGCGATGACGTTTTTGAAGAAATTTCAGGTCTTTCGGTACGAGTCGTGCGGCCACCTTTCTCATGCCCAAAATATCAATCAAAATCGTACGTGCGGACTCGTGGGATATCTTAAAATCATGTGCTATCTCTCTCAAGCTGGTACGACGATTTTCCAGCACCCTTTCCTCAATTTTATAGACGTTATCTTCGATCGAAGCCGTCGATGGGCGTCCGGGACGAGGCAAGTCTTCGACCACTTCACGAGCGTCCTTGAAGGCTCTGTACCACTGATATGCACGAGTTTTCGATAGAGCATTATCACCAAAGGCCTTTTGCAACATTTTCAATGCATCGGCACACGAAAATTCATTTGCAACACAAAACTTTAAACAAATTCTTTGCTCAACGTAATCACCCATAGTAAAAATCGGCACGCACTCTGACATCGACTGACTTAATCAGCTGTTGCAAACACACTAGTTGACAGATCCCGCTCAAGCTTGGCATAGTAATTAAGGACAGTGGTACCAACCTAGGAAAAAAATTTTTTACCTGCCACATTGCCCCGCCAGATTTAAATCGATAATTCCCGGTACTTTCTTGACAGAATGTATGTTATTAGTTGTTGGTAGTTTATGATATTTAGCCTTTTTTTTGTGTCGTATCGACCATTGCACTGGTTTCTAATAAATAATTAAAATTGAATTTTTGGGTGATATTTCCACGACTGCTACTCTGCTTGAAGACTACGCAACTAGTTTACCTTAGATAGGCAGGCATATTTCGACCTGGCACCCATTTTTCCTGTCTCACGTACTCACGTCCATTTTGACTGACTTAAAGCCGCGAGCATAATTGCCTTGTGACCGGCGGTGGAAAAAAAGTCTCTCACAGAATGAGAATATTGAGCGAGTGCTCCATCATGCTGAAATCACATTTCGTTTCTTATTTGCGTATGTAACGCTAGTAATAATCAAGGAGTGTTCTGAAAGAAATTCAAATATGCAGCACCGTCGATATGACGTATCACATAATTGCCGATAACTGTAAAATGACCACTTGTGTTGACGGTCGAATGTCTGTATCATTCTTGCATTTTCGAAAGAATAATGATGGAAATTGTGCCAACTGACAAAACCAAAATTGTGAAAATTCTTTAAACAAAACAAAATCGAGAAATGTGCAGTTCTGTTCAATTTGAAAACTTGCCCAGTTACAAAAATTTAGGCGGTTTGCAAAATCATTATCGGCAAGCGCCTGGTGGATCTGAATGTGGTATGCGTAAAACTTGTGCTTTTTGAGGATTCTTTGAACTGGACGCTCACTTATACCCCAAGATAAACTAAGCTTCCTTTGGCTCGTGTGTAGATCTTCTGTTACCTTCAGTAAAACCTCAGGCTCCTTGTATTCATGAGTGACTGATTTTAGCCTTTTTCCTTTTTGTACTTGACGTCTTCTGTCTCTACAAATCTTTATGAAGGCCTCCGAAAGCTTGATTTTTTGGGATGTTTTCTCTTAGGATATTCTGCAGCGTAAAATCGACTCTCTAATAAGAAGTTTCTGATTTATCGTACTCAAAAGTAACTTTAAACTCTGAAGGACAACAATTTGCTTGGTAATCAATTTTTGGAGTGCCGATAAAATACTGACGTATTGGCTGAATACACATGTGATCAATATGTTAGGTTTTCTCGGAAGACCATTATCATTTTTATGTTGAAGCTCAAGGATTATGATTTTGGGATGTTCTAAAATTTTGTTACTAGCTCAGTGAAAATTATATAATGGTTTGAAAAATTTTTTTCTACATTTTGAAAGATATCTGTATAATTTCCTAGAATAAGTAGCAGAAATTCTGAGAAATTCATTGATCCGAGTAAAGCTGTACCACATATTACCTTATATGATTTGAAGTAAAACACTTTATTTCCGCTTATATAAAAACTGCAAAAAGTTGAGGGAATGGTGGTTCGCTAAGAGACTTCTACCGAATTCGATCAGACATTTTTTTGACTGAAATGTTCGCTTATCGTCATTCATAAATGTTCAACCGGTCATATACAGGAGTGTCCCTTATTAATGGCCAAATATGAAGAACCTTATTTTCTGATTTTTTTAAATGTGATATCCTGTATTTTTTTCACGTTAGTGTGGAAAACAAGACGCCCCCAAGTAATCTTAGGGCTATTTTCACTCCTGCGTTCAACAGTCACGAAAAATGACATCACAACTGGAATTTCCACTTGAATACTGAACATAATAACAAACTCTCATTAAAAATAGTTGAGACAATGAAACCGGCGGTAGAAATTATTAAGGTAATATTTCTTCATTGTTTGGGTCTCTACTTGACGGAAATTCGTCGTATATGATTTGAAGTAAAACACTTTATTTCCGCTTATATTTATTGTTCACAACAATGATGAAATCAATATATAATTGACGAAACAATTGCAGTATTTGCAGTTTTTTCTGAATACGATCCATTGAGAACTGACCAGAAGGCGTGGCTTAAAAAACATGGCTACGTATTGTGTGCAACCAAAGAGTTTACCCATTAACTTTGCATTAAGTTAGAGTGATTTTTAAGTTTATTTATGTTTTCTTCAAAAGAAATTTTTGATTGGGTTGGTTCAAATCCAGCTCAAAAAAATTTTGTAGGTGCAGAAAAAATTCTGGATGCTGGCCATTTAATTAAATGCGGTCAAAGCAGTGAAAGTACAAGCGGTGATGTAAGTTTCACAGCGTTATGTTCACAAAGCTCCCACATAAAAGAAAAACCCCATGAAATTCATGGGTCTGTTTCAAAAGGGAAAATTATATCAGTGAAATGCTCATCTAAAGCTGGACTGGACGAAAAATGTAAGCATGTGGTTGCAACTTGTTATATTGCTATCGGTACGTAACTTTCTAACCTTAAATGTCATTTTGCAGTCAAGAATTTATTATGATTTTTTTAAAGTCATCTTTTTGGAAATTATACCTGCAAAAATGATTAAAAAATAATAATTCTATTTGTAACTGGCATATTCATTATCCTTCATTTAAGGTTAAACACAGTTAACTTACTTGGTAAAACAAAATCATTTCTTTCAAAATATAACGAACATACTCTCATGTGAGGGTTTATATTTTTTAATTTTAAAGCCCGTTGCCAAGCTTTAAACCTATCTATTTTTTCTTTTTTTCCAAATAAATTTTCGATATAAACAAAACTGCTACCTGGTTTGAGTATAGCCTGAAAACTTATTTCTAAATTTTCATGTGATTTACTACCACAACCATTCACAGCACAATAAACCCGACTTTTATTTTTTTTACGAGGCGTTTATTTAATAACTTCCATCGTGATTGAAAATTTCGTATTGAATTTTTTATTTAATACTGAAATTATTACACACGATTCTATATTAAAGTGCACACTAAAACTAGTACTTTTTTTAGCCACCAGACGTGGTGACCAAAGTGGTCAGTTATCAACAGGGTTGGAAAAGTATCTCTAATATTGAGCGTCACGATAGAGATATTGGAGAACATTGAAAATATATGAAAACATACAGGGTGATTAATTTGAAACATGTTTTTAGCAATATCAACGTTTTGTATTTCTCAGAAAATAAGATTTTATTTTTTTGTGCAGAATCGAGAGCTGACTTGGGCAGATATTTTTAGTTATCATATCTCCCTCTTATGTATTAAATGTAACAAAATCCCTGGAGTTACGAAGATGTCACCATGTTAGCGATAATATAAATGAAGAATTGTTGCCTATCGAAATCTTGGTTTGTTCTACGAATTGAGGAATGTGTGGACAGAAGAGAGTTGAGGAACACGAATAAAACTAACAAGTCATGCGAGGCCACAAACCACAAAGCGTCAAGCCACGAGACCAAACAACTACCTCCACCAGACTCTTCTCTAACTACGCATCAAATCGCTGTTCAGTGGTTTGGAGAAAAATATAAACCTGTTAATATACTCATTCTATTGAAGTGGTGCAGAGAATGGCAGCTTAAGGAGGCAAAATGGCATAATGCCGTCTTCATTGGAAATGAATTTGAGCTCATCTCCAGAAAAACTGTTCGGAGTCAAAAACTTAAGGTTTCCAGTTTCCAAAAAAATTATGGGAGAATGTCTCAATATTTCAGTTCAATCATTACAGGGTTCTACTCAGCATCTAAGAGAGAGAAACTCAATTTCTTAACTACAAAATTTACAGTCAACTCAGATGGTAAAACGAGGACTTAGAGCCCGAGGCGAGCAGACTTAAAATGATAGACCACGACGACAAGACTGCGATGAGAATAAGACAGAGATAGTTTCGTATCATTCGTAGGCTACCTAGTCTCGTAACATAGAAAATTTATATATTACATTTAATTTACAGTATTTTATAGAGCAATTGAACCTTTCTGAAGGATGGCCTCAGCACAATATTCTGCCATTAACCAGCTAAGCTGCGATTGCGTACTAATGCCTATATCGGCGTCAAAAAATTGTTTGTATGTACCAAGAAATAAGAATTCCCTCCGGCGGGTGAGTTGCGTCTCAAACCAACTCGGGTACTGACCTGCTGAGACAGTAGGGGTTGGATAGTGCTCGCTGCTACCAGTCAGACGGTTCTGGCTTTCCAGTCGGGGCCCAAACTGGAAGCTGGTGGGTTCATCTCTTCGGAGGGGTTCTCGCCACGCGCGATGATATGGCGTAATCCTTATCACACTTTCTACCTCTAGGGGTGGGCTTCTGCCTTAAAACTGGCGTACTGTACTCTATCGCAGTATTACTCTCCGGATTTTCCTGTGTAATGGCCGAGTGCGTTATGTAGCATACTGCGTTACCTCATGGGGTGGTTTGCACACAGGTGTTACTTGTACCACTAGGCCACCCTTTTGGTGTTGGACATGAGGGGGCAGTGGTTGAAAGTACGCATTCTGCACTATGGAGGTATTTCGTTTATCTGTTCGCAGACCCCCATGTTCGGGATATTCTCATGAAACGACTCGGGGTTTAGAGGGACTTGACGGTTCGACCGGCCTGTCCTGGCCCTGGATCAATGCGTAACAATTTAGGGTTTGTGGATCTCGACGAAATGGCTCTGCCATTAGTGCTTGACGCCAGGATCAATCAAATGACTTCACATGGGTTCGGTGAGTCAGGACGTACAGGCCGCTAAACGGTGCTCGTACCAGGATCAATTGTAGTCGTCAATCTTGGGTTTATCTTAGTTCATGAGACTGCGTTCGGATGGATGGATAAGAGTTCCCTCCGGCGGGTGAGTTGCATCTCAAACCAACTTGGGTACTGACCTAGAGATCCAGTAGAGGTTGGATAGTGCTTTGCTGCCACCAGTCAGACGGTTCTGGCTTTCGAGTCGAGGCTCAAACTGAAAGCTGGTGGGTTCACCTCTTCGGAGGGGTTCTCGCTTCGCGCGATGATATGGTGTAATCCTTATCACATTTTCTACCTCTTGGGGTGGACTGTGGAGACTGCTGAGTAGTCACTTGGATAAGAGGTATGCTCATTCACCAATAACATTACCTGGTAGAATTCACCTGTACGTCAGGTGCGCTCCCCAGCATTAGATCTTGACGAGATGGGGACGCTTGTCATGACTAGGACCCTAGTTTTGTCCCGGTGAAATGGAGGGTTAAGTCTTGGTGCCTAACGGATTTCCATTCGCGCCAGTCATTGGACCTGTATGGTGAAAGAACTCCGAATGGGGCCCTAGTTTTGCCGTTCTGGTGAAATGGAGGGCTGAGCCGGTTGATTTACTCAGTGACAGGGAGTCTGTCGCAGCACAGGGCTTCTCCCTTAAAACTGGCGTACTCTACCCTATCGCATGCTGGACTAGGAAGGTATTAATCTGTTCGCAGACCCCCATATTCGGCCTATTCTCATGAAATGACTCAGGGTCGATTGGCCTTATCCTGAACCTGGATCTAATGAATAACGTTAAGGGATTGTGGATCTCGACGAACAGCTAGTCGCCAGGATCAATCGATCAATGCTTGACGCCAGGATCAATCGAAAGACTTCACATGGGTTTGGGGGTCATGACGTACAGACAGTGTTGACGGTGCTAGTAACAGGATCAATTGGGGCATCAATCTTAAGATTATCTTAGTTCATGAGACAGCGTTCGGGTGGATGAATCAGAAGCCCTTCCGGCGTGTGAGTTGGATCCCAAACAACTCGGGTACTGACCATACAGAGCCAGTAGAGGCTGAATACTACTTTGCTGCTACCAGCCAGACGGCTGTAGGTTTTCGAACTGAAGCCGAAACGGGAAGCTGGTGGATTCATCTCTTCGAAGGGGTTCTCTCTTCGAGCGATGATCTGGTGTAATCCAGATCACACTTTCTGCCTCTGGGGGCAGACTGTGGAGACTGCTGAGTAGTCATTTGGTGAAAGAGCAACGATTATATGCCAATTCAACCAACTAGTAGAATTGACATGTACGTCAGATTTTTCCTCATATCTCTCATTTGGTTGAAAATATCAAGCCTGAACATGAAGTTCAGGTGACTCTCTAGAGCAATATACGACGACGGTAAAAATGCTATGCGCGTTTACTCCAACTTCGTCTTCCTACCCGTGGTTCTATACTGCTTCTCGGTATGGAACCATCGCTCAAACAACACCCATTCTCATCGAAACCTATCCGATTTTCACCGATCAATCCTCCTCCTCGGCCTGTAGAACCGTAGCCACTTCGGCACTTGAGGTTCTCACAGGCAATATCCGTCTTTATCTTATGGCCGAATTCAATTCCGCCAAATACCACTTCAGATGTGGACTTTCATAAAAATTCCGTGACAGAACATTTGACCCCATCAATGTCTCTGACACAAACTTCAAAATTCTGTGCACTAAATCTTCCAATGAGTTATGGACTCTACTCCAAACCTCATGGAATGAGAGCTGGGACCTCTGCTCCTCTGACAGAAACACCGATCTCTGGCTACCCAACGTCCGCTTCTCCAGTGAAAATCCCTACTTCAATCCCTCTTACTCCCTAACCTGTTTCACCATAGAACACGGCTCCTTTAGGGCCATCCTTCGAAAACTGCGACACAGCGGGACAACCCATGTCTTGTTCGAATTTAGCGAATACGCTACATACCGCCCGCTACGTATCCAACCCTGCCCACAGAATCCTCATCTCTTCATTGATAGCCCTAGTGGCTATCATCAAATCCCTGGTTTCGCTAAAGCGATGGTGGAATGTTTATAACAGGACCGAAACTAAAAAAAACACTATCGAATTTCTCTCACTGCTAAGTCAACTGTCACAATTCTACTCCATCTAAGAGCTTACTAACACTATCTTTTTTCTCACTATGTTTCAGATAAACCTTGCTAAAGTTGCTCAAGAAGATGTCATGCAAATACTAATAATAATATTATATATATCTTTCAGCATATATCTAGGTGTCTGCTGGGGTCTACAAGCCAAACAGCTCTTTTCGCGCAAATTCTTCATTTCCTTGTAATTCTTAATTTAAATTTACTTAAACTATCTTCGTACTATGTTTCAGGTAAACCCTTCTAAAGTGGCTCTAGAAGATGTCGTAATACTAATATTTATATTATATCTTTCTGCCATATCTAGGTGTCTGGTGGAGCCTACAAACCAGAGCAGATGCCTCTCTTTTCTTTTCTTTCAATGTCTCTTGTAATTCTGAAATTTCTTGTAATACTAATCATATCTTCTCTTACAGCTTTCTGAGGGTCCGCTGGGGCTGAACAAATCTGAGCGGAAACCCGAGACTACTCTGATGATATACGTAGATTTAAAATTGGCATGGAGCTCTGCTCATATGCTAATAAGTATTACTCTGGGTATGTACGTCAGATTCGCCCCCCATGACATTGTAGCTTGACGCGCTGGGGCCACTTGTCTTGACTAGGACCCTAGTTTCATCCCGGTGAAATGGAGGGTTAAGTCCTAATGCCTAAAGCAATGTCACTCGCGTCAGTCACTGGACCCGTGTGGTGGAAGATCGACCGAATGCGGCCCTAGTTTCACCGTGAAGTGAAATGGAGAGATGAGCTACGTTGATCAATTCAGTGACATGGGTGTCTGTCGCAGTACAGGGCTTCACCCTCAAGATTAACGTACTCTACCCTATTGCAGTAAATCTCCGGATTTTTCTGTCCAATGGCCGAGTGCGTTAGGTAGCATACTGCGGTACCTCAGGGTTTAGCGGAACTTGACGGTTCGACCGGCCTCATCCTGAACCAGGATCGATTGCGAGATGTTTCTGGGGTTTGTGGATCTCAACAATACGGCTAGACCATTGGTGCTTGAAGCCAGGATCAATTGAAAGGTTTCACAAGGTTTGTGGGTCTTGACGTACAGGCCGGAATGACGGTGCTCGTACCAGGATTAATTAAAGTATCAATCTTGAGACCATTTTGGTTCATGGGACTGAGTTTGGGTAGGTAGATAAGAAGCTCTTTCGGCATGTGAGTTGCGCCCCGAACAACTCGGGTACCGACCATGCAGAGCCAGTAGAGGTTGGATAGTGCTTCGCTGCTACCAGTCACGGAGTAGGTTTTCGAACTGAAGCCGAAACTAGAAGCTTGGTTCGTTCAACTCTTCGGAGTGGTTTTCGCTAATGCGCGATGATAAGGCGTATCTTTGTCATACTACCTGCTTCCTGGACAGATTGTGGAGACTGCTATATGAGAGGAGGTAGCTTGTAGTTGGTATATTTTCAAATTAAAGTTTTTCCAAAACAATTTTAATGAATGTTTTTCACTGTTTTTCCTTTTCTCAAAATTCGCTATGTGTGGACTAGTTATAAATTAAACAAATAACTAGCTGTGCCCGCGACTTCGTCCGCGTGGAATGTTATAAAAAAAAAATTAGTTTATTTAGTTGATACTATATGTGGTTGGTCAGTGTGACGGCACAGTGGTGGCATGCGCGTGAGCTGTGCGTGGTACTGGACAGTACATAGATATTGCAACATTACTTTATTTTTCTAAAATAAGAGAATTTTTCTGAAATAAAAGTAGCCTAAGTTACTCCTTATTACATAAGCTATCTGCCAGTGAAAGTCCCGTCCAAAGCGGTCCAGCCGTTCCAGAGATTAGCCGGAACAAACAGACAGACAGACAAAAATTTTAAAAATATATATTTTGATATGTTTGCCCTATATACTACTCTGTCAAGAAAGTACCGGGAATTTTCAATTAAAACAACATTTTTACATTTAATCGTCAAAATTTATTGAGTCGCCTTCAAAATAGGCTCCATTTGCTCCAATACATCTATGCCAACGGCACTTCCAATTATCGAAACATTTTTTATAGGCGCTTTCCGGGATGGACTTTAGCTCTCGCGCCGAATTTTGTTTTATGGCTTCAATCGACTCAAAACGGGTGCCACGAAGGGGCAATTTTAGTTTTGGGAGGAGAAAAAAGTCGCAGGGAGCCAAATCCGGCGAATACGGTGGTTGCTGAAGCACGTTTGTTGAGTTTTTGGCGAGAAAGTCAGTCACAATAGTAGCTCGGTGAGAAGGCGCGTTATCGTCATGAAAAATCCATGAGTTGTTCGCCCACAAATTTGGCCGCTTCTTACGGATACGCTCACGCAAACGTTTCATAACGCCTAGGTAATACTCCTTGTTTACCGTCTGACCCTCTGGAACGAATTCGTAGTGCACCACGCCACGGATATCGAAGAAAACAATGAGCATCACCTTCATTTTCGAGCGGCTTTGGCGTGGTTTTTTCGGTTTCGGCTCATTTTTTGCCACCCATTCCGATGATTGCTGGCTTGTTTGCATATCGTACTTGTAGACCCAGGTCTCATCACCAGTTATAATGCGTTCCATGAATGTAGAATCGGAATTACAGCGATCCAGCATGTCTGAAGCAACCTGTTCGCGATGACGTTTTTGAAGAAAATTCAGGTCTTTCGGTACGAGTCGTGCGACCACCTTTCTCATGCCCAAAATATCAATCAAAATCGTACGTGCGGACTCGTGGGATATCTTAAG
Organism: Megalocaria dilatata; assembly: GCA_034642435.1. Classification (NCBI taxonomy): domain Eukaryota; kingdom Metazoa; phylum Arthropoda; class Insecta; order Coleoptera; family Coccinellidae; genus Megalocaria; species Megalocaria dilatata. Next base: position 59,036,615 of record CM067859.1, on the reverse strand, counting down.
ATCATGTGCTATCTCTCTTAAGCTGGTACGACGGTTTTCCAGCACTCTTTTCTTAATTTTATCGACGTTATCTTCGATCGAAGCCGTCGATGGGCGACCACTTCACGACCGTCCTTGAAGGCTCTGTACCACTGATATGCACGAGTTTTCGATAGAGCATTATCATCAAAGGCCTTTTGCAACATTTTCAATGCATCGGCACACGAAAATTCATTTGCAACACAAAACTTTAAACAAATTCTTTGCTCAACGTAATCACCCATAGTAAAAATCGGTACGCACTCTGACATCGACTGACTTAATCAGCTGTTGCAAACACACTAGTTGACAGATCCCGCTCAAGCTTGGCATAGTAATTAAGGACAGTGGTACCAACCTAGGAAAAAAAAATTTACCTGCCTCATTGCCCCGCCAGATTTAAATCGATAATTCCCGGTACTTTCTTGACAGAATGTACATTTAAATGCATGTAGTAGAAAGCGGTTATTTTAATATTACAAACAGACACTCCAATTTCATTTATTTGTATGTATAGATGTGTACCGTATATACATTTATATGCATGTAGTAGAAAGCGGTTATTTTAATATTACAAACAGACACTCCAATTTTATTTATTTGTATAGATGTCACAGTATTGCAACTAAGGTACAACATCACTCATTCTCTCTTCTCAAAAACCGCATACTCCTTTCAGACAGTTACTACTCTAGAAGATTGTACTTTTGAAGATATTCCTCATAAAATCAAAATTCACTTTTTAGTTTTATCAGGAAATATTAAGTTAAAAATTTTTTTGTACGTTGTATATCAATATTTAAAAAATACATTTATCCCAGATATAATTGGAGGCCAAGGAGAAATATGTGATTTTAAAATTAAATTAGACACGATTAGCGTCAAAGGTAATTTTTTTCCCATGATAACTATGTTGAGCATAATATAAAAATCTTCATTAGTAGGATGATATTCAAACAACCCAGTATTCACACTTTCTATAATAAATAACGTAAAATTCAATTAATGCAAACATCTATTTTTCCATTTTGAAGCGTCTTGAGTTGAAATTAAAAAAATATTCGCCGAAAAAGGCATCTGAGTGTGTTGAATCACAATTTCCTGAAGGTCAGTTAACAATTCCATTCGTAGATATTCTAGAGTCATAAAATTTTCCCTCCAATAACTTCATATAAAATCCAACTCTTGTGAATCAGTTTCTTCGAATTTTGGATACCTTACATGAGCAATTAAAATTACGTTTTCGGAAAATTTAGACACACTTAAAGTAATTTTCCATCTATAAATGATATTTTCTGCATCAAGAACAACAAATTTGTTTCTTTTTTTGGTATTAATGTTTAGCGTGACTTGTGGATGTAGAAACGCAACGAAATTCTATGAATTAGATTTCAACCATTGAAATTGACGGGCAGAGTTTACATAGTATACATCAAGCCTATCCCTGGTTTTGGTGTTGGTTTTTTGGCGCAAAAAATGCCTGATGAGCACGTTGGTTTGAATAGATGTAAAAAAAACAGGATGATTTAGCTTGCTCAAAATTTCATAGAAGTGTATCAACTGAACCTATTTGACAGGAGTAAAGTTACTGAAGGGAAAATTGCAAAATTCATTTATTTATCAAACTGTCCTCATAACATTGACGTAACTATTTTTTTCTTTCATTATCCTATTGATATTCTGGTATCGCCTTAAGTAAAATTTGTTCCAAAATTGTCAACTTGTTTTGCAAATAGCGACAACAAGATGTGTGAGTGATCAATCAACTTTAACGTGTGTTTAGAGCATTTATACCGTTTAAATGCAACAGAACTATCCTGAAGTTTTAGCAGTTGGTATTTTATTGCGCAAAAATAATCATTCGAGGTATCCGCTAGCAATTTGAAGATCGAACATGAGATATTTTTGTTCAGGGTGAATACACTACTGAACTGTTCAGAAAGTTCTGATACATAAACTAACAAATCGAATTTTTCATGTGAAAAGAACAACTGACTTGAATCATAACCATCATGAGAATCGAGGTAGGCCACTACACAAAACACTATATTTGGTTTTTTGTTAGTTTTTTACTCCTGTGATCATCCTTAAACATAGTTGAAGTTCAAAGTGAATGAAGAAATAACTTGCCTGGTAACTCGTGCAAGGGGATGATCATCATCGGAACCTTCCATCATTCTGCTTTGTGTACATGTGTACATGTGTACACACACTCGAATGAGTGTGTGTTTAAAACTTATTTTTCACCTTTGTGGTAATGAAGCTTCCGATTCCATAGAACATAGGATATTGTAATTGAGTTCTATGGTGTCTAGGGTGCAACATTGGAAGTAATGAGGAATTACCTGGTAAATGGGGTACAACTTAACTTAATGGAAATTATTCTATCTGGCAGCTTTCAAGTCATGGTGTATCCCAGAGTTCCATATTGGGACCACTCTTGTTCTTTTTTTAATAATTTTCTGAAGAGTGTGAAAGCAGACCAAACTTTGTACATCTTATTTGAACCTGAGATTAGGAAAGAAATGACCGCAAAAAAAGATAAGTAAACCTATAGTGATTCATGAGAAACTCAAAAATTTTACAAAGGAATGGAAAGAAATGGACGAAAGGGTTATAAAGTTAGAACTACATCAAAACGGACATGAATTAATTATTGTGAGAGTTTAAGCACCAACAGACGACTCTGATATAGAGATCAAAGAAGAAATTCTTAAAAAATTGTTTGAGGTTATAATCAAAGTAAAACCTCAAAAGGAATTCATTATATTGGGTGACTTCAATAGAAGAACTGGAAGAGCAAGCAGATGATTCACAAGTAGTTGGAAAGTACGCAGAGTTGAAGCTTAATGACAATAGAAAACGACTCATAGACCTGTATGACAACTTTTCACTCAGGATCCAAAACGGATTCTTTCCCCATAAGAAAATACAACAATATACTCTTGTTTGTTTCGGTCTCTACTTGACGGAAATTCATCGTATATGATTTGAAGTAAAACACACATATAAGTGTTTTACTTCAAATCATACATCAATATACATTGCATCAACCAACAAGAAATTCAAGCTCGATAATTGACTACATTATGCAATCACAAAAGTAAAGAATTCAAACAATCAACATTAGAGTTTTCCAAGGACCGGAAGTCAAGAACGCCGGCATGATACAGGAAATATTAAAACCATCCAATACAATTTAGCTTGAAACAAGATCAGGTAAAATTTTTATATAAAATACGAATAGGGACAAGGATACACAAACCTTTGAAAGAAAATGCAACAGGAAGATAAGAGCTAACTAAAGAAGTTATTCACGTCGCTGCGAATGAAGCGATCGGAGAAGAATTGGAAGAAATAGTTCCATTAAAAAAATGGACCTATAATAAATAGTTGAGTACAAAGGACGCAGAAAATAGGAAACTATACACAAGAATTAATAGAGAGGTGAAAATACAGGTAGCCAAGAGTAAATATTTTATATGGTAAGAAAAATATGAAAAAGTAGATAGGTATATGGGAGGAACAAAATTATCCGAAGCTTGGAAAATTGTCAAGAGCCTGAGGAAAATGGAAAGGGCAAGTGTACTCTAGAGCTCATCAATGGAAGAGCATTTAACTGAATTATTGACGGAAACACAGGACGAATTCAAGTGGACTGAAAGGAATTTCACCCCAAACAGTACTGAAATAGAGCCGATCACAACAGATGAATTAAAATCGCTTTGAAAAATTCAAAAAATGACATCATTGAGCTGGTTTAGAACGGTCCTGATGTGCTCTTGGAATAAATTGAAAATGTCGTGAATAAACGTATGCTATTCCAGACTAAAATATTGGTTATATGAGTTCTATCCACAAAAAAGAAAGTAAAACTCAATGTGAGAGATATAGAGGCATTTGCGTGGTCAGTTCGATGGAGAGTTTGTATGGTTGTATGGTCGGAGGTTGTATGTTGTATGGTCGGATAATAAAATCTACAATTGAAGAAAACATCGTATACAGTAAAGACTTAGTGGCTTTCGAAATGGAAGATACTATTTAGACAATACTTTTACCGTAACACGGGTTATCGAGAAAAGAATGGCAAGGAATATGGACACTCACACCCTTTTCGTTGACTTGGAAAAAGCTTATGACTCGGTTCCTGTGAACAAACTATTTGAAGTGTTGATATCAACTGGCATCAACGAAACCTATATACTAAGTAAGTTGTATTTACAACATATATGTAAACACCGGATGCGTTGTGAAAAATGACTCACAGATAACCGATAGAATAAGTATAACGAAAGGACTTTAATTAGATTGCAGCATGTCACCAACATTGTTTAAAATATATGTGCAAGAAACCCTCAAGGAATAGAATAAAAAATAATTAGGACTAAAAATAGAAATGAGAGAGATGACGCTGCTTATATCGGGTGTTTCTTCAGAGTGCTAGAACTTCAAATTAAAATAAAACACATATTAATTAGGATTAAAGCAAAAATATTTTTTTTTATTTGAAAGATAATTTTATGACATTTATGTTTTAAAAATGATTTCCGGCATCTGTCCACCACGACCAGCTCTGAGGAACCGCATTCGACCAGACCAATTATAGACTACTTCTTCGAGTAATTCAGGTCTTATTTCATCCATAACACGAGGTATGTTGGCCTCAAATCGTCTATTGTTTCTGGTTTATCATCATAAACTAATGACTTGAGATAACCCCAAAGACAATAATCCAGTGGAGTTATGTCGCATGATCTTGGAGGCCAATTAATTGAACCATTTCTCGAAATAATATTATCGCCGAATCATTTTTTAAATAAACCAATTGTTACGGTAGCAGCATGAGGTGTGGCACCATCTTGTTGGAACCAAAACACTTCTGGGTCGATATCATTCAAATTTTGAAACAAATAATTATTGATCATCGATCTGTAACGAGCACCATTCACTGTAACATTAGCTTCAGCATCGTTTTTGAAGAAATATGGACCCATAATTTCTCCAGCGTGTGAAGCACACCATACAGTACATTTTTCAGGATGCAATGGAACCTGCAGAACTTCTTGAGGATTGTTTTCTTTCTATATACGGCAATTTTGCTAGCTTCTAGAATTCTAAAATTATAATTTTAAGAGTTAGCCTGCGCACACATAAAACATTCAACCAGATACAAGGGTGATCTAACATGTATCCATATTCAAACATAATGAAAGTAAAATTCCATAATAAAATTAACCCATTGAAAAGTAAATATAGCTCACTTATTCTGCTAATTAATAATAATTTTTAAAATATCATAACGCCGCTCAATTGCATATAAATCACACTGCGATCAAGATATATAACAAAATGCCACCATCTGTTAAAGAAACGACAAGGACAAAATTAGAGAAGAAAACTCAAAATAATATCAATGAAGACATTATACTACAGTTGAGTAGAATATTTCGGCAATATAATTGATTGGTGTGTCTTGTATTCATTATGATGTTTGTATCATATTTTATCTGGCCAATTGAAGTGGTTCTAACGCCAATGTTAGATTTATTTATATGTTAAATATTTTCCATTTGTGTCATTTTACATTATTATTGTCATTATTGATTGTGAAATATCGGTATGAATGGATTAAATAAATCAATATTATGTAGTCTCCAATGAAAACCCAATAGTTTATTTGATTTTGGCAATACAAAAAATCCATATATCCGACTTTATTTCAGTTTCTTAATGCTTCTGGATACTTATATCCGTTATACCCCCGCTCCCAGATTATCCAGATAATAGATTTTTTAATTTGTGAAAAATTTATGATGAAGAAGCACAGATTTTTAATTTCATGATGGAGACCGTATTTTAAATTCTAGTGTTTTAAAACAAATAACAGAAATTCTTGTTTGCTAACTTTCCCTGTTTTGAAGAAAAGAAGGGCAATCTAATTATCCCACAGTTCCTATCGCGTGTGAAAGCTTTTGAATGCACCCGATTCACGCACGACATAAAACGATACCTACTTATTGTCACATGTAAAGAAACGAATAGTTGAGAAAGTCAGTCTACTAATAAAACTTAACGTGTTTAGAGCATTTATACCGATTGGATGAAGTTTATCCTGAATTTTTGCAGTTACAATTACCAGAAAATAATCATTTGTGGTATCCCCTAGCAATTTGGAGATCATGAGATGATATACAAGAGATATTTTCGTCCAGGTAGGATGGACTACTGAACTGTTCAGAAAAAGAAAGTTCTAATATACAGTCAACGAAATGAGTTTCTCGTGGGGAAAAAAACAACTGATTTGTGACATTTTTGTTTTGTTTATTTCGAAAATTTCATCAAATTTTGTCTATTAGCTTTTGTTACTGAATTTATATTCTAATGCAAGACAAAATTGACAAAATAAAGATATCTTCATACCTTAAAATACAATCCCGTTTGTCAGATACACGGCACTGCTCACGGTTGGATTTACTTTTTTACATATACCTAATTTAATATCACCTTGGCCTTATTCAACTTGATATGATGAGTTTACGTGAGTAAAGTTGTATACAATTTCGATGTCGTTTAGTATCAAAACCATAAAGCACATCATTCCATCCACAAGACGATGTAGAAGCATAAATAATCCACACATTTCTTACTATGTGTGTAGAGAATACACTTTGAAGGAAAGTGATTATCAAACACACATTTATTCAATTCGGAAAATCAGTATGAATCTTGTTCCTTTTTGTGCACAAATTATGTGTAGAAACTTCGGGACAATGAGTGAAGATACAATGTCTAAGCTTAGCCTACGAATGATTTGGTTAGTTACCACGAAACAATGACCATATATTTCAAATATTGAAGTGGGTAGACAAAAATGGACATTCAATAATATAGATCCAACAACAAGACTTATGAGTCATTCTGAAAGAATACCTTTACCATATTTCAATAGTCCTCCAGCACTTCCAGAAGATGAAACAGAAAGATAAACGTCCAATAAACAAAACGAAAATTACTCCGAAACAGATTTCATAATTACCCCATATTTTAATTAGCAGAACTGATGGATCTCAATGGAGAATAAAAATTTATAGCATTTTTTCTGAGGCAGTATTCTCACTAGATTAGCATGATGAATATAAAGAATATTTTTAAAAGCAAAGAATAATCAGCATTGTGTAAACAGCAGTTGTTTTGGTTTATGAAGCAATTTTTCCTCGCTTGTTCTGGAGCCAGCCATCGTTTTTCCAAAATGTCTCTAACTCTAAAATCTCAGCGAAAAGATCCCGAGAATTAAATTTTTCAGAGTACGTTTTGGCACTAAATTTCTCGGTTAATTTTGTTCATAGGACGAAGGGGTCCGATATATTTCGGACCCATTTCTCATTTTTCTCAATAGTTTAGAAACTACAGATCCGATAGATCTGAAATTTGGTAATCAGAAAACAATCAATGAAACACATGTTCATCCAAAATATTGTTTCATTTGAAAACAATTGCGAGCAGAGCAGCACTGAGCTCAACCGCAAGTTGAGGTAGTTCTACGATTGAGTTTACATTAGCATTTACCGGGTGTACAAGTATGAAACTAGAATTTTGTGACGTCCTTTATTTGAAAATGATGAAACATATTTTTAAAATCATTTTTAGTGCTATTTATACATTTTTTCCACCGCTCAGGCATTTCATGAATACCACGACAAAAAACAGTTTCCCTGTTGTACATTTTCATAAGAATTAGAGGGTTATTCCCAACTGAACGTCTGGGGAGTTGATCAGGGATCTGTACTGGGGCCACTGTTATTCATATTATTTGTGAATAATTTGCCAGAGACTATTAAAGTTTACTTTGATGTTTTATTTGATATTAGAATCATATTGTTTGCCGATGATTCCCCGTTCATACTAACAGCTCCTAATTTGGGAAAACTTAAGATAAAATGTGAGGTACTTGTCATGCACTTTGCAGATTTGTACTGTAAAAATTCTCTCATCTTGAATGTACGCAAAACTGATCTTGTTCATTTTCAAGCCCGTGACTCCGGCGACCGGTTGACTCTGGAACTTTCTAGGTGTGATATTTATGGGTTTGAGAGTTGACAAAATTTGAATTCACAAAGTCGTACAGAATTTGTATGTAAGAGGTTGAGGAGTGTTTTTTTGCCTTGAGGCGCCTGAAGGATATATTACCGGTAGAATCGTTACTTGGAATCGGTGTTTCTTTCAGTTACATTGCTGGGGGGGTAGTGCCCCCGCGGAGCTGTGCAGGTGCCCCCGGGGGAAAATTGAGGGTGCCTAGATTCAGTTACGATATTCTACCACACGAACAAAAAATTCACATATCTAAAATGCTGAAAGAGGAAGTAATTTAGGGTCTAGTTTAGAGGAATACCGACGAATTTAACTATTATAAAAAACCATTACAAATGCCGATTCGGGTCCTAAATAATATTCAAATCGACAAAAGATTCCGTGCAATTTCTTATCTTTACGAGTTTTTTGCGTTGATGGAGTTTTTGATTTTTGAGGGCTCATTCTAGGTACTACATAAACGAGTGCTTTATTATTTCGTCACTATTGTAATTTTCAAATTTTGATCCGGGGATGGTCCCAAACGAGTTTGGACTCACTGAAGACGAATCCTTGGTTCTTGGTCAAATTAAATGCTGTCCGTCCGGCACGATAACTACCGTATCGGAAAAGGGTTCTATAGAGTCTTGATATTTTCAGGGTAGATTCGGGTCACGAATGCCTCGTATCGTTAACGGGAAAAATTCTACATGGTGTTCGGTGAATATTGCCGATCAAAATTTTGTTTTCTTTTCATTTCAAAACTTCTTATATGATCGAAATATAATTTCGCATTTAGATGAACAATGACGTATTCAAGTTAAGCGCGAAACAGGGGGGGTTCCATGAATATGGCGGTTCGAATTTTATGAAATTATTTTTTGGCAAATTTGAGAATTTTTCAAATTGGTTTCTCAAACTGGTGAACGCTTTAATGCAAATCTTCCTATCTTATTATAAGGTGACTGAAATAGCGTTCAAAAGCTCTTTGTACAAGGTCAGTAGTTTGATAATATAGTTTCAAGGCTAATATGTTCAGAGCTCGTTGGAGTTTACGAAAAAAAATATTCTGATTTTTTTCGAAATTTTGTGAAGTGAACAAACATAATGCGAATGAACCCTTTCTTTCGAGTTATTTGAAATAATTGGTTATTTTCTATTATATCGAAAACTGCTATTGATTCGCCGATTTTAAACGGTATAGCCTGTGTATTATCAGTACAGTTCCGAATATCCAGATTTTACGTTTCATTTTGGCGTAGCATTCTCTCCAGGTATATTGGAGGTATTTGTAAGTTTCCTTTCGATCACAGATTGAGGTTCGTCACAAACTCATTACAATGAAAAGAACAATAGATTCCTACTTTCGTGTCGTACCGAAGGAACTGAGAGATCAAACGGAAACATGACCTACAATTGTATCAGAACCTGAACCTGATGCATCCGCATCGATAGAACCAAGGCCGTCCCTTCAATCTCCTGAGTCGCAAGGGGAAAACCTGGCTGATCCGTCTTCTGGTGGTCTCCATTTCGAGAAGGTATTTAGCCCATCTGGTAAAGAAGATGTACGTCGACATTATAACAAAAATTGGGAGAAACAATATAGTTGGTTGTAGTACGATGAGCAAAAATGTAGAGCATTCTGTAAATAGTTACGAATTCATCTGAAAAATGAAAATTTTTTTTTCAAGAGACAGGTGGAGTATATATATATATATATATGTACACATTTTCACATCTTTCAAAAAGGCATTAGGAAAGAATGGCAGATCAGAAAAACATGAGCATTCCTCTGTTCACACTACTAGTATTGAAATGGAAAAACTCAGAAAACAGGCATTGAAAAGACCAGTTCATGTCCAAATTCTGTCCGAGAGCGATAGGTAAAAGGATTCGAATAGAAGGTGCTTAAAAATACTGCTAAGAGGATTGCACTTTTTAGTAAAAGAAGAAATTGCTCATACCACAAAATATGAGAGCTTGATCGAAAATATTTTGGTGAATTTAAATGGACAGAGACCCTGAGTGACAGGGTCAATTATAGTAGTAAGAATACCGCTTGTGAATAGCTCACATGTATGGGTGAAGTTTTGAGAGATCGACTCAAGAATTCCTTGTAAAATAAGATGTTTTCCGTTTTAGCGGATGAAAGCACTTCTTTGAAGAATGCAATGGAACTAAGTATAATATTCAGAGTTGTCAAAAATAAAGTGCCCGTTGAAAAGTTTCTGGCAATAATAAAAATCCCTGATGGCAAGGCCAAAACTATTTCGAATGCTATCGATGAAGAAATGACATCTGTCGGTCTTCTTTATGATAACATTATGGCATTTGGTTTTGATGGAGCATCCAATATGTCCAGAAATGTAGGAGGTGAAGAAAGAAGAAAACTATCTGAAAAAGCCAAAAACGATGTGCTCTATATGCATTGCGGGGCGCATGTACTGGTATTAGCTGCAGATTCCTACAGAAATGAAAATAAGAAAATTTAAAGGTTTCTTTATGTACTGAGGGACATCTACAAACTGTTGAGCAAATCACACAAAAAAGAAAATATTCTGCACGAAATTAATCCGTTTTGAATGATCCAATTCTAAAAATCTCAGAATGCATAGAAGTTAGATGGTTATCGCACTATCAAATAGTGAATTCTGGTTTGAGAAGTCTGAAGTCCATTTTGATGGTTTGCCAATACATTCATAAGGAAGGTGCAGATCTTGCATCGCTTGCAGGAGGTATTTTGCTTGAAATCAGGAATGAAAGTTTCATCGTCACCAGCTATATGATGAAAGAGGTGCTAAGTGCACTATCGTATATCAGCAATGCTTTGCAAAGAAAGAACTTGTGCCTTACCAAAGCGAATCCGTTAATTACAACAACAAAATTGCATCTAACTGATATTGCCAAGCACTGCGGAGATGAGAGAACTCCCTTATAAAAAAACATAAATAGATTAATGGATGAAGTCCAAATTATTCAAGATGGGAAAATTATTGAAACATTAAAGGTCTTGAAAACGTATTGTGATAGCAAAGTCAATGATAGGTTCAATGATAAATAGATTGAAGTTATGACTTGAATGAATGATAATCCTATTTCGAAGATTTTGGAAGCGGATGTGGGATACAGAGAATTACAGAAGCTCTGTGAAATAATTCTTATTATTTATCCCAGTAACGACTGCATCCGTGGAAAGATCGTTCAGTACGATGAATAAGGTACTGAATAAATCAAGAAACAGAATGTTACCAGAAATGCTAATGCATTGTATGTTCATAAGTATTGAAGGACCGGAGACTCCAGATGAAGAGTACCAAGATGAAGTTAAATATTTATATGATAGGAAAAAAACTTGAAGAATAAGATTCTTGTAAATAAAAATGAATTGTTTCCCAAAATTGACTATTATTTATCATTTTCCTCAATAAATTCCTTTATCAATGAAAGTTTTGAAAAGTTTCTTCAAGAGAATATTTTTCCAAAACGTTCGGGTAATTTGCCCCACTGCCTCTTCAGGAAAAATTTTATGAAAGGAACACTGCTTGGAATTTATTATTATTATATACAGAATTCGTTATTCTGCAAAATCAGTTCAATGATTTCGCAGTGATTCATATTTAAAATTTTATTGTTTTTTTCGAAACAAATAGTAGATCGAGTTTAAATTTATCATGACCATGTGAAATAATACGAAGGTTAATACGAAAGTTAGAGAAGATCGTCTAATAAGAAAAATAAAAAAACTTTTTTTGTGAGGATCGTGAGTGATTTGAACTAGCGCAGAAGAGCTAATTTCATCCAGTGCCTTTTTTGTCCTTCGTAATATTTCTATAAATGGTTTTTCACGTTATGAAAATATATTCAGTTTCAAGCGCACGCCCAAAGTCAAAATCTCAAACGGCTGAAATAAACTCACCAGTCAACAACATTAATGTAAATAATGTCAAATTGCCTCAGCTTACAGAGTCAAACTTCAGCCGAAAGATGAGCAAGTGTACAGCGTTCTATTTTCGTTTAATTCTCTAATCGTCAACAATTGTTCACTTTCAGATGTTGAAAAGTCAATGTACTTGAGAACCGCGCTTCAAGGAGAACCCTTACCACTAATAAGCTCACTTGAACTCACAAATGAGAAATTTTCAATCCCTTTGAACATTTTGCGGAGTAGATATAATGATGAATTTTCAATCATGAATTCATACATTATTGCATCATAGATTTTCCCCCTATCATTAAAGGCAACTCCCAGAATTCAAGGTACTTATTAACTGTTGGGTTATTTATTCCATTTGACATTATATATTGAGTTTTGATTATATACGTCTATTTACTGCTTGTTTTAGACATGAATTTAATTCTAAAAGTTTTTTGAATAAAATAAATTTTTTTGAAATTAAAATTGTAGAAGATAAACATATTTCAATTTGTTTTAATATTTAAATTTTGTTATATTTCTTCTATCAAGTAAAAAGCCTTTCTATTTTATTTTATATATAATATATAATTATATTTTGGCTTCAATAAATCTCATTATGGAATGTCAATGAAATTAAATAAACCTTAAAATAACTCACACTGTTCTTTGATTTTGTTAGAACATAGATCAATCTTGAATTATATAGTTGATCTGTGTTTCGAAGCTTTAGTCTTTTAACACATGTTGAGAGATATAGGTTAGTTTTTTGATTTTAATATTTGGAATATTAAATGAGGGCTGAAGACGGGATTGCTTAGAATTATATTTGTTTTTTGAAGATATAGTGCATTTTTTTAGAGATTTTTTAATTAACTTATTCGGATATTTAAATATATTGAATATTTCGAATAAATTATATTCTTTGAGAAGTCCTTTAAGTGTGTTCATGTTTTTAAAAGGCAATTGGTGTTCTTAAAATTAAGAACAGAAACAAAATTTTGTCTCCTTTAAATATTTATTTATTAATTTTAATTACTTTCGTATATCTGTTGGGTTATTTATTCCATTTGACATTATATATTGAATTTTGATTATATACGTCTATTAAATGTGAGCGGTGCTTGTTTTAGACATAAATTCAATTCTAAAAGTTTTTTGAATGAGAAATTTTTTTGAAATTAAAATTGTAGAAGATAAACATATTTCAATTTGTTTTAATATTCAAATTTTGTTATATTTCTTCTATCAAGTAAAAGGCCTTTCTTTTTTATACTTATTAACGGAAATGAGAAAAAAATTGGATTGCTTGAAAAATTTGAAAGTTGATACAGAACACTCAGTTATGATCAACATACCTTGAAGGAAGTTGGATTCTGCAAGTAAACGTGATTACAAGTCCAAGAGACATGTTTCTGAGCTCTACACTATTGCCGAGTTCTCTGAAATTTTAGAAGAGCGATGCTGAATTCTCTGAGCATTATCACTCACTATTACCAAATCGGAAAATCACCCCTCAAAAAAGTTTGTTTCCTAATCATACGAAAACTATGTAAGACGACGTTCAATCTGCAAATACTCGTAACACTCTAACGTTCTCAAAGTGCAAATCGACATCCTACAGAATATATCAATGACCCAAGATTTTAGCATTCTCCCACTCTTAAAAGACTGGCTACATGAAAGCTAACACCATGTGTTTCAACTGTTTAGGCACATTGTATACAGTTAACACTTGTACTTCTCGAGGATGCTCAGTATGCTCTAAGAGGCATAACACTAGGTCCAGTGATCCAGCAGCACTCCAGCCCTCACAATTCATCGCGACGAAGCATCACTGTCCCCCCAGGATTCAGACCCTACCACCTCCTTTGAAATGTCTGCTCCTGCCCTAAAAAAAACACCGAAGTATTACTCTCGACCGTATGTTCTAGAAATGGGGATCCTATTCGTGTCAAGGCCCTTCTCGATAATGTCTTCCAGAATTCCTTTATTACTGAGCATTAACTGCAGAAAATAAATGCGAAAACCTATCACCGAAAGATTCAAATCTCGGGCATTACCCAAAACTCGCTAGTATCCAGCAAAATAGCCAGATTCAGGATAATTTCAAATGCAAAGAGCAATTCCTCTTTTGACACGACATCTGCAATGATTCCGCAGTCGCCCCCTATGTTCTTTGTCTAATGACACGATCTGTCCAATATTCTGTGCCGATTCAGACACTTTCTCTTTGCGTTCACTGCGAACATATCCAAATTTACCGCCAGATTAAATTAAATCCCAGCCAAACGATTTTGCAGAACATTCTTTGTCGTAACACCCCCCTTTGATCCTCTATGATGTATCGAATCACCCATTGCGACATATAGAACAAAATCTGCCCCTTTCTTAATCCTCGAGCTTTAAAAAAAGTGTACTTAAACGTGAAATTAAATTTCCATACACCTCTGATGATAGAGTTAGAGTGGTAAAAATTCGAACGTGCGACGGAAACTTTACACATCCCATCCCCCAAACTTTGTCCCTTGCCACAGGACTCTTAAATCCTCCACTATTTGTTTTTTATTCACACTTACTTCTCTTAAAATTCAAAAATCAACCCGAGGTATCATTTTGTGTTTAGGGCGAAGCGTCCATCCCAGGATAGTTATGTTCGAATTCTACCTCTAACAAAAATATCGAACAAATAATTTTTACTATCCAGGTGGATATATAACAATAACGTTGCCAGAGTTAAGAATCTAGCTCCCAAAAATGTCTCATTTTTTCCTAGAAACTTGAAGGAGACAAGAGAAACCCATTAAAACCGACGCTGTTTCGAGACAACAATAGCCGAATGTCATGTCGGAATTCTACCTGCCCATATCTCGACCCTAACATTTCCCTTTTTTTGCCAGTTACCCACAAAGCACCCTTGAAAACACAGTTCTTCAAAGTCGTTTCTAGGCACTCTGCCTACACACTCTCGCTGTTTTCCACCAGACGGTCACGCAATACACACACCCTGTCAAACAAGTGAGCTCTATTAATATTTTTCTCTCTGTCTCAACTCCCAAGTTATAACATACCTCTCTCTGCTCTTCCATTCGCAATCACTTTAATCATTCAAGGGAAACCCTCACTTGATAACTCACAAAGCACTTTAAGGCCTGAAAGTGAATGTATTATCTACATTATTTGAAAGCAGATAGTGATTTGTGAAAAGTTAACACAGCAGTGAAACCAGTAAAAGTGAACCCAGTGAACTCAGTGCAAGTAAACAACGGTGAAAAAGCTCAAAGAACTATTATTGCACAAACAAGATAGTATTTTCACTACAATTATAGTAAGAACTACACAGAAAAAATTACCTCAAGCTTTGGGTAAAACAATCCCAAAATTGTACATTTGTAATATTCAGGCTGGCAATAAACCATTAAAGTCTAATATACATCTCTTAATCCCCATTTGAAGTATGCTTATTCTGGAATTTTCGTATTAATTGATTGACGTTAATCAATTACTATCAAGACTTCATAAGGGAATCTCTACAAACCAAACAATTCTTCCAGTATATTATCATGTTCATGTCGATTTAATGAGGGTTGAACTGAGATGTTATGGTTCGTTTGAGTATTTTCTGGTTTTATGCTTGGAATATTTTTTTCCAACGTTCTCATTTGATTCAGTTAAATTATTTATAAACATAAAGTTTTTATTGTTAAATATTTTCTGTTCGTTTTTTCAGCAGGCAGCTTTGAAGTGTCTGGCTGGCAGATATCCTCAACCTTGGATCCACCAGCTCTGACACTTTTCTGACTTTTTGCAATTTTACTTCGTGAGTCCTCGAAAATCACAACGAGAACAGAAAACTCTTTCAGACCTTCTACAAGTTATGTTCAAGTTTGACATGATATTTTTATAACATAAGCTCAATAAACCTAATAATACAACACCAGGAAAATTTCCGCGCGTGGACCAAATTTAAAATCGAAATTCTAAGCATATTCAAAACAAAAAAAAAAACTAACCTAATCATCAAATCAAAGGAAGCTTACACATATAATGTTTTTTTTTCCTCATTATCTTTCTATTCAATCCCGCATAGCACGACCCACTTCAATCAAATAATTCAATACAATTTTTTCGAAAATATTTCAGGAATTTGTTTTTCTAGCTGTTTTTGCCGTTTAATTGATTGGACGAGGTCCCAAAAAATCGAACGAACTTTGACTAATCGTGTTATACATTTTAGGTTCCACTTTGCAATATTCTCGTCATGATACTTTAACTGATAAATACACACAGAATGGGCATACAATTGTGTCATGTCAAAAATTCGGCTTTTTTCAAATGGTTGGTCAGTTGGATATTGATAGCCCTTCCAAAACTTTCCTTGAAGAATCCATTTTTGCGCTATTTTTTTTGAGAAACATATGTAGATCCTTTCCCAGGCCATATTACCGTACAACAGATGACTCTGCATAAGTGATTATAAAGTACTTTCATCTGGTGGTCATTACAAAAGGATCAACACAACCTTATTTCAGTGATCCTTATTTCTAGGTAAGCTTTGCTGCATGAATATTCCATTGGAGATGGCTATCTAAGTGAACTCCTAAGTAACCCTGAGAGTTTATGAGCGTAACTATTAAAAATCATGAATTTTGTTTTTTCTTTACTCACTGTGAGTAATTTACCATTAAAAAATATATTATTTTCCCAAAATCATTCTCCACTTTATACTTCAGATCATACCAGGTTTTGTCTTGATGAAATACCACAATGTCATCAGCAAAATTAACAACATCCCGAAGTCAGATCGTAGAGATCATTAATATTGATTAATATAGATCAAGAACAAGAGCGATAACATTACCCTGTGCTACACCATAATTCATTAAATTCCCTCAGATATTCTCCTAGTCGTACTGCCTGGGACCGTTCACAAAGATATCAAAGGTCTCAAAAAGATTCAAAGCTCTCCCTCTAAACCCATACTCTACAAACTTAACAATAGATCTGAATGACTAACCGAGTCGAATGCCTTTGCTAGGTCAACGAAAATACATATTGCTGGAATTTTTTCATTAATGGCTTTGTATATTTTACCTTTTACATGTGTCGACATACTCCTTCTGAATCCATACTGCTTGTCAGACATCGAATTATATTCATCAATTCACAATTGCAGATAAAGGAGATATAGGTCTTCAATTATAATATTACACGACGTTTGGTCACCCGACTTTTATATTGAGATTAATATTGACTTCTTCGGGCAGTCGGGCAAAATGCCTGTTTCAATACAATTACTACTGATTAGATGGCACAAGAGCTTACCTTTATAATGGGAAATATTTTTGAGGGTTTCCGCCTTAATACCATCAACACCCACGGACATTTCATCTTTCAGACTCATTATGATATTTTGGATTTCATTTTCTGTAGTCGGTAAAATGAAAATTCAATGTTTGCGCCTATATTTGAATCTTGAAGTTTTTTCCACATTTGCAAAAAATTCCACAATACCTGTTTGTTTTAAAATTATGTTAACCCTGAAGTCTATTGACATGTGTATAGCATTCATCTTCTCTTTTCTCCCACCCACTTCCCTTTTCTTCCACCCACTTCCACTCTGAATTACTCCCGTAATTCAGAAGGTTCACCAGAATTATATATATATCATATTTCAGATCGATGTTGTTCGGGTCGAATTTACACTTTTTAAATAATTCATCTTATTATTATTATTATTATTATTATTATCCTGATACTCCTAGATTTTCTGTGTAGATCTCTCAGAACCTTTTCAGCTTGTGCGAGTTAGGATTTCAGTTGTGTTCTGTGAAGGCTTTGTTACTGCGATCTTGCGCCACTCTAGGTAGAAGCACTGTTAATTTTTGACCCAACAGTGAAATGGTGGCAGACACCCGTCCAAGTAGAAAATTTCTTTTCCACCTGAACAGGATTCGAACCCGGACCTCCCGGTCACGAGCCCGATGCTCTCCCGCTCATATGTAAAATCTATGTTATCCTTCACATAAATTGGTTATGAACAAAAATTTTAAATCATCAAAATTTTTGCTAAAACTCAAGATATTGTTATGCAAAACTGTGAAATAAGTATGGTGGATGATATAATTGCATGTTTCGTAGGTACTAACAGACAAATATCAACATTTGAGAATTTTATAAATAATCTCCACCCAAAAATAGTTTTCACTTCAGAAATAGAACATAATGAATCCATCAACTTTCTTGACCTCACGATAACTAGAGAAAACAATAAACATAACTTCGCAATTTATCATAAACCATCACAAACAGATACCATTATACACCGTAATTCTTTTCATCCATTCCAACACAAACTAGCAGCTCTCCATAGTATGATATACCGTTTATTGAACATTCCACTAAACCAAGTCAATTTCCAAAAAGAAAAATGTATAATTAAACAAATAGCTTACAACAATGGATATAATACATCTCTAATAGATAATTTAATTAACCAACGTATACACAAAAACACAATAAAAGAAATTTATCCAGTAACATCTGATCTATCTGAACACAAATACGTTAGCCTCACATATCTCGGAAACATTAGTATTCAACTAAAAAACCTACTCAAAAAAGAAAATATTAAAGTCTCTTTCAAGACAAACAATCCTATTAGCAAATACATGAAAAACAATAAAAACAGTATAGATAAACTTCAATTATCAGGTGTATACAAACTCACTTGCCCAGATTGCCCAAAGATTTATATTGGTAGAACAGGTAGAAATTTCGGTACACGCCTAACCGAACATAAAAGAAGTTTCGATAAAAATAAAAAAGATTCACATTATGCTAAACACCTTCTTGAAAATAACCATTCTTTCACAAAAGAAATAGAAATTCTACATGTTGAAAATAGAGGTCTAAAATTGAACTTATGGGAAATTTACGAAATAAATAAACATAAAAACAGCAATAACCTAGTAAATGAACAAATAGATTTTTATTACACCCCTCTATTCAATATTTACAAGGGATCGAGTGAACACGATTCTGAAGGGAATATTCTTTGAGAAAACCAACCCGACGAACAATTAAAAACACATGTACACCTTCTGTAAAAAATCTTATAAATTCATTGTACAACAACTGTTACTTCGTATTCTGATGAAGTCTTTCTAGCAAAGACGAAACGTACGTCAATACCAAAAATAAAGTAGAAAATGTAAACAAGTGTTTTATTTTATAATGACAAATAAGTATGGATATATATATATATATATATATATATATATATATATATATATATATATCATCAACAAAATAATTTAGGTCATCTCCAATTTCCATATATTAACCTATCTGTATATTGAGTTATTAGAAAATTCTTAATATACCCATTAATAAAATGAAATAGAAAAGCCTTTTACTTGATAGAAGAGATAAAACAAAATTTGAATATCAAAACAAATTAAAATATGTTTATCTTCTACAATTTCAATTTAAAAAAAAATTTTTTATCCAAAAAACTTTTAGAATTAAATTAATGTCTAAAACAAGCACCACTTACATTTAATAGACGTCTTTAATCAAAACTCAATATATAATGTCAAATGAAATAAATAAACCAACAGATTAACGAAAGTCATTTATTTATTAATTTTAATGACTTTCGTATATCTGTTGGTTTATTTATTCCATTTGACATTATATATTGGGTTTTGATTATATACGTCTATTAAATGTAAGCTTGTTTTAGACATCAATTTAATTCTAAAAGTTTTTTGAATAACAAATTTTCTCTTAAATTAAAATTGTAGAAGATGAACATATTTCAATTTGTTTTGATATTCAAATACCTATTCATGAAATATTACAAAATATAATCAAACAAAGTTTTGCATTCTAAGTTTGTGAAGTCATTCTCTGACTCAATCCTCACAGATTTTTCATCTTCATTCCTCCTAATATATACATTCTGTCAAGAAAGTACCGGGAATTATCGATTTAAATCTGGTGGGGCAATGAGGCAGGTAAAAATTTTTTTTCCTAGGTTGGTACCACTGTCCTCAATTACTATGCCAAGATTGAACGGAATCTGTCAACTAGTGTGTTTGCAACAGCTGATTAAGTCAGTCGATGTCAGAGTGCGTGCCGATTTTTACTATGGGTAATTACGTTGAGCAAAGAATTTGTTTAAAGTTTTGTGTTGCAAATGAATTTTCGTGTGCCGATGCATTGAAAATGTTGCAAAAGGCCTTTGGTGATAATGTTCTATCGAAAACTTGTGCATATCAGTGGTACAGAGCCTTCAAGGACGGTCGTGAAGTGGTCGCCCATCGACGGCTTCGATCGTTTTGTGTTGCAAATGAATTTTCGTGTGCCGATGCATTGAAAATGTAGCAAAAGGCCTTTGGTGATAATGCTCTATCGAAAACTCGTGCATATCAGTGGTACAGAGCCTTCAAGGACGGTCGTGAAGTGGTCGCCCATCGACGGCTTCGATCGAAGATAACGTCGATAAAATTAAGGAAAGGGTGCTGGAAAACCGTCGTACCAGCTTGAGAGAGATAGCACATGATCTTAAGATATCTCACGAGTCCGCACGTACGATTTTAATTGATATTTTGGGCATGAGAAAGGTGGCCGCACGACTCGTACCGCTTCAGACATGCTGGATCGCTGTAATTCCGATTCTACATTCATGGAACGCATTATAACTGGTGATGAGACCTGGGTCTACGAGTACGATATGCAAACAAGCCAGCAATCATCGGAATGGGTGGCAAAAAATGAGCCGAAACCGAAAAAACCACGCCAAAGCCGCTCGAAAATGAAGGTGATGCTCATTGTTTTCTTCGATATCCGTGGCGTGGTGCACTACGAATTCGTTCCAGAGGGTCAGACGGTAAACAAGGAGTATTACCTAGGCGTTATGAAACGTTTGCGTGAGCGTATCCGTAAGAAGAGGCCAAATTTGTGGGCGAACAACTCATGGATTTTGCATGACGATAACGCGCCTTCTCACCGAGCTACGATTGTGACTGACTTTCTCGCCAAAAACTCAACAAACGTGCTTCAGCAACCACCGTATTCGCCGGATTCGGCTCTCTGCGACTTTTTTCTCTTCCCAAAACTAAAATTGCCCCTTCGTGGCACCCGTTTTGAGTCGATTGAAGCCATAAAACAAAATTCGGCGCGAAAACTAAAGTCCATCCCGGAAAGCGCCTATAAAAAATGTTTCGATAATTGGAAGTGCCGTTGGCATAGATGTATTGGAGCAAATGGAGCCTATTTTGAAGGCGACCCAATAAATTTTGACGATTAAATGTAAAAATGTTGTTTCAATTGAAAATTCCCGGTACTTTCTTGACAGAGTAGTATACTCCCATTTATTACCTTTACAAATTTATTATAATATATCTTGTTTGAATTTCCGCACCGACGTACACAATTCCTGTTTCCTTTGAGACAAATCTTCGTTAAAATGAATTATATTTTCTCTTAAATTCCCACAATCTCTACTTTTAAGTGTTCTTATTGCCTTACGTTTTTCGATGATGATATTATTCAAATATTTTAATATTAATATCTTGTTTGAATTTCTGCACCGACGTACACAATTCCTGTTTCCTTTGAGACAAATCTTCTCTAAAATGAATTATATTTTCTCTTAAAATCCCACAATCTCTGCTTTTCAGTGTTCTCATTTCCTTACGTTTTTCGATGATGATATCTTTAATGCTTTTCCCTGAATTTTACCAATATAAAAGAATTATCCTTCTTTGACAGTCGAACCACTTGGAAATCACCGGTGGTCATACCGAACTTTTTTAATGTTTCTCACCAAATTGCAAGTATTTTCTTGGTAGTGTTTGGGTACATTCATAATAACGATGTTGTTTTTTTTATTGTTCAACTTCTTTCAACTTCCTCTCAAGATACATTCTTCGACTAGCATCCATGAGATCTCTTGTGTCCTCCTGCAACTCGTGAATTTCTGTATTTGCCTTCCTAATGTTACCGAAATATTCTGAAATGAACTAAAGCGACTCCTGTATTTCTTTCTTTAATGATTGCATACTTCTCGTTGAAATATTCTGGTAATTCCTTACTTAATTCATTGAATCAGAGGTTGTATAGTTACAACCTCTGATTCAGTAGTCTGAATTCTTTTTTCAATCACTGTTCGAACAAAGAATAATATTACAAATGGGATTTGGGTCTGCACATGGCGATCCTCTTCGTATCAAGGCCCTTCTCGATAATGGTTCCAAAATTTCATTTATTAATGAGCATCCACTACAGAAAATAAATTCGAAAACCTATCATCAAAAGGTGCAAATCTCGGGCATTTCCCAAAATTCGCTAGTATAAAAATGGCTAGATTCAGGATCTTCACAAAGGCAAAGAGAAATTCCTCATTTGAAACAGTGCTTCCGAACATTACCTGCAAACTACCCCAGACATTGATTGATACTAGAACTTTTTAATTCCTAATCACATCACGTTAGCTGAGCGTGAATTTTTCAAACCATCACACATTGAGTTGTTGCTTGGTGCAGATATTTATTATTCTTTCATATATGAAGGAATTATACTATTAGGCAAAACTTGTCCCGTTTTGCAAAAATCTATGCTGGGCTGGATAATCGCAGGAAATATACCCCAAATGACAAGTAAACAAAACGTCTCATTCCTTGCCCACTCTTCAGCAGTCTTCACAGAAGCTGAGCATTTAGATTCACTTCTCACCAAGTTTTGGGGATTAGGTGAGTTACCAAAACGAAGACTTCTTACTCCAGACGAAAAACTGGCTGAACAAGATTTTAAAAGGAATGTGAGGTTCCTAATTCACGGAATTGTTTAAGCTGTTCATGTTCTCCGCAAGAACCGACAAAATTGGGTGACTGATTTTACACCCTCAAAAGACGCACCCCGACAGCCGTTTCAAAAGTGACCGACTTCTATTTCTGGCATATCAGAAATTCATTGATGAGTATATCATTCTTGGTCTTGCACGATACGTCTTGCACTCCATTCATAATGATTCTCTTCAAAACGAGTATTTTTTACCACATCACCTCGTGATTAAGAGAACAAGTTCTAGTTCACCAATGCGTGTTGTATTCGATGCCAGTTACAAAAGTTCAAGCCATTTTTGAAAAAGGATGGTCTCTTGTGAGTTTGTGGGCGTCTTACCCATTCAGAGGTTCCTGAGGTTCAAAAGCACCCAGTGCTTCCCCTCTCCAACAACCCTGTAGTATCGCTTCTCTCCCAAGAACATAAATGGCTTGGTCACGCGGGAGACCAAACGGTCCTCTCAAATATAAAATTGAACTTTTGGCCCCTGAACGCGTTGAGAGGAATAAAACGCATCATAAGAAATTGTAATAACTACTTCCGATTCTAGCTTCGACTCCCTCATCAAATATTGCGTCGCTACAAAAGTGCTACATCGCTGTATTTGTTTGCATAATCACTAAAACCATAAACCTAGAACTTGTCACAGCCCTCTCGATAGGTACGTTTTTGTTAGCCCTTAAGCGATTCATTTCACGCCAGGGAACTCATTAGTTATTCATAGCGAAAACGCCATGAACTTTTCTGTGTTCCACAACCAGCTCCGTGGATTGTATGAATATTTAAAAAATGCCGAGGTAACAGATTACATAAAAACGTTTGCAGCTCAAAATAGAAACATTTGTAAGTTTATTCCTCCACTCTCTCCACACTGGGGTGGAATTTGGGAAGCTGGAATCAAAAACCACCTGAAAAGAAACGTAGGCGATACACATCTCACATTTGAGACAATACCGTTTTAACCCAAAACTAGGCCATTTTGAAACTCCCGCTCCCTTTGTTCTTTGTCTAATGACCCTACCGATCTAGACTGTTCCCCTGGACACTACCTTATTGGAACAAGTCTCACTGTATTTCCCGAATCATGCCTGCCCGTGTTCCTGAAAACAGGTTGAATTTATTTCAGAAATGCAATAGAATTATTTTGGAACCGATGGTCAGTTGAGTATCTCAACTCACTACAGATTAGACCCAATCGAAAAACCTAAAGGTTAATGATCTGGTCCTATTGAAGGAAGATCACGTCCCTTCTGTTAATTGGCCTAGAGCCATAATAGTCGAAATTTTCCCGGGCTTTGATGATAGAGTTAGAGGTGAGAAAGTCGAACGCGTGATGGAAACTTTTACAGGTCCCTTCACCAAACTTCGCCCCTTGCGACAGAACTCTTAAATACAGGATTCCACCACTCGTTGTTTTTTTTATTCACACTTCCTTTTCTTAAAATTCCAAATCGTCCCAAGGCATTATTTGATGTTTTGGACTAATCCTTCCAACGCGGGGACTAATGTTTGATTTCCTTCGAAATTTAACAAATAATAGTATTACAGGTGCAAATCAAAAGGCGGTAAGTAACACTTAGATCCTGATAAAATATTTTCTGCGTTTGTGAATGGCATTTATTATTTTCATTTGTGTCATTCTCTACAGATTACACAGGTTAACATGTTGCTTTATATGATATTATGCATTTAATTTCCCTTCTCATACTCATGGTCGAATAACGAGCTCTTATTCCTGTGTTCTAGATATTTCATCTCATGTTATTAACTTGTAAATAATTTCAATAATATATAGAGTCACTGGGAGTGAGATCACGTGTTGCTCGGGCGCTGTCTTATATATTTGAAATTTGCAGTCTTTGTACCGGAAATCTTTGTACCGGAGACCTTAGTACCGGAGATCTTTGTACCGGCGATCTTAGTACCGAAGATCTTTGTACCGAAGATCTTTGTACCGGAGATTTTAGTACTTGATGTTCTCAGAACTGAACAACCTTACTGGAGTGCTTTTTTTGCTTGGATTATCTAAATACCAGACAATCTTCCTTGTGCCGGTTAAGAGTATCTTTTTATGGCACCATCTTGATTCCTGGCGCTCTAATGCTCATTCATAACAATTTGAGACTGAACACCTGCTGATTATATGCAGAATGGAAACTATTCTTCGAGAGGACACTATCATTTCGACACCTTGGAGAACAATATTCCATAATAACCTCAAAGATAAGTCCTTACGTAAATCTCTGACCTCAGGCTCATTGTAAAATTGTATTATATTGTAAATAAGAGCCACTATTGTAATTGTAAAGTTTAAATGAATAGATAGAGAGTAAGAGTTTGCATTTTCACTATCAGGTTGACAATTTGGGATTCATTCAGGAAAGACAAGTTTAATTTATCTTTTCCTTGGAGCGCTATGAGGTAATTTACGAAGTAGGATGTTTAAGTGCGGACGGACAAAATTCGCTAGCGCAAATTAGAGTGTTTTAGTTTAATTTTCTTTTATCTTTTTATCATAGCCTTCGCTGTGGTGGTTTAGAGGTGGAAATTGTTTCAAGGAAAAATAAGAATAATCTAAGGATATTTACTATCAAGCGGCTCACAATCAGATCAGTATTATTAAAATAAACAAGAAACATGAAAAAGTAAGAAAAAAGTTTCCTTATGTTGAGCACTTATGAAACCTATGATTTATTTAGGAGGATGTTAACAGCAAACTTTATTGAATGTTTCTTAAGCCTTATTTGTGTTTCCTGGTGATTCGACAATATGACACTTAATGCTTAATATATTATCCTGATCTCATAAAGTAACTACAATGGTTCACTTGTAAGCCATCACTTCTTTGAAAAATGGATAATATTGTGGAAAATTGATGAGATATGGCCAATTTTTCATTCAATTAGATAGAAAGCCGCCGTTTCGGTTTATTCAAACCTTTCTCAGGGCTCTGGAAGAGTGATACAAGATTGCAGTGAAATTGAAAAGTTATACTAAATATCACATAACAATAACCACAGATTACTTTAATTTGAACAATAGAATTCATCCATAGTAACCAAAAACAAAATACAATCTGAGTTTTTTTCAAAACACTTTTCACAGAATATAAAAATTTTGAACTCAAAGTAAATTCACAATACTAAATACGCGAGAAAGAAAATTTTGAAAATCAAATTGAAAGTAATTAGAGTACTCTTAGTAAGACCTGAGGACGGGAAAAGAAACAGCCTCTTCCATCATCAGTTGGGTCCTCTTGTCCAGTTCGGATAATAACATTAATTCAGAGAGGTACCACAATGAACGACACATTTCTTTCTTTGTTTTCAATTCAACTAACACTTTACTAGATATCCGCTATCATACGAAAATATGATCTGGCCGTCAATTCAAAACATATATTATCAGAGACAAAGAGTTGTCATGTAGCCGAAAAAGACATGAGTTATTATTTATTTATTCAAATCAATTATTTGGTAACTTAAATTTTTAATCAGTATATAATATGCAGTATTGAATTTCTCTATTTCGGACCTTTTATTTATTGAATTTAGATTTTGCTTTATCGATTTATTCAATTTTTTCAATATATTATGTTGGACGCAAGTCTGTTTGTATCTCAAATTGATGAAATAAATAAATACTTTGATGGCCAAGTACGGATACACCGGAGTCGAAAGAACGCAATTAATTGAAAGAGTGCTCTCCTAGGGCGGTATTACTATCTTTCATTTTGACTGGATTGTTTACATTTATGTTGTCTTTGCGATGTTCAGATATTCTCGTTTCAAGATATCTACCCGTCCGATCAATATAAACCCTTTCGCAATTTTGATCGGATTCTTCTTCTTTTAGTGTCTATCCGTTCCGGATGCTGGATAACATGATGGCTATATGGACCTTATCGACAGCTGCTCGAAACGAACCCACTGTCTATGAATTGAATCAGACCCTCAAATTCCTCAGCCATGAAATTCTTCTCCGGCCAACACTCCTCCCGCCTTGTATTTTACCCTGGAGTATGAGCTGTAAAATGCATGCATCTCTCAGGATTTTCTCATAATGTGGCCTAAATATTCAAGTTTGCCCCTCTTCACCTGATATAACACATTCTCCGCCAAACTTGCTCTTTGTTAATGTGATCCATCCACGATTTCTTCAAAATTCGACGATACACCCACATTTAGAACGCTTCCAACCTCTTGCACGAAGGTTCAGACACCATATAGAAGCAGTTTTCAAAGTATGATGAGCTTAAAATGGAATGTACGGACGGAATCCTAACCATTGAATCAACCGATAATATTAAATACCTGGGAGTGATATTAGACCAACATTTGAGATGGGTAGCACATTCAGAACTCTTCATATCTACAATAAGGTGATTGATGGGAAGATTCAAGTGCTTGCTTCAAATAGGTTTTAAATGGGCCATATAGCGCAACGTCAAGAAGCTGAAGGTACAATATTTGGGAAACGTAACGAAAATAATTCCGTTTTCCCTACAATATAAAAAAGTTTCTAGACTGGTGTGAGACTCATGGTTCTCCAAAACAATCAATATTGGTTCATTTTTCGTTCGTTTCGTATACTTCTGTAATTTGTTCAATTAGATCCAAGAATAATATAGAAGTCATCCATCCTGAGCCTGACTTGTTGGATAATACAAGCCTTCGTGTGGGCGCTCCTTTTATAAAAACATCCTTAAATTTTGCTCTTGGGAATAGACAGGAGGAATTTCCAACTCCACTTATTATAGCGAAAAATGTAACAATCTCTCCCCGTTTGGCGGATACTGCCTGACCAACTTGTTTTGTGCCAGTTTTTGCAATAACTCTCGGTGCATCTAAAACAGTAGCAACGCCTATTTCATCCAAATTGTAAGATCGTTCTGGTGGTATCTTATACTTTTCTAGAGCTTTCTCTGAATTATCGAAAAATTCCCTTCACATTTGCTTCATTAAATGCCGAGACTGTTGCCATACTGGTATTTTATGTCTTCCTTAATGACAAAATTGCACACCTCTTCATGAATCATTTCATCCAATCCTTTCCAGCGGATAACGAGTTATTCCAGCTAGGCGGATACTTAACATTTAGTTTTTTGGCATAATCGTATGCCAGTTTTTGAGCTTATGTAGATGTGAGACCATAATTTATTTTCTAACTTTGTATAAAATATTTGGTCAATTGTTCTTCTTGAGCAGATGTGAAAACTTGTTGGGACGAATACTTTGACTGGAATGGGAATGCAAATGATATTTGATCATCTGGATCTTGTCTGTCAGGAGCGTCATGGTCTCGGTCAGGATCTTAATTTTTGTCACTCTGTTACTCACGGTCGATTTTGTCAAGTTGTAGGTTGTGGCTGCAGTTCTTATTGAAAGTCTTCCTTGCAAAACAACTTCAACAGCGGCAATTATGTTTTCCTCCGATATGGTCTTCCTCTTGTAAGGCCTTACCATGTTAATACCTGAAAAAAAAATTCAGTCATTTACAATATTTCTCTCTGGGGCAGATTCGGACAGTTTCCATATAAGCCCCCGACTCGATATCCTAATTTACTCCAATCATTCTTATAAACAAAGTGAGGTTATATAAATAACTAAAATAAACAGCAACATCAGCACAAACCGATATAGCAAGAATAAACAAGTATATTTACTTTTAGAATTTCAACTGAGTTCATTCTAGCATCCACTTGGAAAATATTCGATCTTAAACGATTTCTGATTCGTTTACCATGCCGGACACATGCACGTAACAAACTGCAACCAGCTACTGAGTAGCTCGCATAGATTAACAAGATTATATAGATGGGACACTCACTGGAAAAAGTCTGAATCAAGTTTGATGCTTTTTTTGTAGCGACCGGTGCATGAAACAAATTCAACTAGAGAAAACTATATTACCAACTCTCAAGAAAACTGCATTATCTTTGCTGTTAAAATACTGCATTCAGTTTTTTTAGGGCTAAAATTAAACAAGTGTTCGGAGATTACTATGTTTTACTACCAAAACATTGAAATGCTTACATTCACACAACTTTACAACAAATACATTTCAATTTTTTGGTGGTAAAACATAGTAATTTCTGAACACTTGTTTTAATTTAAGCCCTAGGAAAAACTGAAAGAAGATTCAAATATACGCTTCAATCTTCAAACTCACCATTTGAATAACAGACACATGTTTCAACTATAATTATTTATTCAATATAAAAAATGGAAACTTTTAAATGAAAAAAGAGATGAAATTAACATATGTATTTACAATATTTTTATTTGATTTTTTTGTAGTACAACAAAGTAAATTCCAAAAAATTGTATCAATGTTCAAACTCACTATTTGAATAACAGAAATATGTTTGAACAATAATAATTTATTGGTTATAAAAAATAAAAACTATAAAATGAAAAAAATAGATAAAATTAACTTATTTACAGCATTCCTAGGCGTTAAGACAAAAATTGAACCTTGAGAACATTAATTTATGGGATATTTTTGAAGATTCAAAATGTCTTTCAGCTTGGACCTAAATCGGCTCAATAAATTCCTTCTCTGGATTACTGAATAAAAATTTTGAATCAATTCTGGTTGCTATTTTATTCACTTGCACCTCCAGAATAAAGTACACCTGACTAGTCAAGGATAATATTTGATAAAGATTATGTGATGCACACTTCATAATTTGAAAATTTAAATTCTTCAATATGATATTTTCAAGACATTTTGAGATTATTCTTCTCTCACAAAATCTTGAAATGAAATGAAAGAGATAATTAAAACACTGATTAAATAAAAAGTAAGCATAGTGTCCCGGTTTCATCAAATTACCAAATTGATATTTCCTACGCTCAAGTAAAATCTAGATCTTTCAACAACTCACTATGACCAAGTAAATTAATCCTACAGATTGCACAGTTTCTAAAAGATAAATCATTTGATATAATCTTACAAATTGTACCACTTAACCTGAACAAGTTCTTTTCCTATTAACATTTTTGACACTGATCCAGAAACTGGTCCATACCATTTCAATATCTGTTACCTCAGGAGAATCACCAAGAGAAAAAATAATATTATTAGATCATCCAGAGCATTTTGTTGTTGTGTTACATAGCATTGATTTTTATTCTAAACTAACCAACTAAACATAAAAATAGTATAGACTACATAGTATATTAAAATTAAGCAACCTGAAGAAATTATATTCTTCCCAATATTTGATCATCTGATAAGTTGTGCCAATCAGTTGGCTGTATAATTTCAATCCACCTCTTCAATAACTTGAGATCTCTCTTGGGAAAACGATGTCTAGGGCATCTAGGATCTTGACACCCATGTACACAACATTTCTTAGTATATCCCATTTTCAAGTACTGTATTGAACTCAATATTTGAAAATACACTTGTTTAGATTCACTAAACTGTTGTGAACTTAACTCTCATGAAATTTAATCAAAAATAAATATGAGCTGTACCCGAGGTTGAGCCATAACAAAACGTAAACAAAACCACCACTTCTTTTCGAAATATATGACCATTAGTATTAAAACTATGGCTAACGGCTGATGGTAGCGGTATCTATAGTCCAAGATCCCAGAGCGATAAGACACAACTTATTTTCACATAAATGAAACCTCATGTTCTCAGTAGTGTCTTATGTGCTCAGAATACCTGCGCGCTTGTGGAGCTTGCCGAGTGACACCTGGGCAGGTACCAGGTGTGAAAGGTAACTAAAATTAATAGTTACCTAACTTAAATTTTCATAGCTGATTTTTAAATATATTTTGTAGAGTGTTATTATAAAGTTATACCATAAGCGTCAGACACTTTTCATGGGCCAGAACTTTTGTCAGACGCTTTAAAGCTCTACAAAAAATAAATTAACTTAACTTATTTTTACATATTTGACATTTAAATATGTTGTTCAGACAATTGTTACCAAGTTATATTTAATTAGTCAGACAAAATTGATTGACCAAACACCCCCTAAACAGCAAAATTATTCTGCCGTGAGTATGAGCGCGAAAGCATTATGCGCATGCGTCTTCGAGTAAATATATGAAAAATACTTACGGTACAGCTTCCGATATAAAATTTTTGCATCTCTATTTCAATATTAACGTAATAATTAGTCAGTATGAAAGTAAATTGATTCATTCAATATTTCTGGTATAATTAATCTGTTCAGAGCTATTTTTTCTTAGAAAAATTTTTATTTCATTGTTAAAAATATCATTTGCAATTATTTTTTTTACAAAATCATTTTTGTAAAAAAAATTCACCCATAATTAATTAAAATAAGCATTTATTTTATTGTTTAATCATCGCAATCATCATAACAATTATTTCAATTTTCATCATTTAACCAATCACGATACTGTCCAACTAAGTCATCATCTTCATCGTCATCAGTTATGTTGTTGCTGACATCTTCTTCTGCAAAAAATAATCAAAAGAATTAAAATACATAAAATTACTAGTTAAATAAATTTTAATCTTGAACTCTAATTTTAGTACCTGATTGTTGAAGAGATTCACCAACGTCCCTTGGTAATTGGTCACCATCAAACCAATGAAAGTGAAACTGGTTTTCCTCTAACCTCCATCCATTTTGTTCAGGAGTAAAAATGGTTGGTTGTTTTTCATGAGCATAATTCCATATGCTAGAAATGTAATTAGCTCGTAGAAATTGTTGAAATAGCTCAGTTTTACACGGTGGTAAGCTGCTTGCATCAAAGTTTTTTAAATTTTTACGGTTAAATTCTTCATTTATATTAGATACGTAATTATTTAAAAATAGCTGAAGACGGCCAGCGTTAACATCGTATGTATCAGGAACACTATAGATTTCACAGATAAACTTCTGAATAGTCTTGAAAATATCTTCTTGTCTGTGCTCATCGGTTAATAATTCAGGATCACCAAAGTGCTTCAAAGCTTGCTGATACTCAGGTCTCTTCATTAATATTTTAAATGGTCTTTGTTTACCTTTTTTAAAAAAGGCAGGATTATAGTCACATCCGGTTAATGCAGGAAATCCTGGCAAACTTCGACACAAAGATGATCCCAAGTTCTCGTACATTTTTGTCAAATTAATATATCTTTGGTTGTTTCCGGTGCCTGCGTTTAACCATACATTGGAACCATCGTCTTTCAAATTATGCATATGTCCTAACATAATAATCGCTATATCGGTATCAGAACATCTTACAACAAAATTTGCCTGAAAGTCAATATTACAAATATGAAAGACGATTTTTGTGTCTGCCTCTTCATGCTCTGGACATGACAAACTGTCATCTACAGTTGACACAATTTTGTTATCATCAACTACGTAGGAATGATATTGCTTAAAGTTAATAAGTATGTGTTTATTCTCAACGAATGGTACCATTTCATCAGATGCCCAGTGTTGAATAAAAAACTCTACGAGGGCTTCTTTGAAATGAATATTTTTTAATTTTTTCAAAAAATCTGATGGTCTAACTTGATCGGGGCCAGTAATGTTAAAATCCAGTTAAGTCGACTCTCGGCGAAGATCTCTTTCGTAATCTTTGATCGAAGGAGATAGATATTGATCAAAAATAACGTCGTATCTTGTGGCTGCAAACTGTGTTACCAGTAGGAGCATTTTTTTAGAGATACCTCCGAATGTTTTTGGGACATTTTTCATAGTATGTAGTAAAAAGAAACCATCTATTAATAAAATATCAACTCGATCAGGTGCAATGTGCTCTACTCCATTCTCTAAAGATTTCATCACAGACGATTTCTGGGTTTTACAAATGGCTCCATCAATATGACACATGGATAATGGCATATTAGTAATTGGATAAGACAACACTTTTTCTATATCAACTTTGTAATCTAAAGATATCCCAAGAATACGCCCAAACAAATCTCTTTGCATTCTTATCTCTTGTATTTTACCACCTAATTTGCTTTTTTTCTTTTTAGAGTAATCCAGTGTAAAGTTTTCCATAGGTGTTTTCTGAATACTTTTCTCGAATCTGCTAATACTTAATTCACACTCAGCAATAAAAGTTAGACGTTTAGCTTCACCATTTTTTTCGACGTTAAGCAAAAATTTTTCTACTGGTTCCGAGGCAGCTTTACCCGATGAAATATTAATTAACAGATCTTTTGGCACTTGTGAGTCAAATGGGTTTATGAGTAAATCAAAAGTTTCAACAAATTTTCGAAACTGCTTAGCATTGTTTTTTATAGCATGATTAGTGAGTTCGGCCGAAACGTCTTGATCCTTTTGAAGGTCCAAATCTTTATAAACGGAACTAATTATTGTGGATCTGATATCATGACTTCGGGCCCACCGTTGACGTGCAGAAATAGAATTGGTAAAATGTATTATTCCAGTTAGTTTCCTAGCTGCATCAGCGTTTATTGTTTGCTCAAGAACTAGATCAATTGGTTGTTTAGAAAAAGGTTTATTGGTTCTTCGAATACCGAAAAAACCTTCTTGGAATTCTTCATACAGATTAGGATGAGTTTCAGAAACGTTCAATAAATTTGAGCAATATCTAACAGTCCAACGAGCATAGTTAGGTTGATTAAAGATAAAAAACAAATTTGTAATCTCGGGTAGTATGTACTTGAACAGGTCAAAATCTTCAATACGAATACTTCTGGATAGAGTTAAATAATAGTCGATCAGGTTTATATATATTAAATAAAATTGTGGTGTTTTTCCATGTTCACCATTCAGAGTCTGCTGTTTGTAAACGTCATAACTATTTAATAGTTGTTTTACTCATCATTTTCAATTTCAAAAGATGACATTGGAGTATTTTGTAGACGCGTAATTTCTTCAATACTTTCACTTGATACTTCTACATTATTAATATCTAAGAAAGATTTAAAATGTAAAATTTGTAGACCTAAAGACATCAACGGATGAAGCCTCTTACATCGATTGAAGTGTTTGACATCCTGAAATCCAGCAACTGACCCCGAAGCTAGCAAACCACTTTGCACCATGACGTTGGACAAGCCGCAATCGGCTATAAATTTTCCTACAGCTTTAAAATATGACATCATGATGTGGAATGGTCCCAAATGGATAAATAAATTGTCAAACTTAGGTGCTTCGGTAGATTGAATTTGTAAGGCTACCTTTGCTATTGCAAGATCATAAGTAACTTTAATGCAGGATTGGCGAAGCTCACGACGTAAACAACAAAAACATGTGGTCTCACAGATCCAAACTATACTGTATACTATTAGGTTGTACCCAAAGGACTCATACACAATACACAGAAGAATTACACGAATGAGAGAAGGGGAACTGAGTTAGTAAGACCGTCTCACTCGCTCCGAAACGCACCTATAATGCTTTCGCGCTCATACTCACGGCAGAATAATTTTGCTGTTTAGGGGGTGTTTGGTCAATCAATTTTGTCTGACTAATTAAATATAACTTCGTAACAATTGTCTGAACAACATATTTAAATGTCAGACATGTAAAAATAAGTTAAGTTAATTTATTTTTTGTAGAGCTTTAAAGCGTCTGACAAAAGTTCTGGCCCATGAAAAGTGTCTGACGCTTATGGTATAACTTTATAATAACACTCTACAAAATATATTTAAAAATCAGCTATGAAAATTTAAGTTAGGTAACTATTAATTTTAGTTACCTTTCACACCTGGTACCTGCCCAGGTGTCACTCGGCAAGCTCCACAAGCGCGCAGGTATTCTGAGCACATAAGACACTACTGAGAGCATGAGGTTTCATTTATGTGAAAATAAGTTGTGTCTTATCGCTCTGGGATCTTACTCTACTAGCGGCGAAATAAAAAATTATAAGTTGATGGTTAGCGCTAACTATTGACTGGTGCATCAACTGAAAACTTAGTTTTAGGTGGGGGCAGGGAAGTGTCCAATCTATATATTATTGTTAATCTATGGTTGCTCGACGCTGTTGAAACTTTTCTACATTAAAATGGGTACGTGGTGCGCTCTAACGATAAGCAGTACAATAAACTTTACGCCTAGTGGCGTCAAAAATTTAAAATGTCCATATGTGCCCCGTGACCTAATGTACCTCTCTCTCCCCTACATATGATGTTTATTACGCGTTGCATTCTTAATTAAGAGAAAGTAACTGAAGATGAAACAACACGTTAAAAGTTTCATTTAAAATGAATTATAATAAAGTGACCTACGACTCCCATCACCATTTGTTATGGACATAGTCATTTATCAATGATTTTTCAAACGAACTCTGCTTGATAAATAATCTTTTTTATCGAATGAAAATAATGAACCATGATAAAATATTCAGGAATCTTCGACAAAGGTCTAAATGACTATCAAATTTGTTCTACCTTAAGCACCGAAATTCAGAAAAAAATAACGATGAGCTTCTGTTTCCGGCCAAACGAAGTTCTTTGTTTTCAGTTCCATTCCGTACAATTCGCTAGGCTTGTGATCAACTGGATAGAGTGCCAATATATGTAAAAATAGTAACACTCGTTAAATCTCTGTCATCAATGACAAATAAGTGCATTGTTTCGAATTATTATTCTAAAAGCTCCCGAACCCAGGTCTGTACGTTCATCAAACCCATATTATGAATTTTGATCATCTGTTCTTCTTCGAAATTAGTCTTCATGATCCATGTTTTATTATCATTTTATGCAATGTTTCTAATACTATCAATCAACTTCTTCAGTTCAACAATCCCAAAATCATGATATTTCCTCGAACTCGCGAAAGTTTCGTAAAATATGCAATGAGTTCGGTGAAATAAATAATTATACATATAATTGGCCCATATAAACAAAATGCACAGTAATTTCATATAAAGCTTCATTGTTTATTCTGCATTCATGAATGTTCGAATTATAATCACAAATAAGTTATTTTTGCTTCACCACCTGATATCTCGCTCACAGTAAAATTCGGATGGGTATGAAATAAGAAGACAGCTGGGAGTGTCTTTCATTTGAATGCTTTGAATGCATACGACGAATTAAGTCCTACATTGTAAGAAGAAAATCTTCAGGTGTTTGGCAAGCGACTTTGATGTAGCAGGAAGAGACTTTGAGGTATGATTTTGAGAATTTATGAAAATGTTTTCGTTATTAACATTGTGAGAAGTTGGTTTTATGATTTCAATCCAGCTTTATTTACTATACATGATATTCAATATCTTCAATAATTACTCGATGGAAATATACATTGTCTATTAACTTGAAACACTTAATTTCTGCAAATATTCAAGTGAGTATCCTTTCACATAGACCTTGGTTAGAAAAAAATTGTGAGATTTTGATAGTTTATTAAAAATGCCAGAATTGTGTTCAGAAAAAATAATTGAAGGTTATCTGTTAGAAAATTCTGTTTATTCTTTAAGCAGAATGTGAATTCTATTGTCCCCACTCATTCCTAAGAACTTTAATCTGTTGCATTTGTTCTATGTGAAGAAATCTGAAATTCTGGTCAAAATTATGTTCTGTCTCCCAAAGGTTATTAGCATGTTTTTATTCATTTGCTATGAATATGTTTGGTCAACTTATACATATGAGCAGGTTGAGTTATATACTTTTGGAATCAGGTAACACCTGTAATACGATAATCCTTATAAATAATAATATAGTAGAAGTGTAAACGAGTAAGAAAATTGAAGAATTATTGTGAAAAATTGGTTAAATATTCAAAGTTCGAAGTATTGTTTGTCAGTAGCCACTACTTTTTCCAATGGGCGAATCTCATCGCGTAACATTGCCGGCTTTTCAGCCGCTATCCATGCATCGACCCATATTTTGACTTTATCGTAAGTGCTGGTCAGCCAGGCCATGTTGCATCGATAAAAAAAAAAGGTAATCGGAAGGAGTATCCATCCTATCCTTTTAATTTTCCATTAAACTTTTTCATGAAATTTGTAGCACTATATCTCATGGCGATATAATTCCTAATACATTTGGAATTTCACTTTTTAATTATTTCATGAAATAGTTAAAGAAAACATCTTGATGAAGAAGAGCACCTTCAGATCTCTTCAATAAATTGAATCAATTTAATTTTACTCGGTGAAAATTACTTATGAAATAAAATTCTTTGTGTCCTTATGTTAAAAGTTATAAAAAACACTGGGACACGTCAACTTTCAAATGCAATGCTATTTTTTTCAAGCATAAATTTGAATATATGGGGCTATTCGCTCAAGTTCAGCACAGTCCTTCCTCTTTATTTTGAATGGAACATCCTGTATATTTTATATTTTTTAAGCTCCTTAACTACCTGATTTCGACTAATGTATGGACTAGTATGAAAATATGAAATCAATAATTTATCACGCTATAAAAATTAGTACGACAACATCGAGAAAATTTATATTGAGAGTGTAAATTAAAGCATAATAAACTACATTTTGTACCGAATTTCATGTTGCACTAGTTGCTAGGCAACAAATGCGAAATGAAATATTTCGTAATCGATCTGCTATTTTCGATAAGAAAAACTGGGGTAGTCTATAGAAGAGGACCACAGAACACAGTTCTGTGATAGGACACCGAACGAAAAATTTCATCAGTTTGACATGTTCATGGATCCAAAGTAATAAATAAAATATTTGTAATTTTACTTTTGTGTGTTTTTGAAATGGTCGTCTTCGTAGAAAAAGTATAATATGTAACTCAAGTATAATACTGTAACACAAAAGAGCAATTTTGCACTCGTTTGAATTGCAACACTCGCCTTCGACTCGTGTGTTAAACTATACTGGATGAAATATGAAATTAATAATTTATCACGCGATAAAAATTAGTACGACAACATCGAGAAAATTCAAGTGGGAGTGTAAATTAAAGCATAATAAACTACATTTTGTACCGAATTTCATGTTGCACTGGTGGCTAGGCAACAAATGCGAAATGAAATATTTCGTAATCGATCTGCTATTTTCTATAAGAAAAACTGGGGTAGTCTATAGAAGAGGACCACAGAACACAGTTCTGTGATAGGACACCGAACGACAAATTTCATCAGTTTTACATTTTCATGGATCCAAAGTAATAAATAAAATATTTGTAATTTTACTTTTGTGTGTTTTTAAAATGGTGATCTTCGTAGAAAAAGTATAATAGGTAACTCAAGTATAATACTGTAACACAAAAGAGCAATTTTGCACTCGTTTGAATTCTAACACTCGCCTTCGACTCGTGTGTTAAACTATACTGGATGAAATATGAAATTAATAATTTATCACGCGATAAAAATTAGTACGACAACATCGAGAAAATTCAAGTGGGAGTGTAAATTAAAGCATAATAAACTACATTTTGTACCGAATTTCATGTTGCACTGGTGGCTAGGCAACAAATGCGAAATGAAATATTTCGTAATCGATCTGCTATTTTCTATAAGAAAAACTGGGGTAGTCTATAGAAGAGGACCACAGAACACAGTTCTGTGATAGGACACCGAACGACAAATTTCATCAGTTTTACATTTTCATGGATCCAAAGTAATAAATAAAATATTTGTAATTTTACTTTTGTGTGTTTTTAAAATGGTCGTCTTCGTAGAAAAAGTATAATATGTAACTCAAGTATAATACTGTAACACAAAAGAGCAATTTTGCACTCGTTTGAATTCTAACACTCGCCTTCGACTCGTGTGTTAAACTATACTGGGTGAAATATGAAATTAATAATTTATCACGCGATAAAAATTAGTACGACAACATCGAGAAAATTCAAGTGGGAGTGTAAATTAAAGCATAATAAACTACATTTTGTACCGAATTTCATGTTGCACTGGTGGCTAGGCAACAAATGCGAAATGAAATATTTCGTAATCGATCTGCTATTTTCTATAAGAAAAACTGGGGTAGTCTATAGAAGAGGACCACAGAACACAGTTCTGTGATAGGACACCGAACGACAAATTTCATCAGTTTTACATTTTCATGGATCCAAAGTAATAAATAAAATATTTGTAATTTTACTTTTGTGTGTTTTTAAAATGGTCGTCTTCGTAGAAAAAGTATAATATGTAACTCAAGTATAATACTGTAACACAAAAGAGCAATTTTGCACTCGTTTGAATTGTAACACTCGCCTTCGACTCGTGTGTTAAACTATACTGGGTGAAATATGTAATTAATAATTTATCACGCGAGAAAAATTAGTACTACAACATCGAGAAAATTCAAATGGGAGTGTAAATTAAAGCATAATAAACTACATTTTGTACCGAATTTCATGTTGCACTGGTTGCTAGGCAACAAATGCGAAATGAAATATTTCGTAATCGGTCTGCTATTTTCGATAAGAAAAACTGGGGTAGTCTATAGAAGAGGACCACAAAACACAGTTCTGTGATAGGACACCGAACGACAAATTTCATCAGTTTGACATTTTCATGGATCCAAAGTAATAAATAAAATATTTGTAATTTTACTTTTGTGTGTTTTCAAAATGGTCGTCCTCGTAGAAAAAGTATAATATGTACCTCAAGTATAATACTGTAACACAAAAAAACAATTTTGCACTCGTTTGAATTGTAACACTCGCCTTCGACTCGTGTGTTAAACTTTCAAACGTTCGTTACATTTGTAACAATTCGGCTACAATTATAATTTTAGAATGCCCGAGCCCAATCGGTTTAACTAGGTCCTGAGCTTGACCTCACAATTCCACAAAATAAAGAGACACAACTCCTGGACAATCAAATCACTCGTTTTATTTACCACAAGTAATTTTTCTTACAAATTACATATATACTTTTAGAGAAAATATATTATCTGATACTAGAGTAAGTTTGAATGATATAAGTACCGACAAAAGTTGATAAATATACAGAAAAGTAGAGTTTCTCAATGTTATTATTAATATATACAAAATTTAGAGTTTCTCAATGTAATATGAATATATATAAAATCTAGAAATTCTCAATGTTACTTCTCTGGTTGGTTCAGAATGCAGGCTGCTGTTTTGCTAATCAAAACAGGTGGTGGTTTTGTAGAGCGTTTCAAGCAGGCGATGTCATGTGGTTGTTTGAACTTCGGGCAACCAGTGTACGTACAACTATTACTCACCAAAAAAACTTCCAAACTCCAGGAACAAAAAACAGGAAAAACAATCGAAGAGGAATCCACGAAAAATAATTCAACAAAAAATCCAGGCAAAGATAATCCAAGAAAAAAAAAGATAGTTTACAAGAAAACAAAAACTAGAAGTACGCCACATTTAAATTTTGAACACTTCTGTCTTTGAAACTATTAGTACTCTTAAAAATGAAAAAAAACTCTTGAGTATTTGTTTGGTCATTTTTGATTAAAATAACAGAAACTTTCCAGGTAATCATCCGATGAAAAATTTTTCAGGACAGAAGTATGTATTAAAACGAAGACATAAATAATATAGTTAAAATAAGGCGATATTTGAAACGTGCATCAAGCAAAAAATTTCATATAATCAATCTAAAAAAATTTACAGATGCATTCCAAAAAGTAAAATACAATATAACATGCTTTAAATGCAGTTCAAGCATAAAGACGGATTATACTTTCCCCTTCTCTTAGGATTTTTACCTCTAATTTTCAAGAAGAATTAATTTCCTAGAAAATAAATTTAATGAAGTTCAGATTGTAAACAACTTTACTCTGCAATCGTGATCCGGAAAAAAATAATTCCTTCATCTCAACGTGCACAGGACGAGACATTGATGAACAGATATCCCAATTTCTTCATTCACCGGTCTTCTAGATAAAAGTCAGATACCAGCGAATAAATTCCATTGTTAGAACTTTACACATAATATACTATTTTTGAATAACCCATAAACCATACAGATTAATGAAATTTCTGAACTATCAATGGATATTGGTTCTGTTAAAATTTTTTATGATGAGTACCCAAAAAACTATCTACATATGCCGATGAATAAAGAAAATCTGCAAATAATGTGGACTATTACTAGTCAGATGTTGCGGTGTTGATTTTTTTAATGAAATATAAAATTCTTAATTGAAAACGTATTTCTTGTAGTAGTAATAATGAGCCTCACCCAATTTAGAGTTTAATCATGATCGGTTACGGGGATAATTGTAGAAGTCAAGTTGAAGTGGCAATATTTATAGATGAGAATTTGATAGTCCAAAAAGATTTGAGTTTTATTAGAGGCGAAGTTGTTCCTGCGTTTGTCAACTTATTTTCTAATGCAATAGATCCAAGCCCACCGAATGAAAGTGTCTGGTTCCAGCAGGATGGACCCTCACCCCATTATGCTTCAATAGTCTGAACTTACTTAAACGCAATCTTCCCCGATAAATGGATTGGACGAGAGGTACTATTGAGTGGCCATTGAGTTATCTCAAGAACAAAGTTTATACAACACAGCCGACGAGCATCGCAGACCTTGAAGAAAGGATAACTACAGAATTGCGAAATAGTTAAACTCGCACTTCAAACAAAGTTAGGGACGAGTTTTATGAATGACTGTGTTATTGCCAAGAACGAGAATATTTCCAGCATTTATTTTATGTATCAAAATCAAAATCATCATATAATTTAAGTATTCATTTTGTTGAAATCAATCATAAAAAATTTCAAATTTTCATCTGTATTATTCATAACAGACCATACATAATATAGTTCCTTGAAATCAGGTTATTGAGGAGCTTTAAAAAATATAAAATGTTTTATTAAAAATAAATAGGGCGGACTATGCTGGACTCGAGCTAATTACCTTGTTTATTCAAATTTATGTTTAAAAAGCGTACTATTGAATTTAAAAGTTGACTTACCCCAGTTTTTTTTTCAATGTTCTATCATAAGGAAACGAATAATTTCATTCCATAGGTACTTTCCACACTATATAAGGTTTACCGATGAATATAATATTTTTGGCAACTTGTTATGAGAAACAGCGTTTCGCTCAAATCACTGTATTTTCCGAACTTTCAGTCGAAAATATTCGCAAACGGCTAGGTTCGACTCACCGACGAAGAATGCGAGTTCAGAATTAATTCTACCCTGCCAGCTGGTCACACTCTAACTCCTAAATGGAAAAAGATGCACACTCACAACTTTCTGAGTAAGTTTTTGATCTGAATATTATGGTATAATTAAAACAAATTGTAGAAATTACTACGCTTTACTACCAAAAAAATAAATAATACACATTTTCTTGTGACTCGAGTTTCAGGAAATGAACTATCCGATCATCAGACAACTGAAGACCTAACAGTGATAGAGTGGTATTTAAACAAAAGTGATAAATATTTTGAATATTTCAGATAACAGATTCTCGGTAAAACCTAATAGTGGTACAGAGGTTTACAATCAGAACGTGATAAAAAACCGGGTTAAAAAAGAGGGGCCTTCTAACAGACATCGGAATGTCGGCAATCGACAAAGAAGGTTGTTAAACAGATGGTACCCATTTAAACATCTCAAATAATTTTTTTGGATTACATAGCTCCATACAGTCATTCATTATTTTTTACATTATTTTTATTGTGAACGAATTTGAAAATTTCAATAATCAAGTTCTTTTCTCTTGAATCTACCTGTGAAATTTTCTTAAAATGTTCTTTTGTCGAAAAGAATTACTGTTTTCTAAAGAATGAGTGGCAAAAGTTGAATTTTTGTTAACTTTTCATTAAATTCATTTTTTGTTCGTTGAAAAAGGTTTTAAACAGATATTACTTTTCAAATATCTCAAATATTTTCGATTTACATAGCTCCGTACAGTCATTCATTATTTTTACATTATTGTTATTGTGAACTATAATAATTCGAAAATTTCAACAGATTCTAGATAATCAAGTTTCTTCCCTTTAGATTCTACATGTAAAATTTCAAGATTATATATTGTGGGAAAGGAATGACCGTTTTCTAGACAATGAGTGGCAAAAGTAGAATTTTGTTTATTTTTCCTGAAACTCTTTTTATGTTCGTTGAACCTCGTCTTGAAGGAACGTCCTGTTCGTCCCATATATTTATTACTGCACGTAGAACAAGATAACTCATAAACTCCTGATTTGTGTATGTTTGGAGTAGGGTCCTTTGCGTTAAAAAATACCGATGATAATTTGTTTTGCGTTTTGAAGGCAATATTGACATCCGATTTTGAAAAACTGTTGGCCACTTTTTGACTTATGCTACCAAAGTACGACAGAGAAATGAATTTTTTATTTTCTTCGGTTTTTATGATGGGATAAATTTGGCTCATAGCTATTTTAGATAGTTTTTGTCGAATTAGATTATCTATTATATTGGGGTTGAAACCGTTGTTCGCGACTATTGATTTTAAAGTTTGGACTTCAGCTTCGCTGACATTTTTTGTGAATATGGGTGATTGGAATCAATAGGAATCAATAGGAATAGGAATGTCACAAGAAAATGTGTAATATCTATTTTTTTGGTAGTAAAACATAGTAATTTCTACAATTTGTTTTAATTATAATCAACTACCAAATAGTAACGGCTGCAACAATACAGTATATTATGGTTTACTTCGTTAATGGACACAGTCGGTCCAATTGTTCCGCAGTTACTCATATGTGAATCTTCTATTTTTGCAATAGTTTTGAAACTACTGATTCGACTGAAAATTAATTTGGTACTCAGGTGTACAATAATTACACGAAAAATTATGCGGGAGAGCATCGGACTCGTGATCGAAAGGTTCGGGTTCGAATCCTGTTTAGGTAGAAAAGAAATTTTCTAGTTGGACGGGTATCTGCCACCATTTCACTGTTGGGTCAAAAATTAACAGTGCTGTGACCTAAAGTGGCGCAAGATCGCAGTAACAAAGCCTACACAGAACACAACTGAACTCCTAACTCGCACAAGCTGAAAAAGCTTCTGAGGGATCTTCACAGAAGATCTAGGAGTATCAGGATAATAATAAAAATAAAAAAATTATGTCAAGTTTCGTGCTAGTCCAAGCGGACGACTGGATGTAATAATAATAAACAAACCTTTATTTGATCTTGTTACGCAAAGGTGTCGATTACGTACAAGAAAATACTTAAATAACTTAAATTAAATAACTGATAATAACTCTGAAAAATTCTTTAACATTATACTCCATTTTCTGATTAAAATTTTTCAGAAAATTTTTTATTTGTAATAGGTACAGCATGTTTTTTCGAAGTTATAGGGTAATGGATTCCAAATTTTAAGCATAATCAGCATTTTTTGTATATTCGTATAAGTACCTGTTCTTTTCTGCACATAAATGAGTTTTATCAAATAATTAGTTTTAATATTATATTCATTCATGCTTTAGAAGCAAGATTTTAAAATCCTTATAGTTATTGTTACATACATTATACACGGTAAGGGGTGTTTTTTTTTAATAACTGGTTAGGTTAACTTTTCAATATACATCCTTGCATCTACACAATATACATATGGTTCAGGTTCAAGTTTCGCGCACTGGCGGAGTATACATGGCCTAGCAGTACTTTTCAAGCACTTGCGAACGGGTACGTCCGTTCGGGTACTGGGAATCCACCCGGTTGCTCCGCAGCGGAGGCGATC
This sequence comes from Megalocaria dilatata, assembly GCA_034642435.1. Taxonomy (NCBI): domain Eukaryota; kingdom Metazoa; phylum Arthropoda; class Insecta; order Coleoptera; family Coccinellidae; genus Megalocaria; species Megalocaria dilatata. The sequence continues at coordinate 58,992,241 of CM067859.1, read as the reverse complement.
ATTTAGATCTGGGGATGTTTGGAACTGAGTTAAGTCTTCGCAGTCTACCAGCGGAAGCCAGTTGATGTTGAGCTGAGAGCTTGTGGAACTCTGATTTTTTTTATACAGGTCGAATCCTCCCTATGGACGAATCCACCCCACTGATAAGGAGTGGAAACAGTGCTGGGTTCACTACATCTCAGTTTCCTAGGCTCTCCCAAACTAGCTCAGTGAGCTAGGTTGCAAAAACTCAGCAAAAAGAGGGAGTCTACCAGCTAAAAGTCCTGTTTCGAGCTATGCGAGTCATAGACTCCTTTAACTCTATCGGGATATGAGAGTGGCAATGATGATAGCTTGGGCATTTATCTCCTCTAGAGCGATTATCCAGAGGAGGTTTTCAGACTGCTGGGGCTGTAAAAGGTGTGTTAACCATCCATCGGTTGGTTATTTATCGGACTTTCCTTGGAAGTATTTGCACTAGGTGCTGATTTAGGAGAAACACTGATTTAGTGATTGTCATTGGGGTTCAGTTGGAGTACAAGCTTGGGGCGCCTGTATCTGGACGATGAGTTATCATAGTCAACGGCTTGTCTGACTAGTGAATTGGTATGGCTTGCTGCTTTAGCGAGTGTTTTCAGGGCGGTTTCATGGAGAAATTCTTTTAACGGTGGTAAGTTCGCCTCGCGGTGGAGTTGGGAATTGCGAACACACCAGGGTACGTTGAATATGGTCCTGAGTATTTTATTTTGGAAAATTTGTAACTGTTGGAGCTTCGACGCAAAGTATCCGTGGATCCAGCATGCGGAGGCGTAGGTTACTGTGGGTCTGATTATGGTTTTATAGAGGGTCAGTTTATTGGGGATGGACATTTTGTTGCGACGGCAAAGTAGCGGAGATAGTTTTGATAGCACCATTTTCCCTTTCGGACGACGTGGTCCAGGTGCTGATTGAATGAAAGTCGTTTGTCAAGAATGACACCTAAGTATTTGACTTGCGACTCCCAGGGGATATTTTCGCCGAACATTTCGACGTGTCCTGACGGTGGTGCTGTTCTGCGTGCCATAAGCATAGCGGAACTTTTTCCGGGGTTGACTTTGATAAGCTATTTACAGCACCATTCTTCCAGTTTGTCGACGACTTCCTGGAGATATTTGGTAGCTAGCTCTGGCTTTTTGGATCGAACCAGTATTGCTGTGTCGTCTGCGAAGACTGCCAGCGAAGAGCGGTCGGTTTAGGAATATCCGCTGTGTAAAGAGCGTATAGAAGTGGGGAGACAATACTGCCCTGGGGCACCCCGGCTTCGAGATCTCTAGGTTGAGAGATCGCGTTGGAAATTTTCACTTGGAAGGAGCGATTTTGTAGATATGAATGGATGAGTTGACACAGCTGATTTGGTACTTTCGCTTCGTGGAGTTTGAAGACGAGGCCGTCGTGCCAAACTGTGTCGAACGCTTTCGAGATATGGAGAAAAACTGCACCGGTTACTTGTTTCCTTTCGAAACTAGATTGGGCGTGTTCTACGACTCTGAGTAGTTGTAAGGTGGTGGAGTGTTGGGGTTGAAACCCGAATTGTTCATCGGGAAGAATATTATTACTGATGTCGAAGTCAGTTAAGCGGGAATGGATGAGTCTTTCGACAATTTTCCCTATAGACGACAATAGACTAATGGGTCGATTATTTTGGGAGAATTTTAGATCTTTACCTGGTTTCGGAATGAAGATCACGGTCGCTTGCTTCCATCTGGCAGGGAAATGGCGTAGTTTAAATACTGCATTACAGATGTCTGTCAGGGCGGATACTGCGTTTTCCGGTAAATTCTTCAGCATCTTGTTAGAGACACAATCAGGTCATGGGGCCTTCCTCAACATGAAGCTGGAAATTATCTGATAGATTTCCGATGATGTAATCGTCTCGGTGGAATCTACATCTGCTGGTTCGGATTCGATAATTTCGCTCACAGCTTCTTCGACTCTTTCCATATGGTCCAAATCGGCGTCGTTTATGTTGTATCTACATTGGAGTTGTAGGTTGTCGGTAAATTCTTCGGCTTTTTCCTCTTCCGTATACACTATTTGACCAGCTGAACCGTGTATGAGTGGGAGTGGCTTTCGTTCGGATTTCAGGACTTTTGACATCTTTCACAACGAGTTGTCCTCAGTGTGGAGATCCTGAAGTTTTAGCTGCCATTGTTCTTCCCTGAACGTTTGCAATGCCTTTCGTACTTCCCATTGGAGTTTGTTTGCAATCGTTTTGTCGGACTGGAGACCATACCGGTGGAAATTTCTTCTCGCTCGGTTTTTCTCCCTGATTAGATTCACGATCTCTTGTGGTATCGTGCGTCTTCTGAACGGTTTGTTCTGGTTCAGTTTCTTAGTTACGTCCAAAACTGAATCCCTGAGTTTCTCCTCGAATCTTGCAACGGCTCGTTCGAGTTCGTCTTCGTTGTTGATGTTCACAGTCCTTTGGAATTTGTTCTCAACAATGCTTGAGAATTTCTTACAGTTTACATGGTCCTGTCGCTTTGCTTCTATATTCAAAGCGTTGCATAAGTACAGGTTGATGGTCTGAACTTAGTGCGTTGATTGTCGTTAATCGAACATCTCGGTTGATGTTCTTAATGATAGCAATGTCCAGAGTATCGGGACAGCCGGTTGAGTAATTGTGGTAGGTTGGCTCGACCGAAGCCATAACTACTACGTCTGGATTTTGATGGGTGAAAGCCTCCAGTATACGGCAGTTTTGGTTCCTGCTTCTACTGTTCCATTCAGTGCTTTTTGCATTGAAATCGCCGGCCGCGATTGTTTGTGGAACTCTAATTTCTTAGAGCCGCTTTTTAAAGGGCTCAGAGGGTTGATATGCGCGCGTCAGTCGACGAGCCCTCTATAGAATCTCGTTGGTGATTTCAGGTACAACTGGTTGTCGCTGAAATGTCTACTTGGGGCGACCTCCTACCCCGCGGAGGGATCCCGACGATGGAGCCAGTTTGTTTTCTTGGCCTGTCTCTCTTCCTTACTGGGTGAGTGAGTTTGGGCGTGTTTATTGTCGGTCTCCATCAATTTTGAACACATGGAAGGTCCCTACAGGAAGTTTCGGATCGTCTGTACTACTGACTTCGTATGTCGTAGGTCCTCGAGCTCGCAAGATCTTGTATGGTACATCAGTTTTGGGGGCTAGTTTAGCTGAGACATTTTTTGCTTGATTACTCAGCACGTATGTATTTAGCCAACCTAAGTCATTCGTCTGGTACCTTGCGCTAGTACGCCTTTTTTGATTTGCGTATTTCAGGTGTTGGTTCTGACGATCTTCCAAATTTTCTTGGGAAACTCCCAGAGTTTCTTCTAGCTATAATAGTTTTGGCTTAATGTCTGCTACAATTTTTCCGATGATCACAATTTCACGAAAATCTGGGTGAACGTTTGTGAAAATTGAACGAAAAAATAAACTAATAACCTTACCGGATCGTTCCTGATGCGTCGGAGAGCTCCCCTCTTCGGATCTTGACCTGATGATAGTGGAATCTGCTCTGGTAATTTTCACTTTTCAACATAAGTCCAACCGGCGAAAAACACATGCGTTCTTCGTTCGGTCAATCAATTCACTGACCATGTCATTAGACACGCGTCAATAAACAGCCTCAATCGGTATGAAGAAATGTTGAAATCCGAACGCACGCAATTCGAAATTAAACTGACCTAAAACAAACCAAGCGTTAATAAAGAACCCACCCATATTTATCACAACAAAAGATATGAAATTTCAGAAATAAAAAAAATACGAAGAGAGAAAAAAAAATTTAATCAACTGATCATCAACTATTGGGGTGGTAATAAGGCGATCTTGTTAAGAGGTCGCATTATCTCCCCATTGGTCGTCTTAAGTTTGACTACCCTGATGACTCCATCAAGACCCTTAATAAAATAAATCACCTTTCCAAGTGGCCAATGAGTTGGCGGGGCGTTTGGTGAATAATGCAGAACTAAATCACCTTAAACAATTGGTTCACATGGTTGGTTCCACTTGTTCCATTTCTTCCAAAATTATTAGGTTAATTGTTGACTTAATTGGCACTGTGTTCAACGGTTAGTTGGAATATTTGTCAAATCCAATTCATATTGTAATATCAAAGGACCACCTATCAGAAAATTTCTTGGCGTAAGCGGATCTAAATCGTCATTGGGAGAAGAAGTTTTATTGCAAAACGGTCGCGAATTCAAGATAGCTTCTATTCGATTAACAATCGTCATAAAAGGTTCCAAATGAAGCTTACTGCAACCTACAATATGTTTTAATGATATTTGAATGACTTTACACCGGCCATGTTTCGCCCTATAACTAGCGACATCAGCATTATTTATATCAAGAAGTTTCGTGAGTTCTGATATATCTCTGATGGCACCCCTAAAATTAAAACCTTGATCGGAATAAATCGTTTTAGGAAGTCCACGGTCTAAAGTAGCAAGACAAGCCTAGGTAGTCATTGAACTGACCAGTTCCAAGTGTATTTCTCTAGAAACCATACATATGAAAAAAGCAACATAACATTTTTGGTACCAGTCTCCTTCAAGGTTAGAAAATTCAACTTCAAATATTCCTGAGAAATCTGATCCTGTGTAAATGAAACATCTCGTTGGTTGTAATCTATAATTGGGTAGATCACCCATAGGGGTTTGAATTCGTTTAGCCTTGAAACGATAACAGACTAAATATCGAAAAATTCGTTTTCTAATCAGGCGATGAAGATTTAGTATCCAATATATACTGTGTATCACAGACATAACCAACCGAGGACCTTCATGCCGAGAAAACTTGTGATAATAATCACATATTATAAGAGCAAATATATAACTGCTGCCATACCCATGGTACTAGCATCGGAAAATACTATCAACGTTGATTCTACAGCGCGATCCGTATAAATATATCATGGGATGCGAATATTTTCAATGAGATGAAATTCATTTTTGATCGAAAACCATTTTTTCAATATAATAGGCGGTGAGGGTTCATCCCACTCTATCTTAGGTAACCATAATTCTTGTAATAACGTCTTCAGTAAAAAAGTACAAGCACTTAAATAACCGTTGTTGTCAAATGTTCTCGCGATTCGTGACAAAATACCTCGTTTGGATGGAGGTTCGTTAATCTCCTGTATGCGATAAAACAAAGTATTCATCTTTGTATCCCAAAAAATTCCTAAAACCTTAATTTAGGAGGGAATGTCGATAATTGAAAACAATCGTTTGATGGGTGACGTATATTTGAACTCGAGCAGGCCCATTTTCCGAGTTCAAATCCTGCTTTACGAAGCATAGAAACAAGCTGATTTTTTAATTCAAATATTTCAGTTTCGAAATTCGATTCAGTCATTATATAATCAACAAAAATTTGTGAAGATAAGGCATTAGCAGCCAAAGAAAAGTTAGATCCCTCTTCCTTTACTAATCGATTTCGTATGGCTAAAAACGGAGAACTCTTCGCTCCAAAAATTACTCAACAATATTCATGTTGTACTAAGGGTTAGGATCGAAACGCCAAAATAAGTGAAAATATTTTCGATCATCTTCAAGAACAAGTATGCTAGGAAACATCTGCCGAATGTCAAATCAAAATCAAAATATTCCAATAATAAGTTAGAAAACGATGGTAAATATAGTCGAAGATCACCCTACGTTGTAAACGAACAGTTTTTTAGTTATACTTTCTTTTTATCTCGCTGTCTGTTTGCAAGAAAGTAACTATAATCAATATGATAATCTATAACCAAACGGTGGAAATCAATGATAATTAAACAATTATCAACGTTATCTAAATATAATTGAAACCTCACGATTTTCCGGTATGAAAGAAAATCGTTATTCCAACTTCGAAAACTGAAATGAAAACAATATGTAAAAACGTTAATTTCCGTTCGTTAAAACCACGCTCTGCTACCAGTTTTTATGTTAAAAATTTAACGGTAAAATAATTTTATAAGCTTTCCGGATCGTTTCTGATGCGTCGAAGAGCTCTCCTCTTCGGATCTGGGCTGTTGGAATCTGCTTTGATAATTTTCATTTTTCACCATAAGTCCAACCGGCGAAAATACTTCTTTGTTAGGTCAATCAAGTCACTGACCGGGTTATTAGACACGCGACAAAAAACGGTCTCAATCGGTATGAAGAAGTGTTAATATCCGAACGCGCGCAATTCAAAATTAAACTGACATAAAACAAACCAAATGTTAATAAAGGACCGAACAACTTCTACAGGGGATCGCAGTTTCCTTCCGAATATTAGGTAAGCTGGGAAGAAATTGGTGCTGTTCGTAACAGTTGAATTCATTGCAGATCTTATGGCTAGCAATTTTCCTGGACACTTTCGATAGTTTAATTCTATTTGGATTGCCAGTTGAGTTTTTGTCTCGATTTTTTCTTTCCACTGGATTTGCTTCAGGGTGGTAAACCGGAATTAAAAGATGCTCTATGTCCATGCAGAGGATAAGCTTTTGCATCACTGTGCTTACGAATTATACTCCAATATCTGAGATAATATTTCCGTAATATTGCAGGAATCACTAGTTACGCTACATAATCGTGCATTTCTAGTTCGCCTCCAGGTCGTGCAGACCTGGGTATGGTGTCAGTGATTGAATTCGCTTTTCTGGGGCAATATTTGATTGATAGGTTGTATGGTTGCAACTGTAGAGCCCATCGCGCCAGACGTCCACTTGGTGGCTTGACCTTCAGGAGCCATCTTAAAGGTTGGTGGTCGGCGACACTAGCGAGCAGTTGACATAATAAGTCTTTCGTCTATTCCAGGAGCAGGACAGCTCCAAGAGCATATTGACTTGCGTCTGCTCGTAGGGTAAATCATTCCGAGTTGTCAGCCTGTCGTATGATCGGTGTTGCAGTTAGCCCCTCCTTCAGCTCTTGGAAGGCTATTTGCTGTTTTTTACCCCATGTCCAAGGTGCGTTCTTTTTGCTTAAAGAGCTCAAATATCGCGCTATCGTGAAGAATGAATCTCTTAAACCATGAGCGAGTGTGCAGAAATGATTGTAACTCTTTTACGTTGCGGGGAGCAGGGCGATTGACTATGGCTGCTACTTTTCCTGTGTCAACGGCCAGTCCAGCAGGAGTCATCAAGTGTCCTATGAATTTTAGTTGTGCGCATAGCCGAACTGGTATTTTTCTCTCTCCGCACTTAACTGGAAATGCTGAAGTGCTCAAGGTTCCTTAAGTGGTCCTCAAAGCTTTTGGGTAAGATTATTAAATCATTCATCTTTTGCGACGCGTGATGTTCAGATCGTAGTCGTATCGCCCTCGCCAGATCATAAAATAACCAGTATTATAGTGCCAATAAATGATTTGTAAATACATCAAATATACCTGCTCGCTATAAGTTTTGATATTCCACAAAAATGGGCCCTAAAAAATCCGGCGATATAAAGAATGTCAGCAAAGAACCCCTTAAGGAAATGATTTGTAATGACGAATTCATTAACAATCTTTTAATCAAGGTCAACGAGAAATTTGATGTTTTACAGAAGTCAGTTATTGAGAACACAGAGGAGACCCATGTTAAAATTGATAACCTGCAACCTGCAAAAATAATAACATTTGTATTTGCAACCTCTCTGAAATACAACAAGAAAATTTGATGGAAGATGCTCTGCAACTATTCAATGTTAAACTGAGAATAAATGTTACGAAGCAGAACATCCTGAAGTGTTACAGAGTTGGAACACTAACCGACAAATCCCGACCGATTTTAATACGTTTTGAACGATATCACACGAAATTCAGCATTAAAGAACTATGGACGATTGAAAGGAACAAAAATAGGAATAGCGGAAGGTCTAATAAAGAAGAGATTGGAACTACATTCTGTCAAGAAAGTACCGGGAATTATCGATTTAAATCTGGCGGGGCAATGAGGCAGGTAAAATTTTTTTTTCCTAGGTTGGTACTACTGTCCTTAATTACTATGCCAAGCTTGAGCGGGATCTGTCAACTAGTGTGTTTGCAACAGCTGATTAAGTCAGTCGATGTCAGAGTGCGTGCCGATTTTTACTATGGGTGATTACGTTGAGCAAAGAATTTGTTTAAAGTTTTGTGTTGCAAATGAATTTTCGTGTGCCGATGCATTGAAAATGTTGCAAAAGGCCTTTGGTGATAATGCTCTATCGAAAACTCGTGCATATCAGTGGTACAGAGCCTTCAAGGACGGTCGTGAAGTGGTCGCCCATCGACGGCTTCGATCGAAGATAACGTCGATAAAATTAAGGAAAGGGTGCTGGAAAACCGTCGTACCAGCTTGAGAGAGATAGCACATGATCTTAAGATATCCCACGAGTCCGCACGTACGATTTTGATTGATATTTTGGGCATGAGAAAGGTGGTCGCACGACTCGTACCGAAAGACCTGAATTTTCTTCAAAAACGTCATCGCGAACAGGTTGCTTCAGACATGCTGAATCGCTGTAATTCCGATTCTACATTCATGAAACGCATTATAACTGATGATGAGACCTGGGTCTACGAGTACGATATGCAAACAAGCCAGCAATCATCGGAATGGGTGGCAAAAAATGAGCCGAAACCGAAAAAACCACGCCAAAGCCGCTCGAAAATGAAGGTGATGCTCATTGTTTTCTTCGATATCCGTGGCGTGGTGCACTACGAATTCGTTCCAGAGGGTCAGACGGTGAACGTAAAAGGAGTATTACCTAGGCGTTATGAAACGTTTGCGTGAGCGTATCCGTAAGAAGCGGCCAAATTTGTGGGCGAACAACTCATGGATTTTGCATGACGATAACGCCGCCTTCTCACCGAGCTACGATTGTGACTGACTTTCTCGCCAAAAACTCAACAAACGTGCTTCAGCAACCACCGTATTCGCCGGATTTGGCTCCCTGCGACTTTTTCCTCTTCCCAAAACTAAAATTGCCCCTTCGTGGCACCCGTTTTGAGTCGACTGAAGCCATAAAACAAAATTCGGCGCGAGAGCTAAAGTCCATCCCGGAAAGCGCCTATAAAAAATGTTTCGATAATTGGAAGTGCCGTTGGCATAGATGTATTGGAGCAAATGGAGCCTATTTTGAAGGCGACCTAATAAATTTTGACGATTAAATGTAAAAATGTTGTTTTAATTGAAAATTCCCGGTACTTTCTTGACAGAGTAGTATATCATGTTCTGCGACAGAAGCTGGGTGATGAAGGATAAGTCTTCACGCGATATGGAAATGTTGAGAATAGAGGACAATAGATGAAAAAATTACTGACCTCAACGAAATTAACAAGATTATGTCAGTGCAATAAAAACAAACTTCTCACTTTAACAAATTATCGTTAGGAATTATAAATATATTGAAGTTACGTTTGCAGGTTTGAATTTTTCACTAAAAACCGAAATATATGAAAAGCAGTAGATGAGGGATGGGATAATTTTTTTTATGGTTCTTAGATACCTTGGAATTGTTACTTTGAATTATATTTGAGTGCTTTTTTTTTGTTTGATGTGTTAACTGCCATTTGATCGAGAGATAATTCAGGAGAATATTTTGCAATATTCTTTCTTTTCATGAATATCTTGGAGACATTGGAGCAGGACGAAGTCCTTGAGGCCGTAGTAGTTGGTGAGCTTGGGGCAGGAGTATGCATTGCAGGGGGACCCTCGCGATTTGAAGTACTCCACCTGACTATAAGGAGTATTTATAACAATTTCGAAGAACTTTTGGTATATCTAGAAAAAATGGAGGTAGAAAGATACATGTAATTATTCTATCGGATACCTTCAATATAAACGAACTTGAACAATTCAAAATATGAGGCTATAACATATTTCATAACAATTCTGTTCACAATGAGAATGAGGGTTCCGTCGTATACATTCGAGATGATTTAAATACCAGAATTTATAATATGTAATTTACTGAAATTAATATCTCTAGGCTTGAAATAACATTGGCTCAAAATACTTTGGGAATAACAGCAATTTACAGACCACCGTCTACGAACTTAAATTCATTTTTGAAGGAGCTCGAGGAATATTTTGACAATTTGAAACATAAATCAATTGATTTGCTTAATTGAAACAAATTGTAGAAATAACTATGTTTTACTACCAATAAAAATATATGTTACACATTTTCTTGTGACTCGAGTTTCGGGAAATTAACTATCCCATCATTAGACGACTGAAGACCTAACGGTGGTACAGAGGTATTTAAACAAAAGTGATAAATATTTTCAATATTTCAATAGATAAAACCTGATAGTGGTACAGAGGTTTACAAGCGGAACGTGATAAAAACCCGGTTAAAAAAGAAGGGACTTCTAACAGATATCGGAATGTCGGCAATCGACAAAGAAGGTTATTAAACAGATGGTACCCAAATATCTCAAATAATTTTTTGAGGTTACATAGCTCCGTACAGTTATTCATTATTTTTACGTTATTTTGTTCTACATCTCAAATATTTGGATTTACATAGCTCCCTACAGTCATTTATTATTTTTTAAATTATTTTTATTGTGAACGAATATTGAAAATTTCAATAATCAAGTTTCTTTTCATTTGAATCTACATGTAAAATTTTCTTAAGATTTTTTTTTGTGGAAAGGAATTACTGTTTTCTAAAGAATGAGTGGCAGAAGTTGAATTTTTGTTTACTTTTCATTAAATTTTCCTTTCCTTTTTTCAACGAACATAAAATTAATTTAATGAAAAGTAAACAAAAATTCAACTTTGGCCACTCATTCTTTAGAAATTAGTAATTCCTCTCGACAAAAGAAAATCTTAAGAAAATTTTACATGTAGATTCAAATGAAAAGAAACTTGATTATTAAAATTTTCAAATTCGTTCACAATACAAATAATTTAAAAAATAATGAATGACTGTATGGAGCTATGTAAATCCAAATATTTGAGATGTACAACAAAATAACGTAAAAATAATGAATAACTGTACGGAGCTATGTAACCCCAAAAAATTATTTGAGGTTTTTGGGTACCATCTGTTTAATAACCTTCTTTGTCGATTGCCGACATTCCGATATCTGTTAGAAGGCCCCTCTTTTCAACCGGGTTTTTATCACGTTCCGCTTGTAAACCTCTGTACCACTATTAGGTTTTATCTATTGAAATATTCAAAATATTTATCACTTTTGTTTAAATACCTCTGTACCACCGTTAGGTCTTCAGTTGTCTGATGATGGGATAGTTAATTTCCCGAAACTCGAGTCACAAGAAAATGTGTAACATATATTTTTATTGGTAGTAAAACATAGTTATTTCTACAATTTGTTTTAATTATGATCAACTACCAAAATATTATTAATTCATATAGACAACAATAAGAAAACCTATCTTATAAATGACAAAAACAGAAAATTGAAATCCTGGATTACTCCCGGAAAAGGGACAAAATGAAATCGAAACTAAATAAATTTTACTCAATACAATGAAAAATTAAAATTAAAATAAAGAAATGGTGTCGATAAAATTATGAAACAGGCAAAATATAATTACTATAAAAACAGACAACAATGCTATATATGATCCTAAGAAAATTTGAAAATTTATCAATGAAGCGGTAAATACTAGCAAAACAAAACAAAAAATCACTAGCACTATAAACGACGAAAATAAATTGCACACTCAACCGATTAACACTGCCAATACTTTCAATCGTTATTTTACCAATGTGGGAAACCGAATGCAATCATGTATAGAACCTACTGAAAAAAAATACAAGAATAAGATAAGCACACAAATCATTTTTTCTGAAACCGGTAACTCCTCAAGAACTAATTACAGAAATTCAAAAAACGATTCAGCACCTGGGGAGGACGGCATTCACGTCAAACTCATCAAAGATGTGCATATTCACCTAATAAAGCCTTTATCCTACCTTTATCAACCTTTGCTTTGAAAGAAACGAAATATCCTCTGCTTGGAAAACTCCAATTGTGATACCCGTATTCAAATCTGGTGATGGACAAAAAATTGAAAATTATCGACCGATTTCTCTTATTAATAATTTCACCAAAATCTTCGAAAAATGCTTAAAAAAACGAATTATTGACTTTTTGAAATCAAAGAAATCACGGAATAAACAACAATATGGATTCAGAAATAACATAGGTACAGAGTACGCAGTGTCAAATAAAATAAATGAGATGAATAACAACCTTAACCCTAACAAAAATAACTTGGCAGTATTCATTGACTTAGCAAAGACATTTGAAACTATACCACATGAACAATTGTTACACAGAATGGCTTGTTTAGGAATAAGAGGAAACACAAATCTACTTTTCAAAAATTATTTAACAAACCGAACCCAAAAAGTTGAGATTGGGGGTGCTCATAGCGATTCAAATAATATAACAATTGGTATACCACAGGATACGGTTTTTGGATCTCTCATGTTTTTGATATATCAATGAAATAGGAATAATTTTGGACAACGCTGCCGTATTTTTCTATGCTGATGACACTGTTGTTGTCTTCAGGGGTTTGGATTGGGATGGGGTCTTCGGGAAGGCGGAAAATGAACTTGAAGAACTATATAATTGGTTGAATTATAGTCTTTTGAGTGTGAATGTAAAAAAGACCAAGTACATCGCTTTTTCCGTTTCAGATGTTGATAGACCACGTAATGTCGGACTGAGGATTCATCCTCTAGCGCAGAATAGTAAGTCATTGATCGAAGGGAATGGATAGCAATCGGGTTTTATGATAGCGTTTGGCTTGCGATAGTCAATGCAAACTCTGATTTCTTTCCCTTGTTTTAGTACCATTACCACTGAGGTGGCTCACTTTCTTCTGCAGATTCGATTCTCAGTATTTCCTCCAATTCTGCCCGAAAAATCTTGGTTTTCTCCACCTATATAATAATAATTATATATATATATATATATATATATATATATATATATATATATATATATATATATATATATATATATATATATATATATATATATATATGTAAAGAATCTCACTATCTACGCTAGTAACATCCCTTTTCTATTGTCTATGCAAATAATTATAATCTATGGAACTGTGAGTGTGACGTGAGTGACACCGACGAAAATGATAGAAGGAAAAGTGAGGTTATGTGATCTTTAGGAAGACGTGGAAAATATTAAAAAAAGAAGTAGTTATTATATTATTTAAACTAGAAGTAAAGGCTTTAAATGTTGTTTTTTGTTATTTCAGGTAAGCTACTCTGTTTAAAATATGTTAATTGTAGTAAAAACGTCTTTATTTCGCCTGAGCAAATACTATTATAAAACAACATTTTTCGCAACAAAATACAACAGATATGAAGAAATTAAGATTTGATTTTTGTGTGAAAACAGCAGCAGATGGAAAAACAAACATTATTTGCATAACCTCAATAGGAACACCTGATGGCAAATTTTTTGGCATACCGGCCGAATATCAATCTGCAAACTTACACCAATTTATAACAAATACATCTAACTATGCCAAGATAAGAAAAACATTGAATAAAAGACATCAAACAAGGAAAATATGGATAACTTTAACTAATGAGATATCTGAGGTATATTTAGATGAAGAACAAAATATACAGTTTAAGGATTTTTACCTTGATGAAATTAATGAAAACATAAAAGATCAAAAACCATTAACTGAAAGCTCAAATAAAACATTGGAGAAACTATTAGAGACATTACTAGAAGAAAAGCAAAGAAAATCTGAAACTCAAAATTTGGGAAAAATTTCAAAAGACTTTGCGCTTGAAAAATTCACTGGTAAAAACGCAAACGCTCACCAATGGATTAAGGACTTCAACAGAGAATGTGAACGTTTCCATATTGATGAAGACAGAAAAAAAATTGAAATTTTAAAACAATTTTTAGAATATTCAAGTGTAAACTGGTACAGTTGTATGCTAATAAAATTTACAATAGAATCAGAGTGGATTAAATGGGAAAAAAATTTCTGTGAAACATTCGGAAACAAAGGTTGGTCGCCAATCAGATATGCTATTGGATTTAAATATCAATCAGGTTCATTACTTGAATATGCATTGAAAAAAGAGAAGTTATTATTAGAGGTTAGGAAGACAATTGATACAGGTACTTATAGCCGCAGGCCTGCCTAATTACCTGAGTGACAAAATTGACCGAGAGACGTTACAACAAACTGAAGATCTCTATAATGAGATAAGCAAATTGGAACATCTGTTGGGAAGAACAAATATGAAAAAAAAAAACTACATGCACTCTGACATCAAAACAAAAAAATATGAAGACTAGAAACCATGCCAAATTTGTGTCAATAAGGAAAAAGGGAAACGTTTTCATCCTGAGGAAAACTGTTGGTTCAATACAAAGAATCAAAAATATGTTGTAAAAAGTGTGAATAACTCAGAATTAGAAGTTGAACTTAATGAAGAGAATCCAAAAAAACTAGAAATATCACCATTAATAAAAATAAAGTTATTGTTAAATGAAACTTTAAAAGTTACAGCAATTTATGATTCTGGTTCAAATGTATCATTAATTAATGCAAACTTATTGAAAATACAAAAAAAAGAAGAAGATACATTTAATAAACAAACAGCAAACTTGAAAACTATTAATGGTGAGAAGAAAACAAAAGGTATGGTAACATTAAAAATAAAAATATATGACATTGAAAGAGAAATGAATATTTTTGTGATAGATAATGAAAATTTTCACTATGATTTTCTCATTGGTTTGGATTGTATCAAAGAATTTAGATTAATGCAAGATGAAAATTTGAATATCATACAGTGTTATAATTCACTTAGAGAGAATAAAATCCAAAATGAAGATAACAAAAATAAATACTCTGAAACAAATATTTTAAATGTCAAAATTCCTAATGTACTAGGTGACAAAAATAAACAAGATGTTACTCTAAACTCTGGGGTATGGAAACAAGAAATTAACTGTTTAAACCAATGTGAAATAAACTTCAATGAACATATTAATTTAAGTGAATTTGAAATTTCAGTAAACCATCTCGATATATGTAAACAAACTGAAATTGATAAATTAATAGAGAAATACAAACCAGTCTTCGCTAAGGACATTTGTCCTTGGTACAGTACGAGGTTATGAAGCTCACATAGACTTGACAGTAGATCAATACTGCTACAAACGCCCATACAGATGCACAACTGATGATAGAAAAGAAATTGAGAACCAAATATCAAAACTATTGAAGAAAAACTTAATTGAGGAATCATATAGCCTTTTTGCTGCCCCAGTCACCTTAGCATACAAGAAAGAAGATGGGAAAAGATCAAGACTGTGTATCGATTTCCAAGAATTGAATAAGATTGTTGTCCCTCAATCACAACCGTTCCCGTTGATTGGAGACTTGATGGTTAAGACGGTTAACTGTGAGTATTATTCCACTTTTGATATAAACTCAGCATTTTGGTCCATCCCATTGAGGATTCAAGATAGATATAAGACAGCTTTCGTCACGCAAGAAGGCCATTTTCAGTGGACATGCCTCCCATTTGGTTTAAAGACAGCTTCAGCTATTTTTCAAAGAATATTGAGAAATATAATAAGAAAATATGATCTGTCAGATTTTGCAGTCAATTTTATAGACGATATCTTGATTTTTTCTAAAAGTTTCGAAGAACACATAACACATATATCAAAACTACTTGACGCAATATTAACAGAAGGATTTATACTGAAATTCTCAAAATGCACTTTTGCAAACGATCATGCCAAGTATTTGGGACACATAATAAAAAAAATTCAGTTACACCTCTTAAGGATTATTTAACAGCTGTCAGGAACCTCCCCATTCCAGAAACAAAGAAAAATATACGTCAGTTCCTGGGAAAAGTAAATTTTTATCATAAATTTATACCACACAATGCAATTATCCTGGAACCATTACACAATCTGTTACGGAAAGAAGTTAAATTTATATGGACCAGAGAATGCCAAAAATCATTTGATAAAATAAAAGATTTACTATGTTCGAAACCAATTCTAAAAATATTTGATCCAGAACAACCAATAAAAATATACACTGATGCCAGCATTCGAGGAGTGGGAGCTGTGTTAAAACAGGAAGATGAAAACGGAATAACTAAACCTGTAGCTTATTTCTCAAAGAAATTGACCGACACTCAAAAGAAAAAAAAGGCAATATATTTAGAATGCTTGGCGATTAAAGAGGCTGTAAAATATTGGCAACACAATTTATAGTATATTCAGATCATAAACCACTAGAAAATCTTAACATCAAGTCTAGAACCGATGAGGAACTGGGCGATTTGACATATTACTTATCCCAATACAATTTTAAGATAAAATATAATCCAGGACAGTCAAATCAAGAAGCGGACTGCTTAAGTAGAAATCCAGTCTTAGAACCTAATGAGAATACTGAAGATTGTTTGAAAGTTGTAAACTTAATAAACATGCAAGATATTAAAAATGACCAAGACACAAATCTAAATATACAAGACGGAAATTGAAAATCATTTATACTGGAAAATAACATTTATTACAAAAAGAATAAAAGAAAAAATAAAATTGTACTTTCAGAAGCACTTAGCAAAACACCAATTAAGAATGTGCATTACACTTATTGCCATATTGGGAGAACCCAAATGATAAATAAAATAAATCCTTTCTATACAGCAAAGAATGTCATCACAAATATTAAGAAACTATGTGATGAATGTGATATTTGTATTAAAAACAAATCAAGAAGGAATCCAAAATTCGGTTTGATGTCCCATTTAGGTCCAGCAACACGTCCTTTCGAAATTGTATCCATTGACACAATTGGAGGCTTTGGAGGATCAAGGTCTACAAAAAAATACTTACATCTCTTGGTTGATCATTTTACACGATAGGCATACATTCTGACATCAAAAAATCAGAGCTCCAATGATTTTATCAAATTGGTAAAAATAGTGACACAAAGCAATAATATAGATATACTATTAACAGACCAATATCCTGGCATAAATTCCAAAGAATTTAAAGAATTCTTGAAGAAGGAAAATATAACAATGGTATTTACTGCTGTGGACGCGCCATTCTCGAATGGTTTGAATGAAAGGCTGAACCAAACTTTAACAAATAGGATAAGGTGTAAAATAAATGAAGAGGACAAGAAGACTGCATGGACAACTATTGCACAAAAATGTGTAGAAAGATACAACGAAACAGAACATACAGTTACTAAGTTTACCCCAAAATATCTTTTGGAAGGAGAGAAAATGGATATTTTGCCACTGGAATTGAAATCAAGATGTACATTAGAAGATCTAAAAAAAGACAGAGAACTAGCATTGGAAAATTCAATAAATTCCCACAACTATAATAAAAAAATATACGATCTAAAACGAGAAAAATATAAATTTGAAGTGGGTGATAAGGTATATGTAGAAAATGGAAACCGGCTAAATAGGAAGAAAATGGATGAATTGAGGATTGGACCATATAAAATCCTAAGGAAGATTTCAAATTCTAGTAACATCCCTTTTCTATTGTCTATGCAAATTATTATAATCTATGGAACTGTGAGTGTGACGTGAGTGACACCGACGAAAATGATAGAAGGAAAAGTGAGGTTATGTGATCTTTAGGAAGACGTGGAAAATATTAAAAAAAGAAGTAGTTATTATATTATTTAAACTAGAAGTAAAGGCTTTAAATGTTGTTTTTTGTTATTTCAGGTAAGCTACTCTGTTTAAAATATGTTAATTGTAGTAAAAACGTCTTTATTTCGCCTGAGCAAATACTATTATAAAACAACATTTTTCGCAACAAAATACAACAGATATGAAGAAATTAAGATTTGATTTTTGTGTGAAAACAGCAGCAGATGGAAAAACAAACATTATTTGCATAACCTCAATAGGAACACCTGATGGCAAATTTTTTGGCATACCGGCCGAATATCAATCTGCAAACTTACACCAATTTATAACAAATACATCTAACTATGCCAAGATAAGAAAAACATTGAATAAAAGACATCAAACAAGGAAAATATGGATAACTTTAACTAATGAGATATCTGAGGTATATTTAGATGAAGAACAAAATATACAGTTTAAGGATTTTTACCTTGATGAAATTAATGAAAACATAAAAGATCAAAAACCATTAACTGAAAGCTCAAATAAAACATTGGAGAAACTATTAGAGACATTACTAGAAGAAAAGCAAAGAAAATCTGAAACTCAAAAT
Organism: Megalocaria dilatata; assembly: GCA_034642435.1. NCBI lineage: Eukaryota > Metazoa > Arthropoda > Insecta > Coleoptera > Coccinellidae > Megalocaria > Megalocaria dilatata. The sequence continues at coordinate 58,974,042 of CM067859.1, read as the reverse complement.
TTGGGAAAAATTTCAAAAGACTTTGCGCTTGAAAAATTCACTGGTAAAAACGCAAACGCTCACCAATGGATTAAGGACTTCAACAGAGAATGTGAACGTTTCCATATTGATGAAGACAGAAAAAAAATTGAAATTTTAAAACAATTTTTAGAATATTCAAGTGTAAACTGGTACAGTTGTATGCTAATAAAATTTACAATAGAATCAGAGTGGATTAAATGGGAAAAAAATTTCTGTGAAACATTCGGAAACAAAGGTTGGTCGCCAATCAGATATGCTATTGGATTTAAATATCAATCAGGTTCATTACTTGAATATGCATTGAAAAAAGAGAAGTTATTATTAGAGGTTAGGAAGACAATTGATACAGGTACTTATAGCCGCAGGCCTGCCTAATTACCTGAGTGACAAAATTGACCGAGAGACGTTACAACAAACTGAAGATCTCTATAATGAGATAAGCAAATTGGAACATCTGTTGGGAAGAACAAATATGAAAAAAAAAAACTACATGCACTCTGACATCAAAACAAAAAAATATGAAGACAAGAAACCATGCCAAATTTGTGTCAATAAGGAAAAAGGGAAACGTTTTCATCCTGAGGAAAACTGTTGGTTCAATACAAAGAATCAAAAATATGTTGTAAAAAGTGTGAATAACTCAGAATTAGAAGTTGAACTCAATGAAGAGAATCCAAAAAAACTAGAAATATCACCATTAATAAAAATAAAGTTATTGTTAAATGAAACTTTAAAAGTTACAGCAATTTATGATTCTGGTTCAAATGTATCATTAATTAATGCAAAGTTATTGAAAATACAAAAAAAGAAGAAGATACATTTAATAAACAAACAGCAAACTTGAAAACTATTAATGGTGAGAAGAAAACAAAAGGTATGGTAACATTAAAAATAAAAATATATGACATTGAAAGAGAAATGAATATTTTTGTGATAGATAATGAAAATTTTCACTATGATTTTCTCATTGGTTTGGATTGTATCAAAGAATTTAGATTAATGCAAGATGAAAATTTGAATATCATACAGTGTTATAATTCACTTAGAGAGAATAAAATCCAAAATGAAGATAACAAAAATAAATACTCTGAAACAAATATTTTAAATGTCAAAATTCCTAATGTACTAGGTGACAAAAATAAACAAGATGTTACTCTAAACTCTGGGGTATGGAAACAAGAAATTAACTGTTTAAACCAATGTGAAATAAACTTCAATGAACATATTAATTTAAGTCAATTTGAAATTTCAGTAAACCATCTCGATATATGTAAACAAACTGAAATTGATAAATTAATAGAGAAATACAAACCAGTCTTCGCTAAGGACATTTGTCCTTGGTACAGTACGAGGTTATGAAGCTCACATAGACTTGACAGTAGATCAATACTGCTACAAACGCCCATACAGATGCACAACTGATGATAGAAAAGAAATTGAGAACCAAATATCAAAACTATTGAAGAAAAACTTAATTGAGGAATCATATAGCCCTTTTGCTGCCCCAGTCACCTTAGCATACAAGAAAGAAGATGGGAAAAGATCACCCTCAATCACAACCGTTCCCGTTGATTGGAGACTTGATGGTTAAGACGGTTAACTGTGAGTATTATTCCACTTTTGATATAAACTCAGCATTTTGGTCCATCCCATTGAGGATTCAAGATAGATATAAGACAGCTTTCGTCACGCAAGAAGGCCATTTTCAGTGGACATGCCTCCCATTTGGTTTAAAGACAGCTTCAGCTATTTTTCAAAGAATATTGAGAAATATAATAAGAAAATATAATCTCTCAGATTTTGCAGTCAATTTTATAGACGATATCTTGATTTTTTCTAAAAGTTTCGAAGAACACATAACACATATATCAAAACTACTTGACGCAATATTAACAGAAGGATTTATACTGAAATTCTCAAAATGCACTTTTGCAAACGATCATGCCAAGTATTTGGGACACATAATAAAAAAAATTCAGTTACACCTCTTAAGGATTATTTAACAGCTGTCAGGAACCTCCCCATTCCAGAAACAAAGAAAAATATACGTCAGTTCCTGGGAAAAGTAAATTTTTATCATAAATTTATACCACACAATGCAATTATCCTGGAACCATTACACAATCTGTTACGGAAAGAAGTTAAATTTATATGGACCAGAGAATGCCAAAAATCATTTGATAAAATAAAAGATTTACTATGTTCGAAACCAATTCTAAAAATATTTGATCCAGAACAACCAATAAAAATATACACTGATGCCAGCATTCGAGGAGTGGGAGCTGTGTTAAAACAGGAAGATGAAAACGGAATAACTAAACCTGTAGCTTATTTCTCAAAGAAATTGACCGACACTCAAAAGAAAAAAAAGGCAATATATTTAGAATGCTTGGCGATTAAAGAGGCTGTAAAATATTGGCAACACAATTTATAGTATATTCAGATCATAAACCACTAGAAAATCTTAACATCAAGTCTAGAACCGATGAGGAACTGGGCGATTTGACATATTACTTATCCCAATACAATTTTAAGATAAAATATAATCCAGGACAGTCAAATCAAGAAGCGGACTGCTTAAGTAGAAATCCAGTCTTAGAACCTAATGAGAATACTGAAGATTGTTTGAAAGTTGTAAACTTAATAAACATGCAAGATATTAAAAATGACCAAGACACAAATCTAAATATACAAGACGGAAATTGAAAATCATTTATACTGGAAAATAACATTTATTACAAAAAGAATAAAAGAAAAAATAAAATTGTACTTTCAGAAGCACTTAGCAAAACACCAATTAAGAATGTGCATTACACTTATTGCCATATTGGGAGAACCCAAATGATAAATAAAATAAATCCTTTCTATACAGCAAAGAATGTCATCACAAATATTAAGAAACTATGTGATGAATGTGATATTTGTATTAAAAACAAATCAAGAAGGAATCCAAAATTCGGTTTGATGTCCCATTTAGGTCCAGCAACACGTCCTTTCGAAATTGTATCCATTGACACAATTGGAGGCTTTGGAGGATCAAGGTCTACAAAAAAATACTTACATCTCTTGGTTGATCATTTTACACGATAGGCATACATTCTGACATCAAAAAATCAGAGCTCCAATGATTTTATCAAATTGGTAAAAATAGTGACACAAAGCAATAATATAGATATACTATTAACAGACCAATATCCTGGCATAAATTCCAAAGAATTTAAAGAATTCTTGAAGAAGGAAAATATAACAATGGTATTTACTGCTGTGGACGCGCCATTCTCGAATGGTTTGAATGAAAGGCTGAACCAAACTTTAACAAATAGGATAAGGTGTAAAATAAATGAAGAGGACAAGAAGACTGCATGGACAACTATTGCACAAAAATGTGTAGAAAGATACAACGAAACAGAACATACAGTTACTAAGTTTACCCCAAAATATCTTTTGGAAGGAGAGAAAATGGATATTTTGCCACTGGAATTGAAATCAAGATGTACATTAGAAGATCTAAAAAAAGACAGAGAACTAGCATTGGAAAATTCAATAAATTCCCACAACTATAATAAAAAAATATACGATCTAAAACGAGAAAAATATAAATTTGAAGTGGGTGATAAGGTATATGTAGAAAATGGAAACCGGCTAAATAGGAAGAAAATGGATGAATTGAGGATTGGACCATATAAAATCCTAAGGAAGATTTCAAATTCTAGTAACATCCCTTTTCTATTGTCTATGCAAATTATTATAATCTATGGAACTGTGAGTGTGACGTGAGTGACACCGACGAAAATGATAGAAGGAAAAGTGAGGTTATGTGATCTTTAGGAAGACGTGGAAAATATTAAAAAAAGAAGTAGTTATTATATTATTTAAACTAGAAGTAAAGGCTTTAAATGTTGTTTTTTGTTATTTCAGGTAAGCTACTCTGTTTAAAATATGTTAATTGTAGTAAAAACGTCTTTATTTCGCCTGAGCAAATACTATTATAAAACAACATTTTTCGCAACAAAATACAACAGATATGAAGAAATTAAGATTTGATTTTTGTGTGAAAACAGCAGCAGATGGAAAAACAAACATTATTTGCATAACCTCAATAGGAACACCTGATGGCAAATTTTTTGGCATACCGGCCGAATATCAATCTGCAAACTTACACCAATTTATAACAAATACATCTAACTATGCCAAGATAAGAAAAACATTGAATAAAAGACATCAAACAAGGAAAATATGGATAACTTTAACTAATGAGATATCTGAGGTATATTTAGATGAAGAACAAAATATACAGTTTAAGGATTTTTACCTTGATGAAATTAATGAAAACATAAAAGATCAAAAACCATTAACTGAAAGCTCAAATAAAACATTGGAGAAACTATTAGAGACATTACTAGAAGAAAAGCAAAGAAAATCTGAAACTCAAAATTTGGGAAAAATTTCAAAAGACTTTGCGCTTGAAAAATTCACTGGTAAAAACGCAAACGCTCACCAATGGATTAAGGACTTCAACAGAGAATGTGAACGTTTCCATATTGATGAAGACAGAAAAAAAATTGAAATTTTAAAACAATTTTTAGAATATTCAAGTGTAAACTGGTACAGTTGTATGCTAATAAAATTTACAATAGAATCAGAGTGGATTAAATGGGAAAAAAATTTCTGTGAAACATTCGGAAACAAAGGTTGGTCGCCAATCAGATATGCTATTGGATTTAAATATCAATCAGGTTCATTACTTGAATATGCATTGAAAAAAGAGAAGTTATTATTAGAGGTTAGGAAGACAATTGATACAGGTACTTATAGCCGCAGGCCTGCCTAATTACCTGAGTGACAAAATTGACCGAGAGACGTTACAACAAACTGAAGATCTCTATAATGAGATAAGCAAATTGGAACATCTGTTGGGAAGAACAAATATGAAAAAAAAAACTACATGCACTCTGACATCAAAACAAAAAAATATGAAGACTAGAAACCATGCCAAATTTGTGTCAATAAGGAAAAAGGGAAACGTTTTCATCCTGAGGAAAACTGTTGGTTCAATACAAAGAATCAAAAATATGTTGTAAAAAGTGTGAATAACTCAGAATTAGAAGTTGAACTTAATGAAGAGAATCCAAAAAAACTAGAAATATCACCATTAATAAAAATAAAGTTATTGTTAAATGAAACTTTAAAAGTTACAGCAATTTATGATTCTGGTTCAAATGTATCATTAATTAATGCAAACTTATTGAAAATACAAAAAAAGAAGAAGATACATTTAATAAACAAACAGCAAACTTGAAAACTATTAATGGTGAGAAGAAAACAAAAGGTATGGTAACATTAAAAATAAAAATATATGACATTGAAAGAGAAATGAATATTTTTGTGATAGATAATGAAAATTTTCACTATGATTTTCTCATTGGTTTGGATTGTATCAAAGAATTTAGATTAATGCAAGATGAAAATTTGAATATCATACAGTGTTATAATTCACTTAGAGAGAATAAAATCCAAAATGAAGATAACAAAAATAAATACTCTGAAACAAATATTTTAAATGTCAAAATTCCTAATGTACTAGGTGACAAAAATAAACAAGATGTTACTCTAAACTCTGGGGTATGGAAACAAGAAATTAACTGTTTAAACCAATGTGAAATAAACTTCAATGAACATATTAATTTAAGTGAATTTGAAATTTCAGTAAACCATCTCGATATATGTAAACAAACTGAAATTGATAAATTAATAGAGAAATACAAACCAGTCTTCGCTAAGGACATTTGTCCTTGGTACAGTACGAGGTTATGAAGCTCACATAGACTTGACAGTAGATCAATACTGCTACAAACGCCCATACAGATGCACAACTGATGATAGAAAAGAAATTGAGAACCAAATATCAAAACTATTGAAGAAAAACTTAATTGAGGAATCATATAGCCCTTTTGCTGCCCCAGTCACCTTAGCATACAAGAAAGAAGATGGGAAAAGATCAAGACTGTGTATCGATTTCCAAGAATTGAATAAGATTGTTGTCCCTCAATCACAACCGTTCCCGTTGATTGGAGACTTGATGGTTAAGACGGTTAACTGTGAGTATTATTCCACTTTTGATATAAACTCAGCATTTTGGTCCATCCCATTGAGGATTCAAGATAGATATAAGACAGCTTTCGTCACGCAAGAAGGCCATTTTCAGTGGACATGCCTCCCATTTGGTTTAAAGACAGCTTCAGCTATTTTTCAAAGAATATTGAGAAATATAATAAGAAAATATGATCTGTCAGATTTTGCAGTCAATTTTATAGACGATATCTTGATTTTTTCTAAAAGTTTCGAAGAACACATAACACATATATCAAAACTACTTGACGCAATATTAACAGAAGGATTTATACTGAAATTCTCAAAATGCACTTTTGCAAACGATCATGCCAAGTATTTGGGACACATAATAAAAAAAATTCAGTTACACCTCTTAAGGATTATTTAACAGCTGTCAGGAACCTCCCCATTCCAGAAACAAAGAAAAATATACGTCAGTTCCTGGGAAAAGTAAATTTTTATCATAAATTTATACCACACAATGCAATTATCCTGGAACCATTACACAATCTGTTACGGAAAGAAGTTAAATTTATATGGACCAGAGAATGCCAAAAATCATTTGATAAAATAAAAGATTTACTATGTTCGAAACCAATTCTAAAAATATTTGATCCAGAACAACCAATAAAAATATACACTGATGCCAGCATTCGAGGAGTGGGAGCTGTGTTAAAACAGGAAGATGAAAACGGAATAACTAAACCTGTAGCTTATTTCTCAAAGAAATTGACCGACACTCAAAAGAAAAAAAAGGCAATATATTTAGAATGCTTGGCGATTAAAGAGGCTGTAAAATATTGGCAACACAATTTATAGTATATTCAGATCATAAACCACTAGAAAATCTTAACATCAAGTCTAGAACCGATGAGGAACTGGGCGATTTGACATATTACTTATCCCAATACAATTTTAAGATAAAATATAATCCAGGACAGTCAAATCAAGAAGCGGACTGCTTAAGTAGAAATCCAGTCTTAGAACCTAATGAGAATACTGAAGATTGTTTGAAAGTTGTAAACTTAATAAACATGCAAGATATTAAAAATGACCAAGACACAAATCTAAATATACAAGACGGAAATTGAAAATCATTTATACTGGAAAATAACATTTATTACAAAAAGAATAAAAGAAAAAATAAAATTGTACTTTCAGAAGCACTTAGCAAAACACCAATTAAGAATGTGCATTACACTTATTGCCATATTGGGAGAACCCAAATGATAAATAAAATAAATCCTTTCTATACAGCAAAGAATGTCATCACAAATATTAAGAAACTATGTGATGAATGTGATATTTGTATTAAAAACAAATCAAGAAGGAATCCAAAATTCGGTTTGATGTCCCATTTAGGTCCAGCAACACGTCCTTTCGAAATTGTATCCATTGACACAATTGGAGGCTTTGGAGGATCAAGGTCTACAAAAAAATACTTACATCTCTTGGTTGATCATTTTACACGATAGGCATACATTCTGACATCAAAAAATCAGAGCTCCAATGATTTTATCAAATTGGTAAAAATAGTGACACAAAGCAATAATATAGATATACTATTAACAGACCAATATCCTGGCATAAATTCCAAAGAATTTAAAGAATTCTTGAAGAAGGAAAATATAACAATGGTATTTACTGCTGTGGACGCGCCATTCTCGAATGGTTTGAATGAAAGGCTGAACCAAACTTTAACAAATAGGATAAGGTGTAAAATAAATGAAGAGGACAAGAAAACTGCATGGACAACTATTGCACAAAAATGTGTAGAAAGATACAACGAAACAGAACATACAGTTACTAAGTTAACCCCAAAATATCTTTTGGAAGGAGAGAAAATGGATATTTTGCCACTGGAATTGAAATCAAGATGTACATTAGAAGATCTAAAAAAAGACAGAGAACTAGCATTGGAAAATTCAATAAATTCCCACAACTATAATAAAAAAATATACGATCTAAAACGAGAAAAATATAAATTTGAAGTGGGTGATAAGGTATATGTAGAAAATGGAAACCGGCTAAATAGGAAGAAAATGGATGAATTGAGGATTGGACCATATAAAATCCTAAGGAAGATTTCAAATTCTAGTAACATCCCTTTTCTATTGTCTATGCAAATTATTATAATCTATGGAACTGTGAGTGTGACGTGAGTGACACCGACGAAAATGATAGAAGGAAAAGTGAGGTTATGTGATCTTTAGGAAGACGTGGAAAATATTAAAAAAAGAAGTAGTTATTATATTATTTAAACTAGAAGTAAAGGCTTTAAATGTTGTTTTTTGTTATTTCAGGTAAGCTACTCTGTTTAAAATATGTTAATTGTAGTAAAAACGTCTTTATTTCGCCTGAGCAAATACTATTATAAAACAACATTTTTCGCAACAAAATACAACAGATATGAAGAAATTAAGATTTGATTTTTGTGTGAAAACAGCAGCAGATGGAAAAACAAACATTATTTGCATAACCTCAATAGGAACACCTGATGGCAAATTTTTTGGCATACCGGCCGAATATCAATCTGCAAACTTACACCAATTTATAACAAATACATCTAACTATGCCAAGATAAGAAAAACATTGAATAAAAGACATCAAACAAGGAAAATATGGATAACTTTAACTAATGAGATATCTGAGGTATATTTAGATGAAGAACAAAATATACAGTTTAAGGATTTTTACCTTGATGAAATTAATGAAAACATAAAAGATCAAAAACCATTAACTGAAAGCTCAAATAAAACATTGGAGAAACTATTAGAGACATTACTAGAAGAAAAGCAAAGAAAATCTGAAACTCAAAATTTGGGAAAAATTTCAAAAGACTTTGCGCTTGAAAAATTCACTGGTAAAAACGCAAACGCTCACCAATGGATTAAGGACTTCAACAGAGAATGTGAACGTTTCCATATTGATGAAGACAGAAAAAAAATTGAAATTTTAAAACAATTTTTAGAATATTCAAGTGTAAACTGGTACAGTTGTATGCTAATAAAATTTACAATAGAATCAGAGTGGATTAAATGGGAAAAAAATTTCTGTGAAACATTCGGAAACAAAGGTTGGTCGCCAATCAGATATGCTATTGGATTTAAATATCAATCAGGTTCATTACTTGAATATGCATTGAAAAAAGAGAAGTTATTATTAGAGGTTAGGAAGACAATTGATACAGGTACTTATAGCCGCAGGCCTGCCTAATTACCTGAGTGACAAAATTGACCGAGAGACGTTACAACAAACTGAAGATCTCTATAATGAGATAAGCAAATTGGAACATCTGTTGGGAAGAACAAATATGAAAAAAAAAAACTACATGCACTCTGACATCAAAACAAAAAAATATGAAGACAAGAAACCATGCCAAATTTGTGTCAATAAGGAAAAAGGGAAACGTTTTCATCCTGAGGAAAACTGTTGGTTCAATACAAAGAATCAAAAATATGTTGTAAAAAGTGTGAATAACTCAGAATTAGAAGTTGAACTTAATGAAGAGAATCCAAAAAAACTAGAAATATCACCATTAATAAAAATAAAGTTATTGTTAAATGAAACTTTAAAAGTTACAGCAATTTATGATTCTGGTTCAAATGTATCATTAATTAATGCAAAGTTATTGAAAATACAAAAAAAAGAAGAAGATACATTTAATAAACAAACAGCAAACTTGAAAACTATTAATGGTGAGAAGAAAACAAAAGGTATGGTAACATTAAAAATAAAAATATATGACATTGAAAGAGAAATGAATATTTTTGTGATAGATAATGAAAATTTTCACTATGATTTTCTCATTGGTTTGGATTGTATCAAAGAATTTAGATTAATGCAAGATGAAAATTTGAATATCATACAGTGTTATAATTCACTTAGAGAGAATAAAATCCAAAATGAAGATAACAAAAATAAATACTCTGAAACAAATATTTTAAATGTCAAAATTCCTAATGTACTAGGTGACAAAAATAAACAAGATGTTACTCTAAACTCTGGGGTATGGAAACAAGAAATTAACTGTTTAAACCAATGTGAAATAAACTTCAATGAACATATTAATTTAAGTGAATTTGAAATTTCAGTAAACCATCTCGATATATGTAAACAAACTGAAATTGATAAATTAATAGAGAAATACAAACCAGTCTTCGCTAAGGACATTTGTCCTTGGTACAGTACGAGGTTATGAAGCTCACATAGACTTGACAGTAGATCAATACTGCTACAAACGCCCATACAGATGCACAACTGATGATAGAAAAGAAATTGAGAACCAAATATCAAAACTATTGAAGAAAAACTTAATTGAGGAATCATATAGCCCTTTTGCTGCCCCAGTCACCTTAGCATACAAGAAAGAAGATGGGAAAAGATCAAGACTGTGTATCGATTTCCAAGAATTGAATAAGATTGTTGTCCCTCAATCACAACCGTTCCCGTTGATTGGAGACTTGATGGTTAAGACGGTTAACTGTGAGTATTATTCCACTTTTGATATAAACTCAGCATTTTGGTCCATCCCATTGAGGATTCAAGATAGATATAAGACAGCTTTCGTCACGCAAGAAGGCCATTTTCAGTGGACATGCCTCCCATTTGGTTTAAAGACAGCTTCAGCTATTTTTCAAAGAATATTGAGAAATATAATAAGAAAATATGATCTGTCAGATTTTGCAGTCAATTTTATAGACGATATCTTGATTTTTTCTAAAAGTTTCGAAGAACACATAACACATATATCAAAACTACTTGACGCAATATTAACAGAAGGATTTATACTGAAATTCTCAAAATGCACTTTTGCAAACGATCATGCCAAGTATTTGGGACACATAATAAAAAAAATTCAGTTACACCTCTTAAGGATTATTTAACAGCTGTCAGGAACCTCCCCATTCCAGAAACAAAGAAAAATATACGTCAGTTCCTGGGAAAAGTAAATTTTTATCATAAATTTATACCACACAATGCAATTATCCTGGAACCATTACACAATCTGTTACGGAAAGAAGTTAAATTTATATGGACCAGAGAATGCCAAAAATCATTTGATAAAATAAAAGATTTACTATGTTCGAAACCAATTCTAAAAATATTTGATCCAGAACAACCAATAAAAATATACACTGATGCCAGCATTCGAGGAGTGGGAGCTGTGTTAAAACAGGAAGATGAAAACGGAATAACTAAACCTGTAGCTTATTTCTCAAAGAAATTGACCGACACTCAAAAGAAAAAAAAGGCAATATATTTAGAATGCTTGGCGATTAAAGAGGCTGTAAAATATTGGCAACACAATTTATAGTATATTCAGATCATAAACCACTAGAAAATCTTAACATCAAGTCTAGAACCGATGAGGAACTGGGCGATTTGACATATTACTTATCCCAATACAATTTTAAGATAAAATATAATCCAGGACAGTCAAATCAAGAAGCGGACTGCTTAAGTAGAAATCCAGTCTTAGAACCTAATGAGAATACTGAAGATTGTTTGAAAGTTGTAAACTTAATAAACATGCAAGATATTAAAAATGACCAAGACACAAATCTAAATATACAAGACGGAAATTGAAAATCATTTATACTGGAAAATAACATTTATTACAAAAAGAATAAAAGAAAAAATAAAATTGTACTTTCAGAAGCACTTAGCAAAACACCAATTAAGAATGTGCATTACACTTATTGCCATATTGGGAGAACCCAAATGATAAATAAAATAAATCCTTTCTATACAGCAAAGAATGTCATCACAAATATTAAGAAACTATGTGATGAATGTGATATTTGTATTAAAAACAAATCAAGAAGGAATCCAAAATTCGGTTTGATGTCCCATTTAGGTCCAGCAACACGTCCTTTCGAAATTGTATCCATTGACACAATTGGAGGCTTTGGAGGATCAAGGTCTACAAAAAAATACTTACATCTCTTGGTTGATCATTTTACACGATAGGCATACATTCTGACATCAAAAAATCAGAGCTCCAATGATTTTATCAAATTGGTAAAAATAGTGACACAAAGCAATAATATAGATATACTATTAACAGACCAATATCCTGGCATAAATTCCAAAGAATTTAAAGAATTCTTGAAGAAGGAAAATATAACAATGGTATTTACTGCTGTGGACGCGCCATTCTCGAATGGTTTGAATGAAAGGCTGAACCAAACTTTAACAAATAGGATAAGGTGTAAAATAAATGAAGAGGACAAGAAGACTGCATGGACAACTATTGCACAAAAATGTGTAGAAAGATACAACGAAACAGAACATACAGTTACTAAGTTTACCCCAAAATATCTTTTGGAAGGAGAGAAAATGGATATTTTGCCACTGGAATTGAAATCAAGATGTACATTAGAAGATCTAAAAAAAGACAGAGAACTAGCATTGGAAAATTCAATAAATTCCCACAACTATAATAAAAAAATATACGATCTAAAACGAGAAAAATATAAATTTGAAGTGGGTGATAAGGTATATGTAGAAAATGGAAACCGGCTAAATAGGAAGAAAATGGATGAATTGAGGATTGGACCATATAAAATCCTAAGGAAGATTTCAAATTCTAGTAACATCCCTTTTCTATTGTCTATGCAAATTATTATAATCTATGGAACTGTGAGTGTGACGTGAGTGACACCGACGAAAATGATAGAAGGAAAAGTGAGGTTATGTGATCTTTAGGAAGACGTGGAAAATATTAAAAAAAGAAGTAGTTATTATATTATTTAAACTAGAAGTAAAGGCTTTAAATGTTGTTTTTTGTTATTTCAGGTAAGCTACTCTGTTTAAAATATGTTAATTGTAGTAAAAACGTCTTTATTTCGCCTGAGCAAATACTATTATAAAACAACATTTTTCGCAACAAAATACAACAGATATGAAGAAATTAAGATTTGATTTTTGTGTGAAAACAGCAGCAGATGGAAAAACAAACATTATTTGCATAACCTCAATAGGAACACCTGATGGCAAATTTTTTGGCATACCGGCCGAATATCAATCTGCAAACTTACACCAATTTATAACAAATACATCTAACTATGCCAAGATAAGAAAAACATTGAATAAAAGACATCAAACAAGGAAAATATGGATAACTTTAACTAATGAGATATCTGAGGTATATTTAGATGAAGAACAAAATATACAGTTTAAGGATTTTTACCTTGATGAAATTAATGAAAACATAAAAGATCAAAAACCATTAACTGAAAGCTCAAATAAAACATTGGAGAAACTATTAGAGACATTACTAGAAGAAAAGCAAAGAAAATCTGAAACTCAAAATTTGGGAAAAATTTCAAAAGACTTTGCGCTTGAAAAATTCACTGGTAAAAACGCAAACGCTCACCAATGGATTAAGGACTTCAACAGAGAATGTGAACGTTTCCATATTGATGAAGACAGAAAAAAAATTGAAATTTTAAAACAATTTTTAGAATATTCAAGTGTAAACTGGTACAGTTGTATGCTAATAAAATTTACAATAGAATCAGAGTGGATTAAATGGGAAAAAAATTTCTGTGAAACATTCGGAAACAAAGGTTGGTCGCCAATCAGATATGCTATTGGATTTAAATATCAATCAGGTTCATTACTTGAATATGCATTGAAAAAAGAGAAGTTATTATTAGAGGTTAGGAAGACAATTGATACAGGTACTTATAGCCGCAGGCCTGCCTAATTACCTGAGTGACAAAATTGACCGAGAGACGTTACAACAAACTGAAGATCTCTATAATGAGATAAGCAAATTGGAACATCTGTTGGGAAGAACAAATATGAAAAAAAAAAACTACATGCACTCTGACATCAAAACAAAAAAATATGAAGACAAGAAACCATGCCAAATTTGTGTCAATAAGGAAAAAGGGAAACGTTTTCATCCTGAGGAAAACTGTTGGTTCAATACAAAGAATCAAAAATATGTTGTAAAAAGTGTGAATAACTCAGAATTAGAAGTTGAACTCAATGAAGAGAATCCAAAAAAACTAGAAATATCACCATTAATAAAAATAAAGTTATTGTTAAATGAAACTTTAAAAGTTACAGCAATTTATGATTCTGGTTCAAATGTATCATTAATTAATGCAAAGTTATTGAAAATACAAAAAAAAGAAGAAGATACATTTAATAAACAAACAGCAAACTTGAAAACTATTAATGGTGAGAAGAAAACAAAAGGTATGGTAACATTAAAAATAAAAATATATGACATTGAAAGAGAAATGAATATTTTTGTGATAGATAATGAAAATTTTCACTATGATTTTCTCATTGGTTTGGATTGTATCAAAGAATTTAGATTAATGCAAGATGAAAATTTGAATATCATACAGTGTTATAATTCACTTAGAGAGAATAAAATCCAAAATGAAGATAACAAAAATAAATACTCTGAAACAAATATTTTAAATGTCAAAATTCCTAATGTACTAGGTGACAAAAATAAACAAGATGTTACTCTAAACTCTGGGGTATGGAAACAAGAAATTAACTGTTTAAACCAATGTGAAATAAACTTCAATGAACATATTAATTTAAGTGAATTTGAAATTTCAGTAAACCATCTCGATATATGTAAACAAACTGAAATTGATAAATTAATAGAGAAATACAAACCAGTCTTCGCTAAGGACATTTGTCCTTGGTACAGTACGAGGTTATGAAGCTCACATAGACTTGACAGTAGATCAATACTGCTACAAACGCCCATACAGATGCACAACTGATGATAGAAAAGAAATTGAGAACCAAATATCAAAACTATTGAAGAAAAACTTAATTGAGGAATCATATAGCCCTTTTGCTGCCCCAGTCACCTTAGCATACAAGAAAGAAGATGGGAAAAGATCAAGACTGTGTATCGATTTCCAAGAATTGAATAAGATTGTTGTCCCTCAATCACAACCGTTCCCGTTGATTGGAGACTTGATGGTTAAGACGGTTAACTGTGAGTATTATTCCACTTTTGATATAAACTCAGCATTTTGGTCCATCCCATTGAGGATTCAAGATAGATATAAGACAGCTTTCGTCACGCAAGAAGGCTATTTTCAGTGGACATGCCTCCCATTTGGTTTAAAGACAGCTTCAGCTATTTTTCAAAGAATATTGAGAAATATAATAAGAAAATATGATCTGTCAGATTTTGCAGTCAATTTTATAGACGATATCTTGATTTTTTCTAAAAGTTTCGAAGAACACATAACACATATATCAAAACTACTTGACGCAATATTAACAGAAGGATTTATACTGAAATTCTCAAAATGCACTTTTGCAAACGATCATGCCAAGTATTTGGGACACATAATAAAAAAAATTCAGTTACACCTCTTAAGGATTATTTAACAGCTGTCAGGAACCTCCCCATTCCAGAAACAAAGAAAAATATACGTCAGTTCCTGGGAAAAGTAAATTTTTATCATAAATTTATACCACACAATGCAATTATCCTGGAACCATTACACAATCTGTTACGGAAAGAAGTTAAATTTATATGGACCAGAGAATGCCAAAAATCATTTGATAAAATAAAAGATTTACTATGTTCGAAACCAATTCTAAAAATATTTGATCCAGAACAACCAATAAAAATATACACTGATGCCAGCATTCGAGGAGTGGGAGCTGTGTTAAAACAGGAAGATGAAAACGGAATAACTAAACCTGTAGCTTATTTCTCAAAGAAATTGACCGACACTCAAAAGAAAAAAAGGCAATATATTTAGAATGCTTGGCGATTAAAGAGGCTGTAAAATATTGGCAACACAATTTATAGTATATTCAGATCATAAACCACTAGAAAATCTTAACATCAAGTCTAGAACCGATGAGGAACTGGGCGATTTGACATATTACTTATCCCAATACAATTTTAAGATAAAATATAATCCAGGACAGTCAAATCAAGAAGCGGACTGCTTAAGTAGAAATCCAGTCTTAGAACCTAATGAGAATACTGAAGATTGTTTGAAAGTTGTAAACTTAATAAACATGCAAGATATTAAAAATGACCAAGACACAAATCTAAATATACAAGACGGAAATTGAAAATCATTTATACTGGAAAATAACATTTATTACAAAAAGAATAAAAGAAAAAATAAAATTGTACTTTCAGAAGCACTTAGCAAAACACCAATTAAGAATGTGCATTACACTTATTGCCATATTGGGAGAACCCAAATGATAAATAAAATAAATCCTTTCTATACAGCAAAGAATGTCATCACAAATATTAAGAAACTATGTGATGAATGTGATATTTGTATTAAAAACAAATCAAGAAGGAATCCAAAATTCGGTTTGATGTCCCATTTAGGTCCAGCAACACGTCCTTTCGAAATTGTATCCATTGACACAATTGGAGGCTTTGGAGGATCAAGGTCTACAAAAAAATACTTACATCTCTTGGTTGATCATTTTACACGATAGGCATACATTCTGACATCAAAAAATCAGAGCTCCAATGATTTTATCAAATTGGTAAAAATAGTGACACAAAGCAATAATATAGATATACTATTAACAGACCAATATCCTGGCATAAATTCCAAAGAATTTAAAGAATTCTTGAAGAAGGAAAATATAACAATGGTATTTACTGCTGTGGACGCGCCATTCTCGAATGGTTTGAATGAAAGGCTGAACCAAACTTTAACAAATAGGATAAGGTGTAAAATAAATGAAGAGGACAAGAAGACTGCATGGACAACTATTGCACAAAAATGTGTAGAAAGATACAACGAAACAGAACATACAGTTACTAAGTTTACCCCAAAATATCTTTTGGAAGGAGAGAAAATGGATATTTTGCCACTGGAATTGAAATCAAGATGTACATTAGAAGATCTAAAAAAAGACAGAGAACTAGCATTGGAAAATTCAATAAATTCCCACAACTATAATAAAAAAATATACGATCTAAAACGAGAAAAATATAAATTTGAAGTGGGTGATAAGGTATATGTAGAAAATGGAAACCGGCTAAATAGGAAGAAAATGGATGAATTGAGGATTGGACCATATAAAATCCTAAGGAAGATTTCAAATTCTAGTAACATCCCTTTTCTATTGTCTATGCAAATTATTATAATCTATGGAACTGTGAGTGTGACGTGAGTGACACCGACGAAAATGATAGAAGGAAAAGTGAGGTTATGTGATCTTTAGGAAGACGTGGAAAATATTAAAAAAAGAAGTAGTTATTATATTATTTAAACTAGAAGTAAAGGCTTTAAATGTTGTTTTTTGTTATTTCAGGTAAGCTACTCTGTTTAAAATATGTTAATTGTAGTAAAACTTATGTAAAAGTGTGATGTGAATAAAAGATTTTGTTATTTCAGAAAACACAATTACGTCTTTATTTCGCCTGAGCAAATACTATTATATATATATATATATATATATATATATATATATATATTCACCAGGAAGTATTTTATGAAACTGTACAACCCACGACGGCTAAGGAACACGTCATCGATACTAGAGATCAATTTCCCGTAGTTATTATATTATTTAAACTAGAAGTAAAGGCTTTAAATGTTGTTTTTTGTTATTTCAGGTAAGCTACTCTGTTTAAAATATGTTAATTGTAGTAAAACTTATGTAAAAGTGTGATGTGAATAAAAGATTTTGTTATTTCAGAAAACACAATTACGTCTTTATTTCGCCTGAGCAAATACTATTATATATATATATATATATATATATATATATATATATATATATATATATATTCACCAGGAAGTATTTTATGAAACTGTACAACCCACGACGGCTAAGGAACACGTCATCGATACTAGAGATCAATTTCCCGTAGCTGCCCCTCCTTATATATATATATATATATATATATATATATATATATATATATATATATATATATATAAGGAGGGGCAGCTACGGGAAATTGATCTCTAGTATCGATGACGTGTTCCTTAGCCGTCGTGGGTTGTACAGTTTCATAAAATACTTCCTGGTGAATGTGGATCAGTTCAGTTAATCGTTCTCGTTCTCGTAGATTTAGGGAAGATCTTTTCTTTGGCGGAGATCGATCTCTAGACTATTTAGGTCCATGGGCTCATCCGATAGTTGAGAGAATTCATGATGGTTCATGCTCCATATTTGCTCTCGGCTAGCGACACTCAGTTCGTGTGTGTCGAATGTGGGGCCATAGTGGATTTCCTCATCTACGGACGATAGTATGGGGTTTGCTTCCATTACCTCGAGGATTTTTCTGCTTCCAGGATATTCTTGAATCTGGACTTTCGACTTTGCTATCCGAGGGGATCTGTGTTCTTAGATGACTATATAGATGTGCCATCTCAGGTGCAGAGGGATCCCACGAGAATACTTCTCTTGGAGAGTCTTCGAAGTACCATGCTCACCACTTCGGGATCAGAACAATTCCTGCGTCCTCCAGAAAGTCTTATCCTAGAAGAGTGCGGTTATCCGTAGATTTCGGTAGAACGACGAATAGGGTAATTTATTTTCACATTCACCCTAGTGATAAGTATTTGGCCTTGCTGTAGGTTACAATCGGCATAGCGATAGAATGCTGAGACTTGTTGAAATTGTACTTCTAAAGCCAGCAGTCTGTGCTGAAGCTGGTGGTTTGCTACACTCATTTTAACTCATGTATCGAAAAATTTTAGTCAGACCCAGAGGCATTTTAGTCAGACCCAGAGGCATTTTAGTCAGACCCAGCGGCATACACTGCCTCTGGGTTTTCACTTGTGAAAGCTGAAATGAACGGAATGTGAGTTTTTGAGGTTCTCTGGATTTGTTGCAGGAGCAATTTCGCCGCAGGACCCCTGACCGATTCCATCAATTGCAGGCCAGCGATTGAATTGATTCTCTTTGACCTGAGCATTTGTTGTATCTTGGTAACATCTTCTTCTTCCTGCACACTTCTTTCGTGTGGCCCATATTTCGGCAAAATTTACAACTTGGTCGTTGAGGTTTTGTGGTGTGAGGGTTCAGAACTCTGGTATTCGGGATGATGCCTGCTCTTGCAGGTCTTCGTTAATCTTCCTGCCTTGCACCAGTAAATTATTGAAGGTTTGTGTCAACTCTCGGGTTATTTTGGATCGTAGATTGTGCCTTACTAACCCACATACCATGTCCAGCAGCATGGACTCATTCGTGGCGACTTCTGGAATTTCTGCGAGTAAAGCTCGCTTTTTAAAGATAAATTCATCTGGAGGCTCCTGCTCTGCTTGTGGGGGCTGAAATAACTCTAGATAAATCTTGTATGGTGGTATGTTATGGGCAAACACCTTCCTAAGTAGGTCCAGTGCATACTCCCAGGAAGTTACCTGTTATTGGTGTCCCATCCACCATGTCGCTGCTATGCCTCCCAGTAGCAAGGGTTATTTCGTCTGTGATTTCCTCCATGGGAACAGGCTCACCTGGTTCAGAAGCTCAGCTTCTTAAGATGCGTCCTTTCTCCCATTGAACCTGTTTGTACACGAGAAAAAGTTTTTGGAGCTGGCGGTATGTGGTACACTATGTTCCGAACGTAACAGTTGTTCGACTGTTCGCGTGTGAATTGCTCTGTGTTCGTCCTTCTTGATTTTTGTCTTCAATAATCAAGTTTCTTTTCATTTGAATCTACATGTAAAATTTTCTTAAGATTTTATTTTGTCGAAAGGAATTACTGTTTTCTGAAGAATGAGTGGCAGAAGTTGAATTTTTGTTTACTTTTCATTAAATTCATTTTATGTTCGTTCAAAAAGGTTTTAAACAGATGTTACTTTTTGAATATCTCAAATATTTTCGATTTACATAGCTCCGTACAGTTACTCATTATTTTTACATCATTGTTATTGTGAACTAATTTGAAAATTTCAACAGATTCTAGATAATCGAGTTTCTTCCCTTTTGATTCTACATGTAAAATTTTAAGATTATCTATTGTGGGAAAGGAATGACCGTTTTCTAGACAATGAGTGGCAAAAGTAGAATTTTGTTTATTTTTTATGAAACTCATTTTATGTTCGTTGAACCTCGTCTTGAAGGAACGTCCTGTTAGTCCTATATATTTATTACTGCACGTAGAACAAGATAACTCATAAACTCCTGATTTGTGTATGTTTGGAGTAGGGTCCCATGCGTTAAATAATACACAAGATAACTCGTTTTGCGTTTTGAAGGCAATATTGACATCTGATTTTGAAAAACTTTTGGCCACTTTTTGACTTATGGTACCAAAGTACGACAGAGAAATGAATTTTTCATTTTCTTCGGTTTTCATGATGGGATGAATTTGGCTCATAGCTATTTTAGACAGTTTCTGTCGAACTAGATTATCTATTATATTGGGGTTGAAACCTTTGTTCGCGGCTATTGATTTTATAATTTGGACTTCAGCTTCGCGGTCATTTTTTGACAAGGGTAATGCGAAGGCTTTATGGATCATCGATTGATACGCTGTTAATTTTTGTGAAAATGGGTGATTGGAATCAATAAGAATACATATATCAGTGGAGGTGGATTTTCTGAACACGTTGAATTCTATTTTTCTATTTGAGTGTGATATCGAGAGATCCAAAAATGTAATACTGTTCTTCTATTCTTTTTCTAATTTGAATTTAATTTTTGGGTGAATATTATTCAAGAAATTCAAAAATTGACTCAGTTGTCTGGATGTTCCGGAGATACACGTGAGAATAGAATAGCTAGGCCGTTTAATTGTTCGTATATTTTATTATTAAATTGAAAATAGTTTTTGAGCAGGCATTGTTCTGAAAGGGCAATGAAATCACCGTGTATCACGGGATTTACATGTGATTTTTCTAAACTAAATGAATGCTATCATTCCTCGGTATATTTGGAAACATATTATCCACATCCAGGCATACTAGTATGCCTGTGTTCTCTTGCAAGTGAATACGCACCATTACAGCACTCATATATATGTACAAGCTGTATAATTGAGTAAAAACCTTTTCACAGGTTTAATTTTTTTTATCTTGAAAATAATCTTTAAGCACCTTTTCTTAAGTGAAAATGCCAATTTACTGACGACAAGTTGTTGGACGGGAGTTTTGAAATTTTCAGGATAGGTTTGAAATCTGAATATATCAGTTATGTTGAAAAATAGAGATAATCCGCAAAATGGTTCTTAGGTTATTCTCTATTCAGATAAAATTTTCGAAATAATTTCGAAATTATAATTATAAGAATTATAAGAATTTGTTCAACTTTCAAATATTCAAAAAGGGATATTTGAAACCTGCAAATGTATCTACAAAGAATCGATAAATTTCAATAACTCTGGTAGGTAGAAGCATATGGATCATATTCCGAAATTTTGAAAAAGTTTATGAATTCAGGCGCTGCGTGATTTGAAAACAAATTTACATCTGATTTCATCAATAAATGTGAAAAGCTCGTTGTTATTTATCTTTCCACCTTCTTTGCCAATATTTAATGATGTGGATCGAAGGAGGGGAAAGTGTGAAGCTTCTTAAAAATATTTTCACGAGATATTCCGTTTCCTAGGAAGAACAATTCTTAAATTACATCAAACAACGTTTATTAAACTTTTGGATAGCAAACTACCGAATTCTGTGTTTTCAAATATCATTTGTAGCTTCTCTTTGAAGTAATAAACAGATTTAAAATTTACAGGGGAAATGGGACAAGCGTAAAAGCTTTATACTCCACGTCAGTTGTTTACATCATTTCCTTACTTTTTATTGAGTTAAAATACGTTGATGAGTTGCCGACAAATATTTCTTTCAATTTTCAACCTTCATTATAAAACTCTCAAAAATAATCAAAAGGGCATAAAACTTCGGCAGAAATATGCTCTTCAATTTTACATTTTTAATCATTGAATTATGCACTTGAAAATGTTGAATGACTAGTACCGGAAAAACGACCTTGTTTCATTCATTATGTTTAAATGTTTCCGGTAAATTAGGGAGAATATATAGCAATTTTATCATAATTTCAAATTTCTACCTCCTATATTCTAGAGTAAAAACGGAGACAATTATGTTCACAATATAATAATATTGGATATATCCAAGGGTCAACCTCTGCCTTTTCTAATAAATCGAGTCTAATTTCATTCGGGTGGTCTTAAATGTTCAAATTCAAAGGATTTTCAAGATATGTTTGTGGGTGCGGAAAAAATGCTTATATTCAAATGTCTTCCAAATTATTAGACTAAGTAGTCCGTTACTTTTAATAGTTCATTTCAAATGGAAAGGGAGAATTTCCTTTTAAATTACTTTTTATTAAATAAGTGCATAGTGGATTGCCCTCAGGTGTTACTTGTACCACCTGGTCACCCCATTGGTGTTGGACTCGAGGGGGCAGTGGTTGAGAGTCCGCATGCTGGACTAGGGAGGCATTTCATTTATCTGTTCGCAGACCCTCATGTTCGGGATATTTTCATAAAATGACTCGGGGTTTAGCGGGACTTGACGGTCCGACCGGCCTTGTCCTGGCCTCGGATCAATGTGGAATCTTTTAGGGTTTGTCGATCTCGATAAAATGGCTTAGTCGTTATTGCTTGACGCCAGGATCAATCAAAAGACTTCACATGGGTTCGGTGGGTCATGAAATACAGGTGTTGACGGTGCTCGTACCAGGATCAATAGAAGTAATCAATCTTGAGATTATATTAGTTCATAGGAATGCGTTCGGGTGCTTGGATAAGAATTCCTTCCGGATGGTGATTTGCGTCACGAGCCAACTATGTTACTGACCTGCAGAGCCAGTGGACATTAGATAGTGCTCCGCTGCTACCAGTCAGACGGTTTTGGCTTTCGAGCCGGGGCCCAAACTGGAAGCTGGTGGGTTCATCTCTTCGGAGGGGTTCTCGCTTCGAGCGATGATATGGCGTACTCCTTTCACACTTTCTACCTCTAGGGGTGGACTATGAAGACTGCTGAGTAGTCACTTGGTGAAGAGCCATGCTCGCATGCTAATATGAATACCTGGTAGAATTCAGGTGGACCTTGCCGCGCCCCCATGACATTAGAGCTTGTCGCGCTGGTGGCGCATGTCTTGACTAGGACCCTAGTTTCATTCCGGTGAAATGGAGGGTTAAGTCTTGATGCCTCACGTAATGCCATTCGCGCCAATCACTGGACTCGTGTGGTGGAAGATAGACCAAATGGGGCCCTGCTTTCACCTTAAGGTAGAATGGATGGCTGAGCCGCGTTGATCAACTCAGTAGCAAGAAGTCCGTCGCAGCACAGGGCCTATCCCTTAAAACTAACGTATTCTACCCTATTGCAGTAAATATTCGGATATTTCTGTTCGATGGCCGATTGCGTTATGTAGCATACTGCGTTACCTCGGGAAGGTGGAGACCCTCGTGAAGTATTCGTACAAACTGGCCAAACAATTGGTGTTGTATCGAGGGGGCACTGGTTGGCAGTACGCATGCTGGACTAGGAGGGTATTCCCTTTATCTGTTCGCAGACACTCATGTTCGGGATATCTCGAGAAATGCTTCAGGGTTTAGCGGGACTTGACAATTCAACCGGCCTCCTCCCGAACCCGGATCGATTGCGAGACGTTCCTGGAGTTTGTGGATCTCGACGATACGGCTACTCCGTTGGTGCTCGAAGCAAGGATCAACTGAAAGACTACACAAGGGTTCGTGGGTCTTGACTTATAGGCTGGATTGACGATGCTGCTACCAAGATCAATTGAGACATTAATATCGAGTCTATCTTGGTTCATGGGACTGCATTCGGTTAGATGGATAAGAAGCCCCTTCGGGGTATTCGGGTACTGACCATACAGAGCCAGTAAAGGTTGGATAGTGCTTCGCTGCTACCAGTCATACGGTTGTAGGTTCTCGAACTGAAGCCCAAACTAGAAGCTGGTGGGTTCAGCTCTTCGGAGTGGTTGTAGCCATGCGCGATGATAAGGCGTAACCCTGTGGAGAGTGCTAACTAGTCACTTGGTGAAAGAGGGAGCTCTCTGGTCACCCAATTAGTATTGGACTCTACGGGGTAGTGGTTGAAAGACTGCATGCTAGAGTAAAAGGGTATTTCATTTATCTGATCGTACATAATTCATAATAGACCGTTGGTGCTCGAAACAGGATCGATTGTAAAACTTCAGAAGGATTCGTGGGCCTCGACGGTACGGTCGGTTGACAGGCACTTATCAAGGTCCATTGAAGAATCAAGTCTCGAGATTTTTTTTGTTTCTTGAATCTACGATTGGGTTGATGGAAGGAAGAAGCCCCTTCGGAGCATGAGTTGCGTTCCAAACTTCTTCTCATTCATGATGAAAAACCAAATAGAAATGGCTAAAACTATTTTTGCAATCTTATTGATTTGTCGAAACTGATCTTGTTTTTTGTACTTATGACGCAGTTACTGAAGAAACACATCGTACCAGTCACACACATTCTTTCTTCTATTAATAAAACTGCCAGAATATTCCATTACTTTAGTTAAACATATTTACATGAGCAAATTATTGGACAGAATCTTTGAGTTCAATTAACATTCACCGAATTAGTTCAATGAAAACGACTTTTGCTAAATGCAAAAAATCTTGCCAAGAACTCTAGTGAAATGTTAAAATTGTTCTGAACCTGATGACAAAACACCTATTATATACTATTCATTTTTCAAGCAGAGGAAGTATTCGAAATATTTGCTTAAAGGTAAGGTGAGTGAGTTACCATGATGAAATAGACTGGTTGGTTCAGTTGAATCAATATTCAGTATTATCTAATAACTAAAAATTATTCAAAACATTGGGCCTAATTATTCAAGATAAAATTACTATTTTAATTTCTAGAAATGTTCTCCAGTATACTTACTGTTTTCCGTGCCTAGATCTGCTCAATACGTTTTAAACGAAACGAATGTCGTCAACGTGCTCAACGTGTAGACAGGTGGATTTACGTTCTCTCTTGTGTTTTCCGATTCTTTTCGTTCGAAGGTGACTTTTATTTTTCGAGGTTGTGTCTGTTGGGCGCGGCTCTGCGACTTGTTCCTGTTGCTCTGTGCATTTGTCGAAATGGCCGATAGATCATGTAAAATTTGTAATAAATCGGTAAATCAGAGGAAACCCGGGCTGCGATGCAGTGGTTTTTGCGGCCGATATTATCACGGACAATGTGTTGATATCGTGGGTACAAGACTGGAATCCCTCAGCGTTGACGGAATTTCGTGGATGTGTAAGGATTGTAGAGGTCGATCGCGTTTATCGGTCGATAAGACGGTGCGGCAGGACAGTGAATCCCGAGCTGAGTCATCATCGGGCATGCTAGAGGAAATCCATGCGGAACTGAAGCGGATACGCGAGCAGCAGGCGGTACTTCTTCGGTCAGTACAGTTTTGCAGCGATAGGATTTCGGATTTCGAGATTGAGATGAATAAACTCAAGGATTACATGAAGAAAACAGATCACTTATACTCTGAAACGGATAATTTGAGGGCTGGATTGAATAACTTACAGAACAAATTCAACGATTTGGAGCAAGTATCACGCTCCAACAATGTCGAAATTCAGGGTGTCCCTGAGAAGAATGGTGAAAACCTCTTCGAAGTGGTGGAGAAAATCGGCGAATACGTTGGCCATAGCATCGTTCCTCCGAGTATTGACTATACCCACAGAGTGCAGTTGAACCAGACAGGCAAAAAGTCGATTAAAAATATTGTTGTAAGATTCACATCCCGGTGTGAAAGAGACAGATTTCTAGTGGCAGTAAAGAATAAGCGTAAAGTCGATAAATCTCCCAAGTTGTCGTTGGAGGGTGTCTCAGAAGAATTTTATATAAATGAACATCTAACATTAACTAATAAGATTCTTTACAAGGATGTGAGAGTTGCCGCCAAGGCCAGGGGCTATAAATACGTATGGATAAGGAACGGCTCAATTTTCTGCAGGAAGACAGACTCATCCAGGATTCTTGTCATAAAAGACTCGGATGCCGTTGGTAGGATGTGAATCTGTTTCCTGAATTATCGTAATTTTAATAAGTGCTTCATTTTTTGAATGGATAAGTTGCTTATTTTTGGACAAAATGTTAACGGTTTACGAACAAAGACCACAGAAATCAAACTCAATAGTCAAAATATTGATGCTGACTTGTACCTTATTACCGAGACAAATCTTCTTGGTGAAATTGGGAGTTCTGAGTTGCTCGACCCCTCGGTATATAATGTGTTCCGTAGGGACAGAGAGAACACTTTATGCTCAAACAATAAAAAATCCGGAGGTGGTGTCTTAATCGCTGTGCGGAAATCTATAAGTACAAAAATTCAAAAACAATTTCAGAGTGATGCTGAGGATTTATGGGTCACTCTCAATGGCGATAACTATAGACACAGAATACATGTGTGTTGTGTTTATTTGCCCCCAAGAAATAATTGTGCGGTAGAGTGTTTCTCTAAGAAACTTCAAGAAAATATGGAAGTGCTGTCGGGCGATCGCATCATAATGTATGGTGATTTCAACTTTCCTCATATTGAGTGGACACATAGTGAATGTGGTAACTTCTTTGTTCCTTTGAATCTCGACAATGTTAATGGCTCTTTGATCGATCAGTTATCGTTTGCAGAATTTTCCCAATACAACAATGTTAAAAATTGTGATAACAGAATACTAGATCTGGTTCTCAGTACAGGGATTCGAGTCACGAATTTGACAGAATCCGATCTTTATTTGGTGAGCCCTGATGCATATCATCCTCCTATTGAATTTTATGTGGAATATTCGCAAATTAATATACTGCGTAACTCCAATTCAGGTTTTTGTAATTTCAAAAAGGGTGATTATACTGGATTGAGTGAGTACATATTCAATGTCGATTGGCCTAGGATCCTAAGTGATCCTTGCGTGAATCAAAACGTTGATACTTTTTATAGCGTTTTGGAGAATGGCGTCAGGTTGTTTATTCCTAAAGTAATCATTAAAAATAATCGTTTCCCTCGTTACCTTTCCAAACAAACGATAATGTTGATCAAACAGAAAAATAAAATGCACAAAAACTACAAAAGATTTGGATTCAACTGTTATTACGAAAGGTTTAAGATTTTAAGAAGGCAATGTAAAACTTTTATTAAAACAGATTTCAATAATTATGTTAAAGATGTTCAGGGTGACGTAAAGTCTTGTCCAAAAAACTTCTGGAAATACGTAAAAAATTATAAGAATGAAACTAGCATACCAGGTGAAATGTACTATAAAGATGAATTTGCTGCGAACGGTGAAGGTATAGGTGATTTATTTGCAAAATTTTTCCGTAGTGTCTTCCAACCTTACCAGCAACTTCATCATTTCAATGAAGATAATTGTGACAATTTTAATACATTAAATTCGATTACTGTTACCCCTGAGACTGTTCAGGATATGATAAAATCACTCGATGCTGGTGGGGGAGCGGGAGCTGATGGATATCCATCTTATTTTGTTAAGAACTGTAGCTCTAGTGTGAATTATCCATTATCTATTATATACAATAATTCCATTCTTTCTGGTACTTTTCCTGACTTATGGAAGACTTCCCTTTTGGTTCCAATTTATAAGAACTCTGGAGACAGGAATTCAGTTGAAAATTACCGCGGCGTTTGTAAATTATTAGTTTTTGCCAAGTTGCTTGAAAAAATCGTTCTTAATATATTGCTACATCATTTGAAGTCAACAATTATGGAAGATCAACACGGGTTTTTTCCCAAACGATCAGTTGAGACAAATTTAGTCATATACACGGAGATTACAGCAGGAGCTTTGGACAATCGGTTTCAGGTAGACTCGGTATACACAGATTTTAGTAAAGCATTCGACAAAGTGGATTACAATATCTTAGTCTCCAAACTTTCTGCTGCTGGCATCCGGGGAGATCTGCTGAGATGGTTTGTCTCATATCTCTACAGTAGGACTCAACTTGTTAGTGTAAACGGTTACAGATCCTCCCCATTTGTCGTAACATCGGGAGTGCCGCAGGGATCTCACCTCGGACCTATACTATTTCTAATATTTGTGAATGACTTGAAGGATATTTTTAAGTATTGTCGTATACTCATGTATGCGG
Organism: Megalocaria dilatata; assembly: GCA_034642435.1. Classification (NCBI taxonomy): domain Eukaryota; kingdom Metazoa; phylum Arthropoda; class Insecta; order Coleoptera; family Coccinellidae; genus Megalocaria; species Megalocaria dilatata. The sequence goes on along the minus strand of CM067859.1, from coordinate 58,945,844 downwards.
ATGACTTGAAAATTTTTAGGGTAATCGCTAATGTAAGGGACTGCGTAAAGATGCAAGAAGACCTTGACGCATTTTCGGAATACTGCCGACTGAACAAACTGAAATTAAATATTGATAAATGTATGTGCATCTCGTTTACAAGGAATAATAACAGCATTGAATTCCAGTACAGTCTAGATAATATCAACATAAATCGAGTAACTCGGGTTAGAGATTTGGGTGTGATCTTTGACACAAAACTTTCGTTCATACCACATCTAGATCATTTGATTGCATCGTGTGGTAGATCACTGGGTTTTTTAACAAGAATGTGCAAGAATTTCGATGATGAAGCGGCTATAAAGTCAGTATATTTTGCATTCATACATAGCAAACTTAATTTTGCGAGTGTTGTTTGGAGTCCAATGTACAATATTCACAAAGTGAGACTAGAAAGACTCCAAAATAAATTCGTTCGATTCCTACATTTCAGAGTCACCGGCATATATACAATACTCGGCATCAACCAAGTTCGTTCTCATTATCACATTGAGCTGCTTGAACATCGGAGAATTAAAAATGATCTCATTTTTGCATTCAGGGTGATGAGGGATTACTTCGACTCACCCGTGTTGGTTGCAATGATTCCGTTCCATGTTCCTTCAAGAACTACTCGCAGTAGAGCATTGCTTTCGGAAAATGCATTCAATACAAATGTCAGCAGGAATTCGCCAGTCTCCAGAGTATGTACATCATTCAATAAATATTGTGGGGGGGTAGATATTTTCATCTCTAGCTTATTTTCTTTTAAGAGAACCATTAGAAACATTTTTCAGTTCAGGTGAAGTTTACAAGGGTGATGTATGTGGGTTTCACGTGATGACACTTTATGTATTTCTTTTTATCTTTGTTATTTTATGAGCACCATTTAAATTTAAATTTGTGTAATTAGATTATAAGTGGATCTTTGCTGGGAATTTCTCCCGTTTGTATCCCTATTTCGGAATAAATAAATAAATAAATAAAAAATTTTTTTTCACAATGAGAAAAACACAAATTTGTTTTATCCAATATTACCAAAGGTACATGACGAAAATCTATTCTAAATATAAGCAAACCGATTAGGAGATTTTTATCATAAGTTTAACTGGTTACACAAGCTCCGACATAAAATTTCTTGTCGAATAGGAAAAATTTTTGCGCGCTAGTACCAGGAACAAGCATGCTATCGTTTCGCCCAAATCTTCGTAATTTTAACATTTTCGGCCAAAAATGGTCTTGAACGACTAGGCCTGATTCATTAATAGAGAATCCAAAGTAATTCTATCCGACCAATTCGTAAACTTTCGAACGGAAAATGTTGGAGCCTGGAAAGTTTTGAGGAAAGTTTGGAGTGTAGATGTCCGGTTTAACTTGGTAATGAACAAAATCGATTCAATAGTTTCACGTTTGCAAATTTTTCATATTTTTTCCAGTATTTTCGATTCAATCGATCTAAAATGCAGCATTTAGTAGTTGAATAATAACGCACATCGTCGTACAAAATTTCATGGGGATCTTTTAATTATAAGACCAAAAAAAGTATGTCGTGAGTGATATTTAGTAACGCGCAAAAGCACCTGACTGAACTTCAGTTCTGTTCAGCTTTTTCTCTGAGGTATTCCGCATCAAAATTTGGCCTAAAATGATCTCTATCTCAAACTGAACTCGATTTAAGTGAAAGTAAATAACGGTCTTCTATCAAATAACATTTTTGATAGTGCATTTATCCTGAGTTATAATATGGTATAACACTCATTACCTTGATTAATAACTGACGACAATGTTTTTTTAAAGAAACTCGATTTTAAGCTAATTCTTTTTAATAAGTTCAAATATGGCAGAACTAGCCTAAAAAGCATCCTAAAATCTGTAACTTTAAGGTAACTTCAGGTTTAGGTGGGACAGAAGTTTTTTATTTTTCAACAAATAAGAAAGTTGAAAGATTTGAGCTGTTCGAACAAGTAAGTGATGTGAAGAATCGAAATCGTGCTTAAGAATAACTGAGAATATTGCTTCTGTAACCCGTACTGTTAACGAAAACCCAGGTTTGTCGATTCCTCATGGATCTTTTTTTATAAGCGAAATTGAAAGATATTGATGCGGATGTCGTTTATTTTCAACAAGAGGGTACTACGTGCCACACAAGTTACGAAAAAATCGCAATTTCGCAAGAAAAGCTTCTCGAAGAGGTGATCAAAATTGGCCACCGAGATCTTATGATTTAACACCTTTAGACTTTTTCCTTTCGAGCCACGAGAAAGATAAGGTCTATGCCAATGCTCCAAAATCGATTCAAGATCTTAAAGATGGAAATTGTGAAGTTGTCGAGGACATACAGCCGCAAATGTGCGAATTGGTCAGGAAAAATTTCATGAAAAGGATACGGTGCTGCAACTGTAGCCGTAGTGCCCATTTGGCTTATATCGTTTCTCATTGTTAACTCTTCTTCACAATGAAAACAACATCCATAGATTTCTCTTAAAACATACTCTTTTTTTCAATGTAGTATTGAAATCTCTTATTACGGAACCCTTTATATCTAATTTCTTCAAAATAAACAATTTTACTTCCTTATTTCTCGGAAAACGTCTTTGTCACTATTCAGTATCCAATATTTGAGTTTACATCTCAATATTTCTTCAGTCAACTTTCCAGAAAAAAATTATCTTGAGCGATGAGGTCCATTTCTGGATGAATGTGTACGGTCAACAAATAAAATTGTTGGATTTAGGATTGAACCAATTCACATGATATCCAAAAATGTCGAATGTATCCCGCTGTTTGGGGTGTATTTTGTGCTGGCGACATCATCAGTCCATAATTTTTTGGAAACGACGATGACCAAGACATCACAATCAACAGCGAGCGCTATAGGTCGAATATCAATTTCTCTAGGCTGATATGAACACCAACGACATGAGATGGTGCTACGTGCCACACAGTTCATTCCACATTGGATATTCTACACCAGCGAGTTGACACAGGGCGATTTGAGTCATCTCACGTGGAGGTGATGTGAACTAGATCCCGTTCGACTTTTTCTTGTGTGGTTATCTTATGTCGCAGGTCTATGCAAATAAGTCACAAACCACAGCCGACCTAGAAACCAACATAACCCATGATATAGATCAAATTCAGCCTGATTCATGAGCCAGAGCCATGAAAAATTGGATATTTTGGATGCACGACATCCAGTAAGCCTCGGTGGACATTTGCAAGATGTTATATTCCTTACATAATGGTATCGATAGGTCTTTCGAACGTATGAAAAATTTCGAACAATATTTTGTTTTATTTAAATTTCCAAATGAAAGGTGCTTAATGAAAGATCTTTCATAAAACTTTTTTCCAAATTCTCTGACAAGCCCAAACACGTAGCTTCAAGGCTGTGTTCAGAATCTTCATAAAAACGAACAGACGATACAATAGTTAAATTCAACCCAGAAGTAAAATTCCATTAAATAAAATAAATGAATTTATTGAATATATAGTCGATAAAGGTGCTCTTTGTCATTGTCACTTAAAAATCCTTCTGTTACTTTGTTTGATATACATTGAGTGAATTTGATTATCTGAAATTAATGGTGTCACACTACAAATTTTCGTAGGGGTTAGTCTTTTTTTTCTTTTATATAATAAATTTTGAGTATAGTCGAAATGCGATGTACTTCTGCTCCAAACATGTTCATGACCCACATACTATATATCTGAATTATATTTTCGTCTATTTGAACTTTAGAGTTCTCTCTGATTCAGAATTTTGTACAGTGGTCGAATTTCCTATTGAACAGAAACGGTGTATTTTCTACATGTTTATTGTTATTATTAATGTTAACAACAATTTTTCGTGAAAGTTCCGAAATAAATTTAATTTTATGCCAAATTTTATCTTGTAACTAGTAAAGAGGGTTTCACAGTAAGAGGTTTCATTTTGAATAGCGCACTTTCTAGGCAGTTGTCACTTTTGACATTTGACAAGTAAAAGCTACGGCATTAAAATAGAAGGATATACGCATCAAAAACGCATTTAAATTGTTGAAATTCACTACAAAGATAGTGAAAATTTTGCAGTCACAGTTCGCAAAACTAAAGCAATTTTGGGTCGTCATGAAGCACCCTCTCGGCCGCCAATAATAAAGCTGGAGGAAAAATTTGAGCTGTTGGGAGAAGTTAGTGATGTGAAGAATAGGAAACGTGTGCGTTGCTAGAGAACAACTGATAATATTGGTGCTGCCAACCCCGTTGTGTTGACGAAAACCCAGGTTTGTCGATTCCTCGTTGATCTTTGGATTTAGGCATTCCACAAACGACATTACACTGTATTTTGCATAATAACTTAGGTTTTGAGGCTTTTGAAGTTCAGTTAACACAAGAACTCAAGACAATCCATCACCAGCAACGTCGCATCTTCGCTGATTGGGTCCTTGAAATGAATCAAAATGATACGGATTTTCATCGGAAAAATTATTTTCAGTGATAAGGCCCATTTTCACCTCGGATGCTAGAATTGTCACATTCGGGGTTCGGAAATACCAAGAATGATTGTTGATAAGCCCCTCCATACTCAACGTGTCACTTGTTTGAGCGGTTTTTGGGATGGCGATGTGGTTGGACATAACTTATTCGAAAATGGGGCTATTGCAATTGGTACGGTGAATGGATTGCGCCACCGAGGTATGATTAATGACTTTTATAGCCAAAATTGGAAGATATTGATGAGAATGACGTTTATTTTCAACAAGACACAAGCATCGAAACAATCTCAATTTTGCAAGAAGAGTTTTCTGGCCGTGTTATTTCCCGAAGAGGTGATCTGAAATGGCCACCGAGATTATGTCATTCAAAACCTTTAGATTTTTTTTCTCTAGGGCCACTCATGTCTATACCAATGCTCCACAATCGATCGAAGACCATGAAGATGCCATTTGTGATTATCGAGGACATACGGCCGCAAATGTACGATTAAGTAATGGTGCTGCAATCGTAGCCGAGGCGGCCATTTGGCTGATGTCCTTTTCAATTGTAAATGGCATACCTTCCTCTTCTCAATGAGATAAACATTCCTTGATTTCCCTCAAAATATACTCGTTTTTATTCAATATCGAAATGAAACCTCTTAGTAGAAAACTCTTTATATCCAATTAATTCATCTTATTTGGATGGAGTAGTCCATCACTTTGTGATAGTTTATTTTAATTGGAATGAATAATAAATTACTTCGTTTTCTATCACTTTATTTATTGATTATACAGTGACTCGAGTTTCGTAGTGATAATACATTTTCAAATTGAATAAACAAATTATGTCTCAACTTTTACATATATATATATATATATATATATATATATATATATATATATATGTATTTCTTGATGGTATCGTCAAAGCTTCAAGAAGTGGGGTTTGCAACAGGTGTCTGCTCAATTAGTTAGTTTTATTGTCGTTACACGCTTTTTGTATTTGTTGATTTCTATGGATTCCAGAATGTTTACTTTTTTTCCTTTCGCTTCCACGTGCAATAATTCGAGATTATCCCATTCTGGGAAGATATGGTCGGTTTCGAAAAAATGTTTCGCAAAATTGGAGTAATCTTTCCGGTCCCTAAAGGCAGACTGATATTCTTTGAACCTTTTGTGGAGAGATTATCCGGTTTGCCCTATTTATACGCTATTGCACTCCAGAATTATTCAGCCGGTTGTTTTGTCTTTTGTCTTAAAAAAGAGGTTGGATCTTTAACTAAAAATAATGATGAAATTTCCTTTGATATATTTAGAAAACCCACATCGACGGGCACAACCATACCCAAGTTTTCACACCATCCAAACACTCATAAACTCGCTGCATGCAGATCAATGATATCGGGTGATTTGTTTAGAGTGATAGAACTTTAAATTGAAATAAAACACGTTTTAATTGAGATTGAAGCCAATTTTTTTTATTTGAAAGATAATTTTATGACATTTATGTTATAGAAATATTTTCTGGCATATGTCCACCACGACTAACTCTGAGGAATCGCATTCGACCATACCAATTTTGGACCACTTTTTCGAGTAATTCAGGCCTTTTTTCATCAATAATACGAGTTATGTTGGCTTCCAAAACGTCTACTGTTTCTGGTTCATCAGCATAAACCAATGACTTGACATAACCTCAAAGAAAATAATCCAATGGAGACATGTCGCATGATCTTGGAGGCCAATTAACTGGACCATTTTTCGAAATAATGTCATCACCAAATCTTTCTTTCAATAAATCAATTTTTACGGCAGCAGCAAAAGGTGTAGCACTATCTTGTTGGAACCAAAACACTTCTGGGTCGATACCATTCAAATTTTGAAACAAATAATAATTGATCATTGATCTGTAACGAGCGCCATTCTCTGTACCATTAGATCCAGCATCGTATTGAAAGAAATATGGACCGATGATGTCTCCAGGGTGTGAAGCACACCATAGATACTCAGAATAGTACATATCAGCGTGCGAACAAGGCTCCTGGCCGATTTTAAAAAGTACGGATATCATCACAGTAGTTCCGGGTTTCCGCTCAGACTTGTTCAGCCCCAGCGAATCCCCAGAAGGCTGTAAGGAAAGATATGGCAGTAGACAGTGAAAAGAGAAAAGAAAAGCAATGAAAGGCGTCTGCTCTGGCTTGTAGGCCCCAGCAGACACCTAGGTATGGCTGAAAGATATAAATTAAATACTACAATATAAATATTATATTATTTGCATGACATCTTCTTGAACCACTCTGGAAGAGGTTATCTGAAAAAAAGTTGAGATTATTCAGGAAAAGAAACGAAAAGAAAAGCAATGAGAGGCATCTGCTCTGGCTTGTAAGCCCCAGCGGACACCTGGGTATGGTTGAAAAATATAAATTAAATACTACAATATAAATATTATACTATTTGCATTGACATCTTCTTGTGCCACTCCGGAAGAGGTTATCTGAAACAGTTATAGAAAAAAGTGTTAGTAAATGGGACGTATGGTGTTTAGGTAATATAAGATTTGCACAGTTGCTTTAGCAGTAAGAGAAATTCGATATTGTTTATCTAATCTCGATCCTGATAAAAACTTTCCAGCATCGCTTTAGCGACACCAGAGATTTGACGATAGCCACTTGAGCTATCAACAAGGAGATGAGGATTGTGATGACAGGATTGGATGCCCAGCGGGCGGAATGTAGCGTATCCACCACATTCGAACAAGACGTGGGATGATGTCTCGTCCGCCGTTTCGCAGCGGATGAGGGAGAAAGGTTTAATTTTTTAAGGGTGGCCTTGAAGGGGCCGTGTCTTGCTATAAAACAGGTTAGGGAGTAGGAAGGATTGAAGTAGAGGTTTTCCCTGGAGAATCAGACGTTGGTTAGCCAGAGATGGGTGTTTCTGCCAGTGGGGCAGAGGTCCAAGTTCTCCTGCCATGTGTTTTGGAGCAAAGTACATATCTCATCTGAGGATTTAGCGTACATACTTTTGAATGTTGTGTCAGAGATGTAATAGAGTGGTGGAACACATCCACTGCACAGATGCAATTACATAGAAATGTGTAAGAAAGCATGTAGGTTAAGTTTATGTTAGATCTCTCCCATTCCCTTTTTTAGAGTAGTAGAAGTATTATCACGTGTTAACGGGAGTAACTGTACACATTCAAAGTATACGTAAAAATAAATACAACGAATATTTCATTCTTGAAGATATTACAAATTGGCGACGAGGATATCGGTTTTAAGAAAAAAATGGCTAACAAAGAAAGTTCCACAGCTCAAAAGAATCAAGGTGATTCTGCAGTAAGTTACCAAACTGTTCTAAGAGGTACAATTGGTGTATTAAATAAGTACAATATGGGCTCAGACTGGAATACATATCAAGAGAGAATGGAGCATTATTTTAAAGAAAACTGCACAGAAGAAAACAAGAAGGTACCAGTGTTATTAACAATGGTTGGAGGAAAAGCATATGAGATATTAAGAGGTTTATTCGATCCTCTGTTACCTAAGAACAAAAGTTATGAAGAACTCTGCAAGATACTGAAAGAACAATTTTCTCACAAGATTTCAGTTTTTGAGGAAAGAATAGACTTTTACCATTTGCAACAAATAAAAAATGAAGGAATTAGGAATTTTTTCGTTCTATTGAAGAATAAGGCGATCCAGTGTAAATTTGTAAATATTTTAAATGAAGTGCCGAAAGACCGATTCGTATCAGGACTGAGGAGGAGTGCAATTTTAGATAGATTTTGTGAAGAAGATCATACAAGTAGTTTAGAAGAGATAATACAAGTAACTTATAGAAAAGGGGCAGCATTAACAAATTCATACACTCAAACAGTGAATAAGGTGAGCTTTTCTCAAAATTTCAAGAAAAAAACGGATGAATGAAGAGTCCAGCAAAGCAAGAAAGACGAAACAGACGGAAACAGGCAAACAAATCAAGGAGAGAGGAGAGCTAAATGCCGAAGTTGTGGAGGAGTAAACCATGACTTCAGTAAATGTGAGTTTAAACAATATAAATGCAAAATTTGTAAGAAGATGGGACATCTGGGTAAGGTCTGTTATTCTAATAGCGATAGTTTTGTTGAAATAGAACCCAAGGAAACAAATTATGAATATGAAGCATGTTCAACTGATTTCGTTGATATGTTTTACATAACAGATAAAAAAAGAGTTAAACCGTTTGAAGTTGAATTACTCATAAATAAAAGACCTTTGTTGATGGAAGTTGATTCAGGAGCAGGAATTTCAGTTATTCTCAGGAATATATTTGATAAATTTTTTAAAGAATGTAAATTAGATTCCACGAAAATAAAGTTAAAAACATATGATGCAAATATAATTATTCCAGATGGTGAAATTCATGCGAATATAAAGTATAAAAATATCAGTAGAACAAAGTGCAAACTAATTATAGTTAAAAATGGACTGACCCCATTATAAGGTAGGGATTTAATACAATTATTTGATATACATTCTGTCAAGAAAGTACCGGGAATTATCAGGTAATTTTCAAGTTCAGTTTGATCTGAAGATATTCCCAGCGACGATGATAATTCCACCGGTTCAACTATCAGATTTTCAGCTTATTCTTTTGTCTTATCTATGAAATCATGAGCTCTGATTTATGACGATCGCAGGGAAATAATCCAGTTTTTTCAGAGCCCCTAGCTACTATTTCGCTGTTGCTGTTCAGCACTTTTGTAAGCATCTTCAAAGAAATTTCCTACACGACTGACAGTATATCTTTTTATTTTCCTCGCAGTTATTCAATAAACAATATTTTGAAAGTGGATATTATAAAAGGTTATAGTATTTCAGTTCGCTCGTACCTATATGTTATAATTAGTCCAAATGTGGTAATTTTCGAATTTTCAGCTAACGAAGGCACCAAATATATGTAATTGTAATTGTAATTGAAGTAGAAATTATGATAAATTTCACTTATTTCCGTACGGTTATGAGCTTAATTATAATCGGCTAAAATAATGAAGATACTAGATTTTTGCAGAGGAGATTCTATATCTAAAGAGAAAGATTAATTAAAGGATATTAATTCGTCAGTTGATCCAAAAAGTATCTTTCAATTTTGTTTCCCCACTATCATTACATATTAAGCCACAATAAATTTCAGATATTCATGCAAATTGGAAGCACAGCTCATTCAACTGAAAGCATGGAAAAGTAAATTTTAGAAAAAAAGAGTCAGTTATTTAAAAATCAGCTTGCCAGCTAGTTATCCATGAGACGAAAAAAAAATTTCATGTATTTTATTGAAGGGACCAATTTATAAATTTGATAAAATATTATATATTTCTTGGATAAATACATACATTTTGTCAAGAAAGTACCGGGAATTATCGATTTAAATCAATGCAATGAGGCAGGTAAATTTTTTTTTCCTAGGTTGGTACCACTGTCCTTAATTACTATGCCAAGCGGGATCTGTCAACTAGTGTGTTTGCAACAGCTGATTAAGTCAGTCGATGTCAGAGTGCGTGCCGATTTTTACTATGGGTGATTACGTTGAGCAAAGAATTTGTTTAAAGTTTTGTGTTGCAAATGAATTTTCGTGTGCCGATGCATTGAAAATGTTGCAAAAGGCCTTTGGTGATAATGCTCTATCGAAAACTCGTGCATATCAGTGGTACAGAGCCGAAAAAACCACGCCAAAGCCGCTCGAAAATGAAGGTGATGCTCATTGTTTTCTTCGATATCCGTGGCGTGGTGCACTACGAATTCGTTCCAGAGGGTCAGACGGTAAACAAGGAGTATTACCTAGGCGTTATGAAACGTTTGCGTGAGCGTATCCGTAAGAAGCGGCCAAATTTGTGGGCGAACAACTCATGGATTTTGCATGACGATAACGCGCCTTCTCACCGAGCTACGATTGTGACAGACTTTCTCGCCAAAAACTCAACAAACATGCTTCAGCAACCACCGTATTCACCGGATTTGGCTCCCTGCGACTTTTTCCTCTTCCCAAAACTAAAATTGCCCCTTCGTGGCACCCGTTTTGAGTCGATTGAAGCCATGAAACAAAATTCGGCGCGAGAGCTAAAGTCCATCCCGGAAAGCGCCTATAAAAAATGTTTCGATAATTGGAAGTGCCGTTGGCATAGATGTATTGGAGCAAATGGAGCCTATTTTGAAGGCGACCCAATAAATTTTGACGATTAAATGTAAAAATGTTGTTTTAATTGAAAATTCCCGGTACTTTCTTGACAGAGTAGTAAGCTTGAAGGATGCGATGGTCTCTACTGTTAACAAACATGATTCTGTAAATAGTGAAAAAGAATTTAAGATAATTCTAAACAAGTATGATAAACTTTTTTCAAATAAGGTAGCGTCATATAAGTTAGAAAAAGAAAAAATTTCAGTTAAAACTGAAGTAAAACCAATATTTTGTAAACCACGGCCAGTACCATTTAAATTCAGGGAGTTAATGGATAACGAGTAGGACATATTATTGAAACAAGGCGTAATCACCCCTGTTCAGAATTCAGAATGGGAAACACCATTAGTTCCAGTAGTAAAGCCGAATGGTAAAATAAGGTTGTGTGTGGATCACAAAATAACCGTTAATAAATATATTGAGGATTGTAAACATCTTTTGCCAAGAATTGAAGAGCTTTTTGTGGCATTATAAGGGGGGGTGAAGAATTTACTAAATAAGATTTGTTGTGTGATTATAATCGTTAGAATTAGAAGAAGATACTAAAATGCTTCTGACGTGTTGTACACATAGAGATATATTTAAAGTCAACAGATTACCATATGGTACCAAACCAGTGGTAGCAATCTTTCAGAAGATCATCAAAAAAGCTCTACAGGGTTTGGAGTGTGTAGTGGTATTTTTAGATGATATCCTAGTAACCGGAAAAGATAGACAAGACCATATGACAAATTTAGACAAAGTGATTGAAAAGTTATTGAAAGCCGGATTCCCATTAAATTTAGATAAATGTAAATTTTTTGAAGCTAAAATAGCTCACTTAGGACATATCATTGACAAAAATGGATTACAAAAAGACCCCGAAAAGACTCGTGCTATAGAAGAATGCCCACGACCTGGAAATAAAAGTCAAATTTAAGCATATGTCGGTATGGTAAATTATTATGCAAGATTTATACAAAATATTTCGATTTTCTTAGAAACCCCTGTATGCTGTTTTGATAGACAATATTGAATTTAAGTGGTCAACCAAGTGCGAGAAGGCGTTCGTGGAAAAAAAGAAAATAATTTCATCAGATCGAACATACACATACACAACATTACAATCCAAGATTACCACTTAAAGTTGTATGTGATGCATCAAAAGTTGGTATTGGGGCGGTGCTTTTGCAAATGTATAATGATGGATCTGAAAGACCAATTAGTTTTATTTCCAGAACTTTAAATAAAAGAGAGTTAGGATGTATTTGTTTATACATAAAGAAGCCCTAGCTATTTATTGGGGTGTAAGAAAATTTTATCAGTATTTAATGGGAAACAAATTTTTATTATTTTCGGATCATTTGCCATTAAAAACTTTATTTGGGAAACATAAGGTTATACCTCAGATGGCGGCATGTCGATTACAAAGATGGGCTATTTTCTTAAATGGGTTCGATTACGAATTTAAATATATTAAAGGCTCTAAAAATGGAGGAGCAGATGGGTTATCTAGGAAGCCAGTCGAGGCGACTGAATCAGAAAGCACTCAGGATTTTGAATATTGCAATATTTTAGTAGACCAAATACCAGTTAGCGCTCCTAAAATTATGAAGGAAACGACAACTGACTCTATTTTGAGTAAAGTTTACTTTTTTGTTAGGGAGGTAGTAGAAGATCAAAATAAAATTTTCAAAAAAAAAAGCTTCCGAAATAAGTATTGAACATAACATATTCATGTGGGGTTATCGCGTTATTATTCCCACAAAACTGAAAACACAATTACGAGATTCACGGAGCGCACAATGGAATGTCTAGAATGAAGGCTTTGGTTAGACAATATATCTGGTGGTCCGACTTAGATTTGGATATAGACTTCAGAAAAGGCAAAGTTAATCAAATTTGAGGAAGGTACACATGCATTCGACAGAATTCATATCGATTTTTTAGGACCCTATCGAAGTAAAACGTGTCTAATAATTGTAGATTTATTTTCGAAATGGCCAGAAGTTTACAAGGTAGAAAAGTTAGATTCTACAACAAAAATAGAGAAATTGCGAGATTGTTTTGGCAGATTCGGATTGCCAAACACTATAGCCTCTGATAATGGTGCGCAGTTAGTATCGGAACTGTTTGAAGCATTTTGTAACTTTAATGACATAGTTCATAGAAGGTCTCCATCGTATCACCCTTCCAGAAACGGTCTTGCGGAGAATAGTGTCAAAACTTTTTAAAACACATTGAATAAATTTTGAAAGATAGTCGAACTAGAACCGAAAAAATGGATGTATTGATAAGTAAATATTTATTTTCATATCGGAACATACCACACTGTACTACAGGTGAAACACCTTCAAAACTCATGTTCGGAAGACATGTTAAAACCAGATTAGATTTGTTAACTAAAGGTCAAAGACTTAAGGCCTCAGAAAGGCAAAGTAAATATCATGTATCTAGAGAATTATTTTTAGTAGAAGGGGAGATTGTGTATGTTAGAGACTATCGTATACCAAGCAAAAGTACATAGGAAAAAGCTGTTGTTTTTCAAAGATTAGGAAAACAAAACTATGTGTGTAAAACATTAGAAGGAAATTCAATATAGAAACGACATACTGACCAGATTGTTAGAGTAGGAAATTTTTATGAGGACATTTGTAATAAGGCTTACTTACCATCTAATATGAAGGAAACTGAATGCTATTCAGATTTAAGAGGAACTTCAAAATTGTCTAATAGTGTTTGTGAAGAAAATGTATCCTTGAGAGAAGATGAAACATGTATATATTCACCTCAACAAATTATTGTACCTAATGAAAAAAATATTGTAGATGTAGATATAAAGAGTGAAGTGATCGATTGTTCAAGAAAAAGTGAAAGTGATAAGACTATTCCAGGGATAACATCCCCAAATGTAAAACATCGTCCAAAAAGGGAAATAAGACCTCCGAAACAATTTTGTGACGGAGAAGTGTAATAAAGTGGTGAAACACACCCACTGCACAGATGCAATTACATAGAAATGTTTAAAAAATCATGTAGGTTAAGTTTATGTTGGATCTCTCCCATTCCCTTTGTTAGAGTAGTAGAAGAATTATAACGTGTTAATGGGAGTAACATTGTCTACGTAAAAATAAATATTTAAAAGCTCAAACGAATATTTCATTCTTGAAGATATTACAAGAGACATTGATAGGATCGAATGTTCTATCACGGAATTTGTCAGGTAACGTCTGAAGTGATATTTGGCCGAGTTGAATTCAGCCATAAGATTGAAAGGCATATTGCCTGTTAGAACCTCGAGTGCCGATGTGGCTGCGGTTCTACAGGCGGACGTCATGAGGAGGAGGATTGATATGTGGCAAGCGGATAAGTTTCGGTGAAAGTGCGTGTTGTTTGAGCGGTGGGTCCATACCGAGCAGCAGTATAGAACCACGGGAAGGAAGATGGACTTGTAGTAAACGCGCATAACGTTTTTATCGTCGTCACCTATTGCTATAGAGAGTCGCCTGAATTTCATGTTCCGGCTTGATATTTTCGACCGGACGTAAGAAATATGGGGAAAGAATGATAGTACCGCATCCCGTACTACCCCAAGGTAGGTGGATTGGGAGGTCCACCCTAGTGAACCTTGGGAAAGACGAATGTTTGGTGGTCGTTTAGGATCCAGTTTTCCTTCAAAAAGAACTGCGTGGGTGTTTTTGTAGGAGATCTGTAGCTTATTGTGTCGCAGTCAATCCTCTAGGACTTTGACTTGGGTAGTAAGTGCCTCTTCGAGGCCCTTACGGCTTTTAGAGCGGACGATAAGGGCGAGGTCGTCGGCATAAGCGACGCTTTTGCTGACCTCGGCGGACAGGAGAGGAGAAAGAAGAGTGAGAAGCTCGTCGAAGGGTACATCCCAGAGGAAGGGTCCTAGGATCGATCCTTGGGGGAATCCCCTATTAACTTCCCGCTCATAGGTGCAGTCGTTTTGACTTAAGGTGATAGAACGGTAAGAAAGAAATGACATCAGGAGCCTAAGATAACCGGAATCCGACAGTGACGACCTGAGTCGACGTATTACTGCCGGCCACCACATGTAGTCAAAAGCACCATCGATGTCAGCGAAAAGGGCGGCGACGTAGGGCTGTTGTGCCTCTCTGGGGAAGTTGACCCGCCTGATGGCGTCTTCAGTCGATCTACCAGCGCGAAAGCCGAACTGGCTCTCTGATTCCTGTCCTGAGACAGAGTCATTCAACAGGCAAACCAGGCGATACGATTTCGGCTCCTCCAGAGGCTTGTCTTTTGATTTGAGCAAGAGGCAGATCCTGCCCTTCTTCCATGCGCTCGGAAATATGGAAAGTTTGAGGCATAAGTTGTACAAAGACAACAGAACGTGTGGGTTTGTTTCCCAAACTTTCTTTATAATGAAACCTGGAATTGAATCAGGGCCCGGGGCACAGTTGTTACGTGTGGCTAGGATGGCTCTTTCGAGCTCTTCCATCGTAAAGAGTTCGGGGAGAGTGAGGGAGGGGCTCGCGAGGATGGCCTCGATTTGGGTGCGGATTGTGGATTGGGAGGGGGTATCCCCTTCAACATCGTCGAAGGGGATGAGTCGGGAAAGTATGGTGTGGGTGGATCGTGCCAAGTCCACCCTGAGCGGACTTCACGGAAAAAAGAATTAACGGAGTCAGGATGCGTTCAGTCACTGCTTTATAGGCGTCAGACCACGGGCTCCGTCTGCCGTCAGTTCTGACGAACCGTTGCCAGTTGAGGAATTTTGCTTGCGGATATTGCAGGTGTACAGATTTCTAGCTTGCCGGACGTCGGCAGCATAGGTATCGATCAGTTGTGGGTCGCCACGGCGACGAAATTGATGCAGCTTTTTCCTTTTACGGTTCAAGCTGGTCTTGAGGAAGGACAGGTTGGGGTTTCACCAGCCAAAGTAGTAACTGGGCGGTTTGTGGAGCGGATCGATACAGATGCAGCTTTGTGGATGTTTTGGGTGAGAGTGTCGACCAGAGAGTTCAGTTTGGGTTCGTTTGGCAGGAAAGGGGAAGATCAAGAAGCTGACTTTCCATCTCAAGTTCGAAGAGGTCCCACTCTGCGTTCTTAGGAACGTATCTGGGGCCACATGAATTCGTCAATGTAAAGCCGGCTCTGGGGGTAAAGGAAACGTGGAAAAGGATAGTACGGTGGTCGCTGGTGGTCTAATTTTTCTTGATGCTCCAGCCAGTGATCGCAGGACTGGCGAGTGTCAAGTCAATATTAGATTCACCATTGGAAGAGGAAAAGGTGAAGGGATTATTGGGCTCTTTGCAGACTATGAGTCTCTGAGAACCGCGAGGGTCGCGGGTGGACGAAAACCAAAGCGGGGATTTGGCATTAGAATCGATCGTAATGATGATTCTGTTACCGGAGCGTTTTAGATCAGACAGGATGTGGCCTAGGCGAGAAAGATAAGGGTTTATTGCGTGACTGAATTGACAGTACACATTGACAAGATATAAGGACTCCCCACTTTTTGTGACGCAAAGCGTAGTGACATGTGTGTCTTAAAGATGGCGAAGTTGGACGAGGTTGATATCAGGATTATAAATCGCGATGCATGACATGGTTGGTGCAGGTGAACGTATGATGCATGAAGAAGTTCCAAGTCCCCGTACCTCACCAAAGGCATGGTAGGGTTCTTGGATGCAGAAGATGTCGATTTTCTCTGTACATGCTAAATGCGATAGCTCAGCCGCTACTACGGCAGACATACAAGCATTCGTCTGTACAATTCTAAGGGACACTGGGGTTTAGGAATTTGGAAAGGATTTTGGTCTCGATCTTCAGCTTGAAGGCTTCGACCTTACGGATATAGGTAGGGCAGTTGTTGCTGTTTGTCGCATGATCGAAGTCCTGAGACTTACGGATTATGCAGTTCAAGCAACGGGGAGTTTGGGATTTGTTGGGGCATTCGGTCTGTGAATGGTCCTTTTGGAAACAGTGGCTGCAGGATGGAGTGGAGGATGTGCAGCGACTCGCGGTGTGGCCAAATTCTTGGCATTTGACGCACCTTGTGACGCTGCAGTTGGCGTAAGCACAGAAGTTCCTCATCTCAACGAATGCTCTACCCTCGGAAAGGATAGCATTCGTGAGACAAGGGGGGGGGAGGTGCGTAAAGGACGATTTTCTGTGACGGAGCATTCGAAGAATATCGAAAGATAATCTTCGTCTGTTCTTTCACAGCGGAGGAGTTGTAGCGCCCTGGAAGATTCTTTCTGACGATTTTTTCGATGAACTCGTCGTCTTGAGAACCCTCCTTAGGGACATCAAGAAGGATAATGGGAGGTTGAACCTGTTTAGGGGGCTCGCATTCGAGGTTATTGTTTGTAAGAATGTGGCGTATGGTTGTAACATCGGTGTTAGATGCCAACGAGATATGGAAGTCCTCAGACCTGAGAGGGCCTGAGGAAAGGATTTTAGCCGAAGGAACCTTCTTACGGAGGGCATCCGCGACCTTTTTTTGAAGCATCGATGGGTTGGTAGCCTGTGCTCGAACGTACAGGGTTTGAGAGGCGGCTTTTACGGGTTTTAACTTGGAAGGGGGTTTGGGCTTGGGAGGGGGTCTGTGCTTTACGCCAGCAGTGGAAGGAGGAAGGGTGACCAAACTTGCATACGGCCGAGGAGGAGAAGGAAGGTGGGTGGAGGAAGTTAGGTCGGGGAGAAGGACACGTACCAGGTGACTCCTTTCCAGATGGCTGCCCTGTGAGTGAGCCTCCCTCAGCAAAGAGCGCTTCAGCAAGTCCTCCGACTCGGCAAAACGTGCAAGCACGAATTTCGTGGCGGCCTTGGTCACGCGGTTTGCGAGAATTTGGACAAAAGATTCCAGCTCTGCACGGATCTGGGTTGGCGATCGCTCGATCACCGATGCATCCGAAGGGCTGGGAGGGTGAGGTGTAGGGGCAACAACCTAGACGGTTGCTTCTTGGGGAGGGGAGTTTTGGCTGTTGGAAACGGATTTGAGCCTAGTCATGCGCCTAGGCTGAAGGGGATTTCAGGGTTCTGTTGGTTCACGGAGTAAACCAACAGTAATTATTTATTCAGTAACAGTAATTATTTATTCCATGTTTCATCATTTCATGGGTTTTTTGGGGTCTCGCTACGGTCAGCACCACAATATTCTCTATTCCATTCGAACAAATCTAGGGAGCTTATATACTTCATCTTCCATCCCAGTCGACATGAGATTAAGATTATTGTATATTACTCCCTCCGTTTCATCCTGTGGGGCAAAAATTAGGGCGCCTATACCCATTATCTTCCGTCCCATTTGCTTGAGCGAGTGAGATAAAGAAGAATAGGGTACTGCGCACTCTATTTTGCCCCAATGAGTGAAATTGGGGTATTTATACACACTATCTTCCGTCCCCCTCACCAGAGTAGGATTAAGATCGGTGATGTATTGCACCCTCCATTCCGCTTAGGTGGGTGAAATTAGGAAGCTTATGCACTTCATATTCCGTCTCACTCAAATGAATGAGATTAAGATGTATGTGTATTGCTTCTTCCATTTCACTGGATTAGGTGAGATTAGGGAGCTTATACACTACATCTTCTGTCTCGCTTATGTAAGCGGGATTAAGATGCTTGTGTATTACACCCTCCATTTCATCCTGTTGATTAAAACTAGGGCGTTTATATACATCATCTTCCGTCTCACTAAGCTGAGATCGAGTGTATATTACGCCCTCCATTTTACCATGGTGGCTAAGGTTAGAATTACTCATGTACTTCATCAGCTTACGGGTAATCCTCGCACAATCTTCATCCTTTGCTTCGCCACCTTTCAGTTTCATCTAGTGATACTAGGATTTATACACAATATCCGACCTAACACACAGAGAACCGCATGAGACCGGGATCATGTGTGCACTATCCTGCATTACGATATTTCGTTCCGTTGAATGAAACTAGGGTCTTAGTAAACTTCAACCTCCATTCCACTCAGAAAAAGTGAAATTAGGCATCTTCGTATGCTTAACCCTCCATTTTAACCGAAATGAAACCGATAGCGCAGTGGTGGTGATCTCGCAGGAGATACGGGACCGCGTCTTTCGCCTCGTACGAAACCTCACGGAAGGATAGGACTATTCTAGTGCCAGCCACCATACGGCAGATGGTATTACCGTAGACATTTAGATTAGTACTAGTCTAGACAAGCCCCCAGTAATACCCGTCGAGACGTAAACGTAAACGTAAACCCCCAGCCAACAACAATACACATTCTCTCGACCCTTCATTCTAGATAACGATATAACGACTCGGTGATTCGAGGAATTTTTTCCAGAGTAAAGTGATCGCGAAACGCTTAATCGGTATAAATCCATACGGTAGTACACGATTGTAACTTATATTATTATGTTTTATCGCATATGACCATTCGCCTACAAAAAGACGAAGAGGACCGCAATCTCGCTGATACGGGGGCTCAAGACAGGAGACGTCATCAGAGAGACGCCAGTGCGATATTGTCACAGTCGTGAATTCGTTCTCAGAGATTAAACCGAGGACCTAATATCGTTTGAGCACACCATACAGTGCATTTTTCAGGATGCAGTGGAACCTTCTGAATTTCTTGCGGATTTTTTTCACTCCAATACGGCAATTCTGCTTGTTTACATAGCCGTTCAACCATAAATGAGCTTCATCACTAAACACGATAAAAAAGTAGATCAACTTCAAGCTGTTCTAGGGCCCAATCAGCCAACAAACGACGCTTATAACGGTCAAGTGGCTTTACTTCTTGAACCAGTTGGATCTTGTATGGATGTAGACTAAGATCTTCACACAAAATTTTCCACGTAGTGGATGCACAGAGTCTAACTTGTTGTGAACGCGACGAATAGACAAATCTGGATCATCATTAACACTATCGATAGTTCGACGAATAAGCTGCTCAGATGGACGATTATGTTAACCAAAATTTTCACGAAGTGCTCTATAAGTTTGGCGAATAGAACACTGATTTTGAAAATAAATTTCAACAATTTGTGAACGTTGTTGCAGCGTGAGTCTTTCCATGATAATTTGTCAATGCTTAATGAACAGAAATGTCGAAACAGCATGGCTTCTACCTTCTGTCAAATCACAGTTATCCCTATCGCAAGTTCTATCACTCTAAACAAATACCCGGTACATAGGGCATTTTCAATTCCCTTAAATAATATTACGTTAAAAAAGGAACTGAATACAATCAAATAAATAGCCACAAATAATCATATAAAAACTAAAATAATAAATTCTCTCATAAATAAAAAATAAAAACGACTAATTCATAAGCAACTATACTTGAAACTTGAGTCACTTCATAATCAGTAAATAAAGTGATAGAAAACAAAGTAATTTCTCATATCATTCATCTTATTTATTTTTGATGAATTTCAGTTGAATTTTAGATTTGTAATGATTCTGATTACATGATTGGGCAGAAAAGTAATATTCCATTCAAAACCGGAGCAGAAAAGTTTCCATTTCTGACTTACGTTAACAAAAATGTATGTATTATATATATATATAGTTCCTACCGAATTTTATCATTTGCAAAATTGAAAATTATCGAAAGAAATAAATTCAAAAAATCTAAACCACGGACTATATTTCGAAATCATTCATCAGATATTCATACCATCTGGCGCTATCTAAAGAAGAAACATGAACTTTTAATTATGTCACTCTAAAAGTCACTATCTAAAGAAGAAACATGAACTTTTATTTATGTCACTCTAAAAGTCAGATAATCAAATTAACGCAGGTAAGTGTTTGAGACATTTTAGGATGCATAGACCAAGAAAAAAAATGAGAAATAGACTATTTTAAGTCTCAATTTTTTTTTATATCAAAACAGGTTTAATCTGTTAGTCTCCTAAAATTTTAATATAAACATTTTTTTTATTTGTAGAATTAAATTATAGTCTTATAAGCACCGCTTATAGTTAATAGACGTATAAAATCAAAACTCAAAATAAAATATCAAATGGAATAAATAACCCAAAATTGTCAATAAAAATTAGAAAAGAAATATTTGAAGGAGACAAAATTTTGTTTCTGATCTTACAATTATGAAAACTAATTCCTTTTCAAAAACACAAAACATATTATAATTTGAAGGACTTCTCAGAAATATAATTTATTTGAAATATTTAATATATTTAAATATTTGAATAAGTTACTTCAAAAAACTCTCAAAAACATGTATTATATCTTCAAACAACAATTAGAATACTGATAAGGTCTTCATCGGTCAAACTTCACATTTAAAAATTAAAATCAATCAACAACAAAGACAACCTACCTAGAGTTTTCGTGTTATCCTCGTTTGAACACCCACTTTGAAATCTAAGATATTCTATGTTCGTCACAAAAATTACAGAAAGCTGTAAGGTATTAATTATATGGTTTTCTTTAAACCACCTGATATCCCATAATGAGTTTTATTCAAACCTAGTATGATTATATATTATATATAATCATAATAATATAATAATAATAAGTGGTTTTTTGCTTGATAGAAGGAATATTATAAAATTTCAATATCAAAACAGATCTGTTAGTCTTCTATGTTTTGTATTTTTGAAAACGAATTAGTTTTCATAATTGTAAGATCAGAAACAAACTGGTTTATCAAAGATCAAAGAATATTTAGAAAAACTCATTGAAAACTGGAATTGAAACTCCATTGAAAGTATCAAAACGAAATCTGAATGTCTTAAGGAAACTATCATAGATAATATGTACAAATCAGTCAATAATTTTCAACTATCAACGCCCGAGTGCTCTTGATATCAAGTAATTTCTTTCATAAACTTTTCAACTCGATGCGTAGGCAACTGAATATTGTCAGACAACTACAAAGTAGAAAATAAGGAAGCTGAAAAATTCCACATGATTAAAATAAAAACATGACCTCATAGATCAACTTCTCAGACATTTGCGAAACTGTCAAAAATATATATAAGTATATTGCTCCAAATCATCTGGCAATTCTCACCAAATAATCCAAATTACACAACAATTCTGATATCGAACAATAAAACAACTCAATATTAAACAAGGAAGCGAAAGGTAGCCAGAAGTAGATGAAGTCCTTCAAGAAGTGGGTATCAAACAGGGTACTAGTTACTTGTTGCTATCAAACTATAAACTTTCGAATCGAGTGTGCTATATGCACAAGACAGAAAGAGATGGAAGACGCACTTTCACTGGTGTCGGACGAAGAGGTACAAGAGAAGTAGGTAGAGGGACCTTAGTAGAACGAAATTGATACCAGGGTCTCGATTCTGTGACTTCGTCAGTCAATGCAAAGCAAAGCTCTGTGGCAAAGCATAGACCGCAATTTCGAATTACAGCGCTCGTGAAGCGAATGTAATTGGATAAAAAAACGATTCGATAGTTATCGTGTAGTGTGTGTTAATTTGGAAATTATTGGTTCTTTAGTGAGAGTGAAACTTAATTATTTGACTTCTCCTAGGTGTCATCTATCAATCTACAAACATGGTAAGTATTTTCACGTTTTCTTCGCGACGATTTCTCCGTGTTGTAAATATTACATGACAACAGGTTCCGATCTGTTCTTGCAAATAATATGTCACAATAAATAATATTAAGATCTTAGATTGAGTATTCTAAATATGTACGCTAAATAACGTTGTGAGATTGTCCACAAATTTTGTTCTCGATTCTCTCCCTCAGTTTTCACTCCATAAATTGAATTGATGTTAATAGAGTACCGAAAAAATTTTTCTTATGTGATATTTTCACCAAGTTTGATGAATTTTGCTTAATCTTTTAGGAGAAAAGGATAGCATTCAGATATTAGCAGATAGTGGAAGAACGGGCGCTGCATATTTTTGATAGGGACGACATAAGTTTACTGCTACTCAAGATTTAATTAAATTTGAATTGAATTCAGTTTGAATTTGAATTTTTTCAATCAAAAAATAATAAATAAACATAGCCGTTAGAATTGAAACATTTTTATCACTTCAAACTTTTCGAAATGAAATTAGCAAATATTAAAATAAATATTTTTCTAACGTCATGTGCTAAAGCGCGCTTATGCATTGATAGATAATGAAGTACACTAATATTGTAATACTTACTATATGATTGTTCGCATTCGTCTTCGAAAATTTCAATGAATTCGAATGTCAACTGTATAATTTGTGAACTATTAACCGTCGCGGTCTCCAGAAAAAAATACGTTGTTATCTTATGACTGCGACATTTTATTGATAATTTAAGAGTCTATAAAAATTTCCAACAAAAATGCAGTCTGAATATTCCAACCGCTTTCAATACCTCACACTTTATTTCTCGGCAAAATATTTGTGAATTTTTTTTAAATCAACTCCGTTGAATTGCTAGTTTTCTATTGAAGAAACAAGATTTACAGTCAGCTCGGTTGCAGAGCTCATGGAAAGATTTTTCTCATTCACCTGTTTGACTTTTCTTAATAAGAACTCAAACTCCATTTTAAGTCTCATGGTTTACCGTATTAAAATTTATTGTGCTCAATATATCAATTGGCCGGATGACACCATTGGACTTGAGCAAACATTTTTCATCTGAAAATCCAATATAATCTCATAAAATGGTTTTGGCTCACAGTTCGAAAAATAGAGAAAAAAATCAAACATCGTTGAAACAAATGAAAAGATAACAAAAGCACTAGTAGCTAATTAAAGCTTAATGAAACATTCAGAAAATATGTTGCTGAAATGATTCAAAGTGTAACCTTTATCTTAGGGTAATATTAAATTTTAATACTTTCATGTGAAATCTCTCAGTAATAGAAATTCAATATATTCAATATAATAATGATCAAACTGAATCCTTGAATTGTTTGTTAATAATAATAATAATAATAATAATTTATTGATCCATTAAGACAAATTAATGTTATAAGACAGGTCAAAGATTACATAATTAATCATTGACTAATAAATTCGAAATTTCAATCATATGGTTTCCTATTTATTATTTAGACATTTGAATGCTAAAAATTTTTTGAATATTTTATGAATGCTTCTTATTTGTTTTAAATTTTCAGTTAATGTTTGTAAATTTGCTGATTAATTGAAGAGTTATTAAAGTAAGTTTTGTACCCTCTAAATGCAGAAAAATTTGCATGAATATTCATATTCTTATTTTACTTCCTATCAATTCTGTAAATGACGTGAAACAGTTTAATCAAACAGTTGATGAGAATTTACTTGAAATTTGTATAAATCTACATATCTGAGTAGAGAGAGAAGACTTCTTTGTAGGAAACGATAGTCAAACATATAAAATTTGTTAATCGTAGAATATACAGATAACTTGGAACACTGTTTGTAAATCTCAAAACGTAAATCAGAATATATAATTGAATTTTTAAGTGTTAGATACATGTCAGTGAATTTAATTTAATTGTAAATGTTCGAGCGCGCTCAAGCTTTAAATGGTAGATAAGTGGTTCCATAAATTTTTTCACTTTAACAGAAATATTTGCATCATTTGAATTGAATAATTCATCAAAACACTATTCAGGTAACACCTCCGTTGAAAAACACCAATTTTCGCGCATTTGAAGAAACATCTATTAATTTTTTGACCCCTTCAAGTGATAAATAGACTGCCCAATCAATTTATCAAATAACTTAATTAATTATTCGTCCCCTGGATAGTTGGGAAAAAAAATGAAAGAAAAATAATCCAAGATTATCTGAATCAATTTAGCCCAAGTATTACTCAGGCTATTATGAATGTTAAGGAATTAGACCTTAAGTATGATAAGAAAACAATAAAATCTTCATTTCATTCTGCAATAGATTGAATTTCATGAGAAGCCCGCATCATCTTTATCCGTCAAAACCATCTGATGTTAATCTCTTCCAATGATCAAATCTTTTGCAGAAGAAGTGTCACATTTATATTGAAACCCTAATCAGTATGTGTGAATTTGAGAATATAATGAGCACTTTGAGGTCACGGCCAAAATGTGCACATTCCAAATAAAGTTAAGGTTAGAATTATTTCTCAAATGTCTCAGAAGAATATAAACCAAAATTTCTTAATCACATCTGTCAAGAAAATTAAATTTGAATAAATGTTGCTTGTTGGAGACTTTTAAAAAGTAACAAAGAAAACGAAATTTTTGTGACCCTAAGCTTCATTTCGATGACTTCAAAAAGAAAAATAGGGCAGTATATTTGCATTTCAACTAAAAAATATAATATTAGAAATGGGTCATAAAGTAAATATAATATAGATTTAATTAATTCAATTAAAACTCATTAGTTATATGATATGGATATAGTTTTGATATACATCCATAACATAATTTCATATTAACTTACAGACTTAACAGAACACCATAATAAAACCAGATTGAAGAAAAATCTGGTCTTCTTCTTGAAACCATTTGGCTGATAACATCACCTTCTCGAATTTTTTCAAGTTCAAAAATCATAGTAGATATCTATAATAAAAAACATATAAACATGAAACTTGAATGTGCCTTACTTAAGGAAACTCTTACTGCTACTGTCAAAAGTATTCATGGGACGAAAACATTTGAAATACCATAGTTTAAACTATCTTTTGTGAAACAACATAATACGAATATTCATCGGGAATATTTTCTTGTGAAATTTACAGAATATTCTCTTGGTTACTAACAAGATTTTTATGTGTTAACATTCATTACGGTTGTAATGAATATTATTACAAATGAAGGGAATGGAAAATGATTATATGCTTCTGTTTGAATGATGTTTTTGTAATACTTCTTCTTTTTATAGTTCTTTTTCTTTCTGTGGTGATTTCTTTTCCTATTTAATTTTTTTTTACTTATTGTTTCATATTTTTAGTTCCTATTAATATTTTTCTACATTCTACCTACGCCTTTTCTACTGAACAAATATTGAAAAATCAATGAATACTATGTTTTATCTATAGCAGAACTATTACAATTTCAATGAGTTGGTTAAATATTAAAATTCTTCTTCTCATAAACTTGTTTGAGATCCGACTAAATCTGCTAACATAAACAAGAATATCAGCATTGATTTATTCGATAATAAATCCTAAAATAATACAAAATTCATTATTTCATTCAATTGCGTCAGGAATGGAATCATTTCACCTCGATTCAACAAACAGTAAAATTAATTGAAACGGAAAATTATCAATTTCAAAATTATTTCATTAGTTGAATTGACAATTTAATGAATTTCATCATGGAAATAATCAACGGATACTTAAAGTTCAAACAGGATTTTTCACCTTGCAGACTATCAAAAAAATCAATATACTTTACCTCCTATAAAACATAATTCAACCATGAATATTAATATATGCATAAACAGCTAAAAGTGTTCGTTTTGATTTGCAGTTCTTGTGATAATTAATTGAAAGTAAGTCGCCTTGAAACTTGACAGATATACAGTATTATTATAAGATAGCCATATTATCAATTCTAGACGTGGCGTCCTGAAGCGAGGTTGAAGCTTAAGAAACGCAGTCGTAACCCGTTGAATTTTTTATTCAGAATAATTCGGATTTTTCGTGTTTGTCTAAAAAACGGAATGAGACAATGAAAAAGATACTTTTATTTATGTTATGTTATGAAGGAAAGAAGTAGCCTTATATGTGAAATGTTTCGGAAAATCTTAATAAAAGCGAGAAAAAACTATTATTGAAAACTGATGTGATACTATTACCATATGTAAAGGCGTGAAATGAGAAGAGAGTCTTAACTTCACATAAAATTCTCCCGAAATAATCATTTAAAATATGGTGAAGTGGAAAGTTTTTGCGCGCCTGTTCAACATCCCGTTTTCAATGAAAATTTCACATCTGTTGACTACTTCATGGAGAAGTTACATAGAAAGAGTAAAACAATATTCCATCAGCCGAAAATCAAATTTTTGTCGATTTTTCAACTGTTCTCCCTAAGAAACATAATGTTTCATAGAAATGAAAATTACATTGGAAAAGGCACCCTCCTTCTTTCTTCAATCTGCATCGTTACATATTGGCATGGAAGAGGAGAAAAAAATATATTAAAAAACCTCATATACGTTTAATAATTTTTACCGAAATCAGACTAGGAAATTGCTCATTATTAATTTTCACGGAATAATGCATGAGCCTGCGAGTCGTTGTTTTACATCTAAATACTAAATTTTAATTCGATCGATCAGCAGAACTGAATTAATTCTTCACCACTGAATTCAACCTAGACATTTGGGATCATTTCCGGCTTGAAATTGAAAAATTACAAGTATTTGAACAAAACGATAGCACGCTGTTCCTTAGAATGAGTGACCGAACAGAAATTGCATCATCCTAAATTAGAAATCAGTATCAGCTCAATATGGGAAAATTATTTAGTCAGTAGTCATTTTTGATGAGAAAATATTGATAATTTGGAGGTATCTAGTCAAAAATAGATTTCAGGAACATTCAACATCAAAATTTAATAAAAAAGAAAAACACAAATACTATACGGTTGGACAATATTTTCTAGCTCTATATTTTCTGCAGATATAAACTTTTCTTGTCAAATATTGAACCATCTTCTGAATTTCGATAGTCTATTTTATCACAGTCTTCAGACGATTTATCGCAGAAGTCCACATTTTAACGTTTAGTTGGATTTGCTAGAGTTTTTCCGGAATTTGCTTTGGGTTCTGCGTTTCTTTTTAGTGATTCTGTAAATATGGTTATGTAGGGTGATATAATAATTATTCGAGATGGTCCAGGGGTGCTTTTTTGCGGTTTTCAATCTTGGAACTGGATCTGAGTAGGGCCTATAAACTTTTTTGAATGCTACATTCTGTCAAGAAAGTACCGGGAATTATCGATTTAAATCTGGCGGGGCAATGAGGCAGGTAAAATTTTTTTTCCTAGGTTGGTACCACTGTCCTTAATTACTTTGCCAAGCTTGAGCGGGATCTGTCAACTAGTGTGTTTGCAACAACTGATTAAGTCAGTCGATGTCAGAGTGCGTGCCGATTTTTACTATGGGTGATTACGTTGAGCAAAGAATTTGTTTAAAGTTTTGTGTTTAAAATGAATTTTCGTGTCCCAATGCATTGAAAATGTTGCAAAAGGCCTTTGGTGATAATGTTCTATCGAAAACTCGTGCATATCAGTGGTACAGAGCCTTCAAGGACGGTCGTGAAGTGGTCGCCCATTGACGGCTTCGAAGATAACGTCGATAAAATTAAGGAAAGGGTGCTGGAAAACCGTCGTACCAGCTTGAGAGAGATAGCACATGATCTTAAGATATCCCACGAGTCCGCACGTACGATTTTGATTGATATTTTGGGCATGAGAAAGGTGGCCGCACGACTCGTACCGAAAGACCTGAATTTTCTTCAAAAACGTCATCGCGAACAGGTTGCTTCAGACATGCTGGATCGCTGTAATTCCGAGTTTACATTCATGGAACGCATTATAACTGGTGATGAGACCTGGGTCTACGAGTACGATATGCAAACAAGCCAGCAATCATCGGAATGGGTGGCAAAAAATGAGCCGAAACCGAAAAAACCACGCCAAAGCCGCTCGAAAATGAAGGTGATGCTCATTGTTTTCTTCGATATCCGTGGCGTGGTGCACTACGAATTCGTTCCAGAGGGTCAGACGGTAAACAAGGAGTATTACCTAGGCGTTATGAAACGTGTGCGTGAGCGTATCCGTAAGAAGCGGCCAAATTTGTGGGCGAACAACTCATGGATTTTGCATGACGATAACGCGCCTTCTCACCGAGCTACGATTGTGACTGACTTTCTCGCCAAAAACTCGTCAAACGTGCTTCAGCAACCACCGTATTCGCCGGATTTGGCTCCCTGCGACTTTTTCCTCTTTCCAAAACTAAAATTGCCCCTTCGTGGCACCCATTTTGGGTCGATTGAAGCCATAAAACAAAATTCGGCGCGAGAGCTAAAGTCCATCCCGGAAAGCGCCTATAAAAAATGTTCCGATAATTGGAAGTGCCGTTGGCATAGATGTATTGGAGCAAATGGAGCCTATTTTGAAGGCGACCCAATAAATTTTGACGATTAAATGTAAAAATGTTGTTTTAATTGAAAATTCCCGGTACTTTCTTGACAGAGTAGTATATTGCTTGTTCATTGTGAGTTATTGATGAACATGCTGTCTGTTAGTGACAAGAGGATGGAACACGTTGACACTTTATCAGGTAATTTTCAAGTTCAGTTTGATCTGAAGATATTCCTAGCGACGATGATAATTCCATCGGTTCAACTATCAGATTTTCAGCTTATTTTTTTGCCTTATCCAAGAAAGCACGAGCTCTGATTTATGACGATCGCAGGGAAATAATCCAGTCTTTTCAAAGCCCCTAGCTACTATTTCCCTGTTGCTATTCAGCATTTCTGTAAGCTTCTCCAAAGAAATTCCCTACTCGATTGACAGTAAATCTTTTTATTTTCCTTACAGTTATTCAATTAACAAGTATTTTGAAAGTGGATATTATAAAAGGTTATAGTATTTTAGTTCGCTCGTACCTATGTGTAATTAGTCCAAATGTGGTAAGTTTCGAATTTTCAGCTAACGAAGGCACCAAATATATATAATTCACGCATTGAAGTAGAAATTATGATAAATTTCAATTATTTCCGTACGTTTATGAGCTTAATTGTAATCGGCTAAAATAATGAAGATACTAGATATATGCAGAGGAGATTCTATATATGAAGGAAAAGATGAATTGAAGGATAATAATTCGTCCATTGATCCCAAAACTATCTTTGAAATTTGTTTCCCCACTGTCATTTTATATTAAGCCGCAATAAATTTGAGATATTCATGCAAATTGGAAGCACAGGTCAATCACCTGAAAGCATGGAAAAGTAAATTTTAGAAAAAAAGAGTGAGTTATTTAAAAAATCAGCTTGCTAGCTAGTTATCCATGAGACGAGAAAAAATTTCATGTATTTTATTGAAGGAACCAATTTATAAATTTGATAAAATATTCTATATTTCTTGGATAGATACTTAAATGTCAGCTATTTTAAAGATACAGATTTTCTAGAGAGTTAACAGATAAAAATTATTTTCATTTATTCATGTTCAAAATATTTGTATTTCGAAATAGTATTTAATATCACAAAAGTGCATTTCATTTCATTATACAACGTCTTCATTAAAAATCCTCACTTGAATCTGTTCACAAATTCATGCGTTTTCTTCAGTAAGGCGTAAATTGGAGGTTTTGATTGACTCAATTATGACGTTTCTGATATTACCGGAAATGAGAAAAATCCAAGGAGGGCTTGTTTTGTTACAATGAAATTCCCTTATTTTAGTGCGAAGTCTATTCTATCTTCAATGACTCTGAACAGTAGTGCATAATCTTTTCAATCTTTATAACGCACTCTAATTTGCCATGGTGGAAGACAATAAAAGTTTTTGAAATATGTGGTCTACATAAACAATATATCACTACCAACGTCTCTACAGGAGATGATTTACAATGTAGCATTGAGTCTGAATGAAAATGAAGGAAGGAGCGCTTCACTCAACCATTGAGTTAGGTCGTTCGCTGGTTCTAAACCGGTAGTTGAGAAATAAATTTAGGTCAGTGGTTCGAAAACTAAGGTGTTATATCTTACCTGATACGATCACGGGTCTTAGATGGCGCAGTTCTGAATGGATATATTTTCAAATAAATAGTTATAGAATATTGTTTTTTATTCTTAATTTCAAGATTAATTTCCGTCAAGTACAGACCGAAACAATCATAAGATATATTTTCGATCAATAACACATCTCCATGGAAATAAATGAAATGAGATGGCTTTTTGGAGGGCATCATCAAATTGTACTCAAAAAATATGTCATTTATCGGTTTTTTCCTAGATATTTATTTGTACTACTCTTTATTGTCTTGTAGATTATATGCGTAATGATAATATTCATCCGAATAGTGAATAACTACAATAGTATTGGCAATTCATGAATTTATATTCATAATTTACTAGTAGATCGTTTGGATATTTTAGTGTTTCTACTTCCTGATTAAAAGACCACTTGAAATTCTAAGTGCTTATTGGCATCGAGGTGTGCTATCATATAGCTCAAAAGAGAATAACCCAGAGTTCTCATATTACATCTCTGTAATATCCTCTTATCCTCGATCTTGGATCGTCGTGAGATGATTCAATCGTCAAAACCTTTCCTCAGCAAAGCGAGCGTAGCATGAAACGCCATCTTGTTGAAACCACATATCTTCGATATTGATCTTCTGAAGTTCTGGTCATAAAAATTCGATAAACATGGTCCTATAACAGGCACCATTCACAATTACACCTGTTTCATCTTCATTTCGGAAGAAATAAGGTCCGATGGCGCCACCATGCCATAAACCACACGACAGGGTGAGTAATGGGAATGCTACGGAATTTCATGTAACACTTCTGGGCTGTCCTCGCACCAATAACGAATTTTTGTTCATTCACCATTCAACCAAAAATATGCCCCGTCTGAGAAGATGTCTTTTGGCCAAAATCAGGATCACTTAACGCAATCTGTGATCATTTGGTTTTATATCTCGAGTCACTACGATTTTATAAGGATGCAACCCTAGATCCTTAGGCAATATCCTTTAAGTTGATATTTGAGAAAGCCCCAGATGCTGCGATCGTCCCGAATTCAACAAATTAGGCTCATCGACAACACTGACCGCTACAGCTGCAATGATCTGCTCATTTCATCAACATATTTTTCTTCAAATTGACAAAAATTGAACATTTTTAGCCTGATGCCATTTTTTAATCTTTTCGCGAATAAGCAATGGAATTAATCATGGGTAAACGAGAATGTCAGTTTAATAGGTCATAGAGTCTCACTATCTCACCCAGCACGGAATCGTCTAGCATCAGATGTATGACATATCCAGAGTTCCTTGAGAGCTAAGATGATTTATATCGCCTTGATTTGGTCGAGATCACATCAAGATAATCGCTTTATTCTGTATTATATAAAAAACTAAATTGAAGTACCAGCAGATATGTCTGGAAAAGTCAAGGGACCTGTGAAATTTGAATTGTTTTCTATTAAGAATTTCTCTTTTTATTTTCTTTGCAGAATTTGCAGTTCGGAATAAGTTATCCTGGGATTTATCTTAGGTTTTTGCATTGAAAACAGTAGTGCTCGGAAGTAATATTTATCGATATCTTCTTCGTTTGTACTTTAATTCATAATTTAATGAATCTAATACTTATCTACCCATTATTAAACGGGCAATGAAGCTTTGGTATACATGGCTCTACCAACCCAGTTATTTTTTCACACAAAAAAAATTCTTCAAATCATATTACAACAGCATAAATCTGCCACGTAATTCCTGAAATCATAAATTCAACATAATAATTTTGTTACTTTAACGAACCAAAGAATTGTTGTAAGAAATGAAATATTTTATATCATTAATTTTCAGTCGTTTCATTTTTTTTTAAATACATAATTTTCGATGAAAAAAGATGTGCAAAGTAAATACAGTCAAACTTGTATGTATTGAATTGAATCAGTCTTTATCAGTCTTTACTTGGTGAAAATATATATTTAATAATATTTAAATAAGGTTATTCTGATTTTCACAAATTTTTATTGTTATGTTTACAACAATCGTTTCGCTATCACAGTAGCAGTTGTTAAGATATCAATAAAAATTAGTGAAAATCAGAATAACCTTATTCAAATATTATTTAATATAGATAATATTTTTCACCAAGTAAGGACTGATTCAGTTCAATGCATACAAGTTTGACTGTATTTACTTTACACATCGTTGTCCATCGAAAATGAAAACAATAATCAGTTATTAGTAGCCTCATTAATTTTCAAGAAATGTATAATTACGTCGATCTCAAGTATTTCTGTTTTGGTTCAGTATCTCCTTCTGCTTTTTGAATGTTTGAATGGGAAACCAGTTAGAAAGGGAGTTTATTCATATTTGTGATATTATTTCTAAATTCGAAGAGCACCGCTTGGTCAGTGAATCCTGCATTTTTTTAGGTCTATCACTCGTGATCATGTTTAAATATTCAAAGCTTTTACTTCCGTCTTACGCTCATTTGCTTATTGATACTTCCTTCGGTTCCATAGCATGATCAGGGAAATGGTGGTACGTACCTACATGTTATGTAATTTTTATTGTTGGTTGAACCGCTGTCGAATCTAGATGAACAATTTCATTATACTTGGAACGGTGAATGTGGATTCATAATTCTTCAGGTCATGGTCGAGGTAACATGTGGGATATGTTATATGAAGGGATAGTAATTTTTTATTTCACAACTTCCTTATGACAATCTCAAATATACGCAAAAAAAACATACTACAGTACCGAAAAGAAACAAGGTCCGGTCAGTGAAACACAAAATATGTATTATTCATCAAAACTCATTGTATCGCATTCAAAGAAGGCTTCTTCCTAAATAGTTTACTTATATGAAATGTTGGTCTAAGTCAAGTGGAGCACCAGTATTGAATGAAATATATAAGTTAATCATTTACTATATTTAGGCAAATTTAAATTACTTTGAAGGGTTTTGTTCCAAATATGTTTTTCAGACAATAAGGAACAATTCTCCGAAATCTTTTCAAATTTAATGAAAAAAATCTAAAAAAATGTTTTGAATAAAATTGAATTATCGGTTTAAAAATGTAGTAAACACTACGATACTAAAGCTACTGTATCTTTAATGATAAAAAGTGCTAGACAACGAAAAATTTTTACTTTTGAGATTCTGTTAGTAAATAAATAAATAGTTTTCAATATATTGAATTAAGTTTTGAAATGAAGCGTTTTTCATCTACCTTAATGCGAAATATTCGTCCAGAAGAAACCAAAATGTTTTTCGGAAATTTCTTGTTAATTTAAAACTTCATCATGAATCATTTACTTCAAACACAATGAAATATTGATGATTACATAATAGATGATAGTTATCTAATTAATTATTCTTATTAAGTTTAGATATCATAAAGACTCTTCAACATATTTATTACTCTCATATTAGGAGTGTTATTGAAAACCATTTTGCAATCAGTGGATTGGTCAATCATCCTATTATTTATTTGCTTGTAGGACGAGGACAATTTATTGCTGGACTGAATTTTTTCGGAGCTCTGTTTGTCCTTTTAATAGTATTTGGTAGCTGATTATGTCACGTCCTGTGTATCTTACAACAAATTACAAAATATCAGTGTTAATGTTTACAATCTGAGGAACGTAAAAAAATTAATGATTTGAAATAGAGTTATCTGGAGACGAAACAAAATTTTAGTACTGCAAATGTTAAACAGATTAGTCAATAATTTGAAATAAGGTTATTCTGATTTTCACAAATTTTTATTGTGAAACTCACAACAATTGTTTCGCTATCACAGTAGCATCATCAGGCAAGATCACATTTTGAATAACTAAGCTTGTTTCCGAAATCCGTGGCTATTTATATTACAGTAAGTTCAATAATTTTTTATTGAGCACTAAAACCCAAAAAAGGGTCCCTGCAAATTCCAGCTCATCTGAATATATTTAGCAGAGGTGAGCTATTTAAATCTATTTGTTCGTTAAGTAATATTCCAATTTTATTATGTTTATTTATCTCTAGGGATTCTAACAGATTTAAGGCATAACTTTTGCTTTCTATATGTAGAATTTCAAAGTTATGGTTGAAAGTATGTCCTGTTTCTAACAAATGGTTGGAATATGTAGAATTGCTTTTATTATTGAGGAAACTCTTCAAATGTTCACACATCCTTTGACGGAAAGTTCTTCCAGTCTGACCTATGTAAACTTTAGGGCAAACACCGCAGGTTAACTTATAAACCCCAGATTTATCATCTTTATGTGTGTAGTCTTTATTATTTTTGATAAATTTACTCAGGTTTGAATTAGTTTTAAATAAAGTTCGCAAATTATATCAATTGATTAGTCAAGTGTAATTTGCTCTTTGAACTTACTATTATTTTTCAAATATATTCAGTTATTAAGAAAAATCCAATAAAATTAACGTAAGTGGTTAAAACACCTGACTCGTAAGAGGAGTATTCTCTTCGGTGCGGGTTCACATTTTTGTGAGTAAAGAAATTTTCTCACTAGGCTGTCCGGGAACCATTTTACTGTTGGGTCAAAAATTAACAGTGCTGTGCCTGTGGTAGGGTACAGTAACAAGACCTGACCAGAACATAACTGATCTCCTAACTCGAACACAGTAAACGCAATAAAGCTTCTGAGGGATCTTCATAGAATATTCAGGATCCTCGCGACTGTCCGATCAGGTAGAAAAATTAATAATTTATCAGTGAACATGAGATAATGGGAAAACATTATATCAAATGAAAGAAATTTCGTTAATAAGCTCCCAATAATTTATCATCGGGAAAGCTTTGATAGTCGAGCGGAAAAAATTCGCATCTTAATATTCAATCCTTGTAGAAATAAATACATGATTTAAGTCATGTTATCAGGATTAAATTGTCAGTCTATAATACAATCTAATTATATTTAAGCACATACAATTACTGAAAGTTGGTGATCAAGTAATTATTCCTTTCAATATTGCACAAGTTCATTATAGGAACCTAGAATTATATCAGAAATCTCAGTTGTAGTCTGTTTTGTAAAAGTATTTGTTTGAATTGTTATATCATCCGAATTTCGTATTATTATATAGACATAGATTCTCACTATTTTTGCTAGATTATGCATTCCAGTGAATTTAATTTGAAAATCATTCCAATAAGCTCATATCACGAGAATAAATAATATTGAATAATGTTATTCTGATTTTCACAAATTTCTATTGTTATTATTATTCAAAAATATAAAAAACATCTACCTGAATATTTTACATTGTTAGTGAAGCAATTGTTGTTTTAATAACAAGGAAAATTTGTGAAAATAAGAATAACTTCATTTAAGATACTGAACTGTTTCAGCCGTTACTATTTGGTAGTTGATCATAATTAAAACAAATTGTAGAAATTACTATGTTTTACTACCAAAAAATATATATTACATATTTTCTTCTGACTCGAGTTTCGGGAAATGAACTATCCCATCATCAGCCAACTGCAAAAGTTGAGTCACAGGAACTCGAGTCACAAGAAAATGTATAATAAATATTCTTTGGTAGTAGACCATAGTAATTTCCACAATTTGTTTTAACTTCATTTAATATTATTTAATATGGATTTTCATTAAGTGAAGACTGATTTAATCAAACATCATAAGAATAAAATTTTGCATTTGTCTTTTTATTCTATTTGTTCCTTCATAATTTTATCAGAATATTGAAGCAAATGATCGAATAGCCCATTATTAATCATGATTATTATTGATATTCACAGAAGATCTAGGAGTATCAGGATAATATATTATATCATTACTAGCTTGTGCTTATATTTTATTAAGTTGAACAAATTTACGAAGCTCTGTTATGCATTAATTCAGAGTTGATTTTCGTGGTGAATAAACCTTAACTTCAAAAATGAAACATACCCACCCAAGTGGCACCGCTAAAAACGACAAAAGAGACTCTAATATTCAGCTAACAGCGAGCAAAGAATGACTTTATGATTTCGAAAGCTGAACCAGGTGGCACGCACAGAAATACAAGGTCTCTATTGAATTATTCATATTTTTGAACTCTCATACCTGTGACACCACAAATTTTGGTTCAAAACTGATAAATCAGATGCGCGAAAAGAAAGAAAAATCTCTGTGAGATTAATTTGAACTTTTTCTGTTAGGGAAATACTCACCTAAAAAAATGAATTTGAATAAACAAAAATTTAATTTATTGAGTTTATATTTCCTGAGATTGAATATTTATTTCAAGTTTAAGAATATATCATTACGTAATATTCAAAAATTATTTGATTTTCAAAAAGATTGAAATGTTCTATTGTTTAATAGATATATTTAATTAAAAATACTATAGCATATCCCGAAACATAAAAAACTCTACAGAAATGAAGGAACTGACAGAAAATATGACTCAATATTTTGCTCGGGACAACGTACTTTCATTTCTGACCCTCAAATTTGGAAATAAAAATGCACGATACAAAATAAAAATATGATAAATTTTTTGAACGTTCGATCTGATACCTACATTTCTGGAGCATAACTAAATTGCAGCCTGTTTTTGTTTGGTTAAACACAAACTGACTTTACGTTATGAAATTCAACCTCATTTCGTGAATCTCACAGTACAAAGCGTGTTGTTAATTTATATAAGTTAGTTCTTGGTCACTTTCATGGAGGGTTTTTTGAGAACGACTTGGTGTAAGAATTTTCGAACGTAGTCTAAAAAATATGTCACATTCTTAATTTGTATCGGGCCTTTCTAGGTCAAAATTTGTGAGTCAAAAATGTTTTAGAACGAGATAACGAGACAAAAAAGTGAATATTAGTCTTTCATATTTTATAATGTTGTACATTATTTTAAAATTCAATATATCTACATTTAATAGAAACTGTATTTCTGAGACATTATTTACTCGCTTGTTAAAGGTAATAATGTCATATATTTCCCAAACGTCTTTTCTACTTTTGAACCACAAATGGTATTGAACAACTAGGTTGAATTGACTAATGAAGAATCCGAGGTAAAAAATAATTATATCCGTCCGTTAACAGTTGAACGAATAAAGCTAGCTGGAACCTTGAAACTTTCTGAGAAGCTTAAGGGTCTAAATATATCGGATAAATTCGTTAATGGGCAAAATCCGTTTGATATCTGCACTGTTATTCACACATTAAAATATTTTTGATATTTTTCCTCATATTTTCGAAACCACGGCTTCCTTCAATGTGAAATTCGGCATTCAGAAGTAAAATAATAACGAGTATGTTCGTGGAAGATTTCGTGGGGATCGTATTGTTGAAGCGGATCAGAGTTGAGCGCCGCTTTTAAGATAATAGTTTTCGAGCGGAAAGAAATAGTGACTTGAAATTTGCGAGGTGAGTTAGGGGCCTGAAAATTTTGGTTGCTTTCGTTATTGCGCAAAATCAGTCTAATGATTTCGCAGTAATTCACATTTGAAATTTTCCCTTATTTTCATCTATATTTCCCAAATTACAAATCCGATTGATCGAAATTTAGTTTTTCGGGAAAAAATTATAACGAAAGCGTTCTTGCAGAATTTCGTGAAGATTGTATGATTAGAAGATTCGAAACAAAAACTAAAATTTTGTCAGCTACCAGCGTTAAGCGCTAAAGGAACCAAGCAGCAGTCACACAAAGTCTAATGCAACAATTTTTTGAAAATTATATAATTAGAAGACCAAAACAAAATAATTTGTGAATAGAATAGCTTCATTTCTACCAAAACCACAGCAACAGTTCTACAATTGTGTTTAAATTTAACAATAAGATATAAAATAACGACAGGAAGGCAATATTTTGTTAGTATTGTAGGTGATATGAACGAGCGCGCATAAGCTCTCGACTTTACACCGTTTTTTCAAATTGAATTATTCTTTGGGTCACAGAATGTTCTGTTTTTATATTTGAATTTGGTTCACATCTGCACAGATTTTTTGTTTCGACAATATTTCACTTCTTAGGATAAATAAAAATATATTCAGTCTAGGATTATATTTTCAGTTAAGGTGATGAATGTCTGAGTTTCGCTCCATATTTGTAACGGTTAAACCTTCTCGTTGTGACGCTGAAAAGAGAAATAATTTACGTAACGAGGTAAATATTGTTTCTAAATAGTTGAGCCTCGCCCAGCGTCCACTCGTTTCCTTCTCCAATCATTGTTCCTTATTCTGGTGACTCGATAAAGCAACATGACTTGGCTTTTCCTCATTGCTTTCGCACCAAGGTGTGTTGTCTGGACTCTTGCAGATAATCCACGAAAGACAATCGAATGGAAATAACTTTTAGATAGTGAGATTCGGCTTGAATTATTGAAATGCTGAAAAAACATGAAATGTTGGGTTCCTATTGAAATATTCGGTATATGAAAAGTAGTGAAATCGAAAATATGACATAGGCACAATTATACAACAATTTTCAATGAGACCAGTTGAATAATGAAATGAAACAAAATAAGCTTTGTGTTAGGTTTAAACGAAATTCCTTTTTGATTTAGAAGACACGTATATTCTATTATGTATGGAGGCCTCGTGGTTGTACGGATTATTGGCATGTATCTGCGACTTTCGAAAATCTCACGAAAAATTCTAGCGGCGTTGAATCGCACTATACTAGTGGCCAACTCAAGTTATCTTTGCGAAAACTGAGCAATAAAATAATTAATATATTTTAATATTAGCCTCCTACATGTTTAATTTCAAAAAATTATATTTAATAATTATAACTTCAGGAATTAAATTAAATTAATGTCATATAAGTACCACTTATATCAAACGACATATAAAATAAACATTCATTATAAGACATTCAAATGATATAACAAAATCCAATAAATAAAAATTGTTAACCAAAATCCTTCAAATTAAATATTTTAAATTTTTATAGGATTTTGGTTAACAATATGTAATTATTGAATATAATTTTTTGAAATTAAATATGTAGAAGGCTAATAATAAAAATTTAAATAATTTTATATACTTTATACTTTACTTTATATATTTTTTTGGATTTTATGAATCTTTAACAGATGTTTGCAACCATTCTTTGTGAAATATCCACATTACGCCAATGAACGTTTGGTGGAGCTCTCAGCTCTACTATAGCAATTATTTTTCCTTTGTACATTCTGTCAAGAAAGTACCGGGAATTATCGATTTAAATCTGGCGGGGCAATGAGACAGGTGAAAATTTTTTTTCCTACGTTGGTACCACTGTCCTTAATTACTATGCCAAGCTTGAGCGGGATCTGTCAACTAGTGTGTTTGCAACAGCTGATTAAGTCAGTCGATGTCAGAGTGCGTGCCGATTTTTACTATGGGTGTTACGTTGAGCAAAGAATTTGTTTAAAGTTTTGTGTTGCAAATGAATTTTCGTGTGCCGATGCATTGAAAATGTTGCAAAAGGCCTTCGGTGATAATGCTCTATCGAAAACTCGTGCATATCAGTGGTACAGAGCCTTCAAGGACGGTCGTGAAGTGGTCGAAGATAACGTCGATAAAATTAAGGAAAGGGTGCTGGAAAACTGTCGTACCAGCTTGAGAGAGATAGCACATGATCTTAAGATATCCCACGAGTCCGCACGTACGATTTTGATTGATATTTTGGGCATGAGAAAGGTGGCCGCACGACTCGTACCGAAAGACCTGAATTTTCTTCAAAAACGTCATCGCGAACAGGTTGCTTCAGACATGCTGGATCGCTGTAATTCCGATTCTACATTCATGGAACGCATTACAACTGGTGATGAGACTTGGGTCTACGAGTACGATATGCAAACAAGCCAGCAACCATCGGAATGGGTGGCAAAAAATGAGCCGAAACCGAAAAAACCACGCCAAAGCCGCTCTAAAATGAAGGTGATGCTCATTGTTTTCTTCGATATCCGTGGCGTGATGCACTACGAATTCGTTCCAAAGGGTCAGACGGTAAACCAGGAGTATTACCTAGGCGTTATGAAACGTTTGCGTGAGCGTATCCGTAAGAAGCGGCCAAATTTGTGGGCGAACAACTCATGGATTTTGCATGACGATAACGCGCCTTCTCACCAAGCTACGATTGTGACTGATTTTCTCGGCAAAAACTCAACAAACGTGCTTAAGCAACCACCGTATTCGCCGGATTTGGCTCCCTGCGACTTTTTCCTCTTCCCAAAACTAAAATTGCCCCTTCGTGGCACCCGTTTTGAGTCGATTGAAGCCATAAAACAAAATTCGGCACGAGAGCTAAAGTCCATCCCGGAAAGCGCATATAAAAAATGTTTCGATAATTGGAAGTGCCGTTGGCATAGATGTATTGGAGCAAATGGAGCCTATTTTGAAGGCGACCCAATAAATTTTGACGATTAAATGTAAAAATGTTGTTTTAATTGAAAATTCCCGGTACTTTCTTGACAGAGTAGTATATCTGGTAATCCCACAGAATCAATTTTGTTCGAACGATTTGGTAATATTTCCTACAATAAACATATTATGATGTTACGATGTTACTTTTTTATACTGAAATAAATACTATGAATCCTTGCCAAGACAGTGAATTGAGAATATTATCTGATTGAGTGTCATCGAAATGCATTGAATATGTG
Organism: Megalocaria dilatata; assembly: GCA_034642435.1. NCBI lineage: Eukaryota > Metazoa > Arthropoda > Insecta > Coleoptera > Coccinellidae > Megalocaria > Megalocaria dilatata. Next base: position 58,904,937 of record CM067859.1, on the reverse strand, counting down.
AAAAGCAAAGCTGGTTGATTTGCATCATTTCACTAGCTAAACATTGTAAATGAGTTTATGACTGAAAATTAAACTCATCTTATCAAACGATCACATGCGTCTGGTGCGGTTGCGATTGATTTTTTTCTCTTTCCAAACCTCAGTTCACAAAATCTAGGTACCTGTTTTCAGTTGAAAGAAGATAGAAAAGAAAATCGCGACGTGAACAGTATACAATTTTTAAAAATGCGTTTAAAAGCAGTTTTGAAGATTCATTGATTTTTGGTGTAAGTTTATTAAGTTGTAAGGGGCCATTTTTCTGGATGATATGATGAATTTGGATGAATAATATTTATTTTGTGCTTCACCGATTTCTAGTATTTGTCCCACTCTGTAGTGTGTTGGTACTGCTCATTTGCATTCAGTGATGATTTGTACTGCTCTTAATCGTTAAAGGAGCAAGATGAAAGGAAATTGTGATTGAAAAAACTTTTTTCTACTGAATTATTCACTGGAAATTAATTCCTTCTCTACTCTGAGTCGTGAAATGTTTCAAGTAATTTCTATCAGTAGCGATCCTATAGACAGTAATTCATTCAAATTCGAGGACGGAACCATCATTGCTCAAGCCTGTCAGACTTTTACTATTATTACAATAGTTCTTTGTCTAATTATTCTAAACCTTACAAATTCGTATAAATATTCTCATGACCCTGAAAGCGCAATCAAAATTTAGATGTTAATCACGAATGTATCATACTATTTTGAGGTTCAAGTTCGAAAAAGTTACCTCATCACAGAGTTGCATCTCTTCAACACACGTATGATAAAACTGAATGACATTCAGCATGAGCTTTCAGATTCAGTCTGTTGATCATTTGAAATTCATCAAATCCTGTTCTGTCGACATTTGAAATCGTGAAGTGGCTACTAATGTTATTATTACGAAACCATAGAATGTTGTGAATTTTTATCAATTAGTGATAATACCCTCACAACAATCGTTCATACGTTGATTAGTTGCAAAATGTGATATCCAATAAGTTTTCGTAATGAATCGCCTTGAGTGTAAGTTCACTTAATCAAGAAGAATCAGGCATTGATTTGAAAAAAATTACTATCATGAATTCAAAACCCGTTTGTAACTACGCTTGATTGAAAAGTACTGTATTGTAAAAAAAAATTATGAGATCATTTAAAACGAAAGCGTTAAAAATAAGGTTGTTAATATTTCCAATTCAAAATATTTCAGTTTAGTTATTTCAAGCGTTTTTAATGGACATTCTAAGTACATGTTCGACATACTTTTACTTAATTTGAATGAAGCTTTCTATAGAACGAATATTGATATTAATCCTCTTGATCAGGAATATAATCCTTTGAAATTTTTTACGAAGCTCTGACTTCAATATCTCTCTATACTTCCGTAATTTGTTGTCGGCGCCTTAGCAAGCTGCAGCCATTGCTGTCGAAAAATGAACTGCGAAACTTGATCATATAATTTTGGTATCAATAGAGCTCGAATGAAAAGAAGTCATCAGCTTCCATAGGCAATAGCCTACCAAGCAGACTATCACCCTTGTACAACAATCGTGCATAGCTAGACAGAATCGCGGTTACTCGCTGAAGACATTATGCTATTCTGTCACCTGATGCTGTCGTTATCTGCATCAGTTTAAACATTAACGATAGTTATTCGCAGTCAAAGGAACCGCGGACTCTATAAATTAGGCTAAAAAATATGCTCAATTGCAGCGACATAATGTACTCATAGTGACAGGTCAAACTTCTTGTCCAAACCATCTATCTGCGATTTGGCGCATAAAAGCAAAACTATCTAGTAGAGCTCAGAAAAAACTAAGAGATGAAATTTTTTTCCTAAAAAAATTAGTAAAAACATAACATTCACAGTATTACCCTAGCATGCCTTATTCATAGTTATTATGTTGTCAAAAATTCAAGATGAAGGAATTATTACTTCTGTGTTGTGTTACATTTTTAATATCAGATCTACAGATTTTTCCAATTCTCCCACGAAGTAATTTTGTTAAACCTCAGTACAAATTTTATTTTATAATTTTTTTTTAACGTTTTAAAATCAAATGAAAAAATTGCCTTATCAACACTGTTTTTTTAGGTAGACATATAGAAAAGAAAAGATTGAATATTGATCGAACTTACTCAATAAACAAATGCAGATTATCATAAAAATGTATATATTTCTCTTAGTTTGGTTGGCAGAACATGAGATCGAACAGCAGAATTCAGTGAATTTTCAAACACATGAAGAGAAATAAAAACCAGAAGTTGTTCAATTTTTATTTCGCAAAGAAATTCTCAAGAAAAAATTTCGCACTCATTATAGAACAGGAAGATTTGTTCAATCAAGATCCGCAAGAGATGTCGTTAGTTAATAACGAAAGTAGCGAATTCCGTTGAAAAATCTCATCATGAATGTTAATGATTGTAAAAATATAAGCAATCTGATAAATATTTTCTATATACAACCTGAATAGTCATAACAACGTTCAAGGAAACGAATTACATAACTGAATGCAGTTACGGTGTTCATCCAATCTTGTATTCTTCAGACCTCTTTCTTATTCATCTTGACATTTTCCGATGACCGCTCTCTGCAGAAATGAATTGCTTATTGCAATCGTTCTGAATGCTGAAACATTTGATTCTGAAATAATTATAACCAATTTCGAATAGCTCTTATTATAGAATATTCTGCCAATTTTTTTCAATAAAGTATTCTTGTTTTCTCCATTATATATTCACATAACCTTCAACATTCAACCTCTATTTTTTTTCTTCTTTCCTGTGGACTATTGTTTGCATTTTATATCTATAAATGATCATGGTCAAATTCCGTTCGCTCGTTTGTAAACGGGATAACTTCCGACCGATATAGCTCAAAGACTTTCAGGGTAAATTTCGAGTCGATTTTGTAAAAGGGCACAATCAGTCGATGGGCCCCAAGGCTCAAGTTTTCATTATAAATCAAGATATATGTGAGAAAGAGAACATTTATGTCATTGACAAAAATGATATCAACTTTTTATTTATAAGTTATTAGTAAAAATGATGAACATGGAATAATATTTTGTATAAAATTCGAAAATATGAGAGAAATGAAAGAAGATTGTTCAACTGTTTGATAAGGTCATATAATTTTGCATATATAGCGGTTTTTTTTTAACGCGTAGATATATTTGCTGCAAGAATAGATATTCCGGGACAAAAAGCAAAACTTTACGGCAAAACTCAAGTACGTTCATTAATAAGAAGTGTGAGCTATGGTAATAGAAAGTTCTACAAATCGAAACACTGTACGCATACAGTACATCAGTATAACAATTCTAAACTCGAACAAACCCGATAAAGTTTTTGTTGATCACTGAGGCATAATTGTAGCGCACGTTTCGAATTTTTTGGTTCTTGTCAGTGCAATGAATGTCAGCGGCTATAAATCTGTATATTTTCGATATACACAGAAAAACTAAGGTATTAATCATACACTAACGCCATTTAGAGTATGCAAATATACAAACAGAACATGAATTAACTTGCAAAGGTATATTTTGTATGTATATTTGCATGCTCCAGATAGCGCTAGTGTATATGGTACTCTTATAGATTTGAGTCGCTGGCTTTGGATTGCACTAACGAGAGAAGCAACAAGTTCGAAACGTGCGCCTGTCTGCAATTATGCTTCAGTGATCAACAAAGCCTTATCGGGTTTGTTTGAGTATAGAATTGTTATACAAATGTATGTTACACTGTCTCGGTATATAGAACTATCAATAACTATAGCTCACACTACTTATAATTGACATTTGGTACAGATCAGCCGAATGAATTAATTTAAGTACATTCGTAAAATAATAGGTAGATCTTGAATGAATTACAATAATACTTATTGCTAGACAATGAACATTCAAATATTCAGGATATGCGTAACCCGAATGAATACTTGAATCAGTTAAAATTTCCATATATTAAGACTTAATTTTTTTCACTTCAGTAAATAATATCTTCAATCATTTACCAGATATCGATACACAACTGGTCTAATTGGCATAAACTGTAAAGTTCCTGAGAGATCCTTAACAGACGATCCAGGAGTGTCAGAAGAAATATCAATAATAAAAGTTTTAATGAAATTAATATTATCAAGCTGATTATATCGGGTTTTTTTTAGAGTGATTAAACTTTCGATAGGGAAAACTGTTATTTGACAGAAGCTAGAAGCCATGTTGTTTTGTTCAGTAAACATCGACAAATTATCATGGAAAGACTCACTCCTCAACAACGTTTACAAATTGTTGAAATTTATTTTCAAAACCAGTGTTCTATTCGCCAAACTTATAGAGCACTTCGTGAAATTTATGGTTTACATAATCGTCCATTAGAGCATCTCATTCGTCGAACTATCGATAGATTTCGGACAACATTTTCTCTACTCGATGCAACAACAACAAGACAAAGAACTGTACGTACAGAAGAAAATATCGCTGCTGTAAGTCATAATGTTAATGATGATCCAGATTTGTCTATTTGTCGACGTTCACAACAAGTTGGACTCTGTGCATCCACCATATGGAAAATTTTGCGTAAAGATCTTGGTCTACACCCATACAAGACTGGTTCAAGAACTAGAGTCACTTGGCCATAGTAAGCGTCTTTTGTTTGCTGATTGGGCCCTGAAGTTGATCCACATTTTTATCGTGAAATTGTGTTTAGTAATGAAGCTCATTTCTGGTTGAACGGCTATGTAAACAAGCAAAATTGCCGTATATGGAGTGAAAACAATCCTCAAGAAGTTCTGCAGGTTCCATTGCATCCTGAAAAATGCACCGTGTGTTGTACTTTACAAGCTGGAGGCATCATCGGTCCATATTTCTTTAAAAACGATGCTGGAGCTAATGTTACAGTGAATGGTGCTCGTTACAGATCGATGATCAATGATTATTTGTTTCAAAATTTGAAAGGTATCGGCCCAGAAGTGTTTTGGTTCCAACAAGATGGTGCTACACCTCATGCTGCTACCGTAACAATTGATTTATTGAAAGAAGGATTTGGCGATAACATTATTTCGAGAAATGGTCCAATTAATTGGCCTGCAAGATCATGCGACATAACTCCACTGGATTATTTTCTTTGGGGTTATGGCAAGTCATTAGTTTATGCTGATAAACCAGAAATAATAGAGGCTTTGGAAGCCAACATAACTCGTGTTATTAATGGAATAAGGCCTGAATTACTCGAAAAAGTGGTCCAAAATTGGTCTGGTCGAATGCGGTTCCTCAGAGCTAGTCATGGCGGACATATGCCGGAAATTATTTCTAAAATATAAATGTCATAAAATTATCTTTCAAATAAAACAAAAATTTGGCTTCAATCTTAATATAAATGTGTGTTATTTCAATTTAAAGTTCTATTACTCTAACAAAACACCCGATATTTCCTTTTTTGAAGAACGATTCATCTTTGTACACATTCGTACAAATTTGTTGCACGAATGCCAAAATATACCGTCATAACCTTGTCAGCAATCTGTTCCGCCTTTGACCGGTTTTGAATTAGACGTATAACAAAAGGTCTATGTCTCATCCATTGTCACATATTGATGCAAAAATCCCGTTCGTTTCCCCGGAACAGCTCTAACAACGTTCGTAATTATTCACTTGTTGTTTTAGGTCTACTATTAGTAAACGCCTTCTTTGAAACGAGCTTGTCACGCAAGAGAAGTACCTTTAAGAGGGTCAGTTCTCTCCCGCATATTCAATTAGAGGATTAAAAAACGATTTTCTGCAATTTTCTATTCTATTTTACACTGTAACAACCTCTTTAAGGATTAAGATTATGGTGCATTATCTATGTTCATACGACAACATTCAGCAAATCAGGTTTTTTAGGTATTTCTTGTTACTGAACAATACGAGATATGAATTCAGTTTTTGGCTGGTATATATATATAAATATATAAATTTATACAAAATATAGCGAATTATTCTCGTTATATTTATAACGGTGCTTTCAACCAGCCAAAAACTGAATTCATATCTCGTATTGTTCAGTAACAAGAAATACCTAAAAAACCAGTTTTTCTTGTTGAAGAAGTTTAGTGCTATATATACGTGTTTGTATATAGATTGAAAGAACAACATCATTAAAGATGAAAAGGGTTTCATGCTACAACTGGCCCCAATATATCTTGTTACATGCAGGTGGAACGTATATTCTGAAATTCCCCAATTATATTATTGAAAGTTCAGTCACCCACACTCCATTAAAATTTACATCTCGGAATATTCCGACTAACTGAAGACTTTTGTATCTGTGAAATCTGGTAATTAATCGTCAAACGCAAAATTTTGCGAACACTGATTCCATTCCAAAATTTCTTATTAGATACTTCATCAGAAAAACCCAGGATCTTCTAAATAACATTTAATTTTAAATATAATTGGCGATATAAGTTGGATTTCGTAAGTATTTTGAATTTTCAAGCGTCCTTCTGTTCCTTTCACCAAATATAGAAATTTATGAAATCTGATTTTGATTAAGTCTTCGCGATTAAGTTCATTCAATTAATCGAATTTTGGGACTTTATTAAAGTATTTTTCCGTATGCGATAATTCAAGTTGACTGTTCACTCGAACATCTACCTATTTGAAGTCATATAGGCACAGGCTACTTATTCATTAAATCTTTTGTAAATCTTTTATTTTATACCTTATGTAATGCAAATTTCCTTCAAGATATTTGAATATAATTTCTTCGTTAGAATCACCGAGAATTTATACTTATATTCTCAAAAAACTATTCTATATCTAACTGATTGATTTCCACTTGGTTGGAATCAAATATTTTGAGATATTAAAATAATTGAACCTGCCATAGAATATTCATCTATAGATCTAATGTAGTCGTTTGATAGAATTAACGACCCACAATTCACAAATATAGACTTTCACAAGAAACAGCCTTTTCACTGTTTAAATCCATGTCAAGTAAAAGGTCATATTAGTTCACATTTTATTCGAGTAGTGTGGCCAATAATGTGCTTCAGCTTCTATGAAATTGTAAATAATGACAACGAGATTTTAAATCAATTCTGAACTAAATTTCTGTGAATTTTTTAACCTAGTTGTTCACAAGAAGTTATAACTGTTAGATGAAAAGTTCAAGATTAGGAACCAACACAAACAAGGAAGTTAAAAAACTGAACAATCGGTTAGATGCGTTATATGTATTTTATACAAAATAATGGCAAAATAAGAGCTAAAAATATATACAAAAAACAATACAGAGGTAAAATTGGAATATTCAAACATCAAAAGAAAAACATGAAGAAAATTGAGACAGCTTATGATAAAATCAAAGCAGAATGGAAGATAATGATAAATAACTCAGTGAGAAGCAAAAATCATGTACATCAGAAATAGACTCCAAAATTTTTAATGAATATTTACTGTCACCGATCTTACGTGTTGTTATTTGCCGATTTGCATCAACTAATGCCTTTATCATGTCCTTATCAGCTTCAACCGGCCTTCTGGAAAGTGGTGCATCTTCGACATCAAAATTTCCGGGTCGAAATTTTGCACACCAGTTCTGTCACTGTCAACACATCTTCTCCATACACATCGGATAATTTCTTTCTGGCTTGAACAGCATTTTTACCTTTTCTATAGTAAAACAGTAAAATATGACGCTTATTGCTCTCCATATTCAAAAGGGCACCAACCAAAAAATACTGCGTAGAATTAGTTTCACTTTTTCACACAGCTATATATGCTCTCAAAACAAATAATGATTATGCGGCTCAAGTGTGAAGTTGGGTTCGAAAAGATACAGTTTAATCCTGTGTCGGGAGAAAACTAAATTACTTTCTGAACAAATTTATAATTTGACACTATTGTCGGCTCCATATGAATAAAATATAAATATTATTGGAACAAATGAAAAATGCTCTGACATATGAAAATACATCGAATAGTTGAGTCTTTAAAGCTTTAAATTCGGTAAAATAATTGAGAATAATGTAAGAGACAATTTCTTGAGGTGAAGATTTTTAACTCAAAATGTAAAGCCTTAAGTAGTAGTGGAGCAGAAACTACTACTACTTAAGTCTTGATCAGAATGTGGAGAAATATTTATGCATATTGTATAATAGACGATATCATAAATAATATGATACACTAACGGACCACAAGCTAGTTGTTCATGTGGGCTTGCATTTCGTGATGAAATTGATCCAGTTCTGTCGATGAAATGAGGAAAGATTAGCAACGCTGAACCTTTCTTATCATAAAGCAGATGCAAAATCCCACATCTTCACTATAAATCTTCCTCTGACACGACTGTGCTACTTCGATCATTGTTTGGAATTGACATATCTGGACCCAATCACTCACGTTGGAAAAATTCGTTGCTGCTACTGCGGTCATTGAGTTCTCAGGTCTTATGTAAGATTAGCAACCCACATTGCTCCATTAGCATCGGCTATAGAATGTAGATTTCGACAGCGTTTACGTCTAGTATTGTATAAAACGATACTGGTAGGTAACGGGTATGCACCGGTGTCTAATTATCGCTGTGATAAGTAAAAGTAACGGATTGCGTTTCGCTATCATGCAGAGGAATATTGAATGGATTCAAAGCATGGTAGTACACTTCGAATTATCATTGGTACTACTAGGTGGGGCACTACCACATATATAATATACTAATCCCACCTGTGAATGTTCTAGTAACTTATAGCATTTAAAAGCAACTTTCTTACCTACTATTATAGTCCAATACTTACCCTGGTTATGATTTTTTGATAATATAGGACTATAAAAGGATTGCATTATGTGCTCTGTAAGTTTGGCGAATAGAACACTGATTTTGAAAATGAATTTCAACAATTTGTAAACGTTGTTGTGGCGTGAGTCTTTCCATGATAATTTGTCAATGCTTACTGAACAGAAATGTCAAAACAACATGGCGTTTACCTCCTGTCAAATCACAGTTATCCCTATTGAAAGTTCTATCATTCTAAAAAAATACCCAATATGTTGCGAAATCGATTATATTTTCCATAAAAAACTATTCATAAGGAATGAACTCCAAAAATTCTGAAAAAATCTTCTACAAATTGAAGAACATTTGAAGTCGATGCATTGGAAAATTCTCAATAAGCGATTTAAAAAACGGTAACTGAAAAATTACGTAAAATTGCATGATATACATGGGGCTTATTCTGGTTGCCCTACTAGTGCTCTATTTCTGGAATTCCGCCTGACATTATTTTTTGGGATACCTGTATATCTGAATCTGAAAATGATTCTCCAGAACGAAATTAAATATTAAATTACTTAACATTTGAAGGAGTAATTGATCTTTACTAATAAAGGCTAAAAGGGGTCGTTGTTATTGAAATAAGGCCGCACAAAAATTGCGGAAATAGAAGTCCAGAGGCAGACACAAATATTTCTCCTTGACAGGAAGAACATTTTTAATTTATTAATGAAACACATGTTCATATTTCTACTTTTTTAATATTATCAACCTGTGGCTTGGAAAATACTATTCGGTAATCTTCACAGATCCTGACATCTTTTTTCATAGAACTTTTCGAATAGCACAAAATGCATGTATATCTCGAAATGTTAATACCCAGATTTCATAGCAAAATCTTTATCCCAATTTAGATCTGTTTTATATTTGTAAAATACTCATATGGAAAAAATTAAGAAATTCGTTATAAGTACGCTGTATCCATGAAACGGGAAAGATTTGAAAAGAAACATCGCCTTAATGCCTGCAATGTTATTTTGATAAAGGTCTGACATCTGATTGAGTTTTTCTAATTAGCTCGAGTTTCAGACTTCAAGTAAAGTGACTTCTTTAGAGAGCGTGCTTGAAACTTGTAAATACAGCTCTCGAAATTTGAAGGCCTTGAACATCATCAATCATCAGGAAATACATCTTCATGTACCAACCTTTTACATCACAACAATAGATTAAGATTTCAGAATTGGCAATTGAGTTTGCCATTTAAGCGCTTAAAGCAACTAAACTCAAAGTTCCCAGAAAAATGATTAATAATAACATAATAGGATACAATTTCTCTGTAGATTGCGAAGGAACTATTGCCCCAATATGCAGTGGCAATTTTAAATATCGTCATATATCAATGAAACGGAAAATATTTAACTGATCTTCATAGTTTATCATCTCCAACTATTTTCATTCATCAACAAGATTCATAACCACATTTTTTCAAAACTAGTTCCAAAGGACCTATTCAAACTATTTATACTTAATCGGAACACTTTCCATAAATAGATTATATATTAGATCTAGGAAGCAATATATCATTATTCCAGGGAAATTCGGTCAAGAACGGAATGTATTTCTGCAAATGAATGTGAAATTGCTGACGAATTCAATGTGCAGTGGCGAGGAATTTGTATGATAAGATAAAACCAAAACCATGAGTAAAAATGAATTTAGGGAAAGTATCAAGTAGAGATTTTTTTTTCATTTAGGCGAGGTTGAAGAAAAAGAGAGAATCGAAGTGATCAATAAGATGAAGATCAAAAAGTCATCCGGTCAAGATAGAGTTACATCTGTAATACTGAAGAATATAACAAAGCATTTCCTTATATTCACAACTTACGTTTTGAAGGTGAAACATTTCCCGCTGTTTTAAACATGCGATCTTAAAATCTATCTATAGAAAAGCTGATAGCCTAAATATGAACAACTACAAATAAATATCCTTCACATCAAACCTATCTAAGAAAAATTATTAATCAAAACTATTGCTATTTAGAAAAAAAAGAAATATTGTAGAACAAACAGTTTGAGTTCAGGAAAGCTAAGTCGACAGAGGACACAATAGCGCTGATCTCTGCGCTAAAATTTTGTATATAAAGTATTCTATCTTGTGAATGTTCATTGACTTGGTTTTTGACACTGTGAGCCATGATCCGTTTATGCAGTTGCTTGGAAGAGCATGGTTCAGGGATATAGCATACAAGCTCTTCGAAAATCTCTTGAAAGCTAGAATTCAGCCAGTATAAATTGGAAAATACATAGGCAATACCACAAATTTCGAGTGTGGAGTGCCACAGGGTACAGTTTTGATTCCGTTGTTTTTTAATATTCTCATTAATAATCTATCTAAGCTCAAACTAGAAGAAGACGTAGTGAGATTTGCTGATGATGTCGTTGTGACATGCAGTGCGTTGAACAAGAAAATGTTGAAAACGAAAGCTGACAGAGATTCTGTTAATGCAGTGAATTGGTTTAGTAGTCGGCTTTTATATGTTAATTTTGACAAAACATGTTTCATGCCGTTCATTTTATATGGACGCTGCTTGCATGGAAATTGACTGTGGTGGGTCACTAGACAGAATTATTTCAATACAGAGCATCAGGTGAATAGGAATATATCTGGATGGGCACTTAAGGTGGAATATACAAATGAATCATATTGTGATTAAGTTGAGATCCATTTTATATAAGCTGAAATACCTCAATAAGATACCTACTTTAGATCAAATGAGAGTGCCTAATGATTCTTTGGCAGAAAGTCACCTCAGGTATGGTATCATAGCATGGGGGTCAGCTTCGAACTAACATCTGAAACCTTGAGTGCAGCATCGAGAATGACCTAGTTATCATATGTGGTAATTTCAATTGTTCCACCGTTCGATGGGTATCCGATCGAATGCTGACGGCTCTTTTCTCGAACCATGCAATGTAGAAACCAAATATTCCAACCTTATCTATACTCTAACTGTATGTGAATTAATGCAATTCAATGGTATTCGTAATGCAAATCACAGAACTTTCGATCCGCAATTACTTTGCTTTGCCACAACTTGGACCCTGCATTTGTCCAGCAATTACAGTCACCATCCTTCGCTTGACATTTGGTGAATGTGAATCTTAGATCTCTCAAGAAAAATAAAACTTAGGTGCAATTTCAAAAAAGATAATTATGAAGAAATAAATAGGAAATCTCTATTAGGCCCTAATCTAGCGTACTATGTAATAATAATGTAAACACTGATTTCGGCTTGTTTTATAGAATACTTTATGATCTTACAGATAAATTTGTGTCAAAGAAAATCATTAGTTGTAGATAATCCTGCATGTTTCTCTAATTTTACAATCAGACTAGTTAAACAAAAGAACAAAATCCATTAAAAGTGGAAAATATACGGGTACACGAGAGACTTTTCAAAAGTTCAAGCACTTAAGAACTGTTTCGCGGAGGATGATCGATCAAGACTATACTAATTATCGGAAATCTATAGAGAGAGATTTGTTTAATAACCCAATTTTTTTTTCAACCTTACATCTAGCAAAAACAAAGGCAGAAAGTTTCCTTTTTCGGTAATGCACGGTGGTATATCTAATAGGTGAGGCCATTTGTAAAATTTTTCATTCGTCCCTTCAGCGCAATTTCTACCTCGCATAGATCCAAACGTAACAGACGCTCCCGTTTATATTTCGAAAAAAGTCTTAACACAGGAAGAAAAAGAACAAGATCTCTTGACCAAAATAAAGGGGCTGGACTTGATTGTATTCAATCTTATTTTGTTCGCCATTGGCCTGCACTATGCGAACCACTTATTTATATTTTTAATCTGTCATTGGGAAATGGTATATTTCCGCAGCGTTAGGAAATAGCATCTGTGATTCCTATTTTTAAGGCGGGTAATAAAATTGCTGTGGAGAATTATAGACACATCAATAAATTATGTGTCATTTCTAAACTGATGGAGACTGCTGTACATGTTCACATATTTCATCATGTGAAAAATCAAATAAATTCCGAGCAGCACGGGTTTGTTAGGGGTAAGTTGATTGAGACCAATCTCTTAACATTTCTGTCCTTCTTGCATGGGGCACTTGATAATCATCTGCAGGTTCACGCCGTTCACTGAGGCATTTGATGAACATTCACACGAAATTATTGCTTGCCGTCTTTCAGAGGTCGGTATGGGCGGCGGCCTCCTAAACTGGTGTCTTATGTCTCCAACAGAGTGCAGTTTGTTTCTGTAGATGGATTTGAGTCTTTTGTGTGCAAATGTACTTCTGGGGTACCTCATGGCTCCATTCTTGGACCCCTTTTCTTTTAAACAATATTACGCAGACGATTTTAAATTTTTTTTATTATCAGCAACTTAGCGAACCGTTAAGTTATCAGTTTGAAATTACTCCTTAAAAGATATTTTTTTCTAGAATAGCCATTTTGTTATTTTTCCCTTCGTAATTCATTTGTAAGATTGATTTTCACTGTTGTGTATTTGAAATTGTGTATACTATTTAAGGGTTGTAAACCCGTGCGTATTCCTTATTCATAAATAAACGAATAAATAAATGAACCAACCAACGAAATTCCTCTCTTTATAATCATCTTTTTCTCGCATTGCAAAATTTCCTGAGTGATAAGAAATTGGCATAAAAAATCGATTACTAGGGTTTTTCGCCAATAAAGACTAAAACATAAGAGAGGCATTATGAAGCTATCTTTAAATTTTGAACAAATTATAGAACAAAGCGGTGCATAGTTAACTCATATCGGACAATCCGAAATATATTAAATAAAGTCCTCAAGTTCGCACGAAAATAGCAGGTTTTTTTTCGCGAATTATTAGATTAGTTTATAAATCTGATTTTCACAATTTTGTTGTTATGTTGAGAACAATTGTTTCGCTATCCCAGTAGCATAATCAGGTAGGTTTGCATTCAAAATGATTTTCATATTCAAATTCAAACCTGCCTGATGATGGTACTGCGAAAACAGCGAAACAATTGTTATAAACATAACAATAAAAATTGTGAATGTCAGAGTAAACTTATTTAAATATTACCATATATATATATGGTATATATATATATATATATATATATATATCACCACTCCTTTCATCCATCACATGTTTTTCATTTGTAAGACTAAAGTTTCAATGGAATTTTCTGTTATCATCAACTCCCATTTCATTATGTTGTATTTGTTCATCCAAGCCTCTGCATTTTTCAAGTGCTATTTCTTCCTTTTTCTTGTCATCAATTCATGTTTTTATTTGTAAAAATAAAGCAAGCTCTTAGGAAAGGAACTCACCTTCTAAGTAAACAATGTTTACACTCCTAACTTCTGGTTTTCACCTCTTATAATCCTCCGACAATATATGTATATCAGAAGAGTTATTGTTCTCCAGTATCTGTGGTAATTCTTCGTCCCTATTTTATTGTTTCGATGTCATTTCGAGCTGAAACGGGATATGAAATAAATTAAATTTCAAGACTTAAAGATCTTTTGTCCGTGTCAATGGACGTTCAGATGCAATCGATCATAACTGTCAAGTGGTATAAGTTGAAGAATATTTGTTTGTTTAAGTAGTCTCAATGAAGTTTCTACTTGAGTTTCGTCAACAGGCAAATCATCATATGCTGGCTTCACAAGTCTGAAAAATAACATACATATACGAGTCGTGCTTTCCCACCACTGTACTACTCTGTCAAGAAAGTACCAGTTAAAACAACATTTTTACATTTAATCGTCAAAATTTATTGGGTCGCCTTCAAAATAGGCTCCATTTGCTCCAATACATCTATGCCAACGGCACTTCCAATTATCGAAACATTTTTTATAGGCGATTTCCGGGATGGACTTTAGCTCTCGCGCCGAATTTTGTTTTATGGCTTCAATCGACTCAAAACGGGTGCCACGAAGGGGCAATTTTAGTTTTGGGAAGAGGAAAAAGTCGCAGGGAGCCAAATCCGGCGAATACGGTGGTTGCTGAAGCACGTTTGTTGAGTTTTTGGCGAGAAAGTCAGTCACAATCGTAGCTCGGTGAGAAGGCGCGTTATCGTCATGCAAAATCCATGAGTTGTTCGCCCACAAATTTGGCCGCTTCTTACGGATACGCTCACGCAAACGTTTCATAACGCCAAGGTGTTTACCGTCTGACCCTCTGGAATGAATTCGTAGTGCACCACGCCACGGATATCGAAGAAAACAATGAGCATCACCTTCATTTTCGAGCGGCTTCACGACCGTACTTGAAGTCTCTGTACCACTGATATGCACGAGTTTTCGATAGAGCATTATCACCAAAGGCCTTTTGCAACATTTTCAATGCATCGGCACACGAAAATTCATTTGCAACACAAAACTTTAAACAAATTCTTTGCTCAACGTAATCACCCATAGTAAAAATCGGCACACACTCTGACATCGACTGACTTAATCAGCTGTTGCAAACACACTAGTTGACAGATCCCGCTCAAGCTTGGCATACTAATTAAGGACAGTGGTACCAATCTAGGAAAAAAATTTTTTAACCATAACTATTTAAAATATCAATTAATAAAATAATAAAAAGAAGTTTTTTACTTGATAGAAGTATTATTAAAAATATTAAATATCAAAACAGATTTATTCTCTTAGCCTCCTATAAATTTTAATTTCGAAAAACGTTTTTTCAGAAACTTTTAGAATAAAACTAATGTCTTATAAGCACTGCTTGAATTTATTAGATTATATTATATAATATCAAATGGAATAAAAAAACCCAACAAATAAATTAATAAATAAATATTGGAAGGAGACAAAATTTTGTTTCTGATCTTATATCCATGAAAGCTATATCTTTTTCAAAAATTCAAAACAAAATTTTAAGAACTTCTCCAAAACTAATTTATTTGAAATATTCAATATATTTAAATAAGTGACTCTCTCAATACATGTAGCACATCCTCAAAAAACAATAAGAAATCAAATAAGACCTTTAAAAATCCAACGTATTTTATGTTCATCACAAAAATCACACAAAGCTTGTAAGGTATATTATGGCCTTAGTTAAAACCAAATGATATTTATATAATGAGATTAAAACCTTAATATAATTATATATTATATATACGATAAAATATTGAAAAGAAATTTTTTACTTGATAGAAGGATTATTACAAAATTTAAATATCCAAACAAATTTATTCTGTTAGCAATTTTATATGTCTAATAAATTGAAGCAGTGCTTATAAGATATTAATTTAATTATGAAAGTTTTTGAATGAACTTTTTTTTAAATTAAAATTTATATTATTATTATATAAAATATATTAATTTTAGGAGGCTATCAGAATGAATATATTTTGATATTTGAATAAAATATCAATTATTATTTTCCAGAACTTCCAATATAAGATTGTCAGCAATTCAGTGGGCAATATAAGAATTTCTATATACGTTGAGTAGGAGATATCATCACCGCAATAATTAGTGAATCAATTAATGAATTATATTTTTAATTCCTATGATTATATCCTTACGAGTAACCTTTCACTTCCTTCATTTGGTAACGTCGGTGATTTGACTCCTAGAATAGTGAGAACATATCCTATGGCTTCAAAGAAATATTGAATAGAACTTGATTCTTTAGGACGGTTATTCAGTATTTCCGAAATAAAAATGTGAATATTCAAATAAATTATTGATAAGAAGTATGAGCTGTGGTAATAGAAAGTTCTAGAAATCGAGACAATGTTACATACATCTGTATGAAAATTCTATACTCAAACAGACTCGATAAGGTTTTGTTGATCACAGAGGCAAATTGCAGACATGTGCACGTTTCAAATTGATTGGTTTTCGTCAGTGCAATGTATGCTAGTTATTTCAAATCTGTCAAGTATCTATATTTGCTCTCTTAGGTATTAACAATACACTAGCGCCATCTAGATTAGGTAAAATACACACAAGATATACCTTTGCGAGTTAATTCAAGTAAAAAAATCTATTCTCGATATTTTCACGTTACTAACGCTGAATTAACTTTCCTTATGCTCCAATTAGACCATAATTTGCCGTAATGCTTATAATTAGCAAATTCATATTCAAATAATTGTATTAATAATAAAAATGTGAGATTGTTTTTACTCGCATGTTCTATCAGAGCACAATCGTTTTACATAAATGCCTATAATTTTCGATTTTCGAGCCGAAAATAGTCTCAAACGACTAAGTTAGATTCACTGACGAATCCGAGGTCTAAAAGTGATTCTGTCAGGCCAGCCTGTCCATAAACAGTTTAACTTTCGAACGGCAAGAACTAGAGTATTCTGAATATATCTGTTAGGTTCAAAAATTGACAGAATCCGAGTTATTATCATTTGAAATTATATTTTTCACATTTTGAAAAGTAGAAATCCGATCTAGTTCAAATTCTGTATTTAGATGCGAATAACATATGCTCATAAATCGTTGAGATGAAGTACAAGAAGTTTTTAAATATTTTTTCTGATTTTGACAAAAAGTATGAAAAATATATGAAGATATATATATATTAATTATAGTTTTTTTCCGCCCCTTCTTACCAATATGTAAGTTGAGAGTTATGAGAAAGCTTAAATCTTGACATATACGAATGAAAATAATACCATTCAAATGACCGCCATGACTAGCTACAGTACCCCATCCGATCATCCCAAATTTTCAATACATTGTCAACTGTTTGTGGCTGAATCTTATGAATGGCAACTTCAATTTCGTGTTTCAAGGCGTCAATTCTTCCTTCATGGTTAGCGTAACACTTTTCTCAATGGATCTCCACAAAAAAAAGCCCTTTGAGGTGAAAATGAGCTTCATCGCGGTGGATAAT
Source organism: Megalocaria dilatata (assembly GCA_034642435.1). NCBI lineage: Eukaryota > Metazoa > Arthropoda > Insecta > Coleoptera > Coccinellidae > Megalocaria > Megalocaria dilatata. The sequence goes on along the minus strand of CM067859.1, from coordinate 58,887,274 downwards.
TTTCCTCAGAAAATGCTCATCACACAATCATAAGCCCATTGATAGAAGTAGAAACGCTTCGGCTTCACTTCTTGCACTAGTTGAACTTTAGGAGCTTTCATAGCGGGGTCTTTATGCAAAATTCTCCTCAGAGAAATGCGAGAGATGTTCAGTTCTTCAGCACGATGACGAGTTGAAGTTGATGGAGGTTCAGTCACATTCTCGGCTACAGCATTTTTAAGGTGTGTTCACTGGACGAGAACGTGAATAGGTTGTTTTATCAAATAGCAATCCAGTTTTCACGAACAAATTAATCCACAAATCGCCGTGAGAGCATGACATTTCTATTGAATTCTCCACGTAAATTTGAAACAGTTTGTATAGAAGATTCACTATTTTGGAAATAAATTTCCCAGTTTTGTTTAAGCGTCAATCGACCTATTTCATTACTGTCAAATATTAAACTAACTTTCTGTTAAAACAGGATTGATAGAAGTGTTGCCAGATTCGAAATAACCATTTCTTCAAAATGCAAACTCTAGATGGCCCACCCTTTAGTTAGCAAGTACGCAACGTCAATGATTTTCACCAGTTCTTATTGAATTTATTCGGAACTTTCAAAATATAGTTCGAAGCATAGAGAATACACTTGTCATCTGAATACAATATTCCCTCCATCGAAAAAAGGTTGAACCATAGCACTTTTTATTGGATAATTTTGTGAATATTTCTGATTTTTTCTGTTTTATCCCTCAACATCTGCATTTTTCGGAAAATATCTTAAGAATTCTTGCAAACGCAAGAAAGCATCAAGAGATCAGTTTACAGTTGGTTTTATTACTTAAACCTCATTCATCTTTTGTCTGTTGAAAGTTAGTTTTAGAACAAAAGAAGTTTGAACTTAATAAGTAGTATGAGCTGTGGTAATAAAAATTTCTACAAATCGAGACCGTCTAACATACATTGGTATAATAATTCTAAACTTAAACAAGCCCGATTAGGTTTTGTCGATCACTGGGATATAAGTAGCAGACATGTGCACATTTCAAACTTGTTGGTTCTCATCAGTGACCTGTAATATCCAACGACTACAAATCTGCCTCGCACCTATATTCGCTGTGCACAGGAGAACCATGTATTTATTTATGTCAGACGAATTAATTTATTTGAAATTTAATCTTCATTAAAAATTATTGAATATAGACGTGGATATTCCGAACTTTGAAATTGCAATATATTTTACCATAGCTATTCAACATAATACTATAAATTGATTGAATTTATTTCACTCTCTGAGTGAATTTGGAGCAACATTTATATTCTCTGACACTCCAACCAAACTTGAAAATATATCATAATCAAGGTTGTTTGAATCAGAATTGATTTTTTAGCATTTATTTTATCGAGTAGACGAGTAGAATAAATTCGAATATCTGTGTTGATATCCTAGTTCTTTAGGTAGTACGAGTATATCTCAAAATGAATCAAAAAGTGATATTGGGGGAGCGCTAAAACTAAGTAATATAATCAAATTTCTATCTAAACTGTACAAACTCAAGTGTGTCATGCTTTATCGTCTGTTGAATGTTGGAATTCAGTCGTCATGATTGAAGGAACACGCTCTGTTTCTATGGTCAATTCAATTCACATCGACCATTCTTTATAGCGCCTAGAAACTTGAGAGGAATTCGAACGATCGGGTTACCTTCACACTCTAGATATGTTGAGAACAGTCATATTTTCTCATTTTTTCTCTGAGCGAACGTGCGCTTGAACGCTGTGCTATTTTATCTATTGAATTGTTTAGATATGTAAGGTTCAATTCCATATGTTGAAGTGAAACATAGTATTACAATTGTTCTTTATTAGAACATGTTCTTTGAGTATACCTTGAGATAAATTACTTGTAGGAAATATATGACATTTTCTGATTGTATGAAATCAATTTATTCACTAATTTAAGGTTTTGGTGGCGTTTTAATTTCACTTGCAGTTTGTTCAACATAAATCTATTGGACAAATCTATCAACAAATATTGAATAATTACAGAGGGTTATCTAAAAACGTTGGATTAAGTTTACGATGCAGATAACAATAGCAACAATACTTTCATTGTATGTTATTTTATCATGATTTCCCATATGTTATTACGGAGGTAAGAGACAAAGTTATTCAATTCAATCATTAGCGGAAATTAGAATATTGTTTTTATTCATCTATTCAAAGAGTATACTACAGTCGACTTAATTTTTTTATTTTCGGCTAGAAAGCTGAACCCTTATATTATTTCTATAATTTTCAAAATATGAATATCATAAGACAGCATCAAGCTGTAGCAAAAGAAATGAAAAGAAGGAATATGGAATAAATTCACTAATCAGCGTCGTCACAGTCAGTGTGACTTCCTTGGTATTGGTTTTGTTAAAAGATACTTGAAAATAAAAACATTTTCGACTTAATCCTGTCGAATATTTTGTTGAATTCATTAAAATTTATTAATTCGGCAATACTAAACTTACCTGTTATTAACCACAAGTGCGTGCCATTCAAAAAACGTTTGAATTTCGTTTGCGTGCTGAAATATTTACTATGACAACCTTATGTTCAAAAAGGGACAAAATTGTAAACTTTGCAATCTTCACTCTCTCTCTTTATATTAGCATCCGATTTAAAGTTTCTTTCTGTAGGAATAGTGTGACCAATCAACTATTTCATTTGTTGAGTCAACGCAAAAATCTAATTTCCAACCAATTTCGATTTTTTTCTGTTTTTTCAGCAAACAGCATGCTATTGTTTCGTCAAAATGACTGTAATTTTCGAATTTTGAACCGAAAATTGTCTTGAAGGACTGGGCTGCACAGAGAAGTAATTATGCCCGGAGTTCCGGCCGACTGTCCTTAAACATGAGGACTTTCGAACCGAAAGAGCTGGAGACTTGAGATCCGATCGATCCAAAAATTATGTCCACTGTAGAATAATAACACGCATTTTCATTAGAAATTTCATGAGAATGTGAGCAGAGCTTCACATTAAACACTATAACTTTCGAACAGAAAGAGTTCTTAACTTGAAACTTTCAGATCTATACGTCTCGGTGGAGTTCACAAATGGGCAAAATCAGTCAAATGGTTCCACAGTTATTTATATTTTTCGTGAGGATAAGGATATGAACAAGCGTGTAAGAGCTCCTGATTTTACAGTGCTTTCCATCATTTTTACGGGGTTATACATATTGCAAAGTTTTGAAATATCCTGTTAATGATTTATGATGAAGTATTGGAGAATTCGTTGCCTTTCTTTTTAGTGAATCTAAGATGAACTAAGATAGTGGCGCATCGAGATTACTGCATTCATAGAGTTTTTAGTTACACACCGTCACCGTTCTTTGATTAAGGCTTGGCAATTCAGTTAAATTAATCATCGTAATTAATTAATTTGCTTTTCAAAATACTAGAATAATACACAATATACAAAAATGTCGCACATATTTTTATAATTCTTTCGTCTTTCAGTGCACCGTGTCACAAGTCGTTGGCTACTGTGGCAAAATTGAATTAATTATATTTTGAAACTCATCATATTCTCCGGGTTTAGTACCCAGTGATTTTTACCTGTTCGTAGACGCAAAGAAAATGTTATCGGAAAGAGATTGGGTTCCCAGGAGTTGATCGTCGAAACAAACGGCTATTTTAAAATCAAAGATGAATCATTTTTCAATAAAGGTATCGAAGGATAAGAGAAGGACTGTAATGATTGTATTGCTTTTGAGGGTAACTTTTTTCATGAACAAAGTCGAATTTCATCAAAAAAGTTGTGTTTGAAAATTCTGAGATAGTCGCGGTATCTCGGAGTTGCTATTTCTGTTTTATGGTTTCATGTAATATTGAAGAGAATATTCCAGATCATCTTCAAGATCCTAAGAGGAGGAAACTGATGATGCATTTTGGTAAATGGTAAAATGGAAGCCTATAATACGTATAAGATGATATCGTTGCTTTATAGCTGCCAGATCATTCCTCAGAAAATATTTTAATCTATAGCTACAGATTAATGAGTACTGCTTGACGTCCAGGATGAATTTTGTTTTTTAGATATTCGTTATCTTGCAATTTTTGATAAAACGGTTCAATTTTCAAAATTGGCTAACTCACCTTTAGAAATATGTATGTTTTAGCCTCAATTTTGATTGGTGATAATAATGCTATAGCAATAGTTCAAACATGCAAATTATAATGATGGCGTGAGGTTTCTGGGTGAAAAGTTTCGCACGAAATTAAATGAATGAACACTTAGGATTCACTTTAATGTGGAAACCACGAGTCCCCTTCAGTTCGATTCGGAACACATCAAACTTTCACCTTATAGAAGCATAGGTGAAAAAATCAATGACCGACATTAGTCAAGTTGGCGGCTCTGAACGAAAGTAAACACTCTTTATTACTTTTCAGCTAGCGATTTCAACGGTTTATAATACAATGATTCATCTATTGTTAAAAGAGTCCATAACGACTAATAATAAACATTTATATACGTGTTTTTGAGTTATTTACCACGCAAATTGTTTTTCTCTTAAACACTTCAAGTCATAATATATGCAAGAACGTATATTATTTCTGCGAAATGTACTTTCGATTGATGAGTTGAATCAAATAATTTTCGCATTCATTTAATTTATTTCATTTCGCTCTGTTGTGGACCAGTCAAATTTATTCAAGACTATCGTCGCCGATTTTTGAAATGTCCAACCAAATCCAGAAGAATAATTACAATGTTTGTCCAAAATTTCATGAGAGTCGGAGCGTTGGTATTGGATTATTTTTGAATATAACTATTCCTTAGAATGAACTAGAAACTTGTATATACGTAAAAAGTGTCGCTAAAATAAGGTTTGCAAAATATTTGCGACACTGCTGGTTCAGTACAAGAATAGTGTGAAGTTTGAAAATATTGACTGAGATCGTCAACAGAAAAATCTGAATACTTTTGAACCAAATTTTACCTGTCAGAGAACTGGATTCAACTATTAATATATAATGGAGTGCTAAGCTCCTAATATAATAAATATTGTATGAATAACTGTATTTGCAATTTCACCTTAGCTCATTCAAAATTAATATCAATACTAATGATACTTAAAACTCAAGAATTCATTTTCTTCTATCTCGTAAATCCGTTTTGGATGGACGCAAATAGGAATTTCTTTCTGTTTCGACCTAATACCATACATATTTGTGATCTGGATCTTCGAAAAAATAAAATAATTTTAGATTGATATACATATAGTCATTATATGTATTATATAAGTTCAAAGCACTCTGGGAATTTCAAGTAGATATTTTAATGATAAAATAGAAATTTCCAAAGAATAAAATATATTTATGTCTAATGATAGAAATGCTTGACATAACAATTCTCTTCAATTGTATTCGAAATTATTAAAGTGCAACTAGGATTAAGATTTCAAATAGTAAAAGTTCATATATGTAGTTTTGAATAAAAAATAGTTTGGGTGAAAAGAAATCCATTATTTTTTCGTTGGACGCCTGTAGTGATCGATATCTCGTAAAGTATCAATCAAATAATTTCAGATTGATGCTTGTTCTCAAGGTACATTTCACACTAAAAAAATTCTTTTAGTGTTTTCTCTTTGGTCCATTCAATTGTGAGTTACAGGGTATTTAAAAATTGTTGTTTCAATATGGCCAAACACTAAATTCGTATCTGTACTGTCAACAACTGGATTGTTTGAATCTAGCAGTTGACCAAAAACGGGAATTTTGTCTATTCAAAATATTTAATTTATAGGATTTTGGTTAATAATTTTTATTTATTGGATTTTGTTATACCATTCGGATGTCTTATAATGAATGTTTATTTTATATGTCAATTGATACAAGTGGTACTTATATGACATTATTTTAATTTATTTTCAGAAGTTATAATCATTAAATATAATTTTTTGAAATTAAATATGTAGAAGGCTACTATTAATATATTTTAATAATTTTATATACCTTCTATCAAGAATTAACCTCTATTCATGTTACAAAATTTTCTGAGTGATAAGAAATTATCATCAAGAGAATATTGTGAAAATCGATTACTAGAGTTTTTCGCCGATAAGGACCAAAACTTTTCGAGAGAAGAATTATGAAGCTATATTTCAACTGGCAACGAATATTAGAACAAAACGGTACATATTTGACCCAAATCGGACAATACGAAATATGTTAAATAAAGTCTTATAGTTCACGCAAAAAAAATGAATATTTTTTCCCCACTCTATTATTAAAACTCTAAATACTGTCTCTAAAAAGGGTATTTTAGTCTGAATATTAAGAATTGATAAACACTTGGTTTTTGAAAAATCCAAGTGTCATTAATTCCCCAGAATTTCACAGATGATGAGTAACCGTAAATATTCCGAAAAAATTGCAATATATGAACAATCATCAATTCAATTTTTTACGACTTGTTTGCGAACAAAAAAGGTCCTATGACAGACCACTTGCGGGAATTTCGAAACTATAATTCTGCATCAACACCAACGTAGTGTTTGTTATATGACCCTGCGGAAGATTGATGGGACATAAATTCGGGATGTCACAATGTCGACTGAGATCTTTATTGAGAAATATAATGTCAAATGATATGTCATGTATGTCGAAATTTCCTTGGTCTCTTGTACAAATAAATCATTCAATTTTAATTCGACGGTATGCATAAATCAATATTTTCATTGAATGTAACAATAACTAAAAAATTATTTGGCTGCGTATGAAATTTTTTACAGCACTGAATTAATGTAAGTACTCTTATTCTACCTCAATAGAAACAAATTATTATGATTTGAAACTTCGCTGCTAGACAGACAACGAAATAGTTCCTTTCATATCCAGGATCTAATTGTGAAAGGACAAAATCTCTATAATATCTAAAAGCGATATAGATACGTTACCATGTCATGGAAATTCATTACACAGGGTGAGGCAGTGAAGACGGACGTTTTTGAAACGACTAGAACCTGCCCCCGAAGGGCCTTCGAGTTGAGGATTGTATCGATAGGTCCGTAGAGTCTTAGCATTTGTTTATCAGTCAAAGCCATGAAGCTGTGGTTGTTGGAACACCGTGTATTTTCTTACTTAAGCTTCATTCAACGTTCAAAGAAATATAAATATTCTCTCACAAAACATAATTCTTCGTCAGGTTCAAGCATTTCGTTCACGAGATGCTTTGACAAACTGAAAGCACCTAAGGGCTAGGAGAACGGCTCGAACACGATAAGATGTTGAACAAGTCCGACAAGGTCTTCTGCGCAGTTCAGGTCGATTTGCTCGAAACCATTCCGCTGAACTTCGTTTGAGTACTAGGATGGTAGGGCGTATTTTACACTGCATTTTCACCCCTACAAATTGCATAAAAACCACTGCAATCTACAGAAAAGACTGGCGGTCAACTTCTAAGAACGGCTTCAATGGTTCATTACTGATCGTGGCCATCACATGTGAGATGTTGTTTTTTATCTCTCAGTGTCGTAAATGCTATGAACTGACATACTCAAAAATGAAGTACAAAAATTTTAAAATGGAAAGTGGCAATTTTGAGAATTTTCGAGAAATGTTCGTCTTCACTGATCCAACCTATATAAATAAAAAAGAAAACACTTTTATAAAATTTCTACTGAACGCTTTACAATAATTATCTAATTAGTCGAAATTGGAAGTACTGATTGACAAAAATAATAAAGTTCAGTGGAAATTCAATAAAAAGTGTTTTCATTCAGATTTATCTCTATAATTTGATGATTTTGAGTATTTAATACTTTTCGATGAACATTGCAATTAGTTCGTCATTTTTCATCTCATTTCTTCACATAAGAATTTAAATATTTGTAAATGAAATGTGTACATAAAGAAGTTATGCAGTATCATTTAAATGGATTTTTATCAATTCATAATAGTGAAATTGTATTTACAAGAAATTTTTATTCCACATTTCAAGTACCTGTTGGAAATATATTCAATGGAGATAATGGCACTGTTTTATATACTTTCCTTGAGTGTTAATGGCATCGATTATTTTCGTAAGGCATTGCAAGCTGTTTTATCGTAAAAAAATTTAATATTCTTGAAGAAGCGCTGACTTAATGCTACAATGTTTCCACACTCTTTTTTTAACATAAATCAATTAAAGTCCGTCGTCGAGTACGACGGCTAATGGTCCTAAAAGCTTCATAATGGAGGGCTCCTAATAGAATATTCAGAGGTTTGTACCAAATTGTTTGCATGGCCAAAGAATTAACGCATCATTTAAAGAGCTTAATTGGTATGCTTTTTGATTGGCATTAATGCCTTTGTCAACAAAAACCAGCGGATAGACCAAATGTGGAGTTATCATCACAGAAATTTTTTCAAGGAATCCCTTATCTTAAGAAATGCAATTCGATTTTATGGTTTATTGTAAAATTTTCGGCAGCTCTACACAATAACTTACCTAATTTCAGTTTTTATTGGATGGAGTACTTACATTGTGATTTTTTATTTCATATATAATGAGATTAGTTTTTTTATCACTTTATATGATATTTCCATTGCAACTTTCGACATATTTCATAAATATTAAATAATATAATTTAAATGTTCTCATATTAATTTTAAATGATACAAGTAATTCGCACCACACTAGCTTCATCACATATATATAATTTCGAAAAAGTAACTTAATCATAGTATATTTTGAAGAACTAAATTCATTTCACCTACTATTCCTCTCACATAGTGGTGTAGGTATACTTTTCATCAAGCGTTCAAATAAATTATTACTAAAAATAGCGATAAAATTTGAGAAAAGCTTGGAAAATATTCAAAATGGCAAAATTGTTCTGATCCATCTGTTCGTTAAGTGGGATTAAATTCAACTACATTTAAATTTTACCGTACCTCTTTCCCTCTATGGTTTTACAAGGGCAAGCTGTAAACCTCTTTTTCAATGTGCAAAATTTGAAATCATGATTGTAGAGATGTGCTGATTCCAAGGAGTTATTCAAGTCAGCGGAATTATTTTTATGCTTGAGATTAATTTTTAGAAGTTTTCTATAAACTTTTAGAAGATTCTGCCTGTTTCTTATTTATAAGCTTTAAACTTTAAAGAACTATTGCAAGTTAACATGTGAATTGCCAATTTTTCATTATCAATTTCTAAGCGTCTCATAAGTACTGCAACTGAGGCATAATAGCTGGTTGAGATTTTGGTGACAAATCAAACTGTTCCTAATTTCTTTCATATATTTTATTGTACGTGCAATATAAAACGATTAATTTCCTTATGCTCCTAAAAAACTGGTGAAATATCAATATATCTAAAAAGATGAACCACCGTTTGTTACATCAGTACTGCCAATAATAAGTTTTAATATTTCTACTGACGGACCCCATGAAAGAAGTAGATTTCTTATTACATTTTCAAACATAAACGTGACAATATTGCAATACCATTAAGCCTGTTTTAAACACTGGGGTTTTTACTAATAATATAATAAATAATTTGCCAATGCCTTATCAATCGATAACACTGGTCAACAAAAAAAATATTGTTCGATTTCTGTGATTTCTTGTTTCTATCACAAATTGACGTTTATTTTTTAAATATTTCAAGAATTTCTACCTCATTTACTATTTTTACTTAAATTTTCGTTTTTTATTGGAAACTAAAATATATTTTTTGTTTTGGACAACGCTTCGTCAAGAAGATGTTGTGTGCTTAATACCGATCGTTTTTTTTTATATTTGTGGTGCATGTATATTTGCAAAATATCGAAAATCTTTATTGGACTTTGTGAAAGCTGCATATCATCAATACTTTGAAATAAAATTGTGAAATCGGGACAAGCCGTGGGTTCCTCATATTGTATGCCAGAAATGTGTTGTATTTCTATGGTTATGGTCCAGTGGAAAAAGAGATACAATAATGTTCGTAACTCCCATGATTTCGCGAGAACCTCGAAACCATGACTTCTGCGAATTAAATCAGGAAATCGCAGTAAGTGGTCATATCCCAACTTATTTTCTGCTCCACGACCTCGATTAAAATCACGAGAGGTACAACCCAGCACATCTAAATGTTCTGACGATCCACATCTCTGTGAACCCGAGAGAAATACATCAAGTGAAGACTCTGATTCAGACTACAAATTAAGCCTTTCAGAACCTCGACCATTCAATCAGAAAGAACTAAATGACTCAGAAAAAAGCTAGCATCTCGTTTAAAAGAAAAAATTTGCTTGCTCCGAAAACCAACATTACATTTTATCGTACCCGAGCACGAATCTGTTGCCGTATTTTGGTCAAGTAAAGGATTTAGTTTTTTCTAACGATATTAGTGGTATTTTACAACAGATGGAATTAAAGAGTACCAATCAAGTGATCGGCGTCTTTTCATAGACAGCAACAAAAGAAGTTTGAAGTGTGTTTTGCTTCATAACGGTAGCAAGGATGTATCCATACCTAATGTTTCTAAGGTTATGGTAAAATTAAGTACCAAGACCACAAATGAGTCATTTGTGTTGATCTGAAATTGGTTTACTTTCATTTAGGTCAAGGGGGAACACAAAGTTCCCTTGTTTCATGTGTCTTTGGGACAGTCGTGACAAACAACACCATTGGTCACAAAAAGTTTGGCCAGTGCGGGAAGAGCTACAAATTAGTACGAAAAATGTTATAAATGTGCCTTTAGTTAGCCGTGACCGCATCATACTTCCACTACTCCATATTAAACTCGGCATAATGAAACAGTTTATGAAGGCTCTTGACAAACGTGGCGTTTCAATTTTCTTTCACGTAAGTTTCGAGGACTAAGTACAGAAAAATTGCAAGCTGGTATTCCTGATGAGCCACAGATTAGGCTACTTATTGAATGCATGCTATCGAACTTGTAGGAGCTAGAGTGCAACATGAGCATATAAATCTTCCTGTACTCGCATTTAGAGCGATTTCCACAAAATCCGGGTAATTAAAGTGAAGAGCAGGGTGAAAGATTTCATCAGGATCTAAGGACAATGGAAGAGCGTTATCACATTTGATGGCAGACTACTGCTGGGGTTTGCAACGAGATCTATCTGACGTCGTTCATTCAAGGAAATTTTATAAAAGATCATTGCATGGTGTTCAATAGAAATGTTGTTAATATAATGTATTATTTTCTTGTATTTTTCTGACAAAATAATAAAACTACTACTTGGGAATAATTATGCGATAATCTTGGACTTCAGTGATCAGAAACAAGGGTATCTATTATAAAAACAATAATAATTTTAATGTGATGTAGTGTATTTCAAAACTTAGCAGTAGGTGTGGTTAAAATAATCTTTTCTTTCTATATGAAAACAAATTTGGGGGTGGATTCAACAAGTAAAATGAAGTTATGATATCTTATAATTTTGCTCAGTGTAGGAATTTTGAGTTCAGCCTGCTGATAGCTAAGGAGAGAATAAATGTTGTTATATTTGATGATCATTATATCTCTCTCCAAGCATAATAGTTCCACAGTAAAAACCGGCAAATGTTCTTTGCTTTTCAATTTATTTCACCTGTTTCCTAGAAGGCTATTCGCACATGTGGTTAATGAAGGATAGCTAGGTATTCTAAAACCAATACATTTTCATAATTAGAACAAGAAATTCGACAGAAACGAGTGAAAAAGATCATAATTTATTTTGAATCAAAAATGTTTAGTGTCTGCTGGGTCAGAATCAAAGAATAAAGAAAATATTTTTCAATGCAAGCAACGTCTTTGATGAGACATGACAGTTTTAATTCCAAAATTAAATTCTGATTTTCAATTCGTTGATTTCACCTTTATCGAGTAAGACTCATAAATTTATAAATATTATTTATGCATAAAAATGTTTTTTGCTTAGGAATCCATATCTGCTTTTGTATTTTGATTTGATTGCTGAAATTCTCGAAGGTGTGTTTTTATCCAGTAATTCCATATGCATACGTGGTTGAAATCTTATTTCTAACCATTTGTTTTCTATGAAATTGTTCACATTCTATGTTTTTTTTATTCTTTATTTATATTGTCCTGATACTCCTAGATCTTCTGTTAAGATCTCTCAGAAGCTTTTTCAGCTTGTGCGAGTTACGAGTTCAGACTAAGTTCCTGGTAGGCTTTGTTACTGCAATCTTACGCCACTTTTGGACACAGCACTGTCAATTTTCGAGCTAACAGTGAAATGGTGGCCGAAGACCGTCTAACTAGAAAATTTCTTTCCCACCTGAACAGAATTTGAACCCGCGACCTTTCGGTTATGAGCCCAAAGTTCTTACCACTGAACTATCGACACACTGTTATTTTCTGAATGCCTGAAATAATCTGATATGATTATTTTCTTATTGGTCATTTATCCAAGTTTTTTTTCCTTGGTTTTTTCTAGACAGTATATGAATTTTTATATTAGAAATTCTCTAAATTTTTCAGAATATTCAATGTTTCAATCTGTCGATGTGAATGTGTATTAATCAGCATTTTATATGGAATATTCTTACCTTTGTACTGTTCCAAATGCATGTCTACACGTAACAATTAATTTATCGATTAGTCGTTTTGCGACCAGTTCAATTTCCTCAGACGCGATTTTTGCACGAATGGGTGCATTCTGATCAGAAGGTTCAACGATCCTAGTGAGACTAATCCACGAATGATCTGAAGTACTGTTATTTCTCGTGACTAACTCGGAATGCAATTTAATGAAATCAATCAATGCATCTATCTTCAACAACGGTTTCAGTTGTTACTCACATGAAGTCACGCTCGATGACTCCACCGATTAAATAGTTCTTACTCAGAAGATTATTGATATAATCACAGTCATCTATACTTCTGATTGACAATAAAGATCAAGAGTATTGAAAAAAATATAAGAGACAGTATTTTAATTTCCACAAAAATGTTTACAATACAACAATTATTTCACCGCGATGTGGCTTCTTCAGGTATCTACATTCTACTGGGTATTTATTCGAGTTTGCCGCTGAAAAATACCATTAGGGAAAAATATTCAGTAATGGGGATTTGTGAACATCAGTTTGTTCATTCAAAAGGATTTTACTGAATATCTTTCCCTAATGGTATTTTTTAGCAACAATCTCTAAAAAACACTCTAAGTTTTTATGACTTATTTTTCCATTATTTTGTCACATACTCAACTGTATTCAACTCTATTACATTGGACACCGTCAGCCAGCGCCCATGAGGGCTGTGACCGTAGGCCTGAGGGCAGGTAGGTCACATAAAGCAATCTGAAGAAACCACATCTTGCTGAAACAATTGTTGTGTCATAAACATTTTCTATATATTTTTCAATTAAAATGAGTTTCCACCAAGTTAAGACCGAATCAATCAAACATTGGTCAAGAATATCTTTATCACTCAATAATTTCATACACACCTAAAATTACACATGCTCTGAATTGTGTCAGTTATTATTTCTCAGTTTTTAAATTTACTAATATTAAAGTAGAATGAGTCTTAATATTAAAGGCTTTGAATAAATTTCTCACGATATTCATATATATTACGATACATATTTTTTCAAAGAAGCACTGCTCTAAAAATGACAAGTTTTAAATTTTATCAACTGAAGCATAAGAATCAGAATAAAAAGTCAGCAAAGTAATTCAGTATAACACACATAGTCTAAATACTATTTTTTATCCGTCCATATTTCAAACTTTAATACTCACATGTTCCATATTGAGAACCTAACTTTATGTATAAACATACAGTAGGTTCAAACCACAGAGCCAGCCCATCTTCTATCTGTGACAAAAAATAGAAATTACAAGCACCTGCGCAGACCTTTATAATCTTGAATATAATATGAAAGTTGATATAGACCCGATTTTTACATAAAACATAATCAATGTTGAAGTGAAATGAGTCTTACTTCTAAAAGCTTTTATTAAGATAAAATTTTATTTAATTTTATCTTAATAAAAGCTTATATATACTACTCTGTCAAGAAAGTACCGGGAATTTTCAATTAAAACAACATTTTTACATTTAATCGTCAAAATTTATTGGGTCGCCTTCAAAATAGGCTACATTTGCTCCAATACATCTATGCCAACGGCAACACCAATTATCGAAACATTTTTTATAGGTACGCTTTCCGGGATGGACTTTAACTCTCGCGCCGAATTTTGTTTTATGGCTTCAATCGCCTCAAAACGGGTGCCACGAAGGGGCAATTTTAGTTTTGGGAAGAGGAAAAAGTCACAGGGAGCCAAATCCGGCGAATACGGTGGTTGCTGAAGCACGTTTGTTGAGTTTTTGGCGAGAAAGTCAGTCACAATCGTAGCTCGGTGAGAAGGCGCGTTATCGTCATGCAAAATCCATGAGTTGTTCGCCCACAAATTTGGCCGCTTCTTACGGATACGCTCACGCAAACGTTTCATAACGCCTAGGTAATACTTCTTGTTTACCGTCTGACCCTCTGGAACGAATTCGTAGTGCACCACGCCACGGATATCGAAGAAAACAATGAGCGTCACCTTCATTTTCGAGCGGCTTTGGCGTGGTTTTTTCGGTTTCGGCTCATTTTTTGCCACCCATTCCGATGATTGCTGGCTTGTTTGCATATCGTACTCGTAGACCCAGGTCTCATCACCAGTTATAATGCGTTTCATGAATGTAGAATCGGAATTACAGCGATCCAGCATGTCTGAAGCAACCTGTTCGCGATGACGTTTTTGCAGAAAATTCAGGTCTTTCGGTACGAGTCGTGCGGCCACCTTTCTCATGCCCAAAATATCAATCAAAATCGTACGTGCGGACTCGTGGGATATACTAAGATCATGTGCTATCTCTCTCAAGCTGGTACGACGGTTTTCCAGCACCCTTTCCTTAATTTTATCGACGTTATCTTCGATCGAAGCCGTCGATGGGCGACCACTTCACGACCGTCCTTGAAGGCTCTGTACCACTGATATGCACGAGTTTTCGATAGAGCATTATCACCAAAGGCCTTTTGCAACATTTTCAATGCATCGGCACACGAAAATTCATTTGCAACACAAAACTTTAAACAAATTCTTTGCTCAACGTAATCACCCATAGTAAAAATCGGCACGCACTCTGACATCGACTGACTTAATCAGCTGTTGCAAACACACTAGTTGACAGATCCCGCTCAAGCTTGGCATAGTAATTAAGGACAGTGGTACCAACCTAGGAAAAAAAGTTTTTACTTGCCTCATTGCCCCGCCAGATTTAAATCGATAATTCCCGGTACTTTCTTGACAGAACGTATATATATATATATATATATATATATATATATCTTACGAGCACTGTTCTAAAATGACAAATTCTAAAATTTTATCTACTGAAATAAAAGAATTAAAATATAGAGCGGGGTTGTAGCCATGGGGTCAAAAATCATTTGTAATTTGTTCTCAATGTGGAACATGTAAGTGTGAGAAGTTTGATATAATTATCATACTTTAGATTGGATATTTTTGAAGAGTTTCAAATAAAACGAAATATGCACACATAAAATACCGTATTTAGATTATATGTGTTGTATTGAATTACTCCGCTATTTTTTTATTTCAATTCTTAAATTTCAGTTGATAAAATTTAAAATTTGTCATTTTTAGAGCAGTGCTTCTTTGACAAAATGTGTATCGTTAGATATTTAATGAAGATATTACGTAATAATGTATTTTATTTTATTTCAATTTTATATTGTCAATTTACATGATGGAAAAAAATTTCAATCAATTGTTTTCTTTCATATGTAGTTTCAATTTTTTAAAGATTACTATGAATTCCTTTTTTGTATCTCTAGACACACTGAATTTCGTGAATTCATATTTTGTCACTATTCACCCACCACTGGATTTAATTAACCAAACGAAAAGATGAAAGTATAAATGAATCAGGAAGTGTAAATGAAAGTACCCAGACCACGATATACATTTCATATAATGTAGGTTAAAATCTGATTAAAGTATAAAAATGTACGAGTGAAGTATTCAAAGTCCGTCGCTGAAGTGCATTGTTTATTATTTACCAGCTGTCTATTAACCTATTAACCTACTGACAAGAAGCGTTCGAAGTTTGTCGGATAAACCGTGAATTGCAAAATTTAACATATCATAGAGATATTATCAGAAAATTTTTATCGCAAGAAAAAATTGTGGGAGCTTTTCAAAACCATAAAAATCAAATTTGCAAATTTGCACTTTTTCAAATAAGAAAAAATAATTAGTGCAAAATTTGCTGGTAGATTTTTGGTTTAGTTATAATCTATATTCATGTTTGATTTTTGACTCTTTGGAAATCATGTGAATGCTCAAGTTAACTATTGAAAGAAGTACTATGTTTTTGTTAATGTGTACGAAACAGTAATTTTTTCAGAAAATGTTGAAAATTTCTTGTAACGTCAAATTCTGAACTAACAAGATCTCTTTTTTCATGGTATTGTCTGAACAAATATACTTAACACACTGATGAAGATTTCGTGAACAAATTCAATTCAGTCCAGCTGTATGTAAGCGCGAAAATCATTGAGAATATGCTGGAGGTTTAAAATTTGCAATGATAGATTTCAACCACAAATAAGTAAAGGAAATTAGTGAATGGGCAATCTTCATTATTGGAATCCGGAAATATATATACTTGACATTTGATGTTTTCAGTTTTCCTCTTAGTCGATATAAAACCATGTTGAAGTCATGAATTTAGATATAATATGACGGTTTCTATGTTCATGAAAACTTGAGGGAAATTTATAGAGCAACCAACATAAGAGACGACTTTTAATAAGTCTACAAAATCCTGAAAAAACATGATATAAAATAAATTATTTTCCGATTACATTTATTAAGCTCTATAAAAATTAAATAAAATAAATGGAGGTTTATACTTGATAGAAGGTATATAAAATTATTTGAATATTTTAATATTTACAGGTATATTCTGTTAGCCTTCTACATATTTAATTTCAAAAAATTATATTTAATATTATAACTTCAGGAATTAAATTAATGTCATATAGTTACCGCTTATACCAAACGACATATGAAATAAACATTCATTATAAGACATCCAAATGATATAACAAAATCCAATAATTATAAAATGTTAACAAAAATCCTATAAATTAAATATTTTGAGTAGACAAAATTTTTGTTTCTTCTCATCCCTCTTATGAAAACAAATATCTTTAAAAAATGTTTAACATAATCTTAAGAATTTTACCATAAAACTATCTTACTTAGAATATTCAATATTATTGGATATCTAACTAAGTTACTTTTTAGAAAATCTCAAGATATGTAAAAACATTACTAAAAAACCAGTTTCAAGAGAGACTTAGCTTCGTCAGTACTCAATCGTATTTGTTTGGTCATCGAGTAGTATCTAGTTTTTGTTGTACACGTTTATCTTTACTGTTTCTAGACTATTCATTATATGGTTTTCATTCTCTGCGTGAAGAACTTTAGAATTTTGGTCAAACTCACGTTTTGTTTATAAGTAATACATATATAAGATGGTTGGCATAAGCGGAATTTGGTTACCTTTTTTTTAATGTACTTTTATCGAAGTTTAAATTGCTCTCTTTTTTCAGCCAATGTATATATATATTATGAACTACTGCAGGCTTACTTGTAGACTTCTGATTTCTCGTTTATAGGGACATATAAATTTTCAATTCTGTGATACATTTGTAGGAAGTAAATTGATATAAATAAAATTGTTTAAAAACTGAGAATCATTCGCACTGAATGCGCAAATTTTCATAGTTTACTTTAGAGAAATTGAATTTAATCTCGAATACAGAAAATGGTGTAACCCTCAAGAAGAATTATTGAAATTCAATCAATGATATTGTCTTGAAATGAGTTTCTATTTGAGGATCTATTCAAAACTCTTATCATACAATATTCTGTTTCTGGAAAAACTCTTACAAACTATATGTTTCAATTATTCAACAATAGTGTCCTTCAGCAGCCCTTGAAAGACATTAATATTGAATAAATAGTGTTCTGCATTGCATTCTGCAAAGGTAATATAATATTCTCTGTTTTAGTTCAAATAAAATAACAAATGATCTACTGATAAAATAAACTACCGAATAACGGTAAGGCATGCACAAATCAGTTAGTTAATTTCATTCTATAATGTGTTATTCTTACTTCATAGGAAGTGATCCGGATTAAATATTCTTTCAACAAAAGATGCTTTGGATACAAATAAGCTAAAACTCAGAGGTTTTCACAACCTGTATGTATAAGGTTGTTTGGAATGTAATTTCGTTTTTTCACGACAGAGGATTTAATTGTATCCTTGAACCTAACTTCACACTTTAGCCAGATAATCATTACATGTTTTGAGAGCTGATATAGCAAGACTTGTGTGTAAAAAAATTCAGTTAATTCCACGTAGCAGTTCTTGGTTGGTGGCCTGTTAAATATGGAGAGCAGTAAGCAGCATATTTTACTTTTTTACTATAGGAAAAGTAAAACTGCTGTTCAAGTCAGAAATAAATTAACCGATGTGTATGGAGAAGATGTGTTGACAGTACACCAGTGCCAGAACTGATTTGCAAAATTTCGATTCGACAATTTTGATGTCGAAGATGCACCTTGTTTGTGATTTCTTGGACTGTAAAACCTTTACTTCAATTGAAGAGGTCAAAAATCATCTGGATCGGTTTTTTGCCAGACCAAAAATTTTATGGGCGTGGAATCATGAAAATACCAGAAAACTGGCAAAAGGTATTGGACCAGAATGGCCAATATATAATTTAATAAAATATTTATTCATTTTACGAAAATTGTCCTTTATTTCCAGAAAAAAAAACGAAATTACTTTAATTTTGATATTTAACATTGATATTTAACTATTTTCCAGAGCAATTTCTTTGTCGTTCTTTTGCTAGTATCTAGAAGTCAGTTATTTAGCTGACTTATTGCTTTCTTATTGCTCTGAATTGTACGATAGTGAGATGATATTTAATTTATTCACTTATATTATTTGCACTTTAAGAACTGAGAAAGAATATGAATAAAACAACATAAGGTTTCCAAACAAAACTTTTCTTAATTTGAATATCAAAACAGAATGGATCTGTTAGTCTCCTATAATTTTATTTAGAAAAAAATTCATTCAAAAACTTTTGGAATTTAATTGATGTCTTTCTTATAAGGACAGCTTATATATTATAGACATAAAAAATAAAAACTCAATATATAATATCGAATGGAATAAATAACACAAAAAATGTGAATTTTCAATTAAAATTAATAAATAAATATTTGAAGGAGACAAAATTTTATTTCTGATCTTAAAATTGAAAAAACTAAATCCTTTTCGAAAATACAAAACATAATTTTAAGAATTTCTCAAAAAATAATTCAAAAATCTCTCAAAACATGTCCCACATCCTCAAAAAACTATTAGAATTCAGACAAGGTCTTTGTCGGTCCTACTTCACATTTAAAAAATAAAATCAATTAACAACAAATAATTCAGCTCTGAGACCTCGTGAAATCCTCGCTTGAACACACAAACTTTCAAATACAAGTTATTCTATGTTCATCACAAAAATCACACAAAGCTTCTAAGGTATTATATGGTCTTATTCAAACCACTGAACAATTATATATTGAGATTTCTTCAACCCGAATATAATTATATATTATATATAAAATAAACTTTTATATATAAATAAAACTTTTCTTAATTGACAATACACGAGCGTGCTAAATTTAATGGTGTAGAATTTGCTCTTTTATAATTTTCTTACATTTATCCAAACCAAAAAATATTTAAGTGACTAAAATCTCACTGAAATGTAGGTGTCATATATTCAATGCATTTCATATGTAAAGTTTGTCAGACATCTAAACATAATCCTTGATACGATTCAAAGATGCAAACAGAATTCAGGTAGTAATTTCTGTTATTTGAGCAGGCACGTTGAAATCACTTTGTTTGCTTACCATCTGAAGAAGAGAGAGTGAGAACATACAGCCATGTCATTACACATTCAAAATGTATAAAGGGTCATTAAACAGATCTATATTCGAACTTCTTTCGCATGTTAAATAAATGAATTCATCACTCTTTTCTTCTCCTCAGAAAAACAAGATACTCCTTGGGTATCTTGTAAAGTAACTCAAAAATAACTCTTCTGTATTGTATATTTATACAATTTGGGAATGCGAGTGACAAAGTCATGTATTATATCATTTTTTTAATGGTGTCAAATATAAAAACACCCATTTAATGTATTTTTTGTTTTGAAATAGTTCAGAATCTTATACACAGTGTAGTGAAATCTGGTTGTTATTTATCAATAAAAGTGGAAAACTATGTGTTGTTATTTCAATTCGTGTCCTTGTTACTATTAAGAGGAGTTATATCGATAAAAATAATAACTTTCCGAACAATTTCATCTTAATAAAGGTCAAACCCTAAACCTATACCTCTCGAAGAATTCACAAAGTAATCGATAAGAAATTAAGTGGATTAATTGATGGTCATCCTGCTTTGTTTGTTTACAATACTCATATTTTTCTTTCATAAGGTCCGTAACATCAAAAAATATTGCGAATACAATAAATGTTTTCTTATCATAGCAAACCCATAATATAAAACCGTTCACTTTTAAACGGTTTCATAAAAAAATATTTTCTATTCATGGTTATGGGAACGATACCTTTGAAATAAATCGATAATATACCATGTTACATATTTGTCGAGAGATAAAATGTCACTCTCCCTTTCGTTGAACAACTCGAAAGAAGGTGAACGAGTATCTGACCAGTCGGCATATAGCCAGAGGTGAGGTGTGGCCTCCATAAACTGCAAGTAGGCTATTATTTAGCACCTTTGTTTGAAGACATTTCTGTAACAGGAAATCAAGCAGACGTCTGTATGGAGGGAACTGAAATCTTAAAAAATTGTTTTAAAGTAGTCTCAAGAATGTCAAGATTATATACATGGAGAAAAAGGAAGTGGTTTTAAGTCCTCCACATTCTGACTCATATAATCTGATTTTTTTTATGAATTGCTTATTAATTGTCAATTAAATGACGGATATAATGAGTGGCATATTCAGATCGAGTCTAGTAATGAATTTATAAAATGATGAAATAAGGATATGGATCATGAGAAAGATTAATGGTTGGTTACCAGATATATCCAGAGGTGAGGTAATAAGAACGCAATTTTAACGCATCGCTCCTGTTTATGCGTCGGTAAAAGAGAATCAACACTGTTACTGAGTTCTCAGACAGCTCGATAATAAATAGGTATACAGGGTTTTTTCAGAAGTGGGTGGATTTTAACAGAAGGTAAAACTCATCAAAATAGACCATTCAGTTAAAAATTAACCCTTTAAAATATTCGACGGGACAAAGATAAGAGCCCTCAAAGTTTAGTTCTATGCTGTGAAATTTAAAGTCCGGTTCTATTCCATCAAACGCCTTGGAAAAGTTGAAAGGAAGTGAAGACCATATGTTACAATTCAAACATATCAAGTTTAGTATTGACGGAACTATAAGCATTCAACGGTAATCACATACCACTAGTCAAGCTGTTTCATAACTCGAGAGTTGAGATATATTGATATATATATATATATATATATATATATATATATATATATATATATATATGTATATATATATATATATATATATATATATATATATCCTCAATCCTTTTTCGTATTTATACCGAGGCTCTTAAGAAAATAAAAGTGATATTTATATATATATATATATATATAGATATATATATAAATATATATATATATATATATAAATATATATATATATATATATATATACATATATATATATATATATGGATATATTTATATATATATAAATATATTTATATATGTATATCTATATATCTATATATTTATATATAAATATATATATATATATATATATATATATATATATATATATATATTTATATATAAATATATAGATATACATATATAAATATATTTATATATATATAAATATATGTCACTCTCACTAAGACAATTGATTATAACTTTCCTACACCTTAAAACACTGATGAATTTCTCCATATAAATTTTACTTCCTTCCGCAAATTCATTCACCTCAGCTTAAAAGTTACGTCTTAATTCAGATCGTTTTGACATGGATGTCATACTCATCGAAAATTACCATTGAAGTGTCAGCTTCACAGAATTGGAATTCTTATTCTTCTCCGATCACATCGTGTAACGTTGAGCCACGAAGTTGGGTGCGATCTTTTCGTCAGCTCGATTAAATAAGAATAGATTGTATTCAAATCATTTATATCTTGTTTTAAATTTATTGTATTATCAGTTCTTGCTATAGATAACATCTCCAAGAGAAGTCTCTTATTGCAGTGGGATTTTTTAAACAACAGCAATGGAATAAATTACTCAGACACAAAGCTGTTATTTAAAGAATCCCACTACAATAAGAGACTCTTCTTGGAGAAGCAAGAACTGAACATCTATAGCAAGAACTGATAATACAATAAACTTAAACCAAGATACAAATAATTTGAATACAATCTATTCTTATTTAATAGAGCTAACGAAAAGATCGCATCCACCAATTCGTGGCTCAACGTCGGACGATGTGATCCGAGTTTTTGGATAAATTTAGTTTTGCAAAAAATATTGTTGCCCCTACATTCATGTATTGGATGGAATAAGATGCAGCACAATACGTAAGTCATGTTACTGAGAATTTCAATCAATTCAATATGAAAAGACGGAAATTCACATTCCGTGTTTACTATAAACTGAAACTTCCTAATATTCAATGGCTCATAAAATGATGATGCGAGGTGTTCCATTGATCCTAATAGGCTTGTTTGAAAGAGTGTTTATTCTAGATTCTGAGGAGTATTTCGCTTTTTGAAATGATGATTTGGGATAAATAATGTAATTTTCTCAGTCGGGACCTCTGCTATCGATAAGTCATTATGTGTAGATATTTGGCATTGGCCTGTACTCATTCCCTCACGTTTTCATGAAGATCCATGTAGGCGTCTAAGAGATATGCCGATAGAAAATTTTCAATAAAATACATAAAAACCTCCTGTAACTCTTAAACGAATATAGTTAGAACATATTTCGAGGACTGATTCAGACTCACCAAAATATCCTGCATCTGCCCTCAAAGCCTGTACAATCATTCGTGAAACACCCGGTGTATACATTTCTTACTCTAACTAACCCTTTGTGTATTTCCATTTTCCATCTGACTGAAAATAGGAGAATTATTCATGGGTAATAAATCTATGGGTCATACATGTATAAAAAAATATCCACTAATTTATTTTTAATGTAGACACCATAATAGAAACTTGGTTAATTTAATGCTTTCAAAGTACTTATTTCATGTTGCTACTTGAATTTTATCATGGAGCTTTCACAACCGATAATACCTGATTAAATGACAAAATATAATTTCTGAGAGTAACTTCGATCTTATCTAATTCTACACAGTCCAAGTATAATCACTTTATTCAATAATAAAAGGATAAGTCATTTCCTGTAAAATGCCCAAATCAAATTCTCTAGGCAATGGATTTCAATCTTCATAGATTGACCTCGAAAAAACTAAACTCAAAATGAGATTCGCAGCTAGAAGTCGACACCTGATAGCACACAAAAAAAAAAGATTATCCAAGAGTATAATTTCAAATGAATGTATACCGAGTCATTCCGCCAATTCTTATTCTGTTTATGACTCACAAAAAGAAATATGACCGTCCGTCGATATGTAATCGTTGTCCTCATATGGATAAAAAACATTCGGCTGAATTCAATCTGAAGTGAAGGTCAAAATTGATCTTAAATATAGAAAACGATCATTAATATTCATGAGGAAGATTCCAGATACAGCGGATGGTTCTCGGCGTCTTCAATTACATGCGTTAATCACCTGACTTAGTGAAGAAATCTCCATAAGATCCCTTCTTTCATGTGAAACCGCATTATGTGCCGATTTGTTATTAATTTTTCATCGTTTCGTGGTGCAATATCGACGTATCAATCAAATACCACTTCCAATCTCCTTAGCCCCTTCACTTGCACTCCAGGATTCATTATCATCATGCATCACCATCAAGTAATGTTTCCCTGATGATGAACTCTCATTCATTGGTCACTTTCGAGAATGTAATCAAGAAATCACGCGTCGTGAGTGAAGAGAAATTTTTACGATATAAATAATATTCGTCTGGTCGTGGGATTTATTTCCGATATTTAATAGCCAATAAGTATTTAAATTGAGGCTATGTTGGTATCATGAGTCAATTGAGAGATGTTACAAGATAAACGTTTGTTAACTGATGTTGAGATATTTTTATTTCCCTATTTATGATTTCATAAGATGTCCAAACTCTGATATGGTTTATTTACTCAGTCAGTTTTTTCAGGCTATATCTTTTGTCAATTTTATCAGAATTTTGAATCAGTATTTTACGGCTTTCTTTGAAATTTAAGTTTTTCATAAATTGCTCAAAAAATATAAATTGCTTCTAAACTTTTCACATGAGTGAAAGCGTTTCACAGTTATTGCGAATATTCATGATAATTATTAAAATTGTACCAGTTCAGATTTTCCACCAATCTAGGAATTTGATTCACTATGCAGGTGCATAACAATTACGTCCCTAGAGTTTAACAATTTAAGCCTTTCAAATAACTCTCATTCAATTCATAGAAACCTAAACGGGCCTACACGGCAGTTAGGAAACGAATCCTTTAGAGAGATATTTGTCCCTAGAAACCCATTAGAAACGGTTTAGCCGTTTCAAAACGACAACAGTCTAATGTCGTCTCGGAATTTACCTATCAAAACTCATCCTCTACTACAATTAGCCGAAAGCCACAGTTGAAGACATTCCCCCGACCAGACGGTCACGCGATACTCATCCTATATAAACCAGTTAGTCAGAAAAGTACAGTTGAATATATTCCCTCGACCAGACAATCACGCATTACTCACCCTATACTACAGTTAGCCGAAAGGCACAGTTGAAGCCATTATTTTGGCCAGACGGTCACTCAGTACTCATCCTGTATAAACAAGTTTGCCGAAAGGTGCAGTTGAAGACAATACCTCGACCAAACGGTCACGCTATATTTTCTCTTCGAACATTATGTTCTGATCCCACGCACATTCTTTTGAAGTAAGTTCTCTTAACTTTTGAAACACATTTATCTCTACTCTTGAATTATTTTATATTCGCATTTCACTTCAACCTTCCAAGGATCTATCATCTTAGTAACCCATAATGCACTAAAGGCCTGGAAGTGAATGTATTATTTTTCATTATCCATTTGTAACTAGATATTAATTTGTGAAGAGTGGAACAAATAAAATTGAAGTCTGTGACGTGAACAACACCGAAACAATTTGGGTAGATAATTTAAATCTGTAAACTTGTATTATATGTATTTAGGCGGTAAATAAAGCATTAAAGTCTAATATACACCCCTCTTTCATCTCCATTTGAAGTATGCTTAACCAAGAATTTGCACACTAATTGGTTAACGTTTAATCAATAACAAGGAAGAATTCAAAAAGGTATCTGTACATACCAAGCAATCCTTTACAGTATCCAACTGATGATTTCCTCACTTTGTGAAAATTTTTCGAAAAAATCGTTCAAAGTACTCTTCTAATTTTCTTCAGACTGCGTACCCAGTGGTTTGTTCACACATTGATAAAGGTATTGTAAAGAATTGCCTGGTATGTAGAGAAACCTTTATGAATTCTTCGGAAGTAATTAATTAAACGTTAACCAATTAGTATGCGAATTCTTGGTTAAGCATAGTTCAAATGGGGGTGAAAGAGGGATGTATATTAGACTTTAATGCTTTATTATATTATATTGCGTAAAATACATATAACACAAGTTTAGAGAGTTGAATTATTTTACACAATTTGATGAAGTTGTTTGGCGACCAGATGTGGAATGTAATCCGGCTCGTAGGGACCATGTAGAGAATTCCTAGCAGAAGTACATATAGTACAAGTGTACAATTTTGAGATTTAGAGTTGTCGACCCAGATTGTGGTGGATACACTATCTTGATCCTAGAATAGTTCTTTGAGTTCTTTCTATTGTTGTTCACGACACAAACTTCAATTTTATTGGTTTCACTTTTGAGTTCACTTTTCACAACTTAATTTCTGATTACAAATGAATAATGTAGATAATACATTCAATTCCAGGCCTTTAGTGCGTTATGGGTTACTGAGAGAGAGTTCCTTGAAAGTTTAAAGTGAAAAATGCGAATATAAAATAATTCAAGCGTAGAGACAAAAATGTTCCACAAGTTAAGGGAGCTTACTTCAAGGCAATGTGGGTGGGATCAGATCTTGTCTTCAACTGAACTTTCTTAACTAACTGTTTACACAGGCTGAGTATCGCGTGACCTGTCTGGTCTAGGGAATGTGTTCAACTGTCACTTTTTGCTAACTGGCGAATGAGAGAATGGGTTTGGGTCCGAAAAGGTAGCCCAGGTAATTCCGGTACGACAATAGTCTTGAAACGGTTCTAATGGGTTTCTAGGAATAATCAAAGGGAAAAATTTGTTCATTTCCTCACACCTAACTGGTGCTTAGGTCCGTTTAGGTTTCTAGGAATTAAATGAGACATATTTAAAATGCCTAAATTGTTGAACTCTGGGTACGTAAGTGTCACGTACCTGCAAAGTGAATTAAAAATTCTCTGTTCAAAGTAAATTTGAACAGGTATAGGAATGAGTTTTGAGCATTTTCCTTATTATATTGAAGTTTCTAATAGATTTTAATTTCCCGCTTCACTGTCAAAAATAAGAGATGGCTGAAAATAACATTACAGGGTATTTTTAATTGTGAATTCAAAATCTCTTATTTTCTCCGTTCGAAGTTTAGTGTTCACGCACCGGCCGGACAAAATTATTTTTGACCTCGTATTCTTCATCAGTGAGTTCAACCTATTCCTTTTAGACTATTTGCGGCTCAAAACTCGTAAAGTACAGACATTTAGTTGAAACGGTAGCACGCTATTGCCTGGAACAAACGCTTGGCTATACAACAGATTGAAGCTTTTGATATATAGTCATCAACACAATTGAACAAGATTTATTTATTCAGTCTGAATTAAAAACAATAAATTATTTCATTTAATTATCTAATCGCAAAAGTAACTTAGAGTAATTATAATAGTAAACAAAACAATGGTAAAGAAACTATAGCAGCATTTCCCAAATTCACAGTTGATTCTTAAATGTGTGCTTCATTCAGTTTTCTCTACAAATCATCCACAATAACTCCTTCAATATGTAATATTCTCAAGGAACCTGAATTGAATGGTACTTCCGATTTTCTCTTTATTCCATCTGTGGCACAGAAAACTTGATTTTAAATTTATTTTGATAATAATATATCTCATAATGAAGTATTGCTAATGAGCAAATGGAATACAGTTTATTGTTCTATAAGACTGAAATTATAGGAGAAATACAGAACAGTTCCATAAATCGCCACTATAAGCAAATCTGGATGTGTAAATAGTTTTTAAACAGTCCTTTCATATTACAACAGTTAATGCACCGTCTGATTTTCAAGAGGTATCAGAGCACACATTCAATAAATGTATTTCTTAATGGATGTTTAAGTGAAATTTGATTTTAATTATTCAACCAATTATAATATTAGATAGGGTTCTTTTTTCAAATTTATTTATTTAGCTTTCAGTTCTTCTGTTCATAGATTATGAAGAAAGAGAAGAATAACAATCTACTAGGGAATTACATTTTATAGACTTTCATTCAGTATTATTGAAGAACGTACTGATTTACAGCAATAATTGAAGAAACAGCGATTTTTATCAATTCCAATCAACTTTCAGTTGAGTTCATTTAGTAGTTCCAGCTGTTTGATTTTATCGCAAAAAGAAACCGTTTCTTGAAGTGCATTTCTTATCACTTATACGCCATAAAATGTTTATCTCATGCGACATCTGTTGGTCTCAATTAATTGATATGGAAAAAATATCACCACAAGCAGCGTTATAACAAATGAAAAAATAAATATTATACTTTCACTTATTCCAAGAACGTCAGTCCTTGTTGTAATTACACATTTAAACATACTAATAATTCAAGTCAGGTACCTACGGTTTGTCGCAAACGCTTCGGGTGCTGTTACGTCGCTGAATTTTCAGTTGAAGGTCCATCATATTTACACAACAAAACGTTGTAACATATACTTGTGTTGGACAGAGGAAAGAATGGAAGATTTTTTATGATTTTCAAAATATAAAACACTTATCAAAATCGCCTAAATAATGGAGATATTGTACAATTTTTCGTGAGTCCGCTGAATAGTAAATGAGTAGGTTTTCAAGTTTTGTGTGGAGCACACCGCTTCAATTTCCTATTCGTTATAAATAAAAAATTTTTCCTTCTTCTATATGGGCTTAATAATGCCTGTTCCACATTGCAATTTTCCTTCTGGAGGTAGATTGTCCCTCCAGCACTTTCGAGGACTTCCTGTACCTCCGTAACGATGATTAGTATCTGTTTGTCTTCACCACCAATTGTTCTGTTATTCGTAGTCATTCCAATTTTCCTACCCAGCACCCATTACATTTGTGAAACACTCGCCGAAGATCAACTCACCGGTTGATTCTAGCTGAGTTGGTTCGTTTTCACAACTTGATTCAATTAAAACTCAAAACTTCAATAAAACTTTATTGCCAGCTTTTCCTTTACTCCTATAAGCGGAAATAAATTAATATAAATGTACAAAAACAGGATAACAAAAATTGACGCTAATTCTTCCGGTTCAAAACCACCATTGCATTACATTACATTATTTCTTTCTCGTTACAGAAGAAGTTCTGTCACTTCTGTTGATCTGTCATTTTGTCTGCGACAGAACTCAGTCTACGATCCCTCATTCAATAATATAGATCTACTGTAATTACAGGAAATACAACTCAAAAAGATACTGTGATTCAACTATTCTCCGCTAGATGGAGCCACCTAATAAAAACTGAAACATCACAGTACCGAAATCTGGAATCTAAAACTCGGAGCGGGAGTTTCAACAACATTATATTTTCAATCCAACATACCCATCTGATGTCCTCGCTCCTTTTTCTATCACAAAGTGTTTTCCCGGCCATTTTGTGAATTATCTTTACCTCTGTTGCTTCTATAATTTATCGTGTTCTATTTCGGGTATTTTTTCTGCAGTATATATTAGTAAAGGTTCTATTACAGTTTTCTAGGTACAGACTTTTGATACATTTCTCAGATATTTGTCAAAAATTATCTTATCATTGAGTTATCCCTGATGTTCTTACTGTCTTGATAGCTTGTTCTCTCCTTTCAGATTCTAGATAGATAAAGCTGTATTTTTCTATATCCAAGCTGAATTTCACCTCTAGGTGTATAATCTTGCCGTCGATACCTAAATTACATCTTAGAGGTGTTTTGGACTTTGTCTTAGATGCTGATATTTTCAATCACAGTGTTTTAGCGAGTGTGTAAAATGCATGCAGGAGCATTTGCAGATCATCTTCATTTTTCGATACTATAAGTGAATTGACTCAACATAGCTATTGGAAGCATGTATTGGGAGTACAAATTGATTCGGTCCGTTTTTTTCTGCCCCCCAAAAAATGCATTTATTTCAACTAATAATGAATTAACGAATCAAACAAAATATTATTCGTTACTGCTTATTTACTTTTCATAACTTTAGAATCATAAATGTTTGGATATGTTGTTTATGTTGAGTTGGATGGCAACGGAGAGCCGGCAAAGCGTAGTATAATATATTTTTCTTGGGTTGTCATAGAAGATCACTTTTCGTCACTACTTGTTGGGTTATCCTAACGTTAGTGTAAATTGTTCTTGTCTGAACATCACTTGTCTGTTGGAGCATTGTCACCGTAAACTTTCACAAACACGTAATAAGCTTCACCTGCACTATTTCCCCAATTATAGCAAAAATTAGTTTAGTTATCAAAATATCTAACTTTTCAACAGCGTAAATAAAGCATTTTGTATTAAGATCAAAACAATTCAAACTGAATGTTATCGGTAGATATCCAATATGTCTAAAACCGCGAAAAGTTGGCACTGTTCAAATATCTAATGTTTCTGAACTCATTTATTCAAAACAGACCGAATTAATTTCTACTCCCAACAAAAAACGAGTTGAAGCATTAATTCAAGTCAATTTTTTATTTCTAAAACATGATTGTAAAAATATTATCACAAAATGTTAGCATGTTCAGCATTTGAAGAGATAGTTGAATAACGACTTGATTAATTATATCAAATAAATGTATTTTTCACAACACATTTAAATTCTATATCGCAATTTCAATCTTAATCCTCCATTTTCCTCGAAGATGGATGTTTTGTGTTATGTCCGTAAATTCAGGCAATGGACGTCCAGAATAAAATAAGCAAATTACTTTGCCGATATTATTTAAATCAGTTTAAATATATTGATGAAGAATAATAACCAATTAACGTTTATCTCCTTTGTTTCAGATACCACGGCCTTGCTGTAAACTTCGAACGATAGTTTTTATATGTGTTTTAATTTTAGTAATTATCGAATTAGGAAATACAGAAAGAGGTGAGTAAATTGGCAAGATATTCATACAGGGTGTTCCAGGGTAGATGTAACAAAATGATAGGCTAGATAGTACTAATGAAAATAAGAGCAAGTTTCCTGCAAATCTGGTTTCACTTCCAAGACACAGGCTCTTGAAGTTGAAAGTAATCTCTATTTGAAAAAATTCCAAAAGGGCTGAAGCAAATTCGATGCAAGTCAGAAGAACTGCTCTTTGAAAGTTAACATTTAATGTTTCTTGCATGTTTCAAACATTTTCAGCGGCGTAGATAAAAATAACATTGACATCATCATAATGTTTTTGATGGAATTGGAATTCCCAAATATTATTCTTAAAAAATAATACCGCTGGTGGAAAACTCTAAGCTTTATCAATGTTTTCAAGAAAACGTTCTGAAATACTTTGAAATTCTATTTTTATGAACTAGAAATACTTGGAGATTAATGAAATTTTTATTGAAAAATTAAGGAAGTTGAAACAGAAAACAAATTGAGGCAGATGTTTTCGATACAAGCACTCAAAATTCGCCTCAAATTTTCCCGATATCCTTAAAATATTCCAACATTATTTTGAATCTGTTGGTCTTCTATTCGCATGCGTTCAAAAAAGATGTTCACAATTTTCAGTTGTCACTGAGTAAACAAAGTCTGTCAGGTATTCCCATATGAAAAAATCCAATAGAATGAAGTCCGAAGATCGTGATAGCCAAAAAACTGGACCTCCTCGTTATATCCAACGACGGCCATAAGTATTATTCAAGTACTGTCGAACATTGAGTAGAGGTCAAGTAAAAACCATAAATTTTCGCGCTGATGTAAAGGCATGCTTTCTAGAAGAATAGGCAAATCATCTATTAAGAGTAGTCAATGCCATCAAGTCTGACACCTTTTTTGTCAGAAGGGATGAATTAATTCCCACCTATCCTCATATTTAATGTCCTTTTGTTGCCTCTACATTCTTTATTCTTGTTTTAGTATTACGCTTCTCTGTTGTTGTCATATCGGTAGCAGAAGAAAACTCCGCATTAATTGTTTAATAATCATCTTCAGAGCTTGCTTTCATATTATTGTCGCGAGCATTTGATATAAGCAAATCCAACTATATTAGAGATTGCAATGAATAAAGTACCATTGTAAGAATCTCCGGAAATGGTATTGTTGATCGATGTCAAGAAACGTCGAACTAAGGACGCTCTGAAATTGAACATTGGAGGCTACATCAATTAAATTGCACATAATTCATTACAGAAAATTATCCCATAATAGTTTAGTCTTATAAGATTCTGCAAACGAAACCAAGGTGAATGTACATTTGAGTCAAGTATAATTCTCGTCAGTTGCTCTTTAAAATGAAAAATATTTCTTTTTTATCTCAAGTATAATATTAATTCCAACGAAATCCAAAATATTCGAGATGAAAACGAATAAAATAATGCATAAGTAATCCTTATGCAGTTATAGCTTCGGTAAAACATCAACTAAATGGATTTGTTTTCTGAATTGAATTCGAAAAATTCAATTTGATTTAACCTTTTGCCATAAATCACGTAGGATTTCATTAATCCAACAATTAATCTTTAATTCCATAATGCGTCTAGTACAAAGTGTGCCGGTAAAGACCGACTTCGAGTATTCAATTAAAAATGAATTCAAAGAGGTCCAATGAACAGTTCTGTTTTCAAAGATTACAGAACAACATCACCTATCTCTACTGGAAAAATGTTAAGATAGCTCATGCCGGTGAAGAAACATGTTTTGAAAATCATTTCAATAAATTTTTTCCATAGGGAAACTTCCAAATTGATAGATAACGTCAGTCCTGCTGCATCTTTTCCTGGATACAGAAGCAGCTCCTTATGATTCTTGTATTAAGCATATTCGCGTAAGAAACAACGATAATATATGCTGACAAGTTTCTAAAACTATAAATGAGCTTGATCTAAAAATCTAAAGATTTTTTTTGCAATATACTACACTTGGCAGCCTTGAGCCAAAATACACCAAAATTTCACTCTTAAATGAATATGTTCTTGAGAATGTCTATTAATAACCTTATGTAGCATCACCACAAGTCCAGTGATTTATTTATTTGCTGCCTTTAATTTTCTCTCTATATTTCAAATCTCGATTTAACTCATAATATTGTTTGCTTAAATTTTCAAATTATTCAAAAAATAGCAACCAGAGAAATACCATTACGTGGACAATAATTTTGGAAGCCTCCTTCTCAAAATGATAAAATAAAATTATGGATTCTTGTGAAATCGGGATTACTCGTGAAGTTGGATAATTTCTTGGTGCTCTATTTTACCACACATCAAACGACTTTCATTCAGTACATTTTTGTCAATAATATGCGATATTTATACCAGCAATTGTGATGATTTTGGTTTATTTTGATGACTCTTATATTATCTTTGACTTTTTCGGTTTTTGCTTGACGGAAATTCATCACGAAATTCATTGACAAAAAGTAGTTTCAACTTCCACTAACTTTTATTGTTCACGAAATAATTGTGTATTCAAATACTCTCCTGAAGAAATCTTGGTATGATGAAACAATTCTTTTTTGAAATATAAAATTCCGTGGAATCTCAACTTGTTTCTTATTCATAACATTTTATATTGTGTTGAGAGAAATTAGCTTCAACTTTAAAAATACTCTGTGAAGTTCTGAAAGTAAGTATCAGGATTTGATGCTTTCTTTTATAATGTGAATCCATTTCAAATAATAACATTCTTCCCCAACATAGTTTCAATCAAACTTAATCATAATTTCTTCATTATTATCATCAATTATTACTTATAATATTTATATTCTATATAATTCATATCCCAAGGATTCTACAAAAATGAAATTATTATATTACATCTTTGTGAGAGATATAATGAGGGATTAATATTTTCAGCTACACGAAGAAGACTCAGAAGACCAAGTAACAAAATTAAAACTAGTGTATCGATATCCAAAGATCAAGAAGTTTCATCCAGTGTGAATAGATTTAGGCTAAGGTCAAGGCCTAACAAGAAGACCTCAGATAATGATCTTACACCTGCCGAATCAGGAAAACGAAATAAAGACGATTACAAAATAGTCTGTTATTACACCAATTGGTCCCAGTACAGAACAAAAGTTGGAAAGTTTTCACCAGAGGACATTTTACCAGATTTGTGTACGCACATAATTTTTGCCTTTGGATGGTTAAAGAAAGGAAAGCTGTCATCCTTCGAAAGCAATGACGAAACTAAAGACGGAAAAACTGGGCTCTATGAAAGAATTAACAAACTCAAGAAAGCAAACCCCAAGTTGAAGACTCTCATGGCTATTGGTGAGTACTGACGTAAAAATAATTACCGTTTTCTGCTTTCTATGAGGAAATTTAATCTGAGTTGACAAAATCAAATAATGGATTTATTTAGTATTACGATTTCCAATTACTTTCTATCATTCTGGATTCCATCTCCTAATCCTCCAGTAATTATCAGAAGTCAAATGCAATTCTCGTGAATTTTTTAAATCTAATACACAAAATTTTTTGTGTTTTGATTACCTTTCTCGTAGACTCCGTATTTCTTGACGAACTTTCAGCCAAGAAAATCTGGGAACAAATAAATTGATTGTACCATGCGAGAATAAAAATTCATCTTTCCGCCGTCAAAGATCTATTCTACACTTTAGACATACGCCAAATCATCGAAATATCGAATTTAAATATAAAAACAAAATATTCTGTTACTTTCACAAAAATTGTTGATATTGAATGATATTGATACTTATCTTTTAAAAGCGCGGTTCCTATTCATAGACAATATTAAATTCAACTATCAGACATGAAAAAACTCTATAGAAATAAAGAACTGATAAATACATTATTTAAATTTGGGTTATTTCGAATACACAACAGATATTCTCACAATTCTAAATGAATGTGTAACTTATGTTCGCTTCATGATCCACAGAGCAGACCAACACAGATAACATCTATGTTCAACAACACAAACACGTTATTTGAGGCTATATTCCAGAGCATTAACATATTCGAAGACAGTATCGTAGTTGTAATAAACTCATAAATACAAATATTTTACTAGATGAATAAATCCAAATATTTATTTTTATAGGCTCTTCGCAGAAGGACATTTCGAATACTGTTTTAAATTTTCTAGTCGAAACATTCATCCATTCTTCGGAATGGAAATTTAATTCTGTGAAATACAACCAGGTCGTACGATGATAAATCAGCTGATATTTAGTTTTTATTGACTTTTTGGCCCTATGAACGTTTGAAATCCTGATTTTCACTTCATAATTAGGTAAGAATGAGTTGTTTTGTCATAGTATCGGTCTTTTTTTCGGGTCATCCATCGAAGTTTCCGAGCGACTTCTATGTCGTTTTATATAAGAGCCAGGATTACGATTGAATTTATATCTAATAGTAGATACCGATACAGATCTCTACTTTGGAAGCAGAACTCATACCGGAATAGAGAATTCTTTTAACACCAATAAACATCAATTAATTAGTATACACAGGCGTTTCGTGCTCTACTGAAAGTTTTGTGAATTTCTAATACACTTCAAAGTTCATGGCTAGAAATGTCGCCGATTGATGTGAACAACATCATTAACATTTAAATAATAGAGATATCAGACTTGTTTCATAAAAATGTGAATCAATTATTTCAGAACTTAGAATGTGATGAAAAACTATGAGCAGAACCTCGTGGATTATGATAATTCGATATGATTTTTCGCTCATGGCTATAATGTCTGTCAAAGACTTATCATTATTGTTCGTTTCAAGTAATATACAATTTTTGAACATATATAATATATTCTCATTGAAAAAAATATTATAATAATCATATTCTTGATATAAAATCAGACGTACGGTTCGATTTATAGGATATAATCAGTGATAAGAGAGTCGGTGGAAAAGTAGTACAAATGCCTGACTCCTAAACAGAGATTCTCCTTCGGTGCGGGTTCGTATCTTGGTGGGGAAGAAATTTTCCGACCACAATTCCACCGTTCGTTCAAAAATTGACAATGTTGTGCTAAGGAGGCATAAAGTCAATGTCTAATCAGAACATAACTGATCTCTTAACTCACCTTAGTTACACCAAAGCTTCGCACGAGACCTAGGAGTACCAGTATATTTTCAATTTGAATATAACTCAATTGGAAATTATTATGAGTATAGAAGTATATATAAGTTCGTGCGGTTTTTATCGAAAGTTGAAGCTTTATTGTGAAAAATTGATTATATATGCAAATTCAAAGTAAGGTCTATCGCTAGCCACTACTTTTTCACAATTTTCTAGCAATTGTTGGATCCCATTGCAAAAAGAGACCGGCTCGTTGGCCGCTATCCATGCATCGATCCTTTTTTGACTTCATCGTAATTAAAGAAGTATTGGTTTGCCAGGCCATGTTGCATCGATCGGAAGAGATGGTCATCGAAAGGACAAATGTCTGGGCTGTATGGCGTATTCCGGCCTATTTTCTCGCAATGCTCGGCTCAAACGCATCAACTGTCGTCGGTAGACCTCTCTTGTGATCATTTCATTCGATTGTAGCAGGTCATAATACACCACACCCAGCTGGTCCCATCAAATACACAGCCTTATCTTCTCGCCACGAATATTCGACTTGACCGTTGATGATAAGGGATTTGTTCGTTGCCGGACGTTTTGAATTATCATAATGGAATTTTTTATCGCATTCACAATTCAATGCAAAAATCCCTTCCTCTTTTGCCGTTGGAGCAGTTTTTCCCACGTAAAAAAGAGCGTTCGACGTCTCTTGCGTTCAGTTCACACGACACCCAATTTTCTACTTTTCTGACCATTCCCATTGCTTTTATGGGAATATAGCTGGTTGAGTGTTTTTGCGAGTTCCTCTTGAGATTCTGATGGATGTTAATCGAGCCTTGCCTCTAATTCTTCATCCTTAAATTTTAATGGCGTTCCGGGTCGTTCTTCATCTCACAAATAAAAATTGCTACTTTTCAATCGGGAAAACCAGTTCTGACACGTTCGTTCAGCTAGAGCATGACATCTGCTAAATTAAGATAACCTTGTCAGCTTTTTTCTTCATACTAAAGTAATGAAGTAACTTCTCATGAACTGAAAGTTCGTTTCAAATCTGGACACTGATGATTCCAAAGATGGTCGTAGTAATGTAATTGGGTTGTTCGGAAAATAATTTCGTTTTTTTTAGAGAATGAAAGATAATTTTTTTATAATGAATAAATGTTTTACTATATAATATATTGGCCATTCTGATCCAACACCTTTTGCTATCTTTGTGGTAGTAGCATGATTCCACGCTCATAAAATTTTTGGTCTTTGCTGGCAAAAAACTGTTCTAGGTTATTTTTGACCTGTTTATTTTTCAGTAAAGGTTTTACCGTCCAAAAATTTGCAATGACCAGAAGAAATAATAATCCTAAGGTGCCAGATCTGAAGAATATGGTGGGTGTGTCAGTGTATCCCATTCAAGCTGTAAAAGCTTTTGGCGAGTGACCAAACTTGTATGAGGTCTCGTATTATCTTGGTGTAATACTACACTTTTTCTGTTGATTAATTCTGGCCTTTTCTGTTGAGTGCATCATTCAGTTTGTCCATCTGATGCCTGTAGACTTGTTTTGTTATCCAGGACAAGCTCAGCAAAACGATTCCTTTAAGATTCCACTAAACAGACAGCATCTTTTTTTGATGAATTTTGGTTTCGGAATGCTTTGAACCGATTAACTTTTTTTGCACAATGATCTCTATCGTTTGAGATTGTAATATATAAACAATTTTTCGTCCCCTGTAATGATGCGTCATTTTCGTGACGTTTGAGAAGCGAATCACACACGTCAATGCGACGACACAAAATTTCTCTCCGTGAGAACATGGGGAACCCATATACCGAGCTTTGAGGTTAAACACAAGCCTTTCAAGTGGTTATAAACAGTTATATTCGATAAATTTAACCTCTCACCGATCTCACGTGTTGTTATTCGTCGATTTGCATCAACAAATCCCTTCATCGTGTCTTCATCAGCTTCAACCGGCTTTCCGGAACGTAATGCATCTTCGACATCAAAATTGCCGGATCGAAATTTTGCAAACCAGTTGCGGCACTGACGTACTGTCAACGCATTTTCTCCATAGATATCGGTTAATTTCTTTCTGGATGACCATCATTTTTACCTTGTCTATAGTAAAAAAGTAAAATAGGACAAAACTGCTGTTTATTGCTCTCCATATTCAAAAGGGCACTAACCAAAAATTACTGTCTTAAATTAGTTGAACTCTTTAACATACAAGCCTTGCTATATCACCTCTCAAAACATTTAATGATTATGCGGCTCAAGTGTAAAGTAGGGTTCGAAAAAATTTAATTAAATTCTCTGTCGGGAAAAAAAAGGAATTATTTTCCGAACAACCTCATAATAACCTAAAGCTTCATCTAATGGAGTGTTCAGGTGCTTTTCAGTAAAAACTATTTTTTCAGTATATAATATCTTATAGTCTAAATTTCAATCAAATCCCTACATAAGAACACTCTAAATTAAAAAAAAATATTTATTTTTTGTCTATAAGTTGAAATTCTTGAAAAGTGGAGCAACAGAATTAAATATTATATCATATTTTACTACAGAAATCAAGAACCTGCCTACTTTTGTGCAATTAACTAGGTGTGATCATATTCGGGTGTGCCTGCTCTATGCACAAAATTATTCAAATTATATTGCCCGAATGTTACGAATATAATGAGTCATTATTAGAGCATAGTGTTTGGTAAATGAATCAGTTAAAAGTTTAATAACCTCATGAGTAAAATAGATTAATTGTATTTAATTTTTTCCCTGATAATACTGCCATATTCTAATTATAATGTCAATATTCTTAATCAAAATAACACCTCTTAAATGATTTAAACATGAAAAGGTCAAATGCGCAGGTTTTACGATATAAAATATGTGTTTGCGTCTACATTCATTAATCGAAGAGAGAACTGCAATTTGGGTTTGATAATTTTCAGAATTGATGCAATTTGATCAATATGACGTCAAAAGAGTTTTAATCCAATAACAAAATTAATGTCTTTTGTCGTCTCAAGAAACAAGTTATGACTTCCTCCACTTGAATCGGTATGCATTTGTGAACGTGAAGAAGTGCAAATCCAGTAAGGCGGTCTTCTACCATTGAGGCTCTGAGCCAAGTTTTGAGCCTCCTAAGAGTGGAAAAGGACCTTTCTGCTGTGGCTACATTAACTGGTAGTGTAGCAAGAATATATAAAAATTCTCTTACATAAGGATACATTTCAGTATCACAATTATCTATAAGATGAGTAATCGACTGCGGAATATTCTGATTTCGCTGCCATTTCACCTTCCACAGCCGATTTCGTTCATATTTACTGAAACTGGAGTATTGTCTATTAGCAGTGTTTAGTCGTTTGCAAGCTGTTTAACAGTTCCATTGTGTTCTTCTTCATTAGTATAATCGACTTTTGGAAAACGGGCTTTCAGGGCAGATGCAGGACATTTTGATGAGTCTGAATCAGTTCTCGAAATATGTCCTGACTATATTCGCTTAAGAGTTACAAGATGTTTTATGTATTTTATCAATCGGCATACCTCTTGAACTCCTGCATGGATCTTCATTAAAACTTGAGGGAATGAGTATAAGCCAATGCCAAGTATTCGCCCATAATGACTTATCGATAGCGCAGATCCGGACTGGGAAAATTACATTCTTTATCCCACATCTTATAAAACACCCTGTACATCCAATTTTCAAAAAGCGAAATTCTCTTCAGAGTCTACAATAAATACTCTTTCAAACAAGCCTATAAGGATCAATGGCACACTTCGCATCATCATTTTATGAACCATTGAATATTAGAAATTTTCAATTTATAGTAAACATGGACCTGTGAATCTCCGAATAAAACGTTTTTTCATATTGAATCTATTGAATTTCTCAGTAACATGACTTAGGGAATGGGCTGAGTCTTATTTTATCCAATACATGAATGTAGGGGCAACATCAATATATTTTGCAAAACGAAATTCAACCGAAAACTCGAATGAATATTGAACATTTAATTGGACTATTATAAAATGGAATTAATAATAAAAATATCAAATGTATCTGATAAACATGTGTGGAAGTGAACAAAATTGACAATAAATAAGAGAAAAAATAATAACTTGTTTTCGAAAATACCCCCTCTCTCTTCTAAATATTTTCTAGCTCTTGTGATCAAACGAGCTACAGCTATCTTCAAAA
This sequence comes from Megalocaria dilatata, assembly GCA_034642435.1. Taxonomy (NCBI): domain Eukaryota; kingdom Metazoa; phylum Arthropoda; class Insecta; order Coleoptera; family Coccinellidae; genus Megalocaria; species Megalocaria dilatata. The sequence continues at coordinate 58,847,313 of CM067859.1, read as the reverse complement.
TTTCTAGTCGATTTCGTATTGCTTCACATGCAGCTTGAATACGATTATTAGATGCTCCCTGTCTTTGATTTCTTGAGAGTAAACTTAATTTTTTTAGTGCCCCAGAGAAAATAATCCAAGCATGTAAGATCTGGGGATCTTGCCAGTCATGAGGTCCCCCTCTACCAAACCAATGATCTGGATAAACTTCATTCAAATGCACTACAATTTCACTGGTAAAATGTGCCGGAGCTCCATCATGTTGGAAGTACATTCCCCTTGGAATACTGCTTCCATCATTCAAGAGCCCTGACAAATGTTCGATTAAATATTGTAGATATGTCACACCATTCAGCCTGTGTAGAAGAATATATGGTCCAATTAGGCGATTATTGTAAATTCCACACGATATTGTGAATTACGTTTTCTAGTCAGTTTCGGACTTACTCTGGACCAAATATGTGCATTGCGAACATTGAAAATGCCATCTTTTGTGAAGGTGAAAAGTTAAAAGCATTCTGAATATAGCTCGAGTGTTCCGCAAAACCCATCTGCAAAATCGCATCCTCGGTAGTTCATCGCCTGGCTCTAAGGTTTGGACGGATTGTAAATGAAATGGATGCCACTTTTCACGGTGCAGAACTAGCCAGTCCTGACAACGTGGCAAAACTAAAACTGAACCAAGACGCCGAGTGTTGGTTGAGGCATTTTCTTGGACATCTTCTATTATCTTTTCATGGTTTATCATCGAACTTGCTCTTTCTGGTTTACTTACTGACGGAAAGTGTCCAGTTTCAGGAAGTGAGCGATTAACATGTTCGAATGTTTGTTGGTTAGGAATCCGACGATCCGGATATAGACTTCTATATTCCCTAGCAGCTGCACGACCATTGCACTTACAAAATCCATAAACTAACAATATAGCAGTATACTCAGTATTCGTAAATGACTGCGTTTCGATAATTCTCTTAATGAAAATTTTATGAAAACACAACAATCTACCACTTACGTATTTTCCTATTTCAATAATTACCCGACAATGGTTTGAAATGTCAAAATTCTTAGCACGAGCCTTTGGATTTTGAAATGGGTTGAATTCAGAGTAAACGAATTTATTCTGTGATCTTTCACTTTATGTATTTTTCTTTAAAATAAGAACTCGTCTTTGTTGGCAATTAATCTACTATTTAAAGATTTTTGAATCTCCTAGAAATATTTTTTAAATTCTGTATTCATTCAATTTGTCACAACAGTGGACAGTATTCATTTTTGATAATCAAATAATTGAGTAAAAAGATTGTGATTTGCCGTGAGCAAAAATTGCCGAAAATAGAATAATTCAACTTTTTCGTATTGGCAGTATCAGAGAAGATAGCGTGAGAGAAAACTCAATATCAAAATTATAATCTGTCTATTCAATTCTGTTAAAATGAATGCTCCAGCTAATACTCTATTTTAGAAATACCATAATTATTTATCCTTGTAATTTTTTCCACAATTTTGTCGCAACAACAATTGTTATAATGAAGTAGTCATAATTGTTACAAAATGAATAACAATGGACGATTACCCAATTTGTCATGTAAGAATACCTAAACGGTATCAGATGATGTCGAAATAATAATAGCGATGTCTTTTTCTAGGTGGTTGGTCATTCGGAACACAAAAATTCAAGGATATGTCGAAAACGAGATATGCTAGACAAACGTTCATCTTCAGCGCCATTCCCTTCTTGAGAGATAGAGGTTTCGATGGTTTGGATCTTGACTGGGAGTACCCGAAAGGATCAGATGACAAGAAAAACTACGTATTGCTATTAAAAGGTAAGCTTTCATATGTAATCAAGTATGCGATAAGTTATGATGGGAACATTCTGTGAATATATCATCCAGATGGGTCCGAATAACTCAAGTCTCAAATACCAACACTCTTGAAACTATTGGAAAAAGTATTACTAAATTTATGATAGATTGGGCCGTTGCTTGGTAGAAATCAGTTGTAATTGTCATTATAAAATAAAACACTTGTTTACATTTTCTACTTTATTTTTGGTATTGACGTACGTTTCGTCTTTGCTAGAAAGACTTCATCAGAATACGAAGTAACAGTTGTTGCACAATGAATTTATAAGATTTTTTACAGAAGGTGTACATGTGTTTTTAATTGTTCGTCGGGTTGGTTTTCTCAAAGAATATTCCCTTCAGAATCGTGTTCACTCGATCCCTTGTAAATATTGAATAGAGGGGTGTAATAAAAATCTATTTGTTCATTTACTAGGTTATTGCTGTTTTTATGTTTATTTATTTCTTAAATTTCCCATAAGTTCAATTTTAGACCTCTATTTTCAACATGTTGAAAATAGATGAAGATGTTACTATCTATATGGTGATTGATTGTTTAAATATGTTCCGACTGCCAACTTTTGTCTCTTTCTGTTCTGTTTCGTGCTTGACTCACGTAACATTACAATTGAGTCTGTATACTCCCAAAATTTTAAATTAGTTTTTTATTTTTCGTTCATTAGTATATTTCCAAAATCTCAAAACGCCGTCTTTAAATTCAACTTTTTGAATTAATTTTGGATTACTACCCAAAATAACTTAATGTTAGATATCCGGATGTTCTGTAATTTTATGTGAAGGTGTGGGTACTCATTTGTTTGGTAATTTTCTTGGGAATCATTCTATTCACCAAATATAAGGAAAGTTTATTATTTCGGGCTATATTATTTATTATGGAGATTTCTATCGAACAGTTTTCTTGTGATTGGCCTATGAATCAAGAAATCGAGCGCAGCAAATTTGTGATTATCGGGAATAAAAGAATATTGAGAAAGGATTTGCAAATGCTAATGTACTTTTTTTAAAGATTTTGAGAGTTCATAGGTTATTACTTCAACGAAAGTAGAAATTGTATTGTCTCAGAATTTGATTTATTATTCATTTCTTTTTCATTCGTTAATTGGATTCTGGAAGGAATGGAGTTCAAATATTCTAGAAATTTATGAATTTGTCGGTTTGTTCCGTAAAAGCCAAAAATTATATCATCAAAAACTTATGTTTCTTTTTTGAATAAATATTATTTTCCAAGTATTCCACAGAAATATCGAATGAAAAGAAGTTGAAAATGAACCTATAAGTAGGTCAGATTTTTGAAAAATTTAGATTTGAACTCGAAATAGTTCGTAGAAGCTTTGGAGTTCTGAAGCTATTAGTGGATGGACATCATTATCTTCTAAAAGGTTTTTATTAAAGTTAAGTATCCATTCGTTAGAGAACTTTGGATCACTTATTATTGCATCAAATGAAACTAATTATAGTTTTTTTACATTATTAATTTTTGATAGTTTCTCTCTTATGTGGAATACTTGATAGAATATTTAGGTGTAAATTTAACCAATACTTTCAAGAAATTTAGAAAGTGCACCTGAAGGAGAAATGATAAAAGAATATACTAATCTTATTGGATTTCTATTTTCGTGTAATTTGATTAGTCTGTACACTACGGGGGGTTGTAGATTCATTGAGATAACTTTTGCACCTTCGTGAATTGTGAATTTGAATCTATAATATTTTCTTTGATCTATTTAGCATATGTACTGGCAGAACCCCTTTTTATTTCTATTACGTTCAATGCACTGACTGCATTTTGCAATTTTTTTTATATTCGATTTCTGGTAGACTGTTTCCTTTATCTGGTATGGTGAAAGAGGGCCTACCTTTTTCTTTCTCATTAGGAAATCATTTCAACATTTGTTTAATTATAGGAATTTTTGCAGTTGTACTATTGAATTGGATGACATCTACCAATTTATGTTTATGAAGGTTGAAATTGTTGATTTTTTCAAGATTTCTCATTATATTTAGTTCATATTCAATTCTTGAAATTTCTTCTTCCACTTCGTAATTGTTGTCCTAGAATCTTGTTCGCTAGATCTTTTTCTTCGTTGGTGAATTGAGCTGAAGATAAGTTTAAAAATGTTGAAAAAAAAGACATTCTCTCATTGATTTGCTAATGTTGATACATTCTGGGTAATATCTCGATTATCTGATATATTCTTTTAGGTTCTATAATTTCTAACTGAATTTATTACATATTTCTTCTAAGGTTTTGCTTATTTTTAATTTGATTTTGTGAACTAAACAGTTCCAAGTATTTTTAATTATTAAGAATATAAGCTTATCATGAAGGCATTTTTATTGTCTCTTGCTATCATCTATCTCTTTCAAGGTAGTAATTTTTATTTATTCCCTAAGTCAAAATTTCTTTACCTTGAGTTGTATTTTGTACGTAGTGTGAACTCTATGGATAAATTAAATAGAAGTAAATGATAAATAAAATATAAATCGAAAATTTTCTTGAGGTGATAACCTATTGAATTTCATTATATTCAATAAAAGTACATTTACATATGCAATCATCCTCAACATTCTTTTAGCTTAATTAGTTTTGAAGAACTTCTTAAAATTATGTTGTTTATTTTAGAAAAAGATTTAGTTTTTATGAATATAAGAATAGAAACATAATATTTTGTCACAGGCAGAGCTGTGCATCGCCTGTCTGAAGAATTCAGGTGCGCATGCTTGGAACGAAACATTCAAATATTTATTGATTAATTTTAATTGAAAATTTATATTTGCTGGGTTTTTTCACTCCATTTGATATTGTATAATGAAATTTGAATATCAAAACAAATTAAAATATGTTTATCTTCTACAATTTTAATTTCAAAAAATTTTTTTTTTATTCAAAAACTTTTAGAATTAAATTAATGTCTAAAACAAGCACCGCTTACATATAATAGACGTATATAATCAAAACTCAATATATAATGTCAAATGGAATAAATAAACCAAAAGATATACGAAAGTCATTAAAATTAATAAATAAATATTTAAAGGAGACAAAATTTGTTTCTGGTCTTAACTTCAAGAATGCCTTTTGCCTTTCAAAAATATGAACACACTTCTCAAAGAATATAATTTATTTGAAATATTTAATATATTTAAATATTCGAATAAGTAAATTCAGAAATCTCTCAAAGCATGCACTATATCTTCAAAAACACATATAAATCTAAGCAATTCCGTCTTCAGTCCTGAAATATATTCAAAATATCAAAATCAACAAACTAACCTACATCAAACAACTCACCACGTGTAAATGAATAACGTTTGGAGACATAGATCATCGTTTTAATTCAAGATTGATCTATGTTCTGACAGAATCAAAGAACAGTGTGAGTTATTTTTAAGGCTTATTTAAATTCATTGACATTCCATAATGAGATTTATTGAAGCCAAAATATAATTATATATTATATATAAAATAAAATATAAAGGCCTTTCACTTGATAGAAGAAATATAACAAAATTTGAATATCAAAACAAATTAAAATATGTTTATCTTCTACAATTTTAATTTCAAAAAATTTTTTATTCAAAAACTTTTAGAATTAAAGTAATGTCTAAAACAAGCACGGCTTACATTTAATAGACGTATATAATCAAAACTCAATATATAATGTCAAATGGAATAAATAAACCAAAAGATATACGAAAGTCATTGAAATTAATAAATAAATATTTAAAGGAGACAAAATTTGTTTCTGGTCTTAACTTCAAGAATGCCATTTGCCTTTTAAAAACATGAACACACTTAAAGGACTTCTCAAAGAATATAATTTATTTAAAATATTTAATATATTTAAATATTCGAATAAGTAAATTCAGAAATCTCTCAAAGCATGCACTATATCTTCGAAAAACAAATATAATTCTAAGCAATTCCGTCTTCAGTCCTGAAATATATTCAAAATATCAAAATCAACAAACTAACCTACATCAAACAACTCACCACGTGTAAATGAATAACGTTTGGAGACATAGATCATCGTTATAATTCAAGATTGATCTATGTTCTAACAGAATCAAAGAACAGTGTGAGTTATTTTTAAGGCTTATTTAAATTCATTGACATTCCATAATGAGATTTATTGAAGCCAAAATATAATTATATATTATATATAAAATAAAATAGAAAGGCCTTTTACTTGATAGAAGAAATATAACAAAATTTGAATATCAAAACAAATTAAAATATGTTTATCTTCTACAATTTTAATTTCAAAAATTGTATTGTATATCTTATTGTATAATGAGTTTTGATTTTATACGCCCATCAAATATGAGCAATGCTTATAGGACATTCATTTAATTCTAAAAGTTTTTGAATAAATTTTTTTTATATTGAAATTGTAGGGGACTAACAGATTAAATCTGTTTTGATATTCAAAGTTTTACAAAGCACGAATAAAAGATCTAAATTTTGTTTACATTCCTAAATTCTAAAATCATTATGAGATGTTAAGTTGTGTGATCATTGTTTCATTCTTTTTACTGGAAAATGTTCATGAGAGATTCTCAAGTATGTACATATGAAATTATTCCATTGTATGTTAACATCTGAACTATTAATTTCAAATATATCTGACCAGTTCTGCTTACATAAGGATTGATTGATGCATTTTTCGTTTCATCATTATAGAATCGATTTTTTTTAATTGATTGTAGGTATCTCATTCCGATCTAAAATATATTTTTTATGCGGTTTGATCAGATATATAATTGTAAATTATAGAACTATGTACAGCACCTCCTAAATTAGAAAAGATGTTATCTATACAGCTTCCTGATTTTCCATGTATCTTTGTGTCATCAGTGAAATGTTGTTTTAATAAAAAGGATTCGAGCAGCGGTTTTAAATTTAATTTCTTTCCTCAATTCAATATCAAAATTACCTACTTATATGAGTATTCTAATTTATGTATACGCAGACTAAGAAGTTCTTCTAGTAATTCAATAAATTTTTATTTTCCTCCCTTACACGGTCTATAAACGTACACAATGTGCCATTTTATATGTTCGGTTACAAGAAGAATTTTACAATCCTTCTGTTCTTGTAAGAAAACTTGCATTTGATTCACAGCATTACCAAGCGATTGGATATTTCGATGGATAATACTGATTTTTCCGAATATTTTTGCTTGGTTCTTGTTGCATTGAATTTTATTGAGAGAAAAGTTCTACCCTGATTTTGAGCGAAAAATTCTCGGTGTTTTGTAAAATCAAAACGTTTTATCCCTACTTCTTTAGGCCAAACTTCGAGGTCATAGAGATCATATTTTCTGTTTAGTGGAGCTATTACAACAAATCTCTTCAACATCTCTGGTTTTGAAGGAATTTCACTTACTTTTATATCTGATTGTTTGGAGCCCTTCTTCTAAGTTAGATATGCAGTTATAATATTTTGGTTAGCTGTTTTTTTGACTCTATTGAGATATACCATTCTTTTCTCGTTGCCCCGGAAAATTCTTTATTCTCTTCATTTTGTGCTGATCCAATTCTTTTATGATATCTTTTTTTATATGTAACTGTTTTGTATTCCATGACTGGTGATAGGTTTTCACTGATATTGTGTTTACATTTGCTATTAATGTTTTGATACTGCCATTCTCTTCTTACGTCATATAAGGTGTTTTCATATGAATGTGTTTATCATTTCCATTGGTCATCTGCTTATTGAATGGTTTCATTATTTTTTTCTTGACAATATCTTCTACTTCTGGTATTTCTTTCACAGTAGATGTCGTTGCTTTTGAGTAATTCATACTCCTTTGAGAAGTAGATTTCTGTTCCTTCTCATTGTTTTGAATTTTTTCTGTATATTTTCCTTCTTTCAATAATTTCATTTTTTCTAGTAAAAGTTTATTGCTGAGAGCGAAAAAATTGTTCTCTGAAAACAGTTTCTCTGAATAGTCATTCTCCAGAATGACCAGTTGCTGAGAAGTCTCATTCTTGCTATTATTGATGATGTTTTCACAGCATTTCACGTTTCCTTCACTGATAATTTCTAAGCAACCAATTTTTTTCGCACATCCTTTATCAATAACGCGTAAACAGTTCACACAAACGAAAACTGATTGTTCTATGCTACAACATTTCACTTTCAGAACATCTTTTTGATAATTTTCAACATCGCTCAGCGACGAAACATCGTCATTCGACGCCATCTTGGGTATATATAATATATCCGAAATTCCTAAACCGAGTGAAAATATTCAACAAGAGAGATCCATCAACATGTTTTTTTCTATTCAAAGGGGTTCCAAGAGATGTGTACCTATCAATTTCAAGTGATTCTAACAGCATTAGTTTGGCATTTTTATTATGGACAATTCCATACTTGTGGAAATTGTGTCCAAGTTTTCACAAATGACTGTATTCTGACTGTTAGTTGTCTGATGTTTAACTACTCTTGTGTATTCTCCATGTATTCTTCTCTTGAAGGATCTACCAATTTGACCTGAACGTACCGTAGAGCCATCATTACAAGTTTGATTTATAAATGAATCTCATGTTTCTATTTCTATTTATTTGATTGGTAATAACGTACAGCTAATCCATTTTAAAAGAATTTAAAAATACATTAATAGCATTATTAACTATGAGAAAAAACATGTGTTCAACTGATAAATTAATTATAAATAATTTCTACCAAGTATCGATCAAATCAGTCCAATCATTAGAAGTTGACATAAACTCCAGGCTTTTTGTCTTTATTAGTTCTATCTTGTTGTTTTCCATAAGAATTACTAAATTAAGAAACATTTTAAAAGCTACCTTTTAGTCATGTTTTCTGTCAAAATACTCGGCAATGTTATTTGTATTTGATGACCCTGATAAAATAAATAATTATTTCCTGAAAAATATGTCGCAAAGTTCGGTATTTGATTATTATAGAGACAATCCCATTTTCTCGGAGCTGTATACTTTTCGTTTTGTTGATGAGGACACTGTCTTAAAATTCTTGAAGAAACTTAAGAATAGTGCTTCTGGCTGGGATAACCTTTCAGTATCATTCATGAAGATCTGCCTCTTATCCTTCCATACATTGTAAACATCTTCAATTCCATTTTGCTCAGTTCCAGAATCCCTACTTCATTGAAGCACGCACAAATTAAGCCTATTCCCAAATCCTCAAGAGCTCTCAGATCTAACACCCATCAGCATTCTATCGGGTTTATCCAAACTGCTGGAAAAGATAATGACTGACCAACTTTCTGCATATCTGGAAAATTACGCGATTTTTGCTGAAATCCAGTCGGGCTTCCGTCCCGGATATAATTCTACTAGCGCACTGCTGAAGGTAACTGACGATATCCTACGTTCACTTGATGACTCCAAGTGTGTGACCTTGTTTCTGCTTGACTTCAGCAGGTTTTTCGATTCGGTTAAGCACGATATTCTTATAGCTATTTTAAGATCTTGTGGAGTCTGCGGCGATGCGCCTCAGCTCCCACGGGACGTTTGCAAAGTGTAAAGTTGGGTTAGAGACTCTCCCATGGCAGAGGTGTTCTTGATGGAGTTCCATAAGGCGCAGTCCTTGGTCCCTCTTTTTTTGGTTTACACCAGCCAATTGATCGAGTTCATTCGATATGGTTACGTTCGTTTGTACGTAGATGACTTTTAGCTTTACTATTATTTTACCGTAGGTGACCTAAATAATGCAGCATTGAGATTGAATGATGATCTAAAGGAACTTGCGGACATCGCAGCGAAATATTCATTGAAGTTGAACACAAAATAATCATTTTGTTTAGTATTCGGGTAGAATAAGAACAAAAAAATTGTTAAAAACAAGATGAAGCCAACAATAAATAATAATGTTATTCAATTTGTCAATTGCGCAAGATATTTAAGTTTAATCTTGGACGATTCTTTGAGATTTCGTGAACACGTGGTGAGCGTAGTTCGAAGAGTGTATGGAGCATCGAGATTGCTCTATCTACATAGGTTGTATCAGCCCTTTCATACTAAAAACACACAGTTCACTTATTGTTCTCCTGTGTTTAGTTTTTGTCTTGATCAAGAAACGTTCGGTCGGATCCAGCATGTGCAGAACTGCTGTATCAGTTCATCTCTGGAATTAGCAAGTATGAGCATGTGTCACATAAGTTGGGAGAGTTGAATTGGTCTCCAATTTGTTTTGAATTTTATGCTCTCTGTACATTTCATAATATAATTTTGAAGAGAAGCCCACCTTTCTCTACCAAAAATTGGTTTACAGAGCTGACGTTCATAATATCGACATACGTCGCAGAAATATATTATCGTGTCCTCATCACAGGACAACTACTTTTGAAAGAAGTTTCAGTTACAACATTAACAGGCTGTATAGCGGCATTCCTGATTAATTTAAACTGTTAAATCAAGCTGGGTTCAAGATGAAGATTGAAGCTTATATCCTCGATTCCTCATCAACATGATGTCTCGATAGTCTTTGTGAATTATGGTTGCTGATAAGCTTCTTTTTCCTTTCTTTACATGCTTTCCTTTTTTTTCTCATTTTTGATTAAGTTATGTTCAATGTACTTCAATGTACTTTTTGTAGACTACAAGGGTTAAGTGGTAGAGCTCCTTTGGGTGAACATTTCCTTGAGGTTTTCTGTGAAATAAGGACATCTATTATTAATTATTAATTTATTATTAATTCCAACAGATTGAAATTACCTATTATATTAAAATCATTTTTGTTTTTTCCAAATTCAGGTCCATTCAAAGTTGTTTACCGGTTAGTTAAAAATTGGGAGCATTTTTTTTCGGTATATACCACTTTATGACTAGTTCTCGGAATTGCACCATTTTCTGACGAGAAAGTATATTGGTTTCCATATGGCAAGGCGACAAATCTCTCTGGTTTATCGAAAAAAGTAATCGATTTTCGAAGAATAATACCTCTTGTCTATCTTTTGGGAATTTATGATACCAATATTTACTCCTAATCTAAGGCATAAATCTGGTACTACGAAAAGGTATGCACTTTTCATCCAAGGTTAGTAAAGTCGTTATAATCATAATTATACTGTTTTGGAAAGGTTTATCTCATTAAGCGTTTTCTACCTTTTCACGTTTCTTGGAAGTCTATTTCACGTTCACGTCATGCTTCCCTGAAATCAGTAACCAATCAAATTATAGGATTTTCCATCTTTCGAAGTTAGTAAAGTTCAAGTCAGTATGCTTGGACGTCATTCTAACGTTACTACTTGTTCAACATGCGTTCGAACTACTCGTTCAAACATTCGTCTCAACTGTTTGTAAGCTTGTTGTTATTAACACTGTGTAGCTTTAGAAGTTGTTTTCCATATTTTTGTATAAAAAGGTAATTTTTCGAATTATATCATTGAGTTTGTGGACTATTCATTTGGTTCATGTTATCTCGGGTTGAAAAAAAAGAAAATATATACTATTTTTCTACTAGATTGTTTAATCACAACACCGAAACTCCAACGATTTGCGATCAATAGTACAGGTCGCAAAAACCAGGATTCATCGCACGGATTAATCGAAAAACCCCCCAGGGTAAATTAATCGTAGGAAGAAACATTATACATAATAAAAGTAAAATAACGTCTCCCAATACTGTTAGAAAATCACTTGTACTGAATAGGTGAAAATTCCTTAGAATTATTTCGAATGAGCGATCTGATTTTGACAGATTTCTCTAATGGAATATTTTCACTCCAATAATTGACCCCAATATATTTTACTCTTTCTTCAAGGTTTTGCCTAAACCATACCTGTGTAAGATATGAAGTTACTTTTTTAGAGTTATTTCAAGTTGTAAACCTGAAGAAGCTACAGAGTTTTCGTAAAATTGTTGTTTTTCAATAAATTTAGTGGAAATTATTCCTTATTAATTGAAAGGAATATCCTTCAGGTAAAGATAGAGTCAATTAAATATAAATTGTTGTGTACCGTACCTATCGTTCCTTTAATCTTCGAAATATTGAAGTTAAGAACGCAATTACTAATCAACTTCAGTAATTACAACTGAAGATAGTGATTTCATTGAAGATCATCAATTCTCCATTAATTCTAAACATTCGACATGAGGGTAGAGATCTTATACAGTCGTGACATCATTGATTCCTCTTTCGAAATCAGCTAGTCTATATACAAACTAAACATGCTGAAAATGGGCATTGCATCAACTGCAGCGTTTACCATCTGAATTATGCAAAATAGATGAACTGCTTAATGATGATGACACGTAGCTTTCCCTTCAATATGGAAATACCTGCATGAGTTATTATCATGTCTTCTCCGAGGTACTGAAAAAAGGTTAAAGGCAAATGTGAACTACGTTAAATAACCATCTTCGTTGGTTCGTGATCCAGAAATTATTGAAAGATCGTTCTACTTGCACATCGTGTATTTCAATGGGCAGTATATTTCTTCATATGTCAGGATAAAAGTAATGGCATTCTGTTTGAAAATATTTCACGCTATTCATTTAAAGCTTGTTTATTTTATGAATAAATTATTTATTGTTTCTGACCATCGGTACTGTTTATTGAAAATTTTTGTTTTACGAGTCAAACGTGCTTCATAATTTCTACTCGCTCGTAATTAACTCGTAGCGAATGGCATTCTGTTTCGATTTTCAAAATTTTAAGCCAAAAACCTTGTCTCATTTTTACATTGGACCAACGGTTGGTTAAATGATCAAATACATTCACAACTTTAATTACTTCTGGAAAAACTCATAAATCAATTTCACGAATGTGCAAAATTGGTCTTCCATGAGTTCCTGAGAATTGCCCGTTCAAAATTGAGACGGGTGTCGGCCACCATTTCACTTTTGTGCCAAAAATCAACAACTAAATGGCGCAAGATCGCAATAACAAAGCCTACCCAGAACACAACTGAACTCCTAACTCACACAAGCTGAAAAAGTTTCTGAAGGATCTTCACAGAAGATCTAGGAGTATCAGGAAAATGAAAAAAAATTTCATTTTGTTAATATCTGAGAATTCTGAAATTGAGAACTTTGATGTGGAATAACATGGGTATCGAAGTACTAGAAGCTATGTCGTAAGGGGTGGGGCATTTAAATTTTGAATTTTTGATCGTCTGAAAATAAAAAACTAATGAATATTTTTTCAATTTATCAGTTTATTAGAAAGGTGGAACCTTGATATTTATGGATGAAAAAAAAATCATTCCAATGACCACCACGACTGGCGATCGTTTGGGGTTCAATCTCATGAATGACAACTTCGATTTTGTGTTTCAAGGCATCTGGATGATTGTCCTAACACTTATCTTTAAAGGGTCCCTACAAAAATAGTCCAACGGAGTCAAATTACAGCTTCATTACGAAAGATGATTTTCCTGGGAAAACCATGCAATCATTAGCCCATTGAGCGAAGTAGAAAGGCATCGAATGGTCACGATGTATGACTTTTTGCACCAGTTGAACTTTGTAAGCCTTCATACCAAGGTCTTGATGCAAAATACTCTTAAGAGAAGTGAGAGAAATGTTCAGTTCTTGAGAACAATCACGTGGTGGTGTTGATGGATGTTCAACCACATTCTGGGCTACAGCAGATGTGGTCATTGGACGAGAACGTGAAAGGGTTATTTCATCAAATAAAGATTCAGTTTTTCATCAGCAAATTGATCCATAAATTGCAGTGAGAACATTTCAATTCTATTGACTTTTCCACGTAAATTTCTAACAGTTCAGATAGGATATTCACCACTTTGGAAATAAGTTTTGCATATTTCCAGTTTTTTTAAGCGTTTTTGGACCCATATCGTCTATGTCAGACATTTAACTAACTTTGTGTCAAAACATGAATGACAGAAGTGTTGCCAGACTCGAAATAACCACTCCTTCAAAACACAAGCTACTGCAAACTCGATGGCCCACCTTTTACTTCTAAGTGCCAAATTTCTGATTGATCGAATCTGTAGTTTGAAAATATTGGGAAATATATAAAGAACTTTCAAGCGTAAATGACTGCGAAGCTATTGCACAGATTTTGCCAAGTAAGGGACTCAGCCGTTATATATTTATCACAAACTTCTCCTGAGAGTTTCAAGGCTATAGCTTTTTCTGTTAGAAAGTAAGCGTGTTTATGGCCGGCCGACCAGACCGACTGGACAAAATTACTTTTGAACTCGGATTCTTTATCAGTAAGTCCAACCTAGTCGCAAAAAGGGACGTTATCTACGTGAGATGTAAATCTTATAGAATATGATATGATTTTCCTGAAATCAAATATATATTATATTCAAAAAGCATAATATTTTACAGATTTGTATGAAATGAACGATAAATTTTTTTGAAGAATATCATGTCCATTGTAAGCTACCATTGAAGTTATTGCAAATTCTATTGATTTTGAATAAAAAAACTATGTCTGAATATTTTGAACTTCGAGGAGACAATAAATTAGGCGTTAGCATCTGAATAACTTATGATTGAATTCAATTCTAGATGTCAATGGTGAAGATGAAGACCATCGAGAAAACAATTTCAAAAATTTGAAATTAGAAGGATAGGTTTTAAGCCGACATAGGAACATCAAATTCAAGAGTAACCAAATCCTTACAAATTGCTCTGAAAAAATTGGGCAAATCTTGAAAATGATTGATTTTTAAGGTTATGACCCCATTGTGTGAATTGCTTGGCAAGCAAAAGTTACGAATAGGAACACCTGGGATCACTTTTTGCTCGCTTGTTCTTCGGAAATAGCGTGGTATCATTTTGCCAAAAGTCTGAACTTTTTCAATTTTGTGTCAAAACGATCTCAAAAGTGAAGGTTCGGCTCACTGATAAAGACATCACAAATAATTCTGTCCGTCCGTAAACACTCTAACTTTTGAACAGAAAGAGCTAGAGACTCAAACTTTTCAGGGTAAGGTTAGGCCTCAATTTTGACTTTATTATATCATTCTGAGACATCTAGATCTCCTGTGAAGATCTCTCAGTTTGTTCGACTTAGGAGGTCAGCTTTGTACTGATTAGGCTTTGTTATTACGCCCTACGTCACCCTAGACAGAGCACTGTTAATTTTCCACCCAACAGTGAAATCGGTTTATTTATTTCGTGGGCCAAATTAGTCTAAAGGCTTCTAGAATAATTTTCAATTGAACTAGCGCGCATGTTTGTGTAGAATCTCATGGACATCCTATAGCTTAAAAATTACTGAAAACATTTTGTGATCAAGCACCATAACAACAGTCCTACCCCCGAAGAAAATATTTCTCTAATTTTAGAAAGATAAGAGAAAGATTTGTTACTTTTAGAGCAGTTTTGGCACCGAAATATATCGTTGCTTATTTCCAAACAGAAACACCTGGATTCTTGAAATTTTATAGGATAGGTTTGAAATGTTTAAAAACGGACAGAATAGGCTGAATGTTTCCCGAGTTTTTTCAAATGCAGTATGAACCTGACCAAGTTGAATTTCAGTATTTAGATCTGAAATAACGACACGAAGGCTCGTGTAAAATTTGGTGAGGATCGTAAGTGATGGAACAAGCTCCTGAAAGTCACAAATTTCACATCGGTGTTCCTATGGAAGTTCTCCATTTTCGAATTTTAAACGATCCAAATATTCTGAGAAACTTCAAACACATGTATGTCAATGACATGACCAGAATTCATTGATTTTAATTCACGAGCGCTAAATCTCTTTAGGTCAAGTGTGTGCTCCTATAAATTTTCCAAAATATAATCTTTAGTGTCAGATTTGACACCAGATTCTTTCTGACATTGTTATCGTAATACAACAATTTTTCCCAAGAAAAAATGGATGTTAAAACCTTAGATTGTGTGTATCTAGACAGAGGGGATAACATACAATGTACCGTCAGTTTATTTGGAGCCAACGTAATATCTTGGGTTGTTTTTGGTGTGGAACAACTCTTCGCGAGTAGAAAAACCATATACGACAATCTCAAGGCCATAAAAGGAGGAATAATGTTGATATTTCCTCACTATAAATACTGGTGTCTAGGTCCAGCAGATGGTTTCGCTAATTTGATGACTTGGAAAATTTTTAAAGGACCCATGAAACTTTCAACGGGAGATATTCAAGTTATTCTTGAACTGGAACAAGGACAAGTCTCCAACAATATATGGAATTACGTTTACACAATCAGATACAGTATAACACTTCTAGAAAGAGAACTGCACATGGATTTTAAAATCATTAATTTGAGCCCTTATTCATTCTATTTTCAATTCCTCTTTTCCAATCACATCAGAGTACCTGATTTGAGAGAATGTGGAATAAGTGGCCTAAAAGATTCTAAATATATAGACAAAATATCTGATGAATATCTTAAAACTACAACTGATGACGAAATAAAGATTGAAGATGAATATTGCAGGATGTTTGTTGATACTTTGGAGAATATAAAAGTTACTAATGTTATGGCCGGCAGAAATTTATTTTTAACCAAAACTAATCTACCCGATACCATATTGCGTAGTTCTTGGGAGGATAATGCGAAAAGTAGAGAGGACTTCAGTCCAGACGAGTGGGACAAAATGTTGATTTTGGAAGTGGGTCACAAATACGTACCGATAAGATTATATCCAAATGAGAGGTTTGATGCAAACATGAAATTAAGGGTGAAATCTGATATGGAAGAAGATGATCTTGTTATTCAATTTTACTAATATAATTTATAAATATCCATTATATTAATTCAAATCGTTTGAATTTTCCAAGTTCATAAAATAATTGTACTCGTGTCACGTGAGAACTACTCGATCCATTTCATTTAGTTTTCCGGTAAATATGGGGGTAGGACTCATAATTCCCGGTCCGTGTACCATAAATAATGATCAGTCGAGAATCGGAAAAAGTGATTAATAATCTTTAAAAATGTATTATTCATCACAGTGTCTGGGTATTATGAAGATTACTACATAATAGTTTAGCAGTCTTATACAATAATTTGGGCGTAAGCAGCAGCGTGCGAGGTACCTACGTTGACAAATGAATACCACGTGTCGATCAATTAGTGCCCGTTATTCAGGGGCTGCTTGAAGCTCGATCAGCGTTGACACCTTTTTTTCAAGGAATCTACTAACTATCCTCCAAAAATCTACCAAAAATCTACTAAATAACTTTCAGAATCTACCAAGAAATCTACCGAGTTGTTCAGAGAACTGAGATTGACTGAAATAAAAAAAAAGATGATCTATTAATGAAAATTAGGCACTTTGGAATTAATTCTAGTAATTTTACCTTTGTAAAAAGTATATCGGTAACCTATATCTGCAATAATTTCATTGTTTACCGAAATATTTCCACACCCAAGCTGTCTGTTAGCGACAAATCAGCTAGATTTTTGACCGCTTCATGCATTCCTGCCAAATATTAAACCCCAATAAAAGCTTTGATTTCAATTTCGTCAGTATACTGATCATCTCTTGCCCTTGTGTATTTAGTTTCAACACTGTCAATGTATTGATTAGTAAAAGTAACAATTTGATCCAACATCATTTCATCAAATAAGCATTTCCAGGTCCCCATAATGCCGCTAACGTCTTTTGCTACACCTATTACCCCCGGGAGCTTCATGATAAGGTGATACTTGGCCGTTCTTCTGTAAGCAGGGTATAGGGTTTTATTCGAAGAAAAAGAGTCTACAATTTTATTTTTTTGCTTTCTTTAAGGTAAATAAGAGTCCTGACCATCCTCTTCGTCTTCACTCGTAGATGAATCAATATCACTCTGCTCACTTTTAGATTCACAAAAGAGGCGCGATATCCCATAGATACAATCACTCACAATTATTTCAAATGAATCGTAGTCCTACTGAGGATAGGAAGATAACAAACAGGGCTTTATCGTTAAGTTTTGCGTCATCTAGTTATTCATAATGTAGTTAGTGGTGTATCTCTAAAATATGGCGCCAGTAGCGAATGTTAAAGACTGAATATATCAGATATGTTAAAAAATAGACACAATCGGTACAACCGGTCAATATCATTCAAAATCATTTTCCAAATATGGCAAGAGAGGAGGCTGAATACAATGGCACGGACCTGCTTAATCATCTGGTACAAATAACGGGAAGACCCAAGGATGGACTGCGGAAGAAGAGATATGACATGACTTACAATAACCTAGTCGAGCGCTTAGGGCGAGAGCGCGCCGAAAGGGAAAACGCCAACAGACTCTCACCGCCGACTCTGCCCGAAGGCAGAATAACAAGATCTAGAACAGTGGCAGGCCCTTGCCCTACAGTATAGCAGCCATCAACATCCTATATCAGCCTGTTAGGAAGCTCGCCTGAGCCAGGTCCCCCCGATTCGCCAGATGACACCTCAGACGTATTCTACCGCCCTCCAAGTCCTGAGGAATATGTTTATGATCCAATGGAAGCTGATGCCACCACAAGCTCAGTAAACTTCAGCTCAGTAAATAGAACAACCTTGAGCTTAATATATAGATCGCCAGAACAGCCAAGGGCGCCACCAACTGAAGAGCCGATATTCCGGGACAGAATACAGGGATGTCTTTCTGAGTCTGGTCCAGAGTAGACTTGATAACTGAACCAAAGCTCTGTGTGAGAAATATGGCCAAAGGCCATCTCAAGGCCGCCCCCAAAGAAATATGGGAAGGCGCCGGCTGAGGGCTTTTAAATTTCAACAAGTGCAGGAGATGTTCAAGAATAAGCCGGAAATCTCCGCTAACCAGTTGATGAATGACCATCAAGAAATAAATCCTGACGAGCGACCTACGGACACCAACATCCTGTGTGGAAACGGATTGATATTCGGTATATAGCCCCCTCCAGATCTCAAACCCATTTCGGAGCCAGCCGAGGGCTCCGCCAATGTCTATGCCCCAATAACTGCTGAACAACTGCAGACAATCATCAACCTTACTTAGAAAACCGCAGCGGATCCAGACGGTATTGATCTTAAGGCGCTGAAATCTATCCCTATCGGTAAGCTGGAACTCCTGGCCAACCTCTTGCTGTATTCCCAATATGTCCCGGGGTTACTAAGAAAAAGCAGCACCACCCTCATTCCGAAAACCAATGAACACCTTAAGATGCTTTACAACTGGCGTCCAATAACAATAACCTCGCTACTCCTCAGAACAATATCAATCAATCAATTTAGTATTCAGGTGTAAAATAACGACACAATGATTTATGCATAATTTCGTGAAGATAAGTTACGAGACTTAAAAAGAAATTCCCATCTGATTTCGGCGAAAATTATGAAGAGTATATGAAATTATGTTCATTACAGTATATTAATTTTCCAGTCTTTCTTGCCAACGTGTAATAATGCAGATCTAGGAGAGAAGGATTGAGCATTTTAACCATGTGATTATTATTTTCTTAGGATTTTCTGATTCTTAAGAAGAATAATTCTCAAACTGAAAACAAATTTTAGAATTTCGGATGGCCGGACACAGAATTCTGTGTATTTTTCAGTCATATTCGGCTTCTTCATGAGTTCTTGCACAGATCTGAATATTCAGGGGAAAAGGACTGTTGAACAAGCGCCCAAAAGCATCTGACTTCACATCAGTCTTTACCATTTCAGTTCAGAGAATCAGTTATTTGGTATTAGAAAACCGAAATATAATTTCAGAGTGCCATGCAAATGAACCAAAACACAGAATATGAAGAAGAGTATGAAGGTCTGAGCAAAGAAGTCTTATGAGGGTGCTCTTAATTGCAAGACGTCAACGTTTCAACCCAGCTTGCACCCTGAACTCTTCACCTCAGCAGTTGGGGGCAACCCTACCCAAGCCTACCAATGGCACAATGACCTTTTCGTTCCAGTTGGAACGTCGCTATCCGAACGCTTGTACTCTACCTTACTTGAAGCCAGAGAGGCTGATGACTTGAGGATTGGAGAACAGTCGTGTCCTATCTGCAGAACGCCGGGAAGAGTAGAGCGATGTTCTGAGAGATGTCAAAGGATATGTGGAGTTGGACATGCGACGCCATAAGTATGGAGAAAAGGGATACGACTCAGGCTGATAAGTTCTCGGTTTAATGCGGAATGCGCATTTTGTTTTTAGCATTTCGACTTTTTTCATCAACAAAGTTACTTTCAAAACCGGTATCATTTCAGCGCTTTTCTCACCTTCCGGTACCTATCAGGAAGGTATTCCTTGAAACAAGAGTTTGTTTACGCTGTAACGTCCTCATGCGAGACAAATCAATTTCCGTCAGTATTTTTTTAGGTCTACAAACAGGTAAAAGTCACTGGGGCCTAAATTCAGGGAATAGGTGGAGAGTGCAACAAGTCGAAGCGTACTTTGTACAGTTTTTCTATCGTAGCCAATACATTGTGACACGGCACATTATTTTAGTGAAAACGCAATTATTTTTTCGCATATGGGGTCATATTCCTGAAATTTCCTCGTTCCATCGATACACTCGGGCAACAAAGTGATCACCTTTGACTATCTTGCCCTTTTCAAGGCAGTCGATAAACAAAATACCGAACGCATCTCAAAAAACGGGCGCCATAACCTTGCCAGCAGTTTGTTGTGCTTTCGACTGCATAAGGTAAAGTTCACTGGCTACTGACGTTTTTTTTTATTCAAACGTATAGTAAAATACACGAAATAAGAGTTTTCACATTGTTTTGAAAATCATAAAAATTCTTCCACTGTAACTTTGGGCCCAAACACCAGATCGTCAATAAAATTTTTCAGCTATTTTTGGAAGATTAATTTTTCGTAACAGACATGTTGTTTTTGTGTTTGTGGGATTATTCGTGTGCAAAACCGGATACTTTAAGCCCACGTAACAAATAAAGGAAAAACTGCTGAATTCTGTATCAAAGACTTTTCAGTTAATAATTCCTGCTACATACCATATTGGTTTCTCAATAAATTTATTCGGCTGTAAAACATTTTCTCTCAATATTACTTTCTCGTATCTCCACGTCTTCATTATGGTAGTTATAGTGTAGGTGTTGAACACTACATGACAAGGATAATTGCGAATAAGTTATTAAATATTGAATGAGCGATTAGAAAGTAGGAAATAACTCTGCGCTTGAAAAAACACTTATTCGTGTCCGCTTATTGTTTCTAATAATTATAGCGAAAAATTAATGAAATTCACAAGGAGCAGAAGAATATTGCTTATTAAAGTTATTCAGAATTATTTTCATATTTATTTTCTCCACAGAAATTCTTTGACTGAGCGCATGCATTAAATCGAATCAAAATGAATATAATCTCCGAGTACGAACAACAGATAGTATAAAAATATGTGTATATAGATTCGCGCAAGTTAAAATACATAAATATGTCAATTCGATTGGCACTTCCATCTTCTTACTTGAAATCGTTAACTGATTATTCCACATTTTAGTTCAACTTGAGGTATTCGTAATTTTAATTGTTTCCATGATTGGTGCCAAACTTCGAAGTAAGCAATGTTAAAAAAATTTACAGAAAAATTAGTTCATTAATACCTCTGGTTAACATTTTTTCTAATCATCTGATATTTCTGAGTGTTACTATTGGCCGAAAATATTGAAAAGGTGTTATGGGAATTGAAGTATTTATCTTTTGATTGGAAAGCTGACGGCTTGACCTTGCATTCATGTTTGATGTTTACATAATGACTTTAAAAACTTTCGATTTGATCAGATATTAAATGTGAGCACAAAACATTTTTCCTCGAAAAAACTCTAATATACGAAATAATGATTCCTAAAAATATAAGAAAAATCTTAATTAGTAATTTGGTGTTCTCTTTCTGTAAATAATGTTTATCGTATTCTTTTGCTGAATTTTCAAAAACGAAAATTTCTAATGGACATATTTCCAGTGTCCCTGGACAGAATTTATCCAATAAAGAACTTCTTCTTCCGTCACATTGCCTGTTCTACATAGAGGATTCGCCGTTTTCATCTCCTTATCTATTTGGGCAAGTTGTTACTTCTTCTTTTCCTGGGTCTTCCGATACTCCTTCTTCCTTTCCAGAGCCCATTCATTTGTCTTTGTTGTCTATTTTACACGTTCGTCTGATGTCTTCGCTTCTCTCTCTGTGCCACAATGATTTCCCTGTTATCCTTTGAACTATTTTCATCTCGGTTGTTTCCATTATTTGTAATTGAGGTTTTAGGCCTGATTTCCGCCGAAAAGCAAGAATTGGCCTTATTGCAGTTTTGTAAATTCTGGCCTTTGTTTCTATTCAAATATTTTTATTTCGGAAAATGGTATCGTTCAGTTGAGCACTTGTTCTTGTTGATTTTATTGCTTGTTCTCTCACGTTTGATTCAAGGTCACCATAGTATGATATTTTCAGACTCAGGCAGACAAATTTTATTTCTTGGTGTATTATAATGTCGCCTTCTATCAGTTTACAGCTTTCAGGTAATTTATATGTAGTCATACATTTGGTTTTGGCTACGGATATTGTCAAACTATCAAGAACTTGATCTTCCTATTTTGGTTCTAACTCTGGATATTGTCATACTATCAAGAACTGGATCTTCCTATTTTGGTCCTTAATTTCAAATACATGAGTTTATTCTTCCTTAAGTGATCTTGTTTAGAAATGTTCGGCCGTACACTATTACCTAGAGACACAAATTATATATAAGTTAATTCACACCAACACTTGCAATAGAGTTTTTTAACACAAATAGCCATAAAAAATCCAACGATAATTAACGCAGTAATTCAAAGAGAATTCCTCCAATGAATTGAGAATTTCATAGTTACATAGAATAGAGCTGACCGATTAACTTGATGTCTGGAGCATCGTATCTTATCGCCTATTTTTTTTCTACTAATTCTCTCAAACTATATCACCGACCAGCTCAGGGGTGTTCTATGGGCGATAACTTTTCTGAAATTAAAAGTGAAAGGATTTGGGAAGGTCCCAGGGAATTGGGTATGATCGAAAAGGAAAGGAAACCAACTATGATTTTGGGCAGCAAGGTTGATAGATATTGGAAGGAAAAATAAAATAATTCACCTCTCAGAACACCTATTTTACTTATACCAAAATGCTAATTAAAACAACCCTAGAGTTGGAACCTCAACCATGGAGACAGATATAGAATTAAACGCAAGAAAACCAATTACTATCAATACTTCGTAGAATACTGATAAATGAACAATACAATACTTATTCCTAATATTCAAAGTAAATCAAATACATTCAGTAAAGTCATTTCACAGCACTAACCATAGTACTTCAGTTCATATCGGGAATAAATTGTACAGATGTTCGTACAATGCACATAAACCCACAATTAACATCTTTAAAAAAAATCAGTGAAAGTGCATACCAATCGAAAATATATAGTTCAGCACAACTATTACTTAGTTACACACGGCCCTGATGGCCTTCCTAATGTGACACCATTGTCCTACAAATCTTCTCTATACAAGGCGCAATTGATCCTCTTCAGCTTCGATGATATTATGATGTAACTCCAACTTCGAAAACTAGGACTCCTAACCTGGTTCCAACAATTATCTTTTTACCCGCCTCTAAAGCGGGAATACAATTATTTCATCATATCTAAGGAACATAACTTCCAGCAGGTGTGCTTAATCTCCTAAACGCCACGGTGAAATACACACAAGAGACTTACATATCCATCCGGGAACTTCACTTGGGGGAATATATTCCAAGAATTAACTCTCGTATGAGAAAGATCCTCTCACTACTATATGGAAACCGGAAACCAAAAGATTTTCAATAATTTTAACTCGACACAGCTTCCAAAAATCCGTCCCAAGACATTTCGAAGTGTAAAAGCTGATTTATTTTGACAGACTTGGAGAATCCCAAAAACTTTGACCTCTACAACTTAATGAACAGTGGCCACCGGAAAGTCTCGTGATCACCAAATAATCAACTGAAACGATCAGGCGAATGCCGCCTCCAGACCCCAAAAATCAATATCTAATAAAGTTTCACAGACACAGGAAAGATCGGATATTGTTATGAATTCGCGTAGTAAGAGTATCCACGTACTGAAACCGTGACATTTTAAGAATCTTTATTGGAGAATTATACATCTTTCTTCATTTCTTATATTACCTAGAGACCCCATTACATTGTAGCTTAACGCGCTGAGGCGCTTGTAACTAAATTTCATCACGGTGCAATGGAGGATAAAGTCTTGATGCCTGAAACAATGTCACTCGGGCCAGTCACTGGACCCGTGCGGAGGAAGTTCAACCGAATGTGGCCTTAGTTTCACCGTAAAGGTGAAATGGTGGACTGAGCCGCGTTGTCCAACTCAGTGACAAGGGTGCCTGTGGCAGCACAGGGCTTCACCCTTAAAACTAACGTACTATACCCTATTACAGTAAATCTCCGGATTCTTCTGTCCAATGGCCGTATGCGTTATTCAACATACTGCGTTACTCTGGAAGACAATCTGGCACCCAATTGGTGTTGGACTCGAGGGGGCAGTGGTTGAAAGTCCGCATGCTGGACTAGTATAGTATAGTAGGGTATTCCATCTATCTGTTCGTAAAAACTCGTGTTCAGGGTATCTTGAGAAATGCTTCAGAGTTTAGCGGGACTTGACAGTTCAACCGGCCTCGTCCTGAACCAGTTGCCTGGGGTTCGTGGATCTCGACGATACTTAGATGCTTAGACCGTTGGTGCTTGAAGCCAGGATCAATTAAAAGACTTCACAAGGTTCGTGTGTCTTAACGTACAGGCCGGATTGACGATTCTCGTACCAGGATCAATTGAGGCATCAATCTTAAGACTATCTTAGCTCATAGGACTGCGATCGGATGAATAAGAAGCTCCTTCGGCACGTAAGTTGCATCCCAATACAACTGGGGTCACTGCAGAGCCAGTTGGATAGTACTTCGCTGCTACCAGTCATGGTATAGGTTTTTGGACCGAAGACGAAACTGGAAGCTTCGTCTCGACTCTTCGGAGTCTTTCTCGCTAATGGGCGATTATAAGGCGTATGCTCATCACACTTTCTACTTCATGGGCAGATTGTGGAGACTGCTGAGTAGTCACCTGGTGAAAGAGCCACGCTCACATGCCAGTAACCTAACCGGTAGAATTCACGATTACATAGAGGTTCGTCCCCTATGACATTGTAGCTTGACGCACTCGGGGTGCTTGCCTTGATTAAGATCCTAGTTTCATCCCGGTGAAATGGAAGATTAAGTCTCGATACCTAAAGCAATGTCATTCGAGTCGGTCCCGTGTGGTGGAAGTTCAATCGAATGGGGCCTTAGTTTAGCAAAGGTGAAATAGAGGACTGAGCCACGTTGTCCAATTCAGTGACAAGGGTGTCTGTTGCAGCACAGGGCTTCACCCTTAAAACTAACATATATCTACCCTATTACAGCAAATCTCTCTATTTTTTGTCCAATTGCCGACTGCGTTATGTATATACTGCGTCACTTCGGAAGGATGAAAGCCCTCGGGAAGTATTCGTGAAACCTGGCCACACAATTGGTGTTGAACTTGAGGGGGTAGTGGTTGAAATTCCGCATGCTGGACCAGGGTCGATTGCGAGGACATTTCTGGGGTTTGTGGACCTTGACGATACGGTTAGACCGTTGGTGCTCGGGACAGGATCGATTGAATAACATCGCAAGGGTTTATGGGTCTTGATGGTAGGGCCGGAATACGGGCGCGTACCAGGATCAATTGAAGCATAAATTCTTGAGATTATCTTGATTCGTGGAACTTCGTTCGGGTGGGAGGATAAGAAACCCCTTCGGCGTGTGAGTTGCGTCCCAAAATAACTCGGGTACTGACACTGCAGAGCCAGTCACGGTGTAGGTTTTCGGACTGATGCCGAAATTGAAAGATTGGGGGGTTAAACTCTTCGGAGTGGTTAATGGGCGATGATAAGGCGTATCTCTATCACACTATCTGCTTTCTGGGCAGATTATGGAGACTGCTGAGTAGTCACTGCTTCTTGGGCTTGCGTTCGGGAAATAAGAAACCCCTTCGTCGTGTGAGTTTCATTCCAAACAACTCGAATAATGATACTGCAGAGCCAGTAGCGGTTGAATAGTGCATTGCTGCTACCAGTCACGGTGTAGGTTTTTGAACTGAAGCTGAAACTGGAATCGAAATGGGTTCAACTCTTCGGAGTGGTTCTCGCTTTGCGCGATGATAGGGCGTACCCTTATCATATAACTTGCGTTTAGGTTGATTGTGGAGACTGCTGAGTAGTCACCTGACGACTGAGCCACGCTTATATGCCAGTTACTCAACCCAGTAGAATTTACGATTACATACAGGATTTTATATTAGTTTTCTGAATGCTTTAAATAAAAGATGTTGACAAAAACTATATTTTGACATTCAACGAATTTGTCATCATTCTTCTGTGAATACTGGGTGATAACATATAAGAATGATTATATGTAAATGCATTTTATGTTTCAAGTAGGAAGTTTGAATATACCATTCATTAGATAGTTAGACATGAATATAATAAAAAATAATTTCAATTTCCAGAACTCCGTGAAGCTTTTGAAGCAGAAGCACAGGAAATCAAGAAACCACGTCTCCTCCTATCTGCAGCAGTACCTGTCGGACCAGATAATATCAAAGCAGGTTACGACGTTCCTGCTGTAGCTTCTTACTTGGATTTCATTAATCTTATGGCTTACGATTTTCATGGAAAATGGGAAAGAGAAACCGGTAAGATGTATTTCATATCGGGTAGCCGAATGAATTCATGCAGTTATTTTTATAATAGTATATTTATTGAAAAAGTGCTTTTATTCAACGATGAAAATACTTTGTTATGACTTTTTAATAATGTAGAAGCAATATTTGTATGATGCTATGATGAAGGAACAAAAAAATTGGAGAAATGTATTTATTTCATCAATCCGACTCCTAAAGTTTTCAACAGATGATAAAAATATGGAATACCTAAGCAGAATTACGAGAAAATATGCATATCGTGGTAACTCTTGTAAACCAAATTCAAATTTTTTTCCACGTCAATCTTGGAGTAAGCGGATTGCTGTTATATGAAAATACAAGTTTCTTCTATAATGGTGAAGAAGAATGTATTGAGACATATGTTTCGCTTGCGCTCGCTAGAGCTGTTGACAACACATATTCACAGTGATGGTTAGTTTGCTTCCCAAAAGCTCATAATAAGCTGCTTCTACTACTGTACACCAAACACACCACTAAATCTTGTCTGAGTGTAAGGAAGCCTTCGAATTAATAGGAAAAAACCCCTGATACGAATGCTTAAGTTCAGAGTACAATATCCACTTTTCGTTGCAGGTTTACAATTCATCAACAACTATTCATTGAAAGAAAAACAGTCATTGAACACTTGTTGCGAAATATGTATGAGTCTAGCAAAAAAAGTTATGTTAAATGTTACATCTTGGTTATAGAGAATCGTGCAGGGGTTTCTTTACAACCAACAATATTCTTACAATCTACGAATTATTCACACACACATACACCTCTATATGTATATAGACTGTTAGTTTTCTTCAGCAAACACAAACAGTATTTTGAGCCGTTAATAAATTTAAACACAACTAGGAGAATGTTTCCTTTCATGGTGCCAGCTCACAAAACCATACTGAGGGAAAAGAATGTTGAATGCATGGCAGTAAGCTTATTCAATATATTGCCATTACAATCAAAAAAACTTTCCTGTCACATCAAATTGAAGAAAGCTCTTTATGTCCTAGTTTTGAATTGTGAGCCGTATAGTATTTGTGAATTTAAAGAATGCTGTAGTAAATAGTTATGTATAATGTTTGGCTGACTTGCTTCATTTTTACTACTTATGTATTTCTATGGAATCAATAATATTATTTTTGTTACTATTATTGAGAAAGAGGACAAACCCATGTTCTCGATCAACATTAGCGAGAGCTTTTTTGAGTGACTGCTAATGATTTGAATTTATTGATACGAAATATAGAATAGTACTCGGACTAGAATTGAGGTATTTCAAACTAAATATATACTTCTTCTAGGTCACAATGCTCCACTATATTCACCAAGTTCCGATAGTCAATATCAAAAACAACTCAACGTCGAACATGCTGCGAACCTTTGGGTGAAACTGGGAGCACCTAAAGAAAAGATGGTGATTGGTATGCCTACTTATGGAAGGTCATTCACATTGTCCAACACTGCCAAATACAAGGTTCACGCTCCTAGTTCAGGTGGTGGCAAAGAAGGAACATACACCAAGGAAGCTGGATTTTTGGCTTACTATGAAGTGAGTAACAACCTTATTTTTATGGATATTTATATAGACAAATCATCTGGAAATGTCGAGTATACTTTTAATGATGATAACAATAGTTTAGGGGAAAAATCCATTATTTTTGGGTGAACTTCATGACTTCATTTCACATGTTTCGGATTGTTCGATTTGGATCACATATGCCTAATCCAGTTAAAATTTTCAAGATCTGTTCACTGTTCACGAAATAAAGTAATATTGAACTTACCTATTGAATTGAATCAGTCCGTACTGGATGAAAATTTATATTAAATAAGGTTATTCTGATTTTCACAATTTTGATATAAAATTTTTTATTTATTTATGAAATACTTTCCTCAATATCATTCACTATGGAAACCGAACATTATAATTCTATTAATTTTCTTGATTTAACAGTTACTGGAATAAATAATTCACATCATTTTTCAATATTTCACAAACCAACATATACGGATTCTATTTTACAAAATAAATCAAACCATCCTTTATATCAAAAATTATCAGCATTCAATTGAATGCTCCATAGATTAGTTAATATTTCCACGAATCGAGAAAATTATATTTTTGTTAGCATAATCAAACCAATAGCTATTAATAATGACCATGATCCTACATTGATAACCAAATTGTTGATGAATAAAATTAATAAAATAGCCTTAATATGGTATATCCTAATATGAGAAAAAAAATATTAAATACATTTCCTCAAAATACACTCAGAAAATTGCTACATACTTATACTTATTGAAACCTGAGTAAATTCATTAAAAATAATAAACACAGTACACATAGAGATGATAAATCGGGGATGTCTAAGTTAACCTGCGGTGATTGTCCTCAAGTTTACATGGGACAAACTGGAAGAACTTTCCGACATAGCATTTGTGAACATGAGTTTCTCCAGTAATAAAAGTAATTCCACATTTTCTAACCATTTGCAAGAAACAGAACGTATTTGCAACCATAATTTCGACATTCTACATATAGAAAGTAAAAGTTATGTCTCAAACCTGTTGAGGCCCCTTGAGATGAATAAACACAATGAAATTGGTATATTACTTAACGAACAATTGGATTTAACTAGCTCACCCCTGTTAAATATATTCAGATAAACCGAAATTTACAGAGGCCTTTTTTTGAGTGTTAGTGCTCAATAAAAATTTTTTGTACCTACTGTAATATAAATAGCAACGGTTTTCCGAAACAAGCTTAATTATTCAGAATGTAAACCTGCGTGATAATGCTACTGTGATAGCGAAACAATTGTTGTAAACATAACAATAAAAATTGTGAAAATCAGAATAACCTTATTTAATATTATTGAACTTTCCGTCGAAAGGTGATGTAGATGTTCAAAAATAATTTTTAAGTTTTGTATTAAGGTGAAAGTATTCCTATAACGATATTGTTCCGAAAAATCCACCTGACGTTGGCAACAACACCCAATTTTTGTTGGAATAGGAAAGAAATGGCGGATGTGTTTTAGTTAAATAGCTTTTTTGTTTTCTAAACATCTTAATTGAAATTTTCAAATTCAGTGATTTTTTTAAGCAATTTGATATTGAACATTATCAGAAAGGTAACTCAAATAGAAACCAAATACATTCAAATACACCAGATCTGTAAATAATGATAAGATATATCCAGAAAAAAATGTAAAATATTTAAAGAACTAACGTATGTTTTGTTCAAAATGACCACCACCAAGCTCCGTACATCACCTTTTGACGGTAAGTTCATTATTACATTATTTCGTGAATAATGAACCGATTTTGAAAATTTCAATTGGGTTGTGTACAGAGACAAATAACTTTCAAACTAACACTCTGTATTTTTTTCGGAACAAACTCATGATGGAAATTCATACCCCTCAAAACTGAAGTTGATCTGGTTTTTGAAATCTTAGGAAATTCTTCGTTTCTGAGTGCTGGGGTGGGTCAAATTTTCGTTGGGAGACCCTGTATATGAATGTAACTCATAATAAATGATTTCGTTGCCATTCCACCAAATGCACAGTAAAACCCTCCCGGCCGTTAGTTAGGTTTCGCAAATCCATCATGTTTTTGGTGTTAATTGGTGTGGCACTCAAACATCGATCTTATTTATGAATCCAGCTTCAGGAAAATGATTTAAAACTGTTTTATGGTAGATCTTCAGCTCCTGGGCGATTATTAACATGCCGGTCAGCATCGATTATTTCTGTGATTTAATCAACATTTTCGACGACGGACCAAAAAATACTTTCAATATTGTTCTTCTTCTTCTTCTTTACGAAAGCTTGCTAGCTGGTTTCACCCATTTTCCTCCTCTCGTTCTTGAGATGTTGAGGTTCAGCTGTCCTTCCACCTCTTTGGCGGTCTTCCTACGGGTCGTTTGGATGCTGGTCTTCCGTTTCAAGCGATTTTTGCTATTCTGTCGCCTGTCATACGTGAGACATGTTCATTCCAGAACTTTCTCCTCGCGCGGGTCCATCTAACTACGTCCTCCGTCTGGCATTCCCTTCTGATCTCGTCGCTCCTTCTCTGGTCTCTCAATGTGTTCCCCGTTATTGCCCTCAAAACTCGCATCTCGTTTGTCCGTGCCATTATTTTAGTTTCAGCTGTATCTGCTCTTGTTTCCGCCGCGTATGTCATCACGGGTCTGACGCACGCTTTGTAAATTCTCACTTTACTGGTTGTTGTCATGCAGTTACACTATCTTTTAAGCTCCCATATGGCGATATCGTTACGCCTAGATAGTTAAAGGAGAATACTTGTTCGATGATGTTGTTATTTATCTCCAGCGTACATCGGCGGGGTTCCCTGGCAATTACCATGCTCTTAGTTTTGGGGATCGATATTACCATGTTGAGTTTCAGAGCCTCCCTGTGAAATGCCTGCATCAACCATTGCAGCTCGTCTTTGCTATCCACAAATTATGTTGCGTCATCTGCATAACACAAGATCTTCAACAGTTCGTTCCCCATTCTGTATCCTTGGTTCACTTTTCGTACGTTATGTATTATCCTGTCCATTATCAGATTAAATAACAGTGGGCTAAGACTATCTCCCTGTCTCGCCCCTAGTTGATCTTTACTTTATCGGTTGTGGTTGCTCTTGTCTTGACTGTGGTAGTGTTGCCTCTGTTTAGTTGTTTGATCGTCTCTACAATGTTTGGGTGTATTCCTCTGTGCTTCAGTTCGTCCACAACATCCGTCAGTTGTATTCTGTCGAATGCCTTACTCAAGTCTATGAAGCACATGTACGCAGGTTTGTCATATTCAATGGCTTTCTCCACTACCTGTCTGACAACGAATACAGCGTCGACCGTGGAACGATTTTTGCGGAAACCCTGTTGTTCTTCACCTAACGTGGTGTGTTGCAATATATGTTGTCCCAGTATGCGAGTGAACAGTTTCATGGAGGTGTTCAATAATGATATTTCTTTGTAGTTTGCTGGATCTGATGTTTTTCCCTTTGTAAATAGAGTTATTGTTATGCTCTGTTTCCATTCGTCTGGTATTACTGCGCTCCCTAGGATCTTATTGAAGAGTTTGGTGAGCTGTTCGGCCAATCTTACTCCTCCTTGTTTCAACAGTTCATTAGGAATGTTGTCTGGACCGGGAGTTTTCCCGTTTTTGAGATGTTTCATTTCGTTCATCACTTCTTCTGTTGTAACCCGCTTGTCCTCTTCCAAGCTTAGTGCATATTCTCGCCGCAGATTTTTTCTCCTTTCTGGTCGCTGGTCGTTATTCTGGTGCAAACTTGTGAAGTACTCTTTCCATTTATCCGCGGTGATGTTATGTATTTGTACTGTCTCATTTACTTCCTTTTTCGCGGCTCTGAGCATTTTCCATATGCGCTTTTGAGTTCCATATAGGTCATTTTCCATCTCTCGACTAAAGTTCTCCCAGTGTTCTTTCTTTATCTCTCTATTTTATATTCTTTCTTTATCTTCCCTAATTTCTGTGTACTTTAGATAGTTTCTCGGCGTCTTGTTATTTATGTAGGTTAGATGTGTTGCTAAAGCCTTTGATCGCGTCCGACTGAAAGATGTGTTGAAACTGCTGAAAAACAAAATCAACCCAGCAGTATAGTAAAGCTTATTAGAGATCTCAATACTAACAACAAAACTAAAATCAAGATAAACAATGAACTCACAGCAGAGGTGAATATAACATCTGGTATTCGCCAAGGAGACAGTCTAAGCCCTCTACTTTTTAGCATAATAATGGACAAAATTGTGGAGAAAGTAAGAAATGCAGGACAGGGATACAGGCTTTATACGAAACAGATAAGAATTGTGTGTTATGCAGACGACGCAATATTGATTTCGGACAACGAAGACGACCTACAGAGAATGGCACATGCATTCGAACTAGCAGCAAGAGAGTACAATATGAGCATATCAACAGCTAAAACCAAATGTTTAGTTGTCGCAAGGGAACCCATAAGATGTAAAATTGTAATAAACAATGAAATAATCGAACAAGTTTCGAAGTTCGAATACCTTGGGGTGGAAGTTTCTAGTTGCGGAGACCTGAAAACGCAAACAAGCCAACAAAGCAGCTCATATATCGGGATGCTTACGGGATGTCATTTGGAAGAATAAAGATCTGAGATTGGACGGGAAAATCCGCATATATAAGTCATGTGTTAGGCCTATTATGACATATTCTATCGAGACGAGGGCCGATACAGCGGAGACGAAGAGGATTCCAAGGACCACGGAAATGAAAACGTTAAGAACAATATCTGGGAAAACATTACTGAACAGAATACCAAACAGTCAAATAAGAGAGCGATTTAAGGTTCAGGATGTTGTGCGATGGGGAAGACAGAGAAGAAGAGAGTGGAATCAGCATGTAAGCAGAATGAGCCCTCAAAGATTAGCCCGAATAGCGAGGGATTTTAAACCAACTGGAAAAAGACCACCAGGACGTCCCTTCAAAATATGGCGAGACAGTTGGCAGTCCACATCACAAATACGGCTGCAGAACTAAACGAGAGGATGAAAAAAAAATCGTGAAGAACAGGCCTAGGGCCTAATATAAGTAGAAGAAGAAGAAGATGTGCTTTCTTCTTTTCTTGTGACAGATTTTTTACTTCAGATGTGAACCAGGGCTTCTCTCTACGCTGATGTGAGGTTGCCTTGATTGTTCTCTTCCCCAGCGCTTCTTCGGCTGCTTCATTTATGTTCTTAAGGAGTATTTTCCATGCCTCGTTTACCGTATGTTGGTCACCGATTGAAGTCTCCTCCATTTTGGCCTTAAATCGTCTCCTATATAAGTCGAGTATGCTCTCTGTGTTTAGGGATTCGATGTTGAACTTTGTTACTGAATCGTGTTGTTTGTCCGCTTTTGTTGGTCTGTTCATTCCAGATATTACACCTAGCACCAAACTGTGGTCAGACCCTATATTTGCCGATGTTAATGATCTAATATCTACCACTTGTTCTGGTACAGTTGCTCTATTCGTTAGGATGTAGTCTATTGTAGAAGTTACACCCCTGCTTCCACGGAAAGTAATCTTATGTTGAGGTTTATGACGAAAATATGTGTTGTTGATTCTTAGCTCGTTGTAGGTGCAGAAGTCGATGAGCATCTCTCCCCGGTCATTTATGATTTCTTCGTTGAACATGTTCTTTATTCCTGGAATTACCTCGTTACCCACTCTTCCGTTCATATCTTCCATGATGATAATTTGGTCTTGCTTGGGTATCTTATCAACTGTTAATTGCAATTGCTCATAGAAGTCAAGGGCCTCCAGTGTTGGCTTTCCAGTATTCGGTGCATAAACTTATGCACCGGATATTATGTGTATGAAGTGGTTTTCCAGTTTCAGACTGATTTTTAGTATTCTATCGCTTTGATATTCGGTGTCATTGATGATGTTCTGATATTTGTGATCTATGAGTACTCCCACTCCCGACGTCGCTCTAGTTTCCTTTGGTCTCCCGGAGTAGACCAGGATGTATTCGCCATACTGTTCGGTTCCTTTTCCTCTTTTTTTTGTCTCGGAGATTGCGCAGATGTCTATTTTTTTGTTTCGCAATTCTAGAATGATTTCCTGGTCTCTTCCATTAAAATATTTCACGTTCCAGCATCCTATCCTCAGTTGTGTCCTCTTCCTTCTCATCTTCGTGTTATATCTCGTGTTTCTTATTCTCGCTTAGTCCGTCATGAGTATATCCGTCGTATTCCGAGGCTTGGTTTGGGTTCTGTGTTTCTTTTGATTACGTAGGGTAGGTCGCTAGCCTCGCCCTACAACTCTACTCCTTTATCCGGGCTTGGGACCGGCAGTGGCAGCTATTGGGCTACTCAATCCACCCAACAACTACCACAGGCGAAGTTTTTAATATTGTTAGAAAATATAATATGTAGGCGATAAGTAGAGGGAAAATAAAATATAATTTAAAATTTTTACTACATAATCATTATAATCAATCTTTATGAAGCTGACAATTATTTCACAGACACGGTGCCATCATCAGTTTATAACTCGCTCAGATTATGGCACCGTGTGTTGAAACAATTCAACACATTCAATTTTCCTCCAAACTTATCATTTACATTAATTTATACCTACTAAATGCCAAAACTTTAGAATAATTATAAAAATTCAATTCTGAAACAAGTTATGCCTTGAATAAATATAAATGATATGGATCTGATACTCCTAGATCGTCTGTGAATATCCCTCAGAAGGTCTTTCAGGTTGTACGAGTTAGGAGTTCAGTTGTGTTCTGGTTAGGCTTTTTTACTGCGTCCTTACGTCACTTTGGGTCACACAACTATTAATCTTCAACTCAGCAGTGAAATGGTGGCCCAATCTCATTCAACCAGAATTTCTTTCCTATTGAAACGGGACTTGAACCCGGGAGTTTTCGGCTCCCAGCCCAAGGCTCTAGCCACTGCGCTATCGACAATGGGTGATATCCCAATAAAATAGCTGAAGGATGTATCGAAAACACAAATATTTTTATGTGGCAAAATAATATTACGGCACAAGTAATGAGGCTTCTGCTACTGTTAGGAGTAAAAATAAGTTCATGCGGTTTTGATAACATATGTCATTACTAGTTTATTATTCCATTGTTTCATCTGCCAACACTTTCACTTTGAAGTGTCATCATTAGGCATTCTTTTCAGTGTCTGCCATTTCACTGAAGTGTACACAACATAGTTTCTGTGTGCTCTGAAAATGTCATCTTTTGTATTTTTTTATCGAATAATGTGTTTTTGCGGGGAGATTCGCTTCATTACTTCAAGGTGAGGAAAAAAGCTGCTAGAAATCATGATATTTGAGTGGATGTTTATGATGACCTGCTCTAGCAGAACAAACGTAGCAGAAGTGTTTTGTTCGATTTGAAAGAGGCAATTTTAATTTGAAAGACGAGGCACGACCAGTAACAGAAGCTATGCACATCGTCTCAGAGTGCCCTGCGGTGAGTCGCATCAGATTCGAGGTCTTTAGTCAGGCTATTATAGCCCACTGCGAACTGTAAAAAATACCCCCGAATAAGATTATCGGTTTGATCCAAAAACTGGATCTCATCAAGGAAATATAAATTATGTGTGAAACAAAATAGTCCGCGCAGACGAAGTGGTAGGGTGGACGGACGCCCAGTCACTATAAATAATAATAATAATAATATGAGCTGTTACAATCGGACGAAAGGATCACATGAGAGGTCTACCGACGTCAATTCATGCGTTTGAACCGAGCATTGCGAGAACAATGGCCGTAGTACGCCGACAGATATAACAAAGTTATTTTGCAGCATGACATATGTTGCGTCGTCAGTTAAAACGTACATAAAAACGCTCAAATGGGAAGTCGTTTCCCACCCACCGTTCAGCCCAGACATTGCTCCTTCCGGTTACCATCTCTTCTGATTGATGCAACATGGCCTGGCTGACTAGCACTTTTCCACTTATGCTAGATCGATGCATAGATTGCGGCCAAAGATCCTGCTTGTTTTCGCAATGGGATCCGTCAATTGCCAAAAAGATGGAAAAAGATAGTGACAATACTTTGATCTTTGAACCAATCTGTCACAATAAAACTTCAATTTTCGAAAAAAAATCATTCATACTCCTAATATCTTGTGATCAATGCAGCCCTTGCATCAAATTATTGTTTTCATTTTATTACAATATTGATAGGAGCTCAGTTTAAAAAGAGTTTTAATCACTAATTTCAGTTATTATGTTGTTTGGGGTGGACATTCGGATTGTTACAATTTTATTTAACTAGATCGTACTGGTATTCGTGTTACGAATAATATATCTTGAACAAAACTACTTTCAATTTAACGGAACCGTCTATATTTCTAACAATGGTTTAATAATGGGATATCCACTCAGTTAAATTTTCTCTGAGATATTTATGGATGATCTAGAATCAAAAATTACCTAAATCCGATAAGCAAGTATTTCCTTTATTGGTATAGATATGTAGATGACATTTTTTATTGTTTCAAAGGCACCAACCGACAACTACATATTTTCACGAATTTCATCAATAAACTCCACATAAAAATCAAATTCACAATCGAAGAAGAAAAGAACCAAAGTATTAATTTTCTTGACCTCACAACAACAAGACTAGATAATTTACATGATTTTAGTATTTTTCACAAACCCACACATACAGACATCACAATATATAAAACTTCAAATCACTTCACTAACCAAAAGATGTCAGCATATAATAGTTTTATTCATAGATTATTGAATGTCCCTTTGAATTCAAATAACTTTTTGAAAGAATTAAATATTATTGAACAAATATCGTCAAACAACGGTTACAATCCCTTTCTTATAGACAAAATGGTATCCAATAAACAAAAGAAAATGGCATTAAATCTCGTGTACCCAATCATAAAAGAGAACAATACACAGAAATATTTTTCGTTATCTTATGTCAATGGATTATTTGAAAATATTGCTAAATATTTAAAAAATTGTTTCAATTATAACGCGGCTTTCAAGACAATTAATAACCTTAGTACCTACATAAAAACAATAAATATCGAACAAATAAAGAAAATAAATCCGGAGTCTACAAGTTGACTTGAAAAGTGCCCTTTAGTATACATGGGCCAGACTGGTATATCATTCAAGAAACGTGTCCAAGAACACCAAAGGGGTTATATATCCGATTCTGTACATTCGACATATGCTGATCATCTTAAGGAATTCAGGAATAATTTCAACAATAATTATGAAATTATCCACGTTGAAAGCAAAAGCTCTAGATTAACTTTTTTTAAATTTCTTGAAATTAACAGGTATAATGCCCGTGAAATCCTTCAGAACGAATAAACAGATGTTAATAAGTCTCCATTACTCAATATCTTTCCTTAATGGCAAACTCCAATAAACACCTAGAGTTTTTATGACTTGTGCTTCCATTATTTGGTCACGTACCTAACAATGTATTTAAAGTCGGCTATATTGAATACCATCAGACAGTAGTTCTTCAGGTATGAGAATACTGTTTCATATCATATTTTTTAATTAAAATGAGTTTCCACCAATGAAATATTTATATGTTTATATTTCAGATTTGCGAGCTTCTTCAGAATGGGGCCAGCTATGTGTTCGATGAAGAAATGAAAGTGCCATATGCTGTGTATGGAGATCAATGGATTGGATTCGACGATGAGAAATCAATTAGGATTAAGATGAACTGGATCAAAAATAGTGGCTTCGCTGGAGCTATGGTTTGGACGGTGGATATGGATGACTTCACTGGTACAATGTGTGGAGGGGAGGTGAAATATCCACTTATTGGGGCAATGAGGTAAATTATTTTGAACGATTTGAATTATCTGAAGTCTTGATTTTTATCGTTTGTAAAATGAATCTTCAAAGTTGTATGCATATGTGACGTAAGAAAATAGAAAGAATGATTTCAAAACAAATAGCTAATTGCTATACAATCTTATGACGTTTTATATGATCGTTCAGCACATCATGTAGATGAAGTTTAAAACATAGTTCATATTCCTTCGCAAGGAAATTGATGGAAAATTACTGTATTGTACACCTTAATTATAATGTGAACCTGCTCATTTTATGATTTTTCTGTTTGCGGCCATATCGATATGACAATCGTTATGTAATCAATTTTTGATCCCTTATTCCAAAGAGAATATCATTACAAGATTATTGGATCTGGAGATTAGTGTGTACAAATGTAATACTGTCAATATAATAATGTCCTTATGTTTATGAGCAAATTAACTATCTGAATAAATGACACTTCAAATTTATTGAGAAAATTTAATGTCCGATCATCGTCATGAATGTACATAACACATTAATAAGCTCCTTAAATATGTTAATTGAAATTATTCTTGCTTTTAAAATCTCAAAAACTTAATTATTTATAATAAGGAACAAAGGTTTGTTCTGCTGGAAATTATAATTTACTTCATTAAAATTCTCAGAATAAATGAATTGAATGACGATTATAAGATTTTCATATTTAAGTTTCAAAATTGTACTTATTTGGCGTCATAGTTTACGTTCCGGATTTTATAGTGACAGGTCGCTAGGTCGATCGACCTTTGTCATTTTCTACTTTTTCGACCGATACGAAATGCCGAAAGGTCACCAAATGTCGAAAGGTACCAATGATATGAAAATCAATCATACATTTTATTGGAGAAGCGCGTTTAAGCTCATCAATGCTTGAGTGAATTTGTAAAATGGTATGTTCTCTTGATATTTTGTACAATTTTTCTGAAGTATTTCCTTTTGCATATAAAAGTATCTGAATCAAACGAGTATTATGGAAAGAACGATTCTGAAGTTTGTAGAAACAAAGCTCTCATCGAGCCAAAAGTTTTACATTTTAACATTTTCAGTGATCACTGAAAATATTCAAAACGTCTTTGGTTGAAAATTCGGCCTACCTCTGACTAACCTGAATATTTTTCTAATTAAAAATATGAAATGTGAAAAAATAGAAATTTTTAAGTCTGAGGTATACTTGTGCTTTTGATAATTCGTACTCAATTTTGTTCAATAGACCATCTATAATTGACGGATTAAATTGATTATTTCAAGCTAATTGCTTGATGGTGTGTGTTATATTTTTCGTCAAAATTTTCTTTTCCCATAGGTATTTCATCTAATTTAAAAGGCATACTATTATGAGAGGATAATAAAAGATAATATATTGGTTAAATTTAAATACAGAATTGTAATAACATTAGTATACCTCACACTTAAAAATTCAAATGAAAC
Organism: Megalocaria dilatata; assembly: GCA_034642435.1. Taxonomy (NCBI): domain Eukaryota; kingdom Metazoa; phylum Arthropoda; class Insecta; order Coleoptera; family Coccinellidae; genus Megalocaria; species Megalocaria dilatata. The sequence goes on along the minus strand of CM067859.1, from coordinate 58,808,003 downwards.
AAAATTTATTTCCTCAACTTATGAAAACTGGAAGATTGCTACATATTGAAAAAGAAAAAAAAAATTTATCATTACAAAGTATAATTCTTTAGGAAATTCAATTAAACCACAAAGAAATCATTAAAAAAAAGAAATGAGGAGTTTATGAATTACCTTGTGATATTTGCCAGCATGTACAACTATATATTGGACAGACTGTACTGTTTATTCTGAACAGGAATAAGGAAACATGAAAAATGTTACATAAGTAAAACGCCAAATTAAACATATGTAAATGTCTTTCTAAAAACAGGACAGAATTTTAATAACAACTATAAAATAATACACATTTAAAATAAAAGATCTGTTCAATCTCTTGGAAACCCTATAAATCAATAGATACAATAAAAAACAAACTATTTTGAACGATAATACAGATTTAAACAAAACCATTTGATTAATATTTATGGTTAACATTTTAAAATTCTCTTGATGGTTGTAAACTATTTTCATCCATCCCTCTATTTTTTCTCTCCCCTTTATATCTATTGTAACATATTTTAATACTTGAGGAACATTACTGTACTTGTATTATCAGGTTAAACACTCGCCTGATAATACAAATTTTGTGTAAACAATAACATTTGGAGAATGTCGTTTTCTCATTTATAAATTTGTATTTCTCGGAAAACTGGATCATTTCAAAACATTATTAGACCTCATGGTTAGAATATTAGATCTATACAAATTAAAACAATTGATCAGATAACGACCTAATACAAATCTAGCTCACAAAATGCGCAAGTTAATAATAAAAGTGACGTATTCTATCAAATCTTCAGCTATAGGGGAGAATATGAATTGTATTCCATATCCTATCAAAATCTGTACAGACAGCAACTGCTAGGTGAAACATACAAGGTTCACCATTTATCGATCCAGACTCATTAGGAGTTTTGATAATAATAATAAAAATAAGCTTTATTCATCCCCTAAGACATTCAAATGTCTTAGGGGAGAACAAGGGAAAAAAAGTATACAGTATGTTCAAATCTGAAAAACGAAAGAAAAATATTTACTTAAAAACATTACTGGAAAAAAAGTTTTAAGAGTTGTGTTGAAGGGTGAGTAAATATTTGTTGTTGATTGATGTTATATTTTATTGAATATGAATTATTTGAGTACTGACGAAGCAAAGTCTCTCTTAAAACTTGTTTTCCAGTAGTGTTTTACATATATTGAGATTTTATAATATAAAAAATAACTTAGTTAGATATACAATAGATTTGAATATTCTAAGTAAGATAGTTTTATGATGAAATTCTTAAGATTATGTTAAACATTTCTGAAAGATATTTGTTTTCATAAGATCGATCAGCAGAAACAGAATTTTGTCTACTCAAAATATTTAATTTATAGGATTTTGGTAAACAATTTTTATTGCTTGGAAGTGTGCTCTTGTTACACCTATCCCAAAGAACAAAATACCTATGGAATTATCTGATCTTAGGCCAATAAGTATTCTGCCAGGATTGTCCAAACTAATGGAGAAGATAATGTCGGATCAGTTTCAGGATTATCTTGAAACCAATAATATAGTTCCTGATGTTCAGTCCGGCTTTCGACCAGGCTATAGCACCACTGGTCCTCTTCTTAATGTTACCGATGACATTCTGCAGGCACTCGATGACTCCAAATGTGCTGCTTTACTTTTACTCGATTTTAGTAGAGCTTTTGATACGGCGAGGCATGACATTCTTCTAGCCTTGTTGGAGTCTTGTGGAGTGGTAGGGCCGGCTCTGGCTCTCTTCGAGTCTTATCTCGTTGAGCGCTCGCAGTCTGTGAAACTGGGCTGTAGATTTTCTAGGTCCAAACTCGTAGCCAGTGGAGTTCCTCAGGGTTCAATTCTTGGGCCTTTATTGTTCATTGTTTATACCAGCCAATTCATAAAGTTTATTCATCGCTGCAAAGTGCACATGTATGCCGATGATTTCAAACTCTTCTTGGATTTCTCTATTGATGAGTTGACCGATGCGGAAATTAGACTAAAGGAGGACTTTAGTAGTTTATGTGATATAGCGAGGAAGCATGGTTTGATTTTGAATGCGCGGAAATCATTTGCTCTTGCTTTCGGCTCCAAAACCGATAAGCAACTTGTCAAGAATAATCTCCAACTTTCTGTTTCTGTTTGTGTTATCGATTTCGTTGAAAGTGCGCGTGATTTAGGCTTGATTTTTGACGATTCACTGCGGTTCCTGGAACATATTGAAAGGGTAATTTGTGGTGCTTATGGGGCCCTTAGAGTGATGTTCCCTCATAGATCCTAATTGCCGATCGATGCAAAGTAACTGCTTTGTGAGTCTTTGGTCCTGGCAAAGTTTAATTACTGCTCTTCTGTTTATGCGTTTTGAGGAGTCACTCAGCAGAATTCAACGTGTTCAGGACAGTTTCCTGAGGTTCATCTTTGGGATCCGAAAGTTTGATCACGTGTCTCACTAGCTGAAAGAGTTGGGTTGGCTGCCGATGAAGTTTCGATTCGAATGTAATGCTGTCTGTACCTATCATTGAATAATATAGTCAAGAGATGTCCATTTTATCTCTTTACCAAGTTAAGGTATAGAGCTGATGTGCATAGTGTCAACATAAGATATAGGAATTTATTGTCGTGTCCCCATCACAGAACATCTACTTTTCAAAGAAGTTGTAGATATAATTTATAGACAATATACCTAAACACCTGAAACAGCTCACTCAAAATCAATTTAGGACAGACATAAAAAATTACTTCCTCACCCGTTTCTAATTGTTTTTAAAAATCAGTCTCCGAGGATAATATGTAATATTATTTAGTATGCTCAGAAATGTATTTTCAATTTTGTTTGTTATTTTATATTTGTTCACCTCTGGGTGAACTCCCCCTTGGGATTTCTATTTCATTGAAATAAAGACCCTCGTTATCTTGGCAACATTATATCTGCCAATTTACTTCTGTATTCTAATCGCAAAGCTAATTTTTCACTCGATATATTCGAATCATTCAAATAAAATTTGAGTTAGACTACATTAACAATGCCATTATCCCAGGGAGGAACTGAGAGGCATCTCAAGGGGAAAAGACACCAAAGACGTGGACTGGGCTAAGGTTGCAGGAGGTATCGAAGATGACGAGGATGAAGAGGAAGTGGTAGAAAAACCGGCTCCAATCAAGATATCACCTACGGAGGTCCTGAAAAGAATACGAAAACCAGGAAAGAAATCTTCAGGAAAATCTGCTATTAACAAAAAAAGTAAGTAGTGAAAAGATATTCTTAATGCTTTTTCCCCAATGTCAAGCAAATAAGGTGAGTTTCGGTTAACCCAACATAAAAATGATAAAAAAAATGATACCACACTGTAAGAGGAGGTGGAAAATATATTCAAAAAATAGTCGGAGTATATTTCCTGACGAGTGTAAGTTGGCGAATGTTATACATGTACCTATGAATAGCTCTTTTGTAACATAAATTGCTCCGAATTAGTATTTTGCCTTCCTTTTCAAAAAATAATGAAAAGGTACTATCCAATCAAATGAAGAACTGTTTACATACGTTGAGAACAATTCCCTGTGTTCAGTCGGGGTTTCAAAAGCTGGAGATGAATCGGAAGTGACGGTCTACGTTCTTGGTCATGTTTGATCAAAGCAAAGCCTTAGATTTAGCATATGTCGAATTACGCATCATTCAGCTCAAGTGAGCAAATTTCTCATGGAAGGTAACTTCTTCAGGTGTCTCATATGGAAGTACGAGGGGAGTTCAATGTATTCTCGACATAGGCATGAAAGGAAATTTAGAAAATTTTGGAAAAATCCGATTTTTCAATGTAGTCCCCCTGAACTTCAATACATCTGTCTAGAAATGAGCTTCTCTAAACCTTGTAAAAATATTCTTCTGGCTTCTCCTCAAAATAGGTATTAATTGCTACCTTCATTTCTTCATCGGCGGAAAATCGCTTTACACGAAGTTGTTTTTTCATATTTGGGAATAGGTAGTAGTTACTAGGGTCCAAGTCTGGACTGTAATTTCTTCCAAGCCACATTTCCGCACAGCAGCCTTAGCCACGCGAGCCTGTGTACCGGTACGTTGTCGGGAAGCAGCAACACCCTCGCCTTTTTCCTTTAATTGCTTCTCACAAATTACACATGCTTTCACCCTTTTTAGTGAATTCCATCAATAAAATACCTTCGGAATCCAAAAAGACCGAAGCCATTATTTTTCCAACAGATGAGCTAACTTTAAACTTCTTTGGGGGCTGTACATCCTTTTCAATCCACTGTATGGTCTCTTGTTTACTTTCAGGGTCATAGTGATAAACCCACGTATCATTTCCAGCAACCAGACGGTTGAAAATAGTTGATGTGTTTTCTCCCACGGATAGGTTTGTCATCTCTACTTACATCTTGGTTTTCATTTTGGCATCTTCAACTATCAGCTTTTTTTCACATTTTCTTCAGTAGTGCAGCTAATGGACCCGCCTGAGCGAGGGTCGTCTTCGATGTTTTTTCTGCCTCTTTTTAATTCACTCGACCACTTTTGAATGGTAGATAACGACGGGGCACAGTCTTGGTAAACAGCAACCATCTCTCCATGATTTGTTGAATTTTTCCCTACTTAGTGCGGAACTTTATAACGAAGCGATGCTCGATTTTCTTCATCATTGTGGTCGTATTTCACTGAGGATACCTAGAAAACTAATTATCGTAAATTAGTGAAATTTTATATTCATTCCCTCAGTTAGTGTCATTAGTAAATGAGATTATTAGATTACTCACATTATTAGGAAATCATCCCGACACCGAGAATACATTGAACGCCCCTCGTATAGTGGGTTCTCTAATGTTTGCAAGTTTTATCCTTGAATTTCCATCTTCGTTGATTTTGGATGTCCTTATAAAAATTCACCAATAGCCCCCTTCATAAAACTGGCTGACGAATCGAACAAAATTTTTGCAGAATCAATAAATTTCAAACCAATAAAAATGTTTGTTGACCCAACAAACGAACAGAAAAATTCGTATCTACCATCTAACTCCATCTAAGCATCTTTTGATGTCGCTAATACGAATTCCGAATTATGCTTAATGCCGAAGGATGAGATAGAGTTTGAAATATATTTAGAAATAATAACATCAATTCGTTCATCACAAAAAAAACTGAAACTTTTTTTTGCACCAGAAAATTATTTTCAATACAATATAAATAAACAAAAAGATAGATTAGTACTAGGCCCCCTGCCAGCTCACTCCTCGCTAAATTATTCATATTATTCCTCGAAAATAATTTTGTAATATTTATACATGCCAAACAAATTATTTTTGGTATTGAAAAAAAACTGGTATATTTTACGAGAAACCAATGGATGTTTATCTTTTTATGAAGGGCATGCCATCAACAATGAAAAATGACATCGACCACATGGTCGTCACGGCAATTTATCGTGAAACTACTAACATACAATTATTTTCTGGACATCACCTCAACAAACAAAGAATAATAGATTCTCCTTTGATACGGTCGAAAAACCTACACTAACATAACTATTCCTAACTTTCCAATCCATACTAATTCCCATAAACTCGCTGCTTAAAGATCGATGATACGTAGAGCACTTTCAATTCCATCAGATGATGAATAACACAAAAAAAAAACAAATATCATTCAACGATAAGCTTAATATAATCATTTCTGGGTGGAAGTTTAAAATAAAAAGAAAACAACTCATCCTGAAAAATATATCCCATTTCAAATATAGAGAAGAATAACATGAATGGAGTATGCGGTTGGCACAATTTCATTTAAAATAATTCATGCGCGGATTAAGGAAACACAGTAATTGCAATCGAAAGAAGTGAATATATCAATAAAACTACCACATTCTTAAATCCCAACAAATATAAAATAATTAAAAACGATCCTACTAAATACCAAAAACAGATCAAATCAGTCATCAAATAATCAACAACGCTTTCCAATAATACCCTAATTTATAAGCTAACCATAATGAACCCACAACCACCAATTATGTATTCCCTCATAAAATTACATAAAGACAATAATTAAAAAAATGTATATATGACAGTAATTTATTTCCACAAAAATGTTTGTACTAATACAACAATTGTTTCACCACGATGTGGCCTCTTCAGGTATTACATTGTACTGTCTGATGGTATTGAGTGTAACCGAGTTTATATACATTTTTAGGTACGTGACCAAATAATAGAAGCACAAGTCATAAAAACTCTAGGTGTTTATTGGAGTTTGCCGCTAAAAATGCCATTAAGGAAAAATATTCAGTAATGGAGAATGATCGACATCTGCTTGTTCGTTCAAAAGGATTTTACCGGCATTATACCTGTTGATTTCAAGAAATTCTTGAAATCAACAGGTATAATGCCCGTAAAATCCTTTTGAACGAACAAGCAGATGTCGATCATTCTCCATTACTGAATATTTTTCCTTAATGGCATTTTTAGCCCCATTACCTCACGTAAACAAACACACCTATGGGCGTAGCGGGACTCGAACCCACAATCCCTGGCATCATAGCGCGCGCTATGCCTTCGATATCCCCTTCTCTTATTATTACTATCATCATTATCAGTTTTTTTATTATTATTTATATTAAGAGTCAAAATTCCGGCCCAGTGCATTCGAAGCAGTTTAAATAATTCAAAAAATTAGCTTGGAATTTATTTCTCTATTTAAGAGATATTCCTAATAAATTGCATACAATTTTGGAATTAATACTCAATACGCCAGTTCCTCCGTTTCTTGCGTAGTATATCTTTTGAATTCATTCAGTTCAAGTTAGGCGAAGCAATGATTTTGAGTACATAGTTGGAAAAAATTGATGTTTCAGTTGAAACTGAGGCAGTTACGTTTTATACTTCAGTTACAAGAAGATTATTCGGGTTGAAATCAGAAGAGATTCCAGTATGAATAATTGCGGAAAAATTGAACCCATTTTGCCCAATAAAGCACTCGACCGAGATATTTAGACCCCAAACATTCCCTGAAAGTGTCGAGTCTCTTCTGTTCAAAATTTAGAGTGTTTACGGACGACTCAGCCAGACAGATCACGGATTCTTCATCAGTGAGTAGAACACAATGGTTCGTGTCCATTTTTGGCTCCAAATTGAAAAAACAAGATATTTGAGCAAAATGGTAGAACGCTGTTTCTTAGAAAAATAGAACAAGAGTAACGATTTGAAGTACGTAAAATGTTATTACAAGATGACAGATTTCTTTTATTTCTATGATTCTGAAACTAAAGAACCCAGATTTATGATTACAATTTTATGATAATTGTTACCACTTGCTATAAAATCCTTTTCCAGGATGACGTTAATTTCTGTTAGAACCCCATTATAAATATGACGGGTTTTCCAATACGAGAGAAAATGATACAATTTAAAATGGTTATAGTGGCAACACTGTAAAAATGAAATTTCCCATTTTATTTGAGTTCAGTAAGTCATGCCATCATGGATCTTGGAAAATAGCACGCTTCAGAAACGTTCAGAAGTTGCTAAATTATTTCATCAAAATCAGTGCTCATTTGTGAAAATGGTTAGAAATTGAAAAAGTCATGAACGATATTATTCAGTTAATTGACTCACTATTCTTCGTATTGTTGACAAATTTAAAAGTGAATTTTTTGAACCGATACAAGAATACCAGTACGACAAATAAATGCACGCACACTAGAAATTATTGACTTAGTTGCAGCAAGTGGAAGAGCAAATCCAAATTTTTCAGTTCCACGTCGTTCTTAACAATTGAATCTTTCTCAAACAACAACAACCTCGAGAATCTTAAAAAAAGATTTGGATCTACATCCTCACAAAATTCATCTGCTTCAAGAACTGAAGCCATTTGACCACCATAAAAGTCGCTTATTTTCTGATTTTGCTCTTGAGCAACCTAAAAATGATGAACAATATTATTCAGTGATGTAGCTTATATTTGGGTGAACGGTTATGTAAACAAACAGAATTACAGAATTTGGAATGATGAAAATTCACACGAAAGTGCTCAGATACCATTACATAAAGTCACCGTGTGGTATGCAATTCTTGCTGGCAGAGTCATTGGTCCATATTTCTTTGAAGAAAATGGTCAAAGTGTAACAGTTAATGGAGAACCATAGAGAACAATGTTAAATGAGTTTTTTCTGCTATTGTTGAGAATAATCTGGAGGATATGTGGTTTCAACAAGATGGTGCTACCTGCCACACAGCCACCTCAACAATCCATTTATTGAAACCAAATTTGATAATAAAATCATCTCAAGAAATGGACTAGTTAATTAATTATCCTCCCAGGACCTGTGATTAACACCTTGTGATTACTTTCCATGGGGATATGTTAAGTTATATATTTATGCTGATAATCCAACAGAAGCTCAGCAAATAAAAATAAATATTGAACATACCATTGATGAAATAGAGCCAAATATATGTAAGATGATGAAAAATTGGGTTGACAGAATGCAGTATGTACGGAGAAGTCGTGGTGGTCATTCGAATGATAATATTTTTTATACGTAATGGTATATTGTAACTTTTCAACGGAAAAAAATTGTGTTTCATTGAATAACTTATGTTTTGTTTTTAATTTTTAACTTTTATCATTGCTATTGGAAACCCCTGTATATGTTAATTTGAAAATTCAGCAAGCAACTATTTATTTTTGCAGTTCGAAAACCACAGGTCTTCTGTTATATGACAAGCTGGTCCCAGAAACGGCCAAGTGCAGGAAAGTTCACCCCAGAAGACATCAATGCTAACCTATGTACCCACGTGGTCTACGCTTTTGCTACATTGAAGGAACATAAACTAACAGAATCTAATGACAAAGATCCTGAAATGTACGAAAGAGTGATTGCTTTGAGAGACAAAAATCCAGATCTTAAAGTAAGTAGATAGCTTAGGTTTTGTTTTTCTAAAACTTCGTTCTACTACCAAGAAATAGAATAAATGAGCGAACTATTTCATATATTCTAGGTTCTTGATTGTTACGGTCTCTACTTGACGGAAATTCATCGTATTCAAACTGAAACACTTTATTGGATAGATTCGGTCTTTACTTGGTGGAAACTCATTTTAATTGAAAAAATGTATATGAGACAGTAATTTATTTCCACAAAAATGTTTGTACTACTACAACAATTGTTTCACCACGATGTGGCTTCTTCAGGTATTACATGAAGAAGCCCGAAGAAGCCACAATTGGTGAAACAATTGTTGTAGTAGTACAAACATTTGTGTGGAAATAAATTACTGTCTCATATACATGTTTTTAATTGAAACACTTTATTTATGCTAATATATATATATATATATATAGATATATATATATATATATATATATATATATAATTCATCGGAAATTCATCGTACTTAAACTGAATTCAAAACGAAATATTCTAGAAAATTTAAATGAAATATATTAGGAGTACAAATAAGTTTCCGCCGTTTTATTGTAGATGGCGCGGCACGGAGTTTGGGTTAGCTTTCGCAGATGATAACCGGCTCAAAAAATAGTTTGGACATTCAAGAACAACATAACCTATCAATATCATTGATTTTGTATTGGTAAAATATAATTTTTATAAGTTGAAAATGTTAAAATTTGAGCCAAGTAAGCGTCATTTGCGGGAAATATTAGTTTACTTCTTTAATTTGAAGAAATCTGCTGCTGAGGCGCATCAATTGCTCGTAGAAGCATATGGTGCTTTGAGTGATGGAACGTGTCGAGAGTGGTTTCAAAAGTTTAAAAACGGTGATTTCGACGTAGAAGACAAAGATCGCAGTGGAAGGTCAAAAATTTACGAGGATGCAGAATTGGAGGAATTATTGGAGGAAGATTCATCTCAAACAAGAACTTGCTCTAACATTAGAAGTCATTCAGCAAGCAGTCTCACATCGTATATTACCGTTCTTCTATGATAAATATTTAATTTGTGTTAAAAAACGGCGGAAACTTATTTGTACTTCTAATATGAATTTGTATATCAAAATAGATTTAATCTGTTAGTCTTCTACAATTTTAATTTGAAAAAAATTTTGATTCAAAAAACTTTTAGAATTAAATTAACGTCTACAATGAGCTCCACTTATATTTAAGAGACGTATATGATCAAAACTCAATATATAATGTCAAATAGCATAAATAAACCAACAGATATAAAAAAGTCATTGAAATTAATAAATGAACATTTAAAGGAGACAAAATTTTGTTTGTGAACACCAATTCCTTTTCAATAACATGAAACATAACTTAAGGACTTCTCAAAAAATACAATTTATTTGAAATATTTAATATATTTAAATATTCAAATAAGTTAATTCAAAAATCTCTCAAAACATGCACTATATCTTCAAAAAGCAATTAGAATTCTGATAATCTCTTCATCGGCCCTAAATAATATTCCAAATATCAAAATCAAATAACAATCACTATATCTTACCTCCATGTGGTAACCGAATAAATTGCTTTAAACAGATTAACTTTAAAATTCAAGATAGTCTATGTTCTTCACAAAATCACAGAAAAGTGTAAGGTATTATAAGGTTGTCTTTAAACAATTCACATTCCATAATGAGATTTATTCAAGCCTAAATATAATTATATATAATGTATAAAATAAAATATAAAAAGGCTTTTTACTTCCTAGAAGAAATATAACAAAATTTGAATATCAAAACAGATTTAATTTGTTAGTCTTCTACAATTTTAATTTCAAAAAAATATTTATTCAAAAAACTTTTAGAATTAAATGAATGTCTACAATAAGCACCGCTTATATTTAATAGACGTATATAATCAAAACTCAATATATAATTTCAAATGGAATAAATAAGCCAACAGATATAACAAAAGTCATAACAATTAATAAATAAATATTTAAAGGAGACAAAATTTTGTTTCTGATCTTACCATTATGAAATATTTGAAATTTTGTGTAAAACAAATTAATTATACAAATTGTTAAATGTAGAATTCATTTTTCAGGTTTTACTTGCTATCGGAGGATGGGCTTTCGGATCAACTCCATTCAAAGAACTGACCGGAAATGTCTTCAGAATGAACCAATTCGTATACGATGCCATCGAGTTCCTCAGAGACTACCAATTTAACGGTCTGGATGTTGATTGGGAATACCCAAGAGGCGCTGATGACAGAGCTGCCTATCTCAATCTTCTCAAAGAATTGAGAGTGGCCTTCGAGGGGGAGGCAAAAACTAGCGGACAGCCCAGACTGCTCTTGACGGCAGCAGTGCCAGCATCCTTCGAGGCCATCGCAGCAGGCTACGATGTTCCTGAAATTTCCAAGTATCTCGATTTCATAAACGTGATGACGTACGATTTCCATGGGCAGTGGGAAAGAACTGTTGGCCATAATTCTCCTCTCTTCCCACTGGAAAGTGCAACTGGCTATCAGAAAAAATTGACTGTGGTAAGTGTTCCTTTGTTTGGTTAAAAGACAAAAACTCTTTCAATATATGACTAAACTCATGCAGAAATTCAGTCCAATACAATATTTAGACGATCAGTAAATAAGGTAGTAATCGTAAACATCAATTCTACTTCTGTGTAAGCCTTAGAGAATTTGACGAAACATAGTGTCATTCCAATATTTTAAGGGACCACCACAAAAAAAAGTAAGAATCTTTCATTGATATCAAAAATATAAATAAATTCATGCGGTTTTCTATCGGAAATTGTAGCTTTATTCGAAAAAAATGATTATACATTCAAAGTTCAAAGTCTTGTCTGTCGCTATTCACTACTTTTTCTCATATATCTGGTTATTGACGAATCCCAGCGCGAAAAAAGCCAACTCTTTTACTGCTATCCACCCATCTATTCATTTCTTGGCTGTCATTGTAATTGGAGAAGCATGATGCAACTATCAGAAGAGATGGCAATTGGAAGAAGCAATGTCTAGACTGTACAACGGGTGGAAAAGGACTTCCCATTTGAGCATTTCTAAGTACGTTTCAACGGGCGACGCAATATGTGGCCGTGTATTGTCATGCATTGTCAATAATTTTGTGGTGTCAGTGTATTGCGGCCCGTTTTCTCGCAATGTTCGGCTCAAACGCATCAATTGTCGTCGATGGACCTCCCGTATGATCCTTTCGTTCGATTGTAGCAGCTCATAATACACTACACCAAATACATACCATCTTCTTGTCATATTTGGCTTAACAATTGATGATGAGGCACGGCCTGGCCATAGGTTGCCCGACGTTCTGGATTATCGTAATAGACCCACTTTTCATCACCAGTCATAAGTCGATGCAAGACTTCCTCTCTTTTTTGCCATTGCAGCAGTTGTTCACACGCGAAAAAAGACGTTAGACGTCTCTTGGCTTCAGTTTATACGGCACCTAATTTCGTACCTCTTGGCTCATTTCCATCGCCTATAAACGCTGGCAAACGGGTGTTTGGGTGACTCATAATATTTTTATGAGCTCCTCTTGCATCTATGACGAATCTTCATCGAGTCTTGCCTCTAATTTTTCATTTTTAAAAGTTCTTGGCGCTCCGGGTCGTTCTTAGTCTTTCTAATCAAAATTTCCACTTTTAAATCGGCCAAACCACTTCTGATACGTTTGTTTAGCTAGAGCATGGTCATCACAAATATACACTAAAATATGATGACTTTCAGTAGCTTTTTTCTTCATGTTGAAGTTATGAAGTAAAACTACCCGCAGAAGCACAATATTCTGTACAAAAGTTAACATTTTTATACCACGCAGAAACTTTGTTATTTACACATCAGCAAAATGACAGTTACTGAAAAGAAAACCTAATAATGGTACTTCAAAGTGCAGGTGTTTCCAGATCAAGAAATGGAATAATAAACTAGTAACGACATCTGTTATCAAATACTGAACTGTTTCAGCCGTTACTATTTGGTAGTTGATCATAGTTGATCATAATTAAAAGAAGTTGTAGAAATTACTATGTTTAACTATCAATAAATCGATATTTAACTGTGACTCAAGTTTCGGAAATTAACTTTCCCATCTTTAGAAAACTGAAGACTTAACAAACAGAACAGGGTATTTATGCATATACAGAGGCAGAAGATGTAATCAAAACAGGTTAAAAAAGGTTTAAAATGGGAAGACGCCTAACAACTATTAGAATATCGGCACGTTTACGAAGTATCTTTGACGTGCCAAAATTCTAATAGTTGTTAGCCATCCCCTCATTTTAAACCCTTTTTAACCTATTTTATTACCTATTCTACCTCTGTATATGCATAAATACCCTGTTCTGTTTGTTAAGTTTTCAGTTGTTTCAGTTTCAGTTGGGGTAGTTAATTCCCGAAACTCAAGTCACAATTCAATTTGTAAAATATCGATTTATTGGTAGTAAAACATGGTAATTTCCACAACTTGTTTTAATCTTAACAATTTTTAGAAAACGGCCATCCTTTTCTAACAATAGATAAACTTAAAATGTTACATGTAGAATGAAAATGAAAGAAACTTGATTATTTAGAATCTGTTGAGATTTTCAAATTAGCTCACAATGAAAATAATGCAAAAATAATGAATGACTGTACAGATCTATGTAAATCCAAATTTTTTGAGATATTTAAATAAGTAACATATGTTTACCAGTCTTTTTTGACGTGACGACATTCTAATAGTTGTTAGGCGTGCTCTCATTTCAAACCTTGTTTAACCTATTTTTTCACCTCTTCTTCCTTTGTATATGCATAAATACTCTGTTCTGCTTGTTCAGTCTTCAGTTGTCTGAAGATGGAATAGTTAATTATACTAATTTATTGGTAGTAAAATATAGTAGTTTCTACAACTTGTTTTAATTATGATCAACTACCAAATAGTTAAGGCTTCAATATCCGATATGATGGCGATTAATTCTAGAGTGGCAGGAAATCATTTCAGATTCACTTTTCAAATGTCACAGATCTTGAGAAGTCTCAGGAGATCTACAAGTATCAGGAAATATATAAAGTAAGAATCCCAGATTAACGATGAATAAAGTGGTACAGTAAAATTTTGTTCAATATGGTTTATATCTATTCCTAATTTGAAACAAATCAAAGACAAGCAGCTTAGTTAATTTATTTTATAAATGTATATATATATATATATATAATATATTATATATATATATATATAATATATTATATATATATATAATATATTATATATATATATATATATATATATATACATTCTGTCAAGAAAGTACCGGGAATTATCCTTAATTACTATGCCAAGCTTGAGCGGGATCTGTCAACTAGTGTGTTTGCAACAGCTGATTAAGTCAGTCGATGTCAGAGTGCGTGCCGATTTTTACTGTGGGTGATTACGTTGAGCAAAGAATTTGTTTAAAGTTTTGTGTTGCAAATGAATTTTTGTGTGCCGATGCATTGAATATGTTGCATTGAATATGTGCATTTGGTGATAATGCTCTATCGAAAACTCGTGCATATCAGTGGTACAGAGCCTTCAAGGACGGTCGTGAAGTGGTCGCCCATCGACGGCTTCGATCGAAGATAACGTCGATAAAATTAAGGAAAGGGTGCTGGAAAACCGTCGTACCAGCTTGAGAGAGATAGCACATGATCTTAAGATATCCCACGAGTCGCACGTACGATTTTGATTGATATTTTGGGCATGAGAAAGGTGGCCGCACGACTCGTACCGAAAGACCTGAATTTTCTTCAAAAATGTCATCGCGAACAGGTTGCTTCAGACATGCTGGATCGCTGTAATTCCGATTCTACATTCATGGAACGCATTATAACTGGTGATGAGACCTGGGTCTACGAGTACGATATGCAAACAAGCCAGCAATCATCGGAATGGGTGGCAAAAAATGAGCCGAAACCGAAAAAACCACGCCAAAGCCGCTCGAAAATGAAGGTGATCCTCATTGTTTTCTTCAATATCCGTGGCGTGGTGCACTACGAATTCGTTCCAGAGGGTCAGACGGTAAACAAGGAGTATTACCTAGGCGTTATGAAACGTTTGCGTGAGCGTATCCGTAAGAAGCGGCCAAATCTGTGGGCGAACAACTCATGGATTTTGCATGACGATAACGCGCCTTCTCACCGAGCTACGATTGTGACTGACTTTCTCGCCAAAAACTCAACAAACGTGCTTCAGCAACCACCGTATTCGCCGGATTTGGCTCCCTGCGACTTTTTCCTCTTCCCAAAACTAAAATTGCCCCTTCGTGGCACCCGTTTTGAGTCGATTGAAGCCATAAAACAAAATTCGGCGCGAGAGCTAAAGTCCATCTCGGAAAGCGCCTATGAAAAATGTTTCGATAATTGGAAGTGCCGTTGGCATAGTTGTATTGGAGCAAATGAAGCCTATTTTGAAGGCGACCCAATAAATTTTGACGATTAAATGTAAAAATGTTGTTTTAATTGAAAATTCCCGGTACTTTCTTGACGACAGAGTAGTATATATATAATACTGTTTCTATGCTAAGAGGATAGAAAAAATTTATATATATATATATATATATATATATATATATATATTTCTGAGCTTCATATACTTATGTTTCGAAGGATCTATTATATATATTTCAAGTCCATTATATTTGTTTCAATTCAACTCAAATTCTGCAAATTGGACTTCAAATGAAGTGAAATACGTCTGATTATCTAGAAACAATTATTAAGTGGTCGAAGGTCTACATTTATTTAGAAAAAAATATACTGTTTTTCTCCTTTTCCATTTGAACCGATTCATGTTTCAAACATTCAACTCATTTTCCTCTTTTAGGATTATTCAGCCAGAGAATGGGTAAAACAAGGAGCTCCAAAGGAAAAGCTCATGATCGGAATGCCAACATACGGAAGAAGCTTTGAACTCGTTAATGAAACTCAATTTGATATTGGAGCTCCAGCTAGTGGTGGAGGCACTCCAGGAAAATACACAGCGGAGGCTGGTTTCATGAGCTACTACGAAATTTGCGACTTTTTACAAGAAGATAATACAACATTGGTGTGGGATAATGAGCAACAGGTTCCATTTGCATATAGGGGTGACCAGTGGGTTGGATTCGATGACGAAAGAAGTCTCAAGACAAAGGTTATTTACTAAAATTTTGAATATAAAATGTTGATAGAATTTCCAGAAGAATCGTAAAAATTGAAGATATTTACTGAAAAAATGTGTGATTTTTAGATGGCTTGGTTGAAAGAAGAAGGATTTGGTGGAATAATGATCTGGTCAGTAGACATGGACGACTTCAGAGGTTCTTGTGGAAGTGGAAAATATCCACTGATTAATGCTATGAGACAGGAACTCGAAGATTATAAGGTTAAATTAGAGTATGAAGGACCATATGAGACATCCATTTCATCAGGACAATACACAACAAAGGATCGTAAGTATAATATAAAAGAACATTCACTACCTTCAGATAATACCGGAGAAGGGAAAAAATACGGAGTTTATTTCCTTAATCAGGTCTTGCTTAAAATCAATACAATAATCTCAATTCAACAAATGTATTATGTTTATATATTGACATCACATAAATAATATGATTTGAAAGAATTTTTAAAATCGAAAACGAAGTTGTTCCTCAATTACTGCTGCAATCACTTTATAAAAAAAACCAAATGGAACAAATTTTTTATACATAAAATTCACCTTCGAAATTTCAAGTCCCTAGGTCTCATCGTTCGGAAATTGGCATTTTCTCCTCAAGTCTTATGCCTAGATGATAGATCGTCTTGAAATTTGGCATACATTTTTGTAGTGTTATTATACACATCAATATCAAATTTCATGTCGATCAAATGATATTAAAAAAAAAGGTTATTCTGATTTTCACAAATTTTCATTGATATTATGATACGATTGTTTTGCTTACTTGCTAATACAGTAGCATCTCTAGGTAGGTACCAACCTACTGTAAAGAGTTCATGTTTAACCAGGAGATTCTACAACAAAAAGTTTCCTGGGTAAAGTACGAGCAAACGTTTGCGAATCTCAATCAAAGATTATGCTAGAAAAGTATTTTTGTTCCTCAAAAATCTGAATATCGTAATAACCGTTCACCCAGTACGACTGAGAATGATGAAAGGGGATTTAAAGTTGTAGCAGAAAACCCGAAAATCAGTTTGCCATTTCAATGCAAGAAGGAATCTCAAGAAGCACACTTATGAACGAATTATTAATAAAATTAAAAAGGAATTGAAGTCCCAAATCCCCGATGACTTTTCAGCCAGATTGGAATTTGGTCTGAATTAAAATCCGAGTCTATAGAAGTATTTGAAATAGCTTTGAATTCAGAATAGTATTCTGAAACTTCTGCAATATACTACTCTGTCAAGAAAGTACCGGGAATTTTCAATTAAAACAACATTTTTACATTTAATCGTCAAAATTTATTGGATCGCCTTCAAAATAGGCTCCATTTGCTCCAATACATCTATGCCAACGGCACTTCCAATTATCGAAACATTTTTTATAGGCGCTTTCCGGGATGGACTTTAGCTCTCGCGCCGAATTTTGTTTTATGGCTTCAATCGACTCAAAACGGGTGCCACGAAGGGACAATTTTAGTTTTGGGAAGAGGAAAAAGTCGCAGGGAGCCAAATCCGGCGAATACGGTGGTCGCTGAAGCACGTTTGTTGAGTTTTTGGCGAGAAAGTCAGCCACAATCGTAGCTCGGTGAGAAGGCGCGTTATCGTCATGTAAAATCCATGAGTTGTTCGCCCACAAATTTGGCCGCTTCTTACGGATACGCTCACGCAAACGTTTCATAACGCCTAGGTAATACTCCTTGTTTACCGTCTGACCCTCTGGAACGAATTCGTAGTGCACCACACCACGGATATCGAAGAAAACAATGAGCATCACCTTCATTTTCGAGCGGCTTTGGCGTGGTTTTTTTAAGGCTCTGTACCACTGATATGCACGAGTTTTCGATAGAGCATTATCACCAAAGGCCTTTTGCAACATTTTCAATGCATCGGCACACGCGCCCCCCAGGCATTAGATCTTGACGTGATGGGGGCGCTCTCTTGACTAGGACCCTAGATTCGTCCCGGCGAATTGGAGGGTTAAGTCTTGGTGTCTAACGTAATGCCATGTTGCGCCCCTCACTGGACCTGTATGGTGGAAGATCTCCGAATGGGGCCCTAGTTTTACTCAGGTGAAATGGAGGGCTGAGCCGGTTGATTAACTCAGTGACAAGGGAGTCTGTCGCAGCACAGGGCTTCTCCCTTAAAACTGGCGTACTCTACCCTATCGCAGTATAAATCTCCGGATTCTGTGTAATGGCCGAGTGCGTTATGTAGCATACTGCGTTACCTCGGGGGGGTGGTCTTGCCCTCAGGTGTTACTTGTACCACCTGGCCACCCCAATTGGTGTTGGACTCGAGGGGGCAGTGGTTGAAAGTCCGCATGCTGGACTAGGGGGGTATTTCATTTATCTGTTCGCAGACCCTCATTTTCAGGATATTCTCATGAAACGACTCGGGGTTTAACGGGACTTGACGGTTCGACCGGCCTGTCCTGGCCCCTGGATCTGTGCGTAACAATTTAGGGTTTGTGGATCTCGACGAAATGGCTCCGCCATTAGTGCTTGACGCCAGGATCAATCAAATGACTTCACATGGGTTCGGTGGGTCAGGACGTATAGTCCGCTAGACGGTGCTCGTACCAGGATCAATTGTAGTCGTCAATCTTGAGTTTATCTTAGTTCTTGGGACTGCGTTCGGGTGGATGGATAAGAATTCCCTCCGGCGGGTGAGTTGCGTCTCAAACAACTCGGGTACTGACCTGCTGAGCCAGTAGAGGTTGGATAGTGCTTTCGCTGCTACCAGTCAGACGGTTCTGGCTTTCGAGTCGGGGCCCAAACTGGAAGCTGGTGGGTTCATCTCTTCGGAGGGGTTCTCGCCGAGCGCGATGATATGGCGTAATCCTTATCACACTTTCTACCTCTAGGGGTGGACTGTGGAGACTGCTTGGTACTCACTTGGAAAAGAGGCCTTCCTCAAATAGCCAATTACTATTCTGGTAGAATTCACCTGCATCGGCACACGAAAATTTATTTGCAACACAAAACTTTAAACAAATTCTTTGCTCAACGTAATCACCCATAGTAAAAATCGGCTCGCACTCTGACATCGACTGACTTAATCAGCTGTTGCAAACACACTAGTTGACAGATCCCGCTCAAGCTTGGCATAGTAATTAAGGACAGTGGTACCATCCTAGGAAAAAAAAATTTACCTGCCTCATTGCCCAGCCAGATTTAAATCGATAATTCCCGGTACTTTCTTGACAGAATGTACATTGAAGATTGTATACTGACATATCAAAATATTATCATTGTATACATAATCAATATAAAATATTTTGCAGTGTCTAGGAAAATCTTTTTTCGCTTTACAACATATCAATACAACATAAAAAAAAACAATACGACATAAAAACGTATACAACGTATAGAAAACTACTTAAAAATACATATACAGAAAAATTTACTATTCCAAAACTGTGATTTACAGTAAAACACTTCATTTTCGCTTATATTTATTGTTAACACAACAATTGCTTCGTCAATTATATGAGTGTGTATGGTAACTAACTACTTGTTCAGAATAGGTCTTATTGAATACAAATCTGAGCAAAAAGAAACGTGATAACATGAATGTTTGTTTTGGGAATTTTCAGAATTTATTCAAAAAGATTCAATAACTGAGATTGGTTTAAATCTTTCTGGTCGTTAAGTAAAATGCGTTTTTTATGCTGGTTTATTTCAAGTGCTTCTAAAAAGTCCAGTCTATTGCGTTTTTCTCGATATGGAGAAGTTCGAAATTATGGTCAGAATCATGTCCTCATTCTTGAAGGCGGTTGGCATAGGTAGAATTTGATTTACTTTTAACGAATGAATTCTGATGTTCTCTGCTCGTATTTTCGGAAGCTCTGCCTGTTTTGCCAATGTATATATATGGACATGTAACGCAGGTTAACCTATACACATACATGTACCTGTATACTCTTGTTCTTATTGACGATATTTTTATTATTTCTTATCGATTTTTATCAATCAAAAATAATAAAGATATTGTCATTGAGAACAAGAGATCGGGAGTATATAGATTAACCTGTGGTGCATGTCCATATGTATATATTGGCCAATCAGAGCTTTCGAAAATAGGATTTAAGGAGACCGATTTTGTAAAAGTAGTTAGTTACATCAAGAATTCGAAAACTATATAAAATTCTCAAATTGAAGGATAGATGAAAATAATTGAAGCAGAATTTCAAAATATAACAAATAATTTGTTTTGATTCGATAATCAGATATTTATCGAATTCAAATAGCACAAAAATATTTTTTAATTTACCTGAGAGATAAAACCTGTATAGGAATAAACTTATGCAAGTTAAATATATCGATGACTCTAGAAAGATGACCTACAAATTTATAATCGTAACCCAAGTGCACGTATACTGAAATGTTGGTTATTTTTCTTTTTTCTCTCCAGTGTCTTCAATAAGTTTAACTTATATAGAAGTGCAAATTTCAAACATCCACTTTTAAGGATTTGATAGTTAAAAAAGTTGTCGTAAATTATCTTCACGAAATTATGCATGCGCCTTTGAGTCTTTATTTCACATCCAATTCCTAAACTTGAGCTTGATCAAAGAGAGAGAGATAGACAGAATGTTAGAAGGAGTGCTTAGAGGATTGCTCGGATGTCTAAACTTCGTTATTTTTCTAAGGGATGTTCTTTCCGGTTTTTCTAGGTTGTTTAGTGCAGTTTTCGTTGCATTTGAGAATATTATGTGGCCATATTCCAGCAGTGGTCTGCAGATCATTTTGTAAATAGCAGTGGATGTTCTGATGTTGACGCCCAAGTTTCTGAATGTAAGTGACCTGAAACGTCCGGCTCTTGTTTTGTCTGCTTTTTTCTGGGTTTTTATGTGATGCTTGAAAGTCAGTTTGTTGCCTATCAGTATTTCCAGATTTTTGCACTGAGTAGTTGGTCTCATTGTTTCATTGCCAATGTTGATACTTGGAGAGTCGTTCCCTATGGTGTTGTGAAATATGATGAACTTTCTTTGGGTTGGGTTGTATTCGCCAGCCTCTCATCCATGCTACAGTGCATCCGCAAATTGCAGGGAGTATGCTTCCTCCTCTATGTGATGTTTTATTGGACAGTTGTGGCTATATACTACTCTGTCAAGAAAGTACCAGGAATTTTCAATTAAAACAACATTTTTACATTTAATCGTCAAAATTTATTGGGTCGCCTTCAAACTAGGCTCCATTTGCTCCAATACATCTATGCCAACGGCACTTCCAATTATCGAAACATTTTTTATGGGCGCTTTCCGGGATGGACTTTAGCTCTCGCGCCGAATTTTGTTTTATGGCTTCAATCGACTCAAAACGGGTGCCACGAAGGGGCAATTTTAGTTTTGGGAAGAGGAAAAAGTCGCAGGGAGCCAAATCCGACGAATACGGTGGTTGCTGAAGCACGTTTGTTGAGTTTTTCGCGAGAAAGTCAGTCACAATCGTAGCACGTTATCGTCATGCAAAATCCATGAGTTGTTGACCCACAAATTTGGCCGCTTCTTACGGATACGCTCACGCAAACGTTTCATAACGCTTAGGTAATACTCCTTGTTTACCGTCTGACCCTCTGGAACGAATTCGTAGTGCACCACGCCACGGATATCGAAGAAAACAATGAGCATCACCTTCATTTTCGAGCGGCTTTGGCGTGGTTTTTTTCGGTTTCGGCTCATTTTTCGCCACCCATTCCGATGATTGCTGGCTTGTTGGCATATCGTACTCGTAGACCCAGGTCTCATCACCAGTTATAATGCGTTCCATGAATGTAGAATCGGATTACAGCGATCCAGCATGTCTGAAGCAACCTGTTCGCGATGACGTTTTTGAAGAAAATTCAGGTCTTTCGGTACGAGTCGTGCGGCCACCTTTCTCATGCCAAAAATATCAATCAAAATCGTACGTGCGGACTCGTGGGATATCTTAAGATCATGTGCTATCTCTCTCAAGCTGGTACGACGGTTTTCCAGCACCCTTTCCGAGGCATCTTCGACCACTTCACGACCGTCCTTGAAGGCTCTGTACCACTGATATGCACGAGTTTTCGATAGAGCATTATCACCAAAGGCCTTTTGCAACATTTTCAATGAATCGGCACACAAAAATTAATTTGCAACACAAAACTTTAAACAAATTCTTTGCTCAACGTAATCACCCATAGTAAAAATCGGCACGCACTCTGACATCGACTGACTTAATCAGCTGTTGCAAACACACTAGTTGACAGATCCCGCTCAAGCTTGGCATAGTAATTAAGGACAGTGGTACAAACCTAGGAAAAAAATTTTTACCTGCCTCATTGCCCCGCCAGATTTAAATCGATAATTCCCGGTATCTTCTTGACAGAATGTATATATATATATATCCCAGAAGTAAATGTTGTATAGTATTGGAGAGAGTGGTGAACACTGTGGGAGGCCTTGCAGCGGTATGAATGGAATTGAGAGTTGGTTCTTTACTCGTACTTGGCTGGTTCTATTAGATAGAAATTGATCAATTATCTTGAGCAAGTAAATGGGGCATTTCAGCTGGAATAATTTATAAATCATACCAGACAATGTCGAACGCTTTTTGAATATCCATGAACAGGGCTGCCGTTTTATTTCCTATTTTCTTATTGCACTGTATAATTTGTGTTTATTATAGTTAGGGGGTGAATGTTAAAGATTTTATTTTTGAATCCGAATTGATATTGGGGCTAGATTTTCCTAGTTTGGCGTTGATCGTTTCTGTCAAAATTTTTTCAAAGTTTTTACCCAGTACAGGAAGCAGAGTGATAGGTCTGTAATTTTCCAACTCACTGTGGTCTGTTTTTGCTTTCGGAATAGTGATGATTAATTCCTTATTCCATTTTTTTGAGGAAATAAGAGTTTTCCAAACAGAAACTATATATTTTTATTATATGCTGGTGAATTAACGAGTCTAATTTTCTCAGTAATTTTCTGGGGATGTTATCATAATCAGAGGAGGTGTTATTTCCATGATGGAGTGCTCTACAATACTATTCCTCTGTAATGGTTGCAATATTTTCTTCTAGTCTTATTTGTGAGAATCCATTTTCATGCCAGTACTCCATCTTCTTTTTGTGGTCTTCATCATACTATGTGTTGGTTGACTTCTCAAACAGCTTCTTATAATGTTCGGCGAAAGCATCAGGAGTGATATCTCTGTCAGTATTCAGAGTTTTTCTCTGGATTTGGATAGGATAAGTTAGGTTGTGGGATGTGTACTTTGAAAGTTTCTTAATAGTTCTCCAGTATGTTCTGCCTTTATTGCTTTCTATCTTCTTACGAGCTTCCAAGTAGTTGTGAGATCTTTATTTGAGAATCAATTCATGTATGTTTTTATTTAGTTCGTTGAATTTTGTTTTCAGATATTGTTCTTGACTAATCTTGTAGTCTCGATATATTTGCTTTTTTTGTAGCCTTACTTATTTCAAAACATAGGGTAGTAATATTTGGCTGTAGTATTTTTTCTTATCGGTTGGTGTTTGCTCTGTTATTATCCTTGAAACTGTTCGATGAAAGAAGGATATATATTTCTAGGCAATTTCAGCTTCTGAATTTATCACTCTGAGAATTTGTTCACTTCTTCCATATTACATTTTTCATAGAGTAATTTAGTTTCCGGGGAGTATTACACTCCCCGGACCTTTGTATCGAATGTATACTCTATTACTAGATAGTCTGAACCTAGGTGATGAGTGAGACACCAGTTTGTTGATTTGTTATGATTTTTGTACAAAACTGTAAGTCGGGTGTAGTATCTGGGTTGTTTTCCATTAGAAAGGTTGGTGGTGGGTCCAATCTGCAGAAGTCCGAGTTATTGAGAAAAATGTTTGATTGTATCGATCTCTACTTGTCGGAAATACATCTTGATGATTAAAGTAAAACAACTTAATTTCCGCTAATTTATTTAATTTCACAACAATTGTCCATTCGTCAGGTGAGTACCATACTCACCTGACAAAATCATGTTGTCATGCCGAAACAATTGTTGTGATATTAAATAAATTAGCGGAAATTAAGTTGTTTTACTTCGATCATTATTGAGAAAGCTATATATCCGTAATTTTTTATGATTGTTTGGGTTGAAGTATCCCAGTATGATGGCGTATTTATACTGGAATGCCTTTATAGATAGATTTCCCCCTCAATCCTTCGGCTCGAGTGATGCATGTAGGCCAGAAAAATGTGCAGCTTGTCTTGATCAAATTGAATACAAAACTGTAAAACATCGTTTCATGGGTTGTTAATGTGGGGTGGATTATTTTTTCCTATGTTTAACGACCTTTTTGCATGTACCACAGCGCCTCCTCTTAAATTCGTATTCAGAATGGTACCATGTTTGATGATAGTAGACCAATCTCTGTAGCTTAAACTATCTGTTTCCCTAGTTTTGGTTTCCACGAACATGGTGCAGTCAATGTTATTATGCTCAATATAGTTTCGTATCAGCTCTTTTTTGTTCTCATAGCTGTTTATATTGGAATATATGAGTTTGAACATTTAATTCCCCGTACAGCTGTAGCCCCTCCGCTGGCTCGTATCCACGGGTTTATTTTTGTTCTCCAAGTCGATCATCAGAATATACAACCTGTTGCCAATTAAGGTGGGTACAGGGCTTAAATTATAATTGTAAATAAAGCGTCTTTGAAGTTTTTGGACAAGCTGTTGTCTAACAGTATTTTTAGGGTTATTGATTTTGTTTATATATATTTCTATTATGTGATCGTGTATCGGGATGGACTCGTGTATTCTGTCTTTCTTTGTTTTCACAGGATCCATGTCTTTGGTTTTTTTGTTGATGGATCTGATTCTGATATTAGAAATACCATCTATAGGTTTGTTTGGTCTTTTCAGGCATTCCATAGACCATGCCTCATGCTCTTTAGATTGACATGCGGAGCATTTGGGTGGTAAACTCATGGTGCAGTCCGAGTCCTTGTGTTGTTGACCACATTTAGTGCATACAATCGGTGAATTGCACTTATCGGTTGTATGAGTGAATTGGGAACATTTTGTGCAAGGCACTGGTATTGGATCTGAGGGATGACTGGGATTGACCATGCGGTGTCTACACTTCAGAAAACTCCTTCGTTGATTAATTTTTCATAGGATTTGATTTCACCGGTTATTATGCAGATGAAAAGTGGCGGTTTGTTTTCCTTGATATAATTTTACGCTGAAAATTTCGAGTCAAATTTTTTCTGAATGTCTGGCTTGAATATGTTGGGGATTAGTTAATTGGTCCAAAATTTCCACCACTTAGATTGAATGGAAATACATACATACATTTTTGACCTGGCAACCCAATCTGCGCCGACGTCTAGACTCTTGTGCAATAACTGAAGGTGGTCACTTTGAACATTTAATATGATCACAAATAGCAAGAAAGAAATATTCATGGATAGAAATCAACAAATTTGTTGGTAACAATCGATGTATTGCATTTGGACTTTCGGCGTGTACCTTCTATCTATTTAATATGATATTTAATTTGTGAAAAGATTCAAATTGTTGGTTTTGTTAGATTTATTTATTATTTGTACCAGTTCTCAAGAAAAATGTCAACTTGAGATCCGCCTAATGGATAAATTTAAGGCCGAAAATAATTCCAGCCTCTGACTAAGGTGTATTATCTGTTGTAAAATTTTTTTTCTTATAAACTGTGAACTTTAGCGTTGAATGACAAGACACCTTATTTGTTAAGAATAGTGCCAGCTTTCCAAAATAAATCTTCTTATTGTGAAATATGAATAGGAAAAAGTTTCTTGCAAAACAAGATTTAGGGGTGGCTTTTTCTACCCCTTACAATCATAAAGGAACACCACCAAAAAATTTTTTGAGTCCTTCTCGACCATATAAAATGTCTGGTTAATTTCTGTCAGTTCGTTGGGTTTTAAGAATAAAATTATCATTTTGTATTGCATTTGACTTCGACTACATTTCCTTCCTATAATTTCAGATGAAAAAAATTTCTGATGAACATAGCGTTCACGAACATAATCTTTCCATTCGAACTTAAAGCCCATCTTGTAATTATTTAAATATTTTAATATTAGCCTTCTACATATTTAATTTCAAAAAATTATATATAATGATTATAACTGCTGAAGATAAATTAAAATAATGTCATATAAGTACCACTTATATCAAATGACATATAAAATAAACATTCATTATAAGACATCCAAATGATATAACAAAATCCAATAAATAAAAATTGTTAACCAAAATCCTATAAATTAAATATTTTGAGTAGACAAAATTTTGTTTCTGCTGATCAATCTTATGAAAACAAATATCTTTCAGAAATGTCTAACATAATTTTAAGAATTTCATCATAAAACTATCTTACATAGAATATTCAATATTATTGGATATCTAACTGAGTTACTTTATATAAAAACTCAAGATATGTAAAACATTTCAGTTTATTCTATATGTCATTTGTACAAGTGGTACTTATATGATATTATTTTAATTTATTTTCAGAAGTTATAATCATTAAATATAAATTTTCGAAATTAAATATGTAGAAGGCTAATATTAAAATATTTAAATAATTTTATATACCTTCTATCAAGAATTAACCTCTACCCATCTTGTTTCCATTGTTCAGAAGAATAAGCAAGTTTTTGAAAATTTTTATGCGTTGATCGCAGTTTACAACAGTACAATTTCCTTTATTTCAAATATAATTTTGAAATTTTTTCAGCAAATGAAGTAACTTGTGAAGAAGAGGATGGTCACATAAGCTACCATCCCGATGTGGCAGATTGTACACATTATTTCATGTGCGAAGGGGAAAGAAAACATCACATGCCATGTCCTTCCAATCTTGTATTCAATCCCGATCAAAACGTTTGTGATTGGCCGGAAAATGTAGCAAGCTGTTCACAACACACACAAAAGCCGCCTACCGAAAGGAGATAAATCCATATATTCTGTAAAACAATGAATACCTAAAAGTAGTAGTACTGAGGAGCTTTAGATAACTTATCTTTATTCTTCGTCATATTGACTATATTTATATCTATTGATTAAGAGTGAATGACAAATCGAATAAATTCTCTCTTATGAAGAAAGAGACAGTCATTCGAAATTACCCAGGAATATATCGAGGCTCATTCGAACAATTTTTTTTGAGTTTAAAAAAATGATAGCTCCATTGAGTTTTGCCTCACATGTTATTGAATTTCTGATAAAAAATAATTTGTTTATTGTGATTTTTCGGCCTCTCCTTGTATATTTTTCCTCAGCCTAAGAAATCAATGTATAAAAGTTGGATGTTTTGTATAGTGGTACAATATTCCAGAAAATCATATGTTAACATTTTATGGAGATATTTAATTTTTTACTGTATTTATATGCTCAAAGCATTCACAACTTATATTTTTAATTTGAATTCGTTGTACATTTTATCATTTATTTAGCAGTAGATATTTGTAAATAAATTCTGAATAATAAATTAATGATAACACTCTCTGCTTCATTTTTCGGAAAAACTACCAAGGAAAGAATTTTACTCGTACAAGATAGGAGGAAATGAAATGAAGTGTTACAAATCAGAGGATATTATGTGAATAATGGAAGATTTGGTTTTACAATTTCATGAAGTACAGATTCTTTAGTCAAAAATGAAACTTTTTTGTTTCAATTATTAATTGTGCTTTTAATAATGAATAATTCCATTTGCCATACCGACTCCGTTGCTGAATTAATTAATTGATGATTATTCTGCAATGAATCAGATGGAATATCAATAATCCACCTTTCGAAGCTCAAGTTAAAACCGCATTCATTTACATAGAAGGAGATGTGGAGATATGGCAGTCCAACTTAGATTAATTAGCAGTTTCATTTATGATTTACAAAACCACTAAAATTGTCTCCCAACTTAATCCAGTCATTGAGCCAATAGAAGGGAACAACCTCAGAATGAGAGATAACAAGCTAGAAATTCGTATACTTCTTTTTTAAATCTGGTGTTTTGTGAATTGTCTCAAAAGCTTCTCCTAACTCGAACAAGTTGAATAATCTTCTGAGGGATCTCGGTTTCTGCCGCTCCCATGATATCTTTCTATATACTGAAAGTTTTATGCTGCATTAGTTTCATTTTCAAAAACTTCATTCAATGAGTCTCCAAAAGTGTAGTTCGCTGAATGGTTTTTAGGATTAAAAAGAATTGCAGCTGAGTTGTTACTTGTTTTATTTACTGAAAAGCTGGTTTCCGTCGAAATGGCGTTATAAATTCTCATAATATCCAAGAATGGCAGGGGGAAAATTCACACGCTTCTATTGAATCCAATTTTCAACACACACTTTATGTAAATGTTGAAACATTCGGAAATAAATTGATTGGGTTGTTCATTTTTCCCAATAGACTTAATGCTCCGAGATATCTAGAATTTATTACCGAACAAGTACCAAATTTATTATTATTTATTTTGGACAGCATGTCAGGCAACATTTGAACAACACATTTTCAAATCGATGGATTGGTAAAGGTGGACCTGCTGCTTAGACACCTCCCTTAACAGACCTCAATTCACTGAATTTATTTTTGTGCGACCATCTGAAAGATTTGGTTTGTAGAACATCTGTGAACACCCATGAAAGCTCATTGAAAGATGAATTCTCATTGCGAGGCAATCAAAAATAAACCGAAATTTATGTTTCCAGTGCAAAGATCATTTCTTCGGCACCTGAGGAAATACGTTGGATTTCACAGAGCACATATTGAACATAGACTGTGAAGATTTTCCATGACTTTTGTTTGTTTTTTTGTTATATCTTTTGTAAAAATATTCTGGAATCATTAAGCAGTTCCTCCAAGTCTTTGATCCACAGCCTTGAATGTATATAGTTGTTCGGAAAGTAATTTCGTTTTTTCCCAACAAAGGATTAAATTAATTTATGTATTTTGTCGAACCCAACTTTACACTCAAGCAGCATAATCATTATATGCTTTGAGAGCTGATATGGCAAGGCTTGTGCATGAAAAATTTCAATAAATTCTACGCAGTAGTTTTTATTTGTGACCTTTTAAACCTGGAGAGCAATAAGCAGCATTTTTGTCATATTTTACTTTTTTTTCACAATGGAAAAGGTAAAAATGCTGGTCAAGCCAGAAAGAAATTAAGCGATGTGTATCGAGAAGAGAGTACGCCAGTGCCAGCACTGGTTTGCAAAATTTAGATCCGGAAATTTTCATATCGGAAATGCACTACGTTGCGGAAGGCCGCAACGTCTGGCGCCTTCGGATTATTATTTACTCCGGTCAATGCAAAATTTTTTGGACGGTTAAACTTTTACATCAGACATGTCCAAAATCACCTGGATCAGTTCTTTGCCAACAAAGTCCAAAAATTTTATGAGGATGGAATCATGCTACTACCAGAAAGATGGAAAAAGGTGTTGAACCAGAATGGCCAGTAAATAATTTGATGAAATATTTCTTCATTATACCAAAATTGTCTTTCATTTTCCTAAAAAAAACGAAATTACTTTTCGCACAACCCAATATTTTTACTCGACAAATTTCTGTTTGGAGGTGCTCCTTGTTAAACTCTGTTGCCCTAACAGCTTTACAAACGATATATCACCTCCTTCCACGTAAAATTCCTACAAGAAAGAGGAATAATTCTCGAGAAGCCTACTACGCACCTACAAAAACGAATATGTTCTTCTGCGAATACTTCTCAATAAAATACACCTATTTCGCCTTTCGCGAAATTCCATTCCTTCTGCGGACTCTTCTCAATAAAATACACTAATTTCGCCTCTTGCGATATATCTGTGCTACTGCGGACTCTTCTCTCAACAAAATACACCTATTTCGCCTATCGACAAATCCCCTTACTTCCTAAAAGAGAAAACCATATCTTGAGATCAATGTTGCATATACTTCCTCATGGCTCTTTCTAATCTATGATAGATTGGGCCGTTGCTTGGTAGAAATCAGTTGTAATTGTCATTATAAAATAAAACACTTGTTTACATTTTCTACTTTATTTTTGGTACTGACGTACGTTTCGTCTTTGCTAGAAAGACTTCATCAGAATACGAAGTAACAGTTGTTGTACAATGAATTTATAAGATTTTTTACAGAAGGTGTACATGTGTTTTTAATTGTTCGTCGGGTTGGTTTTCTCAAAGAATATTCCCTTCAGAATCGTGTTCACTCGATCCCTTGTAAATATTGAATAGAGGGGTGTAATAAAAATCTATTTGTTCATTTACTAGGTTATTGCTGTTTTTATGTTTATTTATTTCGTAAATTTCCCATAAGTTCAATTTTAGACCTCTATTTTCAACATGTAGAATTTCTATTTCTTTTGTGAAAGAATGGTTATTTTCAAGAAGGTGTTTAGCATAATGTGAATCTTTTTTATTTTTATCGAAACTTCTTTTATGTTCGGTTAGGCGTGTACCGAAATTTCTACCTGTTCTACCAATATAAATCTTTGGGCAATCTGGGCAAGTGAGTTTGTATACACCTGATAATTGAAGTTTATCCATACTGTTTTTATTGTTTTTGATGTATTTGCTAATAGGATTGTTTGTCTTGAAAGAGACTTTAATATTTTCTTTTTTGAGTAGGTTCTTTAGTTGAATACTAATGTTTCCGAGATATGTGAGGCTAACGTATTTGTGTTCAGATAGATCAGATGTTACTGGATAAATTTCTTTTATTGTGTTTTTGTGTATACGTTGGTTAATTAAATTATCTATTAGAGATGTATTATATCCATTGTTGTAAGCTATTTGTTTAATTATACATTTTTCTTTTTGGAAATTGACTTGGTTTAGTGGAATGTTCAATAAACGGTATATCATACTATGGAGAGCTGCTAGTTTGTGTTGGAATGGATGAAAAGAATTACGGTGTATAATGGTATCTGTTTGTGATGGTTTATGATAAATTGCGAAGTTATGTTTATTGTTTTCTCTAGTTATCGTGAGGTCAAGAAAGTTGATGGATTCATTATGTTCTATTTCTGAAGTGAAAACTATTTTTGGGTGGAGATTATTTATAAAATTCTCAAATGTTGATATTTGTCTGTTAGTACCTACGAAACATGCAATTATATCATCCACATACCTATACCAATAAAGGATGTATTTTTTTAACGGATGTTTATGAATTTTGTTTTCTAGGAAATCCATGAAGATTTCCGCGAGTAAAGAGCTTAGTGGATTTCCCATGATTAAACCTTCTTCGCTAGTCAATACCACGTCAATACCAAAAATAAAGTAGAAAATGTAAACAAGTGTTTTATTTTATAATGACAATCTTTCTAATCTATTACCTATTAAACGAAAGCAATGCATCTCCTATTCCGTCTCTCACGGAATCTCCTATTCTTTTTCCTAAAAAAAATAAAAATCACACTTCTACGGTCTCCACCTTTCCTTAAAACAATATATTCTGCACAACTTTGAGAAATTTTCTCGAAAAAAAATGGACTCCTTTCCTTTGAAGAAAACTTTATATACATAAAAAATATTTTA
The DNA here is from genome assembly GCA_034642435.1 of Megalocaria dilatata. Classification (NCBI taxonomy): domain Eukaryota; kingdom Metazoa; phylum Arthropoda; class Insecta; order Coleoptera; family Coccinellidae; genus Megalocaria; species Megalocaria dilatata. The sequence continues at coordinate 58,776,356 of CM067859.1, read as the reverse complement.
TCAATAACCCCTTCATGAAATTTCTCGTTATTTGAAAAAATTATTATATACTACGTATAGTTGGAAAATTCCTACTTAATCCATAAAATCATAAAAAAATTTTCTCAACATAATCTGATATCTCTCAATTTCATATCCCTCATACTGATCTGTAAGAATCTGAATAATCTATTCTCCTAAAATTTTCACACTCATTTGAAATGAAATATAAAGTATCCCATTATTTACTCTAAAATTTCTCATTGATTCTGTAAAACAACCTATTTCAACAATTTTTCCAACCCAATTTCTAATCAATTGTTTCAATTAAAATAATCTATATTTCCCAATTTTTTAATTAAATTTTTATATCCATAAATTAATTCAATTTTCTTTAAAACTTTTTTTCTTTTTAGAAGGAAACAACAAATGAAAGTAGGATTCTCTCGTCAATAAATTTGCAATTATTCACAGTGTTCGGAACATTCACTTCTAAAATTTATTTTTTCTGTCTCCTCAGAAAAATACAGAACAACCCTACCGTTTTGTCACTATTTATTATATAATACACTCAGGATCGTTTAGCTCTGATATTTAAGGGTTTTACCCTCAATATAGTGAAGCGAACAACTTCTTCGCTCCTCGTCCAGAAACCTGACTTGCTCTGTCGTAGCTTGCCCGGACTGCCAATAGAGGACCCGACCAGTCTAAAGATTCGTGACTGACCGTCCCAGCCGAGTTCAAGTATGACAAGGCACAGCGTTTGACGATCATCGTTCCAAGCAGAACACATGGTCACCGGCAGAGCCTGCGCAGACTCGGAAACAAAACGCCGTCTCCCGAATCAAGAGGTAGAAGCTCCCTCACAACACCACATTTTCTATGAGAGCTTCATTGGTGACCCCGACTTGATTGGGGGGGTTTGCTTCAAGAGCGAACCAACCCATTCATTAGGTGGCCCTAATTGCCACTATCCATCATTCCGAGACAGCCTTTCCTTTCGTTCCACAGATCCCCGCTGGAGATGACACCTCGACCAGCCCAGCGGCGGACTGTCTCCTGCCTGCTCCCAACGCCCTATTCCGTGACCTCTATCGACGCTCACTGGAGAGGGAGTGTGTAGCGAACAACTTCTTCGCTCCTTGCCCAGAAACCTGCCTAGCTCTGTCGTAGCTTGACTCTGATGAGTTTCAGATGCGCAGACTCGGAAATGAAACGCCGTCTCTCGTATCAAGAGGTTGAAGCCGCTCACAATTTCCTACGAGAGCTTCAATAATAAAGGTAAGTAAGTAAATACATAATCTTCTTTATTTCAGATTTCACATGCAGAAAATGTATAAAAAATGAAATAACATCACAAATTGCAGAAACAAATCAAAATAAACTCTAAGAATCCAAGTTGTCCCCCATAAAATATGGTCCCAATTACTGATCTAACATATCTGTAATCATTTTCTTGAATCTACACAAATTGTTACAATTGTTCAAATGATAACTTATTATATATATAAAGGTAATCTGTGTGAAACTTTTTGTATTTCCTACTTAAAAAAATATAGATAATTCCTCTTTCTAAATAATGAAATAAAAAATAAACCAAATAATACACAAAATAAACATTTTTCTAACTATTAAACCTTACCACTGTCAGCACTTACTACATTCTACTTATAATATAATTATATCAAATCACATACTTACTTTACTAAACTCTACCGTTTTCGGAATATTTTGATTTGAAAATTATGAAGTAATAACCATTGCTGGTATAATGTAATGATAAAGTTATTGATTAAACAAAAAATCACAAAAAGAAAATCGAAATAAAATTCAATCAGTGTCCAAAATGTCTTCTGTTTTCACGAATACACAAGTCTGTCCTTTTTTCTAAGGAATCCATTAATCTTCTAAATGGTTGGGAATCAGCTACGAGGTCATTAAAGTGACGTTGAATTCTGTCTTCCAATTCTTGACGTGAATTAACCTCTGTAGCATATAACCCAACAGTGTACTCCAAAGAATTGAAATCGCATGACCGAGGAGTCCAATGAATCGGAGCTTCTGCACCTCTACCAATCCATCGATTCGGAAAATGGTTACTTATCCAATTACGACACCTACTAGCAAAAATAGAGATCTTCGCTTAGTTAGCGTTAAATCTTCTAATATCTAGAATGAGTATTGTTTAAAAATCTGTTGTTTATTAAATTGGTGGAAGCACAATTTTATAATAACTCTGTTTGTGAATAAATGAACACGTGATTTATTTGAAGACTATATTTCAAAGTTTACATGTACATCGGGCGAACTTACTACCTATATGACAAGGGGAAAGAGTAAGTGAACTCCAGCGTAGACCTTACATTTTGGTCACAGAAAATGTACAGAATGTAGAGTGGGGAGTTCTTCAAACTTTTGGTATACATTCACAACATCCCCACTTAACAAAGGTTTACAATAACAATAATTCATTTGTTGTTGAACACACCTGAATATTTCAAAAACTTTGAGTTTTTAACATTTTTCAGCGGCTTTGTCAATGTATCAGCAACCATCTCATCAGTTGGTATATTCTTCAAATTAATTTTATTCCCTGTCACTGCATCTCTCAAAAAATGATACTTAATATCTATATGCTTGGTTCTATCATGAAAGACTGGATTTTTCGCTAACTTCTGGGCACTCTGAACTTCTTTTCATCCTCATGATCACTCTTCACTTTAAAAATCCACTTACATTTTACCACTGTACTGCCGTTTGGTGGATTCACGAGCTCCCAGGTCATTCTCATGGAAATACTGGATCTCTTCCTTCATAGCTTGCATCCACTGATCTGCACTCGGTCCGGAAAGCGCATGGCTTACTGTCTGTGGAATTTCGATTGATGCTGGAATTCCATCAGAATCGATTGAACCATTGAAATAGGTGCGAAATCTTCAAACCTTTTCTTCTTTGGTTCTATCTGAGATTTCCGTACACCCGTTTCTACTTGATTGTCTAGCAGTTGGTCAGAAATATATTCAACATCTGATGAATCAAGATCATGTGGTAAAGTTACATCTGTTTCGGAAGAATATGATTCAGATTTTTTCCTCACTGAAGCTGGATTCTCTTCTGAAATTTGTTTCTGAGGTGATTCTTCTGTATTTTTCAGATTTTGTTCAACAATGGTAACATCACGGCTGACGATAACCTTCCTACTGACTGGGTTGAAGCACCTGTAACCCTTCGTTGTCTCGTCTTATTCTACCAATGTATGCTTTACAGATTTTTGGTCCCATTCCTTCCTATTTACCTTAGGCGCGTGAACCATCGCTATGCTTCCATATAACCTCAAGTGGCCAAGATTCAGTTTTCTTCCCTTCCATAGTAAATAAGGCGTTTTTGATATCTTTGAACTAGCAGAACGATTCTTTAAGTAACAAGCCGTATTGCAAGCTTCGGCCCAAAGATACTTACTTAAATCGTTATCAAACAAAAGACATCTCGCCTTTTCAACAAGCGTTCTGTTGAATCTTTCAACCAATCCGTTTTGTTCAGGAGTGTGGCTATTTGTTGTTTGATGAATGATGCCGGAATGTTGCAAGTATCTATCAAAATCTTTATTGCAATACTGGGTCCCATTATCGCTTCTCAGCACCTTAATTCTGGTGTTCTGCTGATTTTCCACCAAGCTTTTGAAGGTCTTGAATGTTTCGAATAACTCGTCCTTAGGCTTCAAAATGTAATCCATGAATAATCATCAATGAAGGTAAGGATATATTTTGCTCCTCCTAATGGAGTGGTTTCCATTGGCCCACATAAATCGCTGTGAATAATTTCAAGAATATTTTTCGCACGAGAACCTTCTTTTGGAAATGGTAACCTGGCCTGCTTTGCTTTACATCATAATTCACATTTATCGACCCTATTCTGGCTTCTGTAGTTGATCCCATCTACCATTTTGGCTGTAATCTGTAGATAATTATTATTACTATGACCAAGGTTGGCTTTTGCAACAAGTATTTTGACGGTTATAAATCTTACAACCATTCTCGTCAAACTGTACTTTATTTCCATTTTTGATTAATTGCGACACCGATAAGAAATTCGTAGTTAAACCTGGTACGTACTGTACTCCTTTCAACAGTATATCATGCTTCTTATCTGCCAACGTTTGAATTTTCACTTCTCCAGCACATTCATCTGCTATTTTGTTCTTATTTGCTACAGTAATTTCTTTGAGTTCGGGATTCCTGGAGTTAATTATCAATTTTTTATTTGCTGTCAAATAAGCACTTGCTTCGCTGTCAACATACCAATCTTTGACATCAAAGTCACCTATCGTGAACACAGAAGTGTAGCCAGCATCGAATTTACTTGGACATTTTGACATATTAGTATCCATTTTTCTTACACTTGTAGCAAATAATATGGTTGAGATCCTTCTTGTTTGAATTCGACCGGTGTGTCATTTCTCGAGTACAATAATCACCTTTAGCATCAGATGATTTTTCTTTACGATTTTTACCTGCGCTCTCTTTCGACTGCTTACGGTAATGAAACTTTCTATTTACACCCAATGCACCATTAATACCTTTAGTATCATCATCTGTCTGCATATCTAGGAGTCTTGTTTTAATGCAATCTGTTGTAATGGTCATACCTGAATACTCAACGGTCATTATCATGGGGGCAAACTTATCAGGGAGACCAGCTAATAATAGAGATTCTAACCACATTTCATTAATGTCAAATCCCATTCTTCTTAATTTCTGGGAAGTTTCGACTCTTTCATTGATGTATGATTCCATACTTCCATGGTTTTCTTATCTGGCGGACATCAGTGTGCGTAAAAGACCTATTTTTTGCATGAAGATCACATTTTGAATAACTTATTCAAAATGTGATCTTGCCTGATGATGCTACTGTGATAGCGAAACAATTGTTGTGAACATAACAATAAAAATTGGTGAAAATCAGAATAATCTTATTTAAATATTAATTCACTGTCATCATAGAGTTTCTTCAGGCGAGTCCATACCTGTTCGGCAGTCTTGGAATCCTTCACTAAGAGTCCTGGTCCCATAACTTGTTATTTATTAAATTGGTGGAAGCACAATTTTATAATAACTTTGTTTGTGAATAAATGAACACGTGGTTCATTTAAAGACTATATTTCAAAGTGTATATACTACTCTGTCAAGAAAGTACCGGGAATTTTCAATTAAAACAACATTTTTACATTTAATCGTCAAAATTTATTGGTTCGCCTTCAAAATAGGCTCCATTTGCTCCAATACATCTATGCCAACGGCACTTCCAATTATCGAAACATTTTTTATAGGCGCTTTCCGGGATGGACTTTAGCTCTCGCGCCGAATTTTGTTTTATGGCTTCAATCGACTCAAAACGGGTGCCACGAAGGGGCAATTTTAGTTTTGGGAAGAGGAAAAAGTCGCAGGGAGCCAAATCCGGCGAATACGGTGGTTGCTGAAGCACGTTTGTTGAGTTTTTGGCGAGAAAGTCAGTCACAATCGTAGCTCGGTGAGAAGGCGCGTTATCGTCATGCAAAATCCATGAGTTGTTCGCCCACAAATTTGGCCGCTTCTTACGGATACGCTCACGCAAACGTTTCATAACGCCTAGGTAATACTCCTTGTTTACCGTCTGACCCTCTGGAACGAATTCGTAGTGCACCACGCCACGGATATCGAAGAAAACAATGAGCATCACCTTCATTTTCGAGAGGCTTTGGCGTGGTTTTTTCGGTTTCGGCTCATTTTTTGCCACCCATTCCGATGATTGCTGGCTTGTTTGCATATCGTACTCGTAGACCCAGGTCTCATCACCAGTTATAATGCGTTCCATGAATGTAGAATCGGAATTACAGCGATCCAGCATGTCTGAAGCAACCTGTTCGCGATGACGTTTTTGAAGAAAATTCAGGTCTTTCGGTACGAGCCGTGCGGCCACCTTTCTCATGCCCAAAATATCAATCAAGTGCGGACTCGTGGGATATCTTAAGATCATGTGCTATCTCTCTCAAGCTGGTACGACGGTTTTCCAGCACCCTTTTCTTAATTTTATCGACGTTATCTTCGATCGAAGCCGTCGAACGAGGCAAGTCTTCGACCACTTCACGACAGTCCTTGAAGGCTCTGTACCACTGATATGCACGAGTTTTCGATAGAGCATTATCACCAAAGGCCTTTTGCAACATTTTCAATGCATCGGCACACGAAAATTCATTTGCAACACAAAACTTTAAACAAATTCTTTGCTCAACGTAATCACCCATAGTAAAAATCGGCACGCACTCTGACATCGACTGACTTAATCAGCTGTTGCAAACACACTAGTTGACAGATCCCGCTCAAGCTTGGCATAGTAATTAAGGACAGCGGTACCAACCTAGGAAAAAAAAATTTTACCTGCCTCATTGCCCCGCCAGATTTAAATCGATAATTCCCGGTACTTTCTTGACAGAATGTACATCGGGCGAACTTACTATATATATGAAAAGGGGAAAGAGTTATTGAACTCAAGCCTAGACCTTAAATCTCGGTCACAGAAAATGTACAGAACGTAGAGTGGGGAGTTCTTCAAACTTTTGGTATACATTCACAACAAAATCCAGGTACATATTACCATTTAAATTTCCAGGTAGAATGTGTTAACCTATTAATTTGTTACCTTAAGTTGCTACTCAAATATACACTTTAAATAAGTGTTGGTACTGTGATACGTGTGATGCTTGTGGATTCTCATCACACCAGTAGTGTGCATTATGGGAGTTGAACATACTTTGTCACGTAAAGGTGGTCTCGTCCGTAAAAAGAACACACTTAACAAAATTTGGATTGAGGGCTGTCCTTTCTTGTAATGTTTGACAAAAATTCACTCTAACCGGTAGATAGTCTGGCAAGGTCTCTTGGACTTGTCTGTAATGATAAGGATGAAGCTGCTGCTCTTTAAGTATCCTCCAAGTACTTGCAGAAGACGTATTTGTTTGTCCTGCCATATTTCTTACGCCAACTGAAGGATCTTGATGAACTAAATTCAAAATAATATTTTCTTTATTAATGGTTTTAGTTGTTCATGGCCTACCAGAATTTATATTTTTGTTCTCTCATTCCCAGTTTCTGGACAACGTCATTCAATGACTCTAAATTTTTTTTTACTTGGTAAGTTTCTTCGGAGAAACTTTTGTGAATAACGTGTAACAGATTAGAGTTTCCTCACCTTAGGTTAATTTTGTGTACATTTTGATCAACAATATCTATTTTTATAAATAATAAGGTTTAAAAAATGTAGTTATTGTTGACTTATCGTCATAACTATCAATATATGACAGTTTTTCATAGTACTCTTAGAAAAAATCAAGTTATACCGACCAGAATGTTTTTTTGTCGAACGTTAAGAGAAAGGGAAGCCGTTAATCCCAAGTTTTTAACATATATCCGTATTATCGATGAGGTCTCATTTACGCGACAAAAAATTTTTTATTCACATAATGAATACTAATTCGTAATAATAATTAATAACTTCATTATTACTTTATACCAGCATCGGTTATTACTTCATAATTTTCAAATCAAAATATTCTGAAAACGGTACACAGTTTCGAGATTTACCAAGAGTACCTTTTTGGTTTAAAATTGAATGATGTTTAAGGTAACTTGAAGTTTTGATTAATAAATCTAGAGTTATGTTCACTACTACTTGGTACCAACCGTGTAACTAGCGCCCTCTATGAGAGTCAGATATAAAAAAAATTCATGAGATGTATCAGCTTCAAAAACATATTCGTATAAAATTTCATTACAATGTTACTGGTAGTTTCGGCAAAATCGTAAAAAATGTGTATACATTTTTATTCTTCAATGCCCATTATCTTCAATACGGATAACGTTACGAAAATTTTTTACTAAGCAAACCTCAATTATTTTTCAGTTTTTTACCTATCCTTAAGAAGGAGTCAGCTTTTTTTGAAACAGTTGTAACGTTAAAAAACGCTCCACTGTTGATTTGAGTTAAAATCGCTAAGAAATGCTCCAATGATGTGATTTCACTAAGACCATTAAGAAGTTTGGAGTTTCCGTAATGAAAGTCGACGTTGTTATTGCATGCGCTGCAGAGTTGATTTGTTTTCAATAAGCGTAGAATTTCCGAGATTTCTTTCTTTCGGATTGTGGGGTTGCACGAATACACACATTGTGATATTTTTGTCAAATTAATCTACCTAATCGATGAAAATGGTAGAATATTAAATTTTCATTGTTTCTTATAAGACGTCTAATCAAAAGTCTTAGTACCGGAGGTTTTATGCCTGATGTTCTTAGAACTGAACAACCCTACTGGATTGCCATTTTGCTCGGATTATCTAAATACCAGACAGTATTCCTTGTGCCGGTTTAGATTATCTTATTACTGCACCATCTTGGTTCCGGACGCTCTAATGGTCATTTGGAACAATTTGAGACTGAACACCTGCTGATTATATGCAGAATAGGAACTATTCTTGGAGAAAGCAGTATCATTTCGACACCTTGTAGAACAATATTCCAGGACAACCTCAAAGATGAGTCCTTACGTAAATCTCTGACCTCAGGCTTATTGTAAAACTCGATTATATTGTAGATAAGAGCCACTATTTTAATTTTAAAGTTGAAATGAATAGATAGGGAGTAAGAGTTTGCATTTTCACTATCAGGTTGACAATTTGGGATTCATTCAGGTAAGACAAGTTTAATTTACTTTTCCTTGGCGCACTAGGAAGCATTTTATGAAGTAGGATGTTTCAAGTGCGGACGGACAAAAATCGCTAACTCAAGCTACAGCGTTTTAGTTTAATTTTAGTTTCATATCTTTTTATCATAGCCTTCGCTCTAGTGGGTTAGCAAATTTTTGGTTTCAGAGGCGCCCAACGTGGGTCGCCAAAATTACAATATTATCAGTAGAAACAAGAATTTTCCTTCCATGAGAATCAACAGAATAGATGGAAAAATGCTCTATAAGCATATTTTTTAGATACTGAATTGTTTCAGCCGTTACTATTTGGTAGTTGATCATAATTAAAACAAAGTGTAGAAATTACTATGTTTGACTACCAATAAAAATATATTTTACACATTTTCTTGTGACTAGAGTTTCGGGAAATGAACTATCCTACCATCAGACAACTGAAGACCTAACGGTGGTACGGAGGTATTTAAACAAAAGTGATAAATATTTTTAATATTTCAATAGATAACACCTAATAGTGGTACAGAGGTTTACAAGCGGAACGTGATAAAAACCCGGTTAAAAAAGAGGGGCCTTCTAACAGATATCGGAATGTCGGCAATCGACAAAGAAGGTTATTAAACAGATGATACCCAAATATCTCAAATAATTTTTTGAGTTTACATAGCTCCGTACAGTTATTCATTATTTTCACGTTATTTTGTTGTACATCTCAAATATTTGGATTTACATAACTCCATACAGTCATTCTTTATTTTTTAAATTATTTTTATTGTGAACGAATTTGAAAATTTTACTAATCAAGTTTCTTTTCATTTGAATCTACATGTTAAATTTTCTTAAGATTTTCTTTTGTCGAAAGGAATTACTAATTTCTAAAGAATGAGTGGCAAAAAATGAATTTTTGATTACTTTTCATTAAATTAATTTTATGTTTGTGGAAAAAGGTTTTAAACAGATGTTACTTTTCAAATATCTCAAATATTTTCGATTTACATAGCTCCGTACAGTCATTCATTATTTTTACATTATTGTTATTATGAACTAATTTGAAAATTTCAACAGATTCTAGATAATCGAGTTTCTTTCCTTTTGATTCTACATGTAAAATTTTAAGATTATCTATTGTGGGAAAGGAATGACGGTTTTCTAGACAATGAGTGGCAACAGTAGAATTCTGTTTATTTTTTAAGAAACTCATTTTACCTTCGTTGAACCTCGTCTTGAAGGAACGTCCTGTTTGTCCCATATATTTTTTACTGCACGTAGAACAAGATAACTCATAAACTCCTGATTTGTGTATGTTTGGAGTAGGGTCCTTTGCGTTGAAAAATACCGATGATAACTTGTTTTGCGTTTTGAAGGCAATATTGACATCTGATTTTGAAAAACTATTGGCCACCTTTTGACTTATGCTACCAAAGTACGATAGAGAAATGAATTTTTTATTTTCTTCAGTTTTAATGATAGGATAAATTTGGCTCATAGCTATTTTAGATAGTTTCTGTCGAATTAGATTATCCATTATATTGGGGTTGAAACCGTTGTTCGCGGCTATTGATTTTATAATTTGGACTTCAGCTTCGCGGTCATTTTTTGATAAGGGTAATGCGAAGGCTCTATGGATCATCGATTGATACGCTCTTATTTTTTGTGAAAATGGGTGATTGGAATCAATAGGAATACATATATCGGTGGATGTGGGTTTTCTGAACACGTTGAATTCTATTTTTCTATTTGAGTGTGATATCGAGAGGTCCAAAAATGTAATACTCTTCTTCGATTCTTTTTCTAATTTGAATTTAATTTTTGGGTGAATATTACTCAAGAAATTCAAAAATTGACTCATCTTTTTCCACTTTAGTTGATATATCTATTGCAGTAGTTCAAATGGATCTCACAATTTTGAAGGTTGTCGATTAATTTTTTTGAAGTCTATAGCGGCTATGCAGTACCTTAATTGGAAATTTTGGCTCAGTTCATAGTTTACTTTGAAGTTTTATTAAATCTCGTAGATATTCTTTGCATTATTTATTTTCCCTCTTGTCTTAACGGATGCTTTTATTATTTGCACTGGCAGGCGGATACTTGCTATATTACCTATTCTCTTTCTCTTTGTTATTATCCATTGATTATACCAGTCCATATTACCTATTTCTATTATCTATCCCTATTATCAATTTCTATACCTATCTCTACTTACTATTTATTCTACCTTATTACGAACCTAATTCTCGATTTCTAATCGCTGGCGCCCAAACCTATCTTCCCTTTTCTATATATTTCCGAGATTTCAAGCTGTTTCTCAAATTTATTATTGTCTTTCATTATTTTCGAATATTAGGAATCACTTCATAGGAGAGGTTGAGCAGGGAAGTGATATCTTGATATTTTTAGTTAGATCATGCACACAAACACATTTAACATCTTCAGTGAAATAAATTAGCTTAAAATAAGTTTGACAACAATGCCATTCGAAATACAAAATATCTAAAAAGTTTAAATTTAAAATTTTGGTAGAGGTGCTACCGCAGATGGAGAAACAGTTCGAAGGTTTGATTTATAGTCTTTTCTGATTTTATTCCCTTTATTTTCTGATTCCCTTGACTCCCTTCCATAGTTTCCATACATTTTTTTTAGATTATCTTCATCCTGCCACTTGTTAGACATTATTGCTCCAGGAAGAGACATCTTTACCTCATCTACTATTTGATTTTGTCAACTTATTCTGAGTACCTTAGTCTGGATGATTTCATGATTTTTTTTTTTTTTTTTTTTTTTTTTTTTTTTTATTTATTAAGTTAAGCATCAACCACTAAGGGTTATTAGCTGAAGACGATCGTGGCATGATTTACATAATATCTTACGTTAATTGACACATACAGAATGATTGGTATATTGCACTTTATATTTCACAAAGAATGTCTATGTCGTTGAGGAAACTGAGTAGGTTTTCATGGTTTGATGTTTCACCAAGTATTTGCTTGAGGTCGTTTCCAAGATGATATTTACCCCTCTCGTTATCGTATAGCGGACACTCAATCAAGAAATGTTTTACGCTTAGGTTTTCATCACATACACTACACTTTGGTACATCTTCTTGAGACATTATGTAACTGTGGGTTAACCGTGTATGTCCAAGTCTTAATCGTGAAAGAACCGTTTGAATTTTCCGTTTCGATGGGAATGATTTCCATGGAAGAACGTATGGTTTCACCTCCCTCAGCTTTGATGTAGAGTTGTCCCATTGTGCTTGCCATTTGGATGTAATTTTGTTTCTTAGGATTTCCTTCAGATCTGTGTGGACAATTCCTGTTAGTCTTCTTGCCTGTGTACACGATACAGCTTCTTTGGCTAAACTATCGGCTTTCTCATTTCCTTCTATGCCTACGTGTGATGGTGCCCACATCAGCTGAATTTTTATGTTCTTTTCATGGATGGTGTTGAGTGTGGTTTTAATTCTTATGAGAATTGGATGACTGGGGTAGAGTTGGGACAATGCAGTTATGGCACTCAAGGAATCGGTTATAATGAGACACCGTGGAATGTTTTGTTGGTCGACATATTTTAGGGCTTCATGGATTGCCGTCAGTTCGGCGGTGTAGACTGAAGTAAGGAGAGGGAGTTTGAATTTGGCATTTTTTTGACCTGTTGTGAATGCTGCACCAACGCCACTAATGGAACGAGACGCGTCGGTATAGATAAGCTGATAATTTTGAAAAGGTTCTATGTTCTCTAAGAAAAGTTTTCTTAATATGAATGGATGGATTTCGGATTTTTTCTTGCTGCACAGATTTGTAATGATTGGTGGAAGAGGAATTGTCCATGGGGGTGGGGAATCGATTTCGGACTTATGAATCGTTGTGGGTATTTTGAAATTCAGGTTGGCCTGGGTACGATTCAGCCTTTCATAGAATGGAAGATCAATTCTTTTTCTATGATTGAAAGTTTCTTGAAATCTGGTTGCAAAGACATTCCGATGCGCTGGATTGGATGGATGCGCTGATATCCTTGTGGCATACAGCAGTGTGAGATAACGTCTACGTTCCGTTAGGGATGGTTCTCCAGCTTCACAATTAAGGCTCTCAATGGGACTGGTGTAGTATGCTCCCAATGCTAAACGCATTGTTGTGTTGTGAATTACATCGAGTTCTTTCAGTGTGTTTTTTTGTGCTGAATTGTATACTATGGAGCCGTAGTCGAGCTTAGAGCGAATAAGGGATTTGTATATCATCATTAATGTGAAAAAGTCTGCTCCCCACAACGTATGGGATACGGATTTCACGATATTCAGACCAGCTTGGCATGATTGGCGGAGAGAGTGGATGTGAGATTTCCATGAAAGTTTACAGTCGAATACCATTCCGAGGAAGCGTCTGCTATCTATATACTCAAGAGCGTTCAGTTTCAGTACTGGGTGCTGTGTTGTTCTTTTTTTGGAAAAGTGTACAATTTTTGTTTTATTGGCGGAAAATTGTAATCCTGTTGTGTTTGACCAATCCCCAAGGTTATTCAATACTCTCTGCAAGTAGTTCTGGATCGAAGATGAGTTTTTTCCCCTGGCATAAATTACTAAGTCGTCTGCATACAATTTTGCTTTGACCGGAGATTGACATGACTGTATTAGAGTATTTATCGCTACAAGAAAAAGTGTCGCACTTAAGTTAGAACCTTGTGGAATTCCGTTTTGTTGACGTCTTGGTTCAGATAAGTGACCATCAACCCTAACTTGGAAGTAACGACATTTGAGGAAATTGCTGATGAATTTCAGGATATTGCCATTTATCGACCATCTTTTTAGTGTTCTGAGGATATCAAAGCGCCATACTGAGTCAAAAGCTTTATTTATGTCGAAGAAGATTGCAATGCAGTCTTGTTTACAGGCAAATGCTTCATGAATTTCGGATTCTAGTGAAACGAGGTTGTCTAGGGTTGAGCGATCTTTTCGGAAACCACATTGCTCATTAGTGATTAGGTTTTCTTTTTCTAGGTACCAAGTTAATCTTCTGTTCACGATTTTTTCCATAATTTTACACATGCAGCACGTGAGTGAAATCGGTCTGTATGATTCTGGAATATATTTAGGTTTGCCCTGTTTATGTATTGGGATGATGATCGACTTAGCCCATTGGACTGGAAAGGAGTTATTCTGCCAGATGAAGTTGAGTAGTTCGAGGAGGATATTCTTAGCATTGGCTGGAAGATGTTGAAGAAAAGAAATTGGGATATCGTCAGGCCCAGGTGACGTGTTTTTTGTGTTATTCAAGGCATCTAGTAGTTCCTCCATAGTTATTGAGATATTCAATGGTGATATGGAGTCTGTAAGAGATATATTTTTCGATTCAGCTGTTTTAATTTCGTTCAGAAACTGGTTAGTATAAATAGAATCACTAGAGGACTTTTCGTAATGGTCGGCTAATGCTTCAACTATATCCTGTGAATGCGAGATGTTTGTATTTTTCCATTCTAGAAATGGTATAGTTCTTGTTGTTCTCTTGCCTTTGATCCTTCTAATCATGTTCCAGACTGTGGAAGTAGGGGTGGAGTTATTTAGTTCAGAGGTGAATTTTATCCAGGAGTCTTTTTGACTTTTTTTGAAAATGAAGCGGGACTTTGCTCGGAGTCGTTTGAATTCAATATGGTTTTCTTGGGTTTTCTGCTTTCTATATCTGTTCAGAGCTGCTTTGGATTCTCTATGTGTTCTTTCGCAGCTCTCGTTCCACCGGGGAACGGCAGGGTGTTTTTTGTTATAACTTGATTTTCCAATGGACTGTTCAGCCGCTTGAAGTATTATATCGGAGACTCTTGCAGAAAGTCATTGGCATCTATGTGGTGGTGAATATTGAAGTGTCTCACATTTTCGTTGATTATTTCAGAAAATAAATCCCAGTTTGCATCTTTTAGGCGCCATTTGGAAATTGGTGCAGGAGATTCTATGTGGGAAGTATTTCTGAGATAAATTGGGAAATGGTCGCTATATATAAGTACGGGAGAACTTCCCATTGGAGGCAGGAAGCCGTTAAGGAATCGCAAAGTGTAATATCTATGGCTGATGTTTCTCCAGTGCATGAATTGAAACGAGTACCTTGTCCATCGTTGAGAAGGGCAAGGTTGAAAGTATTTATTATGGATTCGATGGTGCGTCCAAAGGGGGTGTTTTTCCGTGAACCCCAAATGCTGTTGTGAGCGTTGAAGTCGCCAAGAATAATATGAGGAGTTGGAATTTGTTGTAGCAGATTTCTAATGATCGTTGTATCTGGGTTGTTGTCGGGCGGTATATAAATACTGCAGATGTGAAGTTTCTTTGGTCCTTTGATGGTAATTGCAACAGCTTCTAGGTCCGTTTGTAGGGTAATATTGGTAGCCTCGTAATCGTTATGTACATAGATAGCCGTGCCTCCGCTTGCATGGTTAGCGTTTTGTCTATTTTTGGAAAAACATTGATAATTTTTTAATTTGTGACTTGACTTATTGAAATGGGTTTCTTGTAGGGCGATAATTGTTGGGTTGTATTCCGATAAAATTTTTTGTAGCATGTTCAGGTGGGTGAAGAACCCACCTATATTCCACTGTAGTATTGATTTGAATTTAATGCTTAACGAGATTGATCCAGTGATGAGTCACTGTCTTCTATTCCACTTTGTAGTTCTATTTGATTTTTCAGTCTATTTTTAATCTTTGTGCATCTTTTTTTCATCTTTTTTTCAGTAAAGTAGGGGTATATTTCCTGTAACAGTTCGAGTAATCCATCTATATTTTCTGTGTATGTTTTTGCTATACTGAGTGGATCTGGTGAGCCTTGAACATTTTCAAAGAAGTCTGAGATCTCGTCGAATGATAGTACATGTGTTTTTTTACTATCCAGGAATACAATCTTTGCGGGTTCCATCAACTTCTGAATGGATGTTGAGTCCGTTTTGGTTTTTTTCGTGGAGGAGATAGGAGTGGGAGTCAAGAAAATTTGGCTTTCTTTAGTAGTAGGGGGGGGTGTGAGGATTTCAGAAGCTGTTCTTTTTCCAGGGGTTTTGCTAGACGAGTCATTTGGATCTTCGGATGGTATGTTAGAGCATGTCATTGTTGTAGGTTGATTGGATGAAGCGGTTGGAATTGGGAGAAATGTAGGGTTGGCTGGGGTTTGTGCGATTGTGTTTGTGGTGTCTAGAGCAGGTGTTATTGTGTTGGGGCATTTAGATGAAATGTGGCCATTTTGTTTGCATTTGAAGCAGATATGGTCATCGAGTGATAAAAATATGCGATATGTTGTTTCTTCAAAGGTTACTAATATGGACTCGGGAATGGTGGTGTTCGGCTGCAATGAGATGTATGATTGTCTACGGAAACTTAGAATATGTCTGAATTCTGGATTGGATGTACCTATTCTGAGAAACGTTATGGGGGCCATCAGATTGATGGAGTGCTTTTGTATTTCGTCTTCGATGATGGAGTGAGGAATAGAGGGGCAAACATTTGAGATCACTAGTCTTTCGTAAGGGTTGATTAATTTTCTGGCTTGGAGGGATGAATTTCCGATGTTTATCAGTCCATTATGTTTGACTATGAAATCTTCGACTAATTTCTCACTTGACAGGTAAATGCACACACGATTAATGGATATTCTTGAGGAGAAGATGATATGCTTTGGTTGGATGATTTTTCCTAGAGCGAATAAGTATTCTTCTAGTTTGGTGTTGTCAATAGAGTTGAAAATTATAGCTTGTTTCTTACTTGGAAACTTAGGTGATGAGATGACAGATGCGTAAGAGAGTTGTTGTTGGGATGATGCATTTTGAGAACCACTGTAAACAGTGTTCTCTGTATCGATAGATTCTTCCATGATTCACGTCATGTGTTCCTGTGAGCGACCCTGTCGGCTCGTTTATCTCGAGCTGATAAGGTAGGTAAGTGTTTATGTTTGTTGATTTCTTTAGGTGAAAGAATTTAGTATATCAAAAGGTAAATGAAATCACTCACAACTAGTCTTACTCGACTGAAGGACACTTTCTACACCCACTGATATTGTTTTTGTAATTGTTTTCTATAATAATCCGCATAAATTTGATCTATTCAATCGGAAACAACTTTAACTCATAGATTTCATGATTTGATCCGTGTAGATTATCTTACCTGTCGATGAGTCGATACCTATCTTTTCTAATGACTACACGTTTCGACTCCTGACTTTATCTATCGACTTCTTTACCGATATAAAGATTATTCTCTGACCTTTTTCTGAACTTTACATCACTTTGTGTTCTCACGGAATTTTTCAAGTGTCTTTTAACTTATCTGACTATTGACTTTGTCAATTATTACCGATTAAGACCTTTTTTTTTACTTTCCCGGAATTGACATCTTTTTGTGTTCGCTGAAACCGACACAGGATGATGGGAGTTTTTTTGTGGTTTTGGTCTCGGCTCACCTCCATGCCCTAACCATTCAGTTTTTATTTCGAGCTGAATGGTTCTTTTCTTGTTTTTTTCATTTGCGGAGGCTATGATGATTTTATTCGGAGCTTCTATTCCGTCAATTTTATTTTTTATTTGAGATGTTTTTTATATCTCAACCCCGTATAGTTCGGAATTTTTTCGAGATAATGATTTATGATTATTGACCTCAGTTAATGCTTGGACATGTGCGACAGCGTATGCTTTGCAACGCTCTCGACCCTTTTCCATTGGAAATGGAAGTGACAAAACTTCGTTTTAAAAATGTTTGCACTTTTTGTTGTGTACTTATGTAACTGATCAGTAGCTTTCAGGTTTGGTTGGAACGTCGAGTATACGAGGATTTTGCTTATCTGGATTGCGCTCAATCCCACTGGTCGACATGGGTGACGAACAACTGTCAACCCACTGCTGGTTCTTCAGCTTTAACTTTATCTCTTTGATTTTGATCTCTCTTTGTTTACCGTATCTACTTCAGATTTATTCAGGATTCAGTTATGTCAGATTAACTTCTCTTTCACTATACTTTCAATTTTGCATTTTACGTTAAAAACATTTTTTTCACAGTAATTTTCCTCTTTTTCAAAATTCATTAAGAATTTACATTTCTTTAAAAAAATTTTTCAAATTTTTTTTTCCGGTAAGTGGTGTGTGTAACGTTAAAAAACGCCCCACTGTTGATTTGAATTACAATCGATAAAAATGCTCCAATTATGTGATTTCACTAAGACCACTAAGAAGTTTGGAGTTTCCGCAATGAAAGTCGACGTTGTTATTGCATGAGCTGTAGAGTTGATTTGTTTTCAAGAAGCGTAGAATTTCCGAGATTTCTTTCTTTCGGTTTCCATTTTTGTGACTAGGCTTTACAAGTGCTATCTTTAATGAATCCGGAAAAATTCCTGCTTTGAAGGCAGAATTAATGATGAACCAGAGTGAACCCACTATATTGGATATATGGTATTTTATTACACTTTTTTATAACACATAACTTGTTCAGCATCTTCGTTACTGTAGATGAAATCTCATTCTGATCAACTTCAAAAGAGTAAAAAGACCTAGTAATGCTTTTCAAATTTTGTAATTCTGCTTGGGTCTTGACCTGGCGTGTGTAAGAATTGAAGTTATTATCTTTCAGACTTTATTCTACAGTCTTTTCGGTCTGCATTCTCAAAAGGAAGTTTAGCAGCAGGCTTTGTAATCTCTCCTATAAGATCCCATGCTGCTCTTATTTTATTATCTTCTTTATCGATAATAGATTTATAATGATTAATTCTTCGTAGGCTCAAAGCAGTATCTCAATATCTGTTTAGTTTATTATAGACATCCAATAATTCTGGTTTATATATAGAAATCACAAAGTACAAATCAAGTTCTCTCTTCAACAATTCAGTTTCTTCCGACAATTGAACGCACCTTCGATTTTTAATATTTATCGTCCTGAGTGAAAAAATTGTATCAAATTTAGTCTTGAAAATATCAAAAAATTCATTTCACATCGTATTGACTTCAATATCTGAAATTTTATAAATATTGGCCAGTCAACGTTATCTGAGAGATTCTTGAAAACTAGATGATTTTTTTCACTGTATTGTGTTATTTGTTTTCTACTGAAATTGAAGGTGGAACAAATAAAAGATGTTTCGAAAATGAACTCCTGACCTGTATGATCTGATATATGTTCTGTTATATATTGAGTCTTATGATGTAAAATGCGCAGTGGAGACGAGACCTTACCACGAACGCAACTGCAGAGTAAACATCAAGCAAGACAAATAAAAGGTTATAAATAATAAACAGTTATTAATCAAGTATAAAGTGTATTATTCAATAATTAACAAACAACATATTCGTATGAAGTAACATGTTCTTCAATAACTATAGTTTTTCCTTCCACATTTGTAACAATATTATCAAGACATGACGCGGTAAAGGGTGTTATCCGAGTAGGTTAATTCAAATGGACTTTCAAGTTGTATGTACGCAAAATTCCCAGAAATGTTTCACATTCGTATGATGGAGAAGAATGTCAACATTAATGTCGCTAGCTATTATTAGGCTTGCATTTTCCCTAATACATTGATCCAGTAATAAATTCAGTTTGTCAAAGAAAATATCTTCATTAGGTATTAGGTTTGTAAACACATGCAATAAGAAGTTTACTACCATTAATGATCAACTGCAAAGTACAGCATTCAATGCAATTAACTAAACTTAACAGTTTGTAATCTAGTCTCTCAGTGCAATCCAAACCTTTATCGACATAAACTTTGCATTCACCATGATGACCCTTTACCCCCCAATAAGAAGTTGCTAACAAAAATCCATTGGGTACATTATTTTTAAATTCCTCTTCTGACTGAATGAACCGACAATACACGTTCAAGTTTTAAGAAGGAAGTACCAATTGCTTGAACGTTTTGATGCAGAAGACAAATACTTTTATTTATCGGGTTTTCTCTTGCTGTGGTTTCCGAAAAATAATTATAAAATTAAACTCTCTCAAGATGACACCTACCGGTCAGAACATGGAATCGTTTAATTTATCGAACAACATATCATTTGGAATTCCTATACTGAAAGCATAATTTTGCCCTTTTGTCGGTAGTTTTTTCAATTCATTAATTTCATCTCCTTGTAGATCTAACATATATTCCTTCATAATGGTCTCATATACATCCTACTATCAAGTATTTATTATTTATTTTATATATAACAGTTCCAATTTATTTTTTCACCTATGCACACAGCATTGTTTGGATATAACCGATTCATGAGAAATAATTTATATAACCTCGGTGTATACTCTGTTAACAAGCATAGAATGTGAATGGTTGTTTAGTTTAGCCACTAAATTGACTATTCACGTTCTTGCTGTTCTGGATACACAAGTCATAAGGGCATTGAAGGTGTGTTTATTGTTTGCTCTTAATTAGCGGATTTGCAAGTGGTCTGATGATTACCGGTGAGTTATTTCAAATGCCCTTTTGAAGATGTGTTGCATAGTTTTGAATGGTGTTTTGAAAGAATCTTTTTGAAGAGAAGTTTGTTTCGAAAAATTTCTTAATTTTATGTTGGAGATTCTTAGAGTGGAATTTGATGTTTCATAATACCGATATGAAACAGCTTTATCTCCACTAAATTTTTGTTCAGTAAGTTCGATCATTCGATCATCAGTATTTTCTTTGGATTTTTTCATCTCATTTTTATACTTTGTGATTAGTGTTTATTCATATGTTTATAAGAAAGTGAACAGTGTTCTCTAAGGCATTTATTTAATTTAGTTTCAAAATTGTTTAAGGAATAGTACAGATTTATGATAGATTGGGCCGTTGCTTGGTAGAAATCAGTTGTAATTGTCATTATAAAATAAAACACTTGTTCACATTTTCTACTAAGTAGATATTGAAAAAACCTTTTATGAAGTGAAGAACCCCACTGTTTTAATATTTATTTTATATATATATATATATATATACTAGCTGACCCGGCCACGCGTTACTGTGGCTAAAGTTTTTGTTATCTTAATATATATAAATCTCGTGTCACAAAGTTTGTCCTCAATGGACTCTTTTATAGCGTCAACAACACGTGGTAATTATGCTGTTAAAATGTAGCTTATATGACACGTTCGTAGATTTACCATAGCAGCGACATCTATTGATTACTTACTCAACCCAGTCGAAAGGTATCGACATCTGTTAGAATCATTTGGAGTTAACAGATAATTGTGACTGCCAAATAATAACAGACAAATAATTAGCAATAGATTAAAATTGCGACTATAATTTGAGATTTAAACTATCCTATCTCTCAAGTTGGATCGAACTGCACATGGTGTGCGAATTTTATTATAATCGGTTAAGTGGTTTATGAGTCCATTGAGGACAAACATTGTGA
The DNA here is from genome assembly GCA_034642435.1 of Megalocaria dilatata. Classification (NCBI taxonomy): domain Eukaryota; kingdom Metazoa; phylum Arthropoda; class Insecta; order Coleoptera; family Coccinellidae; genus Megalocaria; species Megalocaria dilatata. Next base: position 58,755,309 of record CM067859.1, on the reverse strand, counting down.
CACGAGATTTATATATATTAAGATATAATTATATATATATATATATATATATATATATATATATATATATATTTGTAGTTTAATAAGAGTCCCAGGTATATTATTTGAATTGAATAAGGGTTTGACGACTCAAAGGTGGAGAATAAGTTAATGAATACTATTTATTCTTTGCCAAGCTTTCGCATCTTTATTTAATGCATCCTCAGGGCTTCTATAAAAGGTACAATAATAATAACAGACAATAAAAATTATTTTCGTTTTGTTCCAAAACTTACCGAATGTTAGATTTTTCAAATAATCGACATTCAGCAACAAGTCATCCGTTATTCGTAAAATATTAGTAGAGATGTTACATTCCATTAAAAATTATACACATTAAAACATCAAAATTCATGAAAAACTTTTTCACCTTATCACGTTACCATATTTACATTTATAAATTATTAATTTCATTGTTTAGTTAGGAATCGTAGGTTATGTTTCTGTCGTCTATGATCTGTAGTTCCGATTTACTCCTTTGGGATCTTTCTGGGTGCATTACTCATCTACAGGGCCGTCGTAAAAGTGCTTATATTTCGACACATTCAACAGGTAACTATATATAGAGCTCAGATTGTTGGTATCAGTTTTTTTATTCAGCATTTCTTCATTTTTGTTTATCTCTATCATCTCATGCACTAATCTCTTCATGTAATTATTTTCTGTCTTCAACACCGTGACACTGTCAAAGTCTACTGTATGATTCGACTGATGTGCATGCAATGCTAGGGCACATCTATGATGGTATTTAGTGACATCTGATTTATGAAGTGCTATTCTATTTTTTACCCATTGGGATGTTTGTCCAATGTAACTCCGCACACAATCCGCACACTCAATTTTGTAGACTACATTGCTTCTATATTGAGTTGGTATGGGGTCTTTTATTTTGCTATATAGGTTCTTGACTGTTTTTTTATTATATGTGGCAATTTTCACATTTTCTTCCTTGAATATATTTTTTAGCTTTGTAGTTAGGCCGTGAATATTTGGATATGATGCCATATGTACTCGACTTGTTGTATTTTGATTCTCGGTAATTGGGGGTGCTGCTTCATTATCTGCATATAAAAGTTTATTCAGCATATTGTTGGGATATGCATTCTGTTTCAAGATTTGATGTAATTTTCTTATTCCCTCCTGTCTGAATGAATGATGGCATATTTTATTTATTCTATTTTTCATCTGTTTTATAGTGTTTATTTTCACATTCAAGCTATGTTCGGAGTTGAAATGGATGATTTTATTCGAATGTGTATCCTTTCTGTACCATCCAAGTTGTATTTTGTTGTTATTTCTGTGTGCTTTGACATCTAAAAAAGGTACTGCTTGTTCATAATTTTCTGTCTCAAGGGTGAATTGAAGATTTTTTGAATGGGAATTGAAGCATGTTAGTATCGTTTGAATATGTTCTTCAGGTACTGCAGTTATAATATCGTCAACAAATTTTTTCATAAACAACACGTACGGTAATTTGATCAAGCAGGAATCTAACAGATGATCCATTGCGTATTGTGCTAGGATGGGGGATAGTTTTGAACCCATTGCACACCCAAATACTTGTAAATAAATTTTAAATATTGAAATATGTCAAATAAACCATAAAATGAACACCTTGAAGAAACAGATTGCTGAATCACAAATAAGACTTCAACATATACCGGAGCATACAATGAGGGAATACAGCAATCGACTGAATATAGCTTACAACAGAAAATTTCACAAGATCAAGGATACCAACAGGAAAAAAATTAATAATCTGAAAGGAAAAAATATCGTGGTTATACAAACTGAAGACAAATGGATGAAAAACTTGACCAACAAAGAAATTCCGAAGACAGTAAATAATCTCTTATCCCTGGGTTCGAAATTCAGTGTGAGAACAACTAAAAAAGATGTAAATATAGAAAACATTATTGCAGACACAGAATACATCCTACAAGGCGTACCGGAAGAAAGAAAAGATATACAGAGAGCAAGAGTCACAAATGCACTGACAAATTACATTCATAAGGATTCGAAAGCTAATTCGCATATCAACGAGTGGTACCAAGAAACTGAAAGATTTTTGAAAGACAACCAAGATATAATTGTGTTAAATAGTGATAAAGGTGCTGTAACAGTTCTAATGGAACGAAAAGAATATGAAGAAAAATTACAACAATTGCTAGATTCTAAGGAATTCAAGAAATTACCAAAGGATCCTACTCAATCCATACAAAACAAATGTAATAAGATTATATCAAAGTTGCAACAACAAAATCATATATCAGAAGAAGAAGCTAAACGAATGAAAACGTACAATTCGGTGGCACCTCGAATTTATGGAAACCCAAAGATTCATAAGGATGGAAACCCAATTAGACCGATCGTGTCCAGCATCAATAGCCCGGTGAATTCACTGTCAAAGTTTATTGCTGATATTTTGAAAAACGCTTACAACACAGACAACCAATATTATGTCAAAGACTCATTCCAGTTAGCACATGAAATTAATGACTTAGAAATACCTGAAAACTATAGACTCATTTCGCTTGATGTCATAAACCTTTTTGGAAACTTGGAGAAAAGTGAAATAGTTGATATTCTGAAGCTAAAATGGAACACCATCAAAGAATATACAACTGTGGGCATGGAGCTATTCATGGAAATTGTTAAATTCGTGCTGGATAACAACTACTGTACCTTCAAAGAAAAAAATTTTATTTACAAGTATTTGGGTGTGCAATGGGTTCAAAACTATCCCCCATCCTAGCACAATACGCAATGGATCATCTGTTAGATTCCTGCTTGATCAAATTACCGTACGTGTTGTTTATGAAAAAGTTTGTTGACGATATTATAACTGCAGTACCTGAAGAACATATTCAAACGATACTAACATGCTTCAATTCCCATTCAAAAAATCTTCAATTCACCCTTGAGACAGAAAATTATGAACAAGCAGTACCTTTTTTAGATGTCAAAGCACACAGAAATAACAACAAAATACAACTTGGATGGTACAGAAAGGATACACATTCGAATAAAATCATCCATTTCAACTCCGAACATAGCTTGAATGTGAAAATAAACACTATAAAACAGATGAAAAATAGAATAAATAAAATATGCCATCATTCATTCAGACAGGAGGGAATAAGAAAATTACATCAAATCTTGAAACAGAATGCATATCCCAACAATATGCTGAATAAACTTTTATATGCAGATAATGAAGCAGCACCCCCAATTACCGAGAATCAAAATACAACAAGTCGAGTACATATGGCATCATATCCAAATATTCACGGCCTAACTACAAAGCTAAAAAATATATTCAAGGAAGAAAATGTGAAAATTGCCACATATAATAAAAAAACAGTCAAGAACCTATATAGCAAAATAAAAGACCCCATACCAACTCAATATAGAAGCAATGTAGTCTACAAAATTGAGTGTGCGGATTGTGTGCGGAGTTACATTGGACAAACATCCCAATGGGTAAAAAATAGAATAGCACTTCATAAATCAGATGTCACTAAATACCATCATAGATGTGCCCTAGCATTGCATGCACATCAGTCGAATCATACAGTAGACTTTGACAGTGTCACGGTGTTGAAGACAGAAAATAATTACATGAAGAGATTAGTGCATGAGATGATAGAGATAAACAAAAATGAAGAAATGCTGAATAAAAAAACTGATACCAACAATCTGAGCTCTATATATAGTTACCTGTTGAATGTGTCGAAATATAAGCACTTTTACGACGGCCCTGTAGATGAGTAATGCACCCAGAAAGATCCCAAAGGAGTAAATCGGAACTACAGATCATAGACGACAGAAACATAACCTACGATTCCTAACTAAACAATGAAATTAATAATTTATAAATGTAAATATGGTAACGTGATAAGGTGAAAAAGTTTTTCATGAATTTTGATGTTTTAATGTGTATAATTTTTAATGGAATGTAACATCTCTACTAATATTTTACGAATAACGGATGACTTGTTGCTGAATGTCGATTATTTGAAAAATCTAACATTCGGTAAGTTTTGGAACAAAACGAAAATAATTTTTATTGTCTGTTATTATTATTGTACCTTTTATAGAAGCCCTGAGGATGCATTAAATAAAGATGCGAAAGCTTGGCAAAGAATAAATAGTATTCATTAACTTATTCTCCACCTTTGAGTCGTCAAACCCTTATTCAATTCAAATAATATATATATATATATATATATATATATATAATAATTAATCAGTGAGTGTGGACAGCTTAGTGCTAGAGCATCGGGCTCGTGATCGGAACGTCCGGGTTCTAATCCTGTTCAGATGGAAAAGAAATATTTTAGTTTGGCGGGTGTCAGCCACCATTTCACTGTTGGGTCAAAAATCAGCAGTGCTGCGACCTACAGTGGCGCAAAATCGCAGTAACAAAGCCTACCCAGAAGACAACTGAACTCCTAACTCGCTCAAGCTGAAAAAGCTTCTGAGGGATCCTCACAGAAGATCTAGGAGTGTCAGGATAATAATAATATATATTAATTACAATTCGTTTTTCCACTTATGCCACAGTTTTGTTTGGATATAACCGATTCTTGAAAAATACATTATATGATCTCTCTATATATTCTATGGACAAGCATAGAATGTATAAGGTTGTTTAGTTTAGCCACTTAGTTGACTACTCGCGTTCTTGCTGTTCTGGATACACGTGGTATATAGGTATTGAAGATATGTTCATTGATTGTTTTTATTTGGAGTATTTGAGAGTGTACTGATGATTACCGGTGAGTTTTTTCGAATGCCTTTTTTGAAGATGTGTGACATGATTTTGAAGTGGGTTTTGAAAGACATTTTTTGAAGAGAAATTGTTTCGAAGAAACACTAACTTTTGTTAAATAAGTTCGATCAATATTCTGTATAATCCTTGTATTCTTTTATCTCCCTTTGATAGTGTGTGATTAGTGTTAATTCTATATATCTATTAAAAAGTGGACAGTGTTCTTTAAGGCATTTATTTAATTATAAAAGTTTTTAAGAAATTCTATGAAATTAAAATGTGTATTAATGTAGTACAAAATTTCTCTGTTTGATATTCAAGATTTTGAAAATAAAACCTTCATAAAGTATGAAACCCCTCCTTTTTATTATAGAAAATGCTCAAAACAAACCCCCGGAATTAACTATTTATTTAGGATAACGAAAGGTACAGTGCCTGTGAGTAGCATATAATTGTGAACTGCAGTTATTTAATATTTAATGAAGATAATTCGCATTATATTCAAGATGTTGAATAGTTCCTTCATTAATGACCATGCCGTTGATTTTCAAGAAACGTATTCAGCACATAGAAATATTAATGAAATCCGTACAATTCTCTACTTTAGTTTTTCACGTTAACTTATCAGCGCTTAGGGGCCATATACGAGTGAATTCCATTGTGACTGTTAGATGACCAAAGTGGTAACCTAGAGATGCAGTTCCAACCATCAAATTGGACATACAGCGAGCAGATAAAAAGTGGCGTAAAGAATTCTTGGGCCGTCAAGACGACGTTTTTTATGAAGCAGCGTGTTTGTTATAACAAATCCATCGCAGGCTATTTAACCGGTATTTCCAAGGAAATCAGCGAGTTCAGTAGGTTATAAGTGCCATTGTGTCAATGCAGGAAGAATTTTCTGAGTCGTGAGCGATACTCTTAGTATAATATAAAATTCACGGTAAAATGAGGTAAAGTTATTAAAAAAAATATTTGAGAGTTGAACGCTTGAACAGTTTAAACATTTTGTCTTATGTATATGGAGATTGGTTTCTCTGTGGAGCTATTCACTATGTTGAATTTCCCAGCTTATCAGTATGCTTTCTTTTTTGGTGCGATACCGGTAACTTCCCAGTTAAGAAAAGAGGTTCCCATTTTTCGGCCATAAAAAATAGCCCAACAAACTTTCCTCAGACAATTACAAAGACAAATTTTCACTTATAATACCACAAGAGCTTCAAAATTATCGGGTATTTCCCGATAGGTTCGTTGCAAACAAATGAAGGAGTCAAGTTTTTCAGGTTAAAAAATCACGAGCGCGAAGCGCGAGTGATTTTTCCTGAAAAACTTGACGACTTTATTTGTTTGCAGGGAACCTTGAGGGAAATGCCAGATAATTTTGAAGCTCGTGTGGTATTCGGGGGATTATTTTTCCGTCCCAAATGTCGGCCAATAGAATTGCACCATGAGATGAAATGAACAGTTAACAAATAAGAATTTCATAATGAATAAAACAACATTTAATTAAGATTCAGGCTAGTGCAATTAAAAATACAATTGTTGTAAACATTGGTGCATGTTTTCTTCAAGTCAGAGTTATCGGTAATGGTCCCAGAAGAGGTAGATGGCATGAGGTTTATGCTGTTGATGGCATTTTCTGCAGTAGGCTCACTCCTTCGCAGTTTCTTGACAATTAATTCGTGGTGTTCCTGGTCGAGTTGGAGATACGGCTTGATGGAGTTACTGTTGGCATGTCCAGTTATTTTGATTATCTGCTGCTCTCCCAGGCCCGATTTCGCTAGATTGGAGACGGCTGTTGCACGACTGGAGTGATTGGTGATTTTTTTGTTACCAAGGTCAAGCCCAGCTTTTTGTGCTGACTCCTTAACCCACTTTGAAATCGTGTTTTGGCCTACTGGGGAATCCTTGTACCACCTAGCGCCTGGAACTTTATTCCAGAATGGATTTTGGGTCAGGAATAGTCTGTCGCTCTTGATATTGGTATCTCTCTTCTTTCTCAATTTCTGGAACAGTCTCACTGGGCACTTGTCAGGGATTTCCCGATTCTCCACCAGCCACTTGCTGTCTGATAATTTTTTATCACCACCTTGTGTGGTCTTGCTGAAAATTGGATTGTATTCAATTCTCCCAGTTGTTTCCCCGTCATTTCGCTGTTCTGCCTTGAAGTGATGTATTGACGCCATGCTGCCCTCACCACCTCTCCAAGCCAATTCCACTGATATTATCATGAATAATTTTTTCTGGAGGCCATCAGGAGTTTCCTCGTCCCAAACAGTGGTCATTGCATCCCAATCTTTTTCCTCCAACGCTGCTGCACTTGCCCTCCGTTTTTCCGGAATAGATTGTAAAGCCTTACGCTTGGCATCACGAGCTCCTCGAGCGGTCTTGAATGCAGCATCCGAAAATGGGTTGATTTTGATGTCGAAATCGTTCAAATACTTTTCTTGAAGTGATTTGGCAGTCTGATTCCACATTGTTTTTATTGTACCTTCCTTATAGTCTTCTCCATCCATTTTCTTCATATTGTAAGCGTAATCTTTCATAATGTTTGCCAATTGCGCTTCACTCGTTTCAGCACTCAATGTGTATTCCCTCTCAGTACAAAAAGTAGTAAATTGGTTCCAAACTGTTTTTTTTGCCTTCTCCGTATTAATGGGAACATTTCCTTTGACTTTTTTATCGATGGTGGACAGAGAACAAACTCCAAATCGACTCATTTTCATGCAAAATCTCCAATTTTCACAATTGAATTCAACCTGTCAGTTTGACGTGTGGTTAATTTGACTGGATCATGTTTTGTTTTTTATATATAGCAACTACCAGAGAAAATAATCAAAAAATTATCAGTATAATACCATGTAGGTTGTACCACGTGACGTCGAATGGTGCAATTCTATTGGTCGATATTTGGGTCGGAAAAATAATCACAATTAATCCATTAAAAGATATTAACTATACTAAGTTCGACTAATACATTAATATTATGTATTAATGACGATGGTGTTTATACAAAGATACTTATTTCTAGATATTTGGTACTAAAATAATCATAAGTATTCTTCAATCCCCGCATTTTAGCATTGATAATATATTTATTTTTAACGTACTTGTTCCAGGGGATAGCATGATATCGTCTTCATCAGATGTCTGTAATTTTCGAATTTTAAGCCTGATAAAGAATCCGAGGTCAAAAGTATTCTGTCCGGTTGGCTGGTCCGTCCGTAAACACGCTTACTTTCGAATGGATAGAGCTAGAGCCTTGAAATTTTCAGGTCAGGTTGAGGATCTAAATGTCCTGATTGATCTTGATAACAGGCGTAAAAAATTTTCATATTTTTTCTAATATTCTTAAACTTACATATTAAAACCATATGAAATTTGGAACTCAGAGAAAGAACAACAACGGCCGTATTCGTGCGAAATTTAATAAGGATCTTGTCACCAGAAGTTGAAAAAAAATTTCGTGAGCGGATCAGCATTGAGCACTACTTTGAACACTTTCAAACTAGAGTTGATAGGTACTTTAAAACTTTCGGAGTGGTTCGGGGCCAGAATATCTCAGCTTAATTCGTTACTGTGTAAAATCAATGTAATGGTTTCGCATTTTAAATATTCTAATATTATATCTGTCCGTATCAACCATACTGAAGAAGTTTATTATTTTATTTCTATCATTATATTAAGCTGAATTGGAGTTAAAAGAGTTAAACGTAGTGAAACAGCATATATATATATATATATATATATATATATATATATATATATATATATATATATATATATATATTCTTTATAATTAATAAAAAGTTTTTTCATTTGGAAGTGTCAGGTTTTAATTGAAATTTGGTTTAGGCTCTTGTTTGTTAAAAGTTTCGAGAAAACTCTCCTTCTTCAGTAAAATAGTGACAGTATGATTGTTTACAATGCATAAAATTTTAAAATTGAATCTTCAATTTCTTGTTATTGTGTTAAAAGAAATTGAAGATCCAATTTTCAAATTTTATTCATTGTAACTAATCATACTGTCAATATTTTACTGAAGAAGGAGAGTTTTCCCGAAACTTTTAATAAACAAGAGCCTAAACCAAATTTCCATTAAAACCTGACACCAAATGAAAAAACTTCTTATTGAATTAAAACATTTGGAAATCAATTGTTCAAGGCTGTTCAATCGTCCCAACAGACTTGATGCTGCGATATATTTCGATTTTCAAACCGAACAACTACAAAATTTATTACTTGTTCCATTGCTAGTTCGCCATAGAATGATGCATAATGAAGCACATTTTAATTTTGGATAACATGTCAGCCAACATTTGAACAACACATTTTCAAATCAATGGATTGATAGATGTGGTACCTGTTGATTGGTCACCTCGGTCACCAGACATCAATCCACTGGAATTCCTTTCATGGAGTCATCTGAAAGAGTTGGTTTATGAAACACCTATGAACACCCAAAAGGAGTTCGTTGAAAGAATAAGTTTTCATTGGGAGGCGATGAAAAATGAACCTACAGCACCTGAAGAAATGCGTTGAATTTCGCAGTACACATATTGAACATACACTGTGAATGTGATTTTCAATGATTTTTGTTAGTTTTCTTTTCAAATTTTCATTGTAATTATTTAGATTATGTTTCCTATTCCAGTTTCTCGAAGTCTTTAATCCACAGCGTTGAATGTATTTTTACTTGATAAATGTCCGTTTAGAGGTGCTCCGCGTAAAACCCGTTGCCCTTATTGCATTACAAAATGCAATTCTCTACATTAAATGCATATTCACCTTTTCTTTGTTTTTTTTTTGTCAATGGAAGTTTCAGAAAAATGAACAATCACAGAAAGAGAAGTTTTAGTAACCATAGCAATTAGTAGTGTGTGTCGATGGCTCAGTACTAAAAGCACAGGGTTCGTAACTGAAAAGTCGCGGGTTCAAGTCCTCTGTTGGTTCGAAAATTAACAGTGCTGTGAACTAATGTGGCGCAACATTACAGTAGCAATGTCTACCCAGAACACAATTGAACTCCTAACTCGCTCAAACTGAAAAAGCTTCTGAGAGATCGTCACAAAAGATTTAGGAGTATAAGGATAATAATAATAATCAGCTTACAACATTCATATTTTTTTTATATTTAACCATAAAAATGCTTTTAACTGGAAAATGAAGCATTTTTTCGATGATGTAGTGACATACCTTTTTTTCTGCAGAATTAATGATGAAATAAATAAGTGGGGTAATTTCGCCGATATCTTCAAACAAAAAAGTGCTACGGTCAGTCTGTTCTTGATGGTCTTGACGACTTATTAGGCAGGTGTTGGAAACAAATTTTTACTGATATTTGTGTTAACTGAAATTAAAAAAATTAGGAGAATCATTTGAGTTGTTCGGAAGTTATCAAAAAAATCTGAATTATGGAAGTACTATTTGCAGGCACATATCGTGGGGGGAGGCACATATTTTCGTAAGCATTCCCGACTCGTCTTCATATACTTTATTCATCTATGAGAAAGAGTCACAAAATGCCTTGAATCCTGTAGAAAAAAATTATTTGGAACATAAACCAATGAAAAAAATTATAAAATTTGTTCGTAGATATCTTTTTGGAAACAGCAGTAGCAAAATAGCAAAAATAGAAAGCACCGATCAAAATGTTGAATATTACTATTTATACAATGTAAAATAAGATAATGGAAGCTTCTCTCAAAACGTTCTATTTTTGGGTAGGCAATACGTGAATTTACTCCGCACATTGACATCACTAACAGATAAATGTTCTCCTGGTCCGTTTGTTGAAAAAGTAGCAGGAGAAACGATCTATAGACAGTTCGAATAAAAACATTGAGAAGATATATACCTAAATCTAGTATAAAAATAAAATAGAAAGAGGCTTTTTACTTGATAAAAGAAATATAACAAAATTTGAATATCAAAACAGATTTTATCTGTTAGTCTTCTACAATTTTAATTTCAAAAAAACTTTTATTCAAAAAACTTTTAGAATTAAATTAATGTATACAATAAGCACCGCTTATATTTAATAGACGTATATAATCAAAACTCAATATATAATGTCAAATGGAATAAATAAACCAACAGATATAAAAAAGTTATTAAAATTAATAAATAAATATTTAAAGGATACAAAATTTTGCTTCTGATCTGGTTTGTAGAAATTAATTTAATTCTAAAACTTTCTTGAATTAAAATTTTTTTGAAATTAAAATTGTAGAAGACTAACAGATTAAATCTGTTTTGATATTCAAATTTTGTTAAATCTAGTGTGAATCAAAATAAATATTAGTAGAAATTCTCTGTGAATCTTGATCAAGTTCAATTTTCGTTACAAACATTCAAAAAGCATACTACAAATTGACAAGTTTCTGGAATTAACTTCAGATAATTCCCATGACGCGAACCATCCTTTTCCATCTTTTCAAAACCGCGGCAATATATATCTTAAACAGCGTTGGTAATACGCAACATCCCTGCTCAAACCTTTGGTTACTGGAAACTCCTCGGTGACATATTTACCTACTTTAATTCTTGATTTAGAGTTCTTATATAGTTCTTGTAAAGCTTTTATATATGTATGGTTTATATTCGGTTGTTCTAGGATTTCCCACAGTTTAGAAATTGGGATGGTATCATAGGCCTTTCGGAAATCTACAAAAGTTATGTGTGTTTCCATATTCCTAGCGTTCCGTTTTTCTATTATTTGTTTCAAGCAGAAGACATTGTCGGTACATGATCTCCCTGCTCGAAATCCGCTTTGTTCTTCATCTTCGTTCTCCCTGTAGTCATCCTCTATCAAATCCCGAAGAATCCCCCCATATAGCCTACTGAGTGTACTGGTCACAGATAGTCCGCGATAGTTGTTGCAATCATGTTTATTCCCCTTTTTATGGATTTTATAATGTAGCCAACTCTCCATTGTTCCGGAATTGGGGAACCATTAAGGCATTGATTGATCACATAAGTCAGGTTTTCATTGAGTTTTGGGGTTCCATTCTTGAGCATTTCAGCGTATACCCCTTCTGGTCCACAGGATTTATTATTTTTGAGCTTGGTTATTGCTTTTCTGAGAGTATTAGTGCTAATGTTGACAGGTTCTCCTTGCACATTTATCGGCTGTATAGACGGATTTTCAAGGTATTCAGTTCTGGTCAACTGAAGAAGGTCTCGATAATGGTTTTTCCACTCTTCTGGTTTGATTATCTGTAAATTTGCTCCATCCTTACCTGGGTGCTTCACCGCTTCAATAAAATTCCATATTTCCGAGCATTTCCTTCCTCCTATATGTGTATTGATGTCCTGGCATTTCTTTTCCTATATTTTGTTCTTCTCTCTCTTTATTAACTTTCTCAGCTTTATTTTAGTTTTCTTGTATTCTTCATGATCTCCTCCCTTTTTTTGTGTTCAACCATTTGTTGTGATTATACTTTTTGAAAGGAAGAATCACCTTAGCTCTGACAAGGTGGTGATCTGATCCAAACGTAACTCCCCGAAGAACCCTCACGTCATTCCATTTCAAGGCTGTTGATTGTTTGCATATTACGTAGTCAATAATAGATTTTAGATTACGTGTGTTTTGTGTCCAAGTGAAACGGTGAATATTTTTGTGGTTGTAAAATCCATTATTGATTTTCAAATTATGTGTCTCACAGACTTGGATTAATCTTCGCCCATTATCGTTTATCGTTTCTTCTCCAAATGGTCCCACAATCACATTACTTCTCTGACTTCCAGTTCTACTGTTGAAGTCGCCTAAAAGAATAACTTCTCTGTTACTTCCAGTTTTTATCAGTATTTCCTCGATACTCTCAAAAATTTTTGTTTGATTTCTATCCTTTCATCGTCAGATGGTGCATATGCTGCTATCACAGTGATGTTATGTCCGTATATCCTGAAATTTACTTTAAGGATATTCCCATTAATCGATTCCCAGTCAGTGATTTTATTTTTCAGCTCTTTCTTTACCATTAAAGAGACTCCCGTAGCTGCTCTTCTTTCTTTTGGTACTCCAGTGAATATGTGGATGTAGTTACCGACGATGTTGGTGCCAGTTCCTTTCTTCTTTGTTTCGGTCAGTGCTATTATGTCCAAATTCAATCTATCTAAGTCTGACGCGATAATATCGATCCTCTGTCCAATACCTTGAATGTTCCATGTCGCAAATCTCATCAACATTTTTCCCTGCTTAGTCCGTTTGCCGTGTAATCCATCCGACATTCCGTGGCTATGTTTAGGCTTTTTGATAATTGGAAAATTTTTTAAGAGTATTGGAGAACCAGTCCAATGCCTCAACCCCCAACCTGGAGGGCCAGTCTAGTTTTTGTTTCAGGGTGAGTATTTTATTTCCCCACTACCCTTCGATTCCACTGGCTTGTGGACCCGACGAGCTTCCCCCAATTCCAATGGGGACGCGCCCGATGGAGTTAACTAGCAAATCTCCACACGGGTGAATTCATATCAACGTAAATGAAAACATATTCAGGATGTCCACATAAAACTATCCAGCCGAATACATCAATCAAGAGCCAAAATAGTAAGGGGCATTTTTTGATTGCAAATTCGTAGGTGTACGAATATCCGCTAAGTGCCCCCAGAACTGCGACTATGTTGATCTCAGAAGAAAGTTATCTTCCTTAAGACCTCTTATAAGTGAAAAGGGAATACTTTGAGTCGTAAGCTGATTATAAAATGTGGAATTAACTCAGCATCAAATACATCTTATATTGTTAATCTCAAATCACTGAATCACTGATGATACAATTCGTGCGGAACATGTGAATTTTAAATAGGCAGGAGCACTCGCCACCCCATATTCCGTTCGCGAATACTATTGGTCGCTTAATGGATATAACACAACCAAAAGAATAATTCAAATATATTCGCTATTTTGGCGTGAACCCAAAGGGTACCCAATATTTAATGAGCAATTTATCTCATGTTCGTGTTTCAAATTCTCGGCTGTTTTTGAACTTTGGAGTCGATTATTGCGGTTCATCAAAAAAAGCTTTTCAGAAACCGTAATGAGCTCAAGGCCCATGTTGCAATATATGTTTGCATGATTATTAAAGCCGTTCATCTCGAATTGGTTAGCGACTTGATCTTTATAGCAAGCCTTAAAAGATTTTTTCTCTCGAAGGCACAAATCTCTATATCAATTTATTCTTACAATGCCACCAACTTTGAGGGGGCTCATAATTAACTCAATGATGTACATGAATTATTCTCCTCTCATGATGATAATGATAAAAAAAAACACTTTTGCGATAAAGATGGCATTATTTGGCACTTCGTACCTTCAAAATCCACCCATTTTGGAGGTTTAAGGGAAGCTGCAGTTAAGTCCTTCAAACATAATTTCATATGAACGCTAGCAACGTGTATGGTAGAAATAGAATATATATTGAACTTCTGACCCATGTTACCTCTCTTTTCTAACCCTAACGATCTCTGACCTTTGACTTCCGTTCATTTCCTTCTTGGTGGGCCACAATATGGATATCCTCAGTTAGATCTTCAAGAAGTTCCAAGTTCACAGTTATCCGTCTGGCAGCATGCCCAGAAATGACGGAAGATGTTCTCACCTTGATGGACCATGATGTGCAAATTAAGTTACTAATATTGCTTCTGGGCTCTTAGAATGTTCACCCAATCATGTAACTCATACATCAAATTGTAACACCTTTTTACCTGGAAGGGGTGAGTATCCCCCGACCACTGAGTGCCATTGTACACCGATGGCAAACCAGGTTTTGGACAGTTAAGCTCTACAATATGTACTTACTTCTATATACTCTCTTTATTTTGTTTTCAATTGATTCAATACTTATGATATGAAAATGTTCTTGTTCCATAAAATATATTGATAGACTCACCCTGGTCCATAATAATTTATTTCTACCACTATGGCCCGATTATTAACCCTTTATTACATACAGTCCACCGCTTTCTGATATCGGATTACTTCTTCGTTATTGGAGTAATAGCAATATTTCACAATATTCAAATACTTAATCTTTTATGGAATTGATATCATTATGAATAAAAAACAAAATTCTATTTCCGCTAATATTTGATTTCACTACAATTGTTTCGTCATATCATGACTTCTTTAGGTGAGTACTATATGATACACATATATCCGTCAATTAAAGACCGAAACTATCATGGAAATGATATCATTAATTTCAACATCGCTAACGAAATTAGAGTCTGATTCTCCATCCATTCCGATAAACTAAATGGGTTTTAGCAATCTTAATACCTTTTCGTTCAGGAACTCGAACACTTAATGCACTTCACCTATATATACTTTCAACGAGTTTTTTACACCGACATCAACGGCGAACAGAAATTTTGTAGCATATTCATGAATAGAATTGCAAAACCTGAAATTGTTGTATCACTCGACCCCTATTGCAACTTCAGATTCTTGGGGGCGTTGGCTTAAATAAATGTTGACTAAGCTCGGCTTTTTCCAGAAGAACTTGCAATTACGGAAATATCCGGCTGGATTGTTTTATGTGGAACACCCTGTATGTCGATTTACACTTATTTATTAGGTGTTATTATTATACTTCCATGTAATGAAGTGTGATGAAGATAATGTAAACGAAAGGCCTCAAAGTATGCACAATAAATGAGTGTAAATTAATATAGAAGTCTTTATTTAAGCTGAAAATGAGCAGATAAAAGATCAATTAATGAGTGATTATAAGAAATGAAGTGTTCTGATTGAGAGCTATAAAAAAATATTTTAGGTGATATTTATTTCAATGAATCGTTTACTTCCAACCGAAAAATTATATGATGGTATGAAAGATTAAATGACACGAAATCATAATAAAATGAAAACAAATTTCACCAATTTACAGAATCGAAAAGTAAACGATGAAATTATCAAATGAGATCACTTATCAACTGATGATTAACTGATATATCGGTCGATGACAACGAAATTTGGTGAAAATTGACAATCAATCACTAAATCGAATAAGAAAAACATTTCTTAATCGTAAAAAAATAAATTATTATTCTTGAACATTAACATGCAATTATAAAATAAATTAATTTTTTGTCGATCATATCGATACTATAGATACGAAGTAGAAATTGCATGAAGAATTTTCATCTCCTTACGATGAATCAACCGAAATTTAGATATATATGTGACCAGTTGCTGTCTCACTAATTAATTCTTGCCTTTCCACTGGATATAATACCTCAAAATCCATCAAAATTCATTATCCACCATTCGAGTGATTAGGTAACTGGTTTCCGTATGAATTATTGAAAACAAGAGCTAGACACCATATACCAGATGTTCACTAAATCGGTGAAGAATCCTAAACGGATTTGTTTTCTGAATAACTGTCGAAGTTCACCATTCCGTTTTATGGCTTTAAGATGAGTATAATCAAGAACTTTGTTTTTGACGTATGCCAAAAGCAAAACTATTTCTTAAGATGGATGGAAGTGAAGTGAAAATAAAGGTACATCAATAAATCATTAGATTTACTGGCAGCAATTTTATTGCCAATTTAATTATAATGGAAGTTCCTAGTTGATAGAACCCGGTAGAGATCGATCCAGATGAATTATTCTGTCTTTTCCCGATGAAATCTTTATGTAAATAAGTTCAAAACAAGTCTGTAGTAAAATCGATACTAGTGTTATAAGGTTCACCGTTCCACTTTTGCTGCTCATAGTGACTTTTCACATTGAAAACAACATTAATTTTGATTTCCTTCAGCTTATAACATTTGTGACAATTTTTTTCAGTTATTACAAACAATCAAAAAACAATTTTTTATATACTTTTTCCCAATATTCATAGGAATTAAGTTAAGTCTCTTTAAATTTTTGATCATTCAAAATTGAAATAGAGCCCCGAAAATAATTTCATTTTTCCTCTTTTGAAATGTTCATTAAAAATGGATTAACAATATGATATTATGGTGTCCTTTGATTTTTCATTTCATGGTACGATCGGGTTCATATTTGACCAGGATCTATTTAACGATTAATAATAATTGTTAAGCGAACTTCCATAAAATCATGTCGTTTCGTAAAGATATTTTGCCGATTATAAGAATTAGCACTAAATGATAATGATAAAATCACTCAGTATAGTTTACTACACCTGCAGCATAGTGGTATATTATTATTTGTTTTTTACTCTATAAAGAGCTACTAAAAATTAATCATTATTCCGATAAAACTTATTTAAGTATGATATTTAGGAATGTAGGCCGACAGCTCATTGGTAGAGCTTAGGACTCGTAATTGGAAGGTCACGGGTTCGAATACTGTTCAGGTGGGAAACCCCCATTTCCCGTTGGGTCGAAAATTAACAGTGCCGTGGCCTAAAGTGGCGCAAGATCGCGGTAACAAAGCCTATCCAGAACGGAAGTGATCTCCTAACTCGCACAAGCTGAATAAGCTTCTGAGGGATCTTTACCGAGGATCTAGGAGTTTGAGAATAATAAGAAAAATTGTTTTCACGTACTCATACGTTATCGAATGAAATTCAATGTAATTTCATTAAATTATTCGGTTTCAATCAATTTCTCTGCTAGTATGAACGTCATCCATTAAATATGTTTATTATCAGTTTGTTTCAATATTTCCCGAAAACTACTACTACTAAATATGCAGATACCCCATTTTATCGAAGGTGTGTCCCAACGAATGAAATGTAAGATAATTATAGTCAAACAAGAGATTTTGGAGGAGACGCAAAAAAAAGTAGAACAAGTTTGAAGGGAAACATGTTTCGAAGCAATTGGCATACCCTGAAAAATCATCTTTTACGAAAGGTGGATCTTTGATGAATTTTGAATAGAGACATAGAACATGATACATAATTTCACATACTGAATTGTTTTAGCCGTTACTATTTGGTTGCCTGATGATGGGATAGTTCATTTCCCGAAACTCGAGTCACAAGAAAATGTGTAAAATATATTTTCATTGGTAGTAAAACATAGTAATTTGTTTGAATGATTTCACATGTTTACGAACACTTGAATTGAAAATATCAATCCCCCAACAATATGTTATTTTTTCTTCGGAAAATCCCTAAGTTTCTCCTCCTGCAATAACGGAGTAAATTATGAATTTTAATTTAAATACAAAATAACCACGATTTTCTTTTTTTATTATACCATAAACAATAAATAAATTCATCAACAAGTGAATAATTTTTACTAAAATTTACAGACTTACGTAGAGTCTGTTTGAGTTCCGGCTTTTTTCACACTTAAGTGATTCGAGAGTCAAATTTTTGTCTTGCCTTTTGTAATTTATAAGTCAACATTCGACATTCATTTTCTATTATCTGGAAAATCATCAATTTCTTGCAAAACGCACTACGAATAAACCTTAGGGATTTAAATCTTGCGATCGAGCTACTTCTTATGTGTCCTCTATTCTCTATCCATTTTTAAGGAAAACTCCAGATGCTCTTACAGGAGCAACATAGTGAAGTGGATCACCATTTTACTGAAAATGTAGGAGATCCTCATGAAGAGTATTTTCTTACCTATGCGTGAGTAAAGGATTAACGGTATTATTTTCAATGAATTGAAGTATTCTTCGTTCAAATCGCAAGTAAAAAATAGTCCCAAGATATGATTATACGAATGTTATGTTTCAGATCTTGATTTCCTGAGGTTTTTGAGTGTGCACTTCACGAACCTTAAGAAAAATATGCACTAGTTAGTGAATCTGATATTCGACTGTTGTTCCATTGCTCGTTCATTTCCTTTCAAAACAGCAAACGTCTGTCGCCACCATTCTCATTGAGTTCATGAACAACTTATTCGATTCGATGAGGATGGTGTTTTAATTTCAAGACATGCGAATGAAAGGACTTTAAAATCCACTATTCCGATAAATACTTGTTGTTTGTCACTTCAAACTTTCCCAAAAATGCTGTTTCATTAATCTCCCGATGTTCAAGCCTATGATCGCATTTGCAGAGTGATCTTGTTTCAATAAGTTTCATGACAAGTCTTTGTACATTGAGTATTTTTCACATTCGCGTCTTAAGGAGATCGTTGATGTAGCAGTATAGTTATTAATTACCATTTGAATAGAATAGAGCAATACATTCAATACGTTCTGCTATGAAAGAGGTGATTAATCTCGAAATTAATGGGGTGCTAAGAATACAAAACATAACTACTCATCAATGCATAGAGTGAACGAAACCACTTCTTCTCTGATATTTGAAAAAAGCATGTCTTCAATTTGTTTTACAAGGTTTCTGGTAATTTACTTCATTAAATTCATGAGATAAAATGAAAATAATTTCATTGACAGATTATTTTGACCACATAGATTATTTCTGTTCAGTCAAGCAACAAATGATGATATAAGTAGGATTACTTGCTTGGTCTTGAAATATGTTGACTTCAATTCCAAAATATGGTACCAAAACGGAAGAATGATTTATATATAAATAAACCAACCTGTAATACGTTTGGATTATTAATATCATAGAAACTATCCTGACACACTTGATTTAAAACGGGGAAAACTACTTTCTTATTTCAAAAGGAAGAACTTTTATTTTTACTGAAAAAAAGGAAATTGAATAAATTGAAAGGGTATAGTACTTCGAAGAATGTTTTACCAATATTCAAAATACTAAGCAGATAAGTTCTGTGAAACCTCTACAAATTTCAAAATAATTGCTTAAAAGTCTTTAAAAGTTTGATTAAATAATAATGTCATAGAAACATTGTTTCTGTTAAATGATCTATCTAATTATCAAACATTGTACAGCTCTCAAATGAATCTAAAAGAAAATATAGAATATTGACTGAAATTATCTAGCAAACTTTAGCCAATATAGCTGCTTCTGGTGGACCTTTTGAATAACAAATTACTATTATTATTTATTAATTTTAAATGACAATTTATATTCGTTGGATTTTTTCCCAATTCCATTTGATATTGAATAATAAGTTTTGATTTTATACGTCTATTAAATATAAGCAGTGCTTATTTGATCATTAATTTAATTCTTAAAGTTTCTTGAATGAATTTTTTTAAATTGAAATTGTAGAAGACTAACAGATTAAATCTGTTTTGATATTCAAATTTTGTAATATTCCTTCTATCAAGTAAAAAACTAAGACCTTAATTGTCAAAATTTATAAGGCACTTTAATAGTGCCTTATAAATTTTGTGTGATTTTCTTGCGAGCATAGAACATAGAGTACCTTGGATATTAGATATACCTAGTTTTAATGTTCAACAAACACATATTCCTGAAGATCGTATTGGGTAAGTTTATTTATTGTTAATCAATTTTATCTTTTAAATGTGAAGTTGAAATGGTCTTATCTGAATTCTTATTATTTTTTGAGGATTTGCTACATGCTTTGAGAGTTTAATTTATTTGAATTTATTACATATTTCGAATAAATTTGTTTTTGGGAAGTTCTCATAAATATTAGATCAAAAAATATTTTGTAACAAGCAAAGCTGCGTTTCCGCTTGTTCTAAAGTTCAGTACGCATGCTTGGAACGAAACAAAAAACATTTATTCATTTATTAATTTTAATTGACAATTTATATTCGTTGGGTTTTTTCTTATTTCCATTTGATATTGTATAATAAGTTTCGATTTTATACTTCTATTAAATATAAGCAGGCTTATTGGATATTTAATTTAATTCTCAAAGTTTCTTGAATACATTTTCGAGTTTAAACTTGTAGATGACTAACAGATTAAATCTGTTTTTATATTCAAATTTTGTAATATTCCTTCTATCAAGTATAAAACCGCCTTCTTTTCATTTTGTAACAAATTCTATTCTAAAAAATGCTCCGTTTAACCTTTAAAAGTCTTCTTTATTCCTTAAAGAATAAATTACAGTAGCCAGAATAACTTTATATTTCCCACCCATTCTCGGATTTTTTCGAATGATAAATAAGAACAATCAATAAGAATGTATCACATAGGTCCAGGTTAGATCACTCCTGACGAGGAAGTTGGACTGAACCAAGCCATTTAGGGCTAACCCTAAAGCATTTATTTAACTACATGTTCCTCCACAAAAAAATAATCATGAAGAAAAGATGTGGTCACAGATTCAATTTTATCAGTATCGGGTCGCACTCATATGCAAAAAAAATATATAATTATTATTAACAAAATAAAAATGAATTGAAAGGTTATACTATTTAGAAAAGAGTTGTTTTGAAAATTTCCCGAATTCAAATTTCTAGAGATTTCGGAGAATTATTCTGCTTAATGCTCAATACAATATTTGAAATATTAAAAACACCCTATTCGAAATATATTAATATTCCAATCGAAACTTAATGGAAGTAATGAAATAAATTTAAATTTCGAAATTATCCTGGAAACTTTTACAGTATATTTCAAAAATCATATATTAAGATACTAAGAAAGTATCTCAATACATCTAACTGATATGAAATATTATATTTTTTAATGTTTATGCAAGAACTTCTTTCATTTCTTTGACATAAAACGCATATATGTAAATGTATGGATACAACATTTATATGTGCATACATAAGCATATATAGGTAAAAGCTATTCAGCTATTCCAAAATTATATTTAACTACTTAAAATAAAGAATAGAATGGAAACCATAGAAAATAAACAAAATTGACAGAAAATGAATAACATACATAATCTATGGATTCTCCATCAAAATATTAGAACACATGTTCTGTACCAAAATATTATATAAATTTGAAAAAATAACACGTTCTATAGAAGAACGTTAGAAACTCCAATCCAGGATCTTCAGTCAACTTTTAGAATGAAATTAAAATAATAATAAGGAGGTCTTTTACTTGATAGAAGCCTTTTTTAATATCTTAAATATCAAACAGATGAATTCTGCTAACCTTACTTCAAATTTTAATTTTATAAACATTTTTCTCAGAAACTTTCAAAATTTATTTAAATAAGTGCCTAAGTAAACACAGTTTCAATTTATAAGACATATAGAATTAACTCATTACACAGTATCAAAAGGAATAAGATAATAATGAGAAAATAAAGAATATTGAAAACTTTTTGAAATTAAAATGAATATATGCCTGAAAAATTTTTTTTATGAAATTAGAATTTGTCGAAGGGTTAGCAAAATTAATCTGTTCGATATTTAAGATATTGAAAAAGCCTTCTATCACGTAAAAAAACCCCGTTTTATCATTTCATGTTATATATAATAACTATTTATTGTTTTTTTCACTCATGCACACTATTTCTTGGATATAACTGAGTCTGTAAGCTACTTCACAACCTTTGTTTTTTCTACGGAAGAACAATGGTTTACCATTCAGAAATCCTTACAGTTCCATTTTAGTTTTTGAAGGAAACGAAGTCGTCAGGTATGATGTATATTTTATTGATTTTTTACATTTCATAGACACGAAGCATAATTGATGATTATCGGCATCTTGAAAAAGCCTTTTTCAATATGTGCTACATATTTTTGGAGATTTTTTTTTGAAGGAGATTTTGTAAAGAGAGTTATTTTCGATTAAATTTTTGAAGTTATGTTTTGAATTTTTGAAGTGAAACTTGATTTTCAGAACACCGTTATGAAACAACTGTTGTATCTATCCATCGAGTGTTTTATTTGATAAGTTTAATCAATATTTCTTGGGATTATTCCTTTTAATACTGCGTAATGAGTGTTAATTCTATATGTCTACTTAATTGAAACTGTATTGTCTGAGGCATTTATTCAATTTAATTTGAAGAAAAATTCAGAAAAAATATTTATAAAATTAAAATTCGCTTGGGGTTAGCAGAATTAATCTGTTTGATATTTAAGATATTGAAAAAGTAAATTTCATTTTGTACACCTGTAACTACCTAACGTATCAACAATTTCCTAGGCTACGTTCCACATATCGGTAGATAGGAAACGAATAGTAAATTGCAATGAAAGAACTCGTGCTGTGATCTATCCGCTAGAACTGGAGTGGCGTTAATTTGATATGTTCCTCCTGAGTGACCGATAAAAGTTGGCCGAACTCGAAGACGTGTTTCGACCATATTCAGGAGATCTAGACTCGCTTATTACAGCAGCGTCGGTGAGGTTCCGCAGCGTCTTTTACGTCGGTTCTTCGGTTGAAGCGATAACTATGTTATTGGATCTTTAGGCGACCTTGCGTATGGACGGTGGAGTTGCGGACACTCAGTTCTGACTGATAACAGAGACGATTTGTGCGGGGTGTTTATATTAGTTGGTTCATTTTATTGTGTGTTAAGTGTTTTCGTGATTTTTTCTGCAATTTGACTGTAAGTTTTGTTTGTTTTTTTTTAATTTTACGTTAAAGCGTGTATCTTCGAATTGCTTCCTGTGCAGATTTCACAGTACTTAATGAGGCAGCTTAAGTCCACCATGAACCTAAGGATATCTTACTCGTTGGTAAAATTTGAAAAACTGCTTTGTTTCGAAATAATATTTTCAAAAATAAAAACATTCTAATATCAAAGTTTGCATGCAAAATTCCCCAAGTTGATTACAAGAATTGTTTCAAATGAAGTTCTTCAATTGGGATGCTAGAATCAAACCTACTAATTGCCGAAATGTTTCGAAAATTCCACAATCGTTTTCCGCTAGCATTTATTCCAAACAGAAATAGTTGAAATGCAAAAAGAAAGCAAAGTTTGGAAGAAAACAAAAAAGGAAAATATACCTACACATTACAATCGTTACGAACATGAAATCATCTACAAAGGATAATTCTGTTTGTCCATTTTCAATTAGCTTCAACTCATATTGAGCAATGATCCTCGCAAACGTTGAATTTGTCATACTTTAACATATCCAGATTGTGGAAGACTATCTAAAATCTTCAAAACTCAAAAATCTTCGAATAAAAGAACAAAATTAAATTAATGGTGGGATCCATTCCAATTTAATAAATGGCAACCTGAAGGAGCAGCATTATTGTACCTACATCAACATGTCCTTAGTCTCAACATTTACAGGTATTCCACAGTCCCTCGAAATGCTAACTGTTTCGATGCTTTACAACTTCCATAGTCATATTCAATTAGAAATAAAGCTGCAAATTTCACCTATAATTGCATAATTGTCTCATTAAAATATCTCAATTCTATTTCCGTTTTCTCTCGATTTACTTAATGAGAACTCATTTTCAATAAATAGTAAATAAAATTCATTTTTCACAAACTTTTTTATGACTAAATAACAATTGTTTCATTACATTGTGTTATAATTAGATTCCATCGAGTAAAGACCGAATCTACAAATATTTGTTGAAGCTCAAACCAACTTTTCGTTCTTATGATATTTTAAACCCTTTTTGAAAAACAGAATGTATACCCAAAAATTTTTAAATTTTACCTTAATTCTTTTATAAAGAATAGAGAGTCCCGTTATTCAACAATATCCACTCATTCACTCCAAAAATATTCCAATTCGAAATTTTGATTCCAGAATATGTTTTATGACGAAACTCGGGAATCTCTGTAGTTTTCTCTATGAAGTCGAAAATTTTAAAGTGTCAATTTGATCCTTAAACCAGTTGTGTGTAGCCTGGCGATGTCCTAATGGAACAAACACCTCTTCTGTCGATCAATTCTGGCCGTTTCTGGACAATCACTAGCTTCAAATCCATTCGCATCAAATGCATAGTTTAACCTTTATGGCCGTTTGGTTTGGCCACCGTTTGAGAAATGGGTCGATTTCATTACGTTTGGCCAAGCTTTCGCAGATGGAAATTTGATCCATCATGTTTTTTGTTGTTAATATGTGTGGCACCCAAAGAACGAGGTTCCTTTTGAATCCAGCTTTGCGCAAATGGTTTAAAACTATTTTGTGGTCGATGTTTAGCTCCTATGTGATGCTAAGACTATCAGCATGCCGATCAACTTCGGTTATTTCTGTGATTTCATCAACCTTTTCGACGACAGGCCTGTATGTGCGAGGTGCATTTTCAACCTAAAAAATATCTGAACGGAATCGACGAAACCAAAATTGCATGAAATCAGCTGTTACAGTAACCGCATCATAAACATCATTCACAATTTCAGTCAGCTTGCTTGCATTCTTGCCTCCATCAATGAAAAAACTGTAAAATTTACTGAATTTTCTTCTCTTTATTGACTTTCATCTTTAACACCCTGTAACTCACAACTGAATGGACCAAAGAAAAAACAGCAAACTAATTATTCAAGTGTGAAATGTCACCTTGACAACAAGCATAAATATGCAATTGTTTGCTGGATTCTTTTCGAGATATAGATCACTACAGCCATCTATCGAAAAAATAATTGATTTCTTTTTCTCCAAACTATGATATATTACTTAAAAAAATAAAGAAGGAATAAAGATTCAAATCTAGGACATCGATAATCCGACGATATATCATTGATTTATATTTATAATTATTATTCACCTCAACACCATTAACTGTCCGGGTTCAGAAGTTGCTCTACCGATCTCACTAATTATGTAATAGATCGAAGTCGCATAATAATTTTGTATTGAATATAATTTATCCGCTATTTCTTACAATTACTAATTCCATCACTAATGAGCGGACAACTTTTTTGGCTAAAGAGGATTTCTTGTTTCAATGAAGCATTATTGTTCTTTTCTACGTCATTGCGAAATAATCAATAGACTTAACGTAAGAGAAATCCATTTATCTGATTGTTATTTAAGAATTTCACATTTCTGGATGAAAGCACTAGAATAATCTCGCTTTAATATTTCAGAATTTATTCAGAAAACTGACTCCTTCAACGCTCTTCAAAAGGATAGTACTCACTCAAACTTTGAACTCAAAATATCAATGTTTCTTAGTACGCGCTTGTTCTAGGGAACAGCATGTTATTGTTTTGCCTGAATACCGGCTGGACCGATACTTTCAAACGGAAAGAGCTTAAGAGTTGTAACTTTCAGGGTAGGATTGGTGCCTGAATGTAAATAGGCAGAATCGGACTTATGGTTCCGCAGTTATTTATTCTCACATTTTTCTCATTAAAATCGAAACTACAGATCTTAGCGTTCTGAAGTTTAGCGTTATGACGTGCATGATTATGAAAAATTTCGGGGGATTTTCTAAGAAAAATATTAAAAAAAATAATAATATTTTGTGAACAGAATAGCGTTGAGCGCTACCGAATCCATAGGAACAGGAACGACGATAGAATTTAAATGTAGCATTTAGATATAAAATAACCTCAAAAAGGCTAATGCAAAATTCTGTAAGAATCATAGGTGATATTGACAAACGCGCAAAAGCTCATGATTTCGCTTCAGTACTTTTCTCGGATTTTTTTATCCACATTTCAAACATCCATAGAATATTTTCATAATATGAAAACGTTTTCGAAGGGAATTTGTGAATTTATTAAATTTGTTTGATTCCCAACGGCCAAATTCTAAATCCCCAAATAATTTAACTCTTTCTTAATGAAGTTTTTCATTGAAAAAAAATTACTTGCTATAAGTTGGCCTGCAAAATCATATAATTGTTGACTTCTCAAAATAGAGATCATGTGTTCTTTGATTCTATTCTGTATTTTATAAATTGTCTGTCTATGTATCGGTTGCAATGAAATCATACCATTTCAAATGATAATTTCCTGACACGGAAGATACAGAGATGTAGAGTAACCGAAAATTTAAATTTCTTACTATTGATTTCATGTGGACACACGTGTAAGTTAATATTACATTCCTGTATTCAAATAAATTATGCAGCATCTCTCTACAAGTTAACGAAAGTCAACTCACGTGTCCGTTGAAAGTTGACTTCGAAATCATAATCTCGATTCAATGTTTGAACTGACACATGCTGTCAATCGAAGCTATATTCCGAACTCAGATCGTTCTGTCACTAAAAATTAAGAGTCGGACTTGAATTGCATGGAATCGAAGGCGAATTAAAAGGCTTGAATATTTTAAAGAAGCGATTTCTATTGAAATGGTGTATTTGAATGGGTTCTAACTTATTGTAAAAAAGTTTCACCTTTATAATTCACATTTGCCTCTATTCATAATTATTAAATGTATTGATATGAAATTTTTTCTGAATATTGCGGTAGGTTTTCATTTCAATCATCTTTATAATTTCAATTCTATAGCCGTTTTTCATAGATATATTTCTGATAAAGGATACAGAATATTCCAAAAATGAAGTTATGCGAAGTTTGCACTTTAATTTGGTTTGACTGATTAGATTTTGAATGAGCTTCAGTATCATTACTATTCGGTTATCGAACAATATTAAATTTGAACTCGGTTGCATCGGGTGCTTTTTTTAGAGTGATAGAACTTTGAATTGAAATAAAGATATTTGAATTAAGATTGAAGCCAAATTTTTTTTATTTGAAAGATAATTTTATGACATTTATGTTTTAAAAATAATTTCCGGCATATGTCCACCACGACTAGCTCTGAGGAATCGCATTCGACCAGTCCAATTTTGGACTACTTTTTCGAGTAATTTAGGCCTTATTTCATCAACAACACGAGTTATGGTGGCTTCCAAAGCGTCTCTTGTTTCTGGTTTATCAACATAAACCAATGACTTGACATAACCCCAAAGAAAATAATCCAGTGGAGTTATGTCGCATGATCTTGGAGGCCAATTAATTGGCCCATTTCTCGAAATAATGTTATCGCCAAATCTTTCTTTCAATAAATCAATGGTTACGGTAGCAGCATGAGGTGTAGCACCATCTTGTTGGAACCAAGACACTTCTGGGTCGATACCATTCAAATTTTGAAAAAAATAATCATTGATCATCGATCTGTAACGCGCACCATTCACTACAAGATCAGTTCCAGCATCGTTTTTAAAGAAATATGGACCGATGATGCCTCTAACGTGTAAAGCACACCATACGGTGTGCTTGACTGTGTGCTTTATGCTTGACTGTGTGCTTTACAGTGTGCTTTTTCAGGATGCAATGAAACCTGCAGAACTTTTTGAGGATTACTTTCACACCTTATACGGCAATTTTGCTTGTTCAACCGTTCAACCAGAAATGAGCTTCATCACTAAACACAATTTTACGATAAAAAAGTGGATCAACTTCCAGCTGTTCTAGGGTCCAATCAGCAAACAAACTACCCTCATTATGGTCAATTGACTTGTATGGGTGTAGTCTAAGATCTTTGTGCAAAATTTTCCATGTGGTGAATGCACAGAGTCCAACTTGTTGTGAATGTCGACAAAGGGACAAATCTGGATCATCATTATCACTATGACTTACAGCAGCGATATTTTCTTCTATACGTACAGTTCTTTGTCTTGTTGTTCTTGCATCGAGTAGAGAAAATGTTGTCCGAAATTTAGCGATAGTTCGACGAATAAGCTGCTCTGATGAACGATTATGTAAACCATAAATTTCATGAAGTGCTCTATGAGTTTGGCGAATGGAACACTGAATGGAACTTGAAATAAATTTCAACAATTTGTAAACGTTATTGCGGCGTGAGTCTATCCATGATAATTTGTCAATATTTACTGAACAGAAATGTCAAAACAACATGGCTTCTACCTTCTGTCAAATCACAGTTATCCCTTTCGAAAGTTCTATCACTTCAAAAATGACACCGATATATGAATAAGAATAATATCTAAGATTATGATCGAAGAATATTCTTATATTTCATTTTTGATTTCAAATTTTATTTCATACTGTTGAAAAAATTTGTATATTCTGATAACTCTCTATCAATTTCTCTCTAAATGTAAAAATATCACCTACCTATCTAGCCCAGGTGAAGATGTTTTTTTCTAACTCACTGCTGAAGGTGATTATTGAGTTAGATATGAATACTTCGTCTAAATAAATGTCCTATTGAATTTCAAATAATTATGTTCTAGGTGCATTTTTTAATTTAAAAATAAATTTTCAGCATAACTACGTCACGAATAACAGTTGGTGATCATTTGTTTCAATAAATTTTTTACTTCAAATGTTGATATCGAAATAAAAAGATCTCAGTACTAACAATTCTATATAAAAAGAAAGTTATTTATTTAGTTGGTAGAGATTGTTGAATAAAGCGGGTAGAAACCTCTATATTTCTGAATTAGAAATCTATCAGTTAATATGCGATGAACGTAATGCAACCAATATAGTGTAGATAACGTGTTCTTCTATAAGATAGAATCGAAGAATATAAAATTTCTATGTTGAAAAACGAAAAATCGTCAGTTTTTGCAAAGCATTGCCTGACCTGGATTACTCTTAAAACAAACCTATGCAATAGCCTAGGGTGCAAATCACGGAAGATGTTGAATCTCTTAGTTTTGAACTAATTGGATGAATATCATTCCAGATTAAATTTTATTTTTGGTCATATATTTACTCTTGTATTTCTGAAAAAACAACAATCTGATTACACCGACATTTTAACTGCATGGCGATAAGTCTGTCTGCATCAAAGAGCATGAGAAATTAAATAAATACAAGTAACGAAAATAATTTCGGAATATAGGAGTCACCATGCATTTACAAGAAGACAACTATTAAGCCAGCCGCCCAATATAAGAATAACTTCGGTCTACGTTATGAATGGTGACTAATATTCAACTGGATGGCTATTTATTCCTTCCCCCACCCTTTCGCACTGCCAAACATTCTGCTGCAAGCTTAACTCGGACTCTACACGTCAATACAAAAATGTTAGAGCGAGGGTGTGCATCTTTCTTATTGGTTGACAGGCTGTTTACGACACTCCTAAGCATGTGAGAAGTTTATTTGTTGCAAAATATGCAATAAATGTTTCATTGTTTTGCCACAACGACTTTGAAAATAAAATGAATACACGAACATTAAATGGATTCAGATGAAATAAAATTAATTCCACAGACATTAAATAAATTCTGATGAAATAAAATAAATTCTAAAAATCATAAGAAAACCAATGACGGAACAGGCTCACAAGTTGTATGAGTTGTATTAAGAGTTCAGAAAATCCACATTGTTGAGCTAAATAATAGCCAAATTTATTATACAGAGATAATCTCATATTTTTGAGTAGATTTGTCTCAATGTTGTCACAAAGTTGAATCATTTTCAACCTTAATTCATCAAGATTTGAAGCTGTGCCGAAGCCATGTCCATAGATAGAAAATTGTATTATAGATGTTCCCATAAAAAAAATCATTTGAGAATAAATCTGGTGATCTGGGGGGCACGAAATTGTGCCATTTGTAGATATTACTTGATCAGGAAACTTGTTCAGGAGAAAATCTGTTATTTCTCTTGAGTTATGGATCAGGCAACCATCCTGTTGAAATCAAATGTACTCAAAACTGATAGGAAGCTAAAGAACTCTCGGAATAATTCTAATTTGTAAAAGATCAAAATACTTGGCAGCATTTAGTTTTATATAGATAAAAGAAGGAACAATGATTGAGTTTTGATGGAAACTCTCCGGTGCTAGTTCTCTAGGGACCAATGTCGAACAACGGATGGAATATGTTTCTCTTTCGAATAAAATGATGACTCATCAGTGACAAGTACATTTTTCAAGAAAAAACTATTTTCGTTTTATCTTTCCATCATCGACATGGACCTACGTAATCAACACTTAGACGTGGATCTAAATGTATCGCCGCGCTGGTACAAAGCGATGAATTCTCCCCTACTTTGGGCAGTCAGAAAGAGTAGACAAAGATTGAAAGAGCAGTCCAATTGAATATTCGTCATAATTTATAATGCATAATGCAGTTATTCTTGTGCTGAACGAATGGCACAATAACTTCACTTGCATTATAAATCCTATATTCCGCGGATGATTTTCGTAACCTGTATATCTTTCTTGCACTACCTCGCATAAAAAAGCTGCCGCAATGTAAACT
This sequence comes from Megalocaria dilatata, assembly GCA_034642435.1. Lineage (NCBI taxonomy): Eukaryota > Metazoa > Arthropoda > Insecta > Coleoptera > Coccinellidae > Megalocaria > Megalocaria dilatata. The sequence goes on along the minus strand of CM067859.1, from coordinate 58,724,620 downwards.
GTAAACCAACATACGTGCTGTCGAGTAGATACAACTGCTGTCATTTGTGAGGATGTTTTGTCTTCTTTTTTTAGAGTATTAGGAATATATTATATTTTCAACATATTAGGGCGAACGCGCATTCAGATGAGATTTAGGTAGAAAAATGTTCTATACATATAATTAATCTTTCAAATCAGTCTCGAAGAAGATATAGTAATAAATGATATTTATTTCTGGCACTTCACTTGGTGAAACATTTTAAAATTATTTTTTAATTCTTCTGTGAGCTGCAAAGTATTTTTGATAGAATATTTTGGGCTATGTTGGTTTATTGATGTTGAGCTGTTTAAAAACTTTTTGACTCGGGCCTCATGGGACAATCTGTCTAGTGTATTTTAGGAAGGGCGTGAAGTAACGGAATTATTGGATTCATAATTTTTAATGTATAATTTGTATCTGAAAGAAAGTATGGAAAATTTTTGATGGCTTGTTTCAGGGAATTTTTAAATTTAGACGTAGGGTGCTTTTTGAGCTTTAGGAAATTATTAGATTCAAATAATTTTTCGGTTTTTTTCCAAATAATCCGATTAATTTAGAATTTTTACCGTGTTGCTTTTATCGGCTTTTGAAATTATGAGTTGATTATCTGAAATTTTTCTTTAAATTTGATGAATAATTTTTTGTTCGTTTTTATTATTTTTAAGAGAAGACATTGAAATGAACTTTGCAACGGTAAGGTTTTCGTAATTAAGGTTCCCTTTTGAATGAATTGAATTTAATGCTAATTCACTATTCACAGCAAGTTTTTTCAAATTTTTCTTGTTGAAAGTATTGGGACAATATTTCGAACCCATAAATCGAATTCTGATGTATCAAATTGCATTTCTGTAAAATTTATTACTCAATCATGAAATTAAATTGTATTTTCACTATCAATCAATAGTAAAGATGACTTGCCTTTTTTTGTTGTTGTGAGGGATCGCAGTTTCTTCAAATGATTTAGATGATGTTCGTGTCCTATAATACTAATTTCTTTTCTGGTTGATTGGTCCACGTGGTCGAAAAGTATTGGGTGGAATTGGAAGGTTAATTCACTGTGTATCAATTTCAGATGTAATTTTAAATGTTTCCTTTTTTGATACCATTCCTTCATCTCAAGTTTCAGCCACATTTTAATAGCTGAATTCACTGCGATCCTGGCGTCCGTTGATTGATGTTTAAAGGTTGTTTTTATGTATTTTTGTTTTCTATTCTTCAAAAGACATTGTTTGTTGTATCAAAGGTGGTTGTTGGATCTCTTGATTTTAAGCAGTACTCTCCTATAGTATGCTGCGAGTTTTTAATTGTTTGCATGTCACTTGGTGAAACATTTTCAAGTTAATAAATTTAAATAAAAAAACTTGGCTTAAACTTCACTTTTTATTTGATGTCTGTTGACATATATGTTTCGGGTTTTTAGCCCATTTTCAAAACTGAAGAGAAAAACACTTAAAATCTTATTTATAATGGTAGGGTAAACCACAGGTACAATTTTGAAGAATGTAAAAATATGGTGTTAATATAATAATATGGTATCAAATACAGAATATTTCAAAATTACATCTGAAATTGATAAACGGTGATTTAACCTTCCGATTCAACCGAATAGTTTTCGACCACTTGTACCAATCAACCAGAGAAGAAATTGGTATTATATTACACGAACACCACCTAAACCATTTGAAGAAACTGCGAGCCCTCACAAAAAAAGCAAGTCATCTTTGCTATTGATTGTAATACATTTTACAGAAACGCAAATTGATACATCAGAACTCAATTTATTAAAATATTGTCGGAATACTTCCAACAAAAAAGATTTGAAAAAACTCGCTCTAAATAATGAATTGGCATTAAACTTAATTGATTCAAAAGAGAACCTTAATTACGAAAAACATACCGTTGCAAAGTTCATTTCAATGTCTACTTTCAAAAATCATGAAAACGAACAAAAAATTATTCTTCAAATTAAAAAAAAATTTCAGATAATCAACTCATAATTTCAAAGACAGATAAAGGCTACACGGTAGAAATTCTAAAAAAATCTGATTATTTAGAAAAAATCGAAAAATTATTTGAATCTAATAATTTCCTAGAGCTCGAAAAGGACCCTTCGTCTAAATTTTAAAATTCTTTAAAAAAAGCCATCAAAAATTGTCCAAACTTGCTTTCAGATACAAATTATACATTAAAAATTATGAATACAATAGTTCCGTTACTTTACGCCCCACCTGAAATACACGAGACAGATGAGGCCCATTGTTTCCTATATAAATGCACCCACGTCAAAAATTTGTAAACATCTCAACATTATTTTACCCAATTTGGTATAGCACATCTCAAAATATTCTATTAAAAATACTAAACAGCTCACAGAAAAATTAAAAATTTTAAATATTCCCCCTAACGCTAAACTTGTTTCATTCGATGTTGTGAATTTATTTCCTTCCATACCTAATTTATAAATTAAAAATACAGTTCAAAATTTATGACAGCAAAACCAATCACTCACCTCTCTATACGAGAAACAATGATTCTACTTGAAATATGCCTGAAACAAAGTTATTTTAAATTCAACCATAAAATTTATCAACAATTGGACGGCCTTCCTTTGGATTCGCCTTATTACCACTTTTGAGCGAAATTTTCATGACCCATCTTGAAAATAGAATCTTTTCTTCACAAGATAATTTGATGAAGAAAGTTCTCTTTTGGAAAAGATATGTGGATGATGTATTTTGTATTTGGTTAGGTTCCATTAGACAATTAGAAATGTTTATGTATTTATTAAATTCATTTTTCAATTCTGTCAAATTCACTATTGAAATCGAACATTCCCAAAAATCAGTAAATTTTTCAGATATTCAGATCACAAGAATTGTTAATTCCCTTGAGTTTGACATATTTAGAAAGTCCACGTACACAGATTCAAATGTCTCATTTTAACGCCTTTGTACATAGGTTACTATCAACCCCTGTGGCAATAGAAAACTTTAACAAAGAAAGTAAAGTTTTGAAGTCATTAGCGTCGAACAGTGGTTACAATATGAACGTAATCGATAAATTAATTTTTAAGAAATAGCATAACAAAGCTCTAGCTTCTCTCTACCCTACTGTTCATGACAAAGAAAAAGAAAAATTTCATAGCACAAACTTTATACCATAAATTAGTAAAAATATTTGCGATAGACTTAAACAAAATAATATTAATATTATTCCAAATAAATTAATATGGCTGATCTGTACCAAAAATCATTAATAAGGAGTACTATGAACTATGGTAATAGAAAGTTCTAGAAATCAAGACAGTGTAACATACATCTGTATAAAAATTCTATACTCGAACAAACTCAAGGTTTTGTAGATCACAGAGGCAAATTGCAGACATGCGCACGTTTCAAACTGATTGGTTTTCGTTAGTGCAATGTATGCTAGTGACTCCAAGTCTGTCTAGTATCTATATTCGCTATACACAGAGACTCCAAAGATATTACTAATAGACTAACGCCATCTAGAGTATTCAGAATATATACAAGACATACTTTTGCGTGTTAATTCAAGTAAAGAAATGTATTCTCGATATTTTCACGTTACGAACGTAGAATAAACTTTCCTCGTTCTCAAATCAGATCATAAATTGCCGTAATGCTCAAAAATTAGCATATTCATATTGAAATAAATTAATACGACTGATCTGTACCAAAAATCCTTATTAATGATTAATATTATTTGTACAGATAAGAAAAACTTAGGTTCACAATTAGTCAATAGCAAAGACTGTCGTAAAACGTGTGAAAAAAGCGGTATATATAAATTATATTGTAATGAATGCCCTGCATTTTACATAGGTCAAACAGGACGATCTATAAACATAAGGATAGAAGAACATAAAAGAAATATATTACATAATAAAATAGAAGAATTTATCCGAACGTGAAAATTCTGTTAAGAATATTTGGGTGTACGTCAGTAACATCATCAGAAAGGTATACAGATGTTAACGAAAAAAAGCCTTATGGCACGCAAATATGAAATTATAATTGAATAATGTATTTTCCCTTTGAATTTCTTTTATTTGTCCTCAAATATTCTTAACATACCTATTTTCCCTTTACATAAGATCCTTTTCCTTTCTCAAGAGAATCAAACATTACCATCGGTTAATGATGAAACGAAAGAAGCTGAATTCCCTAACACTTTTTCGCATTGAGATCGAAATAACGAAAATGTTAGACTTCAAAACGTCTATAGAGTTATTCGAGCGGTCGAAGGCACGAAGGACAAATTTTGAGTTTAATTATTATTATTAATATTTTCGTTATACCTTTTCAAACAGTACTATATTTTCAAACATGTAACTACCAATGAAAGTGTTACCCCGTTTTTCAACATTAACCTTGTTCTGATAAATTTTGGGACTTTTTAGATATTTCATTTTGAGGAAGTTGCCACAATCTTGGAGTTTGGCCTAAGGCGCATATATATATGCGGGCTTGAGCAATGTATATAAATTAGATCTTTTTCCAATAAAAAATTATCATTATCATCTCGGAGAGTAAATTGATGGATTATTTGCAAATTTTATCAACCAAAAACTCCAAGGAGAATAACATTTACAAATATCCTTGGGAAGCATCCTATATTGAATGATTACATATTAATTGGCCATAAATATTTTAAGATATTTGAAGCGAAGATAAATAAGAATCGTAGTAAATTTAATTTTAAGTACTTTTGTATCACCTTGTAGATGATCGGAAGACCAATACGTATCAAGTTTCTGAATGAATTGTGAAAGAGGATATAAATCCAGTGTTTCCTAAGTGAAATTGTTATCATGTTTCACCTAGAGTCATTCGCAAACTTTATTCATTATGAGAATAACCTGAGGCTTTTCCAGCGGTTTATAGCCATTTTAAGGGACCATAAAATTTTCATACCCAGATCCTCATTAGAATCCTGAAAACTAATCGAATGAAATGGTCAGAACATGATTTGTTATATGTTGTTATTGTATATTGGTGTTATGTGATGAATTTAAGAGGTAAAAGGAGCGTTTCGGTTGAAGAAACATTCACCTATTTTCCATACCCTGAATTGGGGAAATAGTCAATTATTACTGCCGAAAAAAAATTTGATATCATGGTGACTTGGTCCCATCACAAACAAACACATGCTATTTTGTATGTTTGTAATCTCAGATGAGTTGAAATTTGGTATTTTGGTATGGAAGTATTTGAAAGTTATACCCCGACCGTCAACTCGTTCAAATTAATAATTTTAATAAAAGATAGTAGCATCCTGAGTAACCCATTGGAAAAGGTTCTGGTATTATATGATAAATAAACATGCTGCTTGGAAAAAAGATGCGAAATTTCGAAAAAATTCAGCTATTTTGAATACTTAGTCTACATGTCCCAAAAAGAGGTTGATAATTCTACCATTCTGTCTGCCGTAATTTTGAGAGATTTGAATTTTGACGGTATACCATCGCGCTAATTGCAGCCAGAAAATTGACAGCCATCTGTGTACGAAATTCACATTAACTTTAAATGCAGAATTAAATTTTCGAACTTCTACAATATATATTGAAAATTATTTACAAAAAATATGAAAATGATATCACCATATATAAATAATATAAAATATTTTTCAATGTCTAGGAAAACAAAGGTTTTCCTAACTTTGACACACACAGCTTTTTTATTCAAGCAATTGCAATAAAATCAGGCCATACAGATAGTTATATATTTTAAAAACATGAAATTTCTAAAGTAAATGCAAATTAGGGGATGTTCGGAAGTATGTTAACTAATTAATCATAATCAACCGGAGTTTCCAGAAACTACTTTACTTTACTAACAAAAAAATTTAATTTTCATATTTTTTGTGACTGCTATTTCGAGGTATTACCCAATCTTCAGACAAGTGGACACCAATTTTTCAGTAGCCAACAAAAAAGCAAAACTTTGAATTCTTTTGGTAGAAAAACATAGTTATTACAAAATTTTTTGGGTCGCCTTCAAAATAGGCTCCATTTGCTCCAATACATCTATGCCAACGGCACTTCCAATTATCGAAACATTTTTTATAGGCGCTTTCCGGGATGGACTTTAGCTCTCGCGCCGAATTTTGTTTTATGGCTTCAATCGACTCAAAACGGGTGCCACGAAGGAGCAATTTTAGTTTTGGGAAGAGGAAAAAGTCGCAGGGAGCCAAATCCGACGAATACGGTGGTTGCTGAAGCACGTTTGTTGAGTTTTTGGCGAGAAAGTCAGTCACAATCGTAGCTCGGTGAGAAGGCGCGTTATCGTCATGCAAAATCCATGAGTTGTTCGCCCACAAATTTGGCCGCTTCTTACGGATACGCTCACGCAAACGTTTCATAACGCCTAGGTAATACTCCTTGTTTACCGTCTGACCCTCTGGAACGAATTCGTAGTGCACCACGCCACGGATATCGAAGAAAACAATGAGCATCACCTTCATTTTCGAGGCAAGTCTTCGACCACTTCACGACCGTCCTTGAAGGCTCTGTACCACTGATATGCACGAGTTTTCGATAGAGCATTATCACCAAAGGCCTTTTGCAACATTTTCAATGCATCGGCACCGGAAAATTCATTTGCAACACAAAACTTTAAACAAATTCTTTGCTCAACGTAATCACCCATAGTAAAAATCGGCACGCACTCTGACATCGACTGACTTAATCAGCTGTTGCAAACACACTAGTTGACAGATCCCGCTCAAACTGGGCATAGTAATTAAGGACAGTGGTACCAACCTAGGAAAAAAAATTTTTACCTGCCTCATTGCCCCGCCAGATTTAAATCGATAATTCCCGGTACTTTCTTGACAGAATGTATATCCCTAAAATATATTGGTGCCAATTATCGGAAATACTCACTAAGTAAAAGTATCCAACAGTGGGGATCTTGCGACATCAGTTTGGTCGTTGAGAAGAATTGTGAAGTACTTGTACCTTTTAATTTCTTCCAAACGCCTTTTATTTTCATTATAGAGTAATATAAACAATAGGACAATCACTACAAGTCAACTTATAGACTCCAGATTTATTATCTTCATTCGTTTTCTTTCTATTATTCTTTATATGAATTCCCAAATTATTAACCCCTCTAAAAGCTTCATTCGAGTCGAATTCTATTTTGAAATACTTGGCAATATTATCTGATATTTTATAAAAAACTATGGAATTATCCATAATGAAAATAAAAGTACTCTACTGACGCTTTTGGAAGCAGTAGAAATTAGTAGGTGCAAGAATCTTAAAATTCTTCTCAACGACCAAACAGATGTCGCAAGATTTCCATTTTTGAATATTTTCCCATATTTCTCTTTATCGGTATTTCTGTGAATTGATGGTTATTTGTATTCCTTTTTGCAAATGTTTTACTCATCTTAACTTCCGAATATTGTTAGTTTCTTTCTCTTTTCTTCTTCTTTTTTCAAGTTTTTAGATATATAAGAAATTAATGTGTTTTGATGTAGTTCAAAATGCAAACAACGAAGCCACAATGTTGGCGGAACAATTATCGCTAACTTAATGAATTGTGGATATAATCCATATAATTTCATTTAATTGAATATTTTTGGAATTAACATATCAGTTGTGAAATAGACAGAGTAGTGTAGAACTGAAATTTGCACCTTGATTGAAGATGAATTTTTCATAATATCGAAATTGAGTACGTAGCTTCTACGAGAGCAGTTCCCTGATTAAATAATAATTATTCAGTTTTCAGCGTCCATACCGTTAACAAATTGAAATTTTCGATAAGGTAACGTTTATGTGTAGAAGTTGAATGTCTATCGAGGAACCATTCAAATTTATTCATACTGATATACTGAATTTGTATTATGTAAAATTTCAACTTGTTCTGGCAATTTAAAATATGTGAAGCCTTTACGTTTTCCAGTACATAACCAGTTTATCTGAGCCGAATGAAACACATGTTGTTGAAAAATAATAATGAAAATGGTTGATTTTTCATTAACATTTTGAATTTTATTTCATGAAAATGAATAGGGCTTGATTAAAAAGAGCCAGAGGGGAAATAAAATTCATGGGGAATTACACCATCGAACTTCCAAGAGCTAAACCAAATTCTTCAGCAATTGAATATAATGATGAAGAATACATTCTCACTTATTCATCAGAAAAAAAAAACATCAGGTTTACATTTCGAACTAACTCTAAGGAACCAATACCACATCTTGTATTGGGGCACTAGTAAAAGAGTAAAATATATTGGGTCACTTATTATTATTCCTTTACCGAGTTGAAATATTTGAGGATATCTGCCAACATCTTTTTGTTTTTTCAAAAGAATTTCAAGATATTGGTACGTGTTAATTTTAAGTGATTCTAACAGTTTTGGTCTGGTATTTCTTCTGTCATAATGAAATTGTTGAAATTTAGTCTCAATTATTTCAAATGATTGGCATATATCGAGAGTGGGGTATCTAACGTCTAACTCTGGTGTTCATGTATTCTTCCCTTGAAATATCTATCATTTTGATCAACATATTCAATACTTTGTTGTTTATCTGTAGTCTTTATTGAGTTAATAAACATTATTATTATTATTATTCTATAAAGAGTATTCTTATAACAGGTTTCATTTTCAAACGCTATCTGGGCAGCTGTCACTTTTGAAGCTATAATTTTTTGACATTTGACAAGTAAAAAATACGCCTTTAGTAAAAATAAAACTATACACGCTTCAATAACGCATTAAAATTGTTAAAATTCATCATAAACATAGTGAAAATTTAGCAGTTACAATTTGCAAAACTAAAGCACTTTTAAGTCGCCGTGAATTAATTATCTTATCGGCCGACAATAGTGAAACTGGTGGAAAATTTTGAGCTGTTTTTGGACAAGTGAGTAATGTGATGATCAATATCCTCACATCAATATGTGAACGACATTTATTTTCAACAAGACGGTGCTACGTGCCACACAAGCAATTTCGCAAGAAAAGTTTTCTGCTTGTATTATTTCTTGGTAAGTTGATCACAATTGGCCACCGAGATTTTACGATTTAACACATAAACATGCATTGTTTTCTCTCAAATATCAAAATGAACCCACTTATTGTAATATATAGCTCAGTGGTAAGGTTCTTGAGCTGGGAACTGAAAGGTCCTGAGTTCAAGTCCCGTCAAGTTGGAAATAAATTTTCTGGTTGGACGGGTTTCCGTCGCCATTTTACTGTTGGTTCAAAATTAACAGTGCTGTGACCTAAAGTGGCGTAAGATCTCAGAGCACAACTGAACTCCTAACTCGCATAAGCTGAAAAAGTTAAAAGTTTCTGAGGAATCTTCACAGAAGATCTAGGAGTATCAGGATAGTATATCAAAAACTATATTATAGTCAATATCTTCTTTAAAGTACTCAGCGATATAGTCCGATTTTATTGACGAACGAAATACAAATCTATTTAAGACTCGAACCTTTTATGACAAGGGAGACAAGACTCAATATTCTTTGTTACCTCGTTGCAATTTTTTCGATAAAGACCCAGTTTTACGTACTCGCTTCACGAATTGATCCATAAAATTTCATGAGGTCATTTTACTTCTATTGGATTTTTTAACGAAAATTTTTAACAGTTTGAATAGAAGATGCACCACTTTGGAAATGAGTTTGTAATATTTTCCAGTTTTTTTCAAGCGTAAATAGATCCAATTTATTAATGTCAGCTATTGCACCTGATAATTTTCGGTCAAAACATGAATGACCGAAGTGTTGCCACTGTTGTCTGGAAATAATCATAACTTCAAAATGCAAACTCTAGACGGTCCACCGCGTAGTTGTCGCAAATCGATTGGAGATGATGAAAAAAGTGTAAGAGAATACAGAAAAATGATTTTTGATATTTTTCTCTGTTTGTATGTGTTTTTGTTTGTTGCCGGTAATCTGCTAAACTGATCGGCTTATTTTCATGCAATTTTCCCAGGCATATATAAGAAAAAGCCTGGATAAACATTTAGTCTTTGCTTCATCGAAATCGGATGAATGTTAAAAAATATATACCTTGTCATTCAAGTATAATTAAGGAGAGATATTCTATGATTTTATTGCTGCATAATATAAATCAAATTAATTTCATTCTATCTGAGTAATCAATTCAAAGTCAAACCAAAGTTCAAGGAACTCTCCGTGAAATTTCATTTTCAGATGTATAATGAAATCCACGTGAATGAACTTGCATCACCTAGTATTGATTATAAATCATAGACATCGACTGAATTTTTATTATTATTTGAAGTAACTTTTTTCGGAACAATAAAACAAATTTGACTGTGTAAATATATTTGCCAAGAAATAAGCAATAGTTGTTCTACAATCGAACGAATTATTATTATATGACATATGAATGTTTTTTTAATCTTATATCATTGAATAGTGATGTGTATTACAGGTGTAATTATATGCAACTCGTGGTATACTACCATATTTCCCAGGGTAATGAGTTTATTGATTAACGTAACATTTCTTTCGCGAAAAATTTTCTACGTATCTATTCACCTACAGAATTACTATTGTTATCGGTTCAACTAGTAGGTAAGTGGAGCAATAACTTATCTACTATTTTACTTTGAATAATTCATATATGGGTTATATGATAATTGAAACGAAATTATTTAATAGATACTACCTTTGTCACGGTGAACTGCGTTGTTAAAGTCATTACCTCTTTTAAACGGTACAGAGAAATTCAATTCATACCATTTCAAATTTAAAAATATCAGTTTTATTGTTGAAGTATATTTAAGTTTTTTCATGAGATACTAAAAATTATCGAAACGATAGGCTTAAGAGCTGAACACTCAGCGATGTCCTCTGAGAAAAAGTACACCTGGCACTGAAAGATAGAAGACATCAAAAAGATCACATCTATATAATTGTTTTCGAAATACAGAGGATTTTCTAACACTTAAAATTTTTTTGATTTCCCATATGCATTCAACTGAAACTAATACAAGTAGATTTTGTTGTTGTGCTGTGTTGATTCTCCTCAAATCTACAATTTCTACAAATAAAAAAACATCACCGGACTAGAAGGGCAATTATATATTTGTTTCACTACGAAGAAATCGCTCTAAATAGAGCAGATTTCTTGAAATTTGCGAATAAATTCAAGTAAAGAAATGTATTCTCGATATTTACACGTTACTAACGCAGAATTCACTTTCCTCATGCTCAAATCAGACCATAATTTGCCGTAATAAAATGCTAAAATAAATAAACTCGGCTGGTCTATACCAAAAATCCTTAATAAGAAGTATGAGCTATGGTAATAAAAAGTTCTATACTTAAAATAAAATACAAAGGCTTTTTACTTGATAGAAGAAATATAACCAAATTTGAATATCAAAATATAAGGCAAGTAGTATTTCTTAAAGATAAAACCAGAAACAAAATTTTGTCTCCTTTGAATATTTATTTATTAATTTTAATTACTTTCGTATATCTGTTGGGTTATTTATTTCATTTGACATTGTATATTGAGTTTTGATTATATACGTCTATTAAATGTGAACGGTGCTTGTTTTAGACATTAATTTAATTCTAAAAGTTTTTTGAATAAAAAAATTCTTTTGGAAATTAAAATTGTAGAAGATAAACATATTTCAATTTGTTTTGATATTCAAAAATTTAGTTCTATACTTGTTTCTTTGTCTTATTGATGATTTTTGGTACAGACCAGCCGAATTTATTTATTTTAACGTAAAAAAAAATGCACGCAAAAGTAAACAGTCTTCAAGAAATATATCGAAAGGTTAGAGAAACGCTGGAATGCTTGTATCGTTTTAGAAAGAGCCAATGTTAATGAATTAAGTGAAGTTTCATCGGAAGTATTGTGTTTTCTTATTTAAATCAAAAAATTATTAGCCCGTGTGTTAATGCAATGGAATAAATGATCTAGAATTACCGCAGTCACTGTCGCTAGGTGCTGAGTAAGACATCTGTCTGTGCGGACGTAATCTTAGAAATTGAAAGAAGGCACATTTCATCGAATATATTCTTGAAAATTAAATGAAGTTGGACAACAATATTCTCTGAAATGATTTTTCAGCTCAGAATATTTTTTATTATTACTGAAAAATATTTTTCACAACTAGTATATTAGGATGTCCAGTCCGATATAAAAGTATCCTTTGCAATTAAAAAATTCTATGAGAATCTGAGAGGTAATATTTTATTCTTCCGAATATTTATAACTAACATCAAGATAATGACCGGGCGAAAAAAAATCCATTATGTTGTCCGTAGATGTCTGTAGTTATCTCGTGAAGTATCAATTGAACAATTTCAGATTTATGCTCGTTGTCAAGGTGACATTTCACACGGAAAATTTTTTTTTGCTGTTTTCTGTTTGGTCCATTCAGTTGTGAGTTACAGGGTGTTGAAATGGAAGTCAACAAAGAGAACATTCTGTACATTTCACAGTTTTTTATAAAGGCAAAAATGGAAGCCAGGCGGCTGAAATAGTGCTTGGTGTTTATAGTCCCGATACTGTAACAGCTAATTACGTGAAATTTTGGTTTTGTCGATTGATGTTAAAGATGCACCTTGCACAGGCAGGTCCGTCATCGAAAATAACGATAAAATCACAAAAATTATTGATGTTTACCGGCATGTTAATATTTGATGCATCGCCCTGGAGCTGAAAATCGACCATAAAACAGCTTTAAACCATTTTCGCAAAAGAAGCTCAATATTAAGGTTCAACACAAATTAACACCAAAAAACATGATGGATCGAAGTCTTGACCTAACGGAATGAAATCGACCCATTTCTTAAACGAATGATGACTATGGATGAGAAATGGGTCTCATAGTATTGTGCGAAAAGGACCATGGTCCAAGCACGGTAAAGCACCTCAAACGGTGGCTAAACCAGGACTAATGTCCAGAAAAGCTCTACTGTGCATTTTGGTGGACTAGAAATTCATTTATTACGAGTTGCTTCCATATGGCCAGACATCAAATTCGTATCTCTACTGTCAACAACTGGACCGTTTGGACCTGGTGATTGACCAGAAACCAGAATTGACCAACAGTAGAGGTGACAACAAATTATAGAACAAAACGGTGAATATTTGATCCAAATCGAACAATCCTAAACATGTTAAATGAAGCCTTGAAGTTCACGCCAAAATAATGAATTTTTTCCCCAAAGTAATAAAACTCGAAAATAGAATAATATGTACATTTTCAAACTGATATGTATGTATTTCTTGATGGCTTCGACAAAAATTCAAAAAGTGGGGTTTACCACAGATCCGTCTGTTCATTTAATAGTTTTATTGTCGGGACGTGCTTCTTGTATTTGTGAATTTCCTGGAATCCGTAGAAACTCACAAATAAAAAAAGCACGTCTTGACGATAAAACTATAATATTAAATGACCAGACGGACCTGTAGCAAACCCCACTTTCTGAAGGTTTGCCGAAGCCATTAAGGAATATATATATATATATATATATATATATATATATATTCTCAGCTCTCAGTAACTTTGATTTGCTCGTTATTCACGAGCCGAGCTTTCGAAATGGTTTTTTTTTCTTCCTCAGGGCAACTGTAATAATACAAATATAAATACAATTACAATCAAGAGTCGAACAATCAAATATTATTTTACCGAATATGAGGTTAAGTTACATCGAGAATGGAACGTAAATAATCATTCATCAGATTAAAAAATAAATGATATGATATAAACTAAAATAAAACAGCTTTTCTGGTGTCTAATAATCAAAAAATACAAATTTACTCTTCTTATTGTTCTCTTTGAAGCAAGCAACAATTGAGCAAACAAATACAGTATAATAAAACGTCAAATTTCTCAATGTCTATTTCAGGTTCATAGAGTGTATTGGAATACTCCAACAGATATGAATAGAATGGACTTAGGTTTTGTGCGTCCGTTTTCTTGATTATTTTACTTCCCTGATTTTTTATGTGTATCATTTCTGAAATAAATCTCTTCTTATAATTAGCATTCATATGAGTGTGGATAGCTCAGTGGGAGAGTGCCGGGAGATCCGGGTTCGAATCCTGTTCAGGTGAAAAAAAAATTTCTAGTTGGACGGGTATCTGCCACCATTTCACTGTTGGATCAAAAATTTACAGTGCTGTGAACTAAAGTGGCGCAAGATCGCAGCAACAAAGCCTACCCAGAACACAACTGAACTCCTAACTAGCACAAGCTGAAAAAGCTTCTGAGGGATCTTCACAGAAGTTCTAGGAGTATCAGGATAATAATAATAATAATATATATCCAATATTCTAATATTCTCCAGGTCAACCGTGTGAGAATTTTTGTTCGCAGGGATGGACAACGCACATCTAGGGTTATTCTTTTCTACATCGCTCTTGTGTAGGGCTAATATAATTTTTCAGCCATTGGGATGTTTGGAGGCAATCTAAATACTTCATTTCGTACACTACATTCGAGTTGAGAATTCTTGGAATCGGGTATTTCAGTCTTGTATATAGGTTGGTTACCTTCCTTTTACACTGTGTTATTATCCTCAATGATTTCTTATCCCTATTATTATTAGTATTTATGGTGAGTGGACGTCTGTCCACACTACCACTGCGTCCGCACGGACTATTGTGGTTCACCCCTTAATTTATATCTCCCCGACGAGATCCAGTTTTTGGATAAAATCGATAATCTTGTTCAGGGGTAATTTTTTCAGTTCACTGTGGGCTATGAAAGCCTGGCCAAAGACCTCGAATCTGATGCGACTCACCGCTGGGGACTCTGAGACGATGTGCATGGCTGTTTCAGTGTCCTCAAGACACAGCCTGCATTCATTGTCTTCAGCCAGACCGATTTTGTGCAAATGCGCTTTCAGTCTGCAGTGACCTGTCATAATTCCGACAAGTGTTCTTAGTTTGGCCCTATCCAGACCTAGCGCTAGGTTCGCCATCTTTTTATTCGAAGCTGTTCCAAGGAACAACTTCAAGTGTTTCAGACCAGAATGGCTCCGCCAGAAAGACTCTAGCCTTGAGTTCATTCTGCCTGTTATCGCCTCGTTAGCCACGTCATGCGGTATTCCTAGGAATGGTTTCGGTCCTACCAGAGGCAGCACAGCTCCAGCAAATGCCAGCTGATCCGCCTCCTCGTTACCCAAATAGTTTGAGTGGCTCGGTATCCAAACCAGAGTGACTCCGTTATACATACTGAGCCTGTTCAAAGCCGTGCGGCAACTCCAGACTATTTTGGATGTAAAACAGCTTCCAGAGCTTCCAGAGCTTTTAGTACTGACTGACTGTCAGTAAATATTTTGATTTTACCGTGGTGGATTTGCCGTTTTATCAGCAGTTCCGCCGCGGTCTCAATGGTAAATATTTTGCGTTTTGACCGAGACTCAATGAGATGTTAATTCTCGGTTTACTCCCATAGACTCCCACTCCTGTTCCGTTCGTCGTTCGCGAGCCGTCTGTGAACAAGCCAAGGTCGGTTCTCAATAGAACCTCAGCATGCTGGGTCCATTCGTTCCGGCTGGGGACGATTACATTGAAATTCCGTTCCTGGCTCGTGATTTTTGACATTAGATCCGAGGGCATCGATAGGATACTGTTCGTCAAAAGCTCGTCCAGCAGTCTTGAGCCTTCCATCACTATTGCCTCTGGCCTGTCAATCGCCAGTTGATATAGTTTGTATGTGGTCCGTTCCACCTCCCTCTGCACGAGTAGGTGCAGAGGTGGTAGATTTAGTAGGACCTCCATGGCTGCCGTGGGTGTGGTGCGAAACGCACCTGTAATTGCAAGGCAAGCCTGTCTCTGTAGTCGGGTGAGCTTTTGTTCGCCAACCGTTTGCTGGCCTTTCTTCCACCACGCTACAGCGCCATACACTATCCGTGGTCTAATTACCATAGTGTATAGCCAGTACATCTGCCTGGGCTTTAGGCCCCAGGTTTTACCACAGATCCGCCTGCAAGGCCAGAAACCCATTCTGCTTTAAGACACACTTTATCTAATTGTACATTCCAACTGAGAGTTTTGTCCAGGACTATTCCCAGGTATTTTGCCTCGAATGAGAATTGTATTATTTTACAACGGTCAGTCGCTGGTTCTAAACCATTCAACTTCCGTTTTTTATTAAATGGTACTAAAACTATCTTTTGTGGGTTAAGAGACATGTCTTCCCTTATACACCATTTGTCAATAGTGTTCAGTATCTCTTGAAGGACGGCCGATATCGTCACCTCCGATTTACCCTTCACTATGATTGCCAGGTCATCAGCAAATGCTTGAACGTCGCTGTGTTATATCTAACACAGTTCCTGATTTTCCTTGTTGGATATAGAATATGTGGTAGGCATCGGTATACTAACGGTTGTTTGTCCTTTGTCGTATTCGTATTCCCACCAGTCTGAACTTTGGGTCTGTCAGATGCCGAAAACAAAAGTTTTTTCAATATTGTTGAGGGATAGGAGTTTTCCATCAGTATGTTATATAATTTTCTTATGTTCGCCTCTCTTAACATTGGATCGCATATTCTACTTATTCTGGCTTTTTGTTCTCTCATAAAATTTATCTTGATATTAACTGGATGATCCGACAAGAAATGTATAAACCTGCCCGAGGAAGTTTTCTTTGTGTACCAGTCAAGTTTCACTGTGTTCTCTGCTCGACACACTCTAGTATCTAAAAACGGTACCGAGTTATTTTTATCCTCTATAGTGAACTTTAGATTTTGATCAAAACTATTGAAAACTTGTAATATCTCATCAATCACTGTTGACGGAAGAGATATAATCAGATCGTCTACGTACTTTTTCATAAAGGCTAATGTAGAAGATAACTTAGGTTTGCATGTATTGAGCAAATAGTTCATAACATACAGAGATATGATCGGACTCTGTCTAGAGCCCATGGTACACCCGAATGTTTGTAGATAAAACTTTTCATCAAATATGAAGTATCCTGAATCCAAGAGGAATGTAATTATTTCTCTCAAGTACTCTTGTGATATCCCACAGGATGTTTTAATCCTATCCCAGCTTGAATCTACTGCTGTTAATATCAGTTCTCTTGATATTTTTTCAAATAGATTGACAACATCCAAAGACACAAAAACGTGAAATAAACCAGAAAACGAACACACAAAATCTAAGTTCAATCTATTCATCTAAATTTGAATATCAAAACAGATTAAATCTGTTAGTCTCCTACAAATTTAATTTCAAAAAAATTTTTATTCAAAAAACTTTTAGAATTATATTTATGTCTAAAATAAGCACCGCTTATATTTAATGGACGTATATAATCAAAACTCAATATATAATGTTGAATGGAATAAATAAACCAACCGATATAAAAAAGTCATTGAAATTAATAAATAAATATTTGAAGGAGATAAAATTTTGTTTCTGATGTTACCTTTAAGAACACCAATTGCCTTTTAAAAACATGAACACAACTTAAGGACTTCTCAAAAAATATAATTTATTTGAAATATTAAATATATTCAAATATTCGAATAAATTAATTCAGAAATCTCTCAAAACATGCACTATATCTTCAAAAACCAAATATAATTCTAGGTAATATCTTCATCGGTCCAAAATAATATTCCAAACGTCAAAATCAAATAACTATCACTATATCTCAACTCACCCGTGTTTACAGGATGATTGCTTCCAACAGACTAACTTTAAAATTCAAGATGGTTTATGTTCTAACAAAATCACAGAAAAGTGTAAGTAATTTTTAAGGTTATATTCAAATCATTGACATTCCATAATGAGATTTATTAAAGCCTAAATATAATTATATATTATATATAAAATAGAATAGAAAAAGTCCTTTTACTTGATAGAAGAAATATAACAAAATTTGAATATCAAAACAGATTTAATCTGTTAGTCTTCTACAAACTTAATTTCAAAATAATTTTTATTCAAAAAACTTTTAGAATTAAATTAATGTCTACAATAAGCACCGCTCATATTTAACAGACGTATATTTAAATATATTAAATATTTCAAATAAATTATATTTTTTAAGAAGTCCTCAAGTTATGTTCGTGTTTTTGGGAAGCAATTGGTTTCATTATGGTAAGATCAGAAACAAAATTTTGTCTCCTTCAAATATTTATTTATTAATTTTAATTGCCTTTTTTATATTGGTTGGTTTATTTATTCCATTTGACATATATATATATATATTGAGTTTTGATTATATATGTCTATTAAATATGAGCAGTGCTTATTGTAGACATTAATTTGATTCTAAAAGTTTTTTGAATAAAAAGTTTTTCGAATAAAAATTTTTTTGAAATTAAAATTGTAGAAGACTAACATCTGTTTTGATATTCAAATTTTGTTATATTTCTTTCATCAAGTAAAAAGCCTCTTTCTATTCTATTCATATCTGTTGGAGTATTCCAATACACCATTTTTCGATGGTCGTGTAGATGATCTCACATACCAGACGGTGGCCGAAAATACTCCATGAACCTTAAATAGACATTGAGAAATTTGACGTTTTATTGTACTGTATTTTTTGCTTCACAGAGAACAATAAGAAGGGTAAATTTAAATTTTTTTGATTATAAGACACAAGGAAAGCTGTTTTATTTAATTTAATATCATATAACTGATCCATATCATTTTTTTTAAATCTGATGAATGATTATTTACGTTCCATTCTCGATGTAACTTAACCTTATATTCGGTAAGATAATATTTGACTGTTAAACTCTTGATTGTTATTGTATTTATATTTGTATTATTACAGTTGTCCTGAGGAAGGAACAAAACCGTTTCGAAAGCTCGGTTCATGAATAAAGAGTAAATCTAAGTTGCTGAGAGGTTTTTGATCCCTTATTCAATACATTAAATTTTTATACAATCATTACATCTATGAAACATTATATATATATAATGTTTCATAGTTGTGACATATTTTGTTTATTCAGTTCGAAAATGTTGTATCACTACGAAACTCTAATCACTGTATAATCAGCAAATAAAGTGATATAAAACAAAGTAATTTCTCATTTCATTCCAATTAAAATGAACTATCACAAAGCAACGTACTACTCCATCCAATATGTTGGTTAAATTATAATGATACATCAATATGTGCTTAGATTCACTGATGTAGGATTTTTTTTGCGGAGAAGGGAAGAACATTTTTAATTTCCTGAAATTTAAGTGATTGAGAAGTGGGAAAGAATAACAGAGTGAACATTAGAAAAATGGTTTTCATTTCGTTTTTCTGAAAAGGAAAATAGTGATTAGTACTTTTTTCGTTTTATTTTATTTTTATTATAAATTCTCTGCTAATCCGGGTTTTTTATCAGGAAATTATCTTTAATTGTTATATTGGATTTTTTTGATTTGGGGTCAAGTTTTGCTTTTTTTGGTACGGCTGAATAAGCACGCAAACGTCATCTTTTTCACTTAATGAAAAAACCGCTTGTTCTCCCAAGTATAACTATAAATCAAATATACATTGCTCAGACTATCTAATGACAACGAAAATATGAATAAAAACAATATTCTAATTTCCGCTAATATTTTATTAACACTACGATCGTTACGTCATACCATGACTTCTTCAGGTGAGTATTACAAGATACTGAGTATACCATGAACAAGAACTTCATTTTATAGTACATGGATATAACAAAAATAGAAGAGGGGATGAAGAGAGTTTTACAATTCTTTTGGGAAACTGAAAAATGGTTCAAAAAAGATTCAACAAAGGGGAGTTACTTAATTCTGTTTGGTTATTCAATAATATTTTTCTTTTATGATATCTATTAATTTCTAAAGTTTCTAACAAGTTTAATCTAAAACTTTTGTTTTCTGAGTGTAAAATTTCAAAGTTACTATTAAAACTATTGTCTAGAAGGTGCTCTGCGTAGGTTGAATTTCCCTTTTTGTTACAATAGCATTCTTTATGTTCCCTGAGTCTCGTCTGGAACGATCTTTCTGTCTGACCAACATATACAAAATGGCAAGTACCGCAAGTTAACTTATAAACACCTGATTTCTTGTTCTTAGATGTTTTATCTTTATTATTTTTTATTAGTTTTCCTAGGGAGTTATTCGTTCTATAAGAAATTCTAAAATTGTGATTCTTCTTTAAATATCTAGCTACCTTTTCTACGCAGAGCACCTTCTAGACACAGGACATAGTTTTAATAGTAACTTTGAAATTTTACACTCAGAAAACAAAAGTTTTAGATTAAACTTGTTAGATACTTTAGAAATTAATAGATATCATAAAAAAAATATTATTGAATAACCAAA
The DNA here is from genome assembly GCA_034642435.1 of Megalocaria dilatata. Lineage (NCBI taxonomy): Eukaryota > Metazoa > Arthropoda > Insecta > Coleoptera > Coccinellidae > Megalocaria > Megalocaria dilatata. The sequence continues at coordinate 58,704,285 of CM067859.1, read as the reverse complement.
CAGAATTAAGTAACTCCCCTTTGTTGAATCTTTTTTGAACCATTTTTCAGTTTCCCAAAAGAATTGTAAAACTCTCTTCACCCCCTCTTCTATTTTTGTTATATCCATTTACTATAAAATGAAGTTCTTGTTCATGGTATACTCAGTATCTTGTAATACTCACCTGAAGAAGTCATGGTATGACGTAACGATCGTAGTAATAATAAAATATTAGCGGAAATTAGAATATTGTTTTTATTCATATTTTCAAGATGAATTTCCGTCAAGTAAAGACCGAAACAATCATAGATTTGATGACAACGAGTAAACGACATCTTTCATTTGAGTGAAAAACTTCCAAAGTAATAATCGTATGTGAGCGTGAATCAGCAAAAATGGAAGAAGAAAATGATTGTAGTGATTTTTCATTCACATCACCTGAAATTGCAGGGCAACAACCAAACTTCGCACACAGAGAATATACTGCGCAGGATCCGAGTCCAGGAACCTAATACCAAAAGGGACAAGGAGGGAATTGCTTGGGAGAATAGAAAAAAGTTAATGGACATAACCCTCATATAGATTAAACCGCAGACACGTGTTTCGGGCTTTCAGCCCTCATCAGTACGGTGCAAAAAGTGTATAGACGGGCAACACTCGGTGGGAAAAAAAAGAAAAACCAACGGAGACAACGCCGCCAATTTGTAGTTTCAGTAAGGAGACCCCGTTATACAGGATTTATCGATAATCATTTCACAAGTATTTTCTGAATTTTTTTCTAATGAATGGAGACTGTTTATTGTTCAATTGACTCACGGGTACCTGTTGAGTTTGAGTACTATCTTTATCTAATAAGGCTTGTTGTCTAACGTGAAAATTCGAAACACTATATTCAGGCTAGAGCATGTTCATCGCAATCTTCGAATAAACATTCTATGCGATTCTGCAGCAGTTTTCTTCAAATGATTACAGAAACCCAATGCTGTCTGCAAATTCAGTTCGTATACAAGAAACTTGACATGTTTTGGATTATAGAAAAATATAACGGTGTATGGAACATGCGCTTTGGCGTTTTGAAAATCTTGATCAGCTGGAAGACGAAGATTATGGCGCTGCAGAAGCGGTCTCACGGTCCCTTAACTGATGGCTAGCACCATCTATAGGGAAATTCCAGTTTACTATTTCTACACCTGTTATGAATATTTTACTCCACTTATTAGGCAGGATAACGAAAGCCACCTAACCTAACCACTTATCCTTCTCAACGGAGCTTAATATCAAGCTTTGAGCAGCCCCTGAATTATAAGCTCTGATTGAATAGCACGTGTCATCCGTTTGTTAACGTACCTCGCCCCTGGCGCTTATGCCCAAATCACCAAATAACCCATATATCATGTAGCAATATTCGAAATCCCCAGACACTAGCGAACGATAAATAGACAAAAAAAAGTTATGTCGCTAAAATTCGCTGAAACTTGGTACAGACGTTAAATAAATCAATAAAAATGAAATATCAAAAATCCCCTTCGATCCTAATTCTACAAAAAAATTCATACAATATCAAAGGTTTTTCCATTTTTCTCCAAAACGGTTAGTTTCGTCAAGAAAATAGGTCGAATAAAAGTTGAAGATCATACAATTCTCTACAAAAAGTGTTGTGACACTCTTTTCCATATGAATCACCATTCGGGAGATATCGCGGTTTTTAAAGTTAAAAATTTCATATTCTTCATAATATTCACGTATATGCATCGGACGTTCAATATACATTCTGTCAAGAAAGTACCGGGAATTATCGATTTAAATCTGGCGGGGCAATGAGGCAGGTAAAATTTTTTTCCTAGGTTGGTACCACTGTCCTTAATTACTATGCCAAGCTTGAGCGGGATCTGTCAACTAGTGTGTTTGCAACAGCTGATTAAGTCAGTCGATGTCAGAGTGCAAGCCGATTTTTACTATGGGTGATTACGTTGAGCAAAGAATTTGTTTAAAGTTTTGTGTTGCAAATGAATTTTCGTGTGCCGATGCATTGAAAATGTTGCAAAAGGCCTTTGGTGATAATGCTCTATCGAAAACTCGTGCATATCAGTGGTACAGAGTCTTCAAGGACGGTCGTGAAGTGGTCGCCCATCGACGGCTTCGATCGAAGATAACGTCGATAAAATTAAGGAAAGGGTGCTGGAAAACCGTCGTACCAGCTTGAGAGAGATAGCACATGATCTTAAGATATCCCACGAGTCCGCACGTACGATTTTGATTGATATTTTGGTCATGAGAAAGGTGGCCGCACGACTCGTACCGAAAGACCTGAATTTTCTTCAAAAACGTCATCGCGAACAGGTTGCTTCAGACATGCTGGATCGCTGTAATTCCGATTCTACATTCATGGAACGCATTATAACTGGTGATGAGACCTGGGTCTACGAGTACGATATGCAAACAAGCCAGCAATCATCGGAATGGGTGACAAAAAATGAGCCGAAACCGAAAAAACCACGCGAAAGCCGCTCGAAAATGAAGGTGATGCTCATTGTTTTCTTCGATATCCGTGGCGTGGTGCACTACGAATTCGTTCCAGAGGGTCAGACGGTAAACAAGGAGTATTACCTAGGCGTTATGAAACGTTTGCGTGAGCGTATCCGTAAGAAGCGGCCAAATTTGTGGGCGAACAACTCATGGTTTTTGCATGACGATAACACGCCTTCTCACCGAGCTACGATTGTGACTGACTTTCTCGCCAAAAACTCAACAAACGTGCTTCAGCAACCACCGTACTTCGCCGGATTTGGCTCCCTGCGACTTTTTCCTCTTCCCAAAACTAAAATTGCCCCTTCGTGGCACCCGTTTTGAGTCGATTGAAGCCATAAAACAAAATTCGGCGCGAGAGCTGAAGTCCATCCCGGAAAGCACCTATAAAAAATGTTTCGATAATTGGAAGTGCCGTTGGCATAGATGTATTGGAGCAAATGGAGCCTATTTTGAAGGCGACCCAATAAATTTTGACGATTAAATGTAAAAATGTTGTTTTAATTGAAAATTCCCGGTACTTTCTTGACAGAGTAGTAAGTAAAAATGAGAAATTGTTTTACCAAACTGACTGACCAAACATTCAATAATATCAAATTAAAACCCGCTGATACAGAACTCCTTCTTTTAAGTGCGGGTAGCATCATAAGGGTAAACACATGATGTAAAGGTGCCTATCTATAGGCACATAGTAATGCGTATGCGCATTACTACGACATTTGAAGATGAACTCGAAAAATTCTTCTGAGAAATATCAAGTTCACGTGCGGCTGGGTAATGAATGGGTTTGGACATTAACAGATAATTGTTTGGAGTAAGTTCAAACCCAACTCCCGCCTGCTCCAGAAAAACTGCTTCATACTATTTTTTGTAAATGCGAGACGGATTGTAGTAAGAATTGTGACTGTCATATAGTGGGATTATTTTGTTTGCCAGTATGTATCAATTTTTAGGGTAAGATTTGCTCCAATATTGAGTCAAATACAACAGATGATATTAACGAAGAGACAACTGATGCATTTCTGTCCTTAGAACAGCGTACAGAAATTTTGCTAGGGGAAGAAGAAGAAAGTGAAGATGAAGAAATAATTGTTTGATTGGTTCGGTCAATACTTGGTGGAAACTCATTTTAATTGAATAATATATGAGAGATAATATTTTAATTTCCACAAAAATGTTCATAATACAACAATTGTTTCATCACTATGTGACTTCTTTAGGTATCTACATTCTACTGGCTGATAGTGTTAAGGGAACCGAGTTTAAAACATTGTTAGGTACGTGACAAAATAATGGAAGAACAAGTCATAAAAACTCAAGGTGTTTATTGGAGTTTGTCGCTAAAAAATGCCATTAGGGAAAGATATTGAATAATGGAGACTTGTCAACATCTGTTTTTTCGTTCAAAAGAATTTAACAAGCATTGTACCTGTTGATTTCAAATGATTCTAAAAGTGTCGAAGAGAAGATAAATTTTTTGCAGAAGTAGGATCGAAGAGGATTGTTAATTTATAATTTTTGGATCAGAAGTTCAAATGATATTTCAGTTAGATTTTGGATGACGATACGGATTCATGTAAATCCTAAATATTTAATATATTCGAATAACATCTGTTGATGATTTAATTTTACTGTGCCGATTTTTCACAACATTTGTATTCTTCTAATCATTCTTTTGTACTGCACCTTGAATCTGCTTTAAATAATCTGCACCTACTGTTATCAGTTGTCTAAACGTATAACCTAAAACTACAGAATAATAAGTGAAATTAATTGTCCAGAACCTGTACAGATTTTAATCTAAATAAATCTCATGAAAACATTTAGAATGAAATTTTAAAATATGTCCTAAATACACTGTATCCCTTTATGGTCATAAATATTATCATCACATGTGGTATATATATATATATATACTTACCACATGTGATGATAATATTTATATATTTATATTATATTTATATATATATATATATATATATATATATATATATATATATATGTATATATATTTCTATTGGATGTTAAAGAATCACAAGTTCACAAGTTTCATCATCAAAAAATGTTCAACATATTATTCGAAGGAGCCTTTTTTATTTTCCTTTTTTAAAGAATATATAGCACATTCCCCAGAGAAAAAACCTGCTAAATTAGGACCCAAAATCCCTTCAGTAAGGAGTTATTTGAATAAACAAAAATAATCATTTAAAAATATATACAAAATACCTTATTTTCACTACACATTTCTGCAACAACTGACCAATTTTGGGATAAGCATGACCTGTACGAAAATTAAGTTTTAACACAGAAATATACAATTAAAGAAGATACGACTCTGCATTAGATAACCACCACGTGCATGTGATGTAATACAAAGAAATTTCTCAATTATTAATATGCCTAAATTGAAAATTTCTATGCTCCTAAATCTACAGTCGCAAAAATATTGGTAAACTGAATTTTTCAGTAGTGAAACATATTAAGTAAAGAACTTGTTTTGAATATTAATTACTTTGTTCAATTTGACTGATCCTTATGTAAGTGGACCGGGTATTGCAAGTAATGCCCTGAATTGTCATTGTATTAATCAATGTATCAATCAGGCTATGGTCATCCTCAATTTAATTTTTTTCACATTAATTTTTTTATAATAATAGTAGTGATATAATTAGCACTCTTCATTTTCCGCTGTTAATAAGTTCACTAATGGCCAATTTATGACCAATCAATGCATGTGGAACAATAAGTTCAATGCTCTTTTTAACCCGATGCATAAAATGAAGCATCTCAAGAGAAAGAAGCCTTACTAACAGGTGACCTATATTGGCGATTAGTTTTGCATTCAGCTGTATCCGATGTGAAAATTCTTGAGGTTTTATATTTATTGTGGTTATTCCAATCTCCGGTAATACTTAATGTTATGTTATATGAAGATATAAAAGGTTTACAATTACATGTTTCTCCATATCTTTTTTGATATTCGATATAGAATGAGTAACAGCAGATTTTTTGTAGATAAGCATTAACAAAATATAAAATTGTTTGAATGTTTACATCATACCTTATTTTGTATTTTAAAATAGGAGAATTCTATTTACTACCGAAATATTGAGATGTTTTCAGTTACATTGCTAATTGAGGGCTCACATTCTTGTTATTCTGGTTTCTAAGTACTACTTCATCTTCTGATAAGTGAAAATTACCAAATTACTAATGATGTAGTGTACAAGTACAAAAAAAGGTACAGAGAATACGCGTTATGAAATGTCGATATAATAGAAAGAAGTACTTGATAGGTATTATTCAGATATTTTGTATTCACATAGATCGGTGTGATCATTCATTATTTTCACATTCTTTTTATTCTGAACTATTTTGAAAATTTTTACGTACTATATTCTCTATAAAATTTTTTAAAATTATTCCTTGCAGAAAAGGGTTGACCATTTTCTATGCAACGGGTTGCAAAGGTGGAAGTTTGCTTATTTTTGGTGAAATTAGTTTTCTGTTCGTGTTCGTTAATTTTATTCTTGAATAGACGTCCTGAGTATCTTATATATTTGCAATTGAAGTTAAACATCTCAACTCGTAAACTCCCGGTTTATGTTTGCTGGAAGTTGGTGTCTTTTTTATTTAATGGTAAATAAAAAATATAGAGATAATATTTCGTTTTATGATTCCAAAGCAATGCTTGTATATAAATTTCAAAGGCTATTGGCCATCTTTTCAATTAGGCCACATAAAAAATGAAACTAGAATTTAATTGATTTGATCTTTACTTGATAAATATTTATTTCAATAAAATAAAATAATTAGGAAATTTTTTACAGTTAATTAATTACCAACAATTATTTCGTTAACACTGTGACTTATTCAGATTTACACTTTTAACTAACTCTTCTAAATAAAACCATTAGTTCTTATATAGCAATATAAAATTGAGAAAAGGAAAGGTGCGAGTAAATAACAATTTTCGGAAATATAGATGAAAAAATATGCATAAATGGAATGCAGATAACCACTTATTCAAAAATTGCCGATAAAGAAAAAACTTGCGAAAAAGGGATAAAAATAATAATAGAATATATTACAAACAATATTCGGAAATATCTCACTGAGTAAACATATTCAACAAAGAAGAGAAGAAGAGAGAAGAATTTTAAGTAATTTCTGGAAGCAGTAGAAATTAGTAGGTACAAGAACCTTACAATTGTTCTCAACGACCAAACAGATGTTGCCAGACCTCCTTTCGAATCTTTTCAACTGAGTGAGGAATTTCCGACAATTGAACCCAATTTATTTTATGGTTAATTGTATTCCTTAGTGGCGAATTTTTCTTTATTCTATAAATAAATGGTTATTTGTATTCCTTTCCTGCCTAAGTATTTTTTATCTATAATTTCGAAAAGAATCAGTACTTGTACCTCTCCTTTTTCAAATTTCAATAGCTAGTGAATGTTGAAGAGAGTTAGTTCAAAATGTAGACCTGAAGAAGACAGTGTTGGCGAAACAATTGTTAGTGATTAATGATTGCAAATATTCTTTCTTACTTCATTTAATTAAAAATGAAACTTCTGGTTTTATAAATATTTATGGTAGTAAAGGGTGGGCCATCTAGAGTTTGTATTTTGAAGTAGTGGTTATTTCAATTCTGGCAACACTTCTGTCATTCGGATTCTGACAGAAAATAAGTTTTGATCTTAACGCTATAGGTCGATAAACGCTTGAACAAAAATGTGAAAAAACTTATTTACAAATTGGTGGATCTGCCATCCAAACTATTAGAAATTTACGTGGAAAATTCAGTAGAACTGAAATACCTTCACGGTAATTTGTGGATCAATCAGTTCGTGAAACAGAATCGTAATTCGATAAAATAATGCGTTCACCTCTTCGTCCAGTACTGAAAACATTGCTGCTGTAGCCCAGAATGTCATCAACATCAACTCGCCATCGTGTTCATAAACTGAGGAGAATGTTGAATAAAGACCTCAGTAGGAAGGCTCACAAAGTTTAAATATTGCAAAAAGTGAAGCCCTATGATCTTTGGATGTGTTTCCACTTCGCTCAATAGGCTAACGATCGCATGGCCGAAGATGACTTTCCCAGAAGCATCATTTTTAGCGATGAAGCTCATTTTCACCTCGAAGGACAACTTTTTGTTGGGATCCATTAGGGATAAGTGTTATGCTAGCGATCCAGAAACAACTGATGCTTTGAAACACAAAATAGAAGTTGCTTTTCATGAAATTGAGCCCCGAACTATCGACAATTGAAAAATTGGGTTGATGGGATGGGGTGCTGTAGGTAGTCGTGGCGGTCATTTGAATTTTTTCAAATGGAATAAGAACCCAACAAAAAAAATTATAAATTAAAATTAAAAATAAGTAATATCGAATGTTTCGTTCCAAACATACGCACCTGAACTCGTCAGAAAGGCCGTGGTAGGTATGTTCTGCCTTTGGCAAACATTTGACAACATGTTCAGTTTCTGGTCTTATAGATATGAAAACTAAATTTTTTTGAAAATAAACAACATAATTTTAAGAACTTCTCCAAAACTAATTTATTTGAAATATTTCGAAAATTTAAATATTTAAATAAGTTACTTCAAAAACATGTAACACATCCTCGAAAACATTTAGAATTCAGATAAGGTCAGTTCAACTTTACATTTATAATATAAATTCAATTAAAAATAAATAAACTTGTTATCTTACCAAACAATTACTGGAAACTCTGAGATTGCAATCAAAACTAGGTAGGTACATTTTATATCCAAGGTAATCTATGTTCTATGCTAAACACAGAAATCACAGAAAGTTTGTGAGGCATTTTATGGCCTTCATTAAACCACTGGAAACTTTATAATAAATTTCATTATTCAAAAACCGATTATAATTATATATTATATAGAATCATAATAATAATAATAAATCGCCTTTATTGGTTAATTAATCAACATAATAATAATAATAATGTTTATTTTCCAACAATTTACAGAATGTAATAGAACAATAAATATAATTAGAAAAGTAAATCACTGATGTTTTGAGCTTGTGTGTGATAATACCTTAATAATAATAAACTAATACCTATACAATAATTGTCATAAATAGACTCATGTGCAAACATAATAATTTACTTGTGTAAATGCGCTTAGGAGAGGTCCTTTTTGTTATATTGGTCTAGTCCGGTTTAGTTTGACTTATTCGAGTAGTTCATATTTGTCGTAATTCGGGAAAGGAGAAATGTATAATCTTTTATTTGGACATTAATATTTGGGTAATATGGTTCTTTACAAAAACTTCAAGTCGATGAGAATTAAAATAATTTCTCTCGGTGGTTGTTATCCACACTTTAACATGATACTTGAACGTCTTATAATTTTTCATAGTCTTGATAATTTCCGGTAGCAAACTGTACACCTTAGGTGCCCGAAATTCAGCAGATCGTTGGCCGATAGTTTTTCCTCGGTTTGGCACAACCGTAGAATGCTCTTTTGTTCGGGTGTCGTACAATGGGTTGTAATTTTATTTTATTTTTATGGATATTTCTCAATATTCGGTGACAGAACAATTGCCTTATATCAAAAATAGAGTTCTCTGAGTATATCAAGTCACTGAAATATCTTATGTTTCTTTTAAAAATTATTCGCAGAATCCATTTTTGTACAATATTCAAGTTATACAGATTACTTCCTGCCACACCCCCCCAACCCAAGATTCCATAACTCAGTTGTGATTGTACGAGAGCAAAATATAATGTTTTCAGATTTTTTGTATTCAGGAATTCAACAAGGTATCTGAACCCCTCAATTTATTTTTAACATTCTCGATGTGATAGTCCCATCTCAAATGTCTGTCTATTATTATTTCCAGATACTTGGATCGATCTTTTTCTTGTATGCTCGTGTTGTTGTCTACTATGAGAGGTCCTAGATTTGGTAAGCGATTGGAATAAGAGGTAAAAGAAAGATAATACGTTTTTTGCTCGTTCAATGTAAGCTTGTTGAATTTGAACCAGTCACATATTCCTTTCAAGTTTTGTTCTGCTATTGCCTTCAAACCTGCCCATGTTTCCGCTTCATACAAAACGGCCATATCATCTGCAAAGCTGATGAGTTTACCTTCAGATCTAAATGTCATTAGACTGTTCACATAAATTGTGAATAAAAGCGGTCCGAGCACCGTCCCCTGTGGGACTCCATAAGTGACGGCTCCAGAGTCACTTCTAATTCCTTCAATTTCTACCATTTGTTTGCGATTTGATAAGTAGTCTTTCAGTAAATTGTAGGCGGGCCCTCTTATGCCATAGGAATTGATTTTTTGTAGTAGACGTTCATGGCAAACGGTATCAAAGGCTTTTGACAGATCAACGAAATTGCATATGAGTGGTTTTTTTCATCTAGTGCCCTATATATATATATATATATATATATATATATATATATATATATCTGATGTTAAATTTAATATGGCATCTTACGTTTATTAATTATGTATGTTAATGGAATAGCGATTTCTTCACGCAACTGTTTGAGCGTTTCAGATCTGATGAGGTCCCATCCCGGTGATTTTTTCGTTTTTAAGTCATTGATGACGTCTATCACTTCTTTTTCATACGTTGGTTCCAAGTATATACTATTCTCGATGTTGTCAATATCGTCTGAGAAATCTTTGGGTTTGATTATTTTTTGCGCATAGTTTTCTCCTAGTTTACTGTAATGAATGTTGAATTGATTCACGATTTCAATTTTAGATTTTATGATATTTTTGTTAACCTCTATGGATTCAATTTTTGTTGTTTTTTCTTGTTTGGGACAAATATTATTGATAGCATTCCATAGGCCGCTGGAGGAGTTCGAATTCTTTTCTATGATCTTGTTCACATATTCTTTCTTTGCTATGTTTATAGTTTGTCTGAGACTGTTTTTGAGTATTCGGTATCTTTCTTTCAGCCTATAGTTATCAGGATCTGAGCGAAGTTGAATATAAATATTATTTTTTTCATTGACTTTGCTTAATATTTCCGGCGTTATCCAGGCTTTTCTTCTTTTTTTTTAATTTTTATGGTTTTCGTATGTTTTTGTACATATTGTTTTAAAATATACATGAGGCTAACCATCAATTCATTTGTGTCTTGTGAATTGTAAATACATGTCCAGTCTTCATTACTGATATCAGTTTTCAAAGTATTGTAATTAATATACGTTTTATATTTATTCTGTTGTTGGTCATTTTTTATAATTTTGCTACAATTATACTCCAAAGGAATGGGAAAATGGTCAGTCATATTGTAGTCGAACACAAAAATATGATCCAGGCAGGTGTTGCTGCTTGGTCTTGTTATTCTATTTATATAAGATATGAAACTAAAGGAATTCAATACATTTTTATAATCCTCTGTTTCACTATTGCTTTTGAGCAAATCGATATTTATATCTCCAATAATTATGTGAAATTTATTGTTTTTTTTTCAAATCCAAATAGTTGTAGAGTTCTGTGTTAAAAATATTCTTATCGGTACTAGGGGATCTATAAATTGCTGTTAAGAGTAGTTTGACCTGATTTATCGTAACTTGTAATTCTATAGCATTGCTCAAAGCGATTTTTACAGTCCTATATATATATATATTCAATTTTAGAATTGATGAAAATCATTACTCCGTCATTTCTGTTCAATGATCCTTGGCTATAGAGATTGTCATAGTCCTGTATTTTATAAGTATCATCAGTGAGAGTGAATGTTTCTGTTAAGATGATAATGTCAAATTTTTGAGTGAACTGATTCAGAAAAATGAGCAATTCATCAAAATTTTTGTTTATACTACGGATATTCACGTGAAGAATCCTGAATTTAGAGTCACCATTTTTTAAACGATTTTCGTCAAAACTCTTTAAGTTATCGATTAGTCGTCCTGGTATGAGTTTGTTCTTATGATGTTTAATATACGGGATCAATCTTCGCTGTCACTGCCCAATCATCTAGTTCTTATTTTGAGACCTGAGGGATGGCTTTCTGACGCAGGTTTGTGGGTGATTTGAAGATATAACTCTATCTCTTGCTTTGTTTTTCGTGTCTTCGTCTCTCTTCTTCCTCTCCTCAACCGGATCTTTTTTTTTGTTCGTTCTTGTTTATAGAAATTTTTGTAGATTCCTGTAGGGTTGCTGTTTCGAAAAACTCTGAATTTCTTTTAGATGGTGTCTGGAGTTCACTTGCTGTTTTTTGTGTATTGTTTATCTCGTCTCTACCTTCAAGTTCCAGAATTTCCACCACAGTGTAAGCTTTATTGTTCCTAAATAATTTTTCGCCTTTTATATAGCAGTGATTTTCAGTTGAGCTTCGAATTTCTTTCAAATAGCTTCTTAGGATTTTGTTCTTTTCCTGTTGTGTTTTTGTCAAGTCTTGAACTATGCTAATTTTGGTACCCTTCAGCTTCTTACAGTTTTGCAATACACTTATTTTTGAGAGTGTTGAGATAAATTCTACCTTGATTGGACTTCTTTCTGATTTTCCAAGCTTATATATATTATTGATATTAAGTTTATTTATTTCTGTGCCTAATAGGGTATTCAAATTTCTGCAAAAACCTTCTACTGATATCTGATTTTCTTCTACTGGTAGTCCAAATATTATTATGTTATTTTTTCTCTCACTCCTTTCCAACTTTTCTACTTGCTGTCTGAGTTGCTCATTTTCTCGTTCCAATTTTCTAATTTTTTCATTCAGGATTGTTTCTATTTTCAGTTTTATATTAACTTCACTTGCTTGTATACTTTGTTGTAACTCTCTTTTGCTGTTCAGAATTTCCTCCCTTAAAGCTTCCATAATTTTAGTAGATCTGGCAACTATGGGATATATTCACATCGATCATCTGATATATTTAACTTCCCTGCGTTATCTTGTTTACGGGACACAGATGTAGATAAAATTGACGAACTATAAATTTCCTTGTACTTCGAGTCTTTTATTTTCTTGAAAACTCTGCAACTTATATTAAGTATCGAAAAACCAATACCTCGATTGTATGCTAGAAGTTCTTACACTTTTTTTGGAACTAGATATGAAAATTTTCACCCAGGTTTGACCACCTTAATCTCACTTCATTCGGCTTGATATTTACACGCTTATCTATTGATGCTAATCTCACATAATATCAACATAAGAATAAGTATATTAATTAAAACAAACTACTATATCGTGGCGAAGTCTAGCACAGCTATTCTTACTCAACCACGACACAGCAGAAACAAATAAAACTGCAATTGTTTTCCATTATGTTCCTTAGGAAAAAAACGATAAAAATAAAGTTCGTACTGAAAACCCTCAATATCAGGTACAGTGGTGCTCACTCTCTCACAACAATCATCCACTCACACAATCATTAGGTTCTGTTCGCTTAGCAAATATGATCTATATTTAAATTTGAATTTATTTATATTCATCTTCATAAACTCTTCAGGAAACGAATTGTAAAGCGATACGGCACAATAAATGAACGACCTGCAGAACATGGCCGTCCGATGACGTGGAATAAGAAATCGACCTCCGAACCTTGTATCTCTGTCGTGTCTAGAATCCACAGGGATGAACTTATCTCTGAGATAGTGGGATGAATCAGTAGACACCAATAATCGGTGGGTGAATTTAGCCAGATGAAGTTTTCTCTTGTTGCCCATGTTGAGCCATCCTGTATCCACCATAGCACGCGATATATAATATGATCGAACTTTCGCAACCCAAAAACCAAACGACAACAGCTGTTCTGAACTTTTTGAACACGATTTTTTTCCGTTTGCCGCAAACATGAATCATACAAAAAATCGCAATAAGTGAAATGCGAAAGGACTAAGGTCTCGCATAGCATTTTTCTCAATCCCTGGCTCAACAGATGTCTACTGCAATAGAGCAGTTTCAGATTGCTGTAAGATCTCATCATTAAGTTTTTTATATGTTCACGGAACTTCAAATCATTATCCAAATTAAAACCCAAAACTTTTACGACACTGCTGACAGAAAGTTTGGTATCATCAATTTGAACATTCAATTCTCGATTGAGATAGTCCCTGAGCATTTTAGATGACAAACATATGAGTTTTGATTTTTCAGCGTTAAGTTTAAGTGCATGCTGCCTAGAGATTAGTGATAAGGTCACAAGTTCAGCGTTAAGGCGCTCATTGAGACTGTTGACCTCACTAGAATTAAAACTGGTATAAAGCTAGACGTCATCAGCATATGCTTGAACGCTACAATAATCAACCGAATTGAGGATATCTGCAGTATACACTATAAAGATCAACGGGCCTAAAATCGAACCCTGGGGTGCACCTGTATAAGAGTACAAGCAGACTCATCGAAGCCATAATATTTTAATTTAGAAATGAGGAGTGTATGATCTAAGGTATTGAAAGCCTTCGAATAGTCCAACACTACTAAGAGGCTAGCTGAGCCTCTATCATGAGCCCCCATTATATCGTCCATTACAGTTGTCAGTGCCCTAGCCGTGCTGAACCCCTTCCTAAAGCCGCAATGACTTTGAGGCAAAATATTATTTTTTTTAAATATTCAAATATTCGAACATACAACACACGTTCGAATATTTTAGATAATTAGATCTACCTACCTAGTATTGATTTCATTCACAGAGTTTCCAGAAATTGTTTGGTAAGATTACAAGTTTATTTATTTTTAATTGAATTTATATTATAAATGTAAAGGTGAACTGACCTTATCTGAATTCTAATTCTCAAATCTCTCAAAACATGTGCTACATGTTTTTGAGAGTTATTTAAATATTTAAACATATATAATATTTCAAATAAATTAGTTTTGAAGTAGTTCTTGAAATTATGTTGAGTATTTTTGAAAAAGATTTAGTTTTCATAAATATGAGAGCAGAAACTGATCATGTTGTCAAATGTTTGTCAAAGGCAAAACATACTTACCACCGCCTTTCTGATGAGTTCAGATGCGTATGTTTGGGACGAAATATTCGATATTACTTATGTTTAATTTTAATTAAATAAATAATAATTTATTTTGGTTGGGTTTTTTATTCCATTTTATATTGTATAGTGAATTTTGATTTTCATACGTCTATTAAATATAAGTAGTGCTTATTATTAGACATTAACTTAATTCTTGAAGTTTTTTAATTTTTTTTTTAATTGAAATTGTAGAAGACTAACAGATTAAATCTGTTTTGATATTCCAACTTTGTAATTATCCTTCTATCAAGTAAAAAACCGCATCTCATTCTTTTATTTTATAAATATTCATTGGTTTTTATTTATAGCCGATCAAAAATGCTAATTTAAAATGACACATCCCAAATGACCCCAATATATTCAAAAAATTTCGGAATGAAAAAATTGAAGATTCTCATAATTATTATTATAGGTAAAGTAGTTTTTTCTCATTCACTAATTCTAGTTTAATTCTTGTGGGGCATTCGCTTATAAAGACTTTCCTACTATTGAACTTATTGAATGTTTTCTTTACTCTTCTTTTATTTTCGTTAATTTTAAACTTAACAATTACAGTTCGTGTCTTTTCAAGCTTAACCTTGAGAGAAATTGCCTAAATTGAATGAAACCATATGATGGTACTTTAAAAAGAAATTCAGAGATTTTGAAATCTTTTGACGTAAGGTAGCGCGCAAAAGCTCTCTTCTTCAAGTGCTTTTCACCCTTTTTTCATCATTCCATGTGTTTTTTCAATAGGGAATTGTTCTAGTTGTAATCGAAAGCTTCCAATCAAATTTAAGTAGGATTAAAAAAGCAATTTATAACGTTGGTTCGTAAATTATTTCACACAAAGTGGTAATCGTTGGTTTGAGGGGTGAAAAATTCCGAAAATCTTAAAGATCTAGTCAACAATTTGTCTATAAACACCATTGCTATTTATTGACATACTATTGTGTAATGTCATCAAATGATCATAGATTCGTTCTATCAAATATGAGTCTTATTCCTGTGAGGCCTTCGCATATTAAGACTTTCCAACTTTGAACCTTTGAACTTGTTTTCATTACTTTTCTTTTATTTCCATTACTTTTAAACTTAACAATAACAGGCCGTGCTTAACCTTAACAGAAATCAAATGAAACCATATGTAGCTACTTTAAGAACAAATTCAAATATTCATAATCTGTAGCAAAAGCTCCCTTCTTCAAGTATCACATATATTTATTTTAGCGACTATTTAACGCAAACTTAAACGACAAGTTCTAAGTCACCATTTTCTTTAGCGATGTTGAATTCAGTTGAAGACTTTAACGGTCGGTCATAGCGAGACAAATATCTCAATTGTTTCAGAATTTTGATGACGTCGAATCACTTTACCTTTTTTTTAACATTTTAAGTACTTCCGCAGACAAAAATCTATTTACAATGCAAAAAGTTAAAAATCGTTAAAATTACGAAACCAAATGGATGTCAACTGAACGGCACTTCAAAAAACTCAATAACAAATGATTCTCAAACTTCGCATGAGTAAAGAGTACACCCCTCCACTAACACAGAAAAATAATTTCGACAAACTTTTCCAGGGGTTTTTTGAAAGTTCAGGTCTCAGTACATTCTTGAGAATATGTTAATGTGTGAGATTATACACCATTTACAGAGAGAATATTTCTTCATAATCGTTCATTGTCATGCATCAGCAACGAACTCTTAAAGAATAAACTCGGTAATTTTTCAAAACACCATCCCAAATAGTACAATAATGATTGCTATTACGTATTGAAATTGAAATAGATGAATATAATTTGATGTCGAAACTTATTGAAGTCTTATTCTCTATCAAATTAGACAGAAATTCAGAATAGCAATGGTTATCGCTTTACTCGGTACATTAAAAATATAGAAATTTAATTGATATAATGTGCTACACTTGCAAACTGTAGTGCTAATCAGCAGGATTTTAAATCCTACTTCCAGATGAATAATTGCGAAGATTGTTTAATCACATTTTGTCAGTCTTGATGATCCTCTAGGGATTAGTGAAATCTTAATAAAATTGTGAGTCAATTCATAACACCAATAAGTGAACGGTTACTCTACTTCAGTATAAAAATTGGTTACTTCCTCAAAATCCTCGACTTGTTCATCATAGTTCTATAAAATAGACTATTAGAAGTATTATATTATTATTTTAGATAGGTAATGAATGTGAACGAGGCTTTCTTTTTAAAATGATTTACATTGTTGTGAAATCTTCTGTCATTTACAAATTTAATCATGGTAAAGCTGGGCATTGAACTACATGTTAAAGTAATTGACGCCTATCACGAAAATGGGCGTTCGAAGAAAAGTCTATTTGCTGCTCTAAGTAAATTTTTGGCCAGTATAATTGACCAACCGATTGTGGAATTGTGGAAATTGTGGAAAAATTCCTAAAAACCAGGTCTGCGGAAGATGTTAAGAAGCTAGTTGATACGTGCTCTCGCCGAAAACATTGCTGCGTTTAGCGAAAATGTGGACAAACACCACTTTTCGAAGCTCTTTCTCCTCTCAGCGGCTACACCAACAAGCAGAATTCCAGAAAATGGACTGATTAAACAAGGGCAATTGCACCAAATAAATTTGTGGTAAGCATTCTTTGCTTTCGATCACTGTGAATGGCGGGCAATACCTCGCGATGTTGAACTACTTTTTGTGGCTACTTTTGGTAAATTATGACATCGATGATAGTTGGTTTCAACAAGATGGTGCCACCTGTCACATAGCCTACGCCATAATATTTTGATTAATAAAGTGAATAAAAACCATTTGGCTTAAGTTTCACTGTTTATTTGATGTCTGTTGACATATATGTTTCGGGTTTTTAACCCATTTTCAAAACTGAAGAAAACAAAACTTAAAATCCTATTTATAATGGTAGGGTATATCACAGGTACAATTTTGAAGAGTGTGAAAATATGGTGATAGTTCGATCCTTATCTGGTGATAAATTAAATTGAAGTTGTTCATTTGTGATTGGTAGCTTCTTTCCATATGCTAATATATATATATATATATATATATATATATATATATATCCTTACTTTCTAAAAGGTCCATTCATCTGCTTTTATTACCTACGTGTAAAATCTCAGTTCTACTGAAATCTATGAAATGGTTGTTATTTATACAATGTTCCGAAAAACCAGATGTTATTTTATTATGTGATAATTTTTTTTTCTTCCCTTATGTTTATAGATCGTCCTATCTGACCTATGTCAAATGCAGAGCATTCATTACAATATAATTTGTGTATACCTCTTTTTTCACACGTTTTACGACAGTCTTTGCTATTGACTAAGAGTGAACTTAATTTTTTTTTATTTCTACAAATAATATTAATATTATTCTGTTTTAGTCTACTGCAAATTTTGTTACTTGTTTTTAGCTTATGTTATGGAATTTTTCTTTTTCTTTGTCCTGTAGAATGGAGTAAAGAAAAGCTAGAGCCTTTTTATGCTGTTTTTTAAAAACTAATTCATCGATTACGTTTGTATTGTAACCATATGTATCGAAACTTTAATTTCTTTGTTAAAGTTTTCTACTGAGAGAAGGGTTGATCTATGTACAAAGGCGTGAAAAGGAGACATTTTTATTTTATGAGGGTGAGAACTGTTGTTATCTATATGTCAAATTCAAGAAAATTAACGTTTTTTGTGATCTGCAAATCTAAAAAGTTTATTGATTTTTGGGAATTTTCGATTTCAATAGTGAATTTGAAAGAATTGAAAAATGAATTTAACAAATTCAGAAACATTTCTGATTGTCCAATAGAACCTAACCAAATGCAAAATACATCATCCACATATGTTTTCCAATAAAAAACTTTATTTATAAAATTATCTTGTAAAGAAAAGATTTTATTTTCAAGATAAGTCATGAAAATTTCGCTCAGAAGTGGTGATAAGAGAGAACCCACAGGGATTAATTCAAAAATGTTTCACCAAGTAATATGCCGGAAATCAATATCATATTTTGAGCGCAGAATCTTCAGAAACAGTTAAGTCACCTAATCACCGAGATCTTACGATTTTACACTGTTGAACTTCTTTCTTTGGGGCCATATGAAGAGTAAAGTGTATGTCAATCACTATCTAGCAAATTCAACACTAGGTTGCAGGTTACATCGATGATTTGATCACCATGCCTAGTTAAAGAAATCCTCAATGAATTAGATTATTTCAAACCTAATTAACAAATATTTCAACTAATAGTAGATGTGATTTTTTATGAAGTGTTCAAAAATATTTTTTTCACAATGAAGGGAAATCTATTCAATTCAATGAGAAAGAGATCAATTGGATTACAGAATTTCAATACGTCAGGGTGAATCCTAATGCAATTAATGCTTATTTAAGGTTTCTCGTCGACTCGATTGTTGATTCAGATAGTAATAAGTCATCCCTCGGTTTAACAGAAATATGAACATTAAAGTAAATACTAACGTGCCATTCCCTTGTGCAAATTTCCTTACATATGCGTTAGTATCGAAGTGTTTTTTTACGAGAAATAATTATAGCAGTATGATTACTTCATCGGGAATTGGTGGTTTCCCCAATAAAAATGATAATCGATGGTAAGCCTTTAAAACTACATCGTATAACGTTTGACGAATAATTCTAATGCATATTCAAATATAAGGAGAGATTGATACAAAATCCAATCAATGAACGATGGATGTTATTGAGAAAACTAAAATTACAGATAATTTTATTGATAATGTTTAAACTCGAAGTAACTTATATTAAAGGAATCAATTCATCACCTCTTCTTCTTAAAGGGATTGAAAGCAGCCTACGTATTTATATCTGATTCCTGATATTTGATATCTTGATTTTTTATGATCACAATAATTTTTAATCTGGTCAGACATCGTGGTAGAAAAAGAGCGGAAAAAGTTAGCGACAATGAGTTTCTGTAATCTCTGAGAAGATAGGACAAAGTTGTTATATCGGCTAACCAATAATTTGGACTTCAAAACAACTTGCCATTCTAAAAGGTGTCTTTTTGAATCGCTCGCCATGAGTAGATTATTTCATACAATTTTTTATCGTTGGTTTAAGGCATAGAAAATCAGAAAAATTCGAAAATCTTGAAAAACTAATTAATAATTTGCCCCAGTTGTGGTCTGATTTGAAAATAAGAAAAGTTTTTTCTACGTTTGTAACGTGAAAATATCGAGAATATATTTCTTTATTTAAAATAGCTCGCAAAGGTATGTTATATATGTATATTTGCATACTCTAGATGGCGATAGAGTGTGAATAATACCTCAGTGTTTCTGTATATAGCGAATATAGCTACTTGACAGATTTGTTGTCGCTGGCGAGAACCAGATGCACTAACCAATAACAAAATTTGAATATCAAAACAAATTAAAATATGTTTATCTTCTACAATTTTGATTTAAAAAAAATTTTATTCAAAAACTTTTAGAATTAAATTAATGTCTAAAACAAGCACCGCTTACATTTAATAGACGTATATAATCAAAACTCAATATATAATGTCAAATGGAATAAATAAACCGAAAGATATACGAAAGTCATTAAAATTAATAAATAAATATTTGTTTCTGGTCTTAACTTCAAGAATGCCATTTGCCTTTTAAAAACATAAACACACTTAAAGGACCTCTCAAGGAATATAATTTATTTGAAATATTCAATATATTTAAATATTCGAATAAGTAAATTCAGAAATCTCTCAAAGCATGCACTATATCTTCAAAAAACAAATATAATTCTAAGCAATTCCGTCTTCAGTCCTGAAATATATTCAAAATCAACAAACTAACCTACATCAAACAACTCACCAAGTGTAAATGAATAACGTTTAGAGACATAGATCATCGTTATAATTCAAGATTGATCTATGTTCTAACAATAATATTCAAATATATCAAATATTTCACATAAATTATATTCTTTGAGAGGTCCTTTAAGTGTGTTCATGTTTTTAAAAGGCAAATGGCATTCTTGAAGTTAAGACCAGAAACAAATTTTGTCTCCTTTAAATATTTATTTATTAATTTTAATGACTTTCGTATATCTTTCGGTTTATTTATTCCATTCGACATTATATATTGAGTTTTGATTATATACGTCTATTAAATGTAAGCGGTGCTTGTTTTAGACATTAATTTAATTCTAAAAGTTTTTGAATAAAAATCTTTTGAAATCAAAATTGTAGAAGATAAACATATTTTGATTTGTTTTGATATTCAAATTTTGTTATATTTCTTCTATCAAGTAAAAGGCCTTTCTATTTTATTTTATATATAATATATAATTATATTTTGGCTTCAATAAATCTCATTATGGAATGTCAATGAATTTAAATAAGCCTTAAAAATAACTCACACTGTTCTTTGATTCTGTTAGAACATAGATCAATCTTGAATTATAACGATGATCTATGTCTCCAAACGTTATACATTTACACGTGGTGAGTTGTTTGATGTAGGTTAGTTTGTTGATTTTGATATTTTGAATATATTTCAGGACTGAAGACGGAATTGCTTAGAATTATATTAGTTTTTTGAAGATATAATGAATGCTTTGAGAGATTTCTGAATTTACTTATTCGAATATTTAAATATATTAAATATTTCAAATAAATTATATTCTTTGAGAGGTCCTTTAAGTGTGTTCATGTTTTTAAAAGGCAAATGGCATTCTTGAAGTTAAGATCAGAAACAAATTTTGTCTCCTTTAAATATTTATTTATTAATTTTAATGACTTTCGTATATCTTTCGGTTTATTTATTCCATTTGACATTATATATTGAGTTTTTATTATATACGTCTTTTAAATGTAAGCGGTGCTTGTTTTAGACATTAATTTAATTCTAAAAGTTTTTGAATGAAAATTTTTTGAAATTAAAATTGTAGAAGATAAACATATTTTAATTTGTTTTGATATTCAAATTTTGTTATATTTCTTCTATCAAGTAAAAGGCCTTTCTATTTTATTTTATATATAATATATAATTATATTTTCGCTTTAATAAATCTCATTATGGAATGTCGATGAATTTAAATAAGCCTTAAAAATAACTCACACTGTTCTTTGATTCTGTTAGAACATAGATCAATCTTGAATTATAACGATGATCTATGTCTCCAAACGTTTTTCATTTACACGTGGTGAGTTGTTTGATGTAGGTCAGTTTGTTGATTTTTATATTTTGGATATATTTCGGGACTGAAGACGGAATTGCTTAGAATTATATTTGTTTTTTGAAGATATAGTGCATGCTTTGAGAGATTTCTGAATTTACTTATTCGAATATTTAAATATATTGAATATTTCAAATAAATTATATTCCTTGAGAGGTCCTTTAAGTGTGTTCATGTTTTTAAAAGGCAAATGGCATTCTTGAAGTTAAGACCAGAAACAAATTTTGTCTCCTTTAAATATTTATTTATTAATTTTAATGACTTTCGTATATCTTTCGGTTTATTTATTCCATTTGACATTATATATTGAGTTTTGATTATATACGTCTATTAAATGTAAGCGGTGCTTGTTTTAGACATTAATTTAATTCTAAAAGTTTTTGAATAAAAATTTTTTGAAATTAAAATTGTAGAAGATAAACATATTTTAATTTGTTTTGATATTCAAATTTTGTTATATTTCTTCTATCAAGTAAAAGGCCTTTCTATTTTATTTTACTAACCAATAAGTTCGAAACTTGCGCATATCTGCAATTTGCCCCAGTGATCAGCAAAACATTATCGAGTTTGTTGAGTGTAGAATTGTTATACAGATGTATTGTACACTGTTTCGATTTTTAAAACTTTCTATTACCACAGCTCACACATATTAATGATATCTGGTACAGATCAGCAGAATCAATTTATTTGAAGAAGGAAGAAAGCTAAAGTATTTGGAGTCTTTTGAACTTTCAAATTAGTTGATGATAAAAACAATCTAAAATGATGACTAACCACACGAACCTATGTAAATCTAAAATATTCGATATATTTAAATAATATGTATTTGCCAACAGTTTAAAGCAATGGCATTCTTGTTATCACTCTTATACCTACACCTGGACTCCAAATAGCTCCAAAAATTGTGTAAATTTTGAATGAAAATGAAATTAAACCATAATGAATGGAATCTCAACATCAACATAATAAATGAACATATGGATCTACGTAAATCTAAAATATCCTATATATTGCGAGTACGAATATATTCAGTCCGTTTTTTTAGTTAAAAAATGCATCGATTTGATCGGTCTAACTGAAACTTAACTTGGTGATGATAACATTCCTTCGGCTGACATTGAAGGATAAGATTTTGTTCGGAATGATAGATCTACTAGAGGAGGTGGTACAGGTATTTACATCAAGAAAAATTTATCTTATCATGTCGTTAACTTGGACCTTAAGTTGGAAACAACATGTATTTTGTTTGAAAACGGAGGTTTGAGGGTGCTCTTTTGTATAATTTACACGCCACCTAGAATTGAAGGTAGACTGAATATACAATTGCTTGAGAATGACGTAGAAAATCTAGTTTTAGTATCTTTCTTTCTAGCTGAGAATATTATGGTTGTTGGTGACAAGAATATCAATTTGTTGGATCCTGATTCCGCCTTATTTAAGCTCGCTTCACACATTTGGATTAGAACAACTTTAAAAAAAAATCAACTTGGTAGATCATATCCTTGCTAATAATCCTGAGATTCTCGAAAATATAGATGTTGATTGTCACTATAGTGATCACGACATGCCTATTTTTACCATCGCTGGTGACTTCGAAGCCACTGGAGATGCGCGCTATGTTACATTTAGGGATTTAATAAATTTTTCAGTAGAATGTTTTCAGAGTAATCTTGCTAGGTTGAATCTTGAAAAAATTTTTTACATCATCAACATCGATGAAAAAATAAACTAGTTGAACGGGGTTATTTCGGATTTGTTGAATAAACACGCTCCATATGTGTCATGACGCATAACACGAACTCATGCGCCCTGGATGACCCTTCAAATTAACAAAATTTGAATATTAAAACAAATTGAAATATATTTATCTTCTACAATTTTAATTTCAAAAAATTTTTCATTCAAAAAACTTTTAGAATTAAATTTAAGTCTAAAACAAGCACCGCTTACATTTAATAGACCTATATAATCAAAACTCAATATATAATGTCAAATGGAATGAATAACCCAACAGATATGCGAAAGTAATTAAAATTAATGAATAAATATTTAAAGGAGACAAAATTTTGTTTCTGGTCTTACCTTTAAGAACACCAATTGCCTTTTAAAAACATGAACACACTTGAAGGACTTCTCAAAGAATATAATTTATTTGAAATATTTAATATATTTAAATATTCGAATAAGTTAATTAAAAAATCTCTAAAAAATGTGCACTATATCTTCAAAAAACAAATATAATTCTAAGCAATCCCGTCTTCAGCCCTCATTTAATATTCCAAATATCAAAATCAAAAAACTAACCTATATCTCTCCACGTGTTAAAAGACTAAAGCTTCGAAATACAGATCAACTATATAATTCAAGATTGGTCTATGTTCTAACAAAATCAAAGAACAGTGTGAGTTATTTTAAGGTTTATTTAAATTCATTGACATTCCATAATGAGATTTATTGAAGCCAAAATATAATTATATATTATAAATAAAATAAAATAGAAAGGCCTTTCACTTGATAGAAGAAATATGACAAAATTTGAAAATTAAAACATTTTAATTTCAAAAAATTTTTTATTCAAAAAACTTTTAGAATTAAATTTAAGTCTAAAACAAGCACCGCTTACATTTAACAGACGTATATAATCAAAACTCAATATATAATGTAATGTAATATTAAATGAGGGCTGAAGACGGGATTGCTTAGAATTGAATTTGTTTTTTGAAGATATAGTGCACATTTTTTAGAGATTTTTGAATTAACTTATTCGAATATCTAAATATATTAAATATTTCAAATAAATTATATTCTTTGAGAAGTCCTTTAAGTGTGTTCATGTTTCTAAAAGGCAATTGGTGTTCTTAAAGGTAAGACCAGAAACAAAATTTTGTCTCCTTTAAATATTTATTTATTAATTTTAATGACTTTCGTATATATTTCGGTTTATTTATTCCATTTGACATTATATATTGAGTTTTGATTATATACGTCTATTAAATGTAAGCGGTGCTTGTTTTAGACTTAAATTTAATTCTAAAAGTTTTTTGAATAAAAAATTTTTTTAAATTAAAATTGTAGAAGATAAACATATTTCAATTTGTTTTAATATTCAAATTTTGTTATATTTCTTCTATCAAGTAAAAGGCCTTTCTATTTTACCTTCAAATTAAAACAAATAATGAAAGTCAGTGATTCCATTAAAGAAAATTACTGGAATGTATACAAGTCACTCTGCAATTTCACTACAGAGCTCATTAGACTTGAGAAAAAGAATTACTTTTCGTGAATTTTTCGTGAAGGTGGTCCAAGGGAGATGTGGAAACGACTGAATTATTTGAATATTGAAAAATTAAAGAGGCGAAGCGAAATTCTAGTCGGTTTAGCAGATTGTAATGAAATAAATCCATATTTCAATGATTGTTTTCCACAGACTGATGATATTACAAAGTCTGCGGATATTATCAAATTTTGTGAATTTGGGGATGGAATGAAGTTTGATTTGGTAGATTAAGCTATATTTGTTAGACATCGGGCAGAAATTAAATCGTGAGCAAGGGGTATTGATTATATTACTCCGAAACATTTGAGATTATGCTGTCCATTCATCTTAACATACATTGTTTACATTGTGAACTCATGCATTGTTGAGAGTTATTTTCCGGAATTGTGGAAGAAGTCTATTGTTTCGCCTTTTCCGAAAGCCAGTCTAGTCAGGGGTACGAAGATCTGCGTCCAATACGTATATTGCCAACTAACTATGTCCAAAATCTTGAAAAAGGTAATGGAACACCAGATGAAGGCTCATATGAACAACCATAATGTAATGCCAGAGGAGTTATCGCATTTTCGACAGGGTCGTAGTTGCGCTACATCGTTATTGATGGTAACTGACGATATTTTAACGGCTACAGACAGTGGACTCATAACGGTCCTCATATTATTGAAATATTCAAGGGCATTTGATACTCTAGTCCATGATATTCTATTAGCTATTATGCAGTCCACTGGATTCTCATCGACTGCTGTAGCTTTTATAAAGAGTTACTTGTTTCGGCGGACTCAGCAGGTGAGGTGTGGTGACAAGATTACCGATCCCTTGTTAGTCTTGGTTGGTGTGCCGCAGGGGTCTATATTGGCACTCTTACTTTTTATCCTTTATACACATAACATACGAAGGTTCTTCAAATACTGCAGTGTATACTTCTTTGCAGATGATACACAATTGTATTATAGTTTTCGAGGGGTTGAAGCTGAGGAAGCCATAGCTAGAGTGAACGAAAATCTTCGAATAATAAGTAATACTGCTGTAGAGCATCAGCTGATGCCCAATCCTAATAAGTCTCGAGCAATATTTTTTGGAAATGAGGATGTCTGCAAAATGTTGAGTGGAAACGCCCAATTCAGAATTGAGAGCGAGCTGATTCCCATAGTGAGGGAGGTAAAAAATCTGAGACTTTATATGGATAACACCTTTCGTTTTAGAACACATATTGCTTCTTGTGTACAAAGGTCGATTATGATCATACTTTATCCTCATAGAAGATCCCTTTCTAAAGAACTGAAAATCACTCTTTCTAGTTCGTTGGTGTTGTCCAATTTCAACTATTGTTCAACCCTTTTTTTTTAATTAAAGGAAATTGTAGAAATTATATGTTTTACTACCAATAAAATTATATATTACACATTTTCTTTTGACTCGAGTTTCGGGAAATGAACTATCCCATCATCAGACAACTGAAGAACTAACAGTGGTACAGAGGTATTTAAACAAAAGTGATAAATATTTTGAATATTTCAAAAGATTCTAGATAACACCTTATAATGGTACTAAATATTTATCACTTTTGTTTAGTCACAAGAAAATGTGTAATATACATTCTGTCAAGAAAGTACCGGGAATTATCGATTTAAATCTGGCGGGGCAATGAGGCAGGTAAAATTTGTTTTTCCTAGGTTGGTACCACTGTCCTTAATTACTATGCCAAGCTTGAGCGGGATCTGTCAACTAGTGTGTTTGCAACAGCTGATTAAGTCAGTCGATGTCAGAGTGCGTGCCGATTTTTACTATGGGTGATTACGTTGAGCAAAGAATTTGTTTAAAGTTTTGTGTTGCAAATGAATTTTCGTGTGCCGATGCATTGAAAATGTTGCAAAAGGCCTTTGGTGATACTGCTCTATCGAAAACTCGTGCATATCAGTGGTACAGAGCCTTCAAGGACGGTCGTGAAGTGGTCGAAGACTTGCCTCGTGCCGGACGCCCATCGACGGCTTTGATCGAAGATAACGTCGATAAAATTAAGGAAAGGGTGCTGGAAAACCGTCGTACCAGCTTGAGAGACACATGACCTTAAGATATCCCACGAGTCCGCACGTACGATTTTGATTGATATTTTGGGCATGAGAAAGGTGGCCGCACGAATCGTACCGAAAGACCTGAATCATCGCGAACAGGTTGCTTCAGACATGCTGGATCGCTGTAATTCCGATTCTATATTCATGGAACGCATTATAACTGGTGATGAAACCTGGGTCTACGAGTACGATATGCAAACAAGCCAGCAATCATCGGAATGGGTGACAGAAAATGAGCCGAAACCGAAAAAACCACGCCAAAGCCGCTCGAAAATGAAGGTGATGCTCATTGTTTTCTTCGATATCCGTGGCGTGGTGCACTACGAATTCGTTCCAGAGGGTCAGACGGTAAACAAGGAGTATTACCTAGGCGTTATGAAACGTTTGCGTGAGCGTTTCCGTAAGAAGCGGCCAAATTTGTGGGCGAACAACTCATGGATTTTGCATGACGATAACGCGCCTTCTCACCGAGCTACGATTGTGACTGACTTTCTCGCCAAAAACTCAACAAACGTGCTTCAGCAACCACCGTATTCGCCGGATTTGGCTCCCTGCGACTTTTTCCTCTTCCCAAAACTAAAATTGCCCCTTCGTGGCACCCGTTTTGAGTCGAATGAAGCCATAAAACAAAATTCGGCGCGAGAGCTAAAGTCCATCCCGGAAAGCGCCTATAAAAAATGTTTCGATAATTGGAAGTGCCGTTGGCATAGATGTATTGGAGCAAATGGAGCCTATTTTTATGGCGACCCAATAAATTTTGACGATTAAATGTAAAAATGTTGTTTTAATTGAAAATTCCCGGTACTTTCTTGACAGAGTAGTATATTTTTATTGGTAGTAAAACATAGTAATTTCTACAATTTGTTTTAATTATGATCAACTACCAAATAGTAATGACTGAAATAATTCAGAACCTTTTTTTTGCCTACCTGGAACAGGAAACGGTTGAAAAAATTTAAAAATTTCAAAACTCTTGCACGAGATTCATTTATGGCATAAGGAAGTTCGACAAAATAAGTCATAAACTATCTGATACTAGACGGCTCAATATGATGAATGGGTTCAAACATTCGGCATTAGTTCTTTACCATCGCACAGTCACAGCAGGCATTCTTTCATACCTCCACAGAAAAATTAGGTATAGATCTGATATTCACAATATCAATATCAGGAATTGTGGTCTTATATCGGCCCCTCCTTACAGGCTTTCTCTTTTTGAACGATACTTTACATTCATTATATATAAGTTGTATAAGCAAATACATAAATTTAAGGTCACTTTCAGTGAAAGTGACTGAAAGTGACCTTAAATTTATTCCTTCAGAAATCGTTTCTGGGAATCATTATTCAGAGAACAGTGTGCATCGGTTGGTTGAGCATTCAGTCTGTACGTTGTTTATTTTTTTAAATTTATTTCCTTTTTCTCATTTCAGAGTAAATTATTTTTTATTATTAAAGACCACATGAGGTTTATTTTGTATCTTTTTTTCTCCTCTTCAGGGTTTGAGTGGTAGAACAGAAGATTTGAACGCTCCTGAACTCCGCCCTGTGATTGATATGAAGTAATATATTGTTTTTTTCTCATGTAATATCGATTGTGTTTATCAATAAAGTCCTATTATTATTATTCATTTCAAAATAAAATGAATTAACAAATTAATCCAAATTTTGTTGATCACTGCTTACTTCTTTCCCTATCTAGGTAATTTTTGAATCGCGTATAGAAAAATCTTCTTGTCCTTTGAGGCGAACCAATTTTGAAGCCAATTTTTTATTTCTTGGAAAGAAGTGAAGCGGTTACCGGCCGAATCGTGTTGCATTCTTCATAACAGCAAGTTGTCAGAAGGTGCAATGTCCGGAGGATACGGCGAGTGCGATAAGATATCCCATTTGATCATTGCTGAATATTTTTTGACAACTTTTTGCGACGTGAGCCGAGTTAACATGCCAAAGATTAACTTTATCATGTCTGTCTTTACATTTTTGTCGTTTTTATCGCATGTACGATTCGAACGAAGTAATTGCAGTTCGTACCCTTGGTGGTCTCGTCAGATACAAAGCATACCTTTCGAACTATGAATGTTCAGCTTTGGTATTGATATTGAAGTAGATGGCAACGATTTGGTGGGGCAAAGCGTAGTATTTTTTATCTTTGTGTTGTTGTAGAAGATCCACTTTTCGTCTTCAGTCCTACCCGGTGTTTCTATTTCACCTTTGAATTAGTTTTTCACAAGGAAATGATTTTCCTTCCAGATCTGTTGGTTTCAATTCATAAGGAACTCGATTGCCTTGCTTTTAAAACAGGTCCATATATTTCAAAGGTACAGGCACTGTTTGTGGGGTCACTAGTAACGTAACTGCAAACTAGTCTTGCATTAGACTCGGATCTACATCGAGTAATGTTTGTGATTCATCATCTTCGAATTTTTTGGGTGTCCCAAGCGAGCCCTACCTTCAAGGTTAAAATTACAACTTTTGATGCTCCGAAACCATTCTCTACATGACTTGTCAGTTGTAGTATTGTCACCGTAAACTTCCACAGGCATATGATGACCATCAGCTTTTTTCTTCAATGGAAGCAAAAATGCAAACCAGCCAGAAATGCTATTTAGTTATAAAAAAAATCTGACATTTTCAAAAGCTTAGCAAAAAACGTTTTGTATGATACCCAAAATAATTCAAAGAGGATGTTATTCTAAGATGTCTAATCTGTCTGAAACCGCGGGAATCAGCTGTTACTATTTAAAAATTTAATGTATTTAGAGCTACATCTTGAAACAGGACTGACATAATTTGTACTCCTAATATTTAAATTACATCTATTGATCACTTCTTTTTACCGTACCGTCAATTTTTTCATTGGTCTTTAGGGTGGTGTAATACCTCGAAACTGCGGTCACAAAAAATCTATGAAATTGAATTTGTTTGGTGCTTAAATATAGTAATTTCTGAAAACATGTTTCAATGAGTGATTTTAATCGATTATACAAATGCAGATATATTCTTCATGCCCTTAAATAAAAGGGTTTTTCTGGATATAACAATACTATTGAAATGAATCATTCCGTAAATGTTTAAAATAATCTTGAAATTAACCTTTGAAAAGTAGGAATCAAAAATAATCCTCCTAAATTTCATAGAACGGATAAAGGAATTATAACATTTATAACATATATTCATTATTCATATGGCGTTCGCAGCGTAAACACGTATTGGAACTGCTCCGCATATCTCCCGAATATAATTCTATATAAATATTTTAAAAGTAACTTAAAATCTCACACTAAATGCGTGGTACAAGGCGAAATCCTGTCAACCAGGACACTTCGAATACAGGCATCAACGATAGGATGTCGGAGATGGAAGCTAAATTCCAAGAAGGACTGGATAAACTACGTAGAGAATACTTTGAACAGAGTTCTTCCACCTCCAAACAGCGAAATCCTTCAAGCTTCGAAGAAAAATTGAAGCAATTCGAGATCGAAATCAAAAAGGAGATCAAGAACCTAAAAGATGAGTTATTGCAAATTCAATCTAAACTACAAAAAAGTGAACAAAATGTTACTAAAATCCTAAATATGAACAACAGCAAAAAGCTCTTAGTGAGGGGCATTCCTGAGAAGAGTAATCCTAGTGATGTGACGACGGAATTATTGAATATTTTCAACAACAATATGAAACTAAACATCCAAAGAACTGAATTAATCACCTGTTATCGCCCGAGAAAAAATGATAACAAGCAGAACGGAACTAAACCGTCACCAGTGATAGTGGAATTCGTTACCCAGTGGCGGCGTGATGAAATCTTCTTCAATAAAAGTCGACTAAAGGGGTCCAAATTTCTAATCTCGGAAGTGCTACGAAAGGACAAAATACAATTGTTCCAGAGGGCGCGGGAGGCCTTCGAAAATAAATCCTGGACAAGAAGGGGTGAAGTATTCATATTTCATGATAATAAGAAAGTTCACATTTTGGACGAAAATCACTTAAGCTTACTAATAAACTAACTGCGGAGTGGGAAAATGTGCTTAGAAACTTTATCTGTGTTTGGGACTCAATTAAAATACTTTTGATTTTTTTTTGTTTTCTAAGAAACTCAGGAATTACGTCTGTGTTCACCTCTTTTTTCGTTTAAACGCTTGATAAACGGCATTTATAGAACAGTTGTTGAAAACTATAATACCACCATCAAAATGTACTGTTGTCTCTGAATTGTATATATATAGGATTTCTTCTGTTTACATTGATGAAAATAAGCTCAAAAATTGGCCACATAAATATACGATCCTTAATTCCAAGTCTTGAAGACTTCAAACAATTTATCTCCTCAAATGAGTTCGATTTCGTAGGTGTATCGGAGACGTGGCTCAATAAAACGAATAACTATGAAAATGTCAAAGTCGATGGTTATGAGGGTGTCTATCAGGGTAGAGATGGCAGAGGTGGGGGTGTGGGGCTGTTTGTGAGGGGAGGTTATAGTTTTTCTCGTATTGAAAATGAATATACAAACAACCCATTTTTTGAACAAATCTGGATTCGAATTCGTTTAAATAAAATAGACTTCATACTGGGATGTGTTTACAAACCGCCCCAATACAATCAATCCGACTTTCTGAGAGATTTCGAAAACATACTGACTTCATTGATACCTCTGTGTGACAGGGTATGCTGTGTTGGAGACTTCAATCTAAATTACATGAATCTCTCATCTAGAGACGTAGTAGAATTCAACCACTTATTAAACTCCATGGGCTTGTCACAGGTCTTTACCCAACCTACCAGAATAACCTCGCAAACCGAAACTCTGATCGACCTTGTCATCCTATCCGATAATATAGATATACTAAAGTGCGATACTCTACCTTCGATATTTTCCGATCACGAGTTCATCTTCTGCGAAATTCAACTGCCGCCTTGTAAAAGAAGTGTAGAATATAGGGAATGCAGGAACTATAGAGATATTAACATAAAACAGTTCGATCAAGATTTACGCTCCATTCCATGGCGAAATATATACGACATAATAGATGCTGATGGTAAGGTGGCCTTTATAAACGAAAATTTAAACGCCTTGCTTGATCTACATGCTCCAAAGAAAATGATCAGACTGTCAAAATCGAAAAAACAACCCTGGCTTCGAAATGCTAAACACCTAATGAAGTTGCGTGATAAAGCATTAAGTAAATATAAAAAACATCGGACTGACGAAAATCGAGCATACTATAAATCATTGAGAAATTTAACCTCTTCGACAATCGAACGCGAAAAAAAAGCATTTCTACGTGAAAAATTTTCAACCAATAACAATCTCTGGCAAGATCTTAAATATTACTGCGGCCATAAAAACGGCAGTACTCAGTTACCGGACAATTTGAAAAACCCTGATGAAATAAATCGCTCTTTCATTTCATCCATCCCACAAACCCAAGTTGATCCACAGAATATAGTGAATTTCTACTCTAAAAACCGGAAAACATCGTTGACCACTCTCTTAAAGTTCTCTACTGTATCAGAAATGGATGTGCTCAAAATTATTTCACAGCTCAAATCGAAAGCCTGTGGCATTGACGGAATCAATATATACGTACTTCATATGTGCACTCCATTCATCCTTCCATTCATCGCCCATCTCATCAATCACTGTATCTCCAACTCCGTCTATCCAACTGCATGGAAGAAAGCACTTATAATCCCTAAACCAAAAATATCGTCTCCTAAAGAGTACAAGGACCTAAGACCCATAAGCATCCTCCCATGCCTATCGAAAATACTCGAAAAAATCATAAACGAACAACTGGTAAATCACATAAAGACAAACAACATTCTTCCTGAAACGCAATCTGGCTTTCGAAAAAATCATAATTGTTCTACCACATTGACAGATATCACGGATGATATCCTTCGGGCTACAGATAATAATAAATTCACCTTACTCGTCCTCTTAGACTATAGCCGAGCATTTGACACCCTTAATCGCTCTATATTGTTGGCAGTCCTTCACTACATAGGTCTTGAAAAGAACGCAGTTGCCTTTTTCAGTAGTTATTTTCATGGGAGAACTCAAAAAGTTATGATAGATGGCACTTTCTCCGAAGAACTGCCTGTGACAAGTGGTGTTGCACAGGGATCAATTTTGGGTGGGACCCTCTATACAGTGTATACCTCTGAACAGGACTCCTCTTTCAATAGGTGCAAAGCCCATTACTACGCGGACGATACACAAGTATATATAAGCTTTCATAAGACTGAAGTTGTAGAGGCCTGCGGTGCGTTGAATCTGGAACTTGGGAAGCTTATAGATTATTCAACTAAACATCACCTTCACATAAACCTAGAAAAGTGTAGTGTAATGCTTTTTGGTCCCGGAAACTATAGGGACGAGGTCGATGCAATGGTAGATGTAAGATTGGGCGATTACAACCTGAGAATTGAAAGGGGTAAACGAAACTTGGGAATCATATTCGATAATTCACTTAGATTTGATGATCATGTCTCGGACTGTGTCCGCCGCGCATACTTTAAGTTGAGACTACTATATAGTAACCGTCACTTTATCCCGGAGAAACAGAAGAAAATATTATGTGATTCACTTGTCCTGTCTACCTTTGATTTCGGTGATGTTGTGTACGGAAGTGGCCTAACGGTCCTGACCCAGGCTAGAATTCAAAAGGTTCAAAACTCGTGTTTGCGTTTCGTATTTGGAATAAGAAAATTTGAAAGAATTTCCCATAAACTCAAAGAACTTGGTTGGTTAAACATGAGCCACCGGCGAAAGGTGCATTCAGCCTGTTTCTACCATAACATCCTCATGAATAAGTTACCAAATTATCTACATAGAAAAATAATATATAGAAGTCATGTTCATAATGTTAATATTAGGAGTAGAGGTCTTATCACACCACCTATCCATAAAACTGCCATTTTCGAAAGGAGCTTCACTTATAACATCGCTAAGGTCTACAATTTACTTCCAGATAAATTTAAAAATTTGAACTTAAAAAAATTCAAAACTAACATCCAAGAATACTACTTAAGTGAACAGAACATGTCCTAATATCTCCTATATAGTAAGATGGTAAACTGTATGAATGAGTGTCATCTTTTAAAACTCACACAAAGAGTGAACACAGAACGCCTGTAAAAAGCAAATCACAACAAATGTAAGTTTGTTTTTTTTTTTTCTTTCTTTCGTTTTCTTTTTGTTTTTGGGTTGAGTTGAGCAGCGTATGCTTGAGCATAACTGGACTCCGCCTTTTTTCACAATAAAGTAGATAATGGAGAATAATTATCAATATAACTACCTATATCTGAAGAAATGTATCGATCTATTGTGGAAATAAAGACATATTATTATTATTATTATTATTATTATATTAGTGTATGAACTAATGATTTTTCTGAATAACAACTAAATTTAAATGTAAATGCAAACCGTGTTCTAAATAATCCAAGTTGTCTTCCCTGAAAGATTATATTTTTTAAGATATCAATTAATGGGCTGATTTGGATCTTTTTTAATACTATTAAATACAACGTCAATATACTATACCGTGGAAATTGTTTGTAGGTTTTTATCAACTCGGAATTGTCAGCACTGAAGAACAATTATGTTATCACAATCTTCATGAAGATCATGTTGTGTTTGAACAAAAGGACTCTCCATAAAATTTTCAGCCATACATTTCCATGAAGCGGAACTTCTAAGGAAAACGCCGAGACAGGTCCAATTTTATTTGGACATCTTTTGATTAAAAATTTGTGGATTTACGATCATCTCCCAAGACGAAGTAATAAATTCTTCAATATTGGCAATAGAAGTTGAGTAACACATCATTTTGAAGGTTTTGAAATTCAATTTGTGGGTATGCTGAGAAGTTTTTGCTTGGTTTTCAAAAAAATCATTGAAAGTGATGGGTGAAGTGCAAATGACCTGATTTCTGAACGAATTTTAGTTGACGTGAATTTAAATGGCCTACCATTCATTTCTAAACAACAATAGTGTTTTTGCTTAATATATTCTTCCACATTCTGTAACATTTGAGGTGTTATATCATTACATGTGAGCACTTTTTTCTGGCGAAGATATTCTAGAGAAGTGGGTCACAGAATGTGAGCGAAAATGTTGAACAAAGACAATATTACTTTGGAGACATGAAGTGCAGGTAATTTGAAAATCTTATTAATTATAATTCGTTCAACAAATTACTTCTGAATCCAAAAAAGAAAATAAATTTTGGAAAAAAGAAATGATTGATATGATTCTCATGTTGGGGTAGTACCACAGAAACTGTTTATTAGTGAGTTGAATTTATACTGCAATCAATCTGAGACTAGAGTTTTTGGGAGGCTCGGAGGCTTTTGAACAGATTTGTTGAGACAAGAGATGTTGTGTAGGTACAACAAGGAAGAAGAGATAGAATCATTTATTAACGAAGACATGGAGCTTGAGGTTTTCCTGAATGTATCAGAAGATCCACATACTACTCTGTCAAGAAAGTACCGGGGATTTTCAATTAAAACAACATTTTTACATTTAATCGTCAAAATTTATTGGGTCGCCTTCAAAATAGGCCCCATTTGCTCCAATACATCTATGCCAACGGCACTTCCAATTATCTAAACATTTTTTATAGGCGCTTTCCGGGATGGACTTTAGCTCTCGCGCCGAATTTTGTTTTATGGCTTCAATCGACTCAAAACGGGTGCCACGAAGGGGCAATTTTAGTTTTGGGAAGAGGAAAAAGTCGCAGGGAGCCAAATCCGGCGAATACGGTGGTGGCTGAAGCACGTTTGTTGAGTTTTTGGCGAGGAAGTCAGTCACAATCGTAGCTCGGTGAGAAGGCGCGTTATCGTCATGCAAAATTCATGAGTTGTTCGCCCACAAATTTGGCCGCTTCTTACGGATACGCTCACGCAAACGTTTCATAACGCCTAGGTAATACTCCTTGTTTACCGTCTGAACCTCTGGAACGAATTCGTAGTGCACCACGCCACGGATATTGAAGAAAACAATGAGCATCACCTTTATTTTCGAGCGGCTTTGGCGTGGTTTCTTCGGTTTCGGCTCATTTTTGCCACCCATTCCTATGATTGCTGGCTTGTTTGCATATCGTACTCGAAGACCCAGGTCTCATCACCAGTTATAATGCGTTCCATGAATGTAGAATCGGAATTACAGCGATCCAGCATGTCTGAAGCAACCTGTTCGCGATGACGTTTTTGAAGAAAATTCAGGTCTTTCGGTACGAGTCGTGCGGCCACCTTTTTCATGCCCAAAATATCAATCAAAATCGTACGTGCGGACTCGTGGGATATCTTAAGATCATGTGCTATCTCTCTCAAGCTGAAACGACGGTTTTCCAGCACCCTTTCCTTAATTTTATCGACGTTATCTTCGATCGAAGCCGTCGATGGGCGACCACTTCACGACCGTCCTTGAAGGCTCTGTAACACTGATATGCACGAGTTTTCGATAGAGCATTATCACCAAAGGCCTTTTGCAACATTTTCAATGCATCGGCACACGAAAATTCATTTGCAACACAAAACTTTAAACAAATTCTTTGCTCAACGTAATCACCCATAGTAAAAATCGGCACGCACTCTGACATCGACTGACTTAATCAGCTGTTGCAAACACACTAGTTGACAGATCCCGCTCAAGCTTGGCATAGTAATTAAGGACAGTGGTACCAACCTAGGAAAAAAAATGTTTACCTGCCTCATTGCCCCGCCAGATTTAAATCGATAATTCCCGGTACTTTCTTGACAGAATGTACAAGCTAAAGAAAGCTTAGTGTAGCTTGCGGTATAAGTGAGCGTTCAGTTCAAAGAATCCTCAAAAAGCACCAGTTTCACGTGTACCACATTCAGATGCACTAGGCGCTTGCCGATAATGATTTTGAAAACTGCCTGAATTTTTTAACTAGGCAAGTTTTCAAATTGAACAGAACCGTACATTTATCGATTTTGTATTATTATGCGATGAAGCGAGTTTTCACAAATTTCGTTTTTGTCAACAGGCGCAATTTCTATTTTTTCTCTTTCGAAAATCCAAGAATAATAAGTGAAGGCGCCATCAACACAAGTAGTCATCAAATTAGTGGGGAACCGTTATCAGCAATCATGTGATAAGTCCCCATTTTTATTGGTCATCTAATTGTAGGCCACTAGTTTGTGGCTCACGTAGTTAAAAGACTCCATTGAAATAGTTGCACATGTGTAACAGTTTTTTCTGAAAATTTTTATGATAGATTATTATTATGCCTAGTGTTGTAATATATGGGCAATATTTGATCCAATTTATAATGAAATCCGTTGATTTTTGTATTAATTGTTTGGGAATTTCAAATATTGTTTTATTGGTCTGGTAGAACTAACAAAACATACTACTAACATAACCTGTACGTATCGATACCAAAAACCTATATGCTTAGACGTCAATTCGTTGTTAAAAATAATATTCACTAATAACTTTCTGAACGGTGAGTCCATACGTGGGCTTGATTTTTGTTTAAACAACTTATTCTTTCATTGAAAGTAATTCTAAGATAAGCATATTCCTAAAAGATTGCAAAATCCGGATGTTATAAATGAAAAAATAGAAAAACACATCACTCAACATTTATCAATCTGACTTCTGATGCTTTAGCTGCACTATTGAACTTATGTCAGTTTTCTTAATTAAATGATACACATATATTTGGATTTCTATTCATTCTTGTGAGTTACTCACATGACGCGTTTCGTTACATAGTAACTTCTTCAATTGCTTATAAACAACTAGTCTAAAATTTGGTAACACAATATTTAAATAGGTTCTGTTTTGGCATAAGGGTACAATAAAGTTTTCCATTGCTTTTGGTAAAACAAGCGAGTCACTAAGACAATAGTTTACTCATTCGGTAAATTTCCATAACATCTTAATTGGTTCATTTCAAAATTTTCTAAAAGATTCAGTTTCAAACCCATATTTTTTATGTAAAATGTTAAAACGCTCATCAAATTCATATTTCTCTTTTGTTTGATGTTCCGCACATGTAGAATCCAACTTATTGTTGAGAAAAAAGCGCCGATACTCCTTTATTTTGGTATTAGAGGGCGTTCCGCTTTGTTCAATAGTATTTGGACAGGTACCCGATGATAATTAGTAAACACCTGATAAATGATATATTTTAGGTTGAGATTTTTTTTAAAATTATTCCTAATGAATTATTGGTTCTGAAAGATTGTTTATATCTACTTTATTGAGGAATTTCTTTATTTGACGAGATGGTTTACCATAGTAGCTGGGAGAATTTAATATTTTTCGGTCTGAACGTAGGGTAAATAGCAATTTCATATTATTTTCTGGCTATAATAATGTCTACTATTGATGACGAATAACCGTTATTAGTTGCTTTTTGTTTAATTGAATTCAATTTATGGTTAAAATTTTTGGGAGATAAAGGAATTATTAATAATCTATGGGTGTTATTTCCATGCGCTATAAAAATACACAGATGTCCGAAGCGTAATAAATAGACCTCTTTTCAATTTCTAAGTTTCTAGTTATTTCCATGCGCTACAAAAATACACAGATGTCCGAAGTGTAATAAAAAGAACATTTTTCAATTTTAAGTTTAGTTCCTTTTTTTACTCCTTTAAACAAGGACGAAAGACCCAAACACGTGTCAGGATTCTGAATAAATTGTGAAACATAAGACTGTTATGTTGGATTGGAGATTCACAAACCTTCTCATATAGAAAAAATTGTGAAAATAGAAAAATTACGTCTGTTATCCAAATGAGCTAATGCGTCTCCAGTTTTTACTTTCATTGTAATCTAAAAACCTTTATGCAATGAATTCGGATAATGGAGAAATCCTTTAAGTTGGCTACTGGTACCTTCAAAGTATACGATCATGTCATCTACATATCTGTACTAATAAATCATCTTGTTGGCGATTCTAATTTCAAAATTTGAATATTAAAACAAATTGAAATATGTTTATCTTCTTCAATTTTAATTTCAAAAAATTTTTTCATTCAAAAAATTTTTAGAAATAAATTAATGTCTAAAACAAGCACCGCTCACATTTAATAGACGTATATAATCAAAACTCAATATATAATGTCAAATGGAATAAATAAACCGAAAGATATACGAAAGTCATTAAAATTAATAAATAAATATTTAAAGGAGACAAAATTTATTTCTGGTCTTAACTTCAAGAATGCCATTTGCCTTTTAAAAACATGAACACACTTAAAGGACCTCTCAAGGAATATAATTTATTTGAAATATTTAATATATTTAAAAATTCGAATTGTGCTTGTTTTCGACATTAATTTATTTCTAAAAGTTTTTTGAATAGAAAATTGTTTTGAAATTAAAATTGTAGAAGATAAACATATTTCAATTTGTTTTAATATTTAAATTTTGTTATATTTCTTCTATCAAGTGAAAGGCCTTTCTATTTTATTTTATATATAATATATAATTATATTTTGGCTTCAATAAATCTCATTATGGAATGTCAATGGAATTTAAATAAGCCTTAAAAATAACTTACACTGTTCTTTGATTTTGTTAGAACATGGATCAATCTTGAATTATAGAGTTGATCTGTGTTTCGAAGCATTAGTCCTTTACACGTGTTGAGGTTTTGATATAGGTTAGTTTTTTGATTTTGATCTTTGGAATATTATTCAGGACTGAAGAAGGAATTGCTTAGAATTATATTTGTTTTTTGAAGATATAGTGCATGTTTTTAGAGATTTCTGAATTAACTAATTTGAATATTTAAATATATTAAATATTTCAAATAAATTATATTCTTTGGGAAGTCCTTTAAGTGTGTTCATATTTTAAAAGGCAATTGGTGTTCTTAAAGGTAAGACCAGAAACAAAATTTTGTCTCCTTTAAATATTTATTTATTAATTTTAATGACTTTCGTATATCCGTTGGTTTATTTATTCCATTTGACATTATATATTGAGTTTTGATTATACACGTCAGCGGTGCTTGTTTTAGACATTAATTTATTTCAAAAAGTTTTTTCAATAAAATTTTTTTTTTAAATTAAAATTGTAGAAGATAAACATATTTCAATTTGTTTTAATATTCAAATTTTTGCTATATTTCTTCTATCAAGTAAAAGGCCTTTCTATTTTATTTTATTCTAATTTCATTTTCATGAATAGTTTTTCCAAATTCTCCATGCAAATATCAGCTGAAGGTATATTAAAACTGAAATAATTTTGAGTTAAGCAACTTTTTAGTAAACCGATGATATCTGATTTTATCACACAATTCAACACGATTCGAATTTCAATTTTGTTATCAATTGCAGTGAAGTTCTACGTGGAAAATGGGCATTAGAAGCAGTAATCTCTCTTCGTCAGACATAGGAAGCGAAAACATGAAAAATAGAGTCTGGTTGTATCTCTATCGCACCTGGGAGGTCATAGTTTCATCCGACAGATGGACAAAGAGCAGGACAACTTCAAGATCCAGAAAGAGCGAACTAAGTGAGATCACGACAGAATACGAGTCTCAGTATTCTGTATGTAGTTGTTCCCAATGCCAAAGAGATGATGGATTCAGTAGTGGTGATTACAGGTAAGAAATCATGTTGTCAAATCCAAATATTGAGAAATTTTTTGACTAAATTAAGAGTTCAATTCTCTATAGGAATCTGAAACGACTATTTATGCTGAATGAAGTTGTATGAGAGGAATATCCAGAAAAATGTTTATCATAGGATTAAACTGTTGATATTTCATTTAAACAAATACGAAGTAAAATTCTAATTGAATCTCCTAGAAGAAAAAAAATGTTTTTCTGTACTGAAGCTGTAAGCAAATTATACATTTGGTGTTGATTAGAAGACTAATGTTGATATGAAAACTAATTCCCGAGAAAAAAACATCTAACTGTAGCTACATGCTTGAATTGTCAGGTGTGGAGAGTGCGTTGTATAAAAGATGAATATGTGGAAATTAAAACCTATCCTGTATACTGACAAAGGCGCTTGATAAAATTGTGAGATTCTGCTTTTAATATGGTAATATATGCATAAACCGATTTTCTAGAGAGTTCCACGATGTTTAACACAAGAAATTAGACTGAAGTTCATATTATTATAGTGAAAATATCTGATTGCTCTATGCTTTCACTTAGAAAATATTTTCTGAATAAGTTTTATCGAAAATTATCTAAGGATTTAAGTTAGCCGTATTTATTTTCAAAGTAATTGGTGGTAATTATTCGATTTCCCAATGATTTCCCATCTATGCATAATTTCGTGTAGGAGACAACTTAGCAATGAATCATCAAACTTATTGCCAAAGCGGAAGACGTTTATTAATGGACTGATGGTATTTCCCTTTGCGAAAGCGTAAACATTTAGCCTGATTAGTGAAGCAAATTCAAATAATTCTGCATTGCATATCTACAATTATACAAGCTGGTTGCTTGCATGAAATAGATGAGAGAGCATCTAATAGAAACTTCAATACTGAGAGGAAAATTTCATTTTATGTAACTAATACCATCGCTTAAAGGGAAGATTCCCAATATAATTTCATGTGCTTCAATTCAGGTTCAATACAACGGATTTCGACAAAATGCCGATAGCTCTTTATTTAGTATTGTTTTTAACGAGGCATATGCAATATTCATTGTTTTTTTTTCTGTTCTGTATGCTACAGTGTGAAATTAAAAGATGGATCCAAATATACTATTACTCTGGCCGGGCCTGTCTTGGACCAGGTGGAGGAGCTTAGGTGCGTTGCAGAGTCGAGGGCTAAAGAATGGTTCGGTTCGAATGAATTATCGTGTAATCCTGACAAGACAGAGACCATGTTGTTCACGTTGAGAAGTGGTGAATTCGAGAACGCCGATGATCGGATCAAATTCTTAGGTGTTAGTTTTGATCCAACTTTGACTTGGAGGTGTCACATTGATGAGCTAGTTAGAAAGTTAACTAGAGGTGTGTTTGTGTTGCGAAGCCTGAGGGGAACTGTGTCTCATAGGGTTCTGAAGACTGCCTATCATGGTCTTGTGGAGTCTCACTTGAGGTACTGTGTCTTGATATGGGGAAACTGCTCTGGTAGGGAAAGGATATTTGGACTTCAGAGGCGGGCTGTTAGAGTGTTGGCTGGTTTGGGTTTTCGTGATGATTGCTTGAGTGCATATAAAAAGTATAAAATTCTCACTTTTCCCTCTATCTTTATAAGTGAGTGTTTGATGTTTGCATATGGGAATCACGGTAGTTTTCTAAAAAATGGGGACAAACATGAATACAACACCAGATTCAAAGATGATATAAGGTCTACACTTTTTAGACTAGAGAAGTCAAAAAATGGCCCAAACTTTATTAGTCAAAAACTTTTTAACAAGTTGCCTAAGCATTTGAAACTGCTTTCATTCAATAAATTTAAAAGGACTATGCGAGATTTCTTGGGGGCCCATGCTTTCGGCAGTGTGCAGGAGTTCCTGTCGATTGACCAGAATTTATTGCTATGTCTGTGATATTTTTATATATATATATGTGTATATTTTTGTAGTTCTCATTTAATAACTGTAAGTGTTTTTTCTTAGCTTTAACGACGAGTGCAATACTAATCTTTGTAATAAGCACGAATAAAATTATCTTATCTTATCTATAAGAGATTTCGAACACTTGGAGTTTGAATCAACTGAGTTGGATGATTTTGAGATCGTTGCTGAAGCAGCCAAGAAGGCAGGATTCGTGTTTTTCCAGGATAACATAAGGAGCATTAGTGAGAACTTCGATGAAATGTTAATTTTGCTGAGAAAATTTGAATGTCAGTTTGATGTTATTATTTTCACGGAAACGTGGCATATCCCAAATATTAACCTCTTCAGAATCCCAGAGTACGAAGTTATTTATAATTCAGGAGATTATAATCAGAACGACGGAGTTGTTGTGTATGTAAAAAAGAAATTAGTTTTTAAATATGCCATCCTAAATCTTGGTTTTACGAAAACTATCCGCCTCACAATTAAAGGTATTGACAAAGATATCATATATGTCATATACATTCTGTCAAGAAAGTACCGGGAATTATCGATTTAAATCTGGCGGGGCAATGAGGCAGGTAAAATTTTTATTTCCTAGGTTGGTACCACTGTTCTTAATTACTATGCCAAGCTTGAGCGGGATCTGTCAACTAGTGTGTTTGCAACAGCTGATTAAGTCAGTCGATGTCAGAGTGCGTGCCGATTTTTACTATGGGTGATTACGTTGAGCAAAGAATTTGTTTAAAAATTTTGTGTTGCAAATGAATTTTCGTGTGCCGATGCATTGAAAATGTTGCACGACTCGTACCGAAAGACCTGAATTTTCTTCAAAAACGTCATCGCGAACAGGTAGCTTCAGACATGCTGGATCGCTGTAATTCCGATTCTACATTCATGGAACGCATTATAACTGGTGATGAGACCTGGGTCTACGAGTACGATATGCAAACAAGCCAGCAATCATCGGAAAGGGTGGCAAAAAATGAGCCGAAACCAAAAAACCACGCCAAAGCCGCTCGAAAATGAAGGTGATGCTCATTGTTTTCTTCGATATCCGTGGCGTGATGCACTACGAATTCGTTCCAGAGGGTCAGACGGTAAACAAGGAGTATTACCTAGGCGTTATGAAACGTTTGCT
This sequence comes from Megalocaria dilatata, assembly GCA_034642435.1. Taxonomy (NCBI): domain Eukaryota; kingdom Metazoa; phylum Arthropoda; class Insecta; order Coleoptera; family Coccinellidae; genus Megalocaria; species Megalocaria dilatata. Next base: position 58,660,577 of record CM067859.1, on the reverse strand, counting down.
TGAGCGTATCCGTAAGAAGCGGCCAAATTTGTGGGCGAACAACTCATGGATTTTGCATGACGATAACGCGCCTTCTCACCGAGCTACGATTGTGACTGACTTTCTCGCCAAAAACTCAACAAACGTGCTTCAGCAACCACCGTATTCGCCGGATTTGGCTCCCTGCGACTTTTTTCTCTTCCCAGAACTAAAATTGCCCCTTCGTGGCACCCGTTTTGAGTCGATTGAAGCCATAAAACAAAATTCGGCGCAAGAGCTAAAGTCCATCCCGGAAAGCGCCTATGAAAAATGTTTCGATAATTGGAAGTGCCGTTGGCATAGATTGTATTGGAGCAAATGGAGCCTATTTTGAAGGCGACCCAATAAATTTTGACGATTAAATGTAAAAATGTTGTTTTAATTCCCGGTACTTTCTTGACAGAGTAGTATATCACAAGAGTTCAGAATACATCTACGACTCTACTAGACCATATTTTCATCAAGGACTCGATGCTCCCTTTGGGTTGCAGCTCATATGTCATTCGCTGCTATGTTACAGATCACTTTCCTACGCTGGCAATATATCCTGCGTCAACTCTCAAATATCATAGGCCCCCAATAAAGAAAACATCATTCGATAGCAAAAATTTCTACCAGGTTATGCAGGCAGAAGACTGGAGTGATTGTTATTGCTTGAATAACGTGAATCTGATATCGGAATGCTTGATCTCAAGAATAACTAATGCTATATACCTTCTAGAAGACAAGTGAAAGGTTGTGAGACAAAGAGAAAACCGTGGATAACGAAAGGCTTGGTGAAATCAGCTGATGAGAAGCAGAGAATTTATAGGCAAGTGGTCAGAAACCCGGATGATACTGAATTACTTAGAGAATATAAAGCATACAAAAATAAGTTCACAGATTTGCTCAAGATAACAAAGAAAGAGTACTACTCCAAGCAGATTAAAGAGAACAAGGATAATCCAAGAGCCCTCTGGGAGAACATCAAAGAACTGACAGGTAGTAGGCGAGCCCAAGCTGAAATACTAGAGAACAATTACGCAAATGAAGATATAACAACCACGGATAAATTAGCTCGAATATTCAACTCGTACTTCATTAATGTCGGTAGGGAGATCGCCAGCCAGATCAATGGACCACCAGTCTCTGTCATAAAAAGAAAAAGAGAGAATAAGACAATATTTTTCAGGCCAACAGATGAGAAGGAAGTACTTGGTACAATAAACGGTCTTAAAAATCGTAAATGCCCTGGGGTTGATGGAATAACATCGGAACACTTGAAAATTGTTGGTGAATTTATAAAAGGGCCTCTCACCTATCTTGTAAATAGAATTTTTACAGAAGGAAAGTTTCCGGAAAATCTCAAAACAGCTCTAGTGAAACAGCTATATAAAAAAGGTGACCGATATCATTAATAAGTACAGTTGCAAAAATTGTAGAAAAAATTATAAAGGTGAGACTAGTTGAATTTTTAGAGGGAAACAATCTACTTTCCGGAAGACAGTTTGGTTTCAGACCGAAAAGATCAACTGAAGATTTTTTTTTATTATTTATTATTATATTAAGATGCTGTCGTTTGTCTAACGAATGATATTTATCAGGCACTTGATGAGGGCAAATTCACATTAGGGGTCTTTCTGGACTTAGCCAAGGCATTTGACACTGTCAATCATCAAAAATTGTTAGACGTTATGGTGGACTTTGGTATAAGAGGAATCGCAGGTGATTTGTTTCGATCATACCTTAAAAATAGAACACAATGCGTGCAGGTTAACGAAGACATCAGTGAATTACAAACAGTCTTAACCGGCTTACCTCAGGGAACGGTACTAGGGCCAGTCCTGTTTTTGATGTATATCGATGGATTGCTGTCTTTGAAGGTGGATGCCGATGTGTCATCTTTCGCGGATGATACAGTGGTTCTCTTTACCGGCTCTACTTGGGAAGAAGTTGTGAATAGGGCGGAGTACAACATGGAAAGAATAAAAGATTGGCTGGATGAGATGGACCTGATGCTCAATATGGAGAAGACGAAATGCATGGTTTTCTCTAATAAAATATCAAGCCTACCCAAAATTGACCATCTGGTACTGAGGAATAGCAATTCTGGTGATTTTATTGAATGTGTGTCATCGAAAACTTACCTTGGAGTCGAGATCGACCCTCACCTGAGATGGGACCTTCACATTGTCAACGTGACCAAGAAACTAAGATCTTTTTTGTTTACTTTCAAACGCCTGAAAAATTCTCTATCAAGCACTTGTTGAAACACATTTACAATACGGAATATCAGGTTGGGGCGGAACGTACAAATGTCATAAAATACAACTGAAAATTATGCAAAAAACCTTCCTGAAAATTATTTTTAACAAAGAACGAACTTATCTCACACAAAAACTTTTCGATGAGGTAACAATGTTCAACATGGAAAAACTTTACTATTATAGGGTTCTTTGCCTACAGTACAGAAACAGGGGAGAACTGTCGTTTATAAAACATAATCACAACACAAGGCATAGGAGAGATTGCGAGTATGTCACAGAAAGGGCAGCTAAAGCGGTGGGTCAGAGATCGTTTTATTATACAGCTCCAAGAATCTACTCTCAAGTTCCACCTAATATAAGAAATATGAACAGCTTTCATTCATACAAAAAAAAAGTTGAAAATCTGGTTGAAAAATTTGCTTCTTGATGAAATTGACAGGGTGGCCGCGGTTTCTACTTGAAGACGCATTGGAGTGGTGAAGGTTGCTCGTTTTCAGCACGTGGATCTTGTTTGTTATTATCATTATTATTTATTTATTTTTTTTGGATCATATTGCTTTATTTAAGTATTTGTGCAAATATATTTTTTATTGTATTAATTTAGATTGTTATAATTTAGTATAAAATTTTTCTAAATTTATTTTTAAATAAATCACATTATTGTTGTTATTATTATTATTATATTAATTGTGAGAACTCTTTTATTTATGTAGTTTTGGGAAATAAAAATTATTATTATTATTATCATTATTACTATGAAAAAACGGATTTTATTTGAAAAATGAAAATTTATTTATCAACTTCATTAAAAAATGTTTTTGATCTCCTTCAAAGTAATCACTACATTGCACATAATCAAAACGCTTCTCTCCATTCTTGGGAAAAGAAAAATGGTACACAGGTTTAACGTCTTGCGAATATTGAGCGTAGAAAATAATAGCCAACATTCTTTATCGTTTCGAGTTATTGAGAACGAGCATGGTTCCTTTAAGACTCATCCCATCACTTGAAGCAATAAATCACTAGAAAACTTGTATGTGGCTCATAGCATCCTCTTTTTAAAGATGCTTCAATACATATGAAGCATTTGGTAAGCTACTACCGGTGTCTCAAGCAAAAAATAAAATTTTAGTTACACTCTTTGTTCTATTATATTTGCCATAACGACTCAATAGTAAGAACAAGATTACAGTAAAACATTGTTTAAACAGTGATAATAGCAACACCAATACGCTCAAACGTCAAACTACAAGTGGTCGCCATCTTCAGAAATTTTCTTGTGGCTCCATCTATCTGGAGAGCTCCATATCAAATCTACGAATGGTAGCGCACTGTTTGTATTCAAATTTGTGGATAACAGGTATAATTCAGATGGTATTAATAAGGTATTCAGATGGATGAATGTAATAGTTTAGAGAAGGTAAAGTTACGCCGAAGAATAGGATTTAACATATTTAATTAAAATTAACACAAATTTAATTTATTTAAAACCTATAGGTAAATAGTTAAGTTATGTAACTGACCTTAAAATATTTTGATTCGCACATACCTTATATACATTTTATGGTAATTAAATGGTTAACTGTAAGAAGTCCTCAACCTTTTGGGTTTTAAACCCAACTACCATTTCGTCCCTATTATTTGATGATTCTGAAAGGAAACATATTAAAAGCACACAATTTGTTGGGTACTTACCCATCTAGGGACATCTAGGGTTCTTTTGTGTTTTACCAACTATGTGGTAACACAAGATACGAGTAGCTCATGAAACTTCATGAACTTTGATGAGCCATCTGGGAAAGAGTTTTTTCCTACACTCAAATACACATATTTGAAAAGTGCAAATTTTTTTTTTATTGTAACACATTGTAACATATTTATATATATATATATATGGGTGTTTATCTCAATATAATGAGGGTACCTGTGTGAAACTTTTTATATTTCCTTCTCTCAAAAACAATAGGGTCAATTTCACTTTCTAAATAATGAAACATTTTTCTCGAAAAGATAAAGTTTTTCGAACTATTAGACCCTACCACTGTCAACATTCACTTCATTCTTCTCATAATTCCTGGATCTAGTTCCCAACTCGAAAGTACTTCAAATCATATACTTATTTTACTAAACTCTCTTTTTGGAAAGAATTTGGGTTTGTGCTCGTCGCACGAAGAACAAGTCTTTTGTTTCAAAAGTATTATCTGAGGAGATGGATAGAGCAAAAATAACACATTTAAATGGGATATCACATATAATGAATTAAATGTTGTCAGTCGATATAAATTGCAATATTCATAATCTCTTGAATAGCTATTAATGTATAACGATATTCTAAAATCAAATCATAGTGATTATTTAAATTAATTTTTGGAAGACTTCAGGACCCTGGACCCTTAATTTTATTAAGTCATATTGTCTTTTTTAGTTGTGAACAATTTATACATTCTGTCAAGAAAGTACCGGGAATTATCGATTTAAATCTGGCGGGGCAATGAGGCAGGTAAAAATTTTTTTTCCTAGGTTTGTACCACTGTCCTTAATTACTATGCCTAGCTTGAGCGGGATCTGTCAACTAGTGTGTTTGCAACAGCTGATTAAGTCAGTCGATGTCAGAGTGCGTGCCGATTTTTACTATGGGTGATTACGTTGAGCAAAGAATTTGTGTAAAGTTTTGTGTTGCAAATGAATTTTCATGTGCCGATGCATTGAAAATCTTGCAAAAGGCCTTTGGTGATAATGCTCTATCGAAAACTCGTGCATATCAGTGGTACAGAGCCTTCAAGGACGGTCGTGAAGTGGTCGAAGACTTGCCTCGTTCCGGACGCCCATCGACGGCTTCGATCGAAGATAACGTCGATAAAATTAAGGAAAGGGTGCTGGAAAACTGTCGTACCAGCTTGAGAGAGATAGCACATGATCTTAAGATATCCCACGAGTCCGCACGTACGATTTTGATTGATATTTTGGGCATGAGAAAGGTGGCCGCACGACTCGTACCGAAAGACCTGAATTTTCTTCAAAAACGTCATCGCGAACAGGTTGCTTCAGACATGCTGGATCGCTGTAATTCCGATTCTACATTCATGCAACCCATTATAACTGGTGATGAGATCTGGGTCTACGAGTACGATATGCAAACAAGCCAGTAATCATCGGAATGGGTGGCAAAAAATGAGCCGAAACCGAAAAAACCACGCCAAAGCCGTTCGAAAATGAAGGTGATGCTCATTGTTTTATTAGATATCCGTGGCGTGGTGCACTACGAATTCGTTCCAGAGGGTCAGACGGTAAACAAGGAGTATTACCTAGGCGTTATGAAACGTTTGCGTGAGCGTATCCGTAAGAAGCGGCCAAATTTGTGGACGAACAACTCATGGATTTTGCATGACGATAACGCGCCTTCTCACCGAGCTACGATTGTGACTGACTTTCTCGCCAAAAACTCAACAAACGTGCTTCAGCAACCACCGTATTCGCCAGATTTGGCTCCCTGCGACTTTTTCCTCTTCCCAAAACTAAAATTGCCCCTTCGTGGCACCCGTTTTGAGTCGATTGAAGCCATAAAACAAAATTCGGCGCGAGAGCTAAAGTCCATCCCGGAAAGCGCCTATAAAAAATGTTTCGATAATTGGAAGTGCCGTTGGCATAGATATATTGGAGCAAATGGAGCCTATTCTGAAGGCGACCCAATAAATTTCGACGATTAAATGTAAAAATGTTGTTTTAATTGAAAATTCCCGGTACTTTCTTGACAGAGTAGTATTTAAAGCCGATAAATGGATGTTAATGAAGTTACAGACAACAAAAAATTCCATCTTTTTCGGCACACTTATCCACAAAACTAGATACCATGTTCATTGGCTGAAACCTCTACAAGAACAAATACTATATTTTAGCCCTCTATTTTTCAAACAGAATTAAACTTAACTATCCCGACCACGAACCGATTAGTGAATGTCTGTCACCAATGTCTACGACGACTGCCTTTTTCAAACTTGCAAAAAGTTTGGTGTTTTTTCTCCTTCTCAAAATTTTCCTACATCGGCTTTTTCGAAGTTCCTAACGCTTAAAAGATCACACATATAGACCATCCAGATCTTTTGACTTGTAGATTTCTTATCTCGACTTTACTGAGAATTCCCAATCTTAGCCTCGAAGTCTTTTGTGTCGTTTGCACTAAAATCATAATCGCGAACTTCCGTTCCCAAGACCTCCTGGTTTGAATATAAATGAATCGATCTATTGATTAATGCATTGTTGCTTTAAGATTCTCGCCCGTTGTTTATGCCACTATTAATGCCGCTCATCGAGTTTTATGTAATAGACTTCTTTAGATTAAAGGTTATTTCCCCATTTCTAAGTAAAATATAGACCCCTTGTTATGTATATAACATTATGTTTACAGCGATGTTTATCCAAATAGTAGCTTCACATACGTGAAATTCAATTCTCCACCAATATAATATTAATAGTCTCGGGCATTTGATTGCTTGAAATTCAGCGTCATTCTGGATAAATTTTTCAATTTAGGTTTCAGGAAAGTCTTCGTGGAGCGGATGAAGTGTTTTATAGCAAATCGTTCATTAATAGTGCGAGTCGGTTAGTACAGCTCGGCCAGGTATCCTGTTCAGATGGGTGTTCCTCAAGGCTCAGTACTTGAACCCCTTTTATTTATTATATTTATAAATGACTTACCAGACTATATGCTTGTTCATTTCCTTTATGTGCTGAATATACAGATTGTGATGTTGGCCGATGATACATCATTTATCATTGCTGCTCACACTTTTAGTGAACGTAAAGCAAGTTGCCAAGTATTAGTTCGGTGTTTCTCTGAATGGTGCTTCAGAAATTCTTTAATACTAAATGTGAATAAGACTGACCTAATCTACTTTCAATAACGTGCCTCTGACCAACGACTGACTCTGAATCTACAACCCTGTGATTTGAAATCTTCTGATTGTGTGAGGTTCCTGGGCTTACGGGTGCAAAAAAATTTGAGTTGGAGGGATTATGCTGACTTTTTCATGAGTATAGCACTAGGCACAAATAAACTCTCTGTATTCCAAAACACCGAATTTCTAAATTCCAGCAGTCACCTTTGCTTAGTGGCAAAAAATTATTCAACCATCTTCCAGATAAATTGAAGGTTTAGGAGTACAGAAGATTTAATAGTGAGGTTAAGGCCAGGCTGCTCGAGAAATGCTTTCACAGCAGGGGGAAATATTTCAATTGGGTAGCAAGTTAGCGTGCAGTTGTTTTCTGCTCTTTGTAACTTTCCTGTATTTTATTTATTTGGTGAATTTAATTATCTGGTTTTTGAATTTCCTAGCATTATTTTTTAACTTCTATTCTGTTTTTTAATAACGTATCCTATGCAAATGTACTACTCTGTCAAGAAAGTACCGGGAATTTTCAATTAAAACAACATTTTTACATTTAATCGTCAAAATTTATTGGGTCGCCTTCAGAATAGGCTCCATTTGCTCCAATACATCTATGCCAATGGCACTTCCAATTATCGAAACATTTTTTATAGGCGCTTTCCGGGATGGACTTTAGCTCTCACGCCGAATTTTGTTTTATGGCTTCAATCGACTCAAAACGGGTGCCACGAAGGGGCAATTTTAGTTTTGGGAAGAGGAAAAAGTCGCAGGGAGCCAAATCCGGCCAATACGGTGGTTGCTGAAGCACGTTTGTTGAGTTTTTGGCGAGAAAGTCAGTCACAATCGTAGCTCGGTGAGAAGGCGCGTTATCGTCATGCAAAATCCATGAGTTCTTAGCCCACAAATTTGGCCGCTTCTTACAGAAACGCTCACGTAAACGTTTCATAACGCCTAGGTAATACTCCTTGTTTACCGTCTGACCCTCTGGAACGAATTCGTAGTGCACCACGCCACGGATATCGAAGAAAACAATGAGCATCACCTTCATTTTCGAGCGGCTTTGGCGTGGTTTTTTCGCCACTGATATGCACGAGTTTTCGATAGAGCATTATCACCAAAGGCCTTTTGCAACATTTTCAATGCATCGGCACACGAAAATTCATTTGCAACACAAAACTTTAAACAAATTCTTTGCTCAACGTAATCACCCATAGTAAAAATCGGCACGCACTCTGACATCGACTGACTTAATCAGCTGTTGCAAACACACTAGTTGACAGATCTCGCTCAAGCTTGGCATAGTAATTGAGGACACTGATACCAACCTAGGAAAAAAAATTTTACCTGCCTCATTGCCCCGCCAGATTTAAATCGATAATTCCCGGTACTTTCTTGACAGAATGTATTTTGTCTGAAAGGGTGAATAAAATTATTATTATTATTATACAATCTTGACTTTCAAATTCCCTGAGATAACTAGTTTCAATATTCTCAGTGTCATTCAAACTTCACTTGATTAAAGTGAACCAACTTAATTTCCGCTGATTTATTTACTTTCAGAACAATTGTTTGGTCATGTTGTCATGACGAAACAATTGTTGTGAAATTAAATAAATTAGCGGAAATTAAGTTGTTTTACTTTAATCATCAAGATGTATTTCCGACAAGTAGAGACCGATACAATCAAACCAAATTTCACTTATTCATTTCATTTTTATATATGATGAAACACTTTATCCTTCTTGTTGATCAAAAAATAAATACTTCCTAATGAAGGAAAATGATGATTAAGTTTTGGTACTACATAGATACAGACTTGTGACCAGAGTATTTATATAATTTCTCCTGAATATAAAAGAACAAGAAAACTTCAAGAGAAATTGCCTTAAATCTTATAATTAGCTAATGAGGAAAAAGTGAAAAAGCCGATAACATATTGTGAAGGTGAAAACTTTTTATAATCAATAAAGGTGATCCTTTTGTTTGAGCATCTTTATAACAATCTTATACTCAAACAAATTCGATAAGGTTTTGTTGATTTCAGAGGAAAATTGCAGACAGGCACATGTCAAACTTGTTTTCATCAGTGCAATGAATGCCAGCGACTACAAATCTGTCAGGTATTCGCTATACACATATACACTAGCGCCATCTAGCGTATGCAAACATACATACATAGCATGCAAAGTCTTGTATGTATGTTTGCATACTCTAGATGGCTCTAGTGTATCAATGTAAATAGCGTGAATAGATACTTGACAGATTTGTAGTCGCTGGCATTCATTGATTGTACTCATGAAAACCAACAGGTTTGACATATGTATGTCTGCAATTTTCCCCTGTGATCAACAAAACCCTATCGAGTTTGTTTGAGTATAGAATTGTTATACATATGTACGTTACCTTGATCCTTGTCTCGATTTGTAAAACTTTCTATTAGCTATTACTATAGCGCACACTCCTTATCAATGATTAACCTTAAAGTTTGTGATATGGATGAAAATAAAAACATCTATCTCTTAGAAAAACATGTGTTTATTTCTTTCACTAAATAATAACTTTCACTGTTAAAATGAAGCAAATTCAGTTGAATCTGTATTTTCTACTTGAAAAGTAGATAGATCCAATATACAAACAAAAAATCAGGATTCTCCTACATGTCTACTCCTACGGATTGAAGGAATGGTAGATAATTTAATTTGAATAATGCATTTCGATGCATTATGTCGATACATAAAATATATTTAGGGTAAAACATTTCAATTTCAATTGGATACAATCAAGACTATAAACTCCACACAACTTTAACTATTAAAAACAATGTGTGTTGCAGCTATCAACGGCAGGTGACTGCATCAGTGCCTGAATAATATGGTGGATGCGCTCCTCCTTCATTCTGTTAACACTGACAATATAAATTAGGAAAAATAAGCTTAAAATGTTTCAACAAGATTTTTTCCAATAAGAATACTTTCTAAAGGCGAACCGATTCGAAAGTAAATTAGTTCTCATAACGAATGGCACATGTAGGATAAAATGAAAAGAACTTATACTACTCGTTAACATTTTTTTATCCATCCGTAATTGAATGGATGAACGGGGATCCATTACTATATGTCTGAATAAAAAAGCATCTGACGGACAAAATACGAAATACAAAAGTTCTTTCAGGTAGGAAGCTGAAAATATAAGGTAGAACAAAAGAAATATCCTTTAGATGGTTTCACTTTCACATTTTATTACTTTATTATCTCTGACAGCTGCTGATACCGCATTTGGTTTCATACCTCCAGCTATTCGATATAAAAACGAAGATGAAAACAATACACGCAACATTTGTAGAATACCCATTATTCTTTCATGAGAAACAGCATCATTTCTGGGAGTATTTTGCGATATATATACCCAGGTTTTCAGAAAGAAAAAGAATTACTCAATAATTCTTTTTCCAAAAATTCCATTTTCAACTTAAACTAATATCAAATACTATCAATTGTTTGTTCGAATTCCAAAAACTGTGTTCCTATTTATTGATTGTTGGTAAGAATACAGGGTGTTTCGGGAGGAATGCGAAAACTATAAATTGAGGTCATCTAGGTGGAGTTAAATCGAGAGATTTCAATCGCTCAAGTGCCTTGGTTTTCGAAATACACAATGATTTTCGAATATTTAATGAAATTTTGAGGTTTTAATCATAACCAATCGACTGACAAATTTCAGAGTTTGCAGGTTTATATTCCTTTTTGATCGATTTCGTTTACTATTTCTGAAATAAAAAAATTAAGTCTCGAATAGGATACATTTGGGATTTCCTACCTTCGTGAAAGTCCAACCTGCATAATGAAACTAAGAAATTTCTTTTACCTTTGTGAGCGTAGAAAGAAAATTCAACAAAAAAATTGGCATTATCATATAGAGTGATAAATGAATTTTGTTTTTGATAATCGCCTCATTTTTTTGATTAACTACTAAATGACCTCAGTTTACTTTCATTTTTGTTAAAAAAAAATGTATATGAGACGGCAATTTATTTCCACAAAAATGTTTGTACTACTACAGCAATTGTTTCACCACGATGTGGCTTCTTCAGGTATTACATTGTACTGTCTGATGGTATTCAGTGTAACCGAGTTTAAATACATTTTTAGGTACGTGACCAAATAATGGAAGCACAAGTCATAAAAACTCTAGGTGTTTATTGGAGTTTGCCGCTAAAAATGCCATTAAGGAAAAATATTCAGTAATGGAGACTGATCAACATCTGTTTGTTCGTTCAAAAGGATTTTACGGGCATTATACCTGTTGATTTCAAGAAATTCTAAAAGTGTTAATCTAGAACTTTTGCTTTCAACGTGGATAATTTCATAATTATTGTTGAAATTATGCCTGAATTCCTTAAGATGATTAGCATATGTCGAATGTACAGAATTAGATATATAACCCCTTTGGTGTTCTTGGACACGTTTCTTGAATGATCTACCAGTCTGGCCAATGTATACTAAAGGGCAATCTTTGCAAGTCAACTTGTAGACTCCGGATTTATTTTCTTTATTTGTATGATCTTTATTGTTTTTTATATAAAAAACAATAAAGATCATTATTCAACTTGTTGAGGAATTTAATCATTTCGAAAAGTGTACATGAAAATAATAAAATAGTTTCTTCAAGAAGTCTTGTTGAATTGAATAAAATATAGAGAATTGTTGTTAATTAGTAAATTGTGGAAATATTCTTCATTATTTTATTCAATTAAAAATAATTTCCATCAAAAGAAGACCGACTGAATTAAATTGACTTGTTGAAAAAAATTGAACATTTGATATTGAGTAGAATTCTATGAAATTTGCTTACTCCAATAGTTATTTCAATAGTATTATGAGGAAATATTAGATGAACTAAAATATGTATAATATGAATTTAAAAAAATCAAATTCAATCAAAATAGTAATTCAAGTCCAAGGTGAATTGATATTTAAATACACTGAATCCTTACAAGAAAATATTACATTATACGAGACCTGCTCATCATAATACCGATTTTTTTTAATTATGATGCAATGACCTTAGCATAATTTTGCAGATTAGAACCTCATGATTCGCTAAAAGTTCTTCGATCGTTAATGTCTCGTTTAGTTTTCGTGTTAATTGTATTTGAACGGAAAGTGTTCAAGAGTTATTGTCGATTTTTGAAATGCACTATTTTCTTTAATAGCGGTGCAATTTTTTGAAACTTTTGAATTCTCAAAAGAATGTCAGCTTCTGAAACAAACTTATCTGGATGATGCTTTGAGTTGTAAGCTGTTTTGCGAATTTTTTTCACGTCTTCAAGAATGGTGGCAAGTATTTCCTACATAAGTATAATCTTTAAAATTGAAATAAGGTTTTTTAGAAAAAGTTATATATTCTTTTTAACAGACCTTGATAAAATATACACTTGCATAAACATACCCACGGTTATTTTCCTAACATCATAATTTAAGCGGATTCGAAAGGGAGAATGGTGCAAAATTTTCATTTGGAAGGTTTAGACAGGGATCTTTCAACGAGTGGAAGTACAATTAATAGGATTGTGATCATCTATACAATTCCGGAATCAACTCATTAAAATTCGGTTGAAATCTGAGATTTTTAGGCATTTAATGATTTTTATTGAGGAAAAGATTTATTTTATTATTTATTAATATATCGACTTCATTTTGAGGAGGAAGCACCTAAAATATCTTGTTATTTGAGATTAGAGAGGCATTACATCCGGAAAAAATAATCATGCCAACCTGACCTTTTTAAACAATGTGGTATCTTATTTCAGAATGATTGAACGATAAAATTGTTATGTTGTAACATGTACTCTGAAAAAAGTGCTTGGCGAGTTCATTGCCGAGTCCTGGACACGTTTGGGCATTAATAAGTTGAGATGGTCGATGTCTTCTTGTGGCATCTCGTTCTAAGCAAATTGAACTTGAACAAAATGAACAGTATCCTTCCCATCATATCCTACACATGTTTCATAGGAATTAAATCCTGTAAACGGAATATTCATGCCATAAATCTAACGCCTCTTCTTCGAGAAAGTTCATAGTTCAAAGAGCAGTATGAGGATGTAGGCTGTTTTACTGAAGAATGGATTGTCGACTACCATCTAGATACGGCAGTGACGTGGTTTATTATATTATTTGATGCGCAGCTGTCCTCGATGAAGAGAAGTGGTACTCGGATACCGTAGGTAGCCCTAAATACTGCAATCAATTTCTGTACCTAAGAAAAGACTCAATATCATGAAAATTTCCATGTTTTTTTTTCCCCTTTTTAAAGTATATCGTGCATACCTTGACAGAATCGCGGTTCACCGCTGAAGGCGACATTATACCATTCTGCCTCCCAATGCTGCCGTTCTCTGCTGTAGTTTAAACGTTAACGGCAGTGATTCGCAATTAAAAGAAGCATCAATAGTGGTAGGAATATAGTGCCTACGCAAAGAAACAAGTCTAAATTTTTGTGCGAACCATTGATCAACGATTTGAAGTGTAGTGTCAAAACACGATTTCTCGTGAATATTTTGAGTATGTGAATTAATCTTTAAAGAAGCTACATTTGTTAAATAAAAATTTGAAAAAAATCACGGTGCGCCTAGCTTCGAACTCTAGTTCGAAATTCAAAGTAAGAGACCAGAGAATTTATAGTATATACATTCTGTCAAGAAAGTACCGGGAATTATCGATTTGAATTTGGCGGGGCAACGAGGCAGGTAAAATTTTTTTCTCCTAGGTTGGTACCACTGTACTTAATTACTATGCCAAGCTTGAGCGGGATCTGTCAACTAGTGTGTTTGCAACAGCTGATTAAGTCAGTCGATGTCAGAGTGCGTGCCGATTTTTACTATGGGTGATTACGTTGAGCAAAGAATTTGTTTAAAGTTTTGTGTTGCAAATGAATTTTCGTGTGCCGATGCATTGAAAATGTTGCAAAAGGCCTTTGGTGATAATGCTCTATCGAAAACTCGTGCATATCAGTGATACAGAGCCTTCAAGGACGGTCGTGAAGTGGTCGCCCATCGACGGCTTCGATCGAAGATAACGTCGATAAAATTAAGGAAAGGGTGCTGGAAAACCGTCGTACCAGCTTGAGAGAGATAGCACATGATCTTAAGATATCCCACGAGTCCGCACGTACGATTTTGATTGATATTTTGGGCATGAGAAAGGTGGCCGCACGACCCGTACCGAAAGACCTGAATTTTCTTCAAAAACGTCATCGCGAACAGGTTGCTTCAGACATGCTGGATCGCTGTAATTGCGATTCTACATTCATGGAACGCATTATAACTGGTGATGAGACCTGGGTCTACGAGCACGATATGCAAACAAGCCAGCAATCATCGGAATGGGTGGCAAAAAATGAGCCGAAACCGAAAAAACCACGCCAAAGCCGCTCGAAAATGAAAGTGATGCTCATTGTTTTCTTCGATATCCGTGGCGTGGTGCACTACGAATTCGTTCCAGAGGGTCAGACGGTAAGCAAGGAGTATTACCTAGGCGTTATGAAACGTTTGCGTGAGCGTATCCGTAAGAAGCGGCCAAATTTGTGGGCGAACAACTCATGGATTTTGCATGACGATAACGCGCCTTCTCACCGAGCTACGATTGTGACTGACTTTCTCGCCAAAAACTCAACAAACGTGCTTCATCAACCACCGTATTCGCCGGATTTGGCTCCCTGCGACTTTTTCCTCTTCCCAAAACTAAAATTGCCCCTTCGTGGCACACGTTTTGAGTCGATTGAAGCCATAAAACAAAATTCGGCGCGAGAGCTAAAGTCCATCCCGGAAAGCGCCTATAAAAAATGTTTCGATAATTGGAAGTGCCGTTGGCATAGATGTATTGGAGCAAATGGATCCTATTTTGAAGGCGACCCAATAAATTTTGACGATTAAATGTAAAAATGTTGTTTTAATTGAAAATTCCCGGTACTTTCTTGACAGAGTAGTATATAGTATAAATCGTTAATAGAGTTATAACGTTTCGGTAACAGAGTGGGGTTATTCACGACACACATGGTTTTGTAAAATTATTTATTTTTTTCTATACACATCTGAAACAGATCTTGTAGTAGTAAAGTACTCGCAAGTACACATTGACCATCATTACAATTGACTTAAGTAAGAATTCAGTGATGCCATGAATCCAGTGATGCTATACGATGCTTGCGCCCAAAGAGAAACACAGATGGTTAACAGAGGGATGGTTCAGTTTTCTTCCGTGAACGTACATTGGCATCTCAGACAAAGCAACATTCTCACACTGCCTACCCTTGTCGGAAATGGACCTCTTTCTTGTCTACTGATTATCTGAAAAGAAAAAGTTTTGAATACGGAAAATATCTCAACTTAATGAATTTCTTATTCCATCAAACCATATGATGGGCTCATTTTTTTCTTTTTTAGACATCGACTGCTGTAGTCATTAGCCATACCTCACCATCTGATGTACACAAATATACAAATATATGGGCGCAGTGAGCTTCGAACCCGCAACCAGCATCTATGCACACTATGCCACCGAGAAATGGTTTTGATAATTTGAATTGAAGTCAAAATACTTTTTTTCTTCAATTCTGACATCTATCTCTAATCCATCTTAATTTTCCATCAAGGAAAGCAGTCTTTATATCAAGTTGACACGAATACAAGTCAAGCTTGTATTCTCGTTATCTCTTAAATAAGCTTTAATGTATCACATCTAAATGATCGTCAAACATTTTCAGTTTGTGATTGCCAATCTTCTTGATGAAATCCTCCACAGAGTGATTATCAAACCAAACTGTAATGGGAATCAGAATTTTTCCCACCGTAATTCAGAAAGGTTTATCCAAAGAAATAAATTCTTGGCATACATCACCCATAGTGAAGTATTCAGTCTCTCCCAGGTTTTCATCTATAATATTATCTAAAACATGTATTTATATGACATAACTTTCTTTCTAAGATTTCCATCTGGAGTGTGATCTGAAGCATGTATGTTAACATACTTGGCACTCAAAGTTTTTCATCTGAAATATTATCTGAAACATGAGTGTGTTTAAAATAACTGAATCTTCAAGGTTTTCATCTGAAGTGTTATCTCAGAACACATATTTATATGAACACATATATTAAGCATAACTGCGTCTTAGTTTTTTTTCATTTGAAGAGTTATCTGAAACGTGTGTATTTATAATAGCAGACTTTAAGGGTTGTCATATCAATGACTATTAAATGAACTTCGAATATGTGATTTTTCGTTTTTTTATTCATATTTTTTGATTATTCTATTTCTGATTCTTTTCTTGGTCTACCAATTAGTTTTTGTTCATCTATATTCTTTTTAGTTTGTCTACAAAACGTGTGCTCCCTCCCAATCGCATACGTTTCAGCCTTTTCAGGTCCCCCGCCCCTCTCTAATAATTCTCATATTTATTTTGGAATTGCACCAACATCTCATACTCTGTCATGTTAGCTAGTAACATATTTTGGATCAATCTCACAAAAAATAGCTCAAATAATCTCAAAAACCAATACCAAAATAGTTTCACATAATTTCACACCTTCAAATAATATTTCCAACTTTTTTTTTCCAATGCCAAAGACAAAAACAACCAGCGTAATGGTATCAGGAGATCATAAATTAATTTTTCATCAGTTCAGTAGCGTATATGTAGGACAAACCGAGAAAGATAACTGCAATTTTGCAAAACATTTTCTCGAAACAAATCATGTCTTCCCAGAATTGGACAATTTTGAAATAATACGTCGAGAAGCGAAAGTCAAAAAGCTAAATATACTGAAATCGAAATAAATATTCAAGACTAATCATGTTTTGGAAATAAAACTATTGAGCGAGAAGACGGACTAGTGGTACACCCCACTTCCCGAAGTTTCGCACAAGTCGAATCCATCAATGAATATATTATACAGGCATCCCGACGAAAATTTGACCCCCCAGAACTCAGAAACAAAGAATTTTTGAAGAATTTAAAAACAGGTCAACTTCTGTTTTGAGGGGGAAGAATTTCCATCATGAGTTTGTTCCGAAAAAACTATCTCCATGGAGGTGGTATCAACCCCCAACATTTTTTGAATAGGGAAGAGATGTCGAGTGTTGGTTAGTTTGAAAGTTATTTATGTTCTGTGCACAACCCAGTTTAAATTTTTCAAATCGGTTCACTATTCACGAAATAATGTAATTTGAACTTACCTTCAAAAGGTGATGTTGAACAGACATTTGAACCGACCAAACTCAAGAACCTAAGAGTTCTGAAAAATTCAAAAATAATTCTGTATTAAGGAGAAATAATTTCTATCACGACATTGTTTCGAAAAAAACACCATAGGATGGCAACAACCCTCATTTTTTTTAAAGTAAAGAGATGGCGATGTGTTTTAGTTAAAGAGCTTTTTTTGTTCTCTAAATATCCTAGTTGAAAAATTCAAATTCGGTGATTTCTTTAAGCAATTTGATATTGAATATTATCAGAACAGTGAATCAAACAGAAACCCAATACATTCAAATACACCAATCTGTAAGTAATGATAGGGAACATCCAGAAAAAATGTAAACTATTTAAAGAACTAACGTATGTATTGTTCAAAATTAACACCACCAACCCCCATACAATAATAAAGTCTACTTTCAAATCCTTCTTTAACATTTTCGAAAATGTCTGGTGTTCGTAATCGGCATTCCGTGCTGATTCTTTGTCGCAGTTCTGTAAGATTTTCAGGTGGAGTTGTATAGAATTTGGACTTCAAATGTCCCCCCAAAAAAATCTAATGGTGATAGATCGGATGACCTTGCTGGCCACTCGATAGGACCCCTCCTGCCAATCCAACGTCCTGGATAACGTTCGTTCAAAAATTGTTGAACACGGATATCAAAATGTGGCAGTACACCATCCTGCTTAAATGTGAGTTCATTTTCTTATAGGTTGTCGTCATTTTCCAGAATGTCAGTAATCATTGGATCAACATTCTCATCGATGAAAATTGGTCCAACAATATGGTTTTCTAATATCCCTACCCGAACCTTCAATTTTTGCGGAATATGTGTATGTGTCTCCGTGAATAAATGAGGATTACTATCCCTCCAGAACCGACAATTATGTCTATTAACTTATCCATTCAACATAAAGGTACACTCGTCAGAAAAATTTGTATTGTAGAGTCGGTGTGGGTTATTAATTATTAACTCACTAAATTGTTCAGAAAACTGAGTCCGACGGTCAGAATCATCTTCATTCCACTGTTGCACCAGCCTTATCTTGTAATTTATGAACTTTCACCATTCAATGAACGCTAAATTTCGGAAGAATAGATGCTTGTGCTTAAGTTCTTATAGGTTGCCGATTATCCATCTGTAAATGTCCCAATACTGCTATTTCAATAGCTCCATTACAGACTGGACGCTCAACTTCGTGTTTCTCATTTTGAATGGAATCAGTAGTTTCCAATTTATTCATCAAATGCTTAACATATTGGTAGCTAAAATTTCTTTCTGGATGATTGTTATTAAAATGCCTTGCAGTTAATCTAGAATTTTCGTAATTCCGATAGTATGATTTGAGAATTTCTATTTTTTCTTACATAGAATAGACCAAATATTTGATTGATTCGGTCTTTACTTGGTGGAAACTCATTTTAATGAAAAAAATATATATGAAACAGTAATTTATTTTCTTCTAGACAGTACAATGTAAAACCTGAAGAAGCCACATCGAGGTGAAACAATTGTTGTAGTAGTACAAATATTTTTGTGGAAATAAATTACTAGATATATTGTCATGGTATTTACAGTTAAAAATAAATAATTATATAAATATATTAAGGAAAAGACTCACCTTTGTATATAAGTTGACTCGTTAGAGTATAACTAGAGCAAAATTCATTAAATAATATTCATTCTGACAGAAATATTAATAATTCAATTCGTAAAAACACTCACAAGCTAAAATTATGAAGAAAAAACATATTCAGGATACATAACGACTAGTCGATTGAAAATTCTTTGAACGGTAATCAAAAAACAGAAATTTTGTTGACAGTTAATAAAAAGAATTTACAGGGAGATTTCAATTTACAATTATTCAATATAAAACCAGCCAAAGTTGCAATAAATAGAAGTAATTTGAATTTAGATATCCAATTTGAAATTGATGAAGAATTTGTTGAAAAGATTTGTTATTATAATGAATCACATATAAACTTTAGTGAAATTGTTAACAAAGAACAAGCCTAATTAAATATAACTTACCAGAATTATGTAAATAGGACAAATTTGATCAAAATTCACTTAATTCAATGAAAGATAGCATCTACGTCAGATATTTTCAAATGATTAATGTAAGAGAGATCCTTGAAAATGTTTAGGCATCAATAGTATTGTAATAGCATCTAAGCTAAAGGAATTTAATCAATTTCATAAGTAATATTAAGTATTTTATAAGTTATAAGCATTAGAAGTTAAAATTTGTTAAATTTTGACACTTGAAATACTTTACGAAGGAAAAGCAAGACTTTTACTGTTCTGTTTAACATGAAACATACATCAAAATGTAGTTAAAAAAATAAGCTAATTTTCAAAAGTAATTTCAAACCAAGAAATATTGTAAATTTTGTAAAATCCTCAAAAGCATCATTTTTATATAATTTTGACAGAAGCTAGTAAGCTTTGAAATTCAACTTTTCTTGAAAACTATGAATAGGGCAGACACAGAAAAAGTCGGCAGTCTCCAATTATATGCAGAGTAGAATCCTTGTCGGTCCATAATTTAAAAAGTGCCAAAAAAGTAACATCATCTGAAAAAAGAAGATTATTTGATTATTGTGAATGGAAAGTGAATCCAGAAAATACATTACCTGAATGTGAATGGAAAAATCCCACATAGAAATCAAGTTTCAAACGAATTGGATATATTGAAGAAAATCAACAAAGTAGCCTGTGAATTTCAGAACATTCTAGAAGTGTTGTTTCCAACGAAACCAGTTTTATTCCTGAAACTTAGAAGGGACAGTAAAAAAAGGAACAAACATAAATTGAAGAACAAACTTACCAAAGGTATTAAAATTTCAATCCTGTTAATCTTTCCACAAAGAAGTTTAGAAATAATAATCACTGTTTACATTAGAATTACGTTAGGATATTTAGATAAGGTTAGGTTAACATAGAATTAGATTTAGGTTAATGATCACTGATTATAATATTTCAAATTATTTTCATATAATATAATTTAAAAAATTCAATCGTTTAGAAAATTCAAATTGAACCCTCCCTCAAATATTAATCAAATTTAATAATATTTTAATTTCAATTATTCAAAAATTATAATCTTAAGAGTTAGCCGGAAGCATAGAATACATCACTTACATACAAGGGTGATCTAATTAGTATTCATTACTAAAAATTCATTAATATGAAATCATAACAATATATATATATATATATATATATTATAAATTTCATGCGTTTCATCCATTAAATAAACAAATTTGAAAATTTCAACTGCGATGTTTAGAGAAGAGAAAAACTTCTCAACTAAACCACATCCAACATCTCCTCCCCATTCAAAAAATGTTGGGAACTGTTGCCATCTTCAGGTGTTTTTTTCGGAACAATGTCGTCATAGGAATTCTTATTCCCTAATACATAACTAGAAAATTATTTTTGGATTTTTTAAAACTCTTAGGTTCTTGAGTTTGGGTGGTTCAACTGTCTGTTCCACATCACCTTTAGACTGGGTTGTGCACAGAACATAAATAACTTTCAAACTAACTAACACTCGACATATTTTCCCTAGTCAAACAATGTTGGGGGTTGGTGGCGTCTTCATGGGGGTGGTTTTTTCGGAACAAACTCATAATGGAAATTTGTCCCTCTCAAAACAAAAGCTGACCGGTTTTTTTTAAATCTTTGAAAATTCGTTTCTGTGTTCTGGGGGGGTCAAACCTTTGAAAAGTAATTTGATATTCATTTTGAAAATCTAGTAATTACTTCGAAACTACAGTTACTGTGTATTCAGACTTGAAAAGTGATAGAAAACTAAGTAATTTCTAATTTTGTTTGTTAAAGTTTTGCTATGACCAACCCGTTTATCGTCTAACATGAGATGAGGAAGAGACGATCTACTTTGCATGAGTCTTCATAAAATCTGAGTTAATCCACAAAGTTTGAGTTTGGAACAAGCTGCCACATTTAGACACCATGTTGATGTTCATTCGTGTACTGTGTTGTACTCAGCAAAGAGGTCGCTGAACACACTATTAATTTTTTCATTACATATAAAAATGTTCTATCGGGTTATTTTCATTTAACATTACGAACTTGTAATATTACTGAATATTAGTATAACTGGAAACACAGGTATGGAAAAGACATTCCAAAAGATATGAAATTCAATGTTGATCAAGATGACAACCAGGGTCCAGTGGAGCAGTGGCAGAATCAAAACCTCAGCGCGATGCGATGACGAATAAACGACTGTCTTAATGGCAGTGGAAAGTGGGGATGCTTCGATCGAAAGGAAATCCTTTCAATCGCAAATGCAGTCTGCTTTCATTCGCACTTCAAATGTAAGATGCGTTAGACCATATCGGTTGAAAACAAATACGATAATCTTATTTCATTGTATGCGAGGAATTCGTTTGCCACGATTAATGACAAAGAATTTCCTCTCTGAAAATGAGTCCACACTTAGGTTCTTTTTCGCCATAACTGACTTGAAAAAAAAATCAATTCTACGAAAATGAGAAATTCGAGAACAAAAACAACTTTTAAAAAATGCG
Organism: Megalocaria dilatata; assembly: GCA_034642435.1. Taxonomy (NCBI): domain Eukaryota; kingdom Metazoa; phylum Arthropoda; class Insecta; order Coleoptera; family Coccinellidae; genus Megalocaria; species Megalocaria dilatata. The sequence continues at coordinate 58,638,618 of CM067859.1, read as the reverse complement.
AAATTGAAGGCCAAAAAATTTAAAATAAATGTTCAAATAACACGCCTTGTTGAGCCTAACAGTAGCCAAATCTATGAAGAGATAATCTCATATCTCTTAGCAGATTCGGCATAGTTGTTATTTTGACACAAAGTTGGATTATTTTGAACCTTAGTACATCAATATTCGTCCCATATTCCATGTCCATAAACCAATTTTTTCAGATATCCCGAAAGAAAAAAATCATTGCGAGATTAATCTGGTGATCTGGGGGGTCATTTGATCGTGCCATTTGTAGAAATGACACGGTCCGAAAAAGTCGTCCTGAGATATTTTGTGACTACTTTTGATTTGTGACTTGGACAGCCATTGTTGACTGTTGACACCAGACATCATCGAAATTGATTAGGAGTTGTAGAATTGTCGGAATAATTTGGTTCTGTAACAGCACAATATATTTAGCAGCGTTGCGGGTACTATCAATAAAGAACGGCCCTATCTTGTAATTCCCCGGAATCCCAGTCCAAACATTAAGTTTTTGGGGTTACTGGGAACCCACAAGATTACACAGATGTTTGTTATTCCTAGACTAATATCTTACTACTGATGGGTAATGTTTTGTATTCAAAAGCAACAATAAACAAAATTATTATCTCTTGAAATGTTTGACCACCACAGTACCATATTATGTTCTGAATTTTTTCTTCTACATTGAACATTTCGATTTACTTTATTTTCAACCTATAAGGTCTAACGCATCTCACGTTTGAAGTGCGAATGAAAGCCGCGACAGATGCAAAATTAATAATTTTGCTAGAAGGTTTGGCTTGATACGTATTATCCGGCTCTGCAACAGAAAAATTGGCTATTATTGACTAGGTTGCTGAAATTGAACGTGGTCGTGCGAACATCGATGAATAATTTTTGAATGAAGTTCTTAAATCATATTTGTTTTTGATATATTTAGCAATTTTTTCAAAAGTACCTTCCGTATATCTTAAAGAAATGTATTTGAAATATTCTTTTGTACTGGGATATACCATATTTAAAGTTATTTAATTTTTTTTATTCAGCAACAATTTATCTATCAACGAAGGATCGTACTCATTATTAAAAGCTATTCGTTTAATAATTAAACAAATAAACAAATAGTTTAATAAATAATCAACAAATAGCTATTAATAATGACTACGATCTTAGGTTGACAGATGAAATGTTCATGAATAAAAATAATAAAATAGCTTCAAATATAGTATATTCCAATGCAAAAGAAAATTTAAATACATATCTTCGAAATATACTGAAGGTATTTCTAAAAAAATTGCTACATACCTCAACAATAAATATGATTTAAGAACAAGAAGAAGATAATAAAGACATTATACATTAAGATGATAAATCGTGTGATTGCTCAAAAGTTTTCATAGGACAGACTGGAAAAACTTTCCTACATAGAATTTGTTAATATTTTAAGAGTTTCCTTAATAACAAAAATGATTTCACATATTTGAGCCATTTGTTAGAAACAGGACATACTTTCACCCATAATTTTGAAATTTAACATATAGAAAGTAAAAGTTATGCCTTAAACCTGTTAAAACCCCTAGACATAAATGAATATAATAAAATTGGAATAGTACTTAACGAAAAATTAGACTTAAATAACCCACTTCTGTTAAACATGTTCAAATAAGCTGGAATTTGCAGAGACTCTTTTGTGGGATTTACTGCTGAATAAAAATGTAAGTACCTACTCTTTTATGAATAGCAACCGATTTCAAAAACGAATTTAGTTATTCAAAATGTGAGATACCACTTACCTGAAGATGCTACTGTGATAGCGAAACAGTTGCTGTATTAAATAATAATAAAAATTTGTGAAAATCGGTAAAATGTTACCTGATATTATTATATATGAGTGTAAGAGCACACTGAAATTTCTAAAATGAATTAACTTAATTTATGATTTTCAATTTGATATAACCGTGAATTTGAAAATTTGAGACTAATTTCAACAATTTATTTTGTGAACTGCTCTTAAAGATGTATGAGAAAATAAGACTCCAAAAACTTTAGATATAATTCACCATCAAGTTTTTCATATCCAGCAACCTTTATAATACCATTTATTTCTCAGAATTTCCCCCTTTCTCTACTATATAATGAAACGCGTGATTTCGTTTAAAAATTCGATATCCATTTCAGTGATGAGATAGTATGCTGGTATTCCATATCATTCATTATACAGAGCCACACTTGCATACAATCAAAATACAATTAACTCATCCACTCGATCAAAGTAGGCCTATAATTTTCAATTTACAATACAACCATAGTATCGAGAGATCGCAATTTCTACAATCTGCAAAAATACCAATCCATAATTGTTATCAAACATGAAATCTTTCATTAGAAATCGAACATCAGGCCACTGTTTCCTGCGCTCGTTTTCTGAAAACTGTAATAGAGCACAGTGGTGTCGGGCAGATAATTCGCTAGAAAATCTGTTTTTCTATACAGGATTTTTCGATAAATCCGGGTAGATGCTGAAATGGGATGAAATTAACTGTGTGTGAGGTATTAACGAACATTTTTATTCACATATGTGCATGTATTCAAATAAAATGACTCGTAGAGTTATATGCTTAAAGTATTCGATATTCTCAATATGTCTCTTCTTGACCAACAATCCAACTCCTCTGATTGATGTTTCCTGTTCGATGTATGAAAGTAGGTTCTTAGATTTGAGCACTATCTCACCATCTTTACTTAGTATCTCATTCTGAAAAGGCGATTGTTGTTGTAGACCAACAACATCTATTAGATTCACTATCGGAATGTCGCCTTGGCGACAGATACCTAACAATACCAAAATACAACTTTAAATGGTCAAATACGAAACAACTTATGTACGAACAAATTTAAAATTGAAGGAGAAGTAAGATAAGGAGACACGATCTCCCTAAAACTCTTAGTGTACAATTGGACTTCTTCTGTCGATGATGGAATATGCGTGGCTGTTATGCACATAAATTTCTCTTGGGCGTTCGATCGTGTTCCAAGAAGTTAATTGCTGCTAAAGCTGGAGGATGCAAGCGCCCAGAACCATCTGCTTCATTTAATTTCCTCTTTTCTGACTGGCCGTTCATTAAGTGTACGTGCTGGCAGCTCTTATTCTTCAATTTATCCAGCAACCAGTGGTGTGCCTCAGGGGTCAATTCTTGGACCGCTGCTTTTCCTGGTTTACGTTGCTGACATTCCTCTTCCTTTAGTGTCTGCGTACTATTTCTTAACAAATGATGGCAATATCTACCGTTACACGGTATCAGCATTTCAACAAGATCTCGAATGACTTCAACTGTGGTGACTTCAATATATCTTGACGCTTGAATATATCTAAGCGTGTTGTTCTTCATCTTGGAGGGTCAAACTCACGACTTTCAAACACAATCGATAGCACAACTCTTTCAAGTGTTGACTTGAGTGCGGTAGGTCTACTATCTGCATGAAATCTAAATCATCAATATATCTGCTACAGAGATCGTTCGACAAACTTTCGTTTTTCACCTTTTTTAAACTCTACACAACCTACGTCAAACCGTTCATAAGAATTACAGGTCCTGTGTGGAGTGCCCATTTGGTACGTTATCGTGAATTGTTGGAGTCTGTTCAACGATATGCTGAGCGTATGCCCTTCGGTTGGGTGAGGCCTTCTTACAATCATAGATTTCTTATGGCAAATCTTTACTTTATTCTTAGTTTAAATGATACACATATATATATATGTTGATTTCTATTTATTATTGTGATTTGTTTACATGACGCGTTTCGTTTACATAGTAACTTCTTCAAATGCTTATAAACAACTAGTCTGAAATTTGGTAACAACTCTATTCAAATATTTTTCATTTTGAGGTAAGGGTACAATAAAAAGTTTTTAATACTTTGGTAAAACCACTGGGTCCTTAGTAGAATAGATCCAAAAAAGGTGAACTGGATAACTCTGTTTGGTCATTAAAAAGATTCCCCGACTTTCCACAACGGTTTATTTCTAAACTTTCCAACAGGTTCAATTTTAAACCCTTATTTTCTGCATGCAAAATCTTAAAACCTTCATCGAATTCATGTTTGTCATTTATTAAATGGTCTGCATATGTAGAGTCCAACTTGTTATTCACGTAGGAACGGCGGTGTTCCTAGTATGAAAATGTCTTCCAGTTTGAGTTCCAATTTCTACGTCCATTGTAAACTCAATATTTTTATTTAATGAATTCAAGTATTGGAGGAAGCTTTCAAGTTGTCTACTGGTACCTTTAAAGCCAACAATGATGTCATCTACATACCTGTACCAATAAACGATCTAGTTAACGTAACTTTTATTTTCGTGATTTTTTTTTCCAAACTATCTATGAAGATTTCCGCTAGAAGAGGGCTCAAGGGGTTTCCCATAATTAAACCTTCTGTACTACACTGTATATTTCTCCATTAAAATTGAAATAATATGAATTTAAGCAACTTTTTAATAAATCAATATCTTCAATATAAGAAAAACAAATGTTACCTTCCGCTATTTTATTGATTTTCACAACAATTGTTTCGTCATACCATGACTTCATCAGGTGAGTATTTAAACTGAGGTATACAATACAAAACATGACCTTAAATACACAGCTCTGGTACAAAAAATAGAGGGGTGGAAAGAGGGGTATACAATTAATGAAAACATCCCTCTATTTTTTGTACCAGAGCTGTGTATTTAAGGTCATGTTTTGCATTGTATACCTCAGTTTAAATACTCACCTGATGAAGTCATGGTATGACGAAACAATTGTTGTGAAAATCAATAAAATAGCGGAAGTTAACATTTGTTTTTCTTATATTGAAGATGAATTTCCGTCAAGTAAAGACCGAGACAATCAAAAATTAATATCTGATATTATTACACAATTCACTTTATTTTCAAATAGCATTTCTTCAATAAGAATTATTACGTCTTTAGATGGTACACTTGGAAACAGATTTACAACATCAAAAGTGACAAGTTTAATATTGGTTGGTATTTCGATGTTTTTAATTTCGTCAATTAGTGTTAATGAATTTTTAATGGAATATTGAGGTTGAAATTAACCCAAAGTTCTGATAATATTTATAAGGAATTTAGAAGGATTGTATGCTGAGGCTGTGAAATATGAAACTACTGGTCTTAATGGGTAATCTTTCTTGTGGAGTTTTATCAAGGAATACAATTGTGGTAACTGGAGATTCATAATTGAAAGTTCAAATATATTTTTTTGAGAGATAATGCTACTAGACTGTTTTAATACAGTTTTGGTTTCTTTATTGAATGCTTCTGTAGGGTCTTTTTTCAGTTTTTTTCAAAGGTTTATTTTCGATTAAATCTATTGTTTTATTCGTATAAAGTGTTTTATCTATTGCTACTATTGTATTATCTTTATCCGTTTTAGTGAAGATGATGTTGTATTGATCTGCTTTCTTTTTTAAATCTTTTGCTAATTTCTGTTATTTGCTGTATGTATGTTTGCTCGTATAAAATTCCTTTTTAATAATCTCTGAACACTGAAATTTATTATATGTGATATTATGAGAACTTCTTGATGCCATTTCAGTTTCTATACCTAATGTTTCTGCGTCTTCAATTTGGGAACTGTTTCTAATGTTGTAATTACGCTTTTTTTTCAAAATATTATACTCTTCAACCGAAAAAACAGTGTTGGAAAGATTAACGAATCTAGCAAAGAATTTGTGATCTGAAAATTTGTGATTGTTCAGTTTGTTATTTTTGTCTTAACGTTTAATTAAATTATCAAGTTTTTTTTGGACCTGTATACTTGTTATGAATTATCCGATTCACCTTCGTTCGAATATGAAAATCTAATATTAAATCTAATTCTATCGGATGTAATCTAAAAAGGAGCTCAGTATGTATTACCTTGAGGTAGATATTGAATGTGTCACTTTTGCTGTATTCGGTGTTTCTTTCTTCGATTATCCAGGTTCTATCCCCTAGTTTTTTCGCCTTTTGGGTTGGTGTCGTTTGATCCTGGGTTGTCAGTTTGATGTGTTTGGGTGTTACATTATTTTTGGCCCTATGGTACTTAAAGCTCATTTTCAAATGTGGTAAAGCTACCCAAAACATCTGGTTCTTCAACCCACAATCAAACGACAGCAGCCCGAAAAGCGAAAAACCTAGGAGAGAAAAGATGAATAATCGTGTAATTGTGCAATAATATCACATATAATTAATTTACTGAAAAGTTGTTGGCTTTGAAGGTACCAGTAGACAACTTGAAAGCTTTCTTCATTACTTGAATCCATTGAATGAAAATAATGAGTTTACAGTGGAACTAGAAATTGAAAACTAATTGAATTATTTGGATTCAACAATAACTAGAGTTAATGATAAACATAATTTTTCTCTTTTTCATAAACCTTTTCATACAGATATAACTATTTCCATAAACTCTTTTCATCCAATACAAGACAAATTATCAGCATATAATAGCATGACATAGGTTATTAACAATTCCTTTATCCCCAAAAGAATTTAATCAAGAATTAAATTTAATTGAACAAATAGCATCCAATAACGGGTATTCGTCTTCATTAATAGATAATAGGATATCCAAAAATAAATGTCAAAATGCTGTTAAAGAGATAAACCCCTTGCAGAAAACCGAGGAAAAAAACATATTGAAGCTCTCGAATGATATGTGGATGTTGTGAGGGAGCTTCCACCTCTTAGTTCGGGAGACGGCGTTTCGTTTCCGAGCATGCGCATCTGAAACTCGTCAGACAGGCTTGATGCGCAGGCTCTGCCTGTTACGCCGGTGACCATGCGTCCGCTCGGAACGCTGACTTTCTAACGCTTTTCTTGCTCTATTTGAACCTAGCGGGGACGGTTAGTCACGATTCTTATGACTGGTCGGGTCCTCTATCGGTACGCCGGTCAAACTCCGATAGAGCACGGCAGGTTTCTGGACGGGGAGCGAAGAAGCTGCTTTGGATTCAGGCAAGCATACAGTCCGCCGCTGGGCTGGTCTCGGTGCCATCTCCAGCGGGGATCTGTGGAACGAAAGGAAAGGGCCATCTCGGAATGCTGGTTAGGGGGCAGCAATTAGGGCCACCTAATGAATGGGCTGGTTCGCTCTTAAAGCAAACCCTCCCAATCACGTCGGGGTCACCAATGAAGCTCTCGTGTAAATGTGGATGTTGCGAGGGAGCTTCCACCTCTTAGTTTGGGAGACGGCGTTTCGTTTCCGAGCATGCGCATCTGAAATTCGTCAGACAGGCTTGATGCGCAGGCTCTGCCTGTTACGCCGGTGGTCATGCGTCCGCTTGGAACGCTGACTTTCAAACGCATTGCCTTGCTCTATTTGAACCTAGCGGGGACGGTTAGTCCCGATTCTTATGACTGGTCGGGTCCTCTATCGGTACGCCGGTCAATTTACCATAGAGCAAGGCAGGTTTCTGGACGGGGAGCGAAGAAGTTGTTCGCTACAATATAATTCCCTCACTTACTATGGAAAACTACCATTAGAAATAAAAAAAGTCCTTAATAACATAGATATAAACATTTCTTATAAAATCAACAGTTCATTAGGAACCTTTATTTTTTTTTCAAGTAAAGGCCAACACGATACGAAGTTTATTTTCTTTATTTAAGAAACGTAAACTGCGTTTAATCTCATGATAACATTCATTCCACATGTTGAACAATTTCATCAATAGCAACTTCATACTATTTTTCACCTAGTGACTCGTTTACGGTGTCACAACTTCAAGTTACAGGACATGACAATGAGTTTTCTACCGACTGGAATGTTTGACAATTGGAACTCTTTGTCGTCCAGTGTTGTGAATGCCCCTACAGTGAATATTTTCAAAAAATTGTTTGACAAAACTAATATTCTCTCAGTGTTCTATTATCAATTCACTACTATTTGATAGGAATCTGAGTTTTTCATTTTTAATTCATATTTATCATTTTTATTCATTCCTATTACTTTTTTCGGATACACAACAAAATATTGTTTCGTAGTTGAATTAAATAGGATTTTGTCGTTCATTCAAAATTGTTAATAATAATAACCTTCGACAAGCACGAGAAATATTACACCTGCTAAGAAAGGCATCGGAGGAGGGTTGGTTTGAATCTAAACATCTTGAAACTTGAGTTGATCACAAATCGGGTGATGGAAACGCGTTCAACAGTAAAATGTAAGTACATCGAGCAAGTTACCAGACATGAGTATTTCGGTCATAAGATCGGCATAGAGAGAGATAATCAAACGCACGACATAAAACAGAAGCTTATGGTAAATTGAACTTTATATTCAAAATCAAGTTCCATAAGGGATGTTTTTAATCAATGTGTGCTTTCCGTACGGAAATTCTATCATTGACGAAAAAAAGACATCCAGAGCATATATTTCTCGCAGAGAAGGATAGAGTAATCAATGCTAGGAATCGCTTCAAGAGATATAATTTCAAATCAGATCATTAGACGTCTTTCAGGAGTATACGATGCGATCGAAGCTATACTCTACTTAAAATGAAATTGATCAAGGCACGTAGCAAGGAGCAATGGACTAGAGAAATTCTTGAGTGGCGACGAAGTCAAAAAGCTTCTTGAAACAGAGGAAGACGTTTCATTAGATGGACAAGTGAAATGAAGCGAGTGGTAGGGAACAGGATAAGAGTGACTCAGGGTAGAAATGAACAGCATGAATATAGGAAGCCCTACGTCTAGCAATGCACAAATTAGGCTTTAAGTGTTGATGATGATATTTGCTATTATATATGGAAAATTATATCACTGAAATGTCAGATGGTTAATTTTTCCGCACAAATCCCGCAAAATTCGAGTGAAGACATTAGTAATTAAGGGCATAAGTTGCCTGCTGCTTATTGGCATAGACTTGCTACTTCAAAAAAACCCCACAAGGAAAGTCTAGCGGAGTCAAATCGTACGATCTTGACAACCAGTTCACGTCACCTCTGCGGGAGATAAGCATCCCCTCGAATCGTCCATGCAGAAGATCAATCATAGCGTCTGCTTTATGGCGAGTAGCACTGTGCTGCTATAGGGTTAGGTTATGGTTTCGCCGTTGACGGTGCGGACCAATGACCTCACCTACTCAGAATCGGTATGATTCAGTAAATTTTTGTGGACGCATAGCTACCTTGTGAACCTCGTGTGGGATTGCGCTTGTTAACATAGCCATTATTACAAAATTGGCTTCGTTAGAAAAAATTATTATTCGGCAAAAATTCGGGTTTTCTTCGGAATATTATGAAACCCAATCAGACAAGAAACCTCATAACATTTGAGCTACAGATCTTGTAGGGGTACAGGCCGAAATTTCAATGTAACATTCACCAAGTTAAGTTCTGCGAAGAATTCAGTACATCGAGTTCTTTTTCATGTACCGTGACAATCTGACGTTCCTTCGACGTACAGCTGTTGGCTGATTGTCTGCCAAAACGATCGTCTCAAATTTGGTTACCAAACGTTGGAAAATCGACCTTGAGAGGGTTCCCCGTAAAGTGTGCGTTGCACGAGCAATTTCTGCACTAAAAAAAAACATTTTTCGGTTTGAGATACAAAACGCTATCGTCTTTCTCGTTTAAAAGTACATATTTGCCCATTTTTAGTCGAGCTAGGTGAATTATATCGGTAACATTGGACATAGTCATTAATCAATCTCATGAATGACAACTCCGATTTCATGTTTCCAGGAATCCATCGATTCTGGATAGTTAGCGTAAGACTTACCCTTAACGGATCTCCACAAAAAATAGTTCAACGGAGTCTTATCACAGCTCCGAAGCAGGAAATTGACATAATTTCGACTGATTATTCTATTTTCAAAAACGGTGCGCGAAAGATCGATGGTTATATTGGCTGTGTGACAAGTGGCCCTGTCATGTTGAAGCCAAAAGTCCTCCACGCCTTACCATTGAATTTTGGGACGAAATAGTTTTAAAAAAAATTTTAATATCAACACAAATTAAATATGTTAATCTTCTACAATTTTAATTTCAAAAAATTTTATTCAAAAAAATTGTTTTACCCGTTGTCGATGCATCGGCTTTTCCACAATAACGTGTGGATTCTCAGATCTCCAAATGACAGAGTTCCGCTTGTTCACATATCCTCCGAGGTGAAAATGAGCTTCATCGCTAATGATAATTTTACTGGGAAAATGCTCATCTTCGGCCATCGGGAGAAGTGGAAACGCATCAGATGATCACTTCTTACGTTAGTTGAATTTTGTAAGCCTTCATACCGAGGTCTTTATGGAAAATTCTCCTAAGAGAGGTGTGACATATGTTCAGTTATTGAGGACGCTGATGAGTTGATGTATGTTCAGCCACATTCTGAGCTACAGCAGCAATGTTTTAAGGTGTGCTCACTGAACGAGGACGTGAACGGGTTGTTCTTTCAAATAAAGATCCATTGTCATGAATTAGCTTCATAAATTCATCCACAAATTGCCGTGAGGGCATTTCATTCATGTTGAATTTTTGACGTAAATTACTCACAGTTTAGATTGATGATTCAGCACTTTGGACATGTTTTTTAATATTTCCCAGTTTTCTTTATGCGTAAGTTGACCTATTCCGTTAGTATAAAGTATTAAACTAACTTCCGGTTAACAAACGAATGATAGAAGTGTTGTCAGAACTCGAAATAATTACTATGCAAACGCTAGATAGTCCACCTTCTATATCGGCTGATGATTTACCGGTTTGATGAAGAAAACACTACTCTTTTGATCAAATTCTTATTCATTAGTCTCCTTTAAGAGTGATACTTCCAATGCTTCTCAAATCTTTCAATGCCTTTCTTGAAGAATAATTCATCTTTGGCCTCATAACAGCTGTTTGTTTCAGCGATCATGTCCTCATACGAGCCATATATCTCTTTTTGAAGGCTATTTTTCAGATATCTTGAGAGTTAAAAGTCAATTGGAGCCAAATCTGGAGAAAAGATAGGTGCGGAAATAATTTGAAGTATAATTCGTGCTATTTTGCTAACTTGTGACATGATGCATCGTGTTGGTGAAATGGATCTCATTGTCATATAGCGATTGCTACTGAGGTGTTGCCCTTTTCAAGGTAGTCGATACATTCTAACATACGGACGCTATAACTTTTCTGTCGCATATTTGGTCGCTTTAATCGAGGTTAACCGGCTGTTGTCCACTCAGTTGACAATATTTTTGATTCAGATCATGTTTCATCTATTTTACATGTCTACGCAAAAAAACCTATGTATTTCGTTTCAACAGCTCCAAATAGCACTCAGAATCATCGAATCATTGTTGGTTTCGATCTGTTAAAGAACGCGGCACAGCTTCCTCATATACTAATATGCCTGTAAAATTAAACTCACATGTTTCTTTGATATGTTTATGCTATCAACTATACCCTTGCTAACACGAGATTTTTTGGACTTTTTTTATGTTTTCCTTTTATCAGTAGTTAGAGTGGGGTGCATCATCAGCATTCTCATGCCCACGTTTAAATCTAGCAAACCAGTCAATAATAGTCGACTTTCCTTGTTACACTTATCCAGCCAAGTTTTCGTCTGTGTTTTTCTATCAAGCAAATTTTTTTTTAAAGTTCCTCAAAATCAAGAAAATTATGTCACAAGACCACAGTAATTTTTCAACCAAACTTCTGGGGGAAATTTTCATGTACCTATAAATACTAACCTTATGGAGGTTAATATTTTCCAACAAAAATATCACTAATTAAAACAAATTGTAGAAATTACTATGTTTTACTACCAAGAAATATATATTCTGTCAAGAAAGTACCGGGAATTATCGATTTAAATCTGGCGGGGCAATGAGGAAGGTAAAAATTTTTTTTCCTAGGTTGGTACCACTGTCCTTAATTACTACGCCAAGCTTGAGCGGGATCTGTCAATTAGTGTGTTTGCAACAGCTGATTAAGTCAGTCGATGTCAGAGTGCGTGCCGATTTTTACTATGGGTGATTACGTTGAGCAAAGAATTTGTTTAAAGTTTTGTGTTGCAAATGAATTTTCGTGTGCCGATGCATTGAAAATGTTGCAAAAGGCCTTTGGTGATAATGCTCTATCGAAAACTTGTGCATATCAGTGGTACAGAGCCTTCAAGGACGGTCGTGAAGTGGTCGCCCATCGACGGCTTCGATCGAAGATAACGTCGATAAAATTAAGGAAAGGGTGCTGGAAAACCGTCGTACCAGCTTGAGAGAGATAGCACATGATCTTAAGATATCCCACGAGTCCGCACGTACGATTTGATTGATATTTTGGGCATGAGAAAGGTGGCCGCACGACTCGTACCGAAAGACCTGAATTTTCTTCAAAAACGTCATCGCGAACAGGTTGCTTCAGACATGCTGGATCGCTGTAATTCCGATTCTACATTCATGGAACGCATTATAACTGGTGATGAGACCTGGGTCTACGAGTACGATATGCAAACAAGCCAGCAATCATCGGAATGGGTGGCAAAAAATGAGCCGAAACCGAAAAAACCACGCCAAAGCCGCTCGAAAATGAAGGTGATGCTCATTGTTTTCTTCGATATCCGTGGCGTGGTACACTACGAATTCGTTCCAGAGGGTCAGACGGTAAACAAGGAGTATTACCTAGGCGTTATGAAACGTTTGCGTGAGCGTATCCGTAAGAAGCGGCCAAATTTGTGGGCGAACAACTCATGGATTTTGCGTGACGATAACGAGCCTTCTCACCGAGCTACGATTGTGACTGACTTTCTCGCCAAAAACTCAACAAACGTGTTTCAGCAACCACCGTATTCGCCGGATTTGGATCCCTGCGACTTTTTCCTCTTCCCAAAACTAAAATTGCCCCTTCGTGGCACCCGCTTTGAGTCGATTGAAGCCATAAAACAAAATTCGGCGCGAGAGCTAAAGTCCATCCCGGAAAGCGCCTATAAAAATGTTTCGATAATTGGAAGTGCCGTTGGCATAGATGTATTGGAGCAAATGGAGCCTATTTTGAAGGCGACCCAATAAATTTTGACGATTAAATGTAAAAATGTTGTTTTAATTGAAAATTCCCGGTACTTTTTTGACAGAGTAGTATATTACACATTTTCTTGTGAAGAAAATGTGTAATATATATATTTTTTGGTAGTAAAACATAGTAATTTCTACAATTTGTTTCAATTATGATCAACTACCAAATAGTAACGGCTGAAACAATTCAGTATCTGAAAAATATTACTTTTGTATTTGTTATTATTAATGTTGTATCTGTATGTCAGACCAAGAAATTATCAGTCAACGTAATATATCATCAAAGTTATCTCGAAAATGGTTCGATTTAATTAAAAAAAAATAGTTAGTCAATATATATTTAACATTTTTTTCGGAAAATTGACATGTTTCGGTCGTTTATATTTTTACGACCTTCTTCTGGTGGGTATCAATAGTACCTAAATTTAAAATTACAGAAGAATATTTCAAACACTTATGACTTTTTATTGGGAATGGCTATGAATAGTAGCTTTCAATATGAGATTATTTTCGAAGGATAATTTTAAATTCGTAATCTGCATCATTTCCACTGATATTTCAAATAATCCCTTAATTCAGTAATTATGTACTACAAAACCTGTGGATTTTTTGCTTTTCAAGATAGACATCATGTGTTCTTTGATTATATTCTGTGTATTCTGTGAACAACAACCGACTGTATTGCAAATACCACAAACCCATGTTCTCAATGAAAATTTGAAAATCGTAGAGTCTCTTTTGAAAGATCAAGAATCAACAGGTTTTGCATGGAAAATAGTCATTTTATGAATACGAAAAGGTCATTATGTTATATAATATGGAAAGGAGTAGAAGAGAAGAAGAATAATATTTTTTTGAAAAAGTTTACCCTTATATACAATAACATATATATATATTATTATTATCCTGATCCTGATACTCCTAGATCTTCTGTGAAAATCCCTCAGAAGCTTTTTTTCAGCTTGTGCGAGTTAGGAGTTCAGTTGTGTTCTGTATATATATATATATATATATATATATATATATATATATATATATATATATATATATATATATATATATATACAGAACACAAGTGAATATATATATATATATATATATATATAGATATAAATAAATATATATATATATATATATATATATATATACATACTGTCATGGAATTTACAGTTAAAATAAATAATAACATAAATATATTAAGGAAAAGACTCACCGTTGTATATAAGTTGACTCGTTTGAGTATAACCAGAGCAAAATTAATTGAATAATATCTCCATTCTGATAGAATTGTTAATAATTCAATTCACAAAAACAGTCACAAGCTGAAATTATGAAGAAAAAACATATTCAGAGTACATAACGATTAGTCTAATTATAATTCTTTGAACGGTAATAAAAAATCAGTAATCTTGTTGACAGTTTATAAATAAAATTCACAGAGAGATTTCAATTCACAGGGAGATTTCAATTCACAATTATTCAATGTAAAGACTGCGAAAGTTCCAATAAATAGAAGTTATTTGAATTTATATATCCAATTTGAAATTGATGAAGAATGTGTTGAAAAGATTTGTTACTATCATGAATCACATATAAACTTTAGTGAAATTGTTGACAAAGAACAAGCTAAATTAAATATAACTTACCAGAATTATGTAAATAGGACAAATTTGATCAAAATTCACTTAATTCAATGAAAGATAGCATCTACGTCAGATATTCTAAAAATATCAATGTAAGAGATATCATTCAAGATGTTTAGGCATCAATAGAATTGTAATAGCATCTAAGCTGAAGAAATTTAATCAATTTTATAAGTAATTTTGAATAATTTATAAGTTATAAGCATTAGAAGGTAAACTTTGTTAAGTGACTCTAAGTTTTTTTGAGTGTTTCTCGTGCGTATGTGATGGACCTTCATTGCGTCTTATCTAAAATTCTTCATCCTTATACTTTGCTGGCGCTCCGAGTCGTTCTTCGTCTTCCAAATCAAAATTGCCAGTTCTTAACCGGGCAAACCTCTTCTGACACTTTCATTCAGTTAGAGCACGGTTATCACGAACATCCACTAGAAAACGATGACTTCCCGCAGCCTTTTCCTTCATATTGAAGTAATGGAATAAAATTCCCCGCTAAAATACATTATTCGGTACAAAAGTTGACATTTTCAAAGCACACAGAAACTATGTTGTTTATACTTCAAATAGGAGATGCTGAAAAGAAAGCCTAATGATGACACTTCAAAATGAAGGTTTTGCTAGGTAAAACAATGGATTAAGTGACATCTATAATAAAAACCGTACGAACAAAATTTTTTCACGAAAGGCGTTAGCCCTTGTGTCGTTATTTCACATCTAAGTGCTAAAATTAAACTCGATCGCGGCACTGTTGATATGTTGATATTCCGAAAGTTTCAAGTCTTTATACCTTTCCGTTCGTAAATTATATCGTTCGATCACTTTTTTTGCACTTGTAATTATGCGATCCTTATGAAATTTTACACGAATATAAGCTTTGTTATTCTCTTCTGATAAACGTGAATAATTGGGAACCATAAAACCTATTTTATGTTTATTTATAATGTTCTGCTATATATTTAGATCTGAAACCTTTCTTGAGGGTTTCGGGGCTCTTTCCGTTCGAATTTTAGCATGTTTACGGACGGACCGGCCGGTCGACCGGACAGAATACTTTGAATTCGGATTCTTCTTTAGTGAATCTAACCTTGTTGTTCAAGACCATTTCGGCTCGAAATTTGAAAATTGTTGGGCGAAACGATAGTACGCTGTTCCCTGGAACAAGCGCGTAAAAATATCAGAAAATTGGAATTCAAATGAACCAGTTTTTATTTATTTTATTTTCAGTAACTATACTCTTAACTGACATTTATTTATATCATATTCGATATGGCTTGCATCATTAGTTTTTCTTTGGCAACTATTCACATCAGACAAGTTTTTGTGTTTTGTCGCATTTCTGAATGAACGATTCTATTGAGCAGAAAGCATACGAATGGTATAAATAGTTCAAAAGTAGTCGTGAAGTGTACGAAGATGTGGTAAGTTCTAGACGGCCTTCAACATCAGATACCGAAGGAAATATCGAAATGTGAAGAAAATGGTAGCCATGAGAGCATACAGATTGAACATAGCACAATGATGAAATGTACTGTGTATAGGTGTTCGCGTACAGAAAATGGTGCTAATGTTTGGTCAAACTCAAGCGTTTCGGTGCGGAGTGAATATAAGTATGTAACTGCGTTGCATTGGCTCAACCCTACAGCTGGCACCGAGGTTGAAACCAACAAGCTTGGATATAACATGCCTGCTGCTTATGTCTCTATTATCAATAATACTTATTCGAATCGATTCAAGTTCTGAATTGTTACACTAATGAAAGTTGCGTTATCTAGATTCTAAGAATCTTATGTTTATGTTTTTTTTTTATTATTATCGTGATACTCCTAGATCTTCTGTGAAGACCCCTCAGAAGCTTTTTTCAGCTTGTGCGAGTTAGGAGTTCAGTTGTGTTCTATGTAGGCTTTGTTACTGCGATCTTGCGGCACTTTAGGTCACAGCACTGTTAATTTTTGACCCAACAGTGAAATGGTGGCAGATACCCGTCCAACTAGAAAATTTCTCTTCTACCTGAACAGGATTCGAACCTGGACCTCCCGGTCAAGAGTCCGATGCTCTCCCGCTGAGCTATCCACACTCATACTCATCGTGTAATTATTATATCTTTAACAATTCCACTTGAAATTCACTATCAGATTTTCGACATTTTCAGAAAATCCTGAAATTCCTATATATTTGAAATATTTCGTATGCATAAAAATTTCAGAAAGGTTATTTCTAAAAAAAATCAATTAGACTGCTATCAAATGAACTATAATTAAACATGTTATTATTTATTTGATTTTATTTGATAATGAAAAGAGTACTTCCATTCGTAATAAACTAAAACAAAAACGGTCTACTCTATTGCATATTTGCGAATTTAATTTATCAAAACATAAAATAATGATAATAATAATAATACCTACATCCTATTAATCAGTTTTTTAAATAATAATAATAATGATCCACTTTATTTGGCAGTAAAGAGTACACCATCTTAAATACACCATATCTTACATTATCAAACAAATTATACACCATCAGAATGAATACTTTATTCAACAAGAAATAAAGAAAACAATTAAAAAAAAGCAAAAATCAAAAATAGGCGAAATTTCTTTTGAAAACAGACGTACGGAAACGTTGTATAGAGAGATTCCTTCTGTTTTTAGTTGAAGGCAAGTGGAGAGATGATCTAAGAACCAGGTTTCATTAAGTGAAGCAACAAATTATTTAACTTTATACTATATACAAATACCGTGGATACGCATATCCTTCATATTCAGCCAACCAAGCTCCCGAATTTAAGCTATTAATACCTCGTTCAAACCTCCTTAAACCGAAAATCAATATTATACAACTGTACGCCCCAAGATGTCATCAGTAACATTAACATGAGCAACCATAGCACTAAATCCCTTTCTGAAGCCATTTTATCTCGTTGGTATTAAGTAATGCGCGGTAAAATATTGACAAAGTTGAAAATTAAGAATCGCCCCAAAAGTTTTGGAGATCGTGGGCAGTATCCTGATGATTCTCCAATCAGAAAAAACAGTGAGAGTGGTATTCTTAGCAAAGGGGGTTCCATTACCAGTCTTCCATGAGGTGGAAAAATACTCACCTTCAATGCAGCATTTAAAACATGCACCAAATAGATGCCAATGGCAGAACTGCACAGTTTCAAAATCTTGAATTATCAATACAATAGTATTTGAAGTCAAGATGTTCAATAATTTATTCACTTTTTCCACGTCAGTATTTAAAAGCTGGGTGATTGCCTTTCTTATGTTTGCTATAATAAGTGGTCTTGTCATCACATGAATTAGTTGATGACTGCATAGAAGATGCAGAGTGTTCATTCATTTTATCAGCTCGGGTAGGATTTACAAATTTTTTTTATAATAAGTTCACTCAAAACTTTCCAAACCTTATGAGAATCACCCTGTTGAGAGAAGTCATCCAAGTATTGTTGCTTATCAAGTGAAACCCTAGATACAACCTCATTTCGGATTTTCCTATAAGATTCGGGCAATTCGACAAACCGGTTCACCCTATACTTAGCATATATTTTATCGCCCTCCCTAATGAACAATTTGTACTCCTCAAATATACGTGGTGCCTTAGGCTCACGAACTCTGACGTTCTTTAGTAGGTACCCAGTATTGAACAATTCCAGTAATGACTTTAAATTCAGAATTATATATTCCAACTTCTACAAATATACTGAAACTATATACAGAAGCTATCAAAATGATAAACTTGTATATATTCAATATAAAATATTTTTTAATGTCTCGGAAAAAACCTTTTTACGTCCCGACAAAAAACGTATTAATACAAATGTAATAACAAACACTAAATAAGTATGTATATTAACCTACAAATACAAGAAAATCCACTATTTCAAAATTATCTAAAATTCTCAAAAAAAAAGGATCAAATAAAAATAATTGAACGAGAATTTCAACATTTGATAGCTATTTCGGTCTCTACACCTCTTCATAAATATATTGAATTCAGATTCAAATATATCGCAAGATCAAAATTTAACTCAGCAAATAAGATAAAACTCGGAATGAATAAACTTTAAAGTCAGCTTTAAAGTATCCAAAATAAAACGGAAATGATCAACGTGTTGTTACCATTAACCCATAACCATTTTTACTCGGAACAGAAAACCCAACAAAAATTATTCACCACATGTCCCATGATGAGAAGAATTTCAAAAATAATAAATAACTAAGGAATATACTGTGGAAATTTAGACACTTCATGAATTTATTTCATAATTTAAAAATCAATTTGAATGTGAGTCAGTACTTGATAGAAGTAGAATTTTAATGACTTTAAATTCAGAATAACGTAAATAGTGAAAGATATTGGTTTTCATAGGATTGATGAGCAGAAACAAAATTTTGTCTATTCAAAATGTTTAATTTATAGGATTTTAGTTAATAATTTTTATTTATTGGATTTTGTTATACCATTTGGATGTCTTATAATGAATGTTTATTTTATGTCATGATATAAGTGGTACTTATACGACATTATTTTAATTTATTTTTAGAAGTTATAATCATTGAATATAATCTTTTGGAATTAAATATGTAGAAGGCTAATTTTTTAAAATTGTTTAAAAATTTTTTAAAATATTTATATTATCAAATTCAGAATTATATATTCTAACTTCTATAATGTATATTGAAACTATATACAAACACTATCAAAATGATATCCTTATGTATAATCAATATAGAATATTTTTATTTGGCGAGTTAAATTTTAATCTTGTGACATATTGGAATCTGAATTCAATACATGTCTGAAGAGCTCTAGAGACCCAAATAGTTATCAAGTGTTGGAATTCTCGTTCAATTATTTTTATTTGATTCTTTATTTGAGAATTTTGGATAATACTGGAATAGTGGATTTTCTTGTATTTGTATGTTAATATACATATTTATATAGTTTCGTTAATACATTTGTATTAATACGTTTCATGTCGGGATGTGAAAAGGTTTTTCCGAGACAATGAAAAATATTTTATATTGAATATATATTAGGAGTACAAATAAGTTTCCGCCGTTTTATTGTAGATGGCACGGCAAGGAGTTTCGGTTAGCTTTCGCAGATGATAACCGGCTTAAAAAATAGTTTGGACATTCAAGAACAACATGACCTATTAATATCATTGATTTTATCTTGATAAAATATAATTTTTATAAGTTGAAAGTGTCAAAATTTAGGCCAAGTAAGCGTCATTTGCGGGAAATATCAGTTTACTTCTTTAATTTAAAGAAATCTGCTGCTGAAGCGCATCAATTGCTCGTAGAAGCACATGGTGAGGGTGCTTTGAGTGAGAGAACGTGTCGAGAGTGGTTTCAAAAGTTTAAAAACGGTGATTTCGACGTAGTAGACAAAGATCGCAGTGGAAGGCCAAAACTTTACGAGGATGCAGAATTGGAGGAATTATTGGAGGAAGATTCATCTCAAACACAAAAAGAACTTGCTCTAATATTAGAAGTCACTCAGCAAGCAGTCTCACATCGTTTAAAATCATTAGGAATGATTCATAAACAAGGAAATTGGGTTCTATACGGCGGAAACTTATTTGTACTCCTAATAATAAAGATATCATTTCGATAGTTTTCGTATATAGTTTCAATATATATTATAAAAGTTAGAATATATAATTCTGAATTTAAAGTTATTTAAATTGTACTTCTATCAAGTATATACTCACATTCAAATTGAATTACATAAATAATTCAATAATTATTTTCACCTTGACATCAGCCGGAAAATTCCGAAATATATCATGAAAAATTGTAGCCAAAAGATCTTCATGAAAAAAAAATTATATTTGAGAAATATTATGTGATTAAGCTAGTGTACAGTGAAATAATAATCATATTCAAGGAACATATATGGAAATTCAATTAATATTATCTGACATATGGTCTTATAATCACAATCTTTTATTAAGAATAATAACTTTTCTATGAATTTTCGTGAAACGGATGTATGGATTACTCTGTTTTTTTGTGATCAGTTGAACGATAAAAATTATGAGAAAACGTGAGGACATATAATATCTACATATTAAGTTTTAGGATATTCGATAGAATATTGTAATTTATACCAATAGTTCTGGTGAAAAATCAAACGTTTGATCTTTTCTCACTTATAATAACATTTCGAGACAAAAAAGTATAAAAATCTGTCATTTTAATAATTCTCTCGAAATGAAAACATTAAATAAAAACATTTTCTCCTCTAAATTTAAGAGTTTTGCAAGTTAGATGGAAATCGTAATTATATAGAAAGCCTCCTTGCTGAAAATTCACTGTAAATTATTTCATATAAATTCAGAAACATCCTATTCAAATCATTCCAATTTTAATGTGAATATCATGATAACTGCGCCACTGTCAAGAATCTTTTATGTGCTGACGGGAAAATGGAGATAGGCTTGATTCAAAATATTGAGTAGGTACAAGTTATAGTAGGAAGTAAAAATTAATCAGAGTGCGTTCAGTTGAGTTCGCCAATTGTTTATTTACTTTAAGTAGATCATTGCTTTAGAATGTACGATATATGCTTCGATTGAATACGAATAATAGTTCAGTTGTATCGCATAAATATTCAGATTATTACCTTTTCGCATTCTTCACAGAAATTACTAGTTGAGTGGTCATTAGAACCATCGATGTTTTTCTTTAATTTATACCAAGCAAATTTCCTATAAAACCAGAGAACATCAAGTTTATCTGAACGTCCGGTTAGTTCACACAAAATGCACTTTCATAAATTAAAAGGAATCAATTTCTAACACTTTCCGACCTCTTTTACCCGGAGGTTGCTACGCGTAGTATTGAAATTACATGTTATTAAAATAATTTCACTCTCTTCGATCCATTTGAGAATTTATTTTTCGAAGCTAGTTTTCACAAAACGATTCAATATAATAATCAAAAATCTTCTATTTCAGTAAAACACCAAGCTGCAAAATGTGAATTGAATGATAGATAACATGTGAAGCAGTTCTAGGGAGACCTTAAAAATGAACGTTATGATGAGCACGTGTGAAGGAACGCCGCAAAATCTTTCTAACACATCGGCTGATAAGAAGATTCACATCAACCTTTCCTTTTTATTGAATTTTGGCTTGATCGGCTTGAATTTTGGAAACTTTATGAATATGATTTTTTAATATATCGTCATATTAAGAAAGCAAAACACACTACTTTAATTAGATAATACACATATTTGGTGAAACCACTGAGTCTCTAAGAGAATAAATAGATCCTAGCTAACTCGGTTTGGTCATTCAATAAATTTCCCAAATTCATAAATCGCTTTATTTATAAATTTTCTCACAGGTTCAGCTTCTGACTCTTATATTCCTTATGCAAAATCTTGAAACGCTCATCAAAATAAGGTTTCTCTTTTATTATAAGTCCCGGATACGTAGAGTCAATCCAACTTATTAAGAGGGCCGATGTTTCTTTATTCTAGTATCAAAGGACCTTCCGCATTGTCCAATAAAAGGTTTTGAGCAGTGATAATTGGTAAACACCAGATAAATGTGATTTGTTTATTTTAGGGTCAGAGTTTTTTTAAATTATACCTAATGAGACATTGGTTTTGTGAGATATTATTATGTTCATGTTATTGAGGAATTTCTTTATTTGTAGAGATTGTTTAACATAGTAGCAGAGGGAATTCAATAATTTCTGGGTTTTTCACTTAGGGTATATTTAGTGAATAGTATTTTTAAAACGAATAACCGTTTTTCCTTGCTGTTTGTTTAATAAAATTCAATTCTTGATTGAAATTTTTCGGAGATGAAGAAATTGTTGATAATGCACTGTTCAAAAATTGAAGTGGATAATTTGCGATTTTGTATACTACTCTGTCAAGAAAGTACCGGGAATTTTCAATAAAAATAACATTTTTACATTTAATCGTCAAAATTTATTGGGTCGCCTTCAAAATAGGCTCCATTTGCTCCAATACATCTATGCCAACGGCAGTTCCAATTATCGAAACATTTTTTATAGGCGCTTTCCGGGATGGACTTTAGCTCTCGCGCCGAATTTTGTTTTATGGCTTCAATCGACTCAAAACACGAAGGAGCAATTTTGGTTTTGGGAAGAGGAAAAAGTCGCAGGGAGCCAAATCCGGCGAATACGGTGGTTGCTGAAGCACGTTTGTTGAGTTTTTGGCGAGAAAGTCAGTCACAATCGTATCTCGGTGAGAAGGCGCGTTATCGTCATGCAAAATCCATGAGTTGTTCGCCCACAAATTTGGCCGCTTCTTACGGATACGCTCACGCAAACGTTCCATAACGCCTAGGTAATACTCCTTGTTTACCGTCTGACCCTCTGGAACTAATTCGTAGTGCACCACGCCACGGATATCGAAGAAAACAATGAGCATCACCTTCATTTTCGAGCGACTTTGGCGTGGTTTTTTCGGTTTCGGCTCATTTTTTGCCACCCATTCCGATGATTGCTGGCTTGTTTGCATATCGTACTCGTAGACCCAGGTCTCATCACCAGTTATAATGCGTTCCATGAATGTAGAATCGGAATTACAGCGATCCAGCATGTCTGAAGCTACCTGTTCGCGATGACGTTTTTGAAGAAACTTCAGGTCTTTCGGTACGAGTCGTGCGGCCACCTTTCTCATGCCCAAAATATCAATCAAAACAACATTTTTACATTTAATCGTCAAAATTTATTGGGTCGCCTTCAAAATAGGCTCCATTTGCTCCAATACATCTATGCCAACGGCACTTCCAATTATCGAAACATTTTTATAGGCGCTTTCCGGGATGGACTTTAGCTCTCGCGCCGAATTTTGTTTTATGGCTTCAATCGCCTCAAAACGGGTGCCACGAAGGAGCAATTTTAGTTTTGGGAAGAGGAAAAAGTCGCAGGGAGTCAAATCCGGCGAATACGGTGGTTGCTGAAGCACGTTTGTTGAGTTTTTGGCGAGAAAGTCAGTTACAATCGTAACTCGGTGAGAAGGCGCGTTCTTTGCTCAACGTAATCACCCATAGTAAAAATCGGCACGCACTCTGACATCGACTGACTTAATCAGCTGTTGCAAACACACTAGTTGACAGATCCCGCTCAAGCTTGGCATAGTAATTAAGGACAGTGGTACCAACCTAGAAAAAAAATTTTACCTGCCTCATTGCCCCGCCAGATTTAAATCCCGGTACTTTCTTGACAGAATGTATGTATTGATGTATTGAGTGAAGTGTCTACATACGGGTAACCTACCTGAAATCGCAAAAGTAAGCTAGACTGCTTTAGAGCAACAACATAGTAAAGAAATAAACAAAATGAATATTCTGATCTGGTGCAGCCTTCAGGCTTAAAAAAGATTCCTTCCATTTGAAATATCTTGAAATCAGGTTGGCCTCCTCTAGCTCATATTACTGTATTCGGCATTGTGTCAATTGCTATGACATTGATGATCAGACATTTTATTCTGAAGAGACCAAGTCATTCAGTTATGCATTTTAATGCGGTGGTTGATTATTCTTGTCCGATGTGGACAAGCATTAACGTAAAATTATCGCCAATGGCTGCCGCAAACGGAACAATAATTGTTTCTACAATCAAATCAAGATACTTTACCAATGTCATGGTTGTGTGGATGAGGATAATAAGATCTGTGTGCCGATTTAAATGAATGCCTCTCCAAACGTACACCGAAAGGAGTTGATGACGTCATGAAATATTTATCATACCGTTGACTCCCTTCTGCCACAATAATGTTATCCTTATTTGAAAAAATATATATGAGACAGTAATTTATTTCCACAAAAATGTTTGTACTACTTCAACAATTGTTTCATCACGATATGGCTTCTTCAGGTATTACATTGTACTGTCTGTTATCCCATCAGTCTGATACAGACGAAACGGAATTCATCCGCAGAATCCCCATATTTGCGAGTTCCAGTTCTTAGGTTAAAGAGCCCAACGGTACCTTGGAGCCCAGTGCTCCCTGCTCAATCGCGGGTGCCTGTCAGATCTTCTCGTCCTCAAATTGAAACTGCAACCTATTCTGGATTGCTAGACCAGAAACTATCCTACCGGTAGAATGAGATAACAAATCATCTTTTTAGCGATTCTATTTCAATTTTCATGAATATCAGCTGAAAGTGGGCTCAAGGGCCTTTTTGCTTCTGTAGAATTCACCATTAAAACTGAAATAATTTTGATTCAAGCAAATTTTTAGTGAATGGATGATATCTGATTTTATGACCACTGTATTTTTGGATAGCATTTCTATAAAAACGGCTATTGCATCTTCAAATGATACATTAGGAAACACATTCACATCAAATGGTCATAAATGAGGTATGAGTTATATTAATTGAAAGTTCTAGAAATCGAAACAGTGTAACATATGTCTATACAGATGTATGTTTTGTTATACAACAATTCTATACCCAAACAAACTCGAAAAGAATTTGTAGATCACACAGGCAAATTGCAGACATGCGCACGTTTCAAACTGATTGGTTTTGGTCAGTGCAATGTATATATATACATATATATATATATATATATATATATATATATATATATATATGTATATGTATATATATATAGATATTGATAATACACTAGCGCCATCTAGAGTATGCAAAATACATACTTAGAGACCCTAAGATATTAATAAAACACTAACGCCATCTAGAGTATGCAAAATACATACAAGACATATCTTTGCGAGTTAATTCAAGTAAAGAAACGTATTCTCGATATTTTCACGTTACCAATGCAGAACAAACTTTCCTTATGCTCAAATCAGATCACAATTTGCCGTAATGCTCAAAAATTATCATATTCATATTAAAATAAATAAATTTGGCTGATCTGTACCAAAAATCATTAATAAGGCGTATGAGATATGGTAATAGAAAGTTGTAGAAATCGAGACAGTGTAACATACATCTGTATAACAATTCTATATTCAAACAAACTCGACAAGGTTTTGTAGATCACAGAGACAAATTGCAAACATGCGCACGTTTCAAACTGATTTATTTTCGTCAGTGCAATGTATGCTAGTGACTCCAAATCTGTCAAATATCTATATTCGCTATACACAGAGACTCTGAGATATTGAAAATACACTAGCGCCATCTAGAGTATGCAAAATACATACCTAGAGACTCTAAGATATTAATAATACACTAACGCCATCTAGAGTAAGCAAAATAAATACACAGAGACTCTAAGATATTAATGATACAGATCTGCCGAATTAATTTATTTTAATATGAATATGCTAATTTTTTAGCATGAGGAAAGTTTTTTCTGCGTTGGTAACGTCAAAATATCGAGAATACATTTCTTTACTTGAATTAACTCGCAAAGGTATGTCTCGTATGTATTTTGCATATTCTAGATGGCGTTAGTGTATCATTAATATCTTAGAATGTCTGTGTATGTATTTTGCATACTCTAGATGGCGCATTAATATCTCTGAGTCTCTGTGTATAGCGAACATAGATACTTGACGAAAACCAATCAGTTTGTAACGTGCGCATGCCTGCAATTTACCTCTGTGATCTACAAAACCTTGTCGAGTGTGTGGTTTCTAGAACTTTCTATTACCATAGCCCATACTCCTTATTAATGATTTATGGTACAGATCAGCCGAATTAATTTATTTTAACATCAAATTAGACTAGTTTTGTATTTGGTTTTATTTCGATACTTTTAATTTTATCAATGAGTGTTAATGAATTTTTGATTGGTTATTTATGTTGAAGTGAACAAAGAGTTCTTACAAGGAATTTGAAAAGGTTGTATACTGGTGATGCATAATACGAAACTACTGGTCTTATCAGGTGTTCTATTTGTGTGAAGTTTTATTAAGGAATATTGTTGTGGTACCTGAGCATTCGTTGTTATGAGTTTATTTATATCCTTTTGAGTGATTATACTATTAGTTCAACAACAAGCGAATGGGAAGACGATATTTCATGTTCACGTTATAGTTTCTGATAAGCTTATCCGCAGTCGCGCCTCCCTTCGCCATTAGAATTGATTTCGTTCAAATGATACTAGATATATCGTACTAAAAACAATGTTACAACAAACAAAGTAACGGACTACTCTATCCCACATTTCCAGTGTTTCGTCTCTGTAGAACAGAGTTATCTTAAAAGATTAAAGTCCATGGCAATGGCAAGTATGAAAAACATTTTATGCAGTAAATACAAATCAATTATAACTACAACATACCTATAACAAAAATCGAGAATACAGTCAATTCTTCTGGAAGCAATTAATCTTTACAAAACAACAAAACTGTCAGTAAAGTGACAAATCCTAATGCAGCTAACTAGACTGCGTTAGGAACTGAATTATTCCTAGGAACAGAGAATTCTTCATCAATAGGAGTATGTGGATGCGGCTTATATGGAAAATATTTTATTCTTTTTTCTAGCGATCATATTCTATTTCAAAAAGCGAATTGAAAATTTTCTTCACTATCCAATTCTGAGTTCTTTCAACTTTTTCCGGTTAATTTTATTACCATTTTCAACACACACTAAGTCACTGTTTCGTACCACGGTTAGTTTACCGTAGTACTTGCCTATTTGCAAAGGCTACATGCGACAACTTTGACTATTACTCGAATAATAATGATTTTACAGTCTTCTCAAAGACTGAACGTTAGAGGTGTTCGATGCATCCCGACTTATACAAAAAGAGGGAAATTAACATAATTGATTGGAAGGTCCATTTAGAGGTGGACTGAATAAACAAAATAAACCTTCTTATTGGCTATAGAAGAATTATGAGATAAATGTAAGAAAAGAAGGATAAAAGTTTATAATTTGGGATGCTGTGTCATGTGGAATTCACGGGCATAAATATGTCAAATCTCTAAATTACTTTCCATGTTTTCTAAGGCCATATATAATATTTAGAAAACAAATAAGCAGAAATGTCAAATAACATTTCAGTTCGTCTGGTGCAGCTGAAAAAATGCTAGATCGAAATATTAACATAAAAAGGCCTAAATATCGATGTCACAACAATCTCGAACAACAGGGTTGTCTCTAATGAGACTCTCGCCCTTGAACGATCACGTATTATACTACTCTGTCAAGAAAGCACCGGGAATTTTCAATTAAAACAACATTTTTACATTTAATCGTCAAAATTTATTGGGTCGCCTTCAAAATAGGCTCCATTTGCTCCAATACATCTATGCCAACGGCACTTCCAATTATAGAAACATTTTTTATAGGCGCTTTCCGGGATGGACTTTAGCTCTCGCGCCGAATTTTGTTTTATGGCTTCAATCGACTCAAAACGGGTGCCACGAAGGGGCAATTTTAGTTTTGGGAGTTTTTGGCGAGAAAGTCAGTCACAATCGTAGCTCGGTGAGAAGACGCGTTATCGTCATGCAAAATCCATGAGTTGTTCGCCCACAAATTTGGCCGCTTCTTACGGATACGCTCACGCAAACGTTTCATAACGCCTAGGTAATACTCCTTGTTTACTGTCTGACCCTCTGGAACGAATTCGTAGTGCACCACGCCACGAATATCGAAGAAAACAATGAGCATCACCTTCATTTTCCAGCGGCTTTGGCGTGGTTTTTTCGGTTTCGGCTCATTTTTTGCCACCCATTCCGATGATTGCTGGCTTGTTTGCATATCGTACTCGTAGACCCAGGTCTCATCACCAGTTATAATGCGTTTCATGAATGTAGAATCGGAATTACAGCGATCCAGCATGTCTGAAGCAACATGTTCGCGATGACGTTTTTTAAGAAAATTCAGGTCTTTCGGTACGAGTCGTGCGGCCACCTTTCTCATGCCCAAAATATCAATCAAAATCGTACGTGCGGACTCGTGGGATATCTTACGATCATGTGCTATCTTTCTCAAGCTGGTACGACGGTTTTCCAGCACCCTTTCCTTAATTTTATCGACGTTATCTTCGATCGAAGCCGTCGATGGGCGACCACTTCACGACTGTCCTTGAAGGCTCTGTACCACTGATATGCAGGAGTTTTCGATAGAGCATTATCACCAAAGGCCTTTTGCAACATTTTCAATGCATCGGCACACGAAAATTCATTTACAACACAAAACTTTAAACAAATTCTTTGCTCAACGTAATCACCCATAGTAAAAATCGGCGCGCACTCTGACATCGACTGACTTAATCAGCTGTTGCAAACACACTAGTTGACAGATCCCGCTCAAGCTTGGCATAGTAATTAAGGACAGTGGTACCAACCTAGGAAAAAAAATTTTACCTGCCTCATTGCCCCGCCAGATTTAAATCGATAATTCCCGGTACTTTCTTGACAGAATGTATATTATATAAACTAAAGGGATGACGATTACTCGAAAACAATAGCAACATAAAACAATTATCAAAAACGAAAAAATCAATACATCAAATACATAAACATACATACTACATAAAACTGCATAAAATTACATAGAATTACATAAATGGCAGTGAAATAAAACAATTACAAACAACAAATTAAATCAATAGCTGAAATGCATAAGTGGAAGTGAAACAATGGTTGATTATACACTTTCTGTACCATTGTCACTAAGAATTACTGGTATAGTTACAAAGTCCACAAGAATTCGAGGATACGTACACAAGCTACTTTTGTGGAAAAATATGTCAATGTACCACTAATAATTATAATAATAATGATAATAATAATAATTTATTGCCACCAATTTTACATAGTTCGGCAATAATAAATCATTTAAAGTGAAAAACTCAAAACTTTTTCTACTGAATGAAATGCATTTTTAACCAAGATATCATGAATCCTCTTCTTAAAAAAGATGAGAAAATAACAATGATTATAATGGTGGTATTTGAGTAAAAAAACATAGGTAATTAGAACGCGCATTGAACATTGGGTCTATTTCAATTATACGAATATTTGTATCGCAACACTAATGAATCTGACTAATTAATGTTGGGTTCATGATTGCGAAAAAGTGAATAAAATATGTAATTCATTGACAAGTTCACAATTTGGATGAATCATCAAAACAAAACAGGTACTATTTACCTTTCGGATAAATAGTCGATCGACAGAAATGGGGAATGTCTGGATAAATTTCTACATTAATAATTTATCAGAATTTCTGTTACTGTACAGGTATAACTCCACGTTCACTTTTACTTTATGGCGATGCCAGAACCGCCTTGGATATATACCTGCATATAAACGCATATAAAACGAAGTATATCGCGATCGATATGTTTCTTCCATTTCTTCTTAGAAATTGAAAGGCAGGAATAACCATGCCTCTCCTGAATCAGTGCCTGCACACCTTTTCGAAGGCCACTTTGCTGTATTTTGCATTAACCATAGTGGGCTAGGATGCAAAATGTGTGTTTGTAAACGACTGTGGGGCGTTTGGCCTCGTATAACAAGATTCCCGTAATTTTGCTCAGACGATATGTGCCTTGTATATACAAAATGAAAATTTCTACGGATTTGAAGGTGCATTTCTATATCCGTAGGTATGGTCAAGAGATAATATTCAATCTTATTTTTTTTCGATAACAAATCGTCCTGAATATTAGACAATAAAAGATCTGCAACATTTGGTACACAAAGGGAGTTTCGAACTACGGTATTTTGATCAAAGACGCTTATGGACAAACGTTCCCTTGAAGTTTTTACGATCTGTATGCGTCGCGGCAAGTGAATTGTCGACTGATTTATTAGTCTTGTCAGATGCGTTCTCTGTAATTTTGTATTAGAAAAGGAATTTTGAAGGGATTTGATTGCAGGCATATGTGGTGTATGGGATACCGTGAAATCTGATTTCACTAAATGGGGATATAATTTCATATCCTTCGTTTGCGGGCAATGTTTGGCGAGTTGCTACTTTTGAGCCGATTATTCGCAGTACAGGGTGGTAAATCATGCAGAGGCGATACTGGAGTCCTGTTCGACTCGCGATATTTCAACAAATGTCTGGCTTTGCGAAAGGCTACCCAATACCTCTCAGCAAATTAATCATCCAATTTTTTGATAACTTCAGGTTCATGTTCGAGTACTGCCAACTCGGACTGAATTTCCATAAAGGTATTGTACACTCGGTCTACTTCGCCGAGAAATTGTTGCAAAAATATGAAACAGATGCCTGCTGTTTCCAAATAATTTTCGAAAGAGGTGAGCTTCCTTATAGCATGTTTTCGCCTAATTTCTAGGAGCCTGATTTCTGATGCCGAAATTTTATTAATGGATCGATAAATCAATATTGAAATAGACACAATCTTCGAAATGTTGGGAAATATATGAGCATATGATATGATTACAAATTAATTGGTGGTACAGAAGACTTACCCCTTTTAATCCTAAAATAATCCTGAATTCACGTGAAACGACACAATTTCAGCGCACGGAAGAGTCACCAACCTCAAAAACATGGTTTTTCCTGTTTTTGACAATTCTAGTTAGCTGCATTAGGATTTCTAACTTCACTGACAGTTTCCTTGTTTTGTAAAGATTAATTGTTTCTAGAAGAATTTACTTTTTATTCTCGATTTTTGTTATAGATATGTTGTAGTTATAATTGATTTGTATAATATTTACTGAATAAAATTTGTAATAGAAACTTACATCGAGAGAAGTAAATGAAAGAAACAATTTCAGAATTATAAATCGAAATTCTTCTAGAAACCATTAATCTTCACAAAACAAAAAAACTATCAGTGAAGTGACAAATCCTAATGCAGCTGACTAGACTGCGTTATAAACATAATTTTTGAAAACGTAAAGGCTTCATTCTAAAAATGAAAAAGTTATTTATGTGGGACAAATGAGTAGAGCAAAGTCGATAATGTGCACCATTTTATCGATTTCGAAAAACTCCATACGATCTAAGAAGAGCTCGATATTGTTACATGCAAAAGATGACCTAATACCATTATGTAGAATTTTACTTAAATTTATTGATAATAAATTTATAATCCTTGTGTTATGCATGTTTTTGTAACCTATAGAAGATTTTTTGATATGAGTATACAAAATTTTACTTTAATTTTTCTACCCACTAGTTAGTATCTACCAATTAAATTGATCCACCGGTTTCAATGATCTAGCAATGCATTTATCTACCGGCGGGTAAATTTACCCCTTAACTGGTTCATCTAAATGCTCAATTTTAACTCGATCATGGGACTATTGCTAGCTTTCCTTAGCCCTCAAGTTTGCTGCGCTCACAGAATTTTGGTTTTTCTTTCGACTATTTAATCATACGAACCTCATGAAATTCTGCAGGCGTGTGTTCGTTATCAAGTCATAGCGAAAAAAAAAATTTCATATTATCTGTATTTGGCTTCATATTTTTCGGGTTATATTGTTACGTTGTATGGTTTATAATGTTCGTGCAAATAATTAATTCATTTTGAGATAACTCATTAAATTGATAATAAGGGTAAGAAACACGTAATGAGATTTTCAGTTTTTTGTATATTTTGCAATGTGATAGGGTATTTCAAGAAAAAACAATTTTTGGTTCATTAATCGAGAATAACCTCAAAGTGAGAAAGGAAGCATAGTTGGTATGTTATACGTGTAGTAATTAATATTTCGAAGTATGTAGGAATTCCAGTAAAGAGAAGAGAAATTTTCAAAGCAAAACCTTCTTCGCTAGTATATAAAGTATTGTCAAATTTCAAGAAATTTTGGTTTATGCAGTATATATGGAATAAATATTAGAGAAAAAATAGATAAACGTATTCATAAAAAATATTGAAATCAACGTAAAGAACTTAAAAACCTTATCAAAACACAAAAAACAGATAAAACTTCAGTCAACACCACCCACAAGTTCAAATTTTCAGATCATGTATTTTTTGAAAATTTCATAAATTTATCCACAACTCAGTTTAACACAAAAGAAATATCACTCCTACATAAAGGCTTTAAACATAATATGGTAATTAAAAATAAACAATATATTGATGTGTGCATGAAAAAAACTATTATTTCAAACATTACTGATACGACAAATTTTCTTAAAGAGTTTAACAGGCAGTAATATTGTGAAAAATTATTGATAAACATTTTCTGCCAGACATGATTTAAAATAAACACGATGTTTTCTGATAAGGAATCCCAATAAAACCATTTAATCCGCTGCAATGCGATAAAAACGGTCAAATTTTCAGCATATTGTACTTAAACTTTGAATAACTTTAAAGCGGTTAGGTTTGACGAAAAATCATAAGACCCTTTTTTGTAGAGCGTTCAATTTTTCCGTAGGTATGAAAGTAAAGATGATTGAAGCAATTAATTCTCGAGCTGCTTCAAAGACGACGAATCAGCGGTATCGAGTGCTCGAAAATGAGTTAGAATTATTTCTCCAGAAAGATTTAAGTGATTTTGTGTCACAAAAATCATTAGATTTGTTTAACAAATTCGATTTGCCGAGTGATTTTTTAGAAAAAGATGTTTCAACTTGGTCTGATGACGATAGTTACACAGAATGTGCTGAATTTTTTAAAACATTGAAAGTCACAAATGACGTGGCTGAAAGAGGAGTAGCGTTAATCGAAGAATATAACAATTACCTCACTATAAAGATGAAGAGCAACTGCAGTACTTGTTACAAAGTAGTTCGAGAGCACCACCAACGTTATCCTGACTGTCTGAAAAAAAATCTCCAATAATAATAATTTAGATTTAATCTAGGATGCATAATTTGAGAACAATTTTAAAGTATAAGTGAAGTGAATATATTCATTTTTTAAAATCAACCAAACGTCACTTGTTTTTTACCTCTGTCATAAGTATTTGTAATGACTGGAAAAAAATTTTTTACTTTTAGGTCAAAAAAAAAAAGAAAAAAACTATGATATTAAACCTTACTGATACGACAAAATTTCTTAAAGAGTTTAACAGGCAGTAATATTGTGAAAAATTATTGATAATTATTTTCTGCAAGACATGATTTAAAATAAACACGATGTTTTCTGATAAGGAATCCCAATAAAACCATTTAATCCGCTGCAATGCGATAAAAACGGTCAAATTTTCAGCATATTGTACTTAAACTTTGAATAACTTTAAAGCGGTTAGGTTTAACGAAAAATCATAAGAGACCTTTTTTGTAGAGCGTTCAATTTTTCCGTAGGTATGAAAATAAAGATGATTGAAGCAATTAATTCTCGAGCTGCTTCAAAGACGACGAATCAGCGGTATCGAGTGCTCGAAAATGAGTTAGAATTATTTCTCCAGAAAGATTTAAGTGATTTTGTGTCACAAAAATCATTAGATTTGTTTAACAAATTCGATTTGCCGAGTGATTTTTTAGAAAAAGATGTTTCAACTTTGTCTGATGACGATAGTTACACAGAATATGCTGAATTTTTTAAAACATTGAAAGTCACAATGACGTGGCTGAAAGAGGAGTAGCGTTAATCGAAAAATATAAGAATTACCTCACTATAAAGATGAAGAGCAACTGCAGTACTTGTTACAAGTAGTTCGAGAGCACCACCAACGTTATCCTGACTGTCTGAAAAAAAATCTCCAATAATAATAATTTAGATTTAATCTATGATGCATAATTTGAGAACAATTTTAAAGTATAAGTGAAGTGAATATATTTTTTTTTTAAATCAACCAAACGTCACTTGTTTTTTAACTCTGTCATAAGTATTTGTAATGACTGGAAAAAAAATTTTTTACTTTTAGGTCAAAAAAAAAGAAAAAAACTATGATTTTAAACCTTACTGATACGACAAATTTTCTTAAAGAGTTTAACACAGTGGCGGATTATCCGTAAGGCAAACTAGGCACGTGCCTAGGGGCGCGTAGTTACAAGGGGCGCGCGAGCTCAGAATCTTTAATTAGGATGGCCATTTATGGCCGGTACAGGGGCGCCGACAAAGTTATTGCCTAGGGCGCTCTGGACCTTTAATCCGCCACTGGTTTAACAGGCAGTAATATTGTGAAAAATTATTGATAAACATATTCTGCCAGACATGATTTAAAATAAACACGATGTTTTCTGATAAGGAATCCCAATAAAACCATTTAATCCGCTGCAATGCGATAAAAACGGTCGAATTTTCAGCATATTGTACTTTAACTTTGAATAACTTTAAAGCGGTTAGGTTTGGCGATAAATCATAAGTAACCTTTTTTGTAGAGCTTTCAATTTTCTACAAAAATATGCGCAGGAATTTTCTTCATGACTTACTTTGGGCTAGCAATAAAAATCAGAATGTGCAAAAAGAAATTTTCCTATGTTATTCTTATGGGAAATGACAAGGTGCGATGCGGACGTCCTTAATATTAATATTAAGCGCTCAACTTTTTACTGGCATCTTTTTACATTGAATTGAAACTTTTAAGCTTGTTTGCAAGAAAAAAAATTTTTTTTTTCAATTGCCCTAATATATATGTATATATGAAATGTGCGCAGGTCTGCAATTTGCAATATTATCGAGTTTGTTTGAGTATACAATTGTTGTACAGATGTATGTTAAACTGTCTGGATTTGTAGCTGTTTCTATTAGCCGAATTAATTTAGTTAGCACTTTCTAAGAGTGACAGGGAGAAAAATTAAGAAAATTAATACATATTTGGATAATCTATCTTATTTTATTAGGAATAGTTATGGATCATTCTACATAGATATATTCTGGGCACTCCTATATTGTGAAATGTGATATTATTAATAATTGCTGAAAATCATGATCTCTCACCGAATATTGTCAATAAATAAAATGTATTTCAATTAATGTTCAAAAATTTTGGATCTTCCTTCTCAATGTCAATTAAGTTATGAATTTACTTTCTGAAATAAATTTAATTCCAGTCCATTATATTTTAATCTACAGTAAAAGCAAATGTATATTAAACAATATTCTAAATACTTAGATTACGCAGAAGGCATTTAAACTCCTTTAGTACTTGACGTCAATGGTCACACAAAGAGTAGCGGTCGTACCATCAGAATCCCCGGTCGAGCGACCATCCAAGTAACGTGCCAAGAGGAAAGAAGTACCGGCAGGTTGAACAGCGAATATTTAGTCGTGTTACCTCCTTCGTCACGGACGGTTCACAGGGTATACCGCGTGTAATTCTGAGATAGCAATTCGTACGTGGTATCGTGTGTTGACCTCAACATTGTGCTTTGAAGTTTGGCCGGTGTCCGAATGTTCGGCATCTAGATTAGCTCGTATTGGATTTTTATTACTATGATACATGTGTGATCTTCAGGAGTGACTTGCGTTCGACTAAGGTAGTTCAATGATTTGTTTTGATGCAATCAAAACGGTGGCGGGTCTCAAGATTATTTTATAGCTATCTGAACAGTCTATGAAGTTTCAACTTAATCAACATGAACAGAAATGTAATCGATTACGTTTCCATAACGTGATATAATACTGCTTTTGTAGTCGACAGAAATATGTCTAGAGCAGTAATTTTGAAATTATCAAATACTATTTTTTTTGCATTTGAATTTACATCAGAATACAATAGAATATTTTAATTTCCGTAATATGTTCATACATCAAGCAAATATATTCAATATTAACGGATACTATCTATAATCATAATGAAATGAACCTAATTATCATTGAGATAATTATTGAGATATCATCTCAAAATACAATACACTACGACGATTGTTTACACATTATATCTTTTCTATATAAATTTCTATGAATATTCTCTTCGAAACTTTGGAGCGTGTTGGCCTTTACTTGATGGAAATCTATTGTAAATTTTAGTTCATAAACCTCTCCAACACGTATTTTTTGGTTAATGAACACACATTCTAAGTAAAGGGCATAAATACAACATCAAAATGAGTTTTCAAGATAAAAACGAAAGTATTAGGTACAGAAATAGCATTAAAAAACTCATATAATAGCGCGTACAATAACTTTTATAGTTCAGAGATTATAGAAAAAGAATTTTATGTAAGCAAACATATACTACCTAATTATCATTATCATCATTATGAGCCCGTACAATCCTCATCCGGAGCAAGGGCCTCTCAAAATTTCTTCCACTATGCCCTATCTTGAGCGATTTGTGTCCATAATATCTCGTTCTTTTTCTTAATAGAATCCTGCCATCTTGTTGCTGGACGACCACGGCTTCTTCTACAATACCATCTCTTGGATACCTGCATCAACTTGGTCCATTTTTCAGTTGACACTTTGCTACATGGCCTGCCCAAGTCCACTTTTTCTTGAATAGTTCTTTGCCTAAATCTTTTATTTGTGTTTTTCTTCTGATATCTAGATTTCTTATTCGATCTTTCAATTGTATTACTAATAAACTTCTTCTTCTTCTTTGACATACTTTTAACTATTTGTTTTTCAGTCAGGGATCAAGTTTCAGCGCCGTATTATACAACAGGCAGTACACACATATCCATCACATTTATAAAAGAAACGATCTGGCCAAAAAAAAACAATATTCCTGAAAATAGTCAATGGTTTTATCATTCATTATTCTATTTCTTTTTCTTCACTGTGTGTCATCACTTTACTTGTGTTTTCATTTATCGTTAGTCCAGCTTCTCTACCATGAGTATTTGGGTCATTCAGCATTTGTTGAAATGCTTCTTGGCTCTCTGAAGAGAGGACAATATCGTCCGTGAATATAAGATTAGATAAATACTTTTCCATTTATTTTGATACCTTGTTCATTTTCCCAATCAATCGTTCTGAATATTTGCTCTAAAGTTAGAGCAAATATATCTAATACTGAACAAAAAGCAGCAATATATTTCGAGAAGAAAGCAGTTTGAAACAACATTATTTTTGAAAAATCAAATAAGGGTAATTCCATAGTGGCAATTGATACTTATACTTTTTATAAAACGATAGATTTTATCGAAATGAGACAATTTAAAACTTTGAGGAAAGACCCAACAGAAGCATTCAATGAGGAAATAAAATCAATATTAAAACAATCTAATAGTATAATTACACAAAAGGATATGAATAAACTCTTTACAATGAACCTTCAGGTACCACAAATTTATTCCTTGATAAAACTCCACAAAATAGATTACCCGATAAGACTAGTAGTTGAATAGTCAAAGCGTCAGCATAAAATCTTTCTAAATTCCTTATAAATATCATCAGAACTTTTTGATGATGTAAATTTGTTTCTCAGTGAACCCTCTGAAGACATATTGACCCTTATTGAAGAAATTCTATTCAAAAATGAAGTGAAGTGTGTAATAAAATCAAAGTGGAATCACTAGTAGATATGTGGATTTCCTCATTGTATGCTTTAAAGCTTGCAGTAGACAACTGATGAAGTCATTACTCGAACATATTACAAGTGTTGAGTTTAACAATGTGAGTAGAAACTGAAAACTGAATTATTTCGATTAAATAGTAACTAGAGTCAATAATAAAAATAAGTTCTCTGTTTTTCATAAACCTTCTCATATAGATATAACAATTCCCAAAAATTCGTTTCATCCAATACAACACAAATTATCAGTTTTTCATAGCATGACACATAGATTATTAACAATTCCTTTATTTCCGAATAATTTTGATCGAGAATTGAATTTCATTAAACAAATTGCAACAAAAAATTGTTATTCTTCATCAATGAAAGACAGCATGAATACCAAAAAACAATGTGAAAAAGCTATTAACGAAATATACCATATGCTAAAATCCGGAGTGAAAATATTCGATTCGTTCATTTGGTATATGGAAAAGCATCATAACGAATAAAAAAATTTCTCAATGACACAGATATAAACATATATTGTAGAACTAACAATTCATTAGGAATTTTCATAAAACGCAAAACCTTAAATGAACAAATCACATTTTCCAGGTGTTTACCAATTATTATATATATATATATATATATTGTCTATTTATGACAAATATTGTATAGGTATTAGTTTATTATTATTAAGGTATTATCACACACAAGCTCAAAGCTTCAGTGATTTATCATGTTTATTTTACTATTCGAATTATATCTATTGTTCTATTACATTCTGTAAATTGTTGGAAAATAAACATTATTATTATGTATATATATATATATATATATATATAATATAATAATAATTATATATACATATATATATTTATATAATATATAATATATAATAATTATATATATATATATATATATATATATATATATATATATATATATATATAATAATGTTAC
Organism: Megalocaria dilatata; assembly: GCA_034642435.1. Lineage (NCBI taxonomy): Eukaryota > Metazoa > Arthropoda > Insecta > Coleoptera > Coccinellidae > Megalocaria > Megalocaria dilatata. Next base: position 58,599,728 of record CM067859.1, on the reverse strand, counting down.
ACTTATATTCACAAACTGGCAGGGCCTTTGACATTAGAATAAAGGAACACCGCCGCTTTTTTCTCAATAATAAGTTGGATTATATGTATGCCGAACATCTAATAAAAGAGAAACATGATTTGGATAAACGTTGCAAGACTTTGCATAAAGAAAATAAGGGGCTGAAACTGAATCTGTTGAAAAGTTTGAAAATAAAATTATCTATAAAATCAGGAAATATATCCAATGACGAAACTGAGTTATCTACTCGTAATTCACCTTTATAAGATCTATTCAAGTAGGGACCTGGTGTTTTTACCAAAAGTAATAAAAAATTTTCATTGTACCCTTATCTCAAAACAGACACCATATAAATACAGTATGTTTACTAAATTTCATACCAGTTCTTTATACCCATTTGAAGAAGTTATTATGTAAACGAAACCCGTCATGTGAGCAACTCACGATTAATCAGTGGAAATCAACATATAATGTGTATTATTCAACTAAAGTTTTTCTATGAAAATAAAAAGAATTAAATGTTCAATCAAATTCTATATTTATCATATTGTTTATTTAACATTCGAGTAAATTTTTAACCACTATTGGTTCCTTATGAATTTATTGTCTAGTTTCATATAATTATCTGTGTTGCTTTAGAAAATATTTTTGAAAAGATGTGTTGAACGATTTCATTGATATTCGCTTGAGAACCACTACTTTCTACTATTTGTGAAAATGAAATTATCGATGGATGCCAAATCTGGTGAAAATAGTGAATGTAGAGCAAAATCATGTCTTAGTCAGCAATCATGTTGGAATATGTTTTCTATTTTCAGGAATAACCAAATATAACACTACTGATTGATAATGATGCTCTTAGTTTTTGCAGTCTCATAATGTTACTCCCAAATCGTTTATCAACTCAATCAGCGAATTTTAGATAATACTATATTATATACCTATTTCATATAACTCATGAAACAAATGTTTCTCTAGGTGCTGCTTAATTCTTGATAGGAAGGTACAGACTCTGAAATGAAAGTCTTATTTTCAGGCAACGCCATAGTTTATTCAAGTTGTTATTTTGTCGAACGTCATTTGGGGGCCATTTTTGTTGATTCTTCACATAAATAATCTCAGACGAGAAATTTCAAATCCAGCAACAAATAACGTAGTTACTGCGTTTTGTTGTATGGAATTGATAGGATTACAAAATATGTACACTATCGGCTCTGAAAAACATACATGAAGTTCGTGGGACACCATAGAAAACCAGAAAGCTCTACAAATTTCTTTTACGATATAAATTAAGCAATGTAAAATTGTACACTCTTCTAATTTTCCAAAGTAAACCGCTCATTTCATGTATCATTATCGAAAATAAACACTACCTTCAAACTGATTTCTGAAATTCAATTCTATAATTATTAATTATTAATTGAATAATTAGTTGAAGTGCATGAAACTAAGCTTACTCTTGACTTAATCCATTACCCTATGAGCTATGAAAATTGGGTGAAGATGTATATGAATAACTCATATTTTTGGAGTACTTATGACTAATTTAAAGCAGAGAAACATTTGCAAAAAATAATTTGAGGCTTATCATTTTATTGAATCGTATCTAAAGATCGAGTGGTTTCTGGTGAAATTCGAGTTGAAATTAATGATAATTCATGAAAGTTTTCACGTATCGTTGGAAATATCCATTTTGATAACAAGTTATCTTATTGAAAAACACTTTCTCAGTTGGATCCAAAATTAACAGTGCTGTGTATAAGGTGGCATAAGGATACAATAACAAAGCGTAATCAGAACCCAACTGAACTCCTAGATCGCACAAGCTATATAAAGCTTTTGAGGGTTCTTCACAGAAGATCTAAGGTAATATTAAATTGGGATGAAACTGAGAGCGCTTTAGTATGAAGATGCAGAATTATGCAAATATTAATGAAAGTGTTGTACAGATATTCATGAACTGAATACTTGTAAACCCATTTCATTGAACTGGCTGACTAATCCTATGCTCATTCATTTATTTCGATTCTTTTATGAAGCTTAGCTAAGATGACTTCTATTGAAAGTTGGTGAAATCAGTTCTATCCTGTGAGGTGATTTACTTCAATTCATATTTTAATGTCCTTGAAAATATTTCCAACAAGATAGTTAATAGGAATTGTATATAATATGGTTGAACAAAATAATATACTATTAGAATATAGCTTCGTGATAATTTCATTCAATGACTTTCAGTTTGGTAGGAAGAAGAAGGTATTATTAATCAGATAAAGTCTTACTCACAATTATTGTTTGGATTTCCTTATGTTTCATAAGTTACAATTCGAAGAATGTCATTAAGAGAAGATTGTCATTAAGAAAGAACCATCATTCCTCTCAGTTAATTCAATGCGTCATAAAAACTGCAAGACGTAATAGCTTAAAACTTTATTATTTCCATATCCATTATTGAAATTTATAGGTAATTCAGGTTTTTGCTTGAAATAAATATCAATTCGAACAAAAAATTTTGAAAATAAAATGAGTATCAGTATTTGAACGAAATATCATGAAGTAACGATAGAAGTAAATAAAAGCACAAATATCTTTCTTCATAGAAAGAAATTAAGAAATAATCGTGGATAACTAAAAGTTCAGATATTTTTTATAGAAAATTAAATAATTTACCGAAAATAAGCGACATTTCATGACGTTAAAATAACATGATCGAAAAAGTAAGGTGGGATTAGAAGACATCTTTCTTCTAATCCCATCATCAAATGCGATTATCTTCTTCATGGTCGTGAACTGTAATGTTAAGTGAAGTTGTCACCCGAAATAGCTCATTCTGAATTGTATCACGTTCACAGTTCGTTCCGGTCGAATTTAATATTTTTATTCTTGTTCCACTGGTTGGTTTGCTAATTGCCAGCAACTAACTAATCCAGGATCCTGAGAAATTTCTCTTCGGTGGGGAAACCATAATAGATGGTTATTTCTGAAACAGCTAGAACCAAGATTTTATACGGAGAACTATGAAATCTTTACCGCCTTAATTTTGAAGGCTTACTGATTTATGCGAAGTAAAATTGTAAAAGAAGTACACACAGAAAAATATCCATGAGATGCACATATTTCTTACAGAAATAGAAAATTCACTCACACACGAAAGGATGTGTTCACAAGAAGTTTTAACAAATGGAGAGAACTGTTCAACAGACATTAAAATATTTTTAATATTTGTATTTTAGAGAGTATTATGGTAATTCATTATATTCAGATTATATTTATTATGCACTAATTTTAAACTTTCAATACACTCCAAATTAATTTTCATTCATTTCTTTATGATTTTATGATGGCGCAAGTGAAAGTGTGACCAATTATCTATTAAAATTAGATATTTATATTGCTCTTAAAGCACAAAACAAAATATAATTTTCATTATTTATGAAAAAGACCCAAATCCAAACATGAACGAATCGGGATTTTATGAATTGACATCAACCTGCAATAGAAAGTTTATAGAAGAGAGAGGACATGATTCAAGGAATATTAATGAATTTCGCTGAAACTCAGCAAATTCCACCTTCACAACTCATGCAAAAAATATGGGACAGCTTTTGCCTGAAATAAATTATACAAATTTTTTTTATGTAGAAATAACTATTTGGAGTCTGTTGAAATTTTAAAATTAGTTCGTAATAAAAAGAATCTGAATATTATGAAATTTCTAATTAAAAAGATACTTGAACTTTCGTTAAATTCACTCTGTTACGAAAATGAAGAGGGGATAATAAAAAATTGAGGGTGGAAGAAAATAGTTAACAATCATGAGGGGAATTTAAAATTGAAAATAGAATTTTTTTTATATTGCATTTATTGATTTCGATGGTTGCTAAGAGAATGAGTGGATGACTCTTATTTTAAATGTGTTATATTTTGTAGCTGTTATTAAAACTATGTCCGGTTTCTAGCTAATGCTTTGCATATGTTGCATTTTTTTTTATTAATAAAAACAATAAAATGGATTATTTGAAGCTTTTTGCTTGACGGCATTATATTCTTTATCAAAATTTCCTTTTCTTATGGGTATTTCCACCAATCAGTAAAGCATACTTTCATTGGTGGCTAATTTATGTGATATGGATGATTCGAGGTAGATGTATGGTGGTACTATTTATGTGCGTTGGTTTATGGTATATGGAAAAGTACTGTTGGTCAATAAATTTTGTGTTTTTCATTGAGGAAATTGATAATTACATTGCATGAATTTAACATTTGGATGTAATTTTTTGATGAAATCTACAGATAAGGAGAAATGTTTATTTGTACCATTAAATATATAATATCATACTATATCATCTTAATTAATATATATATATATATATATATATATATATATATATATATATATATAATATATATATATATATATTGTCATGGTATTTACAGTTAAAATAAATAATTACATAAATATATTAAGGAAAAGACTCACCTTTGTATATAAGTTGACTCGTTAGAGTATAACTAGAGCAAAATTCATTAAATAATATCCATTCTGACAGAAATATTAATAATTCAATTCGTAAAAACACTCACAAGCTAAAAATTATGAAGAAAAAGCATATTCAGGATACATAACGACTAGTCGATTGAAAATTCTTTGAACGGTAATCAAAAAACAGTACTCTTGTTGACAGTTTATAAATAGAATTCACAGGGAGATTTCAATTTACAATTATTCAATATAAAACCAGCCAAAGTTGCAATAAATAGAAGTAATTTGAATTTAGATATCAAATTTGAAATTGATGAAGAATTTGTTGAAAAGATTTGTTATTATAATGAATCACATATAAACTTTAGTGAAATTATTGACAAAGAACAAGCTTAAATAAATATAACTCACCAGAATGATGTAAATAGGACAAATTTGATCAAAATTCACTTAATTCAATGAAAGATAGCATCTACGTCAGATATTTTCAAATGATTAATGTAAGAGAGATCCTTCAAGATGTTTAGGCATCAATAGTATTGCAATAGCATCTAAGCTAAAGAAATTTAATCAATTTCATCAGTAATATTAAGTATTTTATAAGTTATAAGCATTAGAAGTTAAAATTTGTTAAATTTTGACACTTGAAATACTGTACGGACGAAAAGCAAGACTTTTACTGTTCTGTTTAACATGAAACATACATCAAACTGTAGTTTAAAAAATAAGCTAATTTTCAAAAGTAATTTCAAATCAGGAAATATTGTAAATTTTGTAAAATCATCAAAAGCATCATTTTTATAAAATTTTGACAGAAGCTAGTAAGCTTTGAAATTCAACTTTTCTTGAAAACTATAAATAGGGCAGACACAGAAAAAGTCGGCAGTCTCCAATTATATGCAGAGCAGAATCCTTGTCGGTCCATAATTAAAAAAGTGCCAAAAAAGTATCATCATCTGAAAAAAGAAGATTATTTGGTTATTGTGAATGGAAATTGAATCCAGAAAATACATTACCTGAATGTGAATGAAAAAATATCACATAGAAATCAAGTTTCAAACGAATTGGATATATCGAAGAAAATCAACAAAGTAGCCTGTGAATTTCAGAACGTTCTAGAAGTGTTGTTTCCAACGAAACGAGTGTTATTCCTGAAAAAAAGAAGACAATTAAAAGGATCATACATAAATTGATGAACAAACTTACCAAAGGTATTAAAATTCAATCCTGTTAATCTTTTCCCAAAGAAGTTTAGAAATAATAATCATTGTTTACATTAGAATTACGTTAGGTTATTTAGATGAGGTTAGGTTAACATAGAATTAGATTTAGGTTATTGATCACTGATTATAATATTTCAAATTACTTCCAATATAATTTAAAAATTCAATCTTTTTAGAAAATTCAAATTGAACCCTCCCTCAAATATTGAATCAGATTTAATAATATTTTAATTTCAATAATTCAAAATTATAATCTTAAGAGTTAGCCGGAAGCATAGAATACATCACATATATACAAGGGTGATCTAATAAATATTTAAATAAGTATTCATCCATACTAAAATTTCATTAATATAATACCATAACAATATATATATATATATATATATATATAATTAATAAATGAAATATTTAAAATATGTGCTGTTTTGGATTTTGGTTTCCCGCTTGTTCATAAATATTACGGGTTAAAGTTTCCCATGGTTTGACTTTCGGCATCTTTGTGTTTGATTTGGAGTAGGAGCATGTTACGGGACAAAATTCCCTTAATCTGCATGCAACAAAACTTAACTCTACTTAAGAGATTTGAAACTCATTAGGTGGAGAGGCAGGATAATAATACCTTTCGCATACTTAGAGGTTTTTTATTGAGAATGATAGGATTTCAATTTTGAATGAAACAATAGAGGTTTGACATATCAACTTAATTCTTGCTTCAGATACTGAATTGTTTCAGCTGTTACTATTTGGTAGTTGATCATAATTAAAACAAATTGTAGAGATTACTATGTTTTACTACCAAAAAAGATATAATACACATTTTCTTGTGACTCGAGTTTCGGGATAGTTCATTTTCCGAAACTCGTGTCACAAGAAAATGTGTAATATATCTTTTTTGGTAGTAAAACATAGTAAACTCGTTCAACTAGAAAATTTCTTTTCCACCTGAATAGTATTTGAACCCGGGATCTTTCGATTTCAAGCCCAAAGCTTGAACCGCTGAGAAATAATCGACACTCATAAGCTACTCAGATGAAGATAAAAGCTCCTTAAAATTAACCGGGAATCACAGATATATACTATTCAGCTTTTTTTTGTGCATGTTATGGTGAAGGGAGGCGAATGCTGAAAGTTCTAGAAAAATCTGATGTATAGCTCACACCAACTCATTTTATTTCAATTAAGAAAAATAACATTTGAATGACCTCAAAGAAAATTCACCTCCACATTATTTCATATTAACATGTTATCCTTAATAATATTTAAAAAAAACCATTCCATTCAAGGGAGAATTATTCATAAATGTATTTCCATAGGGGGTTTCAACGGACTCTTACTTAGATGAAGAAATTTACTTGAATCGTTGGTAAACCAATAATATATAGTTACTTGGATTCCTTGAGCAATAAATGTAGTGATGAATACACGCATAGGAAAAGATATGAACTTATCCTCTGAACTGTCAGTGGTGAAAATTACTCCAGTATTCTGAAAAGCCGAACATTAAGTTAAACGTTCTTACATTGCGTAACTTACGAACAATTTTTTCTTTTGTTCTTGAGATATATCTGATCTATAACTTGAACCGTATAATTATGCCATAAATTTATTCAATTTGAGTTCAAAAATAGCGAACCAAATTCTGTATCTATAATTAATATTTGAATATTTTATACTGAACTGCTGAACACGGGTAGGGTATATCGATTGTATCAATATGATTTTTCTAAACTAGATGCTTATCTGTTTTGTGCGCTCGTATAAGAGTGCTATCATATATCTTTAAAATATATTCAGCCAATTATTTCCGTCCATAAATATGTCCAGAAAAGTTTGAATTCATAAGAAATATCATAAATTCTAGTGGGAAGATCAAGATTTTGAATCAGATCATTGCGTCCAAAAATGTGCCTATTCAAAAGTTTCCTGAACTAAGGCATGTGCAATATTTTTGTAAAATGAATATCTTGTTTTTCATATCTGTTCTATTTTAAGGTTAAGAAACTAGAGGAATTAATGAAAAAAATTGCGAATAAAATTATTTCAGGATGGTTCAATTATTATTATTTCAAATTTTCTTGTTCTAAATTAACGATTTTTGAATCGGTTATAATTTATGAAAATTTTTTCTTTTTAGTTTGAATTATATAAAGAATATAAATTGAAAATTACTATGAGAAGAAGTATTTGCATATTAATGGCTGGAATTAATTCACTTGAACCTCTACAGATTTTGATCTAAGTAAATCTCATGAAAACATTTAGAATTAAATTTTAAAACATGTAAAACAAGTGATACATTGTATTTACACTGTATCACTTTATGACAGATATATCATCATCACATGTGATGGAAATTAACTTATAAAGAATCAAAATAAATATAAAATAATTAACAAATTATTTAGACATCATCTTATACGTATAAATGTTTAGATTGGATGTTAAAGAATCACAAGTTCTATCACCAAAAATTGTTCAACATATAATTTAAACATACCTTCTTTATTTTCCTTTTTTAAAGAATATATAGCACATTATCCAGAGAAAGAACTTGATACATTCGGACCCAAAATCTCTTCAGTAAGGAGTTCTTTGAATAAACAAAATAATCATTTAAAAATATAAAATAAATAAATAAATAACTGTATTTGAGGCCATTGACTTTAAAAATATATAAAACACATTTCTGCGACAACACATTTCTGTAATAACTAACCAATTTTAGGATAAGCATGGCGTATACGAAAATTAGGTTTTATCACAGAAATATGCAATGAAAGAAGATACGACTTAGACTCTGCATTAGATAAACGCCACGTGCATGTGATATAATACAAAGAAATTTCTCAATTATTAAAGTATATAAATTGAAAATTACTATGAAGAAGTATTTGCAAATTACAGAATAATAGCTTGAATTAATTCACCAGAAGCTCTACATATTTTCCTCTGAATAAATCTCATGAAAACATCTAGAATTAAATTTTAAAACATGTCCTACATAATCTGTATCACTTTATAGACATAAAAATTATCATCAGATGTGGTGGAAATTAACTAATAAAGAATCAAAAGAATTTGAAATAATGAACAAATTATTTAGACATCACTTTATACTACTCTGTCAAGAAAGTACCGGGAATTTTCAATTAAAACAACATTTTTACATTTAATCGTCAAAATTTATTGGGTCGCCTTCAAAATAGGCTCCATTTGCTACAATACATCTATGCCAACGGCACTTCCAATTATCGAAACATTTTTTATAGGCGCTTTCCGGGATGGACTTTAGCTCTCGCGCCGAATTTTGTTTTATGGCTTCAATCGACTCAAAACGGGTGCCACGAAGGGGCAATTTTAGTTTTGGGAAGAGGAAAAAGTCGCAGGGAGCCAAATCCGGCGAATACGGTGGTTACTGAAGCACGTTTGTTGAGTTTTTGGCGAGAAAGTCAGTCACAATCGTAGCTCGGTGAGAAGGCGCGTTATCGTCATGCAAAATCCATGAGTTGCTCGCCTACAAATTTGGCCGCTTCTTACGGATACGCTCACGCAAACGTTTCATAACGCCTAGGTAATGACCCTCTGAAACGAATTCGTAGTGCACCACGCCACGGATATCGAAGAAAACAATGAGCATCACCTTCATTTTCGAGCGGCTTTGGCGTGGTTTTTTCGGTTTCGGCTCATTTTTTGCCACCCATTCCGATGATTGCTGGCTTGTTTGCATATCGTACTCGTAGACCCAGGTCTCATCACCAGTTATAATGCGTTCCATGAATGTCGAATCGGAACTACAGCGATCCAGCATGTCTGAAGCAACCCGTTCGCGATGACGTTTTTGAAGAAAATTCCGGTCTTTCGGTACGAGTCGTGCGGCCACCTTTCTCATGCCCAAAATATCAATCAAAATCGTACGTGCGGACTCGTGGGATATCTTAAGATCATGTGCTATCTCTCTCAAGCTGGTACGACGGCTTTATAGCACCCTTTCCTTAATTTTATCGACGTTATCTTCGATCGAAGCCGTCGATGGGCAACCGTCCTTGAAGGCTCTGTACCACTGATATGCACGAATTTTCGATAGAGCATTATCACCAAAGGCCTTTTGCAACATTTTCAATGCATCGGCACACGAAAATTCATTTGCAACACAAAACTTTAAACAAATTCTTTGCTCAACGTAATCACGTTGTTAGTAAAAATCGGCACGCACTCTGACATCGACTGACTTAATCAGCTGTTGCAAACACACTAGTTGATAGATCCCGCTCAAGCTTGGCATAGTAATTAAGGACAGTGGTACCAACCTAGGAAAAAAATTTTTACCTGCCTCATTGCCCCGCCAGATTTAAATCGATAATTCCCGGTAATTTCTTGACAGAATATACGTGTTAAGGATGGATGCTTTAACCAGACTAACTTTAAAATTCAAGATTGGTCTATGTTCAAACAAAATCACAGAACAGTGTAAGTTATTTTACAGGTTATATTTAAATTCATTGACATTCCATAATGAGATTTATTGAAGCCAAAATATGATTATATATTATATTTAAAATAAAATAGAAAAAGGCTTTTTACTTGATAGAAGAAAAATAACAAAATTTGAATATCAAAACAGATGTTAGTCTTCTATAATTTTAATTTCGAAAAAATTCAATTCAAAAAACTTTCAGAATTAAATAAATGTCTAAAATCAGCACGGCTTAGGTTTAATAGACGTATATAATCAAACCTCAATATATAATGTCAAATGGAATAAATAAACCAACAGATATAAGAAAGTCATTGAAATTAATAAATAAATATTTAAAGGAGACAAAATTTTGTTTCTGATCTTATCTTTAAGAACACCAATTGCCTTTTAAAAACATGAACACAACTTAAGGACTTCTCAGAGAATATAATTTATTTGAAATATTTAATATATTTAAATATTCGAATGAGTTAATTCAGAAATCTCTCGAAACATGCACTATATCTTCAAAAAACAAATATAATTCTAGGTAATCTCTTCTTCGGTCCTAGATAATATCCCAAATATCAAAATCAAATAACTACAACTATATCACAACAAATTTTGTTAATTTCTTCTATCAAGTTAAAAACTCTTTTTCTATTTTATTTTATATATAATATATAATTATATTTTGGCTTCAATAAATCTCATTATGGAATGTCAATGAATTTAAATATAACCTGAAAAAATAACTTACACTGTTCTGTGATTTTGTTTGTGCATAGACCAATCTTGAATTTTGAAGTTAGTCTGGTTGAAGCATCAATCCTTAACACGTGTTTGTTGTGATATAGTTGTAGTTATTTGATTTTGATATTTGGAATATTATCTAGGACCGAAGAAGAGATTACCCAGAATAATATTTGTTTTCTGAAGATATGGTGCATGTTTTGAGAGATTTCTGAATTAACTTATTCGAATATTTAAATATATCAAATATTTCAAATAAATTATACTCTGTGAGAAGACCTTAAGTTGTGTTCATGTTTTTAAAAGGCAATTGGTGTTCTTAAAGTTAAGTTCAGAAACGAAATTTTGTCTCCTTTAAATATTTATTTATTAATTTTAAAGACTTTCTTATATGTGTTGGTTTATTTATTCCATTTGACATTATATATTGAGTTTTGATTATATACGTCTATTAAACGTAAGCGGTGCTTATTTTAGACATTAATTTAATTCTAAGAGTTTTTTGAATAAAATTTTTTTGAAATTAAAATTGTAGTAGACTAACAGATTTAATCTGTTCTGATATTCAAATTTTGTTATAAGTCTTTTATCAAGTAAAAAGCTTTTTTCTATTTTATTTCATGAAAGCATTTATTCTACACTAGAAATTTTGGCGAATTTTTTCATTTATACCTATAGTTGGCTGTCATTAATATTGAAAGTTGTTTGACAATCGTCAAATTTGTTTTATTGTTGGGAAAAATCGATAATGAATAAAGTTGACCCCAAGATTTGGACCCAGATCATTCGACTGCGAATATTTTATACAAAAATCAGTTTATATTCTGAATATGTGAGATCATAACCGACAAATCATTGTTTTTTATACAGCAATATCATTAACTCCAAAAAACGGAGAAAAATTTTCATGTGTAACTTCCAGGATTCTTTGTACTCCGTAATTATGCTGGTTTTTTGAGCTTTTGAAAACTGAAATTTCAGATTGGTATACTTACGTAGCCGATGTATGGATTCTGTCCATTCACGAATTTGATTTTCCTTTTTCGATTTGAACTCGTCCAGCAAAGTTGAAGCCTCCCTGTTATTTGAAAAATCTGAAAAATTGTACTATGAAGAAATAATCGTTGTGTGATTGAATAGTGGCAGAAGTTCAAATCCTTCAATCCTGAATTCAACACTATTTTCTGTCAAGTGAGGACTGAGACAATAATAAATTCTGAGAAAGCGACAAAATTCCATTTTTATTATAAATTTTTTTAAAATGATATCAAGAGCGAATATACAAGTTCTGCAATTTGAGCGAGGGTAATTAAGATGACAACTCGACAGATGGAATTTGTGAAATTTAAAGAAGACATCCATTTTTATCTAAATTACATTTCATTTTCGTATAACTTTACCAGTCAAAATTGGTATTACTACTTTCTGCCAACTCCAAATGTTTTAACTCAATCCATATAATTCAATATAAGAATTCAGATTCAAATTGAAACTTATTCTTATTTATTCTTGAGGGAGAAATTCATTTGATTCAAAATAATGGTTATTGACTTAAGATGAAAGCCTGTTATCTTCGGCTTATGAGTGTCCGGAAAGATTTCACACCAGAACCATTACTTATTTATGTAGAAATTCTAGGATAACATATATCCATAAAAGAGAATAATGTTAGTCTCAAATAAATCTAATTGTTATATTAATTGTTCCATGTGTAGTGCCGATTCTGTTAGTAGTTATTCCAATAGAATAATAGCCAATAAAAATTTTTATGTCCGAAAGGCGAGAAAACGCCCGTAGTTTTTATGGAACGGGACAATTAATGTTTAATTAAATTATCTTCTTTGCCGTTTTGAAACAATTTCACACTTTACCATGAAAGTGAAATATTTTTCTCAGGTTATTCAGAAATGTGTTGTTAGTTTTTCCTCATGATACAACATAATTCTTTAGTTTCGACTGAATATTATCAGGAACAATCCATTTGTTTATACTGCTTGGCATTGATAGGTATTTATTTAATCTTGGGTTACATACAACAATTTTATCCAGAAAAACTCAGTTAGTGACTTTTGACGTGATGGAAAACTAGGTGCTCTAACCAAATGATTCCATGGATCGTTTTGGCGTGAGTGTGGTCAACTCTTCGGCCCGTTGGGGTGAATATGTGACTGACATTGCAAAGTCTACTGCAAGTAAGCTGGGATATTTGTTTAAGGTCAGCTGATGTGTTTCCTTCAATGTATAATATTCAACAGTTCAAGACGAGAGGAAACAGGACGCAACTTTCTGCTCGGGGCAACAGATAGGTGACAGGTTTTCCTTTCCTCGGGCGGTCAAACATAAAAAAAGTGTTCTTGAAGGAGAGTCTTTTTACTAGCTAGTAGAACTCTCCGGAATGAACTATTTACTGAAAGTTACCTATATGAAACTTTAAAAAAGGTGAAGTTGAGAAAAGCATGAATAAAATAGTTCCTAGTACGACCCTGTAGGTGTGTCTGCGTAAATTCGGAACATACATACGAAGAATGTTTAATATCGATTCGTCTTATTGCAAAATCTTCAGAAAACATAATCTTTCTTACATATTTCCAAATTTTTAATTTTGCTTGAAACTTCCGCAAACTGAAATATTCTAAAGAAGGAGCTTCAATCATAATGTGGAGAGTAACTCGTAGGTATGCATAATTCGTGTATATACTCAGAAACCTGAGCAGGATAGTATTTCAAAAAATCTTATTTTATCTCATTATTCTAGTAAACTATAGTTAATATACGTGAGTGACTAATTTGACTGATTTTTACCTATATTTTAAACTGAACCTAGATCGAGATGTCGATGATTTGTTAAAATTAGGATTTGTACCACAGTATTTATATATATATATATATATATATAAGTACAAATAAGTTTCCGCCGTTTTATTGTAGATGGCGTGGCACGGAGTTTCGGTTAGCTTTCCCAGATGATAACCGGCTTAAAAAATAGTTTCGACATTCAAGAACAACATAACCTATTAATATCATTGATTTTATATTGGTAAAATATAATTTTTATAAGTTCAAAATGTCAAAATTTGAGCCAAGTAAGCTTCATTTGCGGAAAATATTAGTTTACTTCTTCAATTTAAAGAAATCTGCTGCTGAGGCGCATCAATTGCTCGTAGAAGCATATGGTGAGGGTTTTTGAGTGAGAGAACGTGTCGAGAGAGGTTTCAAAAGTTTAAAAACGGTGATTTCGACGTAGAAGACAAAGATCGCAGCGGAAGGCCAAAAATTTACGAGGATGCAGAATTGGAAGAATTATTGGAGGAAGATTCATCTCAAACACAAAAAGAACTTGCTCTAACATTAGAAGTCACTCAGCAAGCAGTCTCACATCATTTAAAATCATTAGGAATGATTCATAAACCAGGAAATTGGGTTCCGTACGGCGGAAACTTATTTGTACTCCTAATATATATTTTTTTGGCAGTCACCTCATCATTACGTCCGAATATTTTTCCGGCTAGCGTGCTCTTATGTCTGCGAACAGATAATAGTGAACGAATGGAACATCTGGAGAATTGGTTCCGGAAGCAATTTTTGCAATTTCTCTTTAGCCAATAAGGTGTGATACGGTTGATTATCTTGCTGAAAGATTCCTTCTTTTTCTTAGCATATAAAATCGTTTCTTCGAGATTTTCTAGTTAAATCGACTTAATTCGGCCAAGCAACGATCATATTCAACTGTCTTGCCCTTCTCAAGATAGTCGATAAACAAAATACCATATACGTCTCAAAATATAATACAAATGCAATAATTCTGCCAGCAGACTGTTGCACTTTTGGATACTTTGAGCTAGATTCAACGGCTGTTTTTTACTGAGATGACGATTTTTTTATTAGTAATAGATCCACGACTCATCCACCGTCACATATCAATGCAAAAATTCTGTTTATTCTGTTTAAACAGCTCCAAATTCAAGTTATAGCAGGGGTTCCACAGGGAAGTATATTAGGTCCACTGCTTTATCTGATTTATACATTCGATATTCCAGAAAAGTACAACACTGGCAACTTTTGCAGTCGACATAGGGACGCGTGAATTCTACCAGTTAGTTGAATTGGCATGTGAGCGTAGCTCTTTCACCAAGTGAACACTCAGCAGTCTCCAGAGCCTGCCCCCAGAGGCAGAAAGTGTGATAAGGAGTACGCTATATCATCGTGCAAAGCGAGAACGCCTCCAAAGAGATGAACTCATCAGCTTACAGTTTGGACTTCAGTTCAAAAACGTACATCCGTCTGAGTGGTAGCAGCGAAGCATTATCCAACCTCTACTGGCTATGCATTGTCAGTACCCGAGTTGTTCGGGATGCAATTCACACACCGAAAGGGCTTCTTATCTATCCACCCGAACGCAGTCTCATGAACTAAGATAATTCCCAGATAGATGCCTCAATTGATACTGGTATGAGCACCGTCAACAGGGCCTGTAAGTCAAGACCCACGAACCCATGTAAAGTCTTTTGATTGATCCTGGCGTCAAGTACCAACGGACTAGCCGTTTCGCCGAGATCCACAGACTCTGACGTTACGCAATAGATTTAGGTTCAGGACGAGGCCGGTCGAACCGTCAAGTCCCGCTAAACCCTGAGTCATTTCATGAGAATTTGGGGGTCTGCTAACAGATAAATGAAATACCTCCCTTGTTCAGCATGCGGACTTTCAACCACTGCCGCCTCGAGTCCAACACCAATGGGGTGACCAGGTAGTACAAGTTACACCTGAGTCCAATCCACCCCCTCTGAGGTAACGTAGTATGCTACATAACGCACTCGGCCATTGGACAGAAAAATCTGGAGATTTCCTGCAGTAGGGTAGAGTACGCTAGTTTTAAGAAGAGACTCCCTGTCACTGAGGAAATCAACCGGCTCAGCCCTCCATTTCACCAGAATGGCAAAACTAGGGCCCCATTCGGAGATCTTTCACCACACATGTCTAGTGACTGGCGTGAATGGCATTACGTTAGGCACCAAGACTTAACCCTCCATTTCGCCGGAACGAAACTAGGGTCCTAGTCATGACAAGCGCCCCCATCCCGTCAAGATCTAATGTCTGGGGGGCGATTGGGATATGGGGGTAATAACAGAGAAGGGAATCCCAGGTAGTACAAGTACCACCTGTGGGCATCCACCCTCCCGAGGTATCGCTGTATGCTACATAACGCACTCGGCCATTGGACAGAAAAATCCGGAGATTTACTGCAATTGAGTAGAGTACGCTAGTTTTAAGGGAGAGGCCCTGGGCTACGACGGACTCCCTGTCACCGAGTTAATCAACCGGCTCAGCTCTCCATTCTACCATAACGGCAAAACTAGGGCCTTATTCGGAAGATCTTTCACCACACGGGTCCAGTGGCTGGCGCAAAGTGGCATTACATTAGGCACCAAGACTTAATCCTCCATTTCACCGGGATAAAACTAGGGTCCTAGTCTTGACAAGCGCCCCCAGCACGCCAAGCTCTAATGCCATGGGGGGAAACGACATAGTGACAGGTGAATTCTACCAGAATAGTTATTGGTTATTTGAGGAATGCCTCTTTTCCAAGTGACTACCAAGCAGTCTCCACAGTCCACCCCTAGAGGTAGAAAGTGTGATAAGGATTACGCCATATCATCGCGCGTGGCGAGAACCCCTCCGAAGAGATGAACCCACCAGCTTCCAGTTTGGGCCCCGACTCGAGAGCCAGAACCGTCTGACTGGTAGCAGCGAAGCACTATCCAACCTCTACTGGCTCAGCAGGTCAGTACCCGAGTTGGTTTGAGACGCAACTCACCCGCCGGAGGGAATTCTTATCCATCCACCCGAACGCAGTCCCATGAACTAAGATAAACTCAAGATTGACGACTACAATTGATCCTGGTACGAGCACCGTCTAGCGGACTATACGTCCTGACCCACCGAACCCATGTGAAGTCATTTGATTGATCCTGGCGTCAAGCATTAATGGCGGAGCCATTTCGTCGAGATCCACAAACCCTAAATTGTTACGCACAGATCCAGGAGCCAGGACAGGCCGGTCGAACCGTCAAGTCCCGTTAAACCCCGAGTCGTTTCATGGGAATATCCCGAAAATGGGGGTCTGCGAACAGATAAATGAAATACCCCCCTAGTCCAGCATGGGGACTTTCAACCACTGCCCCCTCGAGTCCAACACCAATTGGGGTGGTCAGGTGGTACAAGTAACACCTGTGGGCAAGACCACCCCTCCGAGGTAACGCAGTATGCTACATAACGCACTCGGCCATTACACAGAATCCGGAGATTTATACTGCGATAGGTTAGAGTACGCCAGTTTTAAGGGAGAAGCCCTGTGCTGCGACAGACTCCCTTGTCACTGAGTTAATCAACCGGCTCAGCCCTCCATTTCACCTGAGTAAAACTAGGGCCCCATTCGGAGATCTTCCACCATACAGGTCCAGTGACTGGCGCGAAATGGCATTACGTTAGACACCAAGACTTAACCCTCCAATTCGCCGGGACGAATCTAGTGTCCTAGTCAAGAGAGCGCCCCCATCACGTCAAGATCTAATGCCTGGGGGGCGACGACATAGTGACATTGACATCCCATGAAAATGGAGCAACACCTTCCAAAAACATTTGAATGATCTAGGACAAGGATACCGAAAATGGCGCCTTACTATCAACGAAACAAAATCCGTACAAGTTCACCAACAAAAAAGATATATGTCCGCCAGTTAAAATACATGATAAACAAATTCCAGTTAAAACGGAAGCAAATACCTGGGTATTCACTTGGACTAACGCCTTACTTGGAAACAATACATTCAGGCTAAAAAGACATAAATAAACATCAAAATTAGGCAAATGTATTGACTAATGGGCACAAAATTAAAACTATCTCTTCAAAACAAGATATTAGGCTATAATTATAAATTCAATATAGACATACGGTATCGAATTCTGGGGATGTGCTAATACTTCCAATATTCAAATTATACCAAAAATACTACGTTCATTAATAAATCCAAGTTCACTGTGAAAACTTGAAATCAACACAGTTATTATTTGGATATCAAATAATATCACTGTCAGAATAGTACAATACACAGAATGTTCAATATTCTTGATGTGGATGTTTGATAACTATATAATACAGATGTAAAGTTTTTTTTCTAATCGTTTCGTACCACGGTTAGTTTACCGTAGTATTTGCCTATTATTTCAGTATTTTAAAATAATAGACAATTGCAAATTAATTAATCTCGTTGATTAATTTCGAAAGGTTTATCGTGGACTGTATTTTTGTTTTAGTTGACGAAGAGTTTTACTTCAGGGGCACTTGTATGTAGTTATCTCGATGATGAACTAGCTTTGTTTATCCAATAAGATGAACCAACAAAAATGTTGAGAAATTAAAGTAAAACATTCGCATTACACTAAGACAACAGCGAACTATAATTTTTGGTTTACTGCATATAAACCAAGCTTAAGGAAAGATTATTACACTAACAACATATGAATTTGTCAATATTTTGGCAATCGGCTGGATTACTATGTATCAATAATAACCGCGATAGCTTGGACCCAAATGTCACAAGCTACGTACAACAAATTTGACTATCCGAATGATAGTGCATAATGTAGATAGGGCTATAGGCGACAACTTTGACTATTACTCCAATAATAATGCATGATGTAGCTAAAGCTATATGCGAACAATTCGATTATCACGAATAATAATGATTTTATAGTCTTCCCAAAGACTGAGCGTTAGAGGTGCTTGATGCACCCCTTCTAATCGAAAGAGGGAAATGAACGTAAATGATTGGAAGGTCCATCTGGAGGTGGACTGATTGAACGAAATAAACCTTCTTATTGTTTACAGAAAAATTATGAAATTAATGCAAGTAAAGAAGGACAGAGTCAGTTTATAATTTCGAATGCTGTGTCATGTGAAATTAACAAGCATAAATATATCCAAATCTCTAATTGACTTTCCATGTTTTCTAAGGCCATATATAATAATTAAAAAACTAATAATCTGAAGTGTCGAGTAAAAATAAACAGTTTGAAACAATCTCAAAACTGCTAGATCGCATATCAACGTAAAAGTATCGAATGACAAACTAATTTCGAACGACAGGGCAGTCTCTAATGAGACGGAACACTAATATTTCCTCACACAACACTGGATGTTGTCGCCTGGGGCAGTTTTCCTAATACGATTTCGCAGAATTTTATGTATGATTTTTTTTCAATTAATGTGCGCGCTAAGAGCGAGGTAGATCTATGCTCTATGTAGATCTACCCGTTATGTGTATATACCAATTAAATTGATCTATTGGTTCCATTGATGTACTGATTCAGTGATGTACTGGCTGGTGGATTTATTAGTATTTTCTAAGAATATTATCAACTTTGTATTTGTATCGACATATCAGATAGAAACTTATCAGCCGTATATTACTCTGCTTGAAATCGGTTATATATGTCTTTTTATATCCAAGGGAATTAATTAAGAGCAACAATTTTTTGTAATGTAATAAGGATTATGAGCTTTAGTAACAAAAAGATCTTTGAATCGGGACAGTGGAACTTGCATCTGTGTAACACTTCAAAACTCAAACTATCCCGAATAGATTTCGTTGATCACCGCGACATAAGTACTAGACATGTTCATGTTTCGAATGTTATTGGCTTCAACCGTCAATATCAGCTCTAATACCCAATGACTGTATCGCAGTCTCGCATCTATATCCGCCCTGCAAAATAACTCTAAAGTTCTAACATCAGCACTATCTAATGCACGTGAATACGAATACTTCACCAAATAATTAAACCAATAAAATGAATTCCTGACTACTCATATCGTTAGTAATGTAGAAAACTTTCCGCATGTTCAACTAATATCCTATTACGCCGTCATGTCAATAATTGACATTTATATTCAAATGAGTTAATTAAGGGCGGATATTTTCTCCAAATGTTATAATTTGAGTTTGAGCTATGATACAAGAATTTTTTGTGACCATGGCTCATATTCTTTATTATGTATGTCTCTTCAAACAGGGGTGAAAAATAAGATATAAAATATTAACGTGTAAGATCCCTTTGATCAAATTTCGCCATTCACTAATCTGAGCTTCTCATTTTCATCGGTAGTAAAGAAAGAGTTAGAGATAATTTAGTGTAAAACACCCAATATATATGTGAATCATTTATATGTGAATCTATATAAATATATATAATCTTATTTATATATGATTAAATTTGTAATTTCAATTTTTAATATATTTTTAAATAAATATCCATCAAGAGACATTCTTCTAGAGATAATATGCCAAGAGGATAGTTTTCCAGTTAATTGGAGACGCCACATAATTGAGTCAATTCAGGTGGAACGAAACAAGCTTTCTGGGTATGTAGAATAGAATATCTGGAACGGAAACAACGATCCGTTTGATTATTTACATTACCTATCATAATTATGATGAGGTGAAAATATCTAAAAGAAAAATTTTCTGCAGAAATTTCTTCCTTTTTACAAAATACTTGCGTTTCTCCTATTTGATGCGTTTTTTGTTCCGCCTCCGATAGTGAAAACTGCTCATGTTACTTTCAGACAAAACGACTAAGGTAAGTAGTGCTTCTGTTAGTTCTATTCGACATTATCATTCATTATTATGAAAAGCAGCGTGAAAGTCTATACTCCATGTAATATGAATATAATTTCGATTTGAACAAACTGAGTGGTGATTATTCAGGATCACCTATTTAAATGAAAAATATACCTAGCATCAACGCTTCTACTTTCTTTCAAAATTGTTTCACATTTGTTGAACAATCTAAAGAATTTGAAATGATTTTCGGTAAATCCGTTTTTCTTCTATATTTCAAGTTGTCATATTTAATAAAATATAATTTTCTATCATTTTTACTCAGTTTGAAATTTCATTAAGTAAAGATATGAATAAAACTAATTATTCAGATATGACGCAATAGTTTTGGGGTAAAGTTTATCACCTGTTTTCTAACTTTTTTCTTATCTGCAATAGGGATAGGAACATATTTTCACTCCTGCTTTGATACATTTCAGTTTTTTTTTGGAATATGTGTAATTCATTCATCAATGATATGATGAAATCTATTTTCCAAAACTACTTATTAATCTTCTCACAAATATTATGCAATATCTCCAACTGATTTTAAACTTTCTGATGTATCTATCTAATTCAAGAATTCAAAATTAAGAATTGAGATAAAAATAAATATTGCTTAATAAGTCCTCATGATACCTCAAAATACTTAAATATTACTTATAAAGTGTTTTCAATTGAATGCACTTATGCTGAAAGAATTCAAATTGAATTATATTCTCGACATTTCAATAAAAGTATTATAAGTATATATATGCTTCTAACGAAAAGTTATCTACAATGCAGATAACTACAATGTAGATGACTAATCGTTAAAAAGCAAAATAATACATTGATAATTTATGATTTTATTAAAAGAAGTTTAGTAGTCCAACAAAATGAAATTATTCTCAATATTTGAGTGATAAATTTTTCGATCAAGTTGAAAAAATCATATGTAACGCGAAAAAAATACGATAAATGACTTTTGAATTTACCTTCAACGTCGAATAACTTTGGAAGGAGTGAACTTATTATAAATGAAGTTGTTAAGAAACTTTTTTTGTAGAGAATTAAATTTCCTTTAAAAATAAGTATTTTGAACCATAAAATTACTGATATTTCTGGAAGTTACAAAAATGCAAAATCGAAACGCAAAATGGAAAAAATAAATCAATGTTTAAGGCACGATTACAAGCAAACGGCTAGTGGTACATAAATTCACAGAGATAGCTTTTTTCTAGGGAATTCAATTTACTTTAAGAATACGCATCGCTCGAATTTTTCAGATCAACAATTGGCGAGTTTCGAGTAAAAAAATTCGATTACTGTTAAAAACCAATAATCGTAACGAAACACCCCTTAATACCATTATTAAGGACTCAAACTTTCACGATAATTTTTTTTTATCATCATGAATGATATTTTCACATTATCGTTAAAAAACAAAAATTATCGTTTTTTTTTGGCCCAGTCTAATATATATGCTTCATTGTGGAAATAATCTTTATATGTATATTTCAACAAAATGTGAATTTAATGTGCAAAACTTCAAGAGTTTAAATACAGCGATAAAAAATTCACTCAAGTGGTTAATATTTCTCGTCTCATAATGAGACGAACAGTGGTTTCATATTTCAATCTAAGGGTAAATCGGCTGAGAAGCTTCTTTTTTATGGGCTTGTTACTTGAAACAGCGTGATATCGTTAGGTACAAATGTCTGTAACTTTTGAATTTTGAGCTAAAAAAGCTCTTAAACGGCTAGGATCGAGACATTGATGCAGAATCCGAAGTCAAAAGTAATGTTGCCCAGCCGGTCCGGGGGGCCGTCCGTAAACTTGGTAACTTTCCGAAAAGTGCTAAACTTGCGGGGTTGGTTTAGGGTGAATATCATGGCTCAATTGTCAGTTCAATTGGTCCGAAGTTAGTGATATTTGAAATCTTTTCTAAATTTTCCCAATTTTCTAAACTACAGATCCGATCTAATTAAAATTTGGTAGTTAAAAGTAGACTTACAACTCCCATTTCCTGACATTTGGTGAAAATCGTATGATTGGAAATTTATCAAAAAAATTAATATTTTGTGGGCTGACTAGCGTTCAGTGTTATCTCAAAAACTCTAACATTCGATTTGAAAAGTTAGATAGAGGCTTGAATCTTTCATGGTCTGACAACACTTATGTTATTCGTGTTTTGACAGAAAGTTAGTTTAATATTCGGAATTAAAGAAATGGGTCGACTTACGCTGGAATAAAACTGGAAAATGAAAACTTATTTCCAAAGTGGTGAATCTGTTTTTCAAACTCTTAGAAATTAACGTGGACAATTTAATAGAATGGATCAATCTGTTCGGTAAAACTGGATCTTTATTTCACGAAACAACCCATTCATGTTCTCGTCCAGTGAGCACACCTGAAAACATTGCTGCTGTAGACTAGAATGTGGCTGCTGAACATCCATCAACATCAACTCGTCACCGTGCTCAAGAACTGAACATTTTTTGTACTTCTCTGAGGAGAATTTCGCATAAAGACCTCGGTAGAAACGCCTACAAGTTCATCTAGTGCAATAAGTGAAGCCTCGTGACCATAGGATGCGTTTCCATTCCACTCAATGAGCTAATGATTGCATGACCGAAGATGAGGATTTTCAAAGAAAAATCGTCTTTAGCGATGAATGTCATTTTTACCCCAGAGGACTATTTTTTGTATGTATCCGTGAAGAATGAGTGTTACACCATCCATCCAGAAGTCCAACCGAAATATCCAGGCCCAAAACGTACCATTTGAAAGTTATAATGCTTCAAGCAGCATTCAACGCTAATCCGCTCACGAAATATACTCTTTTGTACTTCTGATAATACGATCCCCATGAAATTTCGCAAGAACATGCACGTTATTATTTAACTCCGAAGTGCCGTATTTGAGATCGATCGAATCTGTGGTTTGGAAAAAATATGAAAGCTTTTCAAACGTGAATAACGGCGAATCTATGGAGCTGATTAAGCTTTTTAACAAATCCAGCTGATGTATTCAGACCCTCAAATCTTCTCTCAAAATTTCAAGACTCTAGCTCTACCCGTTCGAATGTTACGAACAGACCGGTAGGACATAATTATTTTCGACCTTGGTATCTCATTAGTAAATCCAACCTAGTCTTTCAAGACTGGACTCTAAATTCGAAAATTACAGACAATTGGGTGAATAGCAGGCAGTTGCCTGCAACACGAGCGCAAAAATAATAATTTCCTATTTGTGGTGCCATCTGTAGCTCATACCACAAACTTATTAGACGACGTAATAAAATTGCTAAATGAATTAAGGCGATACTGTCAGTTCTTATCTGAAAAATTTAATGTATCTCTCTCCATTCCAAGCAGTTAACCTAAATAGTAATCCTTTTAACTATTCCATTCAATTAATCAAAGTCACTTATTATTGTTTCCATATTCCAGTGACCCACAAGAGTACAGTTGAATTACATGATGCTGTTGCTTATTACGAATGGAAAAAATCGTAAAGCTGACGATCAGATAATCTGTCGAAGATACTTTATCGCTTGAAATATGAATATGGATGAACCTATAAGTCATTTCAGGTTTCAGTGGAGTACTTAGTAGGTAGTTGAATATTTTCTGCGAATTATATACTGTTAACTTGGCCGCACACAGATGATGGGACACCATGCACTCAGCGAATTAACCTATTCACGTAAATATATGTATTGTGGTGAAAAAATTGGTGAAAGCTTTCATTTTAAGAGTATTGAACTGTTTCAGAGATTACTAGTTGATAGTTGATCATAATTAAACCGAGTTTTTTATAATCCATATGTTATACTACCAAAGAATTCCAAATGTTTGAACATTTTTGTGACTGCAGTTTCAAAGTGAACTGTTCGTCAAAAGTTGAGAATATCAATGTTTTCTGAAAATGCATATTTTTTATATCATCTTAATAATTTATTTCAATTGCAATAACTTATAACAATCACAGAAACGTCTTCTGGATCAGCGTGAAGCAAGTTTATATCAAGTTCAATAATTTTTTGTCCCATGTATGTCAGAAATGCACATTGTAATGATTTTATCTTCAGTCTGTATTTCATTTTGAATAAGATAAAACGGTTCTACACAATTGAAGATCGAATTTCCATTATGCCAAGACAAGTTTTATCCGAGGATGATGCCAATAGAGCCTTTAGGATGTATCAAGTTGGTCGCACACAAGTGACCAATTTCTGCAATGTTTGCCAAAGTGTGACATCACGTGTAATAGCACGCTGCTTTGCCAATGGATCTGTTCGTCAAAGACCTAGAAGTGGTAGACTGGGCTACAATGCCAGTAGAATACAGTTAATTACTCTTTCGGTGAGAAGACCTCAGCACTTGCAGAATGGCAAGTTAACATTTTCGTTATGTCACAGATACTGCAGTTTTCACAGTTTTTCTGGATGACAATGCACTGCCATATGGATTACTGCTAGAGAAAACCAGGCTATTTCAAATCTAGCATAACCTCCAAGATTCCTTGACCTAAATCCAATCGAGCATACTCGGAACTAATCACACAGAGCACAGCAAGCACCTGCGAGATCATTCTCCACAAGTTTGCAACAAATTGAGCAGGTTATTCTCATTAACTTTTTTTTTTTTCACAATAAGTGACTATTCTTGGAAAGTATTTCTTGACACTTAATAGTAAAACATAATAGAATGTTTTCATAATTTATTGTCAAATGTGACACATTCCAATGATAGACTACAGGCCCGTGCTGAAAAAATTATGGGTCATTTGAACCATCAGGTGACCTATTTACAACGATATAAGAGCATATAATAATAAGATTTAGCAGTATGCCGTCACTTGTAAGCTGTCCAACTGAGTGCAGGTGAGAATTCGAAAGTACAGGTAGAGTGAGTACATTTTGGTCACATATTTTTGTACGGCATTCTTACCACCGATAGATCCATGAAAAATAATGAGAAAACGCGATGTGCCGTAAAAAAATGGTGCGCCACAAAGTCGGAATTTTTTTTTATTTTCCGACAATTAGCAGGGTAAATTTGGTCATTTGACCTTGTATGGCATCTGTGTCATACTATTCCAATACTGCTTCTAATCCATTATTCCGCAACGCCGTACAAAAATCATGCAACAAGGGGAAAAATCGAGGGTTGCAATCCCCTCTCTTTCCGTGGTCCAGGAGGTGATTTGAAAAAGTACGGCTTTGGTTCCAAAACATTACATAGCACTCAAAAGTACTATTAAAAATAATGCCGTCAAAAAATGATTGTTCATTTGAATGTATATCAATAATTATTTTAATTTCATCGTATTCTTGATTTATAGAGCTGTAAAGTCATTTGATCCTGTACGGGAACTTTTTTTTTAACATGATATTGTAAAATACAATTGTTATATAGTATTGCTGTTCAAAAGAAACCGTTCTGAAAAAAATTATGAAGAAATACAAAAACTGAAATTTTGCAAATTATTGTAAAAATTTAAATATCATATATTAATGAAATATAGCAGTCTTCTACATTTTATCCCTTGTTTTAAATAGTATTAACATAGATAAATTAGGAAAAAATTATGCCGTACATTTTTATGCAGACCATATCTTCTAGGCTGATGAAAATGTCGCTACAATTTTAAGGGTACTTTATGGCCATCTGATACAGTACGGGATTAACATATTTTTGAAAAGAACAATTGATAATATGATAAAATCACTATGACGTCTAACTGAACTGAAACGGTGTGTATATTATGTCCAAGAATTGAAACTGTCAATCCCAGTATCAACAGTTTTATATACTTTTTGGTTTAATATATACTTCAAACATTATGGATACATACATATAATTGATTTGTTTCATTGTAATGATGTGAATAGATAAAACAATCATTTTTTAGAAATATTCGATATATTTAATGATGATAATAAAAAAAATGGTCATTTTTTAGAAAAATTCGATAAATTTAATGATGATAATAAAAAATATGGTTTTTCTTTAAATTATTCAGTATCGGAATCAGTTCCTGAGTTGTTATCGGAATCAACGTCGTTATCGACGTCCGAATTATCTTCTCTATTATTTTCTGAAACATAAATATGAAATTAGCAGACATGTAACAATTTTTATGATTTTTTTAATTGAAAAAATTATTTTTAAAAAATGGAAAAAAAATTGCACATCTACATAATTCAAAAAACTGTAAGTACAAAATTTTTAAATATTTTTTTTTCCACTTATTCATTTCTGAAATAAAAGCTTAAATTTTACAGGTGTCTGCTAACTTCAGTGTCATGAGTACTTCTCAAGAATATGTTGTATTTTGGAATTATCAGTGATATGACAACATGTTTATATTTTGGTATAAATCGATAGTATATAAACCCACATTTAACATGGTTTCTAACTAGGAACGTAGAATCACGAAAAGACTATGAAAATCAGTACCATTGAACTATCTAAATGCCGTATAAAAAAATTTCACCTTACATTTCGTTATATGGATTTTTTCTTTTTGATTTTTTCTTTTTCAGTTTTTTTTCGGTGGTAAGAATGCCGTACAAAAATATGTGACCAAAATCTACTCACTCTACCTGTACTTTCGAATTCTCACCTGTACTCAGTTGGACAGCTTACAAGTGACGGCATAGTGCTAAATCTTATTATTATATGCTCTTATATCGTTGTAAATAGGTCACTTGGTGGTTCAAATGACCCATAATTTTTTCAGCACGGGCCTGTAGTCTATGAGTGGCGGTTATCCGTCTCTCATTGTTTCTTTCAAAAACAATGAAGAAGATAGAAACTATCTTAGGACACTTGACATTCTAAAAAAGAATCTGCTTTTTATGCCAACGATTCGCACATTAACTAGGCAAATCCACAATAAATGCTCTACATAAATAAAATTTTGCATGCTAAAGAAATTGTAATTAGTATATTTACGGATCTGAAAAGTGCATTTCAAATACCACCTAGTCCTCTGTAGATAAGGTTGCTAAGAAGGAAAGGATCAATAATCCTACCATTACCAGTCCAATTGAAATTCTGACGATGGAAAGATGTGATTAAGTCCACTTATTTAGGGAGTACAAAAGATCAAGGCTTTCCATCACTTAAAATAGGAAAATAACATGAAACACTACTAGATCAGAAAGCTTCTAGAGCTGTGAAAGATCATTTGTAAAATTTTTTCAAAGCAACAAACTAAATCTATTTTGGAGTACTGAGGAAGATGACAAATCAGATGTCCTTTCAAAAAAGACGTCAATTCATTACACCAGTGTAGCTTTCAGTGTTAAGGTAAAAGATATTTACATTAGAAACTGAAAGATCCCAAGTTTAAATGTAGGTATCCTGTACTTGGTGGAAAGCATGCAGAAAAGATGCCAAGCAATTATTTTTGCACGTGGTTGTCATACTTTGTATTGAGGGTGAATATAAGTACACTCAATGTATACAAATTCCGAAAGGGAATAGGGTTTTTCTTGAGATAAAACATAAATCAATTCAATATCCTTGTTAGACTAACAAACACACCAACGACGCAAAAGAATTTTGACAAAGAATACAACAGAATTAAACAAATAGCATCAAATTTTTCTCAATTTCAGATAACTAATTAAGTAAAACCCAACACAAACAAGTAATTTCATTAGTATACCCTAATACCAATTACACAGGAAAGAAAATATATTTCACTAACATACATAAGACCACAAACTGGACAAATTGCTAGATATGTGAGGAGAACAAAAATTAGAAAATCTCATACAAAACCAATGTTTCGCTTGGAAAATTAATGAAAAACAACAACTACGAAATAGGAAATCAGGAGTCTACAAGTTGACTTGCGGTACATGTCCGTAGTTATATGTTGCCTAGACAGGAAGAGCCTTCCAGACAAGAATAAGGGAACACGAAAAATTTTATACTAATAACAAACAAAATTCAACCTATGCAAATAATTTTTCAGGAAGGCGTATGATAACAATCTTGAAATTTTACAAATTGAAAACAAAAACCACAAAGTTAATCTACTAGAAACATTATAAATATTTGATTGTTTCGGTCTTTACTTGGTGGAAACTCATTTTAATTAAAAAAATGTATATGAGACAGTAATTTATTTCCACACTAAGATTTTTGTGGAAATAAATTACTGTCTCATATACATTTTTTTAAGAAACATTATAAATTAATATATACCATAAAAAACAAAGTTTATTAAATGATCAAGCGGATTTGAACAGATTCCCTCTACTTAACCTTTTTGCATAAAATTCAAGAATTCCTCTATAATCTTCGAAATACCTCTCACCCCACAATATTTATTTTTATAGTACTTCGGTGATGGAAGTGAAAAAGTAGCCAAGTAGTCTTTCAGAATTAGGTTTTAGTAACGCCTTTAAACGACAAAACAAAATATCATCGATATCAAATTACTTTATTTTTTGAGAAGGCTAATAAGACTATTCAGAACTTTCGCATTACCCTCATCAAAAAATATCCCAGAAATAGATGAAATCATGAAAGCAATCAGAAACGACCAAGTGTTACGATACAATTGTTGATGATAAAATTTCTTGAGTAAATGAAACTTTATCTTATTCTTATTGAGCAGACTTTCCACCGAGTTACGACAGAGTAAATGAAATATTCTATTCGAAATTTCTCCAGAATTCATAAAAGAATTAGAGGAGTTTTATTTGGCCTTCTATAATGAGTATCCTTATACGAATTAATCAGAACTATTTTTTTTTGAAGTCTCAATATGAAGTTTGTGTATAGTGTGGTTTCCGAGATTAATAACAATTACGGCATACATCAGTTTTCTATTATTTATTTACAATTTCATATCGATTACAATTATACGTCATACTTCATACTACATATGCCACATTCTTTCCCCCTTTTAAAAGCTCTTTTCCTGATAATTTATATTCTAAACATTTTTTTTTTCATTTTTTCATAACTATCTAAATCCAGTTTTGATACTTACACACATTGTCAAAAGTCTTGGCTTCCCCAATCAATTCTTAACTTGTTGAATGTAACATGACAATTTTTTGTGTGGAATCTTCACTATCTTATCACTTAAATGAAAACAATAAACCAGCAAAAATAATTCTTGTTCTTTGTTGGAAAATGCCGGGACATCCAATTTCTCAGTTTGACCGGGCAAGAATAGTAGCTCTACATCAAGAAGCTTTGTCGAACCATAAGATTGCGCAACGTTTGAATATTCCACGAACTTCAGTTAGGCGCATAGTGACCCTTTTCCTGGAAACCGACAGCGTTGCGCGGAGACCGGTGCCTGGTCGACCCAGAGTAACATCTGCATCTGTAACAGCTCTTCCAAGTAATTTTTTGAGGACCTATAGACGGGTAGTCTCAACCAATTCCATAAGGAGACGGTTGCATTCCTCAAATTTATGAGCAAGAAGACTTTAAGAGTACCTCGGCTATCTCTGGACATAGAGCTACCCGTCGGCAATGAACCAAGACCACCAAGACTGGCTTTTACCACAATGGCGCAACGTACTTTTTTCGGACGAGTTACGATTCGGACGAGTTACGATTCGGTTCACAAAGTGGTAGTCGATAAAAATGAGTTTGGAGAGGTTCAGGCAGACTAGAGCGACTCAATTTCGCCCGGGAAGTTGTGTCCTTTCAAGGCGGATAAATAATGTGTTGGGGGGTATAATATTCCGTCTCCGTACCCCTCTTATTATAGTTGAACGAACAATGACTGGTGCCATATACGTAGAAAACATCATTGAACCAATCATTGTTTCTCTGCGCAACAAATTTGGGGATAATTTCATTTATCAGGATGATAACCCGCCACCATACCGCACACGAAGGGTTCAAAACATTCTTCAATAGAACAATATCCAGAGAATGACCTGGCTAGCAAACTCCCCAGACATGAGTACAATTGAGCACGTATGGTATTACTTAGGGAGAGCAATATCCAATCGTCAAAACCCTTCTTCAACTTTTCAGGAATTGGGTTTAGCCCTTCAGGAAGAATGGAACGATATGCCTGAAAATTTCAATAATGAATGGGATGCCTAGGCGTATTGGGCAGTTGGTTGAAAGAAGAGGTGGTAATACGGACTGAATTTGAATTCAGTTGTGGAATACCTATAATTATTCAAAAATAAATAATCGATAAATTTAGATTTTTTCTCATTTTTCCTATTTTGTCTCATTCTGCATATATTAAAACCCAATAAATAAAACTATTTCTACTAGTCAGCCCACATAGCCTGAATTCTTCACAAGAATCTAAGGAATAAAATTTTGTTTCCTAAGAAATTATCATACATAAAATATTGACATTGACATAGTCATATTGTTTCCCAACTATTTGGTTGATGAAATTATTATTTCTTGGCGTGAGATTCCTAAATTGCTGGGTTTCATAAAGATTCGGTGATCATGCGATCAACAGTTGTCAAATTTGACAAACGAATCAACGATTTTGGGCTTCACAAAACAAGTTCAGGTAGTTGATCACCTGGATCAGTTGATCGCATTTTCTGAAATTTGACCGCTACCCCAAGAAGAAAATAGAAATAGAAAGAATGAAAATAAGAATGTATATATTTTTGTGGTAACGCTGTTTATGTAGAGTTAGAATTGAGAAACGGATTGTTTTTGTTTATATTCTTATCATACCATACTACTACGAACTACGTTATTAATATTACTTGTGTGTGTGCAAAATGGAAGGCGGTTTCAAACGGGAAATTTCAACTGATACCCTTTTAAAAATTCTTCATACCGATGATTTTACAATGTTGTTATGATCTATCGTCATTTGAAAACCAGAAAAACACCAAAAAAAACGTAGACAAATCAATAATTGTAATTTCGCATCGATCAATTTATTCCTTTTACTGCGTGGTTCAATTTATGGTCCAGTTTTAATTCGACTCGATTGTTCCTAATAATAATAATTCTTCGAATTTTATTAAATCTTCTACTGACGATGAAGATGATCTGATGCCGAAAAAAGTAAACAATAAACATAACACTTCACTTTAACTATTCAACGAAGAATACGAAGGACTTGATTCACCAAAATCGACCAATTAACTTGATCCGTGATTTAGCAGCGATTCTAGGTTAGAGCAGAGCACAAAATATTTTGTGGAATCCAATAATTTTTACTTGATCGACGATGAACAGAGTTTAATTTGTCATAGTGTTGTAAATAAATCTGTGATCAGCACTTTGGGAACATAGAACTAGATAAATTCTGTGATCAACAGGTTTGATCCGATGACTAAATTTTGTGAAACTCGCTGAGAGTGTATTAAGTTATCCAAAAATATTTCCTTTATTCCAAAAACTAAAAAATTTCATATTGAATTCGGTTGCAGGTATCCCTTCTCGTTTATCATAATATGACATATTCTGTTAGATACCACAGAAAATGTTTCAAGAATAATTGGTTCTTCTTATGGTTGTATTCCGATGGTGAAGGAATTGTTATCGAAAAATTGTGTACATATTAAGAGGCACAATATTGAACCCCCATATGAATTTGATTAAAAATTATTCCCAAGGAATATTGTCTTTCTACAATTTTATCTTGTCTCGTGAATGATTCTTTAAACATTGAAATTCTAAACGAGAACGAGGGTTAAGGATAGCATAATCATAATAAAATTATCTCATAATCTGAAAAATTGTCTGATATCTCCATAATCTTCCTTATTTTTATAGACATTTAATAAGATTTATTTCGACACAACATTTCTTGACATTTTAGGCATCTATATTCAAATAAATTGACTCAAAGATTAACAATGACCGCAAATTGTAAATTAGTGTTTGTTCACACATGAAAACGAAATACGCGGTGGGTGATGTAATATATTTACTTTGATCTTTCCTACCAGGAGGTCTTTTAGCTAAATGCCGCCATTTAAATCACTTCCATATTTCAACATGAAATAAACGCTTCTGTACATAACAGGTAAATCAATGTGGCAATTATCAAATTGACATTAGACGTACATGGGCAAATAATGAAGTCCTTAAATGGTTGACGACTCCAATGAAATATTAATAATAAGAATAAATGTGGATTTATGCCTTCAGAAAGGAGATGACGTAGGATCGAACGGAATTATTAGGCAACAACAATTCGTTATAATAAGACAGTAATCTTTTTCTTATGGAAATTTACCAGATGTTTCGTTATTATTCTGATTATCTGTAAGTTTGAAATTTTGTTCGGTTCAAGAGTACAACAATACAATATAGTAAGTAGGTTGTTTCGGAGAAAATGTCTTAAATGATAATGTGAAAAGACTTATTGATTTATGCCAGCAAAATTATCTGAAAATTACAAATAGATTCTTCCAATGCAGGAAAATACACAAATAATTAAATGGATGGAGTATGCGGTTGACTCTAGTGAAAAATTATAACAATTTTATTCAAAAAAATATTCACATAAAAAATGTGTGAATTTTTTTTAAATAAAATTATTATAATGTTCCACCTAGAGCCAACCGCATACTCCATTTATTTAATTATATGTGTATTGTTCTGCATTGGAAGAATCTATTTGTAATTTTCAGAGAATTTTTTTTTTAATAAAAATACACAAATATACTCTGACACGGGATACAACACAACAACGATCCATCATTGTCTTACAGTGTCATGCGACAAAACACAGTACTTAAGATAATAGATGTGATAGTATGTATAGGAGCTGATTGCTGGAGTGATCATGAACTTCTTAAATCAAAACAAATGATACCACAGCATCAGAATAAACTCAACAAAGGCGTTACTGAAGTAGCAGAAGAACGTGATTATTGAAAATACTATCTTTTATGATAGATTGGGCCGTTGCTTGGTAGAAATCAGTTGTAATTGTCATTATAAAATAAAACACTTGTTTACATTTTCTACTTTATTTTTGGTATTGACGTACGTAGGTATTCTGATGAAGTCTTTCTAGCAAAGACGAAACGTACGTCAATACCAAAAATAAAGTAGAAAATGTAAACAAGTGTTTTATTTTATAATGACGAAAATACTATCCAAAGAATGAGAGTTTTAAATACCTTTACTGGCGAAGATTTGGCCAAAAATTGAAATTAGACATAAATTGAACCTCAAATTCTCTCTATAATCACATAATATATAGTATTCGTAGTGCAGCAAAGGAAGCATTCGATCTAATCGAAGCTAAACCAACGAGAAATTGTGAGTTTCTCCAAAGATAAAGGACAGAATACAGGAGAAAAGAATTATGTCACAAGTGACCATCAACAAAATCACTGGAGCGTAAATTAAACTCTAAAATAATAAAACGACAAACACGGAAATATGTGATAGCAGAACGAAGAAAAACGTATTAAAGGACAGAATACAGGAGAAAAGAATTATGTCACAAATGACTATCAACAAAATCACTGGAGATAAATTGAACTCTAGAAGAATAAAACGAGAAACATGGAAATATGTGATATCAGAACGAAGAAAAATGTGGGATAAAGAAACAACTATACTGGACGATATTACTGCACTGAAGGTTAGAAATTCATGAGAGAAATTAGAGTACTAAGGAGTTATAATATCACAATGAATACAATATATATGAACCAGTGGAACTACTACTACGCTAATGTGTTTAGAGAAAATATATAATAATAAATCTTTATTTGATCTTGAAATTCGAAGCTGTCGATCACATACAAAAAAAAAACACTTAACTATTTAAATTAAATAACAATTCATATAAATTACAGTCCAACAAAATATTTCTCACTAAAAAATTAATGGTAGCATTTTCTGAGTAATTTTTTTGAGAATTTTTTTTTTTCATACGTCATATTTACTTTCAAAGTTATGAGGTAATGTATTGAGATCTTAAGCATAAAATAATCAGAATTTTTTTATATTTTTATATTTTATATTCATGCTTCAGAAGTCAGATTTTAAAATGGTTATAGTTATTGATCACATCCATTATACACTCATATATATATATATATATATATATATATATATATATATATATATATATACCAGCTGTACAGTGTTAAAACATTGTGTTGAATAAAAACATGTTTACAGGTTTCAGTTTGAAGGTTTATTATCAATACTACTCTGTCAAGAAAGTACCGGGAATTTTCAATTAAAACAACATTTTTACATTTAATCGTCAAAATTTATTGGGTCGCCTTCAAAATAGGCTCCATTTGCTCCAATACATCTATGCCAACGGCACTTCCAATTATCGAAACATTTTCTATAGGCGCTTTCCGGGATGGACTTTAGCTCTCGCGCCGAATTTTGTTTTATGGCTTCAATCGACTCAAAACGGGTGCCACGAAGGGACAATTTTAGTTTTGGGAAGAGGAAAAAGTCTCAGGGAGCCAAATCCGGCGAATACGGTGGTTGCTGAAGCACGTTTGTTGAGTTTTTGACGAGAAAGTCAGTCATAATCGTAGCTCGGTGAGAAGGCGCGTTATCGTCATGCAAAATCCATGAGTTGTTCGCCCACAAATTTGGCCGCTTCTTACGTATACGCTCACGCAAACGTTTCATAACGCCTAGGTAATACTCCTTGTTTACCGTCTGACCCTCTGGAACGAATTCGTAGTGCATCACGCCACGGATATCGAAGAAAACAATGAGCATCACCTTCATTTTCGAGCGGCTTTGGCGTGGTTTTTTTGAAGGCTCTGTACCACTGATATGCACGAGTTTTCGATAGAGCATTATCACCAAAGGCCTTTTGCAACATTTTCAATGCATCGGCACACGAAAATTCATTTGCAACACAAAACTTTAAACAAATTCTTTGCTCAACGTAATCATCCATAGTAAAAATCGGCACGCACTCTGACATCGACTGACTTAATCAGCTGTTGCAAACACACTAGTTGACAGATCCCGCTCAAGCTTGGCATAGTACTTAAGGACAGTGGTACCAACCTAGGAAAAACCTGTCTCATTGCCCCGCCAGATTTAAATCGATAATTCCCGGTACTTTCTTGACAGAATGTATAACCAAATTCAACTTATGCCAACCATTTGTTAGAGACTGGTCGTAATTTTAATATGAATTATGAAATATTACATATCGAAAACAAATGTCAGAAACTAAATCTGTTAGAAACTTTAGAGATCAATAGATATAATAAAAGACAAATTTTATTGAATGATCAAATGGATTTAAACAGATCTCCCCTACTTAATATTTTTCATTGATTGTAAACCATCTCTTTCCATCCCTCTATTTTTTGTACCAGAGTTGTGTATTTAAGGTCATGTTTTGCATTGTATACCTCAGTTTTAATACTCACCTGATGAAGTCATGGTATGACGATACAATTGTCGTGTGAATCAATAAAATAGCGGAAGTTAACATTTGAATTTCTTATATTGAAGATGACTTTCCGTCAAGTAAAGACCGAGACAATCAAAAAAAAAAAAAAATATACTACAGTTCTTTTCCTTTTCAAAATTGAATTTAATAGCTGGATGGATTTCATGAAGAAACTCTTTAAGAATGCATAATTGTCTATCTGTTCTCTTAAAGCAATAAATTTTATCTTCATTTACATATCCATCTGTATCTATGAAGGAAATATTCGCTCAAAGAAATTTTTTCTTATGGATTATCCATGAAAATTTCGGCTAGTATCGGAAAATATTTTCTTCATCGGTTACAGAAAGATTTGTGAAATATAGCTCTTGTTGATTTGAACAAACGGATAATATGCAATTTCAATGAAATCCATTCAGCTATTAAATTAACCGTTAAAAATAAAAACATTGAAGTATGGATTTTCTTGTTCCTGAAATTTTGAGAAAAAGTGATTTTCATGATTTCAATACTTCTCAAGAACCTAAGTTTACTATTATCATTCATGCAAATTCAGAATATCTTATTAACCAGATAATGGCAGCACATCTTAGTATGATCCATGGTTAACGTACATATAAATCGAGATAATATTTTTATAGCATTGAATATCATTATGGTAAAATAAATTTGAAGTATAAAGTCATCAGAAGAGATAATATTTCATTTTAAATATAAAAATTGAATTATTCTGTAAAACGAAAATAGATTTTAGTCTCAAAGATTTCTTGTTGACCTTGTTTTTGAGATTAAAAAAAAAATATTTATAATTGGCATACTTTTGCAATCAGTTTGCAGATTTCAGCTTCAAATATCTTTCTATTTCGGCTTAAAAACAGTCCGGTGAAATAGAAATCTCCAAATTATTTGTTTCTATAATTAGGCTTATAAATTGACGACCGGTCAGAATTTAATTCGATCACGATTTCTTCACCTGCAGGACTATTTTAATTACCATTCACGGTTTAAAATTCGCAAAATACAGATATATAAAATAAATTATAGGAGCTCTGCTACGAAGGCGTACGAATGCAGATCTAAAACCAGTAATCTATACAATTGTAGAACAATATAGCTATTCATTGAAATGGTAGTCGTAAGCAATCAATTTGAACTCAACACTTTATATCACCCAATAGAAAAGAAATCTGTCAAATCAACATTACCTCCATAAATTGCCGCAATAAATCAGTCTGATCATTAACACGATTCAAATTGCGCAGAAATTTCTCAAAATCATTAATGCAGTGCAAATACGGAAGTGAAGTGATCGTCTTACAAATTCGTTGAGCCAATTATACATCTAGAGATCGGAGAAACTCTTTCTCAGGGTTTGCTACTATCTGATATCAGGTAGTAGGTAAAACTCTATCAGGATTAATAATTATAAGGACTGTCCCGTTTTTACATTGTCAAAATTTTAAAGAGTTTATTTCAATTCAATAACTGATTGAAAACCCTAATTCTGTATTTTCTCAGATGAAAAGGCGAACAAGTGGAATTTAGTAAACAAAATTTCACACATATTCAGTG
The DNA here is from genome assembly GCA_034642435.1 of Megalocaria dilatata. Classification (NCBI taxonomy): domain Eukaryota; kingdom Metazoa; phylum Arthropoda; class Insecta; order Coleoptera; family Coccinellidae; genus Megalocaria; species Megalocaria dilatata. The sequence goes on along the minus strand of CM067859.1, from coordinate 58,562,210 downwards.
AAGACTTTATTAGTGCGCAGATTGAAGATTATCTTCGAATGGAAATTCATAAAATTCAATACAAAATCGTAGTGTCCTACATTCATCGACAAATATTCACATTCCTTGAAAAACTGATCGATGAAAAAAAGACTGGCCAATGACCGCAAATGCCGATGTCGCCTGAAGAACAACTATATTCTGATTTCGAATCATATCAATATGAGGATATAAAAAACTTTTGAATATATATTCCGCATAATCAAAAAGACTAGAAAATTTGTCACGGTGACAATTTTGTGAAGAAATGTTGGATATTCTTTGATGGATTATTGTCTTGATGGAGTAGTCCGTTACTTTGTGATAGTTTATATTGAAGTTGGAATAAATAAAAAATTATTCTGTTTTCTATCCCTTTTTTATTAATGAGAAAGCAGTGACCCGAGTTTCGTTAACTTACTGCATTTTGAAACTGGTGTATGAAAAGTTGTATTTGAAAGGTTCTTATAATTTTTAAGTGAAGCATCGGTTTCTGTAGAACTTCGAAAATTGTGGAATACCACAGGTTTGCCTGCTTGCTCATAGTTTTACTGCGAGATCGTGACAATTTTTTTAATTATCTATTGATTTCAATTCATAGTATTTGAAGATTATTTGATTTTTGAAAAACAGAATTCATTTTCAAAAAATGTTTCGCAAAATGTGAGTTATCTTTTAGATGCTTAAATAATGCTTAAAGTTCTTCTTTTTTTTTTACTTTTTGAAAAGTTTTCATGGTGTGTCCTATATATACACAACCGCACCCCTAACAATTTTATTGATAAGCATCTGAATTATTGAGTCAATTCTCTTCGTCCTTAGCATCAAACAATTGGTTGTAAATTTTATTTGAGGGTTTGAAAAATATTATTATGCTGTTGACACTATTTGAACTTTCTTCTTTATGTCCCACAGAAGAAACCAGAATGTCATCTGCATATCTGTACCAAGATATCTGTACCAAGATATAATATGCCTTGCGTGTGCGGATTTTAGAGATTTTCTTTCGAGGTAGGACATGAAGATGTCAGCAGGAGTTGGCTAAGAGGTGGGCCCATTGCATGTAGTAAGTAGTATGTAAAAGGACATTTCATTAAGCGGTTCCTATCTTTAAATTTAGATTTAAAAAAGGACGTGTAAGATATCAGGGAAGTTTTCCATTCATTTAAGAGACCTATCTATGCCACTATGTATGGAATATAACATCTTGCAAATGTTCGCCGCGGCTTCGCTAGGTGTCCCTCGCAAATTGTCCAATTTTCCATGACTCTGGCACATTTATCAGGCTTAAATTAACCGATGGAATGAGTTATGTTGTCTTTGAGAGTCTCTGTGGTTTGCGGCTTATTCGTATAGACCTGCGACCTAAGATAACCTCATAAAAAGAAGTCTAAAGGGCTAAAATCACACGATCTCGGTGGCTCGGTTCACCTCTACGTGAAATCAACAGGCAAACGCTGTATCGCATGTAGCGCCGCCCTGTTAAAACCACATGTCGTTGGTGTTCCAATCATCCAATTCAGGACAGAATAAGTTGATAATCACCGTCCTATTGCTTTCACCGTTGACAGTGAATGCCTGGCCAACGTCGTTTTCTGGAAAATATGCTCCAATGACGCCATCAGCTCAAAATCCACACTAAACAGTGACTTTCTCGGGATGCATTGTACGCTTCTGGATCTCATGTGGATTGGTATCGTCCTAAATACGACAATTTTGTTTGCTGATGTACTCATTCGTCCAGAAATGGGCCTTATTGCTGAAGACGATTTTTTGATGAAAATTCGAGTCAGTTTCTAAATGCTCCAGGGTTCATTCAGCGAACACAAGGCGTTCTCCATGGTCTTAGACCTTCATCTTCTGGGTCAGTTGAAGTTAATACGGATACAGGCTCAACTCACAACGTAGAATTCGCCAAGTGTGGTGTGCGAAAGGCCAAGTTTGTGAGCGATTCGAAATCGATCGCCTTGAATTCCTCCACGATTTCACGTAAAGCGGCGATGATTTCGGCAGATCTTGCATTTCGTCCTTGTTCGAGTATTGATTGGCTCATTGTTAACGGAATCAGTGTACTCAAATTTATCCACCACACTGCTAATAGTCCTTTCGGTAGGACAATTATGACGACCGTAAAACGGGCGAAGTCAGCGGTACGTCCGAAGAGAACAACCATTTAGATAAAACAATTTTATCATTTGCACGTGTTGTTGAACAACAGCAAAACAGACTGAATAAATGACTGCTAATTCGACAAACGTAGATTCAACAGCGTGGCCGCTATCAACTGTCAAATTTCGGAAGTCCTTACTGGAAGACCCATTAGTATGTAGAGGTTGAAAATATGGTAAGACTACGAAACTAAGGTTGCTGTATTTTCAATAATGAAGAAGTGATGGAAAACGAAGTATTTTAGTATTTATTCGTTGTTAAAAAAAATAAAAAACCTGGATACAAATACGTGTATTGAAAAAAATATTATTCAGTATTCTCCCAGCTCTTCATTCGCATTTTTTTCTTCTTTGACTTCATCAATAACACTAATTTTAGCATATAAACATGCAGCTATACACATAACAATCCTTTGCTGATACTGAAATTAGGATTTCGAAATTAAATTTTTTGTGTCTCTAAATATTCGGCCGTGTAAATAAAACCTTAAAGTTAAACATCAGTAAATAATCTCAATGATGCTTGTATTCCCATGTTTATATTGAATATTGCAGAACGCCTTTTATTCAAATACTTGTGGACATGTTTCCTTTCATAAAAGGGAAGATACATAATGAACTCAAATAAAAGCCAGGTACTTATCCTTGTAACTCGTTTCAATTTAGTTGGTTTTTTGTTTGTATTTTCATTTTGTTTCACATGGGTTATGGATGAGACGTTAATTCGAGACCAATTCAAATATTATGAAAAGAGTTTCTGTGAATGTCGAACATGGAGTACTTCCATAAATGGAGCTTTTTCCGAAAACGTAGTCAAATTTTATTTTTAGAGGGAGACAATGGCTATGAATGCCAATCTTGAATTAAGTAAAGTGAGTCAAATAATAATTTTCAAGAAAAAACTGAAAATTTTTCATTTTGCTGGGGCACAAATGGTACAAATATGTTAGAAATTATCTATGGAATAACTCCCAGATATAATTAATTAAGTTTTCCTCCGAAACAATGCAAAAATCTATTCTCAGAATTTTCCAAAACATATAAAATTGTGTATGTTTTTCGACCACATGCGAGTCGAAAGAGCAAAAATGGTAAATCCCTACTATCCCTACTATAATATTATAAATGCGAATGTAAGTTTGTTTGTTACGCTTTCACGCAAAAACTACTGAACCGATCATCATGAAACTTTGTACATATACTCTTGAAGGTATTAGAAGTAACATAGGGTACTTTATATTTAAAAAAAAAAAATTTTTTTACGAAAGATAAAACAATTGTTTGTCAAAAAATCGTCAAATTTAGCTACTTCAGTAATGAAGTTTTACTATTATTATACCCTTACCCTTTATCTTTCATACTTATTTAATGACTCCACTGCGGGCGAAGCCGCGGGTAAAAAGCTAGTATCTGTATAAAAATCTGGTACTACCGAATAAAAATACACCACAGTCTTCATCCAATAAATTGAACATTAAGGGTTTTCATTGAAAAAAAATATCTTTGAGGACATTATAATCGCATTATCTCATTAAAAAACCATAAACCCTTCTAGAAAAATCTGCACTGTTTTCTATATGCAACGGTCCCAGTCTTCGTAGATTTGAATATTAAATTGTTCGCGTCTAAATCTCTGGTATTCTTTATTACATTCCTTCCATTGAAATTTTTCACAGTTAATTGAGTATTTTCATTATTTCTGAAGAATAGGGGAATAATTGTAGTTCTTTATGCAGCAGCGTACACAAAGATAATTTCAATCGTCTGAAAATAGCAAAATGTATAAAAATGATTCAGTTACTGTTTGAAAGTAAAAAGCTCGCTCGCCGAATGGAAGAATTCAAGAATTCCATGGAAAAAATTCGAATACCAACAAAATTATATGCCAATTATACTTTTTCTTGAAAGGGGTTCCACCCCGCTTCAGTAGATAACCCTATATAATCTATAAATAAAATAACAGAATGACGATAACTCAGTCAGTAGGCAAAGCGCTGGATGAGAAATTTCATATTCAGACGATTTCGGCCACCATTTAATTGTTGGGTCAAACTTTAACAATGCTGTGTGGCGTAAGGTGGCGTAAGGACAGCAGAATCAAGCTTCTAAGGGCAAGTGCGGATCCAGGGGTGGTCATGGGGGTCATAACCCTCCCTGGGCTGGGTCTAGGTTGACTAGTGATAATTTTTCTATTCTTATTATCTTATCTTATCTTATTAATATCTCACAGCTGAGCTCACAATGGTATCATAAAGGAATATTTTGTGACTTTCTGTGATACATACGATACTTTTAGATATGATGAAGTGGATAACAATAAAGACGTTATATAGCCTTGGTTGACAGGCGTAGCACTGGCGAAAATCGTTGAAAATCTCTGTCCTAAATTGAATATAAATTTAACATGGTGTGGGTATTGGGACGGACAGCTGCTCGGTTATGGCCTCAGATACAAGGGGTGCTGTACAGGAGTTGCCAAAAAAGCTGTAAATGTCAAACGTTGCCCGTGCAGCAATCACGTTCTTAATAATACATTAGCTACGCCATCCAGAGTTATTTTTTGCCGCACAACTCAGGCAGGATGAGAAAAGTTATGGCATTTGCCAATGCATCCGCTAGGAGATATCAAATTAAAAAAAAAAACTTGGAGTTACAATGGAAAGTATCTATGAGACGCGCTGTGTCGAGAGGAATGATGGGGATCTACAATTTCAAGGAGACAACTTTGTGAAAATTTGTAGCGCTCTGGAAAATATTTCTACTTGGCAAGACCACAAAACTGCCAATGACGCGCATTGCTTACTGCAATCGTTGCGCAGTTCGGACTTCATCATATCATCTTTCTTTTTGAGTGATGTTTTAGGTACCTAAATATTTTGTTTTTTATTCTTAGATACTAATATATGAACGTTAGATCTGAATAATTTATTTGATGAGTAACTTTTGAGAATTTCAGCAAAGGCAGTTCAAATTACCGTTTATTTCACGTAAAGAGCCAAACTGTAGTTTAGGTATAACTTAATATTTTCCAGGTACAACAGTAGCTTTAAGCAGAGTATTGCAAATAAGGTCAATTGATTTAACAAAGGCTACGGACGCCATAAATGATACAATGGCTGTCCTTCGAACCAAAGGGAAAATGCCGACAGCTTTTTCAAGAGGCAAAAGAAGTAGGTGAACAACTAGATACTGAAATTAAATGCCCAAGAATAGTATCACGACATACACACAGCGCCAATCCATCTTGCTCATTCTGCTGAAGATTATTTCCGCATGGCTGTATACATCTCTCTTCTAGATTCTGTAATAAATGACTTAGAGGACCGTCTGTCTCCAGAGGTACTAAAATTATTTCAACAAGGCGTTTTTATTCCAAAAGTCGATTATACTAATGAAGATGAAGACAATGAAACTGTTAAACAGCTTGCAAACGACTATAAACTGCTAATAAACAATACTCCAGTTTCAATAAATATAAACGAATATCGGCCGTGGAAGGTGAAATGGCAGCGGAATCAGAATACTCCGCAGTCGATTACTCATCTTATAGAAAATTGTGATACTGAAATGTATCCTTATGTAAGAGAATTTTTATTTATTCTTGCTACACTATCAGTTTGTGTAGCCACAGCAGAAAGATCCTTTTACACTCCTAGGAGGCTCAAAACTTGGGTTAGAGCTTCAATAATAGAATGAAATAAGGAATTACTTTGTTTTCTATCACTTTTTATTATAACTGATATACAGTGACTCGAGTTTCGTAGTGTTTTTTCCTTATTTCATTCCATTAAAATGAACTATCACAAAGTAACGGACTACTCCATCCAATATTTCAATAATAGAAGACCGCCTAACTGGATTGGCACTTCTCCACGTTCCCAAATGCATACCTATTCAAGTGGAGAAAGTCATTTCTCCTTTCTCGAGACGACAAAATAAAAAAATTGATTTTGTTATTTGATTGGAATTATTTTGACGTATAATATATATATACATTCTGTCAAGAAAGTACCGGGAATTATCGATTTAAATCTGGCGGGGCAATGAGGCAGGTAAATTTTTTTTTTCCTAGGTTGGTACCACTGTCCTTAATTACTATGCCAAGCTTGAGGGGGATCTGTCAACTAGTGTGTTTGCAACAGCTGCTATGTCTTATTGAGCCAGTTGAATACTGCTTTTCATACTGATGAAGACTTTTTTCATGAGAATGATAGTATAAGCGATGCAGTAGGTCAGTACAGTATTCAGAATACCGATTGGAATATTTCTGAAACAAAATCTAGGGACAATAAGACTGACAGTCGAAAAACAAATTATTTTTATGGCAAGAATGATTTCAGGTGGTCCAAACGTAGACAGCATAATAAAAGTAAACAACATAATATACATTCTGTCAAGAAAGTACCGGGAATTATCGATTTAAATCTGGCGGGGCAATGAGGCAGGTAAAATTTTTTTTCCTAGGTTGGTACCACTGTCCTTAATTACTATGCAAAGCTTGAGCGGGATCTGTCAACTAGTGTCTTTGCAACAGCTGATTAAGTCAGTCTATGTCAGAGTGCGTGCCGATTTTCACTATGGGTGATTACGTTGAGCAAAGAATTTGTTTAAAGTTTTGTGTTGCAAATGAATTTTCGTGTGCCGATGCATTGAAAATGTTGCAAAAGGCTTTTGGTGATAATGCTCTATCGAAAACTCGTGCATATCAGTGGTACAGAGCCTTCAAGGACGGTCGTGAAGTGGTCGCCCATCGACGGCTTCGATCGAAGATAACGTCGATAAAATTAAGGAAAGGGTGCTGGAAAACCGTCGTACCAGCTTGAGAGAGATAGCATATGATCTTAAGATATCCCACGAGTCCGCACGTACGATTTTGATTGATATTTTGGGCATGAGAAAGGTGGCCGCATGACTCGTACCGAAAGACCTGAATTTTCTTCAAAAACGTCATCGCGAACAGGTTGCTTCAGACATGCTGGATCGCTGTAATTCCGATTGTACATTCATGGAACGCATTATAACTGGTGATGAGACCTGGGTCTACGAGTACGATATGCAAACAAGCCAGCAATCATCGGAATGGGTGGCAAAAAATGAGCCGAAACCGAAAAAACCACGCCCAAGCCGCTCGAAAATGAAGGTGATGCTCATTGTTTTCTTCGATATCCGTGGCGTGGTGCACTACGAATTCCTTCCAGAGGGTCAGACGGTAAACAAGGAGTATTACCTAAGCGTTATGAAACGTTTGCGTGAGCGTATCCGTAAGAAGCGGCCAAATTTGTGGGCGAACAACTCATGGATTTTGCATGACGATAACGCGCCTTCTCACCGAGCTACGATTGTGACTGACTTTCTCGCCAAGAACTCAACAAACGTACTTCAGCAACCACCGTATTCGCCGGATTTGGCTCCCTGCGACTTTTTCCTCTTCCCAAAACTAAAATTGCCCCTTCGTGGCACCCGTTTTGAGTCGATTGAAGCCATAAAACAAAATTCGGCGCGAGAGCTAAAGTCCATTCCGGAAAGCGCGTATAAAAAATGTTTCGATAATTGGAAGTGCCGTTGGCATAGATGTATTGGAGCAAATGGAGCCTATTTTGAAGGCGACCCAATAAATTTTGACGATTAAATGTAAAAATGTTGTTTTAATTGAAAATTCCCGGTACTTTCTTGACAAAGTAGTATATGCAGTATAGCCGATTCCACATAAGACTTGGATTGATGCTCAGTCGTTACACTGTGATAGTTAATTTCAAATGAAACTAAAATATTACAATTTAACAAGTAACACAGTGCTTCCAGATCATAGTGTTATTACTACATTTTCGAACTGTTAATTACGAATTTTGTCTAATGATTTTATTCATAATTATTGTCGTCCTTGAAGAACTTTATTAGTTTCATGATATCTAGTTTTCTGCTTTTTTTAAAGGAATTTTTCATTAAGGGCAAAAACATCCATCTTGATAATCGCTCAGTTTACAACTGAAGCTGTCATGAACGTATTTGTATATGATCCAAACAGAAAGAATATTCACAAAAAGGTTCAAAAATTTGATACTTCAAGACCTCCTTCAAGAAATTTAAATTTTGCAGAAAATTTTTCCAAACCAGTCTACACAGAATTAGATAAAATTGAAATCCTACATCTGGAACTGAAAGACAAAAAATTTGGATGATATTGAAATCATTCTTAAAATTAAGAAGATCTCTATTGATTTCAATATCATCCAAATTTTTTGTCTTTGAGGAGGACTAAACAAATAAAAAGATAGATTATGCTCAAACTCCACTTGAGTATGAGGGAAAGTTGTGTCAAATTATTCATAGAAAATTTCGATAATCCCTTGAAGCTGGATTTTTAAATGATCAATTAACCTTACTTTCTTGACTGAATCTATACTGTGAAGCTAATGTTTGAATGATTTGGTCAGTTTTCCTCACGCATCTTCAAATCTCATCTGAAATCGGATAGATTTCATACCTGAAGAATACAGGACATTCCATAAATCTTTAGTGTTTATCATGTATGCTAGAAACAGTGTTAGCAGTGGCCTGCTATGAAAACTTATAGATTTGTGCAGCAATGAAACTTAATTATTCGAAATATTTGGATGTTTTCATCACAAATAGATTTTATTCAACATTTGCTCTTCAGAATCCAATTGGAATTTTCTCGTTGTAAGCAATTTGTTTGCATGTCAATATATAAATTAAAATTATTAAGAAATCTGAATTTAATTTTTGGGGCAAGTATATCAATGTGGAGAAAAAAAAATATTGCGTAAGTTTATGGGATTGATATGAGAGATGAACTAATTAAAATTCCTAAATTTCGACAAAAATTGGCTTGCCAACAGTGTATATACACTTTAGTCTACCGATTCGAAACCTTCAATATATGAATATAATAGGCAATAAAAACTGATTTTCGACAACAGCTAACTTGCTGGTAGTTGAAATTATATAGAATATCCTCTCTGAAACTTCTCTATACTAACTAACTTCTCTATACTAACAGTCAAACAAATAATCTTTTTGAATAATATCGATCAAGTATAACTTCTAGCGGAAGGATGCTCAAGAACTTATTACGTTATAAAATGCTAATCCTAGTGTCTTTGACCTTGACTGGATACCAGTGACTATTGGTATCGTTTGTGAATGCAGCGATAATTTCTAACATTACAATTTTACGAGTAATAGAAATGCAGGGCGGTATCTCTTGAGGTACCTCTTATGACCAACATGTTGTCAACAATTCCAAAAATTACAAATATATCGAGCCATAATGTGAAAAAAAAGCTGGATCAATGTATTTTACGTAGGGTATCTTGTAGTTCAAAAATAATTTGTATGTATCAAGTAGTCCAAAGGGAATTTTATTTTCACAATTTGCATTGTTAGATGAGAAGTATCTAAAAAAATGTAACGATTCGGAAAAATTGTATCAATATACAATAGGTGAGAGTTTTTATCGTTTAGAAATTGGTTATTGGTAGATATGTACCACCAGGACAGTTTGAAAATATGTCTCGATTTTTCAGGAATATACTAATGAACGCTATAAGTTTCAAAATATATCTCAGAAGAATATTAGAGTACAAAAAAAATATTTTTGCTTCTGCCAACCAGAGCTATAGTCAAACAATTACACTTCATAATGGATGGTAGTAGATATCAGGTAACTCAAAATCATCCGGATGCCAATATTCAAAACACAATAGTTATTGATATACAATTTTTTTCCTGATTTCCGCCAAAATTTTGATTCTCCATATTCATTCAATTGAATTAGTCTTTACTTGATGGAAATACATATTAAATAATATTAAATGATTTTCCAAAATTTTATTATTATTATAATACAAATTATAATACAACCATGTTTCGCTAACACAGTTGCATTCTCAGGTAGGTGGCGTATCTTATACTTCTAAATAACTAAATTTGTTTTCGAACTTGGCTTCTTGTTTATATTAGAAAAGGTACAAAATTTTTATTGAGCACTAAAATCCAAAAAAGAGTGTTTCTCTGGAAATTCCAATTCATTTGAATATATTTAACAGTGTTAATTGTTCGTTGAGTACTGTTCCGATTTTGTTTTATTTATTTATGTGTAGTTACTGTTTCAATAAGTTTTGAAGTTTGTAAATTATATTTATTTTTGAGCTTTGTACCAAATTTCGCAGACATAACTCTAGTATATTTTAAGGAAATGTATTCAAAATTTTATTTGATTAAAAAAATTAATTATGATCAAATACCAAATAGTAACGGCTGAAACAATTCAGTATCTGAAAAATTTTCCTTTGTATTCGGGTATACCATATGTACAACTATCTTATTATTTTTATTCATCAACAATTTATCTATAGGTGTAGGATTGTAGTCAATATTTATAGCTATTTATTTAATGATGTTGAGCTCCAAAATATAATTTTCTGGTTTCGTGGGTATCTTAACTTATCTGCGAATCAAACAATTAAATGATGATAAATTTGGGTTTAGAGGATGATTTTTGATCTATTGTGTATATTAGCATTAGTGTAAAGAATTGCTTGGTCCGTAGAGATACCTTTTTGAATTCTTCGGAAGAAACTGAGTAAACGTTAATCAATTACTATGGAAATTCTTGGTTAAGCATACTTCTAATGGGGGTGAAAGAGGGATCTATAGTAGACTTTAATGCTTTATTCACAGCCTAAAATACATATAATACAAATTATAAGATTTGAATTATATACCCAAATTGAGGGAGTTGTTTCGGTGGTTTTAACATTAAATGCGGTGGAAACACTATCTTGATCGTGGAATAGTTCTTCTTTGAGTTTTCTCTATTGTTGTTCACGACACAGACTTCAATTTTATTGGTTTCACTTTTGAGTTCAATTTTCACAACTTAATTTCTAATTACAAATGACTAATGTAGATAATACATTCACTTTCAGGCCTTTAGTTTCAAGGGCTTCACGAATAATACGAATTGTTAGAATTTTTTCCGTAGCAATAGTTTTGCAACTATTAAATTGCGTAGCACAATAATTTCTTTCAATTTAATTATTATCTTGTTTTTATATGAATTCGCAACAAATTAGCGGTCACTTAGGAATTCATCTGTTTTCTGGATGTCCAAATTGTCCCGCTAACTTCATGTTTCCACGCCGGTATGAATAAAGTTCAAGCTCCGATTTCAACACTAAAACAACGAAAGAATGGACCATTGATTCCATGACCGGGGGCACATTTCCAAGTAATAAAGTTTCATATCAAGATTTGTTTTAAGAGGAAATTTCAATACTTTTATTGCAAGCCAGAAGTAATGCAGTGAAGAATTCATTCTGGGTACTGCTCTTTATGTCCGTAATGCTCTCTGCACGTGAGTAAACAAGATAATGTTTTTATTCGATAACGGTTCCTGAATGTCTTCGGCATTCTGTTGCGAATACTGGATATCAACAATATATATCAAGAAAATAAATACGTGAAAGTATTTAAAATTAGTTTAAGTACTGTCCGTTATAAAATATCGTTCACTATTTTTTACATTGATCATCATTTACTTAAGTAAATACAATCAGAAGAAAATATCACAAACGAATCATCTTCATGTAATGAATGATACTCCTATAAAACTGTAATGTTAAATTGGCTAAGAAAACATTTATTGAGGTGTAAGTTATGCAATCAATTTTATAATTTAATTATCATGGATTTATGACTCACAGTATTGTTAGACAGTGCCATAATGTTTTCACTTTTTAAACATCCCAAAGTTCCTGAAGAATTTTTCACGACGCAGTAAAAAAGTTTGATAAATGTAGTACTTGTATAGTTGGTTTCTTGCATAGACTTATTATCCCAACTACTATCCTTAATACGTCTAATGTTTCTCGTCTCAAGATATAATTTTCCCTTTTATTTGAGCTCGGTTTCTAATGAAAATTTTCTTTATGCTATCAAAATTTATACATAGTTGGATGGAGTAGTCCGTTACTTCATGATGGTTCATTTTTAAATGGAATGAAATAAGAAATAACTTGGTTTTCTACTACTTTTCATTAACTGAATATACAGTGTACATTTCCAAACTAAATAAAACAAATTGTATCTTAACTATTATACTACTATCACTACTACTATTATACAGAAGTATATGGCTTATGCAAAACTTGGACAAGTAGGGTGTGCCAAAGGCCTCTGAGCTATTTGAATAGTTTTATCTCTAAAACGTTCTTATGCTTAAATATTTCTATGGGTTCTAGGATGTCTAGTTTTTTCCTTCCTCTTTCAGGTGCAATGTTTCAACATGGTCCAATTCTGGGAAGATACGATTGGTTTGGAAGAAATGTTTCGCAAAATTATCTTTCTGGTTCCTAAATGCAGATTGATGTTCTTTTAACCATTTTTGAGAAGGTATCCCGGTTTTTCCCATATATACGCTACTGCACTGTTGACAACTTAATTCATAAACTCCAGAATTATTCAGCCGTTTGTTTTTGTCTATTGCATTAAAAAAGAGGTTGGAAATTTTATTAGTTATTAATCTATCGGAATTGATTATTAAAACAAATTGTAGAAATTACTATGTTTTACCACCAAAAAATATATATATTACACATTTTCTTGTGACTCGAGTTTCGGGAAACTCGAACTATCCCATCATCAGACAACTAAAGACCTAACAGTGTTAGGTCTTTAGTTGTCTGATGATGGGATAGTTCGAGTTTCCCGAAACTCGAGTCACAAGAAAATGTGTAATATACTACTCTGTCAAGAAAGTACCGGGAATTTTCAATTAAAACAACATTTTTACATTTAAACGTCAAAATTTATTGGGTCGCCTTCAAAATACGCTCCATTTGCTCCAATACATCTATGCCAACGGCACTTCCAATTATCGAAACATTTTTTATAGGCGCTTTCCGGGATGGATTTTAGCTCTCGCGCCGAATTTTGTTTTAGGGCTTCAATCGACTCAAAACGGGTGCCACGAAGGGGCAATTTTAGTTTTGGGAAGAAGAAAAAGTCGCAGGGAGCCAAATCCGGCGAATACGGTGGTTGCTGAAGCACGTTTGTTGAGTTTTTGGCGAGAAAGTCAGTCACAATCGTAGCTCGGTGAGAAGGCGCGTTATCGTCATGCAAAATCCATGAGTTGTTCGCCCACAAATTTGGCCGCTTCTTACGGATACGCTCACGCAAACGTTTCATAACGCCTAGGTAATACTCCTTGTTTACCGTCTGACCCTCTGGAACGAATTCGTAGTGCACCACGCCACGGATATCGAAGAAAACAATGAGCATCACCTTCATTTTCGAGCGGCTTTGGCGTGGTTTTTTCGGTTTCGGCTCATTTTTTGCCACCCATTCCGATGATTGCTGGCTTGTTTGCATATCGTACTCGTAGACCCAGGTCTCATCACCAGTTATAATGCGGTCCATGAATGTAGAATCGGAATTACAGCGATCCAGCATGTCTGAAGCAACCTGTTCGCGATGACATTTTTGAAGAAAATTCAGGTCTTTCGGTAAGAGTCGTGCGGCCACCTTTCTCATGCCCAAAATATCAATCAAAATCGTACGTGCGGACTCGTGGGATATCTTAAGATCATGTGCTATCTCTCTCAAGCTGGTACGACGGTTTTCCAGCACCCTTTCCTTTATTTTATCGACGTTATCTTCGATCGAAGCCGTCGATGGGCGACCACTTCACGACCGTCCTTGAAGGCTCTGTACCACTGATATGCACGAGTTTTCGATAGAGAATTATCACCAAAGGCCTCTTGCAATATTTTCAATGCATCGGCACACGAAAATTTATTTGCAACACAAAACTTTAAACAAATTCTTTGCTCAACGTAATCACCCATAGTAAAAATCGGCACGCACTCTGACATCGACTGACTTAATCAGCTGTTGCAAACACACTAGTTGACAGATCCTGCTCAAGCTTGGCATAGTAATTAAGGACAGTGGTACCAACCTAGGAAAAGAAATTTTTACCTACCTCATTGCCCCGCCAGATTCAAATCGATAATTCCCGGTACTTTCTTGACAGAATGTATATATTTTTTGGTAGTAAAAGATAGTAATTTCTACAATTTGTTTTAATTATGATCAACTACCAAATAGTAACGACTGAAATAATTCAGTATCTATCGGGATTGGTCCAAAATATAAAAGTTTTACAAATTTTTTGTATTGTCTGTTTTAGAAGTATATTGGTTTCAGAATGAGTTGTTTTTCTTATTTGATGATTTTTTTTCGAGAAAATTTATGGTTTTCGTTTCGAATTCATTGTTTGTGGCTATTTGTTTGATTTTACTCAGTTTCCTTTTCCACGTAGTATTATTTAGAGGAATTGAAAATGCTCTATGTAAAGTTGGTTATGGTTGTATCTGTCGTTGTGGGTTTTTTGAACATGTCAAAGAAAATTATTCATTATTCTTAACCAAAGTTATGTCCAGAAAATTTATTTCATTTACACATTGTGGTTCCATAGTGAATTTCATCTTATGATGCAAACCATTAAGATATTTTTTTGTGTGTTTTCTAGTACTAAATGTGTTCTACAGAAGCAAGCTAATATCTGTCTATATATCTTTCCAAAAAGATGATATACTATGCTTGTGTGGCTTTTAGGATTTTTCCCTTGAGATTCCATGGCACTGTTTGTAAATTTTATTATTGTGTTGAGAGTAATATTTCTCCACGCAAAGTTCGAAATGGGTTAAAATTTCGTTTTTATGACCTGATTTATGAAATCCTTTGTTAGGATATGTTCGATTATATTCAACATTCTGCTGCAGAATTTCTGCATTTGGTATACTCGGAAGCATATTAATTACATCAAACAATACTAAAATACTATTGAGTGAAGGGGCAGAATTTTTTAGTTTTTGGGCGCTCAATTGAATTATTTATTCAATAAAGTGAGTTGAAGTGTGTTAGTTCTTTAGAAATTTAGTTTTCTTCATATTGACAAGTTTGAATTTGTCACAGTCCGTAAGAAAGATTTGGATATATTTGAGGGTTGTTTTAAGTGTTAGTTGAATTTTTGAGGTTGGATCTCTTTTTGGTTATATGAAAATAATTGTAGAGTTCATAAATCATATTGTCAACAGTGCAGTAGCGTATATATGACAAACCGGGAGATCTTTCCAAAAAAGGTAAAAAAAACATCAATCTTCATTTAGGAACCGGAAAGATAACTCTAATTTTGCGAACCGTTTTTTCGAAACCAATCATATCTTTCCAGAATTAGGCAATCTTGAAATATTGCACCTGGAAACGAAAGGAACAAAATTAGACATCCTGAAATTCATAGAAATATTCAAGCACAAGCACGTTTAAGAAGTAAAACTATCGGGTGTTTTTTTTAAAGTGATAGAACTTTCGAAAGGGTTAACTGTGATTTGACAGAAGGTAGACGGCATGTTGTTTCAACGTTTCTGTTCAGTAACCATTAATAAATTACCATGGAGAAGAATCACGCCGCAACAAAGTTTACAAATTGTTGAAACTTATTTTCAAAATCAGTGTTCTATTCGCCAAACTTACAGAGCACTTCGTGAAATTTATGGTTTACATAATCGTCCATCACAGCAGCTTATTCGTCGAACTATCGATAGATTTCAGACAACATTTTCTCTACTCGATGCAACAACAACAAAACAAAGAACTGTACGTACAGAAGAATATATCGCTGCTGTAAGTCATAGTGTTAATGATGATCCAGATTTGTCTATTTGTCGACGTTCACAATAATTTGGACTGTGTGCATCGATCACATGAAAAATGTTGCGTAAAGATCTTGGTTTACACCCATACAAGATCCAACTGGTTCAAGAACTAAAGCCCTTCGACCATAATAAGCGTCGTTTATTTTCTGATTGAGCCCTAGAACAGCTTGAAGTTGATGCACTTTTTTATCGTAAAATTGTGTTTAGTGATGAAGCTCTTTTCTAGTTGAGCGGCTATGTATACAAGCAAAATTGCCGTATATAGAGTGGAAACAATCCTCAAGAAGTTCTGCAGGTTCCATTGCATCCTGAAAAATGTCCATATTCCATGTCCATATTTCTTTAAAAACGATGCTGGAGCTAATGTTACAGTGAATGATGTTCGTTACAGATCGATGATCAATGATTGTTTGTTTCAAAATTTGAATGGTGACAACCCAGAAGTGTTTTGGTTCCAACAAGATGGCGCTACACCTCATGCTGCTACCGTAACAGCTGACTTATTGGAAGAAAGATTTGGCGATAACATTATTTCGAGAAATGGTCCGATTAATTGGCCTCCAAGATCATGCGACATAGCTCCACTGGATTATTTTCTTTGGGATTATGCCAAGTCATTGGTTTATGCTGATAAACCAGAAACAATAGACGCTTTGGAAGCCAACATAACTAGTGTTATTGATGAAATAAGGCCTGAATTACTCGAAAAAGTTGTCTAAAATTGGTCTGGTCGAATGCGGTTCTTCAGAGCTAGTCGTGGTGAAAATATGCCGGAAATTATTTTTGAAATATAAATGTCATAGAATTATCTTTCAAATTAAAAAAAAATTGGTTTCAATCTTAATTTGAATGCATTTTATTTCAATTTATAGTTCGATCACCTTTGGCACACCCCACTTTTCGAGTTTTGCAGATGCCGAAGTCATATATATATATATATATATATATATATATATAACTTCGGCATGTGCAAAACTCGAAAAGTAGGGTGTGCCGAAGGTCCCTCTGCTCGTTCACTATTGGGTGTTTATTTAGTGTGATAGAACTATAAATTGAAATAAAACACATTCAAATTAAGATTGAAACCAATTTATATATATATATATATATATATATATATATATATATAAATTGGTTTCAATCTTAATTTGAATGTGTTCTATTATATATATATATATATATATATATATATATATATATATATAATAGAACACATTCAAATTAAGATTGAAACCGATCAATTTACATATAATATATATAATTTGTTCTAAAATCGAAAAAGGCTTTTTACTTGATAGAAGAAATATAACAAAATTTGAATATCAACAGATTTAATTTCTTAGTCTTCTACAATTTTAATTTCAAAAAAATTTTTATTCCAAAAACTTTTAGAATTAAATTAATGTCTACAATAAGCACCGCTCATATTTAATAGACGTATATAATCAAACCTCAATATATAATGTCAAATGGAATAAATAAACCAACATATATAAAAAAGTCATTAAAATTAAGAAATAAATATTTAAAGGAGATGAAATTTTGTTTCTGATCTTACCATTAGGAACACCAATTCCTTTCCAAAAATATGAACACAACTTAAGGACTTCTCAAAAAATATAATTTATTCGAAATATTTAATATATTTAAATATTCAAATAAGTTAATTCAAAAATCTCTCAAAACATGCACTCTATCCTCAAAAAACAATTAAAATTCTGATAATCTCTTCATCGGCTCTAAATAATATTCCAGATATCAAAATCAAATAACTATCACTATATCTTACCTCCACGTGGTAACAGGATAAATTGCGTTAAATATAAGTGGTGCTTATCGTAGACCTTAATTTAATTTTTAAGTTTTAAGTTTTCTGAATAAAAATTTTTTTGAAATTTAAATTGTAGAAGACTAACAGATTAAATTTGTTTTATATTAAAATTTTGTTATATTTCTTCTATCAAGTAAAAAACCTTTTTCTATTTTATTTTTTACATAATATATAATTGTATTTAGGCTTGAATAAATCTCGTTATTGAATATCAATGATTTGAAGATAACCTTATAATACCTTACACTTTTCTGTGATTTTTTTTAAGAACATAGACTATCTTGAATTTTAAAGTTAGTCTGTTTGAAGCAATTTATCCTGTTACCACGTGGAGGTAAGATATAGTGATAGTTATTTGATTTTGATATTTGGAATATTATTTAGGGCCGATGAAGAGATTATCATAATTCTAATTGTTTTTTGAAGATATAGTGCATGTTTTGAGATATTTTTGAATTAACTCATTTAAATCTATTAAATGTTTCAAATAAATTATATTTTCTGAGATGTCCTCAAGTTGTGTTCATGTTTTTGAAAAGGAATTGGTGTTCATAATGGTAAGATCAGAAACAAAATTTTGTCTCCTTTAAATATTTATTTATTAATTTTAATGACCTTTTTTATATCTGTTGGTTTATTTATTCAATTTGACATTATATATTGAGTTTGGATTATAAACGTCTATTAAATATAAGGGGTGCTTATTGCAGACATTAATTTAATTCTAAAAGTTTTTTGAATAAATTTTTTTTTTTAATTAAAATTGTAGAAGACTAACAGATTAAATCTGTTTTGATATTCAAATTTTATAATTTGTTCTATTCAGTTTGAAAATTAAGTTAACACTACGAAACTCGAGTCATATTCAGTTTATGATAAGTGATAGAAAAGCAAGTCATTTATTATTTCATTCAATTCATACCTATTTAATTTGGAATGTCTGTTTCATTTTGGTAGGTTTTTCAGAAAAGAAAACTCAAATCTTTCAGTTCTTATTATTGGGTTCTTTTTTCTGCACAGAATGTTGTAATTGATGCTGGAGTATATTATACTCTGTCATCATAATGCATGTGCGAGTACAATTTCATGTGATACAAAAAATCAATTAATTCCCCTCAAATCATATTTTTAAGGTTGATATCTGAATCGGGTTCAAAATAATCATGTCATTTGCAGTTGATCAGTAATGTATTCAGGTCTGAAACGAAGAATGATTAATCAGTCGAATGACTTCAATAAAAGTCTTCGAATTCATGTAAATGGGATAGCTCTATTGGTACGGAAGCCACCGCAAGAATATATTTCCATCCGAGTTATCAGCAGGAATCTGTTGAAAACCAAATGATTTTATTTTAATAAGAATTGGACGTTTGGGCCATCCTAGAATCTTTATATTTCCGCAGGTGATAACATTAAGTTAGAATAAGATCGAAATTAAATTTATTGATATTCTTGTTTTGATTGCAGTCGGGCGGAAAAAGCTTCCTTTTAGTGACATTAAACTGCCTTCTCCTGGGATACAATGGCAAGAATTCTTGTCTCAATTACACTTACCTTAAGGATTAGTAGCGGGTTCTAATGGAAAGGGTTAACCCTTAATTAATATGGTGAATTATAATAAATTTACAGAAGAGTTCATTGGATTTTTCCGAAAATTAAATATTATTTGTCAGTAGTTTCCATACCAGTTAAAAGTTAATTACCGTTTAGCTACATAGGCATTTCTTCTACGAGTTACAATTACATAATTATTAATTATTGTTTAGTCCTGTTTCGTCCAGTTGTTGATCCTACCTAAAATAAATTTTTAAGAATCATTCTGTTTTACTACTAGAAAATTTAAAAATCTACACATTTGTGTGACTACAGTTTCGGGATACTTGTCCTCAGATGGAGTATACCTCGAAATTGCAGTAACAAAAAAGTATAAAATTCTGAATTTTTTTCTAAAAATTCGTTTGAAATCTTAATTAATCTTTTTTTTTAAAATTTGAATATCAAAACAAATTGAAATATGTTTATCTTCTACAATTTCAATTTCCAAAAGAATTTTTTATTCAAAAACTTTTAGAATTAAAATAACGTCTAAAACAAGCACCGCTTACATTTAATAGACGTATATAATCAAAACTCAATATACAATGTCAAATGAAATAAATAACCCAATAGATATACGAAAGTAATTAAAATTAATAAATAAATATTCAAACGAGACAAAATTTTGTTTCTGGTTTTATCTTAAGGAATACTACTTGCCTTATAAAAACATGAACACACTTGAAGGACTTCCCAAAGAATATAATTTATTTGAAATATTTAATACATTTAAATATTCGAACAAATTATTTCAAAAATCTCTAAAAAATGTGCACTATATTTTCAAAAAACAAATATAATTCTAGATAATCCCTTCATCAGCCGTTTTTCAATAATCCAAATATCAAAATCAAAAACATAACCTACATCACTCACGTGTTAAAAGACTTAAGCTTCGAACTACAGATCAACTATATATTCAAGATTGATCTATGTTCTAACAAAATCAAAGAACAAAGTGAGTTATTTTAAGGTCTACCTAAATCCATTGACACCGTATAAAGAGATTTATTGAAGCCAAAATATAATTATATATTATATATAAAATAAAATATATATATATATATATTTCTTCTATCAAGTAAAAAGCCTTTCTATTTTATTTTATTAATTAATCTTCTTAACTGACGATTTGTGTGCTTCAAATTTCATAACATAAAACTGAAAAATTCAAAATGAGAAGGTTTGATAGACTTTTCCATATCCAATTTTAAATATGTGTATAGTCAATTCGTTAAGAAATAATTTATATCGATAATCTTTAAATCATTTTAAAATGATTTAATTTTGAAAACACAAAGCGTAAACAAACTGAATGACAGATGACATTCAAATTCTGTGTACGGATCTTCAACTTGGTTAAAAAACTATCAAAAATCCCCTTGAGCTAGCTGCTTAAATGATCAATTTCCCTTTTCTTGACTCAATGTTTATTTCTCTGTTTGATAATAACTATGGAGATCTATAATACCTTCCTAACAGAAATCAATGTCAATAGAATCCGGATAAAGCGACCATAAAGGGATCGATGATATTTTTTCCTACTAACGAGACGACCCATAAGATTACTGGATAATTTGAGTTTGTTTTTGATTATGTATATATTAATAATACTGTTTTTTCCTATTTGGCAATAACGATATTTTCAGGATGATCGCTAATTCAATGAAGCAAATAGTAAAATAAATAAAAAATAACTTTATTGGTAGTTGAACATTTCATATTGGATTAATAAGTATGTTATGTATTGAATAAAAGAGAAAAAGTCATTTTACTTTATAGAAGGAATATAACAAAATTTGAATATCAAAACAGATTTAATCTGTCAGTCTTCTACAATTTTAATTTCGAAAAAATGTTTATTAAAAAATTTTTTTGAATTAAATTAAGGTCTTATAAGCACAGCTTATATTTAATAGACGTATAAAATCAAATCTCAATATGGAATAAATAAACCAACAAATATAAATTTTCAATTAAAATTAATAAATAAATATTTGAAGGAGACAAAATATTGTTTCAGATCTTACAATTATGGAAACTAATTCCTTTTCAAAACTACAAAACATAATTTAAGGACCTCTCAGAAAATATAATTTATTTGAAATATTCAATATATTTAAATATTTATATAAGTTGATTCAAAAATCTCTCAAAACATGCATTATATCTTCAAAAAAAAATTAGAATTCCGGTAATATCGGTCCTAAATCCCAGGACGACTTCTAGGTGTTATATTTATTGTTGGTTGATTTTATTTTTTAAATATGATTTAGGACCGATGAAGATATTACCGGAATTCTAATTGTTTTTTGAAGATATAATGCATGTTTGAGAGATTTTTGAATTAACTTCGGAAGAAACGATTTAAAGTCATAAAAATTGCATAAAAAGGAGATCAAATTCTTTCATGAATATTTTGTATGTACAATTCTGGGAGGTACTGGTAAGAATATGCTACATTTGAGGGCAGATCCCGTACTGAATGCAGACCTCGAAATCGTGTAAATGGAATAACACTATCGCTCTTGCTTTGAAGAAACTAAACGGTTCTCTCGACTAAATCAGCAACAGCTGGCAAGCGAAGATTTCACTGGCTTCCGATGTTTCCATTTGTTTCTGCTTTATCTTTGGAAGCTGTCCATCATATCATGCCCTGATAATTCTCAAGTAAATCAGGTACTTATAATGAAATTTAAGCCTGCAGATAATTTGTTAAAATAGAAATTAATTTGAATAATCCCTAGCAGTTGTGAGGTGAAAATGTTCATAGGGAAAGGCGAATGTTGAATTTTTCATTTTGAATTCACTTTTCCCATCTGAATAGGAAGAAAAACTACCTTTGGAATATTAATGAGTTTGCCTTGGAGTTCTGTTGAGTGTCAGAGTTATATTTGGTTAATTTCATGGTTTTAAGAAATTTGATATTATGGGTCCACTGAAGGTATTTCTGAATATAACGAATGAATTGCAACAAATCAGTGAAATTAGTTCAACTGTATAGGGGCGCACAAAGGCTCTTGGCTCCTAGAAAATGCAATTTCAAATTTTCATAACTTGTCCATATTAGCTCTCAAATCAGATAGAAATAGGAAATAATTCAAAGCTGAACACACTGATTCAATAGCTGGTTCGAAGTTGCTTGCGAAAGTGTTCAGTTTCACACAGTCTCCTGAAAATTTCATCGTTCGCGTTGAGGAAACTTTCGAATGCGATAAGGTGATTTTTTTAATTTCCAAGTACCAATAAAGTATTTTAATTCTATCATGCTATCGCGCACAAGAAACTGTTCTATTATAATAAGAATGACAGTGAAAACTTTTGGGTCTGCATCCACTATATATAAAATGATTCTCCTCTACTTTATTCAAATCGAGAATTATTCACAAATATGAATCCCAAACTGCCGAAACCGTCTGATAAAAAGTATTAAGAAAATGCACATTTGCCAATTGGTATCATTTGTTATTAGCTCTCATAAAAAACAAAATGAATGGAACAACATCTTTAAGAAATCTACTAATTCCAATCTCAAATAAACAATAAACAACTTCATAAAATAAACCAAAAAATTTGAAGATTTTTATTTAGTGTCCGGATGAAAATAATATGTTTCCAAATATCAAGAGAACTGATAAAATTAATTTGACAATTCTTAAACCATCACATCTCAATCATTTCAGACACATATGAGAAGAAAGTTGTCACAGAAACTATTTCCAAATCAATAATAAAATATATGAAGTACAAACAAGCCACAAGCATTGTGTACACGTCTCACACATATTTTCCAGTCCGACGTAAAAAACAAAATGTTCAATTCAAACTTACCGTGGTATAGATACATACGTGGACAATATATTTAGTTACGTTTCCAGAACATCTCTACAACCAACTAAACTTATAAATTATTTAAACATTGTTCACCCCGAGCAAAAATTCAAAATCGATAAGAAATGAAATAATCTTCATCTCACATTTGAGTAATGGAATTGAATTCAACATTGAGTAAACTATATCCACTGACTTATATATGGTATTTATGTGCTTCTGCAGACTCCAACTATCCAAATTCAAAAAGTTTGAGCTCATCGAACATAATAAAAAATATTTTAATATTAAAAAAAAAAATCTTCAGAACGTCAGCAAATTTCATTTTTGCGAAATTCAAATCAGAATATCTAAGAAACATTGTTTTTATTTAAATAGACATATAGAATTCTCAAATATTACACAACATTCAAAAATATGAAGGAATATAGAAAATATGGAACATTGAAATTATATAATCCACTGTAATTTCAGTCAAAATTTTATATTTTCCATAGATTCTTTTAATTTTTGAGTGTTGTGTGATATTTAAGAATTCGATATGTTTACTTAAATAGAAACAGTGTTTCTTAGACATTCTTATTCAATTTTCTAGAGGTTTCACAGAATTATTCTATTTTAATATTTAAAAAATTTGTAGAAATATAACCGTCTTCCAAGGTCGATCATTTTTTTATTAGCTTTCGCCAAATTGAAATTGAAACTATAGAATCAATAGCTGCGATTGACAGTTTGAATCATAATATGATAGATAATTTGGATGAACAGAAACAATTTTAAATAATTATAGACCACATAATTTCCATCATAAACACCAAACATTCATTTCTACATAATTTTTCGGTGAAACGAGTGAAAAAGTAGCTTTGAGTCTATAAGAATTAGATATCAATATTCCTTTCTAATTGCAAAACAAAATATGGTCCTTATTATTTTATTCCAAAGATACAACCCCAAACATACATTAATTGGAAGTTCATACCATGAGTTAATAGGTTCAATATGCAAAAGCAAATATGTAGGTCAGATCAGACGTTTATTCAAAATTGAAAAATTGAAACAGGTTGAATTCAATTTTATTACTCAGATGTGAGATTTCAGTTTCAAGATTTGATATTTTCATCATGATTACCCAAAAATAACCGCGAAATTGGAATTAAAACCATAACATCAATAGCTTCGAATAAGGGTTTCGATCATAATGTAAAAGACCATTGAATAAAACAATAACAATTTGTAATAACAACAAATCGAATACATATCATCATAAAAACTAAAAACAGGAAAAATTTCATTTGTTTATCGTCCTGTGGTGCAACATGTGACCAATAATCATTCAAAATAAAAAATTAAAGTCTTTTGAACCGAAAATCAAAATAATGCGGAAGATCCAACTCCAACTATAATACATTAATCGATAGTTCATGAGTTCAATCAACTTTCATATTTGTAACTCATTGTCTAGAACATAGTTATCCTTTTCCCACAATGAAAAATTCAATAATTTGCACGTAGAATCAATTATTTGGAGATTGTTGAAATTGTTAAATTAGTATTCAATAAAAATAATCTCAATAATGACCAGGCAGATCTATGTAAATATAAAATTTTAAATATATTTAAATACCTCTTTAACATCAGTTGAAACCTTCCCTGTATCACGCCTGCATTTTTAACACTTCTATTCTTTATAATATTAAATAAGGTTATTCTGTTTTTAATAAATTCTCATTTTTTTATAATACAACAATTGTTTCGCTATCACATTAGCATCTTCAGGTAGGTTGTATCTTACATTGTGAATAACTCATACATTCCACCTAAAGATGCTGAAATAATTGTTGTGTTATGATAACAATAAAATTTGTGAATATCGGAATAACCCTATTTAATATTATTATATTTAGTATGGATTTTCATGAAGGGATAACTGATTCAACTAAACATTAAATATTAAACACTTGTATTCTTGTTATCATTTTGTGTACCTACCTGCCAACTTTAAAAAAGGACCTTCAGTTTTCAGTCCATATGATAAAGGATGAGGTTAATTCCTTGAAATTGCAATAACAAGAAATGTAAACATTTTTAAAATTTTTGGTAGCAAAAATATTAATTTCTGAAACTTGTTTCAATTATTCCTGTAGACTCAAACCATTCATATTCACAAAACTTTTCAGCACATTGATCATTGATTTAGCTCTCTTATATCCATATCACAAAATAACCGAAATTGAAACTAATGCTATTGAAAAAATAGCAGCAAACAACGGTTTCAATCATCATAACAGGAGTATAATAGACAATTTTATTGAACAGGAATAAGCTCTAATAACTCTACACCAAATATATCCCAAAACAAACTGAATACCAAAATATTAATTTATTTATCGTACCTAGGGACATAAGTAACTGGCTATTAGTCTTTCAGAATTATATATAATTATTACCTTTGAGGAACAATTTTTTTTTTATAATTTAATAAATCGGGAGTTTATGAGTTTAGGTGTATGTATTCCACCAAAAATAGTTGAATATCCACATTTACAACCTATTGCATAAAAAATAGTCTTCCTACTATCGAAAGGCGGAAAACTCAACTCTTGAGAATATGCTAGAATGTCAGTTAAGTTTAAATAATGATAACCCGAAAATAGTATTGGATGAAAAAGTCCGTTACTTTGTGATAGTTTATTTTAAAAATGTAATAATAAGTAAGAAATGACTTCGTTTTCTATAATTTTTTCATTTTCTGTATACAATGATCCGAGTTTCGGACAAAATTTTCAAACTAATTTATAACAAGTTTCATTTCAAAGTGTTCTATATAATTTTAGGAAGACTTAGGGTTGTGTTGAACTTCGAAAAGTATGGTATACATAGGCTTCGCTTTCAGATATAGATCTTTGAGACTACCTAATTCTGGGAAAAAATGACCTTTTTCGAGAAAATGTTTTGTGAAATTAGAGTTGATATTTCCATGCTTGAAGGATTTTTTTTTTAACCTTTTTGTGGAAGTTTTCTTGACAACCGCACTAATGAAAACCTAATTTATAAAATATTTGATTGATCCGGTCTTTACTTAGTGGAAACTCATTTTAATTAAAAAAAAAATATGAGACAGTCTCATGTATATATTTTTAATTAATTTATAAAATTCTGAATTATTATGCTGGTTGTTTTTATCTCTAGCATTTAAAAATAGCTTGGAAGTTTTTAATATGCGTGTGGATGGTATATGTATATTATTCATTGAAATCATTCGAGATATCTTTTGTGCAATTGGTACAAAATGTATGAGTTTCCCGAATTTTTCATTATTTTTTTCTGTTCCAGAATTGGATTAACACAAAACAATAAAGAACAATTTGTAATATAAGCATATTTTGTACCAGCTTTCACACGCTTATATCAAAGTTTCATTCTATTTTTTCATGCTAAAGGTAAAAACAATCGGCATGTAAATTCATGAGTTCGTAAATGGTCTTTGCGTATATATGTAGGACAAATCGGGAGAACTTCTACAAATAGGTTGAAGCATAATTTAAGCATCGAAAAGATAACCGCAATTTTGCGAAACAACTTTTCGAAATAAGTCAGTTTTCGCAGAATTAGACAATCTACATCTGAAACCGACAGCAAAGGAAGTAGAAAACTTGAAATCAATAGAGCTTCACAAAAATTATCACGATCCCGCAGTAAAACTATGAGACAAATAGATGGACCAGTGATATTGCCTACTTTCGAAGTTCTATTCAAACCTGAGTTTTCTATAAATATATAAAACTGTCGAACCACAACTTGTTATACACTAGTTGTAGTAAAAACTACGGAACATGGGTCATTGTAACCTCAATAATAAAGAAGTG
Source organism: Megalocaria dilatata (assembly GCA_034642435.1). Taxonomy (NCBI): domain Eukaryota; kingdom Metazoa; phylum Arthropoda; class Insecta; order Coleoptera; family Coccinellidae; genus Megalocaria; species Megalocaria dilatata. The sequence goes on along the minus strand of CM067859.1, from coordinate 58,535,155 downwards.
ATAGAAAGTGAAGTAATTTCTTATTTATTCCGTAAAATAAGAAGAAATGGTTTTTTACTTGGTAGAAGGATTATTATAAATATGAAAATCAAAACAGATTTAATCTGTTGTCTTCTACAATTTTAATTTCAAAAAATTCTTTGAAGAGACTTTAAGAATTAAATTAATGTCTTTATAAGCACTGCTCATATTTAATAGACGTCAAAATTCATCATACAATATCAAACGGAATTAAGAAAAACCAACGAATACAAACTGTCAATTAAAATTAAAATATAAATAAGCAAATATTTTTTGTTTCGTTCCAGGCATGCGTAATGAACTCTTCAGACAAACTTTACGAAGCCCTGTTTGTTACAAAATAATACAAAATGTATTGTTTTCTGATCCCATATGAATGAAAAATAACTCTTTCTCAAGAATATAAAACATAATTTTAAGAACTTCTCAAAAACTAATTTATTTGAAATATTCAATATATTTAAATAAATTACTTCAAAAAATCTCAAAACATGTAGCACATTCTCAAGAAATAATTAAAGTTACGATAAGATCAGTTCAACATTACATATAAAAAATATAATAAAATCAAATAAACAATGTATAGACTTACTCGGTGAATCTTAGGAATACACTGCCCTCAATAGAAAATAAAAGTAAACACTTTCATAGATCCAAGGTGCTTATGTTCACGTTCACAGAATCATACAAAGCTTATAAGGCACTTGGCCTCAGTTAAAACCGTGCAACACTGTATAATGAATTTCTTTATTTAAAAACCTAATATAATTATATATTATATATAAAATAAAATAAGAAGAAATGGTTTTTTACTTGGTAGAAGGATTATTATAAATATGAAAATCAAAACAGATTTAATCTGTTGTCTTCTACAATTTTAATTTCAAAAAATTCTTTGAAGAGACTTTAAGAATTAAATTAATGTCTTTATAAGCACTGCTCATATTTAATAGACGTCAAAATTCATCATACAATATCAAACGGAATTAAGAAAAACCAACGAATACAAACTGTCAATTAAAATTAAAATATAAATAAGCAAATATTTTTTGTTTCGTTCCAGGCATGCGTAATGAACTCTTCAGACAAACTTTACGAAGCCCTGTTTGTTACAAAATAATACAAAATGTATTGTTTTCTGATCCCATATGAATGAAAAATAACTCTTTCTCAAGAATATAAAACATAATTTTAAGAACTTCTCAAAAACTAATTTATTTGAAATATTCAATATATTTAAATAAATTACTTCAAAAAATCTCAAAACATGTAGCACATTCTCAAGAAATAATTAAAGTTACGATAAGATCAGTTCAACATTACATATAAAAAATATAATAAAATCAAATAAACAATGTATAGACTTACTCGGTGAATCTTAGGAATACACTGCCCTCAATAGAAAATAAAAGTAAACACTTTCATAGATCCAAGGTGCTTATGTTCACGTTCACAGAATCATACAAAGCTTATAAGGCACTTGGCCTCAGTTAAAACCGTGCAACACTGTATAATGAATTTCTTTATTTAAAAACCTAATATAATTATATATTATATATAAAATAAAATAAGAAGAAATGGTTTTTTACTTGGTAGAAGGATTATTATAAATATGAAAATCAAAACAGATTTAATCTGTTATTTTCTATTGAGGGCAGTGTATTCCTAAGATTCACCGAGTAAGTCTATACATTGTTTATTTGATTTTATTATATTTTTTATATGTAATGTTGAACTGATCTTATCGTAACTTTAATTATTTCTTGAGAATGTGCTACATGTTTTGAGATTTTTTGAAGTAATTTATTTAAATATATTGAATATTTCAAATAAATTAGTTTTTGAGAAGTTCTTAAAATTATGTTTTATATTCTTGAGAAAGAGTTATTTTTCATTCATATGGGATCAGAAAACAATACATTTTGTATTATTTTGTAACAAACAGGGCTTCGTAAAGTTTGTCTGAAGAGTTCATTACGCATGCCTGGAACGAAACAAAAAATATTTGCTTATTTATATTTTAATTTTAATTGACAGTTTGTATTCGTTGGTTTTTCTTAATTCCGTTTGATATTGTATGATGAATTTTGACGTCTATTAAATATGAGCAGTGCTTATAAAGACATTAATTTAATTCTTAAAGTCTCTTCAAAGAATTTTTTGAAATTAAAATTGTAGAAGACAACAGATTAAATCTGTTTTGATTTTCATATTTATAATAATCCTTCTACCAAGTAAAAAACCATTTCTTCTTATTTTATTTTATATATAATATATAATTATATTAGGTTTTTAAATAAAGAAATTCATTATACAGTGTTGCACGGTTTTAACTGAGGCCAAGTGCCTTATAAGCTTTGTATGATTCTGTGAACGTGAACATAAGCACCTTGGATCTATGAAAGTGTTTACTTTTATTTTCTATTGAGGGCAGTGTATTCCTAAGATTCACCGAGTAAGTCTATACATTGTTTATTTGATTTTATTATATTTTTTATATGTAATGTTGAACTGATCTTATCGTAACTTTAATTATTTCTTGAGAATGTGCTACATGTTTTGAGATTTTTTGAAGTAATTTATTTAAATATATTGAATATTTCAAATAAATTAGTTTTTGAGAAGTTCTTAAAATTATGTTTTATATTCTTGAGAAAGAGTTATTTTTCATTCATATGGGATCAGAAAACAATACATTTTGTATTATTTTGTAACAAACAGGGCTTCGTAAAGTTTGTCTGAAGAGTTCATTACGCATGCCTGGAACGAAACAAAAAATATTTGCTTATTTATATTTTAATTTTAATTGACAGTTTGTATTCGTTGGTTTTTCTTAATTCCGTTTGATATTGTATGATGAATTTTGACGTCTATTAAATATGAGCAGTGCTTATAAAGACATTAATTTAATTCTTAAAGTCTCTTCAAAGAATTTTTTGAAATTAAAATTGTAGAAGACAACAGATTAAATCTGTTTTGATTTTCATATTTATAATAATCCTTCTACCAAGTAAAAAACCATTTCTTCTTATTTTATTTTATATATAATATATAATTATATTAGGTTTTTAAATAAAGAAATTCATTATACAGTGTTGCACGGTTTTAACTGAGGCCAAGTGCCTTATAAGCTTTGTATGATTCTGTGAACGTGAACATAAGCACCTTGGATCTATGAAAGTGTTTACTTTTATTTTCTATTGAGGGCAGTGTATTCCTAAGATTCACCGAGTAAGTCTATACATTGTTTATTTGATTTTATTATATTTTTTATATGTAATGTTGAACTGATCTTATCGTAACTTTAATTATTTCTTGAGAATGTGCTACATGTTTTGAGATTTTTTGAAGTAATTTATTTAAATATATTGAATATTTCAAATAAATTAGTTTTTGAGAAGTTCTTAAAATTATGTTTTATATTCTTGAGAAAGAGTTATTTTTCATTCATATGGGATCAGAAAACAATACATTTTGTATTATTTTGTAACAAACAGGGCTTCGTAAAGTTTGTCTGAAGAGTTCATTACGCATGCCTGGAACGAAACAAAAAATATTTGCTTATTTATATTTTAATTTTAATTGACAGTTTGTATTCGTTGGTTTTTCTTAATTCCGTTTGATATTGTATGATGAATTTTGACGTCTATTAAATATGAGCAGTGCTTATAAAGACATTAATTTAATTCTTAAAGTCTCTTCAAAGAATTTTTTGAAATTAAAATTGTAGAAGACAACAGATTAAATCTGTTTTGATTTTCATATTTATTTATTCCGGATATAATGAACGACAATACTATGTATTTTGGATATATGATGATCCAAAATACTCAATATACTTGAAAAACATCTGCTGACTGCACACTTGTATCCTTGTTATCATTCCTTGTACCTGAGCATGCATAAAACTCTTTACTTTTCGTTAAATTTTCACTTGTCCATTGCTAGGCGAATCACTCATAGGCTCCTCCCGAGAGTAGATTTTTCCGGTGAGATTAAATGGTTCTCCCCTAATCTATTGCTGGGATACCTGATTACGGGCCATGAGAGCCTACATGATTTTTTTTATAAAAGGGGCCTCTCTGAGAGTGATAGATGTGTATGCGGAGAGATTGAGAGCTGGAGCCATGTCCTGTATGAATATACAGGGTAAATGGAAGAACGAATGGTGATACTAGAGGGAATGATAAGAGGAGTAAACGAAGGTGCTTATGATACAAACTGGATGATAGGGACATATGAAAGGTTTGAGAGAATGGAGAGCTTCACTAGGGTAGTCTTCTCTAAGAAAAGATAAACTTTCCTAGAGGTGTCTCTTTCGGGGAAATTTTTGGCTGATGATGGGTTGAAGTGGTCTTATCGGAGCGCTGCCCTGGTTTTCTGGCGCGTCCTGGATCCTACAGTGCTGATGGGTGTGGCAATCCCGCATACTCCTAGCTGGCTTTAGCAAGGCCGGGGTTTCCAAGGCCCTAAATTTGCAAGTGAATGCATTCCCGAAGCATGTCCTAGCAAACATGCGGTATTTGCTTCCACGGGAGTTTGGAAGCCCACAGGAGTAATCCTGGCCGGTCTATTTGAAAATAGAACTTCGTAGAGGCAGTAGTTGAAAGCCGTCCCGCTGAGCTAGAAGGGTTGTCTCCGCGACGTGTGAGTTGCGTTTCCCAACTCGGGAGCTAACCTGCATAGTTAGAAGAGGTTTGGATAGTGCTTCGATCAGTGGCAGCGTATTATAATCCCGGGCCCATGGGGACTGCGACCGTAGACCCGAGGGCAGGTGGGTCACATAAAGCAACCTTCACTTCCTTCCTTCCTTGTCCAATGATGACGGTGAGGGTTGGAACAAATCGTGGACCAACTGGCATGGTTCTACCCGATTGCAGATATTCTGTTCCTACGGGTGAATACGTAGTGATAGATCTGTACTAACTTTGAGGGAAGGAATACGATGACGTGTTAGATTCCTCGAGTTTGTGGTTTCGAGTTGAACACTTCTTGACGACAGTTAACCTTCAAAGGCTCTTTTTCGAAAAAAGGCTTCTACAGGACAGTGGAAGCCCACAGGAGGGAGGAGGCCGAAAAGAGGGTGGTAGTCCACATGAGGGTGGAAGCCCACAAGAGGAAGGAAGCCCACAGGAGGGTGGAATCTCACAGGAGGGTGAGAGCCCACAGGAGGTGGGAGCCCACAGAAGTAGTTTTACTCCTGGCTATCCAATTGAGGTTGGACTCGCAGCAGCAGTGGTTAAAAACCTGCATGCTAGGTTAGAAGGTTATTCCATTTATATGGATTTGTGATTCTTGAACCTGGATGGTCTTGGACATCTTTTGAAGGTTTGACCATACGAAGGACGTTGGGTCTGAAACTGTATTGACCGAGAGTGTCTACGGTGGTTTCAGGGCCATGAGTCGCGACTGGGTGGTAGATAGTCCCCTTCGGAGTATTAGTTGCGTTCGACCCAACTCGGGCACTAACACTGCACTCAACAACAATCGCATTTGTCCGACGACAATTACCGTACATAGAAAGGAACGATGTTAGAGATGCCAATAGGGAGTGTGTTGGAGCATTGTCCGGGTATTCTTGGCCGGTACTAATTTCTGTAGTACCGACAGATGGTAATCTCGCATTACTCTAGGGAATGCGTTCCCACAACATGTCCTAGCTATGATTACTACCACGGAAGGACTGTGCTTGCAGGAGAGTACCTGTTGGGATAAGTTTGGTGGGGACAGTGGTTCAAAGCCTGCATGCTGTACTGAAGGGGTATTGTCCCCTCGGAGTATGAGTTGCGTTTTTAAACTTGGGAGCTAACCTGAATAATTAGCAGAGGTTTAGATAGTTCCTCGCCCTTACCAGTAAGGGCTTAAGTGCTTGGAAACTGAAGCTAAATTAGGAGCAATTAGTAACTAATTGCGCGCTCATGAAGGGACCGTAGGCCTCAGGGCAGATAGATCACACAAAACAGTCACACAAGTGAAGTAATATTTCCAAACGCCAATTAGCAAAATGTGTAAAATCTTGAACTTTCTGGTATTAAAATATAGCCATTTCTGAAAACTTATCTTGAAAGCGATGTATTTCTTATTCTCATTTTAGTATACTGGGAAGATGTGAAACTATTAAAATTATGAGAAGAACAGACGGTTGTCTTCTATTTGAAAGCTAACAACAATAACAAATGATATTCGTGAAAGAGTGCTCCTAAGCTTCCAAAGTTCACTCAGTGTTTTTAGAATTCTTTTCGGAACAAAGTCGTATTATGGCGATGGATGACATTTTATCGCTAGAATGGCCGACCACCATTTCACTTTGGGACAGAAAATTAACAGTGCTATGCCGACGATGGCGTCAGTATACTTAGCATCATAACCAGGACACTACCCTAAATATTTTGAGAGAACAGAGATGATCTAGGCGTATGAAGATATCATCAATCAATGTTTAATAATATTAATAACGTATTTGATATGTTTTAGGGCGAAAACAGACCATTATTCTCTAGGAATTTCTAGTCGAGTATGGAGTTGTAGAAGATTGAACGAATACATTCATAAGTTCATAATTATTTAACGTAACTACGTAAGGACAGGAACGAATTGAAAATATTTTTTAATCCCATTTAATTCATAACCAGTAATAGGTAAATTTTATTAGACAGTTTAAGAGTAAAACACAAGAGAACTGTAAAAACAGTAGATGACTAGTCTTACAGAAAATTGCTCTTTAATATATTCGTATTAGAATAATTGAGGTAACCTGAATGTGTTTCTTCGTTAGAACAATTCCATTCCCACGTAATGCTAGAATCGATTAAATCATACGAAATTCTCATCAATAGCAGATAGTGATGATAAAACAGAAGTCGGAGAAACGAAAAAGATTGGTGAGCCGCCGTTGGTCTTCGAGAGTATTGATTATCTGTCGCCTATAAAGCAGTCTTTCCATTAGACCATCAATTTGCAGCAGAATAACCATTTTCGAATTTTACATAAAATCTCGTTCAGAAGTAATTCCTGCCCGTATCGGCTCGACTATATTAACAACATCTTTAATGGCTGAGAAATCACACTCAATTTGCGTTCAACTCCATGCCTGCTGCTGATCTTTATCTAGATTGTAATAAGACGGTATAAAAAAATTGATATTCATTTTTATGTTTATCGGTTAATAAAATACAAAGTGACGAACTGGGAGCTATAAGAGATAAGGTAAAAAATGTTTTATCTTCTCGATTTAATCATGCTACGAAAAAGTGATTATGGAATATAATAATTAGGGTTTACAATTACCTCAAGGGCTTCAAGTATTTTATTAACGTAGAAGCTGTTCAAACTAATTAGTTGGCAAGGACTACTAAATTCTAATTTTGAGAGTATATGGGAACGATTTTCAGGTAAATAATGAAACTTAACACTACAACGGAAAAACCAATAAATTAATATACTAATTGATTCGCAAGAGATTCAGCTCCCTTCGGTATTGAGAGTAAAATGAATTCAACGATTTTTCACACCTTTGATTATAATATTCGGGAAATTCTTTATTGAAAGTAATACTCTTAGCGCTGTTGCAAATCTTTATGGACTCTGTTTAAAGCATTTTAACAAATTCATTTTATAAACATTGTGATATTAATGGAGAATTTTGAGATTTTTAATATCTATATGGTGATCGACAACTTCAATATTGAGCTATCCCCTGTTATATACGGAGTACTCTAAAAGATCCGGGATTTTACGGAGTACTCTAAGATCTGGGGTTTATAAAGTACTCTAAAAGATCTGGAAATATATGGAGTACTCTGAAGAGCAGTAACCTTTTTACTGTCATCGTCTAGTGGCGAGCCAATAGGACGTTACGTTGTGTAGATAACCCAAATTACACCTAACGAGAGCCAGAAAACAGTGACGGGAGGTTCAAATATTCGAAACACAGTAATGCCAAAATAATATACATATTTCTACATCCAATACATATTTCTATTAGTAATATTTGAAAGCAACAACCCTCAATGAATGGGAACACATTTATCAGCTTGTGGTTAAATCTACTCTACGCAGTGGTTCGCAAAGCTCCACAGTGAACCTAATAACACCCCGGGTCTAAATGACATATAACTACATATCATTATGTAGATAACTAGCTCAAATTAGATATCATTCTTATGCAGCGGAAGGGGTTAGAAGGGACAGGATACAGTCAACATGCACCTTCAACTGCACTTCCGGTAACCAGTGTAGAACCTTCCGTTACAAAGGGTAAGTTTAAATGGACAGTTAGGTAAGGGTAACTGTGGTGTGCCCAGGAGATCTCCTTGAAGAAGGGATCTAACATAATTCGAATCGACCGGAATAGTTACTATCAAATTGACTGTATCTGAATTAAAACAAATTGTAAAAATTACTGTGTTTTACTACCAATAAAAATATATATTAGACATTTTCTTGTGACTCAAGTTTCGAGAAATGAATTATCCCATCATCAGACAACTCTGTAGAAATTACTATGTTTTATTACCGATAAAAATATATATTACACATTTGTAAAATAATATATATTTTTATTGGTAGCAAAACATAGTAATTTCTACCATTTGTTTTAATTATGATCAACTACCAAATAGTAACGGCTGAAACAATTCAGTATCTGACTATATCTGGCCTCCTCGGGGTGTTCAAAGCCTCGGAAGGCTCAAATATCACTGAAGAACGAGCCGAACACTACCTGAAGGGTCACGCAAAATAATCCCTGAGGATATCACAATACCTTGGAACATTGATCTAGCAACCACTTACGCATTATCACAGAAGCATTGGATATCCAGAGCTTTTTACTGTCTATACGATATGTCGTCCTCTACCAAGACTACTCAGCAATTTACCCTAAAGAACGCCACGGGTTCACAAGAAATACAATCTCTCAAAGTAAATGGGCATGTGCATATGGCAAATATGTAACACAACTGGCTAGGACATTATAAAATATATACAGTACCCCATCACCTAGGCGTGTTAATGAACGTTACAATAAGAAGAAACAAAGAAATAGGTAACCGGGGTATAATAATAATAATAATAATAATAATAATAATAATAATAATAGTGCCTTTATTCATACATTTACAATATATAAACATAGGGCGAAGTCTAGCTTAAAGCTACTCCACTCAACCCTGAAAAAAAAAAAAAAGAAAAACAAAAAGGGAAAAAAAACAAAAGGATAGAAACAAAATTAAGCGAAAAAAAAAATAAAATTAACGAATCAATTCCATTGTGAGTAAACAAAACATATTTCATATTCATAAAATTTTCCTAATTTATAATTGGCTCGTCAAGAATTTTGACTTCAAAATTTTTCTCAGTGAGCTCAAAGAAACGCCTTCACACGAAACTAAAAATTCATTATGTAATTTCACCGCATTGAAGGTGAAGGAGCGCTGAAACATGGCTGAACCAAATCTTGGCAGCATGAGCCTATGACCATGCCTAACGTCCACGCAATGAACATCACGTCTAAAAATTAGCTTTTCCCTCAAATACGGTGGAAGACAAGAACGTAAAATTCGATGAACCATAATCGTCAGGAGGAGCCGGAAAACATTCTCAACCCTAAGCCATCCCAAGCTGTTAATTCCGTCTCTTATTCCACTGTCATATTTCCTCAAACCGAAAACAAACCGGCAGCATGAATTCTGCATTTTCTGTAGTCTGCGCCTCTGCACGGAATCAAGGCAAGGGTAAAAAACCGTTAATCCGTAGTTCAGTTTCGACAAAACGAGAGTCTCACAGAGATACTTGCGTGACTGAAAATCCAAACAATATCTCTGCCGATACAAAAGGCGCAATGCAAGGAAAGAATTCCTCAACAGCAACGAGACATGCTCCCTGAATCTCAACTGGCAATCGAAAAAGATTCACACAAGAGTACATACAAATCAGTTACATATCAAGCGCTACACTTAGTAAAAACAGATAATACAAAATCCCTTTCAGCAAGTATTACGCAGATAAAGAACCACTATTTACAAATACAGCAAAAAACAACCAGGCACCGAGAGAAAGTATACAATAAAAATAGATAACTTGTGAGGTTCGTGACGCTTTAGTTATAGACAAAGGCAATGCATATTGAACTATATCAGTCCTTACTTGGTGAAAATCCATATTAAATAATATTTAAATAAGGTTATTCTGATTTTCACAAATTTTTATTGTTATGTTCACAATAATTGTTTCGCTATAACAGTAGCATCATCAGGCAAGATCACATTTTGAATAATTTGGTTATTCAAATAATTTAACCTAGAGCTAGAGAATAGAAATAATTAGGACAGTCCCAACTTTTCAATATCTCGGTTGGGTTCGTTAATCAGCTAAATTGGTATAATATTTTCAGTAAAATTCTCATTTGAAATTTTCGGTCATTTCTCCCAATATTTTCGAAAACTCATATCAAATCGATTTGAAATTTATTTTCCAAAAGTAGAATAATGACATGCATGTTCGAGAATTTCATGAGCATCGTATAATTACAAGATTCAAAAAAATATTTTGTGAGCAGAGCAGCGTTGAGCGTTACTATAGCAACATTCTTACGATCGAGCTTAAATTTAACATGTGAAATAACGACCAGAAGGCTTATGTAAAATTTTGCGAAGGTGGTAGGTGAGGTGAACAAGCACTGCCACTCCAATTTTTCTATATTTCAATTTTCCCCATAACTCAGTACATTTACAGAATAATGAAGCTGATCTGGAATTTCATTCCCACATAACGTATGTGGAAATTTTTCTTTGCACTTCTTCATTTGTATTGGAGGCACCTGATAGTTCTTGTCCTAAACAACTCTTACGGTAAAAGCATTTGTACCTAGGTGTTTTTGAGAAACGCCGTTATTATTATTGTACACAGAGTTTCAAGGTTAAGTTAATAAGAAGTTTAATCTCATTTCGTTCATTTAACAAGGAGAATGAATTTTTCGAGTTTTTACTGATTAAAATGAGACGGGTAAGATTGTCCCTTTATAATATTTTTGAACAGATTCTTAATTTTTGTATCTTCGATTGTCTCGATTTTCACTTGACGGAAATTTAACTCTACATTCATAGAATAGAAACAGTTTTAACTTCCGCTAATTTTTAACGTTTACACAACAACTATTTAGCTATACTAGGTGTGCGTTCACACTATTGGCATCCTAAATATGAACCGTATTAATGAAAATATTAAGAGAGCATAAAAGATTCTGCAAACTTTACATCATGATTTGAAACATTTTCATATTAAGAACGTACTGAAAATTTGTTGAGTAAAGAATATTATTAATTCATTGTATTTGTTTGAAATTATTGTTCCATTTTGAAAATGATTAATATGATTATATTTAAATTTTGTAATTGAAGACTTATATTTTATTAATTTTGATTTTCTGTAATAGGGAGGGTTCAATTTGAATTTTTTAGCTTATATGCTATTACAACTTTATAAATGCTTAAGCATCTTCGAGGATATTTCTTACATACACATTTTCAACATTTCTGAGGCAGACACTATGTTTCCTTGAATTCATTGAATTTGGATTAATTTTGCCCACTTTACATTACTTTGGTGAGTCAGATTAGATTTGAAATTATCAATAAAAACCAATATTCTATTTCCGCTAATATTTTATTTCACAACAATTGTTTCATCATACAATGACTTTATCAAGTGAGCATTACTAGTTACTGATTATACAATGCTCGAAAATGACTATATATAGTACAGGTTTCATAACAGGAAATAGAGGGGATGAAGAAAATTTTACATTTCTTTGTGAATTCTAAATTATCTCAAAAAAGATTCAATAGTGGGCAATATTTATGCTTAATGCCGTTTGTAGGCATTAAATATGTATTAAATGATCCCCTATTGAACCTTTTTCGAAATGTTTCGGAGTTTCCAAAGAAATGTAAAATTTCCTTTTTCCTTTCTATTTTCTATTATCAAACCTGTACTATATATAGACAATTTCGAGCATTTAATAATCAGTATCTAGTAGTATTCACCTAATGAAGTCATGATATGATGAAACAATTGTTGTGAAAAAAATATTAGCGGAAATAGTATATTGTTTTCATTCATAATTTCAAGATGAATTTCAGTCAAGTAAAGAACGAAACATTTATAGTTTAGATTTGATTTAGCTTGTTCATTGTTAAATTTCCCTTAAGTTGGTAAAGTAAATATGATAATAACACATTTTTTATCGTTTTCTTCACAAATTTCAAAATGGATTTTCAAATTAAATTTATTTCTATTTTTTGCAACTTTGGCTGTCTTAAACATTTAATAATTGAGAACTGAATACTCCCTACGAGTTATATTTTAATTTTTCAACAAGATTTCTGATTTTTGACCAATGTTTAAAAATGTTTCACTCGACTTGTTATGTACTCCAAATATACTTTTTCTTCAAAATTTTGCCTTGTGAGTATTTTTATGAGTTGAATTATTAATATTTCTGTCAGAATCGATCTCATTTAATTGATTTTGATCTAATTACTCTCCAACGAGTCAAGTGATACTATATATATTATTATACAGCTACAGCTACTGCCGCTTCCGGCATCTCATACGCCATAGCACCCTATCAAGCCAGTCGTTTTTCCTCAAGTCTTTTCTCATCATGGCATCCTCTATCCCTTTTTTCCATGAGTATGCTGGTCTTCCCCTCTTTCTCTTACTTGGGGGTTGATGATAGTCCATTGCTACTCGTGGTAATTTTTTCTGTCCCCTTTGTTCGATGTCTGATTGTAATAATAATAATATTTTATTTTTACCATTTTATGTAATATATCATTTCAGTTTAGAGCCTAATTTACAACTTTCTTATCACTCATTTTGTTTTCATGGTAATAACACAGGTTGCATATATTTAAATCTAGTCTATGTTAAGTTTCTATGATATCATTTGCATACATTTGGAATTTGTTATTTCATTTTGAACATGATTATTTGGGTGAGTAGTATTGTATAAATATTTTTAAAATATATATTTTCTTACAAAGGGTAATCTAAATGTGAAACGTACTAATGAATATTACATATTTGAGTTATGTCTACTTCAATTTCTTATCATGTTTTCTGATTCTTAACATATCACTAGCAGAAACAAACTGTTTTTTTAATTGGTTAAAAATATGTTGTCAATAAAATGACAGATACTATGAACAATATAAGAAATATTGAACAATGAACATAGGAAGAATAATCCCATTCTGTATTTTTTGTTATTCTTTCAAGAGGTGAGAACTCGAAATATTTGAATTGAACTAAGATTATTTCCTTTATTGAATGTATCAAGCAGGTAGGGATTATTAACTTCAATCAAAATACCCAAGCAGATTTTTTTTTGAAAACCACCCTTCTTCAAAAAGAAGTATATGGCTTTCTGAGACATGAAGGAGCTCTTACAATTCGTTAAAATTTTTCTGGTACTAAACAGTTTCAGCCGTTACTATTTGGTAGTTGATCATAATTAAAACAAGTTGTAGAAATTACTATGTTTTACTATCAATAAATTGATATTTTACACATTTAATTGTGACTCAAGTTTCGGGAATTAACTATGAAAAATAGTGATTGTAAAATAACAAAAAATTTTCAATACAACTATGATAATTTATCACCAAGAGTTCTGCAACATATATACAGGTATGGAAAAGACAATTGGGAACATAGGAAATTCAATGTTAATCTATAAACAACAGCGGTCTAATGGAGCAGTAGAATAATCAAAACCTCAGCGCGATGCGATGATGAATAAACGATTGTTTTCTCTCAATGGTAGTGGCTGGTGGGGGGAAAGTTTCAATAAAACGAGGTATGGAAAAGACAATCGAGAACATAGGAAATTCAATGTTAATCTATAAACAACAGCGGTCCAATGGAGCAGTGGAATAATCAAAACCTCAGCGAGATGCGATGATGAATAAACGATTGTTTTCTCTCAATGGTAATGGCTGGTGGGGGAAAAGTTTCATCAAAACGAGGCTCTGTACTGCTTTCAGTTCAGTAAACAGAATCATTCGCACTTCAAACGTGGAAAACGTGGACATCGGTTGAAAATGAATTCGACAATATTATTCCATTGTATGCTAGGAATTTATTTGCCACGATTAATGACACAAATAATTTCCTTTGTGAAAATGAGTACCTAGGTTCTCTATCGCTATAACTGGCTTGAAAATAACATAAATTCTACGAAAATAAGAAATTCGAAAACAAAAACAAATTCTAAATAATGCGAAATCAAAGGTCGACAAATTTGAATTAATTAAATGTTCAAATAATACGTCTTGTTGAGCTAAACAGTAGCCAAATCTATTATAAAAAAATAATCTCATATCTCTGAGCAGATTCGGCATAGTTGCTATTTTGGCCCAAAGTTGGATTATTTTGAAACTTCATTCATCAATATTCGTCGCTCTATTAATTTCATGCCCATAAATCAATTTTTTTAGATATCCCCAAAGAGAAAATTATTGGGAGAGAAATCTGGTGATCGGGGGGTCCATTTGATCGTGTCATTTGTTAAAATGACACGCTCCGAAAAAGTCGTCCTGAGATATTGTGTGACTACTCTTGCGTTATGACTTAGACAGCTATCCTGTTAAAACCAGACATCATCTAAATTAATTGGTAGCTGTTGAACTGTCGGAATAATTTGATTTTCTAAAAGCTCCAGATATTTGGCAGCCTTTAGAATACCATCGATAAAAGCTGGTCCTATGATATAATTCCCCAGAATCCCAGTCCAAAAATTGAGTTTTTGGGGATCCTGGCTATGCACAGGAATACTCAGATGCTTATTCTTCCTAGACCAATATCTCACTACTGATGGGTTATATATTCTATTCAAGAAAAACGATAACTCAATAGTGAAGAAGATATTGTTAAGGAAGAAACTATTTTCATTTACTTTTTCCATCATAGTTTCACAAAATTCCATTCGTTTCATATGGTCTTCTGGAAAAATCTCTTGGTTTATTTGAAACTTATCGTCCATATCGACTTGCTCAACAATTTGTTTACTCCAACAAAGTACCATTTTATGCTCTAATTTTCTTCTACACTGAACATTTCGATTTACTTTACTTTCAACCGATATGGACTAACGAATTCCACGTTTGAAGCGCGAATGGTTATGATTGCTGAACTGAAAGCAGTGCAGAGTCTCGTTTCTATCAGAGCATCCTCCCACTGAACAGTCGTTTATTCGTCATCGCATCGCGTTTATTCGATATTCCGCCTGGAATATCAGTCTTCACAATTAGCGAAAATCATAGCGTTGCATTTTCTGTTAATAAAATTGCTGTCTTCCAATATACTTATTCATTTCCAAGTTTTGAATATTAATTTAATTCTAAAAGTTTTTTGAATAAAAATTTTTTAAATTAAAATTGTAGAAGATAAACATATATCAATTTGTTTTAATATTCAAAGTTTGTTATATTTCTTCTATCAAGTAAAAGGCCTTTCTATTTTATTTCATTTCCAAGTTGTTATAAAATATCTGAAAGAACCTATATCAATTATATTTCAATAAATCGGTCTGTAGCTGATGAAGGTTCATTTTAAATAAAGAAAAATGATGAACTTCAATTCCAACAGAATATTTTATCATATCATAAAACAATTTCATTTCATACTTTGTCTTCGTCAGGTTATATTCTAAACTTTCTAAAAAGTAAGTTGAAAGGATATGTTTCTTCGAATTATTTAATATTTTAAATATGAAGCAGAATAATTTTGTGGAATCTTTACAGAATTCAATTCAAAAAATTTCTCAAAAGTCTTGAAAATTTAAACTAACAAGTCTTAGAAACAGATTTTCTATTATAGAGATAATAGAGTTTAGTTCAGAATTTAGTAATTTATCTTCATGAAATTATGCATGATCCTTCATGCGTTATTCCGAGAATATAAAAAAATTTCCATCTGATTTCGGCAAAAAATATGAAAATTATATGGATTTTAGTTGAATCTATATTCTTTTTCCATTCTTCCTTGTCAGTACATTATGTTCTTTTGACCTTTGGATGACGGAACATAAAATTTTGTATTTTTATTCACCATACGTTGCTTTTTGGAGAAGTAACTCACAGATTTGAAATTTTCAAGTGAAATTTACTGTTGAATAAGCGCGCCAAAAACTTCCAACAGCATATCAGTGCCTTTCACAATCTTTTTCAAATTTGATTTAAATGATGCCCAATATTGACTTAATTCTATAGCAAATAGTACTCAACTGAAAATTATTGTTTTTTTGCAGTTGTTCGAAAGTCGATCGAACAAAGATTACTTTGATCATCATAAAGAAAATTCATATACAACAATATAATATTTTTCAAATACTTCATTTTTTGTTTGGATATGATAGATATATAGTAATTTTTTTTTTGACTCATCTCATTCTACTGGGTAGAATGCTGTCTTCATAAAACCAATCAGCCTAAAGATCTCTTCCTACTGGAGAATATTACAAATAACAAAAATACACCACCTAAGATAAATAGGGGGCAGTTGAATTTTATACACTCTAATTTTATCAATCACTCAAACTTCTGTATGTCAAATGACTACCACAGAACGGCACACAGCTTTAAAGAATTTGTCGTCCAGTTGTGCCAAGTACCGTCAAATTAATTTATCGGTTCGTTTACAACGCTGTTGCTGATAAAAAAGTTATTCGATTCGTCAAATTGCAGTTGATACGAATATAAAGAAGCCATCAATAAGCTTATTAAATAGTCTGTCGTGAAAGCAACCAAATTGACCAGGTACAAAACGAAATTCGAGACAATAGAATTTTCTTCATACTAAACAATATTTCACCAAGGATTAATGTGGGCAAACAATATCACAATTGTTAAATTCTACCATCATCAGATTAGGACCAGCAATTAAACTTATCAGATATTCCCACAACTGGGATTATGAATACGTCTAATAGAACTTTCTAAAAATTATAGTATGAAATTGTTTATCATGAAGCTGCCGATCCTTTTCATTTTTTGTTAAGCGAATTCAGTGTAATTAAAATCATATCTGACCTTTATTTTCCATGAATATATAACAAGAAATTCAATCCAAGTGCAATTGAAATTTTAATAATTTTTACATCCCTGGAAATACTGATTCAAACGGGTTTTAAAATAGGGATAGAGTTTTTCAAGATGAAAATGACAGTTTCGTAGAAAATTTATCCTGAGATATTTGGGATAAAGGATGGACCATCTGAAGTTTGCATTTTGAAGTAGTGGTCATTCCGAATCTGACAACACTTCCGTCATAGGTGTTTTGACAGAAAGTTAGTTTAATACTTCAGATCAATGAAATGGGTGGATTTACGCTTGAACAGATCTGGGAAGTATCAGAAATATATTTCCAAAATGCTGAATCTTCTATCTAAACTCTTGAAAATGTACATCGAAAATGCAATAGAAGCGACGGCAGTTTGTGGATCAATGAAAGTGCATCGTTATTTGATGAAACAATCTGTTCACGTTCTCGTCCAGTGAGCATACCTGCATTGCTGCTGTAGCCCAGATATTGGTTGAATATTCACCAACATCAACTGGTCATCCTGCTCAAGAACTAAACATTTCTCGCGCTTATTGGAGGAGAATTTTGCATAAAGACCTTGCATGAAGGCTTACAAAGTTCAACTAGTGCAAGGATTGGAGCCGATGCGTTTCCACTTCGCTCAATGGACTAATGATCGCATGGCGGAAGATGAGCATTTTCCCAAAAAAATCATATTTAGCGATGAAGCTCATCTCGGAGGACCAGTTTTTTGTGAGAATTCGTTATGAAGAAATGCTACGCTAACCATCTGAAAACACGCAATCGAAGTTGCCGTTCATGAAATTGGGCCCCAAATAATCCACAATATAATGAAAAATTTGGTTGATCGAATGGGGTACTGTAGCCCATCTTGGCAGTTATTTGAATGCTATTCTTTTTCATTCGTAAATGTCACGGTTCAGCCTTTCTGATTAATTCTTATTTATAGCCGATCAAAATTTCAAATTGTAAATGGCCCACCTCTTACGTACCTTTCAAATAAAAAACAGGTGAAAAACACTGCCGTGAAGCCGGGTGCTTTTGTGTTCTAATCATATCACCCACGATCCTCACAAAATGATATTTTTGGTCTTTAGTTATACGCTGACGGCGAGGTCGTAGATCAGCAAATTAAAGACATAATGAAGGCGACAAGAAAACATGAAATCACTATAATTATGCAAAAGTGGGAAGAGAGACAACAGAGGATGTCACCGGACAGTACGGTCTAGGAGTACGCAACGACAGAAGAAAACGACTTGTTCTGCCAGAAGGAGCAAATACTTGGTACAATCTTCCACACAGAACACTATTCACATGGACATCCTAACAACATACACAAAACAACATCGTAAGAAATCATATTGACTTCATCTTGATCAAGTGACGATTCCGTAATTGTATAATAATAAATCAACGAAAACATATCCGACGGTGCCGACGTGCATTCTGATCACAACGTGTTATGTTCAATACTAAAAGTTAAGCTTAAAAAGAGAAAACTACCAATGAAAACCTCAAGAATACACCAACATTTAATAAAGGACCCTGAAACCACTGAAGAACTAACCTAAGGAAATAAAAGGAAATATACATGCAACTATATCATTACTCCTTGATAGCAAAAATGTCGAAGAAAATTGGCGAGATTTCAAGGCTTCCTTAAGAAATGGAAGAGTTCAACAGCTGGTTAGACTAAAAGTGAAAGGGATGGATGACACAGGAGATATTGAATCTTATGGAGGAGAGACGTAAACACAAAAACAAAAATCATAGTGAATACAAGAGAGTGCATCGTATAATACGCAGAACAATTAAGGAAATGAAGGAAATATGGCTCAGAGAATCCTGCAAAGAAATCGAACATCTTCAGACCATACACGATGACTTTAACTTACATGAAAAGTTAACATTCTGGCATATGCAGGAGAAGGAACAGTACTGCATAGCGAGAGTGGAAAGGCACTGTTAACAAAGGAAGAACCGAGTAACGAGTGGCAACGGTATATCCAACAACTTTTCGAGGACGAGACCCGCGAAATGCCAGAGAATCTACTGACTGGTTATATGACAGAACACAGACCAAGCATTCTCAAATCCGAAGTTCAAAAGGCAATACGTCAGTCAAGGTGAGTGTGAATAGCTCATCGGGCTCGGGACCGGAAGTTCCGGGTTCGAATCCTGTTCAGATGGAAAAAAAAATTTCACGGGTGTCTGCCACCATTTCATTGTTGGGTCAAAAATTAACAGTGCTGTGACCTAAAGTGGCGCAAGATCGCAGTAACAAAGCCTACACAGAACACAACTGAACTCCTAACTCGCACAAGCTAAAGAAAAAAGCTTCTGAGGGATCTTAGCAGAAGATCTAGAAGTATCAGGATAATAATAATAATAAAAGGCAGGAAAAGCTCCAGAACCCGATGAAATTCCTATAGAACTGATAAAACTACTGGATGATGAGAGCACATCTGTTCTAACGGCATTCTTCAACCAGTTCTACGAGACTGGGAAACTTCCCATCGACTGGCAGATATTTGATCTTCATCCCTCTACCCAAAACCAACAAAGCTAGTTGATGTAATGACTTCCGGTTAATTAGCCTAATGAGTCACACTATGAAAATAGTCTTAGATACTCCTCAACAGAATATACACCAAATGTGAGCACAATATTGGCAAGGAACAATTCCGATTCCGTAGTGGACTGGGCACACGCGAAGCCCTTTTCTGCATGAGGACGAAATTACAAAAGGGCTGTGAGTTCCGAAAAAACACATACATATACTTTATTGATTTCGAGAAAGCATTCGACCAAGTCAAGCACACAAAACTGTTTCAATGTCTTAGATCATATAACGTTGACTATTATGATATGCAGCTATTGATAAACCTGTATCATAGTCAAATAGCTGTAGTTAGGCTAGGTGACGGCATTACAGGTGAAATACCTATAATAAGCGGCGTAAGACAAGGATGTGTTCTGTCACCCCTGCTGTTCAACCTTTATTCAGAGAGCATATTACGGCTTTATATGGAGGGAGTGAGGATATGTGGTGAAATTATAAACAACATTAGATACGCAGATGACACTGTCATCATTGCGGAGAAAATGGGGGTCTTACAGATACTGCTAGATAGAGTGCATGAGGCAGGTCGAAGATGGGGCATCAATATAAACATCAAAAAAACAAAATGGATGATCGTGGGTAAAATAAACATAGAGCCAATTCCGATTACAATCAGCGGACACAACATTGAACTTCAAATATTTGGGCAGCTGGCTAAACAATGAAATAACATGCGACGAAGAGGTAAAATCGAGGATTGAAATGGCACGTGGGGCATTTAGCAAATGGAAACCAACTCTCTAACAGAAACCTCACAGTTCAAACGCGGCTAAGAACACTTCGCTGTTACATATGGATGTCAGACATGGACGCTGAAAGTTGACACAATGAATAAAATAAAAGCGTTTGAGATGTGGTGCTACCGGAGAATCTTCAAGATTCCTTGGACTGCACATACCAGTATTAAAGAGGTACTCAGACAGCTGAATAAGAGTCGAGAACTTCTGAGCACCATAAAAATAATAAAGGTCAGTTATTTCGGACACATAATACGAGGCCACAAATATTACAACCATCACCTGATTATCCAGGGAAAGGTTGAGGGCAGAAGATGGATAGGTCGCAAGAAAATATCGTGGTTGCGGAACATTAGAAATTGGACAGGACCGGGAGTAGAACAACTATTCCGAGCAGCGAAAGATAGAGACCAGTTCAATCAAGTTGTCATGGAGATAGCCCACGCCTGAAGACAGGCATGGCACTGAAAGAAGAAGTTAGACGCTTCTCACGAAATTTTGAACAGACATGTGCCTTGTTATTCCTGTTTTAAATGCGGAATTTCAAACTAATCGAATATGTAGATTTCCGAATACTGGAAAACATATGAATAATTTTTAATTTTAAGGTCCCAAATCTTACCTGAAGGTTTCAAGGTTCCAACTCTTTCCGTTGAAAAGTTAGCGTGATTACGACTGGACAGCCCGACCGGTCGGACAGAATTACTTTTGATCACGGATTCATCAGTTAGTCCAACCTAGTCGTTTAAGAACTTGTTCGGCTCAAAATTTTAAAATTACAGATATTTCGGCAAAACGAGCGCACCCAAAAAAATTGCTCAATACCTTACGGTAGCCTATTTTATTTCCTTTCAACATCTAACCGTCCATATCAAAAAATCCTGTATGAATGCGATTTATAGGATCTTTTCAAATTAAAGACAATTTCAAAGTAGCATTATTAATCAAATTACAATGAAATTTTGGCCAGCTGTAATAATTGAGCAATTAACACTTGATTATCACATTAATAATTGAACAGCTGTAAGTGATAGACGTGCTTGTGTTGGCTCAATTAATTTCCCGATTTTGTTTGTTTTCCGAGGTGCTTTCCATACAAGAAGTATAGCTTCAGGAGTTTTGTTCTCCTAATTTTATCAGGGTGACAAGTATTTGTTTTCTCCTTCGATTTTGGCAATATTTCCTCACTCCATTGACGAAATATTTGTTCTACATCCCATAAAAAATCCACTAATATCGATCTAATTGCTTATCTTGTGATACCACCGAGAGTCGGAATGTCAAACGTGTGCGTTGTTTTTTCTGCAATGGTGACGCACATGCGATGTGTGTTGGGATTTCCCCCGAAATATTCAAATCTGGCGATCTTGGTAATTTGGAGGTGCAGCGAAAAATGGATAAGATTTTTTCCGAGCTGAGCACTACTGCCGAACAACAGGCTGCTTTTGCTGAGTTCGTTCATTTCTATGGGGACAAGATTCAAGATTTCGAGTCGAAATTGAAGCTTGTTGAAAACTTGGACAAAAAATTCGAATCTTCCGACTCAGAGATTGTATTAAGCAAGAATGAAAATAAGAAAATTTCAAAAGGAATCAATATGTTGAATCAGCATCTGAAGGAGAAAGATTTGGAGATTATGGGAATACGTGAGAGGAAGGATGAGAACGTCAACGAAATTTTACACCACTAGACTAAATATCCCTTGTGCTGAGGGCCTTGTTGAGAGCTGCTATAGAGTTCATACTCTCCCTGGTAAGCCAAGTCTTATAGTAATACGCTTCAGAAAGAAAATAACTAGAAATGACTTTTTGAGATCGTTTTGCTGAGAATCTGAAGTTAAAGGAAATTGGTTTCGGAAATAGCGAGCAGAATTTCTATGTCACTGAAAGCTTGACAGGAAATTATAGAAGAACATTTTAGTTGAGAAGAACATATGCGAAAAACCATAACAATACACTGGGTACAGGACGCCAGGGTCCTATTGAGACAAAGTGATTCATCGAAAATTCTGAATGTAGAAGTGTATAGAAGATGATCGTCATAAGTTGTCAGTATAAATTTTGGATCAGTGAATTTGAGAGTTGTTTAATGTGTGAACATTGGCTTCTCCACGAACTTTATATTACCAAAATTGTAGAGGCTTGAGAACAAAACTTCTCTCGTCTTGTTTGATTTGTTCGTCCGATATAATATGTATCACTGAATCGTAGCTTAAGAGCAGTTTAAATGATTCTGAATTAATTGGCGGTGCATATTCAGTTTTTCGCAAGAACAGAAGTGATAGTGCTAAAAAGGATGTAGGTAGAGTTTTCATTGCTATTTCTAGAACAATTACTGAGAAACAAGTTTCTTTTTCCCAAGCTCCTAACATTGAAGATGTTTGGATAAACATAAACATCACCGTTAGGAAAAAACGTTTTATTGGTTTGAGCTATATTCCACCTGATGCTTGATCAAAGGACTATATACACTTCTTTGGCGGGTGACGGCGTTAGTTGAGGAATATTGTACTGATATATTCATTTCACTCAGAGATTTCAATCTACCTCAGTTTTTCTGGTTTGGGGATCCCTTGAATGTGCATCCAATTCTTCTCCGATTAATAATGAGGTGTACAGTGCTTTTACGGACTTTTTGGCTTATAATGCACTTTTTCAATATAACGGAGATTCCAACAAAAATAATAGAACATTGGATCTCGTATTGGCACCCAATATTTCTCATTCTTCGTTACCTTCTGTTCGTGAGGATGTTCAACATCCTGCTTTGGAGGTCTTTGTGAATGTTGAGATACAATTATTCAAATATTTCAATATTAGCCTTCTACATATTTAATTTCAAGAAATTATATTTAATGATTATAACTTCTGAAAATAAATTAAAATGTCATATAAGTACCACTTATATCAATTGATATATAAAATAAACATTCATTATAAGACATCCGAATGGTATAACAAAATCCAATAAATAAAAATTATTAACCAAAATCCTATAAATTAAATATTTTGAATAGACAAAATTTTGTTTCTGCTGATCAATCTTATGAAAACCAATATCTTTCAAAAATATCCAACATAATCTTAAGAATTTCATCATAACACTATCTTACTTAGACTATTCAATATTATTAGATATCTAACTAAGATACTTTATATAAAAACTCAAGATATGTAAAACATTACTGAAAAACAAGTTTTAAGAGAGACTTTGCTTCTTCAGTATTCAAATAATTCATATTCAATAAATATAATATCAATCAACAACAAATATTTACTCACCCTTCAATCTTCTAGAAAAGACTTCTGCCGAAATGAAACCTTTAAATGTAGAGAGGACGGTTCACTACACACAAAAATATTTCTGTGTTTTACCCTTGATCTAGAAGATTGAAAGACAATTTAACGGCCTCTGCTATAGCACAAGGACTATCTGTATAAAGAATGTTAAGGAAACCAAATAATTATATATTATTAATAAAATTACATAAATAGAGGTTAATTCTTGATAGAAGGTATATAAAATTATTTAAATATTTAAATATTTTAATATTAGCCTTCTACATATTTAATTTCAAAAAATTATATTTAATGATTATAACTTCTGAAAATAAATTAGATCAAGGGTAAACCACAGAAATATTTTTGGGTGTAGTGAACCGTTCTCTCTACATTTAAAGGATTCATTTCGGCAGAAGTCTTTTCTAGAAGATTGAAGGGTGAGTAAATATTTGTTGTTGATTGATATTATATTTATTGAATATGAATTATTTGAATACTGAAGAAGCAAAGTCTCCCTTAAAACTTATTTTTCAGTAATGTTTTACATATCTTGAGTTTTTATATAAAGTACCTTAGTTAGATATCCAATAATATTGAATAGTCTAAGTAAGATAGTTTTATGATGAAATTCTTAAGATTATGTTGGATATTTTTGAAAGATATTGGTTTTCATAAGATTGATCAGCAGAAACAAAATTTTGTCTATTCAAAATATTTAATTTATAGGATTTTGGTTAATAATTTTTATTTATTGGATTTTGTTATACCATTCGGATGTCTTATAATGAATGTTTATTTTATATGTCAATTGATATAAGTGGTACTTATATGACATTATTTTAATTTATTTTCAGAAGTTATAATCATTAAATATAATTTTTTGAAATTAAATATGTAGAAGGCTAATATTAAAATATTTAAATAATTTTATATACCTTCTATCAAGAATTAACCTCTATTTATGTTGAGATCCAAAATTCTTTTTCTAAGAAGGCTAGGTCAGTGTATAAATTTGTTGGTGCTGATTATGTCCTTTTGTCTTTCGATTTAACGGGAACGCTTTTGAGCTGGCTTGAATCATACCTGTTGAATAGAGAACAGTACGTTGTTGTACACGGAGTTTCCTCAAGGCGTACCGCAAGGCTCTCATCTGGGTCCACTCCTTTTTGCGATGTAGATGATATTTATTCTTGCTTCTTGTACACGTATTTTGTATTATAAGACGATGATGTCGAGGTTTATAGACGCATTGGTTCTGATGAAGATTCTATTCGTTTTCAAAAAGATCTCGGTCGCTTATTTCGGTTCTGCTTGCGTAGACATTTTATACTCAATGTGAACAAGTGCCATCATATAACGTTCACTAAAAATAAAACCATTATTTATTATTCACTATTCATTGGAGTAATTTCTCTTAACAGAGCCGAAGAGATTATAGATCTGGGAATAACTTTAGACTCTAAATTATCTATTGCATCATATATTCAAAAAAATGTAACCAAAGCCTTCAGAATGCATGGATTCATTTTGAGAGAACGAAATCATTCAAAAATAATGAAACTCTGAAAATCCTCCATTTTACTTTAGTTCGAAGTATCTTAGAGTATGCTACACCTATTTGGTCACCTTTCCATTATGAATATGTTGATAGAGTGGAAGCAGTTTAAAAAAAGTTTATGAAAATTCTTAATTTCGAAGCCAACGTTACGGCGAGAAGGGATTACAGATTAAATCTGAGGTCTCAGGGTATGATGAGTTTCGAAGGGAGAGGAGTATTCTCTGACAGTATTTTTCTCTATCGCATTCTGCATAATTTCTTCGATACACCTCTTCTGAATTATATAACATTCAATGTTTCTTTCTTCAGTGGCCGCCAAAGGATGCTCTTTTCGGTTCCGACTGCACGGACATCTTTGTTTCATGACTGCGCTTTCCTCAGATAAATGCGATTTTACACCTGGCACATGAACGATATAGACATTCTTCATTTCACTTTTGGTAATTTCAGGGGTAGCGGGATCATCAAAATTTATTTTTTTCTTTGTTGAAATTAAAGTATGTGTATATAATACATTTTGGCTGTTCATTTTCTATTTTGTTGAATGATTGTAATTTTTGTGAACCACAGTAATTGGGATTGGTCCTGTTGCGGTTCCTGATTATCTTTACAAATATATAAATAAACACTTGGATTTTTTTTTCAGAGTAATATCTCTTGTGTTGGCAATCTGCTTATTTCCGAAAAACCTCTAACTTCCTACTTTTCTTGATTGTTTCGGTCTCTACTTGACGGAAATTCATCGTAAATGATTTGAAGTAAAACACTTTATTTCCGCTTATTTTTATTTTTCAACGACAATTGTTTCGTCAATTACATATTGACTTCGTCAGGTGAGTATGGTTACTAACTACTTTACAAAATCTTTCTCCTTAAAAACAAGTTTCCCTAAAAATACGTGATAAAATGAAGTTTACAAGGAATTTATTAAAAAGGAGAACGGAGAACGGTTCACATCTGTTTGGTCGTTCAACAAAATATTCAGTTTATGATGCCGGTTTATTTCCATTGCTTCTAAAAGGTCCAATCTATTGCATTTGTTCTCGAAATGGAGAACTTCAAAGTTATGGTCAAAATCATGTCCGGATTCTTGTAGATGCCTAGCATAAGTGGAATTTGATTTATTCTTAACGAATGAATTCTGGTGTTCAGGGATCCTACTCTCAAAAGATCTACCCGTTTGGCCAATGTATACATATGGACATGTACCACAATTTAACCTATATACTCCTGATCTCTTGTTCTTATTGACGATATCTATATTATTTTTTATTAATTTACCTGAAGAATTTATTGTTTTATATGAGATATTGACATTTCGTTTTTTCTTTAAATATCTAGCTATTTGTGCAGATTTTTGTCCTATGTATGGTAAGCAAATAAACTTTTCATTATTTCTGATATGTGGATAAACTAATGACATAGATTGTTTCAGTTTAATTTTATTCAATAGTTGATCAATAATTGATGGGTTATACCCATTATTTACTGTTATTTGTTTTATTATATTCAATTCTATTTCAAAATTCTCTTGTGACATAGGTACATTAACTAGTCTATGCACCATACTATTGTATGCTGCTAATTTATGGGATAAAGGATGATTTGAAGAAGAACGTATTGTGCCTTCTCTGTGTGTTGGTTTGCGGTAAATCGAAAATGATGTCTATTGTTAATTTTAATTATTTTCAAGTCTAAAAAATTTATGCTGTCATTTTGTAAAATGATTTACTCACGAAGAAGAACAAAATGACAGCATAAATTTTTTAGACTTGAAAATAATTAAAATTAACAATAGACATCATTTTCGATTTACCGCAAACCAACACACACAGAAGTCACAATACGTTCTTCTTCAAATCATCCTTTATCCCATAAATTAGCAGCATACAATAGTATGGTGCATAGACTAGTTAATGTACCTATGTCACAAGAGAATTTTGAAATAGAATTGAATATAATAAAACAAATAACAGTAAATAATGGGTATAACCCATCAATTATTGATCAACTATTGAAGAAAATTAAACTGAAACAATCTATGTCATTAGTTTATCCACATATCAGAAATAATGAAAAGTTTATTTGCTTACCATACATAGGACAAAAATCTGCACAAATAGCTAGATATTTAAAGAAAAAACGAAATGTCAATATCTCATATAAAACAATAAATTCTTCAGGTAAATTAATAAAAAATAATAAAGATATCGTCAATAAGAACAAGAGATCAGGTTAAATCAGGTTAAATTGTGGTACATGTCCATATGTATACATTGACCAAACGGGTAGATTTTTTGAGAGTAGGATCGATGAACACCAGAATTCATTCGTTAAGAATAAATCAAATTCCACTTATGCTAGGCATCTACAAGAATCCGGACATGTTTTGACCATAACTTTGAAGTTCTCCATTTCGAGAACAAATGCAATAGATTGGACCTTTTAGAAACAATGGAAATAAACCGGCATCATAAACTGAATATTTTGTTGAACGACCAAACAGATGTGAACCGTTCTCCGTTGTTGAACCTTTTTTAATAAATTGCTTGTAAACTTCATTTTATCACGTATTTTTAGGGAAACTTGTATTTAAGGAGAAAGATTTTGTAAAGTAGTTAGTAACCATACTCACCTGACGAAGTCAATATGTAATTGACGAAACAATTGTCGTTGAAAAATAAAAATAAGCGGAAATAAAGTGTTTTACTTCAAATCATTTCCTACTTTTCAATATCGTATTACTGAAAAATTACTCCTACCCTGATCGCTAAAAACTTTAGAGATAATAAAATGTTTACATATATTATACGATTATTCGAATCCAATTTCCGTACAAATATAAATCTGAGAATAATTCATATGCTTATTGACTAAAACATGTTAATGAGTTTCGAGAATATTGAGGCAATTCTGCTATTGTTTGAGATGTAAACAGTTCACATGTATATTTAAAAATAACAGACTTATTGACGTATCTATTGTTCCAGCGAAAATTACTAGCATTTAGTATGCACCACATTTGTGGATGTTATTTCCACTTCACATAAATTATCTTTGTAAACTGATAACCATTCAATTGTCTTCAGTATACACTATGGTAATTTTTTCTTAGAATGTTCATGTTTGCGTTCATGATTTTGATGTGAATCGATTCTGTATTATCATTATTTTGCAGAAATTTTTGCCAACATTATATGTTAATGGCAACCATCTTTTGATATGACAAAGAATGGCAGTAAAATTTTTTGCAAAAAGATATAGAACGGGTTTTCCAATAGAAATGATACAATTTGAAATGATTATAATGGCAACATTGCATAATACTTCGTTCAGTAGGTTATGCCATTTAATCTTGGAAAAATACACCCTTCAACACCGTTCAGAAATTGTTAAATTATTGTATCGAAATCAGTTTGTGAAAACTGTTGAAGAAGAATTCATGGACGATATTATTCAGTAAATTGACTCACTAGTTGTCGTATTATAAAAAATTCGATAGTGAATTCGCTTTATACGATACAATAGTACCAGTACGACAAAGAAATGCACGCACAGAAGAAAATATTGACTTGGTTGCCAGCAAGTGTAAGAGAAAATCTAAAATTATCGATTCTACGTCGTTCTCGACAATCAAGTTATGTTCAAACAGCAACTTGTAGAATTTCGAGAAAAAAATTAGGTTTACATCTCTAAAAAATTCAACTAGTTCAAGAACTGAAGCCATTTGACCACCACAAACGACGCTTATATTTTGATTTGAACTTGAAAATGATGAACAATTTTATCGAAAATTCTATTCAGTGATATGCTCATTTTTGGTTGAATTGTTATGTCACCAAACATAATTGCAGAATGTGGAATGATGAAAATCCACACTGTTAAATTTTTCACAGTTTTCACAAATGAGCACTGATTTTGATGAAATAATTCATTAATTTTTAAACGTTTTTTAAGCGTGTATCTTTCCAAGATTGAATAGCATAACCTACTGAACACAAATGTCATGGGAATGTCAAAAATAATATAGAGTGTTGCAATTATAACCATTTTAAATTGTACCATTCCTACTGGAAAACCAGTTATTTCGAACTTTCACAGAACTATGGATGGAATACGAAGGAGAGGGTAACAGAAAATGAAATAAACTTTGGCGAGCTTTCTATCGGTTTCTTCGACTTTTTTTTTCGATTTTCGGGATTAGTAGTTCAAAATTTTATGATTTTTTTGAAAGAATCAAATGATTTATATTCAATCCTGAATTTTCGAGACCGTAAAACGATCATTTCATTTCATCTGTGCAAGTAAAAGAAATCATTCTGAAGGACATGCACTTGAATAATTTTTTAATTAGATATATTCAAAGGATATATTGCCTTGAATATTTTGAATTTAAATATCACCCTCTTCTAAAAAACATACTTTTTAATTTAATATATAAAAACTTATCAATTATTTTTTTACATGCGAACAACCTTTCTTTGATATAATCAGATTTGAACCAGGCTTAGGTTTTTTATTTCTGTGGTTGGACCTAGAAAACATAAATGTTTTGAGTTATCCTCAAATATTTTGCCTTTTATTTTTACTTCCAAGTTCAAGATATTATAAAATTAAGGTATGTGCTCCATGTTATTGATTGTTCTTATTTTATCATGTCAGAAAGACGACTGATGTATATGTGTGAGAGTTTCGAACGGTGTTCTGGAGAATATGCTATATTTTTCAATTTATGTAGACTATTTTTTGGTACAGAATTTCTTTTTCATAATTTTCATATGAAACAGCTGCATCGGGTAAGTATATTATTCAATATACATTCTGTCAAGAAAGTACCGGGAATTATCGATTTAAATCTGGCGGGGCAATGAGGCAGGTAAACTTTTTTTCCTAGGTTGGTACCACTGTCCTTAATTACTATGCCAAGCTTGAGCGGGATCTGTCAACTAATGTGTTTGCAACAGCTGATTAAGTCAGTCGATGTCAGAGTGCGTGCCGATTTTTACTATGGGTGATTACGTTGAGCAAAGAATTTGTTTAAAGTTTTGTGTTGCAAATTAATTTTCGTGTGCCGATGCATTGAAAATGTTGCAAAAGGCCTTTGGTGATAATGCTCTATCGAAAACTCGTGCATATCAGTGGTACAGAGCCTTCAAGGACGGTCGTGAAGTGGTCGAAGACTTGCCTCGTTCCGGACGCCCATCGACGGCTTCGATCGAAGATAACATCGATAAAATTAAGGAAAGGGTGCTGGAAAACCGTCGTACCAGCTTGAGAGAGATAGCACATGATCTTAAGATATCCCACGAGTCCGCACGTACGATTTTGATTGATATTTTGGGCATGAGAAAGGTGGCCGCACGACTCGTACCGAAAGACCTCAAGTTTCTTCAAAAACGTCATCGCGAACAGGTTGCTTCAGACATGCTGGATCGCTGTAATTCCGATTCTACATTCATGGAACGCATTATAACTGGTGATGAAACCTGGGTCTACGAGTACGATATGCAAACAAGCCAGCAATCATCGGAATGGCCTTCTCACCGAGCTACGATTGTGACTGACTTTCTCGCCAAAAACTCAATAAATGTGCTTCAGCAACCACCGTATTCGTCGGATTTGGCTCCCTGCGACTTTTTCCTCTTCCCAAAACTAAAATTGCCCCTTCGTGGCACCCGTTTTGAGTCGATTGAAGCCATAAAACAAAATTCGGCGCGAGAGCTAAAGTCCATCCCGGAAAGCGCCTATAAAAAATGTTTCGATAATTGGAAGTGCCGTTGGCATAGATGTATTGGAGCAAATGGAGCCCATTTTGAAGGCGACCCAATAAATTTTGACGATTAAATGTAAAAATGTTGTTTTAATTGAAAATTCCCGGTACTTTCTTGACAGAGTAGTATGTGGATATTCTATATTTTCTAAAGATTACATTATATTTTTGAGTACTGAATGATATTTGTTGTTTCAATACGTCCAAATGAAAAGAAACAGTGTTCCGTGGACAATTTGATAATTTTTTTTTCTACTAAATTATGTAGAGGACATACAAATAAAAAGAGGAATGAGGCAAGGCTGTGTATTATCACCTCATCTATTCAATCAAAAATAATTGAGGAGGCCTTAGTGGAAACAACAATAGGCAAAAAAGTTAATGGAAGACCTATCAACAACATGAGATATGGCGACGACAACCTTCTCGTTACAGAGTCGCTAGCAGACCTTCAAATAATCTCAAATCTGATGATAGAAAGCGGCGAAAAAAGTTTTCTCACACTGAACGCGAACAAAACTGAATTCATGACCATAACAAAAGCACAACAACGACCTGAGAGTTTATGGATTAAAGGACAGAAGGTAGAGAAGGTAAGGAAGTATAAATACCTGGGAATCGTTGTTAATGAGAATAATTAGTGTATGGAGGAAATTCGATTGCGGATTGACCAACCCCGAAATGGATTCAATAGAATGAGAAAGGTATTTTGTGGAGAAGATATCAGTTTGAAACTCAAAATCCATTAAAATGTTATGTGTTCCCTGTGCTCCTCTATACAATTGGACATATGCTTGGACATTGTAGTAAGATATTAGTAATCGCCTGCAGACATTCGAAATGTGGACGTACAGGAGAATCCTTAAGATAAAGTGGATAGAAAGGTACCAAATACGAAGGGTGCTTCAGAGAATGGATAAAGAGAAAGAAATATTAAATAATATATAGGTCAGGAATTTGCCATATCTGGATCATGTACTGTACTGAGGGGGAAGAAATATACCTTATTGCAGATTATTATACAGGGAACGATACATGGAAGGAGGAACATCGGAAGAAGAATCTCCTGGTTAAACAACTTGAGACAATAGTACAGGTGTAGTTCTGTTGAGTTGTTCAGGGCTACAATATCGAAAATGAAAGTAGCCACTCTGATAACCAACCTTCTGGAAGGAGATGGTACCTGAAGAAGAAGAAGGGGTTTTAAAATATTATCCTGTTATCATATTCATTTTTGAGGCAATTGAAGCATCTGAATCAGGAAAATTGTATTAAAATACCCAAATTATTGTCACAGCTCAGAACTAACTGATCAAAGGTATTCTGAAAAGTGGAAATTTTATAAATAGTCATTAGCTTGCACTGAAGAAATTTGTAGCATGGAATAGTCGCGATATTCAATACTGAATTCGTATTTTTCAAAAAATTAAACGTAATCTATTTAATAACATTCTCTGAATTGTAAAATTCCTCGCTCAATAGAAAGTGTTTCCTTATGAAAAATTTTCTGTTTTTTTGCAGCAGATTTTTCAGAAATCTTGAATTAATAGATCATAGTCACAATTTCCGATTAATTTTATTATGATAATCAAGCAGAGGAAGGCACGAATATAAATTGTTCAAACTGTAGTAACAATTATTTATGATTGCATGTAGATTTATTTCAAAATTTTAAGATGAATGAATATTATAGTTCAGATATAAGCAGATTTGTTTTAATTTTTGCGGTTAATTCTTTCTTGTATCAGTAGAATTTTCTTTCCTGATTGAAAAGAAATGGGACAATTTACTAATTATGAATATGCGGACGTGATTTTCATTTACACATTCTCTAGCAAAAACGGCAGAGCGGTAGTCCGAGAATATCGAATATTTCCGATCAGTAGAGCTCCAATTGATCTTTGTTCAATTATTTTAAGTTCTCCCAAAAGTAAATACAGGTTCGCAACCACTATGAAGGGGACCTCATAAATATAACGACAGCGGATCCCAAAATCAGTACAAAAAGGGTTGGTGTACAATTGGGTATAAATACATATAACATACAGCTACTTCAGCAATTGCATACTGAGTATGAGATTTAACGTATGAATTTTCGTAAACGGTAAAGAACTAATAGGCCGCTAATTTACCTCAAACTTTTTTCGAACGAAGCGCAGTTAATGAAATAAGTAATTATCGCAATTTATATGAATGGGCAGACAAATTTACTTGCTATTCAGAAGTGCAACACCACATTTCTCTATCTAGATGAGTAATCACCAATATAATGTGTATAGAAATGTGATGGTCGCATTGCATGGCTTCCACGATGTCCAGATTTGAACCTTCTAGATTATTTCATTTGTGCACATTTAAAATATGTTTCTGAAAATTATCTGTTATTTTTAAGCCCCTTTTTTAAGTTTTAATCTGAACCGTACCTATATAAGATTTGAAGTTGTTATTTTCGAAAGTCAGTTCAAAATATAAACCTGACGAAGCCACAATGTTGGCAAAAAAGTGTAGTAGATTCAGTGAATTGTAGAGATATATGTACTTTACTATTTTATTCGTTCAACTCAATAATTCACGAAATCAAATGAGAAAAGAACTATCTCTCAGACGACACGACAAGGTGAAATATTATCGTCATAGCAATAGAAACCATAGACTTCTTCGATCATTATAAAACATTTGGAGTAGTGGTAACAACTTGGGTAAATAAATATTATTTGCCAAATTATGTAGCTCTCATAATAAGGGCGTGCTTATGATCACAGAATTTTTTTTTCGAAGGTGAATGAAACCAAAATTTTCAGAAAAATATGTATAATTATAACAGTGCATTATCAACTAAGTTATTACAATTATTTGCTTGAAAAAAAATGTTTTCTAGTTACGTGCCTTATACTATTATCATTTTTTTTGGATTTATAGGAAACTTGTTCAAAACTCTAGTTTCAATCCAGTCCTGATTTTCCTTGATAAATTCACGATGGACGCTCATCAAACTCAATCCAGTCAATCTGTCCTCTCCCATTGTACTTCTCATACAGGTCTTTACCCTTGGAAGTGTACTGAAAGATCGTTCAACAGTAGCCGTAGTGGATGGAAAGCACTTAAAATGAGGAGTGCATGCCTTGTTGCAGGAAAAAAAATTAGCCTTCTCCAAAAGTGCACCCACTTCAATATCCTTTAATTTTTCCCCTGCTAAATTTTTCTTTCTGCAGAGATATCACCCAACTGAAAATATTCCATGAAAGATTTAGCGTTTTTTCCCAATCTTTTGAAGTACTTTTTAGCATGTATGAAGGATGAAGATGGGATAAGGCAAAAGAGTCAAGATAAGGGATAATCAACGATCGTCTCCAGTATTCCATCGCAGTCTCAGATGGCGGATTACTTCTGTGTATTTGCTTTTTAACAATTCGTGGAACTGTCAACTCAATGCCGTTTTTCTCTGTGATATCATGTGATTTTTTAAGTACTTCCTCAAAAACATGTTCAATCTCTTGTCGATCCTTCTTGATGACATCAAGGATTTCTTGATGACATCAAGGATTTCGCCAATGTGTTTCCTAACCATAATCAAATCCATATTTTTACCTTGTAGAACGTTAACAACTGGTTCCAAAATCGCAGAGTACTTTGCAAACATGACTAAATCTATAATGAAAATTGGTTTAGTTACTGCACATTGCAATTGGTAGGCAACTTTTCTGGTAGCATAGTTTCCTTCGATCGAGATGTGTTCTAGCGGATTGACAATTTCATGAAAGCTGTTTGAAAACTTTCTGATGCTCTTGTATTTCTCAGACCATCTGATCTCACAGAGCCCTGACAAATTAGGAGCCGAAGTCCTGCGGGTTGGCGACTCACGAAAGAACTTTACAGTTGCAATCAAATTTCTTATTTCCGGTAGTTTGCTATCATCATTGACCACAAGATTCAGTTTGTGGCTTAAGAAATGAAAAAATAAAGTTTGATTGTACTTTTTCCTCAAAATGGCCTGTATACCACCTTCTTTTCCAGCCATCGTAGAACATCCGTCAAATCCTAATCCAACAAATAAAACCGCAATCCGATAGAAAGCTGTTCTTTTCCAGCGATATCTGCTGTTTTATCTGCCATTACAGCGTAAGCTTTTGATCGTTTACAGTCATAAATAATTCTTTTTTTGACAACTTTACCTATAATTTCCTATAATTTCATTGTGAATTTTTGGTGAAGTGTAGACTGCATTTTTTCGACATCTATCCAAGTGATGCTTTAGCTTCAGATCCCTACGGTCAATTCTCAAATTCAAAAGGTCAAAGAAAACCCCCTCATCTCCTTCCTTTCCTCTAAGTGGCCAAACATAAGTACCACAAAATATGATACAAGAAATAATTGATGACAATATTTATTTGTTTTCTTCAATCATCTTTTGGTGACCACTTTGCAACTGTACATCAACTGGAACATTTTCAAGGAATGCTTTTGCAGCAGCTGTTGAAGTTTTGTGGTAGTGACTGCCGATGTGTTTTCTACAATCTTCATGTTTATCTTTAAACTTCATGTATGACTAATAACCTCAAACAAATTTCAGAAGATGCTTACAGGGTGATTAGTTTTACTTCACCGTAACTTAATATTATCAGGTTACGATTCAGGAAATAAAAAATTCCGTTTAAATAAGTTGACTACTGTAATGAAGTGTAATGTTTTCTGAAAACATACCAGAAACGAAAACGAAATATATTTCGGTCAGAATTGATAAATCGTACTGCATATTGGTGAGGAAGAAGGAAAAGCATTTCTTGGTACCCATTACGTTATTCTGAGGATGAACTCTATGTAAGGTAGGAGTATTTTAAGTTTCTACTGGGGAACTTGTATAAGTATGGAATATACAAATGTCTCAAAAAGATTGGATAACCCTAAAACACTTCATATTGAATTTCTAGAACAAATTAAATAAAGTGTTATCACTGTGTAACCTAACACACTACACAACGATTTGGCGCCTAGTAGAAAAACGGTACCATAAAACTAGTTTCTGGAAGTGCCTATATTGATGTTTTGTCGTACGCCTGGGTTAACCTGTAGATTTTCTTCGTGTTTCCTCACCTTGGTCTGTCCAACCACGGCACTTACTCCCTATTTTATTCTGAAAATAGCAACCAGTTTAGGATAGAACAAAGCAAACATTTACATAGACAACAATTCTAACCTTAAAAGGGTGTAAATAAGAAATTATCCAGTTTTATATCACTTTTTATTTACTGAATACGCACTGACTCAACTTTCGTAGCTACATTTTCAAAATGAATAGCTAATGAAAAATGATGAAAACTAAGTAATTTCTTATTTCATTATATATTAAAATGAACTATCTCAAAGTAACGGACTACTCCATCCAATTATATCCTTTGTCAAAATTGCTGGTATAGTGATGATTTTAACGTCTTCGAACTCGAGGCTTTTGTTGCGCTTAACACTAGAAGACGCGAGCGAAATAATTGAGAATATATGTACCAGCGTGCACAGAAGTACGAACATACATCATTGATCCTTTTATATTAAATTTCAATAAAATTTCTTCCAAATATAATCGTTTTATTTTTGAAGAAGAACCATCACTTAGCCAAAATAACAAATTGAAGAAATTGTTTCTTCTAGCTGTATCATTTCTGGTTCCACGGAGTATCTTTCGTATGTTACTGAGTTGTTTTTGCTTTCCGAATTGAAAAAAAAACACAGTCTGATGGCCACCTGTATCATGAAATTTTCATTGAGATGGAAATGAAAAATAAAATTTGTATTATAATAAATTCTGATTTTATTTGAGTGCGTCAATACGAAGAAATTTTTTTATACTTTCACCGTTTTCTCCCTTCTCGTTTCGGATAAAATCTTCAGGCACACTGGTCATGGGAATGTCCTATTCTTTGATTGTTTTATAGAATATTTCAAGATTATCTTAAAAATTTTTTTTAATACCCAGCTGATAGTTTAATTATTCCGTAAGATAAGAACAAGAATAGAATGAAGTGTTTTTTTCACAAACTATAAGAGATGATCAAAGTTATTCAACTGAGTCGTTTTCCACTACATTGATATTTCATTAAGTGAGCGTTGGAGCCACAATTCAAATTATATTCCTTAAATCTGATGACGGAAGGTTGATACTATGCGTGGTTTATGCTTTTTCGTCTTATTTATCTTGATTTTTTGCCATTCTGTGGGATCCATTATAAACCAATAATTCAACGAGATTACGGGTAATTTAGTGTCCGACTTACCGATAAATGTGATGGCATTACAACTTCGGGGAGCTGCCTTCGTATGATAGTACCTGTTACGTACAGTTAGGTTTGAAGTTCTCATAACTGAAATGCAGGATCGGGTCTGATGGTGGCAACCGATTCTTCGTTTGTTTCTTCCATTGCGATGACTCATCGCAAATTTTATTTGTATCTCAATTCTCCTTCAAATCTATCACGCAAAATTGCATTCTATTTTTATACGATCAATATTTTGAAGAATTTTGTACGTTTCTTAATATTTATAATGTAATGAGCGTATGCCTAGCAAGTAGTGAACCTTCTAAATATTTTCACTTTTGTTGTCCGAATAAGAAATATGCCATTGAATAAAAAATGTTGTTAATAGTGAGAGTAAGCAAAGAAGAGTTGCTTTTTAGGCTCGTTAAGTTAGTACCATAGATCAACAAGTCTATATGGATAGACAGTCACTGTAAAAAGTCCGAATCAAGTTTGTCGCTTTTCTTGTAGCGACTGGTGCATGAAACAAATCCAACTAAAGAAAACTGTAATACCAACTCTCAAGAGAACTGCATTACCTCTGCTTTTAGAATACTGCATTATCGACCCTTGGCGCGAATATTTCAATCTTCTTTCAGTTTTTCCTAGGGCTAAAATTAAAGAAGTGTTCAGAA
This sequence comes from Megalocaria dilatata, assembly GCA_034642435.1. Classification (NCBI taxonomy): domain Eukaryota; kingdom Metazoa; phylum Arthropoda; class Insecta; order Coleoptera; family Coccinellidae; genus Megalocaria; species Megalocaria dilatata. The sequence continues at coordinate 58,497,134 of CM067859.1, read as the reverse complement.
ATTACTATGTTTTACTACTAAAACATTGAAATGCTTACATTCACACAACTCTACAACAAATAAATTTCAATTTTTCGGTAATAAAACATAGTAATTTCTGAACACTTGTTTTAATTTTAACCCTAGGAAAAACTGAAAGAAGATTCAAATATTCGTTTCAATCTTCAAACTCACTATTTGAATAACATATACATGTTTGAACTATAATTAATTATTCATTATAAAAAATAGAAACTATCAAATAAAAAAGAAATGAAATTAACATATGTATTTACAATATTTACATTTAATTTTTCTATAGTACAACATAGTATAAATAGAGGTTAATACTTGATAAAAGGTATATAAAATTATTTAAATGAAGTTATAATTATTGAATATAATTTTTTTAAATTAAATATGTAGAAGGCTAATATTAAAACATGTACAACATAATAGTTTCGAAAAACTTCATATTTCAGTGTTCAAACTCAATATTTGAATAACAGAAATATGTTTGAACAATAATTAGTCATTGGTTATAAAAAATAAAAACTATTGAATAAAAAAAGGAGATAAAATGAACATATTTGAAGTATTCCTAGATGTTAAGACAAAAATTGAACCTTGAGAACATTAATTTATGATATCTTCTTTAAGATTCAAAATGTCTTTCAGCTTGGTCCTTAATCTGGTCAATAAATTCCTTCTCTGAATGAATATTTTTAATCAGTTCTGGTTGCTATTTTATTCACTTGCTTTCACCACCAGAATAGAGAACACCTGAAGAGTCAAGCATAATATTTAATAAAAATTATGTGATGTACAATTCATAATTTGAAAATTTAAATTCTTCAATATGATATTTTTTCAAAACATTTTGATATTTTTCTTCTCTCACAAAGTCTTGGAATGAAATGAAAGAGATAATTGAAACACTGATTAAATAAAAATTAAGTATAGTGTCCCGGTTTCATCAAATTACCAAATTGATATTTCCTACACTCGATAAAATGTAAATCTTTTAACAACACAGTTTCTAATAAATAAATCCTTTGATATAATTTTACAAATTGCACCACTCAACCTGAAGAAGTTCTTTTCCTATCAACATTTGGCACTGATCCAGAAACCGGTCCATACCATTTTAATATCTGTTACCTCAGGAAAATCACCTAGAGAAAAAATAATATTATTAGATCACCCAGAGCAATTTGTTGGTGTGTTACATAGCATTGATTTATATTTTAAACTAACCAACTAAACATAGAAATAGTTTAGACGACTACATAGTAAATGAAAATTGACCAACCTGAAAAAATTATATTCCTCGCAATATTTGATCATCTGTTGCCAATCAGTTGGCTGTATAATTTCAATCCATCTCTTAAATAACTTGGAATCTCTCTTGGGAAAACGATGTCTAGGGCTGGTTAAATCTTGACACCCATGTACCCAACACTTCTTAGTATATCCCATTTTTAAGTACTGTATTGAACACAATATTTGAAAAAACACTAGTTTAGATGCACTAAACTGTTTTGAACTTAACTCTTACTTAATTTAATCAAAAAGAAATATGAGATGTACTCGAGGTTGGGCCATAACAAAACGTAAACAAAATCACCACTTCTTTTCGAAATATATGACCATTATTACAACTATGGCTAACGGCTAATGGTAGCGGTACCTAGCGGCGAAATCAAAAAGTATAAGTTGATGGTTAGCGCTAACTTTTGACTGGTGCATCAATTAAAACCTTAGTTTTAGGTGTGGGTAGGGAAGTGTCCAATCTATATATTATTGTTAATCTATGGTTAGTACCTTCTGCGTACTAGGTCATATCATAAGCGCGGACAGCTCAGAGGGTCCGGGTTCGAATCCTGTTCAGATGGAAAAGATATTTTCTAGTTGGACGGGTGTCGGCCACCATTTCACTGTTATGTCAAAAATTAACAGTGCTGTGACCCACAGTGGCCCAAGATCGTAGTAACAAAGCCTACCCAGAACACAATTGAACTCTTAACTCGCACAAGCTGAAAAACTTCTGGGGGATCTTCACAGAAGATGAAGGAGTATCGGGATAATAATAATAATCGCATTAAATAATAAGAAGCGGTTTTTTGATATTCAAAGTTGATAATAATCACGTTTCATCCTCAAAAAATAATGGTTTTTGGCTCTTTTAATTATGCGAAATTTTGCACTCATATGTGTCTTATTATTTTACTTCTGAATGCTGTATTTCAGATTGATAGAATTTGCAGTTTTGAAAATATTGAGGAACATATGAACAATTTTCAAAAGAGCGTCACGAAATTTTTGTGTTAGCCTTTTATAATGATTATACGATCTTCATGAGATTTTCAACGAACATGCGCCTTATTATTCTACTTCTAAATGCTGAATTTCAAATCGAACGAATCTGTAGTTTTGAAAACCGTTGAAAAAATATAAACCATTTTCAAAGGTGAATAACTGCGAAACTATTAAACCAACTTTGCCCATCAGAGAACTCAGCAGCAGCATTTAAAACCAAAATTTTTCCTGAAAGTTTCAAAGTTCTAGATCCAACTAGTTCAAGAGCATTTTCACCTCAAATTCTGAAAATTACAGATGTTTGGACTAAAAGATAGCACGCTGTTCCCTAGAATCTTAGAACTAGCGCCCAAAAGGTAGTGATTATCACTTCAAGATGAATAAGATATTCAGTACACAATAGTTCAAAACAATAATAAACGTTTGAAAGTAAATTGAGTACAAAAAATTAAATGAATATGAGTTATTTATAATCTACATTCTACTTGATTAAAGAATGATGAATATTCAGAAGAAATCAGGAAACTAGGAATAATTAAAACTACAGATATTAAAGTAAATATGTACCACTAGACCAATTTTTTCGTTTCTTTGCATTTAATATAATAAGGTTAGTTTCGTACATAAGTAATAATCATCGGAAATGAATATGATGACTTTATAGAATTAAAAATTGAAAACTCACAGTCGGAAAGTATTCTTGATGGCAATATTTTAACTCAACTTTTATTTTTTCAGCCCAAGTTTCAACTTCCGTGAGCAAGTTAAAAGTATTCTTTAAATTCAAATAAAAACTTTGTATTAATATCGCTTTTTAATTTAACTCCAGGGTTATACATTCATCATTTCGAAATGTGGTTTTTTCTCAAACCCTTATAAGCCTCCATTATAATGTGTTTCTGTCTAGCACACTTGTTTTCAAATATTCAAAACTGAATTATCATTCGATTATATCAATTTATATATTATATGTAGTTCATGAAGAAGAAAACAGCTACACTTTCAAATATCGAATAAACAGTATTCATATTAATTGATTTTAGAAATATATTTCTCCACCATTATTTCATGAACTTAACTATTCGAAATGAAGCCCTGAAATGATACATTGCAAAACAAAATTTTCAAAAAACTAATCGGTTTTCAGACATACTGTACTTTCACACAAGGTGATTTTAAAATGGGTGGTCAAACATTGAGAGCATATAGGGCGATTAAAAAAGGGAGAGACTCTCATTAGAATTCTTCTCTAAATTGCCTGTCACGAAATATTCGACCCCTCAAGTACTGCTGCCAAAGAATGGTTCTGTATTATTATCTCTAAAATCAATCTGGATATTTGTATATTCTCTTACTATTTGATACTTGATCAAATGAAAGAAAAATCAGCCAAAGTTCAGTTCAATAATATATAAAAATAGGGGATACGAGATAAAAATATCAGAAGAGAATGGAGGATATTTTGAGAAGTTAAAGAATCCATTACTTCATCACTATTCAATTGTTCGTTGTTATTTAGAGCTCATTATACTTCAGATTTATACTTTTTGAAAGTGTTATTTCTTTACATGTTCTAACTACATGCTTCCAATATAGAGCCAAAAAAACTACAAGGAAAATACGTTCTACTCCGTTAGGCGTATTGAAATATAAATGGGAAATCGTACATCGCCTATTATGTGAACAAGAGCGCCTTTCATATGCAAAAATCCTATAATTTCATATTGAATGAGAACAAATCCAATGTACGAAAAGGTTAAACAAAATTTGGCGTTTGTCCAAGTACCAAATAGCCAGAGAATATACAATTTTCTTGATTCTCAATATTGAATTTTAAAGAAATAACTCTTCTTTGGTACTCACACTTTAGATGCAGCAACTTTCTTCAAAGGCAATTTGAAGAAAAATTTGACAGAGCTTTTTTTTTCTTATTTTTATACTCGCTCTTTAATCTCTCAATTTTTGACCAACTATGTTAGAATCACCTTGTATATTATAGTTGACGATATCTTAGATATTTAGTTTTTATAGCTTTTTCCTGCAAAATACCTAAACTGCAAATTTACTGTGAGTACGCTACGGTCTGACTGCAATCACTGTTGTGCATTCCAACTTGACTTCTTACTCTTGTGTTATTTTTCAAGCTAATGAATTCAGAAATTCTTTTCAACAAAACATTACTTGAAGCCACGGACATGCAGATAGTCGACAATAATATAGCGATTTGAATTTGCCATTGTAAGCACGTTAACTGATTGTAATAATGAATAGAGCAATTAATAAGTCACTGAAAGGAGGTAGGTGTGTAATAGAATCAGATTCAACTGTTCTAATAAATTCAATTATTATTTTATTGAGAACATTAATGATAATTTCGATAAAATAAAACTATTGCAATACATTCTGTCAAGAAAGTACCGGGAATTATCGATTTAAATCTGGCGGGGCAATGAGGCAGGTGAAAATTTTTTTTCCTAGGTTGGTATCACTGTCCTTAATTACTATGCCAAGCTTGAGCGGGATCTGTCAACTAGTGTGTTTGCAACAGCTGATTAAGTCAGTCGATGTCAGAGTGCGTGCCGATTTTTACTATGGGTGATTACGTTGAGCAAAGAATTTGTTTAAAGTTTTGTGTTGCAAATGAATTTTCGTATGCCGATGCATTGAAAATGTTGCAAAAGGCCTTTGGTGATAATGCTCTATCGAAAACTCGTGCATATCAGTGGTACAGAGCCTTCAAGGACGGTCGTGAAGTGGTCGCCCATCGACGGCTTCGATCGAAGATAACGTCGATAAAATTAAGGAAAGGGTGCTGGAAAACCGTCGTACCAGCTTGAGAGAGATAGCACATGATCTTAAGATATCCCACGAGTCCGCACGTACGATTTTGATTGATATTTTGGGCATGAGAAAGGTGGCCGCACGACTCGTACCGAAAGACCTGAATTTTCTTCAAAAATGTCATCGCGAACATGTTGCTTCAGATATGCTGGATCGCTGTAATTCCGATTCTACATTCATGGAACGCATTATAACTGGTGATGAGACCTGGGTCTACGAGTACGATATGCAAACAAGCCAGCAATCATCGGAATGGGTGGCAAAAAATGAGCCGAAACCGAAAAAACCACGCCAAAGCCGGTCGAAAATGAAGGTGATGCTCATTGTTTTCTTCGACATCCGTGGCGTGGTGCACTACGAATTCGTTCCAGAGGGTCAGACGGTAAACAAGGAGTATTACCTAGGCGTTATGAAACGTTTGCGTGAGCGTATCCGTAAGAAGCGGCCAAATTTGTGGGCGAACAACTCATGGATTTTGCATGACGATAACGCGCCTTCTCACCGAGCTACGATTGTGACTGACTTTCTCGCCAAAAACTCAACAAACGTGCTTCAGCAACCACCGTATTCGCCGGATTTGGCTCCCTGCGACTTTTTCCTCTTCCCAAAACTAAAATTGCCCCTTCGTGGCACCCGTTTTGAGTCGATTGAAGCCATAAAACAAAATTCGGCGCGAGAGCTAAAGTCCATCCCGGAAAGCGCCTATAAAAAATGTTTCGATAATTGGAAGTGCCGTTGGCATAGATGTATTGGAGCAAATGGAGCCTATTTTGAAGGCGACCCAATAAATTTTGACGATTAAATGTAAAAATGTTGTTTTAATTGAAAATTCCCGGTACTTTCTTGACAGAGTAGTATGTCATAACAAATTCTCTAAGAGAGACTTTCGATCCAAATTTTTCCAAAATATGAAAAGTATATTAATAATACTATCAATAATTATCTGTCATCAAATAATGCAATATATGAAGGTTTCTAGAAGAGAGGTAGAAACTGTTATAAATCTGAATACCTGTTAGTTAATGATTTTAATATAATTCTATCTAAACTGAAAAAAAAATAATAAATATGAACAAGTAACTGCTCAGATAAGAAGTGAAGGGTATTAAACATACATTTATTATCAATTTTTTTTATTTTACGATCGACGTACACGTTAACACGTGCAAAGTATTGGATATTTCACATGGTTTTCATATGTAGAACATTATCAATAAACTGGAATATGCTTTTTCAGATCTTATTTCATCAAGAAATTGTATATGAGTTATACATTTCAGGACATTATCAACTGTTGCCTAATGTTGAAAAATATTTTCGAATTAACGGCAGTTGTTGAGGCGTCAATTCGAAGATTAAGATTCGAAATGTCATTTCAACCAATCATTCATTTTCTTCAAAAAATTCTACCTCCAAAGATTATTGAGCTTTTGTCAGAAATCAGTATTACAACCTATTTCCTTTTACCACTGGTGGCTGCTCTTTAGAAAACTGTAATTTTTAAAAATCTCACAATTTTTTCCCAACTTATATTTCTGAATTACACTTTTTTCGAAATGATATTCGCAGCAATATCTGCTTTTTAATAATCTATACAATATCTACTTTTTAATAATTGATGATGATTAATAAAATTGTTTGTATTGCTGGTTAAAACGAAAGTATGAATACATTTCGTTTTATTTCAAATATGAAATATTGCCGCACAATGAACAAAATAGCAAGTTCAATATAACATTAGAATTCGTCTCATCCGGTTCTGCTTCAATGACTAGCATAGTTCTGTATTCTATTAAATCAGGTTGAAAAACTGCGTCAAGTCATCAATACCTCTGATTTGCATACGATCGCAGATTGAATTATCATCTCACTGCAACATTTGTTTCCCATTATTATTGAAGATTTTGCGTGATGCGATATAAGAATGACCTGTTACGAATGGACCTGTAGAAAAGAATTTAAACTTTCAATTCACACAAAAATTTAACCTATAAATATTAATAGTGAAACATAATTTCCAAAAAAATTATAATTAATTCTTAGTTGTAATAGTTGAATCACTAAATTCTTGATAATGGCTCCAAGATCGGAGCCGAAGCGTCAAACACATATGAATTCTAGACGCTGTCCAACCCGGATTCTCCATATTTCTAATAAGGACAACCGCGGAAACTTATCATTATTATTATATATATATATATATATATATATATATATATATATATATATATCGGCAGTCTCCAATTATATGCAGAGTAGAATCCTTGTCGGTCTATAATTAAAAAAGTGCCAAAAAAGTATCATCATCTGAAAAAAGAAGATTATTTGGTTATTGTGAATGGAAATCGAATCCAGAAAATACATTACCTGAATGTGAATGGAAAAATATCACATAGAAATCAAGTTTCAAACGAATTGGATATATTGAAGAAAATCAACAAAGTAGCCTGTGAATTTCAGAACGTTCTAGAAGTGTTGTTTCCAACGAAACCAGTGTATTCCTGAAACTTAGAAGGGACAATTAAAAGGAACAATCATAAATTGATGAACAAACTTACCAAAGGTATTCAAATTCAATCCTGTTAATATTTCCAGAAAGAAACTTAGAAATAGCAAACACTGTTTACATTAGAATTACGTTAGGTTATTTAGATAAGGTTAGGTTAACATAGAATTAGATTTAGGTTATTGATCACTGATTATAATATTTCAAATTACTTTCATAAAATATAATTTAAAAATTCAACTTTTTAAAAATTCAAATTGAACCCTCCCTCAAATATCAAATCAGATTTAATAATATTTTAATTTCAATTATTCAAATTTATAATCTTAAGAGCTAGCCGGAAACATAGAATTCATCACTTACATACAAGGGTGATCTAATAAGTATTTAAATCACAAAAAATTTCATTAATATAATACCATATATGTATATATTTAATTATATATATATTTTATTAACTTCTTTGGCTTTGTTTTTTTAGTAAATAATGACTACTGGACGAAATAAAAATTTAAAAATAATTATTAGGAGTACAAATAAGTTTCCGCCGTTTTATGGTAGATGGCGCAGCACGGAGTTTCGGAGTTAGCTTTCGCATATGATAACCGGCTTAAAAAATAGTTTGGACATTCAAGAACAACATAACTTATTAATATCATTGATTTTATATTGGTAAAATTTAATTTTTATAAATTGAAAATGTAAAAATTTGAGCCAAGTAAGCGTCATTTGCGGGAAATTTTAGCTTACTTCTTTAATTTAAATAAATCTGCTGCTGAGGCGCATCAATTGCTCGTGGAAGCATATGGGGAGGGTGCTTTGAGTGAGAGAACGTGTCGAGAGTGGTTTCAAAAGTTTAAAAACGGTGATTTCGTCGCAGAAGACAAAGATCGCAGTGGAAGGCCAAAAATTTACGAGGATGCAGAATTGGAGGAATTATTGGAGGAAGATTCATCTCAAACACAAAAAGAACTTGTTCTTACATTAGAAGTCTCACATCGTTTAAAATCATTAAGAATGATTCATATTTAAATTGTGTTAAAAAACGGCAGAAACTTATTTGTTTTCCTAATACATTTCTAAGAAACCTCAGAAGTACTTTTTTTTTACACTTTATGATTGAGTCTACTTGAAAAATAATAAACAGCATTTAGAAAGCTTCAAATTAAAAAAATGTCCAAGAACAAAGTTACTCACAATCAGAGCACGTTGGTTTAGCGGGCTGCAGACAAACGTGCTCCTTACAAGAATAACACTGGTATGTGGATTTTCTATTTAGTTTAGGTAAACAACATGCACATATTCTTCTCGTTTTTCTCCGTTTGCTTGACCTTGAATTGTATCTGACATATCAGAACCGAGTATTCTTGCCAAACTCATACGAAGCTCTCGATGCAAACGTAAGTTGACCACCCTTCTCTTCATATGCTCCAATAATAATCGTCGAGCTAATTGTTTTATAAACACCACGATCAGTCTTTTGTTTCAGATGCACATCGTATAAAATATGGGCATTGACTGAACTTATGTCTATATAATTCTATAAAAAAAGTGTCCTAGGCCAACGTCTTGATCGGCGGCTGCTACTGTATACTCTATTTCGTCTTCTCCACCTTTTGTAGAATCATAAAATTTTATTATTTCTGGCTTCCCAGACACAATATCGATACCCTCGCTATGATGCACCGAAGAAGCTAATAAGAGAGTTTTGCTTTTCTTAGGTACATGGGAACTAAGGGTTATGTCTTTTGTAAAACCGTACAATGTTGAACGTTCTGTCTAGTTTTAGCCGGTGAAAATTCGGGGGAAATTTCTCTTTTATTTTTTTTACGAAGTATGTAAGTCCTCTCTGCTTCAAAGCATAAATGAGTTGAGTTGAGGTAAACCAATTGCCTCAAGTGATATTTCTGTTGCTACCATGTAAAGGTTGTGTCAAATGTAACACGGCTTGAGTGGGTACCAAAAACTTTTTTCTTCATCTGTTAGGCCCTCGTCATCTGAACCTTTGCCACAATATACTTAACAATTATAAAATATCCGTTTTCAGCATCACACCAACACATGAGTTTTAGTCTATATTTCACCGGGTTATTAGGCATACAAATCATTAAAAACGAATAGCCTCTGGAAGGTACCAGCATCTCATCTAAAGTGGAATATTGACTCATGTTGTGGATTCTTTGGTAATTTGATACAAAGCGGTTAAATATGTAATATATCGCAGCTAATTTATCTATTTTCTTTCTTTGTGCCCTGTCAGCCGTTTTATCGAAACTTAGACATAATGTACCGAAAAATATCCCAGCTAAATACATCAAAAGTCCAATGAACGCTTGGAGTTCAATCTACATTTTGTAATTCCGATTTGGTTTGTGTATTTTGATCTTTATTCTAATAATTCAGAGTTATTTTGTGTCATAATCTCCAATAATATATAATCATCTATATATTGTTTCCATATCTCGTTCGGGTCCTTCACATTATTTTCAGTCAAATTGGAGTGGGTTCTCGTAAAATAATATTATGTTGTAGAATTCACTCGAATAGGTTTCGCTGATCGTCGGAACATAAGCAGCAGACATGAAAATGTTTCGAAGCTTATTGGTTTCATTGTCAGTGTCAGATCAAATGCTCAACGAATGCAGTGACACACCTCTATTAGCTCCGCATAGGAACCCTAAAATTTTACCGAATACGAATACACATGCACAACATATTCCAAGAGTCGATTTAAGGTGGTAACTGTTTTCCTAATTACTTCTTTCGTATCAACGACGCGGAGTATGCTGTATAGGTGTATTTGCGTGCATTAGGTAGCGCAAGTGTTTGGTAAAACTGTATCGTTCCTATGCTTCGCGAATATACATGCGGCTGCATTGCATTCGTTGGGCATTAGACCTAGCACTGAGGAAACCAGTAAATTTCGGAACATTATCACTGTTTATGTCCTGACGATCAACGAAACTGATTCGAATGGATTCAAGTTTTTCTTTCGGTTACACAAAAGCAAGTTGCACGACCCTGGTTCAAAGAAAAATATCCGCCATCAATTGATTCACTAATTCATGAAGAAATTATTTAAGTACAAAAATTTCAAATATACCTACGTGTTATAATTTCTATAAAATTTAATTTTTTTTATATGCTCGTTTCTAAACCTTCGAGAATAAATATCCAGTTAATTTGAATTATGCAATGCATCGATTTATATAAGGTATATGAAGGGATATCAATAGAGATCAACTTTTCTGAGTGCGCATCAACAACTTCGAAAATATTAATTTTACCATAACTCCAATGAAGTTCAATACCAGGTTATGAATGATTCATCGTAGTACCGGAGATAAACATGGTACGAAATTAATTCATGGGTTAAGCGCGAAATTGTATAATTATAAAACTAGTTCTGTTAGAGCAGAAAATGATTTATGTTGTTTCTGATATCCTAAAAACGGCCAATGTTAATAGTATTACGATGACAATTCTTGCAGAACAAAAAAGTTTGTGAAATACAGTATACACACCAGGAATAACTTGTATCCAACTGCTAATTTCATAATAAATATTTTTGGATGTGAACCATAAAATGAAGAAATAAAATAAAATAGAAAAAAGGGTTTTTACTTGATAGAAGAAATATAACAAAATTTGAATATCAAAACAAATTAAAATATGTTTGTCTTCTACAATTTTAATTTGAAAAAAAAATTTTTATTCAAAAAAACTTTTAGAATTAAATTAATGTCTAAAATAAGTACCGCTTACGTTTAATAGACGTATATAATCAAAACTCAATATATAATGTCAAATGGAATAAATAAACCAACAGATATACGAAAGTCATTAAAATTAATAAATAAATATTTAAAGGAGACAAAATTTTGTTTCTGATATTACCTTTAAGAACACAAATTGCCTTTCAAAAACATGAACACACCTCAAGGACTTCTCAAAGAATATAATTTATTTGAAATATTTAATATATTCAAATATTCGAATAAGTTAATTCAGAAATCTCTCAAAACATGCACTATATCTTCAAAAAACAAATATAATTCTAAGTAATCCCTTCATCGGTCCTAGATAATATTCCAAATATCAAAATAAAAAAACTAACCTATATCACAACGCACACGTGCTCCAAAATGTATAATACTTAGAAAACTTAGAATTATATTTGTTTTTTGAAGATATAGTGCATGTTTTGAGAGATTTCTGAATCAACTTATTCGAATATTTAAATATATTAAATATTTCAAATGAATTATATTCTTTAAGAAGTCCTTAAAGTGTGTTCATGTTCTTAAAAGACAATTGGTGTTCTTAAAGGTAAGATCACAAACAAAATTTTGTCTCCTTTAAATATTTATTTATTAATTTTAATGACTTTCGTATATCTGTTGGTTTATTTATTCCATTTGACATTATATATTGAGTTTTGATCATATACGTCTATTAAACGTAAGCGGTGCTTATTTTAGACATTAATTTAATTCTAAAAGTATTTTTGAATAACATTTTTTTTTATTAAAATTGTAGAAGACAAACATTTTTTAATTTGTTTTGATATTCAAGTTTTGTTATATTTCTTCTATCAAGTCAAAAACCCTTTTTCTATTTTATTTTATATATAATTATATTTTGGCTTCAATAAATCTCATTATGGAATGTCAATGAATTTAATTAGCCTTGAAAATAACTTACACTGTTCTGTGATTTTGTTAGAACATAGATCAATCTTGAATTCTAAAGTTGGTCTGGTTTCGAAGCATTCATTTTGGACCACGTGTGCGTTGTGATTAGTTCTTTTATTTTGATATTTGGAATATTATCTAGGACCGATGAAGGGATTACTTAGAATTATATTTGTTTTTTGAAGATATAGTGCATGTTTTGAGAGATTTCTGAATTAACTTATTCGAATATTTGAATATATTAAATATTTCAAATAAATTATATTCTTCGAGAAGTCCTTAAGGTGTGTTCATGTTTTTAAAAGGCAATTGGTGTTCTTAGAGGTAAGATCAGAAACAAAATTTTGATTCCTTTAAATATTTATTTTTTAATTTTAATGACTTTCGTATATCTGTTGGTTTATTTCTTCCATTTGACATTATATATTGAGTTATGATTATATACGTCTATTAAACGTAAGCGGTGCTTATTTTAGACATTAATTTAATTCTAAAAGTTTTTTTTGAATAAATATTTTTTTTTTAAATTAAAATTGTAGAAGACAAACATATTTTACTTTGTTTTGATATTCAAGTTAAGAAATAAAATATATAGATCAAACAAACTCGAACAATATTTTGATAAATCGTACGGTTCCATTAGAAGCAATGACGGTATATTATCATATAATGTAACATTTTATATAATTTTCAAGCCAAAACTACAAACATTGAGAAACTTACATGTAGTATCAACTTATAATAATAATAATTCATTTAGTATTGGTATAAAAATTAACAGCTTAGTCCAAATTTAAGAGAACCGCACAACCTAAGCTAGAAGCCTGGTTTTTGTGCAGTTCTCCTCAGTTACTGAAATACATTCGAACGGTACAAGTTCAAATTAAAATATAAACAAATAAACGCCAAAATCCTATAATTGTGCAAGGAGCAAAGTTCAGGAAGGAGCGTAACGCCTCAAGTAGTATAAAACCGATGCAGTTTAGAACATAACACTGAAGGACAAGGATACTAAAATTTTCTTTCACATATACCATCAGTTTACTTCTATAATTTTTTTCTTGAGATTTATATGCCTCAGATATGCCGGCAGGATGTTGAAAAACTTAGGGCCAAAGTAATATATATTCCGCTGCAAATTACTGCCGCAAAGACGGGGTACCTGCATAGACTGTTCACATTGATATCTAGTGAGATAATCATGGGTAACATAGTTTTCATTTTTCTTTATTTGATGTAGTAAACACTGAAAAATATAAAGTTCTCTGATATTCATTCTGTTTGTGGTTGAAAATAACTTTTCCGGACTATTCGTTTTTTTGACATTCAAAATTATTTTCAAAATATATTTTTGTATTATTTATAGTCCCTCCAGAGCGATGTCGAATAATCCACCCCATATATTAATTGCATATTTTAAGATTGATTTTACTAAAGATTCATAAATATTTAACACGTGCTCTACACTCGTGATACCGCGCAAATTGTAAAATATATAGATCAAACCTTTGAGCCATGTCTTCAGATATTCGGTATGAGCATCCTACGTTATATGTTGATCTATTTAGACGCCCAAATATTTAGGGTATTTTACCCTCTCTATTTTTACACATGTGCAGGATGTGTTTTGGTAATGTCGCTCATGTATCACGACCTCCGATAAGCTTGGCTGCGTTCTCTGTGTAAAGGAAAAAGTTACATATTGCGATTTTTAGTATTGAGTATATTATGGTTTTTACAATTTGAATCAAGATCTAATTTTCTTAATATTCCTTGAATAAACTCGGAAAGTAAAGCAAATTCAAATTATACCAAAATTTCACTACAAATTTAATAGTGGCGCAAATTACAAGGACTAATCAGAACATAAATGATCTAACTTTAAAAAGCTGCACTAAAATTTCTGAGGTATAACCACAGGAAAACAAGGGTATAAGTGGAATACATTGCTTCGTTAGCAAGTCTTTATCAGTGGATTCAATGAAAATGATTGCCTGATTAATATTTCAAAATAATTTGATTCATTTGGCCAGTGCTTGGTAGAAATTGTTCATGATTGGCCTTATTAATGTTTATTTTTATACTCAATTTGATTAATACTGGCCTACATTTTGACTTCAATAATACAAAAAATTAGTCGGGCATTTTTTCTTTCGTGGACCTATCAGAAAATATCTTAGAAACCATAAATTCAATTGTCAAAATTGTATATGTTATTCTCTCATTCTCATTAATCAAATTTGTTTCTGAAGAAATTTATTTGTTGTTTCAAGTTCCTTTCCAGAAATCTAATGAACCTTCAATTTCATTCGAATTTTTTCTTTCAGTGATTTATTGGATTCAATCAGCACAATGGCTCCTAATTCGGAAGGCTCTATCAGAGGGGACAGGACTAATTTAATTGAAGAAACTACATCAAAAGTAAGTTATCACTTTATTATATCAGATATAATCACTTACTCACCACAAGAAATTTTCGACGTCATTCTTATCTAAAATGATTATTTCCGTAATAAGTAGTTAATGATTTTCAATTTCCATGAACTTTTTAGTGATACATAACAACTGTTTCACCGTAATGTGGCTTCATCAGGTTCTACGTCTGAAGCAGGTAGGACGTGGAACCCGATGAATTTACGATGTGGTGAATTAATTGTTTTCTATTACTAAAATTTCGTGAAAATTAAATTGGATTTAATGTTAATTGGATATGAGTTTCCAACAAGTGAAGACTCTTTTCACCAAATAATTATTGATTCATAATAAAATGTCGAAATTGACGAAAACACCAAAAATATAATACTTGGTATAAGAAGCATTTGATGCACTCGTACATTAATAGAAAATGAAAGAAAAACTGCACAGAGTTATAACTGACAAGATAAAATAACCTCACTTCACGCTTTTTTATACTGTTGAAGATAAGAAGGTAGGAAGCTAAGGGTAAAGTAATTATGGACCCCGTCAAACGTAAGCTCGTAATTTGCATTTATTTTAGGAATCTTTTGCTTTTTCGGATTTTTTTTGGTTGTAACATAGTTGACTTTATGCGATCATGACAGTTGCTTGAATAAAAAAATGTTGCTTTGATTAAAGTATAGGGATGAAAACTAAAAGATCCATTCGATATGCTCTTAGGTCAAACAAAAATGAATTCAAGAACTTCAAGAAGAATGAGTGTGGATAGCTCAGCGGGAGAGCATCGGACTCGTGACCAGGAGGTCCAGGTTCGAATCCTGTTCAGGTAGAAATTTTCTAGTTGGACGGGTATCTGCCACCATTTCACTGTTGGGTCAAAAATTAACAGTGCTGTGACGTAAAGTGGCGCAAGATCGCAGTAACAAAGTCTACACAGAACACAACTGAACTCCTAACTCGCACAAGCTGAAAAAGCTTCTGAGGGATCTTCACAGAAGATCCAGGAGTATCAGGATACTAATAATAATAACTTCAGAAGTAGTAATAACAGCTCGCAAACGACCAGACATGCTCCGGATCAGATCTTGGATCACATAATGCGGAATATTGCTTCATTCCTGCAACAACGTCTCCTTAAACGTCTTCCCTTAACATATTTTATCGCATTTAAGTCTGGACTTCGAGCAGTCGAAACAAATATCGTGATTTCAACTACGTCATATTAAGCAGTAACCAGTAAACATGGTCTCATAGAAACTATTACAGGTACCTACAAATAGTCAATGTAACGTACCAAGGTTAGTTTATCGCAGTGTTTTTTTCCTATTATTTCAGTATTTAGAAATAACAGACATTCGCAATGATTCATTTCGATGGGTTCAGTGGACTGTATTTAATGTAGTGAATTTAACTTCAAGAGCACTTGTATATAGTTATGTCGATGATGAACTAGCTTTGTTTATCTAATAAGATAAACCAACGAAGATGATAAGGAATGAAAGGTATAAACTCGAACAATTATATTTCTTGCTTTACTGTATATGAATCAAGTCAAAAGGTATGATTACTAGATTGAAAACAAACGTAATGAATCTGCCAATACTTTGGCGATCGACTGGAATACTATATTAACCGCGATAGCTTGAATCGAATTGTCACAAGCGATGAGTTTGACTATCCGGAGACAGTGTATGATTAAGCAAAGGCTATATCCGACAAATTTGACCATTATGAGAATAATAATCTTACAGTCTGTTCAGAGACTGAATATTAGGTGTCTCAATGCTACCTTTCTAACAAAAAGAGGGAAATTAACGAAATTGATTGGAAAGACTTGTTTCTGGGTGAACTGAATGAACAAAATAAACCTTCTTATTGGTTATAGAAAAATTATGAGATCAATGCTTGTAGATAAGGTTACAAACAGTTACTAATTCCGAATGCTGTTCATGTGAACTCATAAGCAATAAATATGTCAACTGCTCTAAAAGATTGTCAATGTTTTCTAAGGCTATATATTATCATTAGAAAACTGCTAGACTGAAATTGTCAATATGGAAAGTCCTAAGTATCGATAATAAAAGAATGAATTATATCGAACTTATAAAGATAGGGCTTTAATGAGGCGAAACAGTCCAGAGTCTCATTTTTGATAACGACTACTTCCATGCGAACATCATAATGAAGCCTCCACCAAATCGAAGTTACTCGACAATAAACGCTTGAGCATTTTCCTTGCCTTGTGTCATCGCCATACTCTTACACGTCTGTGTCCATAAGACGAAGTGGCAATTCGTCAGAAAATAATGTGACTACAATCCTCTTTCGTCTAACCCAAGTGTTCTCGTAGAAAATCTTAATTTGCAGTCCGGTGTCACGTGAAAGCAGTAGTTCAGTAGCTCTTGTTGGAGAATATAATTCAGTAGCATGGAGTCACCTCCTAACTGTTCTCAAACTTACATGTCTCACTTCTTCCAGATGATTTTAGAGGCAAATTACCCAGACCATTCGGTTTCTCAGAGCACTAGAGGCGAGAAAGCGGTCGTCTTCAGCTTTTGTAGCCCTTCTTCATCCTACTGAGCAGATCAATCTTTTCGTAACGTTGAAGTACTCGTTGCATACTAGAGAAACTTACACCAAAGTTTCGCGCTGGTCGCAATCATTTTCTATGGCTGCCACAATTTTAACTATTGGAGGGAAATAATTAGAGACTTGAAATTTCGCGAATGGTTTTTTGGCCTGAATTTCTAGGTTGAGTTCGTTAATGAGCCTAATAGCATATGTTTTATTACCAACGTGTAAGTACCACGTCGAATGGAAAAAGAATAAGAAAAATTTATTCCCGATTAAGAAAATTGAATGTCTCGGTTATCTTATAGGACATACCATTTATTACAATTAGTAATTCAGGAGAAAATAGTAACATAAGATGACCGGAAAGAGAGGACATAGAGGGGTCCATAATCTACGCTGGTAGTTTGTCATATGTCCAATTATTCCGAAATGTGGCAAACAAAATTCAACTCGCCCTAATGATATCAACGTTCTCAATGGATAGGACACATGGAGAATACTAGGGCCATCTGTGCACGTCAATACACATCGCCGTATTTAGCTCTAAGATAATTCAACCAGTGAATTGTACTTCCGATTACTTCTACAATTACTAACATTCCGCATGCCTAAGTCATATTCAATTGAGCCGTAATGCTATGGTCCGAAATATGAGGAAAATCGAGCTACTTCTTTGTAGCTCTTTGAAACAAGTGCGTTGTATTCCTTGATCGATCTTTCTATTCGTAATTAACATCTATCCTAAAATAATAATGAATTATTCCACAAACTTTGGACTAAATATTCGATGTCCTATTATAAGTGCGCAATAATACTCAAGGACCACTCAGTTAACTTTCATTATATCTCTTTTGTAGAGCGTCCTATCAATAATAAGTAATTGAATTGAATTTTTATGTTGACAATTGTTTACATGAAAGTACTTTACTAGAATCCGAATTTAAAATCGAAATACACACATAGTGTTCATATCTATTAATTTAAGTTTATTTTTTCGCAGGAGAAACAGAGACCACCAATATACAATCCTGAAGATTATGCTTTGTCTTTGAAAAAATGGAGTAAAAAATCGTTGACTGGCTGTGGAGTCTCTCTATATTTGAATCCAGGCGGTGTGGATCCAGATGGAACAAGAACAGTTGGCCATTCATTCAGAGACTATCGAAATCCCATGTTAATATCTTCTGGATCAGAAATGACACTAAGACAATTCGGGACAGTATCGGAACTATTGAACAAACTAAAATCAGATTTACGGTTAGCTTATCCCAGGTAAGTGAACAGTTCGAAAATCTATATATTCAGGTTGGCAGAATAAACAGTGTAACGTACCATGGTTAGATTACCGCAGCATTTTGCCTATTATTTCAGTATTTTGAAATAACAGACAATTGCAAATTAATTCATTTCGATGGGTTCAATAGACTGTACTTTGAGGTAGTTTTACGAAGAGTTTTACTTCAAGGGCACTTGTATGTAGTTATCTCGATGATGAACTAGCTTTGATTATCCAATAAAATAGACCAACGAAATTGATAAGGAATTAAAGTAAAACACTCGTAATACACTATCATAACAACGAACTATGTTCTTGGTTTACTGTATATAAACCAAGGGTATGATTATTACACAAAAAACAAATGTAATGAATTTGCCAATACTTTGGCAATCAACTGGATTACTTACTATATTAACAATAATAAAGGCGATAACTTGGACCGAAATGTCACAAGCTACGTACAACAAATTTGACTATCCGAATGATAGTGCATGATGTAGCAAAGGTTACATGCGACAAGTTTGATTATTACTCAAAAAATGATGATTTTACAGTCTTTTCAAAGACTGAACGTTAGAGGTGCTCTATGCATCCCTTCTAACAAAAAAGAAATTGACGTAATTGATTGGAAGGTCCATTTGGAGGTGGACTGAATGAACTAAATAAACCTTCTTATTGGTAACAGAAAAATAACGAGATCAATGCAACTAAAGAAGGATAGAGTCAGTTCATAATTCCGAATGCTGTGTCATGTAAAATTAATAGGCATAAATATATCCAAATCTCTAATTGACTTTCCATGTTTTCCTAGGCCATATATATTATATATGGCCTTAATGGTGAGCCCATAGCTAGGCCTTTTAATTGTTCGTATATTTAATTGTTAAATTGAAAATAATTTTTGAGCAGGCATTTTTCTAAAAGAGTGATGAAATCACTTTGTATCACAGGATTTACATGTCATTTTTCAAGAATTTCTGAAGCTAAATGAATGCTATCATTTCTCGGTATATTTGGAAACATATTATCTATATACAGACACACTAGGTAGAAAAGTAAAATTTTTAAATTTTTCAATTATTGACTCCAATCACCCATATTCACAGAAAATGTCAGCATATCTACCGATTATTCATAGTGCTTTCGCATTACCCTTATCAAAAAAAAAACCGCGAAGCTGAAGTCCAAAGTATTAAATCCATAGTCGGGAACAACGGTTTCAACTCCAATATAATCGATAATCTAATTAGACAGAAACAATCTAAAATAGCTATAAACGAAATTTATCCCATAATAAAAACTAAAGAATATGAAAAATTCATTTCTTTATCGTAATTCGGTAGCATAAGTTAAAAAGTGGCCAATAGTTTTTCAAAATTAGATGTTAATATTGCTTTCAACACACAAAATGAATTATCATCCGTATTTCTTAATGCAAAGGACCCAACCCTAAACATACCTAAATGGGGAGTCTGTGAGTTATTTTGTTCGACGTGCAGTAATAAATATATAGGACAGACGGGACGTTCCTTCCAGATCAGGTTCAACGCACATAAAATGAATTTCATTAAAAATAAACAAACTTCTACTTTTGCCGCTCATTGTTTAGAAGACGTCCTCTCATTTTAAACCTTTTTCAACCTGTTTTTATTACATCATCTGAATCTGTATATTCATAAATACCCTGTTCTGCTTGTTGAGTCTTCAGTTGTCTGAAGATGAGATAGTTAATTCCCGAAACTCGAGTCACAATTAAATGTGTAAAATATCATTAATAAGCAGTATGAGCTATAGTAATAGAAAGTTCTAGAAATCGAGACAGTGTAACATACATCTGTATAATAAATAATTCTATACTAGAACAAAGTCGACAAGGTTTTGTAGATCACAGAGGCCAATTGTAGACATGCGCACGTTTCAAACTGATTGGTTTTCATCAGTGCAATGTATGCTAATGACTCCAAATCTGTCCAGTATCTATATTCGCTATACTCAGAGACTCCAAAGATATTACTAATACACTAGCGCCATCTAGGATATGCAAAATACATACAAAGACATACCTTTGCGTATGTCTAATTCAAGTTAATGAATGTATTCTCGATATTTTCACGTTACGAACGCACAACAAACTTTCCTCATGCTCAAATCAGATCAAAAATTGCCGTAATGCTCAAAAATTAGCATATTCATATTAAAATAATTTAATCCGGCTGATCTGTACCAAAAATTATCAATAAGCAGTATGAGCTATGGTAATAGCTAATACACACTACATAATGTTACACTATCTCGATTTCTAGAACTTTCTATTACCATAGCTCATATTGCTTATTAATGATTTCTGGTACAGATCAGCCAGATTAATTTATTTTAATGTAAAATATCAATTTAACACAGTTATTTCTTCAACTTGTTTTAATTGTATTATTAACGTTTACTTTCGAAAGCATAAAATTGATAACCCTGTACAATCAGCTGATGTGCATTGCAATAAATATTAGCGGAAATCAAGTTTTTTTTTTCAATCGACAATAATATGAATTTGCAAGAAGTGAAGACGAGAAAAATCTGAAAGCTTTTTTTATCGTCCTTTCTTTTGAATTAGTAAACAAAAAGAAATGTCGTCCCATTTTACTTATTCTACATATTCTACTTGGCATTTATTCGATTTTCATTCACTTCACCAGTTCTCCTATTCTTGTGGGTAATATTCGTTCCGGGTGCCACCTAATCTACGCTACTGCTTCCAAAGATAGAGACTATGTTGTCTGATAATGATTCAAGCAGTTCAGTAGCCGAGAATCGTGACGGGAAGCAGAAACAGAAATCAAATAAAGCCGAGAAATGTCCAGGACAATCTTCCAATTTTACCTACCGCCATTTCGAACTTATATTTCCGTTGCGAAATCTTCCAATACGAAAAGAATCAGTTAATTGATGCAAATTTATTCAAACGGCCATCTCCGCATTTCAGACAGACCGTAATTAACTACTTCATTCATTCCGAAAACAGGAAATGCTGTCAGTCGGCGTTTAATCGTGAGTAATAAGCGTACTGGTTCATAATCAGATCGAGAATTTCGGGGTTTCTGGACTCAATTTTCTCACTGAGGCAATAACCTCACATTTATACCTAATACGCTATAACTGTTTGTTTTCATTGCCTAGGATCGGCTTATTTAAAATAAGGTATTTCAAAGAAGTTAGAGAGTTAGTTTCGCACGGAAAATATAAATTGTATAAGAGGTGATAATGATCGTCCTGTGGCTTCTATCATGAAAAGTTAACCCTTAACCGGCCCGGTAACAATTTGCGTCATGAATAGTTCAGCGTAGTTATTATGACTGCTCCTTTTTGAAAGGGAGCAAATGAGAATAATCATTTCAAATTTCAATTATATTTAAATGAAATGATACATATATATACAATGAATGGGTTTTACTATGAAATATAAACAAAACATATTGAACACTTATTTAAATTCCAAACAAGAACAAACATTATGAAAAAATATTATGAAAATAATTTATTCATTTTGTGAACCCTTGAAGAATGAAAAAAAATTAAACTCAGGTATTTTGGACCGTAATTGTGTTCCTTGGGTATAAACTGAATATAAAATGGGCAAGAAAGTCACAGATAAAAAATAACTTGTACTCCAGCATGAATCAAAATCACATCATTTTGAAGTGCAGTTTTTGCAGACTGGAGCTGTGCATCCTCGGCAAACACATCTTTTGCACTGTAAGCATAGAATTTGTGTCAGTCTATGTTTGTTACTAGGGCATATACTATTATGCATAATTCACGTTTCTCTAATATAGATATATCTTCATTCTCGTCATTTTCTTCTTTTTCTGCGGATCCTAATATTCTCCTTATAGAACATAGAATTTTTGTCATTCTATGTTTGTTACTAGGGCATATATTATTATACATAATTCACGTTTCTCTAATATAAATATATCTTCATTCTCGTCATTTTCTTCTTCTTCTGGGGATCCTTATATTCCCCTTATAGTAGCACGTAATTCACGTGGCATATTTGTCATCAACAAACGGTTTTTCATCTGGTCTTGCGCTAATTGCATTGTTCCAAACTTTTTTTCTTTATTATAGCATTATTCCTATTACACTGATATGTATAGAATATAAGAATTTACGAGTGATATGTCCAAGAGGCGGAAAAAAATCACTTATGGCCATCTTCGAGTCCGGCGGCTTGACTTGCTTTTAGAACATTTCTCGTCAAGTGAATCAACTCCTCCTTTATTTTCGTTATAATATGCAACGATTTCAGGCTTTCCTGTAGTGGGATCAGTATATAGCCTATCATGCATGGACGATATTAGTACTGTGGCCTTTCCAGTTTTTCCAGCGTAGGAAATCAACGTGCAGTCTTCCCTTAACCCATAAAGTGTTGATCCAACAGCTCTGTCTCTATTTGGAAGGAACGATGGCGAAATTTCCGCTCTTTTTTTTTCATTGTGTCCAGATACGTCAAATTATTATTTCGTAGAACATCTACTAGTTGAACTGAAGAGTACCAGTCATCAGCAGTACTATTGCGACTATTCTTGATAAGTAGTTCAGCTAGACGTGTTGGCTTTTGGAACTTTCTTTTTTCATGAGTGAGACCGAGGGGTGAACCGGTCGTGAATTGTGGTTTAGAAACTGTTGGAATTGTTTTGAATTGCCATTGAATTAGCATGAATTGACTTGAATTGCGTTGAATTGGCAGGAACTGCCGTGAATTACTATGAAATGTTTGAAAATTCTTATGAATTGTCCGGAATTTTTAAGAATTGTACGAAATTTTGAAGAATTGCGAAAAATTATTGAATCATCAACATCATCGGTGAGCAAATCACCTAATTGGAATAATTCGTACACGTGTCCATAGACCGAGAGCAAAGTGTTCATGGTGGAATCAACGTATTCAATTCACGCGAATATTATGTTTACTCGTATTCGTGCCTATTCGGCTCTTATCGGCAAGTATTCAAATCGGTCATATTGCGCATGAGCGTAGTTCATCAAGGCAACTATTATTTCTATGGGCTACGTTGTGGTTTGTGTTTGAAAGATATATCAGTTGTCATTGATCGCTGAATTGTATTAATTAATACAAAAATTAAGAGGTAAGACACAGATATTCTCACAAAATTGCACACCAGACTATTGGAATTCGGCATACAATTACCCGTAGGCAAGTACTTCATCAGCGTTAGCCATTTACACGAACTCATAAAAGACTGTTTCAAAGATCTGCACCAACTCACAAATTGGAGGATAAAATTAACTTTTCAGCTGGTGAAAAGATATGTTACGATGCAATAATGGAACATTTAAAAGGGATACCTAACTTCGAGGGCACTAGCAATTACCTTAAACTCATGAGGTACATGATTGTCTTATTTCTAGATCAGAATACTTGTCTAGAAACTAGAGTCTATAAGTGCTGGTATTGCACCTTTTTTTTAAGAATATGGCGTAGTTGGATTAAAAACAGTAGGCAATACAATATAAAAGATAATTCTATATCTGATAATTGTTACCTGTGCATTGAACTGAAGGCCCACGGTATTATTCTATTAATGCATTTGTTTAGAACTAATAACCAATTACAACCTGAGATGTTCGATATTACAGAATTTGGATCGCAAGCGTGTGAAGAAATGTTTCGAATATTAAGAAGACTTCAACTTATTCCACGATTGTTAACTTCAGCATCAAGGACATATTTCAAAGAATTAATAGACTGAAAGAAATAAACGACATAATGTTTGAATTGAAAGATGTTTTCAATTTCCCAAGGGAAAAGAGGAAATCGATCAGACATTTAATTGAATTTTCAGTTTAACATTGAAAATGTTGTCATTAAATCTTCAAAGGATGCCAGTGAAGAGTTAACAAAATTGGGGATAACAAAAATTGCCTACAAAGATTGGCAGAATGTAGTGTGAACTTACTTAAATCTAATCAAACAGACGTAGTCTTGAACATAGGTAAGGAAGAAATAGACGCCGGAGAAATACTGAGATTTGATGAGGAAACGGGCATAGATCTTATGTTCATAAGCCCAATTAAAGAAAAAAATTACGCAGTTAAAGATTTCAGTGCATCATTGGAAGATGTTGATATTATACCCGATTCACCCTATGTGATCACTTTTGAAGGAAAACAAAAAATAATAGAAAAATGTTTACTAATTTGGTGGCTGAACGAGGGTAATGATAAAGTCAGTACCAATAGACTCAGAAGATTCTTCACCCTTAAAAAGAAACCTCGCGCGCTCCCCAGAAAAAAACCTAAGAAAACTCCCGAAGCGATCGAGTAACTGACCGATGACGCCTCGGTATCTAGAAACTGATGATGACACAATTTCTTCAATAGAATAGAAGGTAACAAAGATCAAGAGCATCACATAAAAATAGAATGTGAAAAATATTATGCCTTATTTTATGATATGAAATTTTACATAGGCCGGATTCTAGAGATCATAGAAAACGGAATCTACAGAATGAAATTCTTGAAACCAGAATCAGATAAATTCATATGGCCACGCGAAGACGATATAACTCCAATTGAAAAAAATATATATTTTATGGTCCCATGAATTTAATAGATTCCAGACGATTCAGTCTCAAAAGAACAGATCTAGTCAATATAAAACAAAAATATAGAGGAATTAAAAAAGTTTAATTGAATATTTGTTCGCCTCAAACGACTTTTTCTATTATTTTCACTATCTTTATATATTCTATATATTTATTATATGTTATGTGTATCTGTTTTGTTTGAACCGTTTATTTACAGTTTAATGTTTTTTGTTAGATCCTAACGGAAGTTTTCAAGATTCTGAAAAGACTGATTATTTTTATTACAATTGTTGATAACTATTTACTAGTAAATTTTATCACAAAAATTTTTTTGTTCTTATTTTCATTCCTCTTCTTGAATTTTTATGTGAAAAAATGTGATATGCATGGACCTACGAATGTTAATTCTAATGGTGGGTATATATCCTCTGACAGGAGCTTCATAGATTTCAGTATTTAAACTAGGAAATACACGCTTCAAAATTTTAAGAGTTACGTCTCTGCAATTATTCTACGTCCAAATAATAAATCGACTAATGGGGCAAAAACATATAATTATTCAAACGTCAAGAAAGAAGCACTGAAACTACCCGACCGATTTTGCCCATTAACGAACGAGATACTCAAGCCCTTAACCTACCCCGCAAATTGCAAGGCTCTAGGTTTTCCCTTCGAATGGCCGAACACAATCGGTTTTGACAACGGATTCTTCATCAGAGAGTCCAACTTGACTAAGTTGGACGACTGTTTGAGATCATTTTCGCTCAAAATTGTAGACATTGGGGCAAAACTATAGCACGATTCTTCCTATGAAACCTTAGAACAATTGTACAAAAGGGTTTTGCGCGATTGTTCTATGTTTCCATGTTAGAAAAATCGTGTTATGGTTGTACTTGTTGTACTTTCCGAAGAAGAATTCGGCCGTAAACATGATAGCTCTCGTAAGGAAAATCCTAGAACCATGAAATTTTCAGGGTGGGTTCGGAGCCTAATCTGGGTTAAGTTCGTTTATGGGCATAATAGGTCGAGTAGTTTCCAAGTTATTGACGTTTTAATAATAATCTGTTTTGTCTATAACTCCAAAAGTATTCATTTGATCGAGTTGATTTTTAGTATTTAGATGTAGAATGATTTTAGACACGTTCAGGCAATATTTCGTGATGATCGTCCAGTCAGAAGTTTGAAAAAAAATTTAAATTTGAAATGTAACTTTTTCCCATAATTTCGGAAATAATGATCCGATTAAATTGCTGTTTGATATTCAGATGTAGAATGATTACGTGCAGGTTTGCGCAAAATTTCGTGAGAATCGTATTAATAGATTATTAGATTTAAAAATCATGCGATCCTCACGGAGTTTTGCACGATCCTGCAAGTAATCATTCTACGACAAAAACTGAATATCAATTCAATCGGATTAACAGTTTCGAAATTATAAGAAAAATAAAGTGGAATTTCAGATTCCCATTTCAAATGTCAACCGGTATGTGTGATCGTGTAGGAATACGTATATTTAAGGCGTACCTAGGCGGTTGGACAATCGCACAAATGCTCCTGACTCCCTGTCAGTGCTTAAAGAAGTTACAAAAATCATTAAAAATAAATAAACTGTGATAATGCTATTGTTATATCGGTTTCTTGAATGATAAGTTTAATTTATGATTGTTTCGGTCTTAACTTGACGGAAATTCGTCTTGAAAATATGAATAAAAACAATATTCTAATTTCCGCTAATATTTTATTAAGACTACGATCGTTACGTCATACCATGACTTCTTCAGGTGAGTATTACAAGATACTGAGTATACCATGAACAAGAACTTCATTTTATCGTACATGGATATAACAAAAATAGAGGGGGTGAAGATAGTTTTACAATTCTTTTGGGAAACTGAAAAATGATTCAAAAAAGATTCAACAAAGGGGAGTTACTTAATTCTGTTGGGTTATTCAATAATATTTTACTTTTATGATATCTATTAATTTCTAAAGTTTCTAACAAGTTTAATCTAAAACTTGTTTTCTGAGTGTAAAATTTCAAAGATACTATTAAAACTATGTCCTGTGTCTAGAAGGTGCTCTGCGTAGGTTGAATTTCCCTTTTTGTTACAATAACATTTTCCATGTTCCCTAAGTCTCGTCTGTAACGATCTTCCTGTCTGACCAACATATACAAAATGGCAAGTACCTCAAGTTAACTTATAAACACATGATTTCTTGTTCTTAGATGTCTTATCCTCATTTTTTTTATTAGTTTTCCTAGGGACTTATTCGTTTTATAAGAAATTCTAAAATTGTGATTCTTCTTTAAATATCTAGCTACCTTTTCTGTTTTTGGTACCAAGTATGTCAACGAAATGTATTTACTTTCAATTGGAATTAGTAAATCCCATAAATAATGATCGCATGTCAACGTATGTCAACGAAATGCATTTACTTTCAATTGGAATTAGTATATCCCATAAATAATGATCCAATTGAAAGTAAATACATTTCGTTGACATACTTGGGACCAAAAACAGAAAAGGTAGCTAGATATTTAAGGAAGAATCACAATTTTAGAATTTCTTATAAAACGAATAACTCCATAGGAAAACTAATCAAAAATAATAAGGATAAAACATCTAAGAACAAGAAATCAGGTGTTTATAAGTTAACTTGCGGTACTTGCCATTTTGTATATGTTGGTCAGACAGGAAGATCGTTCCAGACGAGACTTAGGGAACATGAAAAATGTTATTGTAACAAAAAGGGAAATTCAACCTACGCAGAGCACCTTCTAGACACAGGACATAGTTTTAATAGTAACTTTGAAATTTTACACTCAGAAAACAAATTTTAAATTAAACTTGTTAGAAACTTTAGAAATTAATAGATATCATAAAAGAAAAATATTATTGAATAACCAAACAGAATTAAGTAACTCCCCTTTGTTGAATCTTTTTTGAATCATTTTTCAGTTTCCCAAAAGAATTGTAAAACTCTCTTCACCCCCTCTATTTTTGTTATATCCATGTACTATAAAATGAAGTTCTTGTTCATGGTATACTCAGTATCTTGTAATACTTACCTGAAGAAGTCATGG
Organism: Megalocaria dilatata; assembly: GCA_034642435.1. Lineage (NCBI taxonomy): Eukaryota > Metazoa > Arthropoda > Insecta > Coleoptera > Coccinellidae > Megalocaria > Megalocaria dilatata. Next base: position 58,468,834 of record CM067859.1, on the reverse strand, counting down.
TATGACGTAACGATCGTAGTGTTGATAAAATATTAGCGGAAATTAGAATATTGTTTTTATTCATATTTTCATGATAAGTTTAACCCTGGTGATTATGGCGTGGAGAAAATTAATTGATTCTGATTTACTAGGAATTGTATATTGAATTTTCGAGAATTGTATTGAATTGCAATGAATTGTATAGAACCGCCATGAATTCTTTACAATTGCTATTGATCATATTGAATTGCGATGAATTGTAATGAATTGTTTTGAATTTTCATGAATTGAGATGAACTGTGTGAATTGTTGGAATCCTCTGAATCGTTTCATTTGTTAAATGAGGAATTGCTTGAATTGTCTGAATTGTGGTATATAATATATAATATATACAAAATGCTGGATACTCTTTTACGCCGATGACTTAAAGATCTTCCGAATTGTACGATCTATAGAGGATTGCCTGAGAATACAAGAGGACCTCGATAGTTTGGCTCAATATTATGAAAATAATAATATAGTACTGAATCCCTCGAAGTGCTTTCATCTTTCGTCCACTAAAAAGATCCAAAAGTATGTATATGAGTATGAAATCGATAATGAATTGTTTAGATACGTTAGTGAAATAGTTGATTTGAGCGTGACGCTCGATGAACAGTGGTCATTTCGATTACACATTGAAAAAATTATTCAAAACTCGCACTATTATAAAAAACAGGGATTATAAACCTCTAAGAGTAAGATTTCGCATCCTGCACTGAAGTATTGCAGGACTGTGTAGGTCTTTCGTATGCTTTATAGGATCCTGAATTCTCTTAATGATTTGCCTTGTCTTCTGAGTAAGATTAATTTTAATACACCAGTATGAGATTTGCGAGATAGAATTCTCTTTAACATCACCTATCACCGAACAAACACAGGACAGCACTCTCCGCTGCATCGCCTTCAAGCTACATTTAACACCCTGGAATTAAATAGTGTCATAGACATTTTCTCTGAAAATTTTGTGAGGTTTAAAAAATTTCTAAGAAATTTTTTTCTGTCAATTCAATTTGAATTTTTGTTTTCCTTTCATTTGGATGAGCTGGTTTACAGTCTCAGATTTCCAAATATAATAATTGGGTATTTTGTTAGTAATTCACTTTACTGTCTGTATCCTAAATGGGTAATGAATAAATAAAATAAATTTTCAAATATTATGGCGGCTAGAAGAACAGCAGGGCTCTTCTCACTGAAAACTGCTCTAAATATCTCCCTTCCAGTCCCATGGGTGGTAAATAAGGGATTTGCATGACTGGAATTGAATATTGCCGAGTAAACCAGAATGCCTAAAAATGCTTTTAGCTCAGTTATATCAGTTTCTCTGAGATGATGTTTCGAATCAGCTGAATACCTTCCAGGCATTTAATTCAATTTCTTGTTTGTATTCTCTTTAATATGCTGGAGTATGTTATCATTGACAAATTCCATACAAAAAGCGGATCAGCAGCTTCGCCGAGCATTCTTGCTTTGATTTTCAAAGTAGGTACATTCATGACAATGTTATGTTTTCGCGGTGTAGAGTAGGGACGAACTTTGTTTTGCACCATCTGTATCGATTTTTACCGTAAATATAAACTTTTTCATTGTCTGTTTCACCACTACTTGAATTGTCTTCTGCATCTGACAATTCTGAATTAGTATCATGTTCTGATTTTTCGTTACAGTCTTCTAGCGTATTTCTGTCACATTCCCCGTGAGCTTTTCTTTAAAATCAGGATTACCAAAACTCACCCGTTTCGAAGGCACAGCTATATTGACCGATAGTCTCTTTATACGAAAAATTCATGTTGACAGTCCGCGTTGTCAAAACTACGTTTCAAATATTCCGTATTCTAACTTGTGAGTCTATATTTGAAATACTTCATAAATCACACCACCAATCGAATAGCAATAGGGAAAAGATTAGGTGGGAGTAAAACCTGATCGGAAGTTTTAGTATCCAATGAGGCGTGCATCTTTATTTGCAGTAGCCATTTCGACCAAGCCGGACAGGTTCAGGTTTAAATGTTACTATTTTGCTCAACAGACTCATATGATTTGAAAACTGGCTGGTGAAAAAGACAACAGCAAAAAAGGGTTTGTATCATTCGAAGTAGTAATATTTTTTACATGATCCAGCTTTCTTGATTATCTCCGGTATCCGTTCTCAGAATATTAGCTCTTCTTTACTGACTGACGTTATAATATTTAATTGAAGTTCACAGAAATAAGAGTTTGAATAAGATGTTTTCGATTCATTTTTTAACTTAATTACTAGAGCACATTGAACGTCGTTAGTAAAATTATTTAAGATGATACTTCGTTAATTGTAGTATTGGTTCTAACGGAATGAAGTATCATTAGCATTTTATAGAATTTGCTCAGACAATTCTATTCAGTTTGTGGTTCTTGTCTACTGTGGGATGTCCATCTCCCACGTCGCTTAAGCCTTAAAATGTTTCCCCTTTCATTACTAATAGTATTAACACGTTTTTCTGTAGGCATGTCCAGTATAACCCTTTGGGTTCTTCAATAACGAATATAGTATTTGACAATATTGGTCGGCCAATTTCCGATAAATCCTCTTTCCACCATCTATACTGGATGTTAAAAAACAAAGTTTCAATATTTTGGGAGCTAATTCTAGAACTCAAAATGGGTAAGAAGTTTCATGTAAACATGGATCCGCAAATGGGGCGTTTTGAAGATATAGGCGATTTTCGGTTTTCAAAATATCAATTACTTGTGCAACCAAATACAATAAATTACAGAAGATATTCTGTGTTGGCGCGAAATTGCATGGACATATATCGATAACTTTCCTTCAAAGTGGAATACCCTCAAATTGTGAACCGATACCAGGTCATCAAGCATTCATACAATTCCATCGAGCAAAAGTCAAAACAAAAAAAAAGAAGATATTCGATTTATTTCTAAAATAAAATAAAAATAAAATAGAAAGGCTTTTTACTTGATAGAAGAAATATAACAAAATTTGAATATCAAAACAAATTGAAATATGTTTATCTTCTACAATTTTAATTTCCAAAAGAATTTTTTATTCAAAAAACTTTTAGAATTAAATTAATGTCTAAAACAAGCACCGCTCACATTCAATAGACGTATATAATCAAAACTCAATATACAATGTCAAATGAAATAAATAACCCAACAGATATACGAAAGTAATTAAAATTAATAAATAAATATTCAAAGGAGACAAAATTTTGTTTCTGGTTTTATCTTTAAGAAATACTACTTGCCTTATAAAAGAAGATAAACATATTTCAATTTGTTTTGATATTCAAATTTCGATTTATTTCTGACTTCTATTGTTTTACAGAAGATGTTCCATAAGACCACCGTCCATTTCAATGTAGGAAGTATATCACCGTATGAAAGAATTACGTACTCAATCGAAAAGACCGGGTTGTGTTCGGATCGTTTGACAGAATAGTTCAATCCTATGTTGCAACTCTTCGATGTTATTCACTGACGTAGCATACACTAAACATTTCAAATAACCTCAAATAGAAAAGTCCAAAAGAGACAAATCGGGAGATCCATCAAGCTATGGCACTGGGCCTCTTCGTCCTATCCATATTCTGGGAAATGCTTGATCTAAATGTTCCCTAACAGCAAATGTATAATGTGGGCGCTCCATTTTGCATAAACCAAATTTTCACCCACCTTCCATCTTTGGTAAAGCTGGCGTCATCAGTGAAAATGATATTAAAAGTAAAATGCGGATGATCAGCAATCTTTGTTAAAACCCATTGACAGAATGTCCTTCTAACTAGGATTGAAGAGGATTTTATTTATTTTATTTATTTAATTTTCAGCCATTTGCGAATTTTCGCTAAATTATAACTTTTTTTGTAATTTGAATGGACTAAGACTGATACTGGTAGCTTCGCATATTACCCTGCAGTGGTGGAGTTCGGATCTTTTCGATTTCTTATTTTAGAGCGTTTATCATTTCTCGACAATGTATATTTCTAATTTCACGTCGAGAAGATCTTGAACGACTATTACACTGGCAAACTGATTACTTCTAAGAGTGTTTGTAATCGAATGTATTTGGTCGTTAAATGCGATATTGCGAGTTCTCCTTACATTTTGGTGTGCGGCTTGGATCACGCAAAATATTTGCGAATTTGATAAAAATGATTTTTATTACATGTGATGTTCATTATGCAATGCATTTTTAATCAATAGGAAGTAACTAAGGTGAAAAACAACACGTTACACCTTCCAGAGGGATCTATGTCCGACGACGGCCTATTTTTATACAGTATCTCTCAAAAATTAGGATAAAAGTCCTGAACTTATTTTTATTAATTCTTAGTGTTCAAACCGAAATTTTGGGTGTATTAACTGACAGCATACAAGTAACCATCAATGAATGAAAGAGTTTTTAAAATGCCTAAACGGAAATTAAATTTATATGGGTACTGGATGCGAACGGAAAATATCGAATGTTCATTCCTGCGAGACTAATAAAATTTATGAATTTAATGCATGAATATTCATACCAAATGCGACATTTTCATATATTCACCAGAATTGACATAGGCTATATTTGAGTATCAACATACTTGATGCAAATTGACTTCCGCTTTGTGGACGAGTTTCTACAATTTTGTATTAGATTTGAAACAATGATTCCTCTTTAGTACTCATATTTAGTTCATCTAGTCGGGTGATCAAGTTGAAAATAGTAGTTGTACGCTCCCATTGTTCCATGAAAAATAAGGAATTTCGTCTAATACTATTGTATAATCTGTAGATGTATTTGTAGAAAAAGATCGTCATCAAAAATAATCCGACACTTGCTACAAATATGACTGTATATAAAGAACAAGTAAAACGGAATATTTCTTCCCAGCGGATAAAATTTAGTACTAATCTCAACAAGCAGCTCTAGGACAGCAGCATGCCGCCCTGCAGCTTGGATCTTTCCTGAAATGATTCGGATCTTGCTCGTTGCAAGGGTCTGGACATTCCACACAATCAGGATCATCTGGAGCACATTCTACATACTGTCCCGGAGGAACGTAACTCATTCTATTCACCGTGTTGTCTTCCATTCTCTGGACTGGAGGTTGATATGAAGCCTTGAGCGCCCATGGTGTTGGTATTGGTTCTGGTGGTTGCCACGGTTGGAATGACATATTATGAACGGTTTTGTCGCTCATTTTTCCGCTTGGTTTTTCCAAGCCGTCAATGGGATAGATGGGTGATACTTTAACTTTGCATGGATCCACAGGCATGTAGGATAAACGATTAACCGTTTTATCACTCAAGGGGCATTCACTTCCGTATAAACTCAAAGGAGGAATTATTAAGCATGGCTTTGAAAATGGTTTTGGAACGTAGTCGTGCTTCTGTGTAGTCAAATCCTGCATTGGACCTTCTCCGAGTAGTTTATGAGAACATGGTATAATGGGGGTTGGTGGTTTTTGACAATGGGGTAAAAAAGACATTTTATGCACTGTATTGTCCGATATTTTTCCTTCACCAACGCAAAGATTGTTTTCTGGTAGAATGGCGCAAGGTCTATATCCCTCGTTTGGTAGATAAGATTTTCTATATATGGTGTTGTCCTCCATTTTTGATACTGGAGGAATGTAAGTTCTTTCGGGTGCATATGATTTCGGTCTTGGTGGCTGAATGTACTTGCATGTCTTTCGTATTCTTGGAGGAACTGGTAGTGCTGGTGTCACCATTGGAACACACACATTACAACAATCCTGTCCATTACATTGATGAGGTTGACATGGATTGACCACTGTTTTGGGCATAGTGTCTGCCACTACCGGAATACAAGGCGGAGCATCTCCACAAGGTGCACATGCCATTTCGATCTGAAATATTAATGAGTTTGTTCACAAGGAAAACAATCGAAAAATTTACTTCTTACCTGTTTGATTGTGTAGACTTCTTTCTTTATGCCAAAGCAGTGATTTTTTTATATTTATCCGCAATCAGTAAGACGTTGAAGATTGTATTCTTCGTTTTACATCAATATAAAATTTCCGAGAAAAACTGACATGATACTTGACATTCGAAAATATGAAATGTGGATACTACGTCCTTTTGCCTTCATTATTTGAAGGCATAAATGTATCTTGATATTTTCAAAAGAAACTTTGCATAATTTCGATGATAGTGTTTATAAAATAATATGAAATATTTAAGTGGATTCATCATTCAATTTTGAGACCTGAACTTCCTGGTTGATTTTCCTCAATGGAATTATTTAAGTGAAATTTATTGGGTACTCTATTAGTTTATGAACATATTAAACGGAAGTATGTCTATTGTGGGACGACTGGAAAATTTCACAATTTAAATATCAGTTTTTCATTGTTTCTGATTGGTTTGTACTTTTTAACCATGGCTTTATTCTCTAATGATGAAATGGCTCAAATGATTATTTTAAGGAATAGCCAATAGCATTGACATCAAAATTTGTGTCATTCGATATCCACACTAATATTATAAAGAGGAAAACTTTGTTTGTTTGTTTGTTTGGTTGTAATGAATAGGCTCAAAAACTACTGGACCGTTTTTAAAAATTCTTTCACCATTCGAAAGCTACATTATCCACGAGTAACATAGGCTAAATTTTATTTTTGAAAAAATAGGGTTCCGTAAAATATTTGGGTTTTTCGGACACAAGGTGTAAAAAATCAACCAGAAAAGTTACTTATTTTGCGTACGCTGCCTAAACTGTAAAAGATAGAACCATAAAATGTTCTAATTAATTGGAGATCTTATAAACATATACAAAAAAGTCCGCGACACACTATACCTATCTATGTCGAGTGAGGCACAACAACCATTTTTTTATTTAAAAAATCTTAATTTTTTTTGGACTACATTTAAACGCATTTATTTTACTCATGCTATTAACCCTTATCAAAATAAATTATTTCATCACTGAGTACAGTTTATGTAGATAATATTTGGTATTTAAAAGATTAAAATTGGACGTTTGTTTTTGAAGTTAGAGCGAAATTAAAATATTACTATTTCTGCGTTGCGAAGTGAGCGTCACCAAGGCGGGGTTGCGCGTGCGGGAGGGAAGTTTAGATCTATGAGTAAGGTACCCGCGCGGCTCAGTCGCGCGGTTGGCTCCCTACGCAGCGGTCGTGCGCGAAGTTTAATCATTTTCGTTCGATTTTTATTAGACTTCATTCTTAAAACTACACCTACGCAAAAGTTCTTCTCAGAGCTAGAATATTACAGGCTATTAACATATTCTTAAACATTTGAAAATGCCTAAGAGAGCCAGGTCCCAACTTTCTAACCATAGTTCTCAAGCACGGGCAGCAAGAATACGTCGTATGGGAGTATCTTCACCTGAACGTTCACAACGCCTTGCTGAACAAAATCAGAGAAACTCTCAGGCTCGCGCACGAGAGTCGAGTGTCGAACGTTCGCAACGCCTTGCACAACAAAATCTGAGAACCTCTGAGTTACGTGCACGAGAGTCGAGGCTGGAGCATTCCCAACGTCTTCATGAACAAAATGTAAGGACCTCTGACTTACGCGAGCCAGAGTCAAGTGTCTAGCGTTCGCAACGCCTTGCCGAACAAAGTCTGAGAACCTCCGAGCTACGCGCTCAAGAGTCGAGGCTGGAGCGTTTCCAACGTCTTCTTGAACAAAATATAAGGACCTCTCAGTTGCGCGAAAGCGAGTCGAATGTCGAGCGTTTGCAGCGACTTAGAGCTCAGGCAGAGAGACAGCAGTTGTCCACAAATAGAGTTCGTAATCGAAGTTTAGCTAACAGCAACAGACTGGCTTTCAGATATGACCCGTAGTTTGATTATGCACAACAAGCCTCCGTCCAAATTGGAGTCATGAATAAGATATGCTCTAACTGCTTTGCCAAGAAATGGGCGAACGAACCTAATGGTATGTGCTGTGCTTCAGGTAAAGTTTGTCTTCCTAACCTTCAGGAGCCGCCACAACCAATAAAAAATCTTTTAACTAATAACCATCCATTATCTGGTCATTTTTTAACAAATACACGTAAATACAATAGTCTTTTTCAAATGACTTCTTTTGGGGCTAAAGAAATCAGGGAAGGTCATTTTATGCCCACTTTTAAAATTGAAGGACAGGTGTATCATCTCATTTGTAGCCTTTAATCACCATCAGGCCAAAACCCACAATTCTTGCAAATATATTTTATTTCGGATGCAGACCAGTTATCGTTGCGATCAAGCATCGCACCAACCTTAAAAATGGATTTAATTCGCGAATTACAGACCGTTCTGAATAATCATAACGCGTATATACAAAGTTTTAAACAAAATTTAGATGTCAAATGTTGTTTATAGAGAAGCTCTACAATAATCGCTTTATTTATCTATCCTAAAACAACCGGGTTACACTTCGGGAATCCCGGCAGAAGTGAAAACTTAGTATTAATTACATTTAAATATTTTCATCATTTACAATTTTAACATCCTCATAAAGACAATCTATGCAGCCTGTGGATAATGATGATGTCGTTTGTCCATCTTTCGCGGCAAAACGGAGTGACGAATTGATGTTTTTTTTTTAAGTGGAGATAGTTAAATAAAAGGATGGACAGTGACATGGGCTATTTACCGCCCAACGAAGTGGGTGCGGGTCAGCTAGTAGTAAATAAAACTGATGGTGTTATAGCCCTTAAAAAAAAGTTTCTCGAAAATAAAGTGAATCGTGTATGAAATGAGATAATTTTCACTTATTGAGAATTTTCTTGAAATCAAAATTGTTTCAATTTCAAAGGTGAATTCTACAGCAATACAGATGGCATACTCGTAATTATGGAGAGCCCTTTGAGTCCATTTTCACCTCAAATTTTCATGAATAGTTTAAGAAAATCTATTCATGAAAATGAAACTGGAATCAATAACAAGATCGTTTATTTAAATTATATGAGCTTTAAAGATACCAGCAAACAGCTTAATGGTTTTATTGATTATTTAAATTCATAACATGAATATATTGAGTTCTTAATGGAGTAGACACTGGTGACTACTACAAATTACTTGGAATTAACAAAAACTAGAGTAGATAGCAAACACATTTTGTCCTTTTTTTATAAACCTTCTCCTACAGATAAAATAATCCCGAAAAACTCTTCATAGAATTCAACATGGATTATTCGTATATCATAGTATGAAACTAACAATTCCTTCCTCTCCATCATGAATTGAATTTAATCAAACAAATAGCAACTGATAACGGTTATTCGCCATCAAAAATAGACAGAATAATAGCAGAAAAAAGTATACCAATTATTATTACAGAAAATAGCTCCTAAAAACCTTTTAAAAACTTTTTAGAATTGAATTGAAAAGAATGTCTTAGGAACACTGTTTCACTTTAAAGACATACAGAATTATTAACATATAAGCGGCAGCTAACTTTCGATTATTTATTGATTAAATGCCGCTCATATGGTCGGGGTGCCATCTCCAGCGGGGATACTGTGGAACGAAGGAAGGCTACCACGGAAATATTGGATGGGGTAGTTAGCGCCTCCAATGAATGGGTGGTTCGCTCTTGAAGCAAACCCTCTATCACGTCGGGGTCACCAATGAAGCTCTTATGGAAATGCGGTGTTGTGAAGGAGATTCTACCTCTTAATTTGGGAGGCGGCGTTTCGTTCTGAGCATACGCACCTGAACTCTTCAGACAGGCGTGGTGCGCATGTTCACCTGTGATGCCAGTGTCCATGTGTTCCACGTCGGAACGGTCGTCGAACGCTGTGTGCCTTGCCCTACTTGAACTCGGCGAGGACGGTCAGTCAGGTATTGTTTAGACTAGTCGAGTCCTCTATTTGCTGCGCCGGCAAGCTGCAGCAGAGCAGTTATTCAGAATTCTCATATTTCTATAAAATGAAACAGTGTTTCTAAGGCATTTTATTCCATCCTTAAAATAATTGAGAGTTTTCTTTATATTGAATTTGTAGAGATTTCGGAGAATTAATGCTGCTATTAATTGTAATATTTCAAGAAAACCTTGGAAGTAAATTTTCAGTCTATATTTGTTCAGTAGCAAAATGTTATTTACGAAATAAAATCAAGTTAAAAACAGAAAAAACACTCATATTTCTGAGTTGATACACACAACGTTCGTAAAAGAAAACGAAATAATGTTGTGTGTGATACATCTTTCAATTTCGAAGCAAAAATATGTGTTAAGTTTTGTCGCTATTGAGATACAGGAAGATACTTTTTCATCGTTTTAATAGGTACAATATGTTAACAGTTATACGAAGTAGAACATTCCTGATATTTTAACTATGATAAAAATGCAAAATTTTAATGGACGTCCAACAGAATTCAGAGTTGATTCAAACAAAAAAGGGGGTCCTTTTTGACTTTTAAGAATGCATTTTAAATCTTCCAAATTCATAATCTGAATTAAGCATAAATTAAATAAAATAAAAAAGAATATATATTACCTGAAGTGTCGACTAAGCCTTCTGCCGAATTTTGTTGTTGGTTTTCAATTATACGTGCTACATCAAATATTACACAGTTATGGCTTCTGTTGACTCCATAACTTCCATGTTGCTGCGTATTTTGGCTTCGATTTCACCAAGAGTTTGGCCTTTGGTGACATAAACTATGAATTTACTCGTAAGATAACCTCAGAGAAAATATGTATTGAATCATTTATAATAATATTGATAGCCATTTGTAAGGGACACTTCGTAAGATAACTAACAAAATTTTTCAGGCGACCAATCCGTCGTTACCCAAGCTGCCTGTTAAGTAGTGTGGTCTGGTTATAAAAAATGCCTTTTTAATCTAATTGTTAAGAAAAATATTATTTAGCATATCACGGTAGCGATAATTATTCACAGTTACGGTTTATCCCTTATTAGGATGTAGAAGTATTGTTAGAGATTCAAGGGCTGAATTAGCGCAGAACGCAAGTTTGTTTATTTGCACAGTTTAATAAAATTAGTGGGAAGAAATGGCGTGAAGGCAGAAGTTATTGCGCGCTCATCCAAAAGTGAATTTTTTGTGAAAATATCAAATCTATGAATAATTTCCCCAACAAACTACATATAATTAATGAAATATAAAATTCTGCGTTCTGTTAGTCCAAAATCAAATGGAAATAATTGTTTACAGTTTAAAAACTATTCTCCCGAATAAACCCAAAATCTCATGAAAGTGAAAAATAAATCGTTAAAAAGCTCCATTATTCTCTCCTTAATCTACATTATTACAAATTGGCAAAAGGAAGTTGCAAAACAATTTATTGAACACATTTTCATACCTTTTGCCGAAACCAGATGAAAAAACTCTTTAAGAAGAGATTGATTTAATATACCTTCGGCTCAAAATTGTACAAGCATCAGGAACTGATTAATGATTTCCGATAATATTGAAAACTGAATGCAAGTCGAAACATTGTCATTAACTAGCAAACCATCCTTGATTTTTTTTATATTAATATTGTATTAACTTGTCCTGAATATTTCATTCATCTTGAAATGTTCAAATAATCTGATCATACAAAAACCAAATAATACTCCGTATTATTGCGAACATACCAGCTCCCATTCAATTCAGATGTACTTGTACCTACATATAAAGGTAATACATTCAGAACATTCTTATAAACTCCACCTGGTTGCATTTGACTCGCTAGATGATAAAACCAGACACACATATTTTTCATAAAACAAGATAAATGAATTAATAAGTCGAAAAAACTAAGGAACCTAATATCTAAACAAAATAACATTAAACAAAAATCAATTCCTAATACTATACCGCATTATAGATTCATAAATTACTCAAATACCACTTTTTCTGAAGAAAGAATTAGGCCTCATGAAAATGGTTCAGATTATAATCCCCACATAACCTCAGAAAATATCATGGAAACATTAAAAGATACACCGGACTCAAACTTTAAAAAAATACTATTAACAAACAACATCACAGAATCGTAAGGAAAAATCAATATTAAAATCAAAACAAAATTCGACATGATAGTTTGATAATGAAGGAAGCTGACAGAGGAAATTCTATTGTTATTTTATCCAAAAAAGAATAATACCAGAAAACGAACAATTTTGTAGAGAATGATTCTCTTATACAACTAAAAAGAGATCCCATCCCAAAAATAAAACTTATACTGAAAACAACCCTCAAAGATATCCAAATCATTCTAACCGACTATGATAAATTCAAACTCCTCAATATGAATCCTACCCTTTCCAAATTGTCTGGCCTCATTAAAATCCATAAAGAGAATTCACCAATATGCCCTGTTGTATATTTATTTATCATACATCAATAGGCCCCTTGCGAAACAAGCCTTTAAATTAAACAAAATTTTCAAAGAAAACTCTTTAACTCATATTATTCAATGAAAAATTCAATCTCACATAAACCGAAAAAATTTATCCCTCCACTTAACAGTATTCTAGTATCGTTTGATGTATTTACTATGTTCCCGAGTATACCAAATGCAGAATGTATGAATATAATCGAAAATGTCCTAATAGAAATGACATTAATCCGGTCATAAAAAACCAAATTTTCACCCTTTTGAACTTTGCGTGGGGGAATATTAGTTTCAGCACAATACTTAATTTTACAAACAGAAAGAAGGACTTGCCATGGGTTCACATATCATCTCATTACGGGATGAAATCTGTATGTCCTTTTTCGAAAGAAAGATCCGTGAATGCACACACGCGAAGTATATCATTTTTTGGTACAGATATGTAGACGATATATTGGCTTGCTTCGGTGGAACACATTCAAAACTAGAAAACAAACTAGAATATCTTAATGATTTGCACCATAAGGTTACTATGGAACTAAAATGTGATTATCCTGATAGTCCTAGATCTTCTGTGAAGATCCCTCAGAAGCTTTTTTTCAGCTTGTGCGAGTTAGGAATTCAGTTGTGTTCTGGGTAGGCTTTGTTACTGCGATCTTGCGCCACTTCAGGTTACAGCACTCTTAATTTTTGACCCAACAGTGAAATTGTGACCGACACCCGTCCAAGTAGAAAATTTTTTTCCACCTGAGCCCGATGCTCTACCACTGAGCTGTCCGCGCTCGTGATATTAACATAATTTTTCTGGACATAACTTTGATTGAGAATAATGATGAAAAAACCTTTCATATATTCAGAAAACCCATAACGCAAATATAACCATATCCAACTTTTCTTTTTCAATTCCTTTAAATAATATTATGTTGAATACGCAACTGAATACAAAAAAATAGTCACAAGCAATCAATTCGAAACAAAACCACAAATTGCCTCAAATCAAAAAAAAACAACTCATTCTGAAACAAATATAACCCACTTCAAAAACAGATAAAAATGATAAAAAAATTGGGAAATTAACATATTTTGGAAGAAATTTCGTAAAACATAGCTCAAATATTTTCAAAAACTAACATAGAAACAACTTTTACACCGTCACATAAAATGTCCAACCTCTTTTTCAATGCAAACGATAGGAACAACCGGTTGAATAATTATTCTGGAGTTATAAATGAAGTTGTTAACAGCGTATATATGGGAAAAACTGGGAGATCTTTCCAAAAAAAGGTTCAAATAACATCAATCTTCATTTAGGAAAGATAAATCTAATTTTGCCAAATATTTCCTCGAAACTTATATTTTCCCAGAATTTGACAATCTTGAAACATTGTACCTTGAAGCGAAAGCATTCATAAAAATGTTAACAAAAAGGGTTTGAATGTATTTTAAGACTTAATTAAGGCCTCTGACATTCTTTTGTTGATTAAACTGGATATGATTGGTGGATACCAAAACTATACGGATGTGTAGTTTGTATTAATTTGATTCGAAATTATTTGGACAACCGATTTCACACAGTTAGGATTGAGGATGCATTTAACCAGCCATTGGAATTCTATATTGGTATACCAAAGGGTATCGTTATTGGAGCAGTATTGTACTTATTTTCATTGATCAGCTGCTAAGCGAAACGAATTTGCAGGCATGTGCTGATGACGCAGTTATAACATTCAGAGACAATAAGTAGAATGAAGTTTAACAATTAGCGATGAGAGAATATGTAAACCAATATGGGAATAATATATAGGAAGTTTTTCGAATCGGGACAGAGCAACTTACATTCGTGTTTACAGTTGGAAAATTAAATGAAGCCGAACAGAATTTGTTGATCGTCGGTCATAAGCAACAGACATGCATGTTCCATAGCATTTTGGCTACTAATCAGTACATTGCACTAATGTCAACGAATACAACACAGCCACGCACCTATACTCGTTCTGCATAGCGACCCTACTGTTTTTCCAAACAACAGTGCCATCTAATGCACGCAAACACACATAGGCACCATACAACCCTAGGCTACATGTCTGCTGCATATGCACGACTATCAACAAAACCTCTTCGACTTTATTAAAGTTTCGAACTACTACTCTGTCAAGAAAGTACCGGGAATTTTCAATTAAAACAACATTTTTACATTTAATCGTCAAAATTTATTGGGTCGCCTTCAAAATAGGCTCCATTTGCTCCAATACATCTATGCCAACGGCACTTCCAATTATAGAAACATTTTTTATAGGCGCTTTCCGGGATGGACTTTAGCTCTCGCGCCGAATTTAGTTTTATGGCTTCAATCGACTCAAAACGGGTGCCACGAAGGGGCAATTTTAGTTTTGGGAAGAGGAAAAAGTCGCAGGGAGCCAAATCCGGCGAATACGGTGGTTGCTGAAGCACGTTTGTTGAGTTTTTGGCGAGAAAGTCAGTCACAATCGTAGCTCGGTGAGAAGGCGCGTTATCGTCATGCAAAATCCATGAGTTTTTCGCCCACAAATTTGGCGGCCGCTTCTTACGGATACGCTCACGCAAACGTTTCATAACGCCTAGGTAATACTCCTTGTTTACCGTCTGACCCTCTGGAACGAATTCGTAGTGCACCACGCTACGGATATCGAAGAAAACAATGAGCATCACCTTCATTTTCGAGCGGCTTTGGCGTGGTTTTTTCGGTTTCGGCTCATTTTTTGCCACCCATTCCGATGATTGCTGGCTTGTTTGCATATCGTACTCGTAGACCCAGGTCTCATCACCAGAATTACAGCGATCCAGCATGTCTGAAGCAAACTGTTCGCGATGACGTTTTTGAAGAAAATTCAGGTCTTTCGGTACGAGTCGTGCGGCCACCTTTCTCATGCCCAAAATATCAATCACAATCGTACGTGCGGACTCGTGGGATATCTTAAGATCATGTGCTATCTTTCTCAAGCTGGTACGACGATTTTCCAGCACCTTTCCTTAATTTTATCGACGTTATCTTCGATCGAAGCCGTCGATGGGCGACCACTTCACAACCGTCCTTGAAGGCTCTGTACCACTGATATGCACGAGTTTTCGATAGAGCATTATCACCAAAGGCCTTTTGCAACATTTTCAATGCATCGGCACACGAAAATTCATTTGCAACGCAAAACTTCACGTGAGCAAGAGGAAGATTTCTTCGTCTGTGATGTTAGATGTAATTGTATTTGGAAATACAGTTCGCTTCAAGAAGCGAACTGCAGCATGCAGCCTGGGGTTGTATGTTACAAATGTTTGTTCGTGTGCATTAGATGGCGCTATTGTTTGGCGAAATAGAAGGGTCGCAATGCAGGGCGATTAGAGGTGAGTGACTATGTTGCATTCAAGGACATTAGAGTAATGTACTGATGAGTATCCAAAAAGTTATGAAACATGCATGTCTGCTGCTTATGCCCGACGATCAACAAAACCATATTTAAGTTTCGAACTGTAACACAGATATAAGTTGCAGTATCCTGGTTCGAATAACTTCCTATTTATCATGCTAATATTTTTTATCATATACATAATAAAAATCCGCTGATTCAAGTAATTCATTAGTAGCGATGAATGGGTTGAAAAGCGCGAATACTTCATGGGCCGACTGTTCGATGACTTTTAAGTTAGAAAAAACTAACTGTGTTCCCTTCTCATTTACTTCGAGTGGTCAACGAAAATTCGAGGCAATAACATTGGACCAAGGATAGTGTAACGATCTGAACTGTGAATGAAGAGGCTGAATCTGTGAAATATTCAGGAATACACATAGACGTACAGTTAAGATGGGAAATAAATGCACATTATCTTGTCGAAAAGTTCACTTTTATGTTTCTTATAACATTAAGAATGTCCTTTCTGAGAAGGCCTGTCATAATGTATATGATACTTATGGTTTATTTGTGTGGGGTGATATGTGTGGTGTCTATTTGAAAAATCTGAAAGTAATTCAGAGAACAATTTGGACAATCATTCTGAGAGTTAAAAAACTGTCTGAAACTTAAGAATTATTTGTTGAAGCGTGAATCACATTCGAATTTACGAGGTACTTAAATCATATAAAGTAAGAGAAAAGTGTGGTACAGCATGCATACTTAACCAGACATGTCCTAAAAGGAGCCCTTATAGTGCCTCGATTTAATCGGATGCACCTACAGCATTTTTTATTATGATCCTAAATTTTATAACTCTCTACCTTCTGATCTGAAATCAGCTATTGATTTCAGGAGAAAAATCCAGAGAAATTGACTGACGACGTATATAATATTCAATTTCAATTAAAAAAATATATATGATCCATTATTATATACATAATATACTATTTATGTATATTATATATACTATTTGGAGATTCTTACAATCCAAAATGCCATTAAAGAAAAGGAGAATTCAACAAATTCCCAAATACTATTCGGAAACAGCCCTATAATGGATGCTGTTATTTCCATGCGCCATACAAAGATGGCCTAGTTGTTATAAAAGAATCTTTTTCAATTTCACGTTTAGTTCCTTTTTGAATTCCTTTGAAGCTGATCGAAAGACCGACGTGTCAGACTTCTGAATAAATTGTGAACTATAAGAACTGTGTGAATTATTTTAAATGAAATTTTTATATAAATTGAAAATTACTAGGAAGAAGTATTTGAAAATTACAGAATAATAGGTGGATTTAATTCACCAGAACCTTTTGATCTGAGTGAACCCCATGAAAACATTTAGAATTAAATTTTAAAAAACATGTCCTAAATACACTGTATCAATTTATAGACATATTATCATCACATGTGGTGGAAATTAACTAATAAGGAATCAAAAGAAATACGAAATTATGATAAAATTATTTAGACATCACCTTTTACATATATATGTATCGATTGGATATTAAAGAATCGCAAGTTCTATCCCCAAAAAATGTTCAACATATAATTCAAAAAAGGCCTCTTTTTCCTTTTTTAAAGAATATATAGCACATTCTCTGGAGGAAGAACCTATTACATTCGGACCCAACATCTCATCAGTAAGGAGAAATCTGAATGAACAAAATAATAATTTAAAAATATATAACAATAACTTTCTTAACACAGTACATTACTGCGACAACTAACCAATTTTGGGATAGGCATGGCCTAAACGAAAATTAGGTTATATCATAGAATAATAAAAGAAGATAGGACTTAGCCTCTACAGTAGATAACCGCCACGTGCATGTGATGTAATACAAAGAAATTGCTCAATTATTTGAACATATAAATTGAAAATTACTACGAAGAAGGATATGAATATTACAGAACAATAGCTGGAATTAGTTCACCAGAATCTCTGCAGATTTTAATCTGAACAAATCTCATGAAAACATTTAGACTTGAATTTTAAAAAAAACATTACATGTCCTAAATACACTGTATCACTTTATAACTTTATAGAAATATATGTATATATATCAATATACATATATATATATATATATATATATATATATATATATATATATTTATATATATATGGTGGAAATTAACTAATAAAGAATCAAAAGAAATATAAAATAGTGATAAAGTTATTTAGACATCACCTTATACGTTTATATGTTTCGAATGGATATTAAAGAATCACAAATTCCATCACCAAAAAATGTTCAACATATAATTAAAAAAGGCCCTTTATTTTTTCCTTTTTTAAAGAATATATAGCGCATTCTCCAGAGGAAGAACCTGATACATTCGGACCCAAAATCTCATCAGTAATGAGTTATTTGAATAAACAAAATAACCATTTAAAAATATATAACAATATCTTCCTTAACACAACACATTTCTGCAACAAATAACCAATTTTGGGATAGGCATGACCTAAACGAAAATTAGGTTATATCAGAGAAATATTCAATGAAAGAAGATACGGCTTAAACTCTACATTAGATAAACGCCACGGGCATGTGATGTAATACAAAGAAATTTCTCACCTATTAAAGTATTTAAATTGAAAATTACAGAATAATAGCTGGAATTAATTCACCAGAACTTTTACAGATATTAATCTAAATAAATCCTATGAAAACATTTAGAATTAAATTTTAAGAAGCAAGTCCTAAATATGCTGTATCAATTTATAGATATATTATCATCACATGATCAACATAAAAACATTTAGAATTTAATTTGGGGTCCGAATGTATCAGGTTCTTTCTCTAGAGAATGTGCTATAAATTCTTTAAAAAAAGAAAATAGAAAAGGCCTTTTTTGAATTATATGTTGAACATTTTTTGGTGTTAGAATTTGTGATTCTTCAATATCCATTGGAAACATATATATGTATAAGGTGATGTTTAAATAATTTTATCATTATTTTATATTTCTTTTGATTCTTTATTAGTTAATTCCTCACCAAGAGCCAACCACCTACTCCATTCATGTAATATAATGAATAAGTAATATTTTATTTTAATAGTTGACAAACAATTCTAAAATCAAGTATGTATTTGTAGTTATGATAAATATTTTATGTTAATGATTAATTTTGAATTACTCAAAAAATGAGTATTCATCATTATTGAATTACTTATTCTCGACCTGCCAAATTTTGACTGTTTAACCATTCACTTCATTCGTGAAATATATCTTAAAATTCTGACTTCTGTTTTCAAACTCAATCGAGTTGTCATCACTCCTCCTGAAAACTCAGTTTCGTTTAGAAATAAATCGACAGACTTTCGCAAAAATTCAATCACTATTGATATTACAATTGATAATATAATATAAACTTACATTTTAAAATGTATGTATTCGTATTAATTTATTATTGTTTTTCAGTTTCACCCAAGAATTCGTCTCAGAACCATTAGATGGTATAAGTCTTCTTCTCGATCTTCTGCGAGCAATACAACTAAGCCAATCCACGAATCCTCAAGCATTTCCTGGTTCAAACCACACAACTGGTAAAATTCCCCCAGCTATTCAGAGACGAGCTCTATTAGACGAACTATCATGTCTTCAATGCCTATCAAGTTGCTGTGACAGATATTCGGATGCAACAAGAAGACTAACAGCATCATCTGCGGGATTGTTTACTTTAGCTATATGTATCATGAGTAATGTTAACAAGTCTAGGATTCTAGCATTACAAGTAAGTTGGAGCATTTAAAGATAGATTTAGGGCTTCTGCGAAACATTAGAGTATATTTAATTGAATAATATCTTGAAAATAAATAAATGAAATCAAGATGATATATATATATATATATATATATATATATATATATATATATATATATATATATATATATATATTACATTTGGTTTCTACCAACTGAATAAATCTCCTGAATGAATATCTGAAGACCTGAAGCAATTTATCTTAGTTTTGGAGTTATAGGACTGAAAATAATGTTTCCTATTGGTATTTTATTTCAAAAATATCCCTTATTTAATGAAAAAAACTCAAGTTTGGCATTAGCGTCAATTTCATTGCAATAGGTATAAAATAGACAAGTTATAGCGCGAAATATTAAATGAATCATCTGATACCTTATATATGCTCTATTTATAACCTAAACGATACATTCGATATTATTATAATTATTATTATACGCTCAATCTCCAGATCACTTTTTTCATCATAAAGAGAATTGTTCAACACTTTTGTGCAGGATGTACATATTTTGTAGGTTCGAACGTAGAAGAGCTATTACTTAGATGATATAAAAAAGAGAGTTTCTAATGACTATAAGTAATACGCATACTTGTTATGTCCTATTTATCGATATGAGTTGTATACATGACGCGTTCTACCACATGATTTTGATGTGTTTTAATATTTTGAATAAAGAAACTTGAGGTCTGAAGCTGAACTGCTTAGAAAGTTAAGAAATTAACCGATTGAGAAATTCTAGGAATTCACTGTTTTATGTAATGAATTTAGGTAAAGGAGAAAACAATCAAGTTGTTTTGCTGAAGTAAATTTTATAATGCATATACGTGTGTCAATAGATAATTGATTGTTAGTGCTTCTGTCTTCATTCTCAAGAATAGGTTTCATCCAACTATCCAATGAAATTTCAGCTAAAGGACTATGTGTGTGTAAAAGCGGCTCATTTCATGCCTATGTTAAGGTGATTCACGCCGAGCTTTTATTTAGACTACATTCAGCAGAATTCGATTTACTAGAATCTCGAATTCCAATGGAGGTTAATCAAATAATTCATAATAAATTCACAAACCAAAAAAAAACCTCAATATTCTAGTAACACGTGTAATCAAAAATAATTTTGAACAAACTGAAATATTTTCAGGCCATCAATTCTTTGATTACTTTATAGATCTCTCCAGCACGGTTTTTCCACAAATAAAACCAAAAATTTCAAAAGGTAAAAAGCACTGATGTGAAGTCAGGATGCGCGGTAGTTCATATCACCCATGATCCTCACAAAATATTATATTTTTGGTCTTCTAATTATACGACACTCACGAAATTTTGCACGTATTTTTTCGTCATGATTCTACTCCTAAATGTTGAATTTCAGATCGATCGAGTCTGTAGTTTCGAAAAATAAGAAAAATTTTCGAACGATCCTTCGTTGCGCTCTTAATTATACGATACCCACAAAATTTGGTACGAGCATGCGTGATATTATTTTATCATTAAATGCTGAATTTCGGATCGACCGAAGTTGTAATTTTTCATATTAAATATTTGAAAACATTTGCAAATATGAATAACTGCGTTTTTGCCCACAAACTGAGCGGCATTCAGACTCCAAACCTTCCGTGAGAGTCTCTACACTCTAGAATTTAAATATTTCCGTTCAAAAATTTGCGGGTTTACGGCCGGCTCGGCAGAATTACTTTCGATCTCTAATTCTTCACCAGTGAGTTGAACCTAGTCGTTCAAGACCAATTTCAGCTGAAACTCTTAGACATTTAGGCGACACGATAGCGTGTTCCCTGAAACAAGAGCTAAAAAAGGGTACGAATATAAAAACAAAAATATGTTTTCATGTTGAGGAAGCAGAAACATTAGTTGTCGAATCAGAATTAGAATTAATAAACTCCTTTAATAACTCATACAATAAATCTTACATTTTTTGCAAACATGTTTGAGAAAATTCTTGTTAACCATCCAGTAAAATTCTTTCAGAAATTCAAAATTCTATCTACAAATCAGCATGGCTACACAAGGGGCAAAGTAATGAAACGGCTAGATTCGAATTCACACAGAAAATATATTGTTGCCTTGAAGAAGATAAAATACCAGCGGGGTTGTATGTGGATCTTTCCAAAGCGTTCGATTGCGTCAATCACAAAGTTCTTTTGCAGAAACTTGAAATGAAAGGTACTAAAGGCGTACCACTCAAGCTTGTATAAGATTACTTGAAGAACAGAAGACACTTAGTCGTATTGAATGTGAATGAGGAAAAATATTCCTCAACGGAAATTGCTATATTTTCTGGCGTACCACAAGACACTAATCTAGGACCTATTTTATTCGTTGTCTATGATGACAATCTCCCAGAGGCTTTGGAAGGTGAGCCTGATCCATTTTAAGAAACGGTATCACCAGCATTGGAAACGAGTTCTTGCACCATTTCTGGTAATACTAATATAATAGTGTCTTGCCAAGATCTAGAATCTGTTACTGTTGGCTTAACAACTGCTTTATCGACCGTCAATGAATGGTGCATCTGCAATTCACTAACTCTTAATTCTGATAAAACAATCATCATCTTTTTTTCCAGCATCAGGACGAATGTTAGTTTTCCAGCGTGCATTAACTTTAGGAATCAGCCAATACCAACAAGTACAAGACTTTTGGGAATCACAGTAGACGAACACCTAAACTGGGAACAACACTGTAACTCCCTGATATCAAGGTTGAATTCGGTAGTTTACACACTGAAGGCTATTCGATATCAAGTTGATATAACTACAACGAAAACCATTTATTTTGCAAATTTTTAGTCACTTCTATCTTACGGCATTTTAGTTTGGGGTTCCAGTTCATCAGTAGAACAAATTTTTGTAACACAAAAATTAGCAATCACGACTATGTTCAATTTGAAATTTAGGTCATCTTGTAGGAACTACTTCAAGGCTAACAATGTTTTAACTCTTCCAGAACTTTATTGCTATAGAGTTTTGCTATTTCTGCGAAAACATCATTATTATTTTGAGAGTTATAAAAATAACAATTTCACTAGAAGAGTTCAAGAATACTTTTTCCCGATCCATAAATATTCCTATACTGAAAAAAGCACACTTTATATGAGTATTAAATTGTGTAATCTCCTACCGAAAGATAATCGAGACATATCAGATTACAATCGATTTCGTAAGGCTGTTTTTTTGTTTATATTGAATTGTGAACCATACTCTTTTGCAAAATTTAAAGACTTCTGTCTTAGAATATGAAAGACTGTGTTTTTCTGATTTTTGTATTGATTTGATTTGACATGTTCTTACTTCAGTGTCCACCTATGTGATGATGATTTTGGAAATAATTATTATTATTATTATTTCAATGTTCAGAAATTATTGAAAGAGAATTTTATGTAAGAAAACATGTAGGTAGTGTTGAACAGAAATTGATTTGAAAAAGAAAGCAGATGAAAATATCATAATAATCCCCAAATCAGATTAAGCAAATACAATTATGAGAATAGATAAATCACTTTATACGGACAAAAACAAAAGAATTCATATTGAATTGTATCAGTCCTTACTTGGTGAAAATCCATATTAAATAATTTGAAATAAGGTTATTCTGATTTTCACAAATTTTTATTGTTAAACTCACAACAATTGTTTCGCTATCACAGTAGCATCATCAGGTAAGATCACATTTTGAATAACTAAGCTTGTTTCCGAAATCCGTGGCTATTTATATTACAGTAACTACAATAAATTTTTATTAGGCACTAAAACCCAAAAAAGGGTCCCTGCAAATTCCAGCTTATCTGAATATATTTAACAGAGGTGAGCTATTTAAATCTATTTGTTCGTTAAGTAATATTCCAATTTTATTATGTTTATTTATCTCTAGGGATTCTAACAGATTTAAGGCATAACTTTTGCTTTCTATATGTAGAATTTCAAAGTTATGGTTGAAATTATGTCCTGTTTCTAACAAATGGTTGGAATATGTAGAATTGCTTTTATTGTTGAGGAAACTCTTCAAATGTTCACACATCCTATGACGGAACGTTCTTCCAGTTTGACCTATGTAAATTTTAGGGCAATCACCGCAGGTTAACTTATAAACCCCAGATTTATCATCCTCATGTGTGTAGTCTTTATTATTTTTGATAAATTTGCTCAAGTTTAAATTAGTTTTGAAAAAAGTTTAAAAAAGTTAAAAAAAAAAAATATATAATTTGAGAACTTCATTTAAAACTAATTTAAACTTGAGCAAATTTATCAAAAATAATAAAAACTACACACATAAGGATGATAAATCTGGGGTTTATAAGTTAACCTGCGGTGAATGCCCTAAAATTTACATAGGTCAAACTGGAAGAACGTTTCGTCATAGGATGTGTGAACATTTGAAGAGTTTCCTCAACAATAAAAGCAATTCTACATATTCCAACCATTTGTTAGAAACAGGACATACTTTCAACCATAACTTTGAAATCCTACATATAGAAAGCAAAAGTTATGCCTTAAATCTGTTAGAATCCCTAGAGATAAATAAACATAATAAAATTGGAATATTACTTAACGAACAAATAGATTTAAATAGCTCACCTCTGTTAAATATATTCAGATAAGCTGGAATTTGCAGGGACCCTTTTTTGGGTTTTAGTGCCTAATAAAAATTTATTGTAGTTACTGTAATATAAATAGCCACGGATTTCGGAAACAAGCTTTATTATTCAAAATGTGATCTTACCTGATGATGCTACTGTGATAGCGAAACAATTGTTGTGAGTTTAACAATAAAAATTTGTGAAAATCAGAATAACCTTATTTCAAATTATTCAAAAGAATTCATCCGAAAAAAATGTAATTCAATGAAAAGATATCCAACCAAAGTGTTCCATAAAAACTTGTCGTCTTATCATATAAAAAGATATAAATAAACTAGTTTCAATGAACACTCAAGTATAAGAATTATATTGCTTAACCAAAATTCATAAAATAGAAAATCTGATAAGACCAGTAATTTCTTATTTCACAGCACATGCATACAAACTTTCTGAATTCCTTATAAAAATCACAAGAACTTTCTATAATTTTCAACCATTATCAAAATTCAGTAGTGCTTATTGACAAGATTAAAACATTTTTTCATTCCATTTTCAAAATTAAAAATTTTTAAATCTTATCCAAGTTGAAATTAGTGTCAGTCAACGTAGTCAACTTATTTCTGAGTGTACCAAGTACCACCTGAAGATGTATGTACTACTCTGTCAAGAAAGTACATACAATTTTAAAACAACATTTTTACATTTAATCGTCAAAATTTATTGGGTCGCCTTCAAAATAGGCTCCATTTGCTCCAATATATCTATGCCAACGGCACTTCCAATTATCGAAACATTTTTTATAGGCGCTTTCCGGGATGGACTTTTGCTCTCGCGCCGAATTTTGTTTTATGGCTTCAATCGACTAAAATTGCCCCTTCGTGGCAATTTTAGTTTTGGGAAGAGGAAAAAGTCGCAGGGAGCCAAATTCGGCGAATACGGTGGTTGCTGAAGCACGTTTGTTGAGTTTTTGGCGAGAAAGTCAGTCACAATCGTAGCTCGGTGAGAAGGCGCGTTATCGTCATGCAAAATCCATGAGTTCTTCGCCCACAAATTTGGCCGCTTCTTACGGATACGCTCACGCAAACGTTTCATAACGCCTAGGTAATACTCCTTGTTTACCGTCTGACCCTCTGGAACGAATTCGTAGTGCACCACGCCACGGATATCGAAGAAAACAATGAGCATCACCTTCATTTTCGAGCGGCTTTGGCGTGGTTTTTTCGGTTTCGGCTCATTTTTTGCCACCCATTCCGATGATTGCTGGCTTGTTTGCATATCGTACTCGTAGACCCAGGTCTCATCACCAGTTATAATACGTTCCATGAATGTAGAATCGGAATTACAGCGATCCAGCATGTCTGAAGCAACCTGTTCGCGATGACGTTATTGAAGAAAATTCAGGTCTTTCGGTACGAGTCGTGCGGCCACCTTTCTCATGCGCAAAATATCAATCAAAATCGTACGTGCGGACTCGTGGGATATCTTAAGATCATGTGCTATCTCTCTCAAGCTGGTACGACGGTTTTCCAGCATCCTATCCTTAATTTTATCGACGTTATCTTCGATCGAAGCCGTCGATGGGCGTCCGGAACGAGTCAAGTCTTCGACCACTTCACGACCGTCCTTGAAGGCTCTGTACCACTGATATGTACGAGTTTTCGATAGAGCATTATCACCAAAGGCCTTTTGCAACATTTTCAATGCATCGGCACACGAAAATTCATTTGCAACACAAAACTTTAAACAAATTCTTTGCTCAACGTAATCACCCATAGTAAAAATCGGCACGCACTCTGACATCGACTGACTTAATCAGCTGTTGCAAACACACTAGTTGACAGATCCCGCTCAAGCTTGGCATAGTAATTAAGGACAGTGGTAGCAACCTAGGAAAAAATTTTTTTACCTGCCTCATTGCCCCGCCAGATTTAAATCGATAATTCCCGGTACTTTCTTGACAGAATGTATAACCCTTATGAAAGAAATTATATTTAAATACAAAGTGAATTGTAATAGCTTAATTATGGGGAGTCCTTTCAGTCCACCCAAATTTTCATGGATATTTTGGAAAAAACTATTCATGAAAATAAGAATAGAATCACCTATAAAAATTTTTATTCGTATACATATGTGGATTAGATAGTCTCTAAATCTAAATTACATAAATCATAGTTAACAGGTGTTGACCCATTATCATACGTAACGGTACCCGCCAGAAAACTTATATTGGACAAATTGGAAGGTCCTGCAATACTAGAATAAAGGAACATAGACGATCTTCCCTCAATAATGAATTAGATACTACGTATGCACAAGATATAATAACAGAGAAACCTGATTTTGATGAATGCTTCAATATTTTTCATGAGAAAAATAAGGATCTGAAGCTGAACTTGTCAGTTGTTCATAAAAAATCTGATTAAAAGATTGTGGAAATTTATTGAAATACCAGATCGTGTTATCTAAGAATTAATTGATAAAGTTATTAAAAACAAATAGGCTCAAATTTCACTGTTTAAACAGTGAAACTCATCCCAAGTTGTTATTATTTACCTTATTAATATAAAAATATTTCACCAAGTGATATGCGAGGAATCAATATCATTTAGTGAGAAATAATAATGGAATTTTACAATTTCAGTTACTGGCAAAAGTTTGCGGAGAATCTCTCAACGGACACTCCGCTGTTTCTGAAGCTCTATCTACTTTGAGATTACGATTTGGTGAACCAGTAAGGTTTCGTTTCTTAGTCGGTATACTGAATTCAACTGGGGCTCAAGGAGAACTCTTGATTGCCGGGATGAAATTCATAAATGCATTTTTGGCATCAGCAAGTACATCGCAGAAGAGACTTTATATTCAGGCAGAACTGGAGCAGGCTGGATTCGATATAGCCACCATGAAAAAGGTAAGTGACAAAAGAATATTATTTCTACAATTAATACAAACCTTGGTTTCGATTCTGAAAAATGGTACAGGATCAATAATAATTGATAACTAATAAGTTTTGTAACGTGAAAATATCGAGAATACATTTCTCTACTTGAATTAGCTTGCAAAGGTATTTCTTGTATGTACAGTCGCATACTCGATGGTGCTAGTGTATGATTAATATCTCAGTGTCTCTGTGTATAGCGAATATAGATACTTGATAGATTTGTAGTCATTGGCTTACATTGTACTGATGAAAACCAACCAAGTTTGAAACGTACGCATGTCTGCAATTTGCCCCACAACAAACATTTATCGAGTTTGTTTGAGTATGGAATTATTATACAGATGTACTACACTGTCAAGAAAGTACCGGGAATTTTCAATTAAAACAACATTTTTACATTTAATCGTCAAAATTTATTGGGTCGCCTTCAAAATAGGCTCCATTTGCTCCAATACATCTATGCCAACGGCACTTCCTATTATCGAAACATTTTTTATAGGCGCTTTCCGGGATGGCCTTTAGCTCTCGCGCCGAATTTTGTTTTATGGCTTCAATCGACTCAAAACGGGTGCCACGAAGGGGCAATTTCAGTTTTGGGAAGAGGAAAAAGTCGCACGGAGCCAAATCCGGCGAATACGGTGGTTGCTGAAGCACGTTTGTTGAGTTTTTGGCAAGAAAGTCAGTCACAATCGTAGCTCAGTGAGAAGGCGCGTTATCGTCATGCAAAATCAATGAGTTGTTCGCCCACAAATTTGGCCGCTTCTTACGGATACGCTCACGCAAACGTTTCATAACGCCTAGGTAATACTCCTTGTTTACCGTCTGACCCTCTGGAACGAATTCGTAGTGCACCACGCCACGGATATCGAAGAAAACAATGAGCATCACCTTCATTTTCGAGCGGCTTTGGCGTGGTTTTTACGGTTTCGGCTCATTTTTTGCCACCCATTCCGATGATTGCTGGCTTGTTTGCATATCGTACTCGTAGACCCAGGTCTCATCACCAGTTATAATGCGTTCCATGAATGTAGAATCGGAATTACAGCGATCCAGCATGTCTGAAGCAACCTGTTCGCGATGACGTTTTTGAAGAAAATTCAGGTCTTTCGGTACGAGCCGTGCGGCCACCTTTCTCATGCCCAAAATATCAATCAAAATCGTACGTGCGGACTCGTGGGATATCTTAAGATCATGTGCTATCTCTCTCAAGCTGGTACCACGGTTTTCCAGCACCCTTTCCTTAATTTTATCGACGTTATCTTCGATCGAAGCCGACCACTTAACGACCGTCCTTGAAGGCTCTGTACCACTGATATGCACGAGTTTTCGATAGAGCATTATCACCAAAGGCCTTTTGCAACATTTACAATGCATCGGCACACGAAAATTCATTTGCAACACAAAACTTTAAACAAATTCTTTGTTCAACGTAATCACCCATAGTAAAAATCGGAACGCACTTTGACATCGACTGACTTAATCAGCTGTTGCAAACACACTAGTTGACAGATCCCGCTCAAGCTTGGCATAGTAATTAAGGACAGTGGTAGTAACCTAGGAAAAAAAATTTTTACCTGCCTTATTGCCCCGCCAGATTTAAATCGATAATTCCCGGTACTTTCTTGACAGAATGTACGTTGGACAGTCTCGATTTATAGAACTTTCTATTACCGCTCATAATCCTTATTAATTGATAACTTAACCAATCATTATTTTCAACATTTACATCGGACTAGATCATACTAAGATTCAGAAGAGGGAGAGAGAGGGGCAATGAGCCATCGACCTTAGATAATTACGCCAGTTTCATAAACAACATCAAAAGGCTTCTTTATAATGAAATCCCTTTATGAAAAAGGATCATTTAAATGGGACCAATGCCACGTATCAGTTTCATAAACGCAGATCTACCGTCCTTTACTTAAAGTTTCCTTTAATGCGCCAGTCATATGTTTCCGACTGTTGGTTATCCTGAGAACTAGTATAGTATAGTGATTTTACGAATATACTTGGTGATATTCATTCTGTAAAAATTGTGAGTTATGCGTCGGCACTTGCAAAAGGACATGGAAAGAAGCATAAATCAGTCTCTGCACAAACATGGTTATGAGTTGAAGACAGTATGTTGGAATTTATATCATTATTACGTGAAAATTGCTATATTTTTGTGAACCTGACTTATATGAGTGAATATGGAAGGGAAGAGAAAAAAAAGTATTACTTTTGAACCTGAGGAGGAACTGGGTCTCTTGGAATTGATTGAAAAGGAAAATTTTGATGTTATAGAATAAAGTCTGGCAGGGAGTAGCAATTGCTTTCAATGCAACAGCTCTGCATTGGAGAAATCGGGACTAGCTGAAATCCAAATATGACAATATAAAAACTAAAACTAGGAAAGTGGTTGCTGGTCAACGCAGTCATATTAAAGGGACTGGTGGCAGGGCTCCATTGAAATTGAGGGAGCGAATTTCCAAACAGCTGAGGCCAACTATTACGAACCCACTTACCGAAGCGAAGGAGATGTACTACTCTGTCAAGAAAGTACCGGGAATTTTCAATTAAAACAACATTTTTACATTTAATCGTCAAAATTTATTGGGTCGCCTTCAAAATAGGCTCCATTTGCTCCAATACATCTATGCCAACGGCACTTCCAATTATCGAAACATTTTTTATAGGCGCTTTCCGGGATGGACTTTAGCTCTCGCGCCGAATTTTGTTTTATGGCTTCAATCGACTCGAAACGGGTGCCACGAAGGGGCAATTTTAGTTTTGGGAAGAGGAAAAAGTCGCAGGGAGCCAAATCCGGTGAAGCACGTTTGTTGAGTTTCTGGCGAGAAAGTCAGTCACAATCGTAGCTCGGTGAGAAGGCGCGTTATCGTCATGCAAAATCTATGAGTTGTTCGCCCACAAATTTGGCCCCTTCTTACGGATACGCTCACGCAAGCGTTTCATAACGCCTAGGTAATACTCCTTGTTTACCGTCTGACCCTCTGGAACGAATTCGTAGTGCACCACGATACGGATATCGAAGAAAACAATAAGCATCACCTTCATTTTCGAGCGGCTTTGGCGTGGTTTTTTCGGTTTCGGCTCATTTTTTGCCACCCATTCCGATGATTGCTGGCTTGTTTGCATATCGTACTCGTAGACCCAGGTCTCATCACCAGTTATAATGCGTTCCATGAATGTAGAATCGGAATTACAGCGATCCAGCATATCTGAAACAACCTGTTCGCGATGACGTTTTTGAAGAAAATTCAGGTCTTTCGGTACGAGTCGTGCGGCCACCTTTCTCATGTCCAAAATATCAATCAAAATCGTACGTGCGGACTCGTGGGATATCTTAAGATCATGTGCTATCTCTCTCAAGCTGGTACGACGGTTTTCCAGCACCCTTTCCTTTATTTTATCGACGTTATCTTCGATCGAAGCCGTCGATGGGCGTCCACTTCACGACCGTCCTTGAAAGCTCTGTACCACTGATATGCACCAGTTTTCGATAGAGCATTATCACCAAAGCCTTTTGCAACATTTTCAATGCATCGGCACACGAAAATTCATTTGCAATACAAAACTTCAAACAAATTCTTTGCTCAACGTAATCACCCATAGTAAAAATCGCCACGCACTCTGACATCGACTGACTTAATCAGCTGTTGCAAACATACTAGTTGACAGATCCCGCTCAAGCTTGGCATAGTTATTAAGGACAGTGGTACCAACCTAGGAAAAAAATTTTTACCTGCCTCATTGCCCCGCCAGATTTAAATCGATAATTCCCAGTACTTTCTTGACAGAATGTATAAAGTGATGTCTAAATACTTTGTTTATTATGTTATGTTTCTTTTGATTCTTTATTAGTTAATTTCCAATACACGCCATAATAATATATATGTCTATAAAGTGTATATTGGTCACGTGTTTTAAAAATTTAATTTTTAGTATTTCATGAGATTTATTTGGATTTAAATCTGTAGAGGTTCCGTAGAATTAATTTCAGCTATTATCTGTAATATTCCAATAATAATATTTGGTACAAATCAGCCGAATTAATTTACTTGGATATGAAAATTCAAGGTATTCCTTTTCTGCAGTATGTCATGCCGGTAACTTACTTTTATTAAAATTGAATCATCTCGAGACTTCTCAGCTTTAGGTTGGATTTATTCCTCTACAAAAATCTCATAAATACAGCGAAAAAATCTCCCAGGTGATAACCATCTTATCTGACTATAAAATAGTGAGGCTGAATTTTTATATTATTTACTCATTCACTAGTTTTTTCAGAAACGCAAGCTTTGTTATTGCGTGAATCGGAAAATGTGTTCAGAGAGTTATATTATTCAAATATACTGCTCCATAAACGTTAAGGAAGTTCACAAATTCTTAATCTATTTCAAACGATGTCTAGCGTTTTTCACCAAATGTTTATTTATGATAAATTTAATGTTTTTCCCTAGCTAGGTTTTTTTTGCTTAAGTTTTGAGGAGAATTCTTATCTTTTTCTGTTACCGATGAGTTGAAATTCTTTATTTCGTTTCTGCAGTCAACTCGAATTGTGGACTGGAGAGTTGGTTCCTTCTTATGACCAGACATAAACTAAGTGCAAATGAAACCGATATTGCTATTGATATGATTAAGGGGTTCTTCACAGAGAAGTTGTAGAAGTTGTTATGTTAGTGAAAGCGTGATTTCGAGCTCACTCCCAGGCTATCATGAGAAGTGGATAAAGATTTTGATAGTATTTACACATAGAGAACAACTGAGTACCTGTCGTAACATAGAACGGCAGATTCTGCATGCCTGTGGTGTTTTGCTTCCAATTGAGATATTACGCCAAAGTTTTCATGGGGTTTATTTATTTTCAAAACGACTGCTGCGAAAAGTTCCACTCACTTAAGCTTAAAGACTGAGAAAACCACCCTGACGTTTTATACAACAAATGCCTCAAACTCTCTATATATCCGAATGCATGGAAGAAAAGAAGGATCTTCTTTTTGCTCGCATCAAAGAACAAGCCTCCTAAATCGTATCGCCCGGTATACATACGCACACGCATATGCACACGCATACACACACAAGTAATACTAATAACGTTATTCGTAGTAGTATGGTATGACAAGGATATAAACAATAACAATTCGTTTCTGAATTCTAACCCTACATTAACAGAACTACTACAGAAATTTATACATTCTTATTTCCTTCTTTCTTTTCCTATGGTGTTCTGGTAAAATTTGAGAAAGTGCGCCGTTCCCTTCTTTTGTTAAACCCAGATTTGTTGATACGATTGTCAAATTCTACAAGAGTGTCTGTTGATCCAGTGATCACCGAATATGATTATGAAAGTCAGCATCAGAATAGTGGAAATTGGGAACGAAACCTAACTTTCAGGTCAGCATTAAGCTAAGATTTTGTATTAGATTGATTAACTGTTTATATGACTACCATATTCAATATGAGTCGAAGTTATGCAATTGCGTATTCAATTGATAACCTTATTTTTCACAGAATATTGTTGGCAACTCAGATATAACGGACGCAATATTCGAAGAACTTCAAAATTGGGAAAGAAACTTCATTGATATTGAGACATTTACCATAAGGGCAGAATCTGCTGAAAAGGAAAACGATTCCCTCAGAGATAAAATACTACTACTTGAAAGAAAAGTACAAGTGAGTTCGATTATTATACTATCGATTGTCATCTATTTTACGAAGTGATGTTTGACGAATTCCTAATTCTTATGGCATCTTTTCAGATACTGCAAGAAGAGAAGACCATTCTGACGTCGCTGGAAAAATGTTTGAAAGATCGTTGCAAAGAACTACAGTCTGAGATGAATACTTTCAGGTCGAGCGATAATCCCCATAAAGATTTCTTCATTCATAAGGGTAAGTAAAAGTGTTGAAGATAAAGAAGCAGTTCCAATTCATTTAAAATTGTGTGCAAAGTTATTCTCTTCACAAAATTACTGTTGATATTGATAATAATAAATATTGTCTCAGAAACACTGTTCATAAGTATTCAAAGACATATGGGACATTCAACCATTATACAAAGTTACTAACCAGAAAAAACTTTAAAGAATAAATTGACAAAAATATAATTTAGATGTGTAGGACACCGTCCTTGGGGACAGTGTCAATCCTATTCAGCAAGCATTAAGAATTATATACATTTCAAAAATATTCACACCCACGAAAAATACGTATTATATATCAATCAATTTCAGAAGTCAACTTAACTCATTCCGTGTATAATAAGATCGATTAACTAAGGTAAATTTTCTAAATTCAATGACAAGCATAAACAGGCTGTGTTCAGAATCTACACAAATCCGAAAAATTCAATGAACAGTAGGAGTAAAAATAAGTTCGTGCGGTTTATTTCGAAAATTGAAGTTTTATTGTGAAAAATTGGTTATACATTCAAAGTTCAAAGCACTGTCCGTCCCTAGCTACTACTTCTTCCTATATTTCTAGCAATTGACGGATCCCATCGCGAAAAAAGGCCGGCTTTGTGGCAGCTGTTCATGTTTTCACTTCATCGTAATTGGAGCATTGCCAGGCCATGTTGCATCGATCAGAAGAATGGAAGGAGCATTGTCTGGGCTGAACGGCGGGTTGGGTTGGACCTCCCATTTGAGCGTTCCTAAGTTCCTTTTCAGCAGGCGATGTTGCAATGCATTGTCATGCTGCAGAATAATTTTATCGTATCTTTCGGCATATTGAGAGCGTTTTTCTCGCAATGCTCGGCGCAAACGAATCAACTGTCGTCGGTAGACTTCCCCTGTGATCCTTTCGTTTGATTGTAGCATTTCATAATACCCAGGTGGTCCCACAAAATACACAGCATAATCTTCTCGCCATGAATATTCGATTTGATAGTTGATGATGAGGTATCCATACTTTGCTCGATATTTTGGATTACTGTAATGGACCCACTTTTCACGGCCATTAACAATTTAATGCAAAAACTCCTTTTTTGCCGTTGGAGCAGTTGCTCACACGTGAAAAATGGCGTTCAACGTCTCTTGATTTCAGTTCATATGACATCCAATATCCCATTTTTCTATCATTCCCATTGATTTTAACGATGGCGAATGGCTAGTGAAATGGTTTCTCATGCGTTTGTGATAGATCTTTGTATCAGATTTTGGTGGAGCTTCGTGTCGTTCTTGGTCTTCCAAATCAAAATTTCCATTTTTAAATCGGGCAAACCACTTCCAACACGTTCGTTCAGATAGAGCATGGTCATCATAAACAATCACTAAAATACGATAACTTTCGGCAGTCTTTTTCTTCATACTGAAATAATGAAGTGGATCTTTTCAGAAAAATACATTATTCAAAACCGAAATTGACATTTTCAGAGCAAACAGAAACTATGTGCTAATGCTTATGATGATACATCAAAATGAAAGTGTTTCCAGTTGAACCAATGGAATAATAAACTAGTAGCGACATATGTTATCAAGATAACACAAACTTATTTTTACTCCTAATAGAATAAATTTCTCGAGTATATACCTCATAAAAGTTATAATTTGTTCTTGAATTTTCTAGGGAGTTATTCTCTAAACCCTCTCAAAAAAGAATTAATAATATTTAATATCTAAAATATACCGTTCCTATTCAAAGACATATGGGATATCCGATCATTAAATTAATTTACGATCCAGAAAAAACTCTATAGATCAAATTGATAAAAATGTAATTTAGGTATGTGTCGTAGACTCTGCGTTTCAGATAATGTCAACACTCTTCAGCAAGTATTTATAATAAATCAAAAATTTATTTTATTAATTCAATGATACATGCATCACCTATTTGTGGTTGTCATAGTATGCTTAAACATTTTGTATTCAATAGAATACATTTTGTTTACTCTTCGAAATTGCTCGTATTACAGTAAGGATTTTTCATGTGAATATTTTTGAAATGAATCATATTTATTTTGAATGCTTATTGAAGAGGATTGGCAACAGATATCAGAATTTCATTATTGCCAATTCCTTCTTTAGAGGTTTTTCTGGCTCGAAAATCTGTATAATGGTTGAATTTTCCAAAGGTCCCAAATTACAAACAGTATTTCATAGACATTATTCATTATTATTTTTATTATAATAGTGATTTTGTGTGAGTATTTTAGAATCAATTAATCATAATTAATGAATCAAAAAATATATAAAAAAATTATATACTGAGCTATCCCATGTTATACGTAGTACTCTAAGAGATCTGGGATTTTAAGGAATACTCTAAAAGATCTGGGATTTTACGGAGTACTCTAAAAGTTCTAGAATTATACGGAGTACTCTGAAGAGCGCTAACCTTTTTATCGTGATCGTCTGGTGGCGGGAGAATGGGACGTTACGTTGTGTAGACAACCCAAATTACACCTAACGAGAGCAAGGAAATAGTGACAGGAGGTTCGAATATTCAAAACACAGTTATGCCAGAATAATATATTTCTATTAATAATGTTAAAAAGCACCAACCCTAAATGAATGGAAACCATTTATCAGCCTGTGGTTAAATCTACTCTACGCAGTGGTTCACAAAGCTCCACAGTGAATCTAATAGCACCCCGGGTCTAAATGACATATAATCACATTTCATTAGGTCGGCAACTAGCTCAAATCAGATATCATTCTTATGCATCTTAAGGGGTTAGAAGGGACAGGATACAGTCAGCATGCACCTTCAACTGCACTTCCGGTAACCAGGGCAGAACCTCCCGTTACAAAGGGTAAATTTAAATGGAAAGTAACGTAAGGGTAACTGTGGTGTGCCCAGTTGATCTCCTTGAAGAGGGGATCTAACATAATTCGAGTCGACCGGAATAGTTACTATCAAATTGACTGTATCTGGCCTCCTCGGGATGTTCAAGCCTAGGAAGGCTCAGATATTACTGAAGAACGAAACAAATACTACCTGAAGGGTCACGCAAACTAATCCCTGGGGATGTCACAATCCCTTGGAACAATGATCTAGCAATCCTCACACATTTTCACAGAAGCGTTGGATATCCGGAGCTATTTACTCTCTCTATACGATATGTCGTCCTCTACCAGGACTACTCAGCGATTTACCCTAAAGAACACCACTGGTTCATAAGGAATACATTCTCTCAAAGTAAGCGGGCACGTGCATATGGCATATATAACACAAACTGACTAGGACATTATAAAAAAGATATAGTACCTCATCACCTAGGCGTATTAATGAACGTTACGATAAGAACAAACAAAGAAATAGGTAACAGGGAGATCACACAAGAGTAGATGCAAATCAGTTACATATCAAGCACCGCAATTAGTAAGAACAGATAATAAAAATCCCTATTAGCAATTATAACGCAGATAAGGAACCACTAATTACAAATACAGCAAACAGAGGCAATGAGAGAAAGTATACAATAAAAATAGGTAACTTGTCGTGCCGCTTTATTTATATACAAAGGAAATGCATTTCAGTTGAAACATTCGGGTCGGATTAAATAACACTGAAGTAAAAATACAAGAATGAAAAGCGATGAATGGAAGTACAATGCACGAGCGTGCAATCACTAATTTCACAACACTACGGTGGTGTTCAAAAATGTAAAACATGCCATTAATCAGAAGCATTTAAAAGAAGTTTACTTACTAAGAGTTACCAAGGGGGACTGTTATAAGTACTTTTATCACGAGTATGTTACTAAGTTGCTCAGGAGACTTATTTCCAAGAACTTTCCTCTCGGCTGCTTCAAAATACAATGGAAATGCCATAAGGACGTTCTTTTCTTTGTTATTGTCACCAGTCGCCTACGTGGCAAGTTACAGTGCGACAGAGTATTTGACACATAAATAGCGTGGGAAAATACAATGACGTAATCGTGGAATTTATATAATCTATAAGGGATTCTGTGACTCGTATGATCCTTAGAAGGTACGGTATCTATTCAATACATAATTCGAATAGTTCAATGAATAACGCATTATTATACAGAATAACTGCAGAAAGCACTTCACTTCTTCAGTCAAATATTGATATTTTTGCATTAAAATTATGTTGGGTGGTATCACTGTTTTTCACATCCATGAAATGAATAGAACAGAAAAATAATACTAATGAATATGAACTATCAGTAAAACATTTGGAATGCAAAACAAAATAAATATAAATTCAGAAAATTCTGAAGAAATTACGAATCAATAACCCTAACCCTAAAGAGTGTGTCGAAAAAATATTTTGTATATAATGATCACTACTCTACTAAGTAAGACTCCAAGTTGTATACATTTCGCAGAATTCATGAAAAATTTTATATATGGAGTGAAAATTTAACATAAAAATTTACCGTTAAAAGATAAGCAAAATTCAGTTTTTTTATGAAATATTGACAATTTATGTTTCCTCATAACTTCACTAAATGGATAAAACAAAATCTGAAAAGTGAAGTTGAGAATTTTATCCAAGAATCTGAAACACTTCCCTAAATTTATAAATTTTAATTGACTCATCAGTAAAACACATATTTCTCATTGTGTATTATTTTAAATGTTACATACGACGTTTCATCTATACTTAAGTAGATTTTGTCAGAGTACAAAAATATACATCTGTATATTTTAAGAAAACTATATACTCAAGTAACAAAAGATTATTAATCTTTTACTCTGAGGAAGTCCGTTTAAGTATGGACAAAATGTACGTTAGTATATTTGAGAATAATGTAAAAAAATGATGCATGTATTTCATTAATGAGTCAATTATCAATAATTTCTTTCAAGCATCCAATCCAAATCAGTCCAATATAAATTTTACTTATTCATTGACATTTGCGTTATTCAGTTATGATTTGTTTCAGAAGACATTTCCAAGACTGATGATGAAGGAATTTCTTCGTCAGAAAGGAGCTCTTCGCCTGAAGGTGACACAATCGATCAAAAACAAGCAAGCTACGAACTTTATAGAACTCAGTGTTGCACTCTTCAGTACAATTCACCTAAACGATTCAAAGAGGAGGCTAAACCTACTTTTGATGAAGAAGAAACAACAATAGAAGAAGTAATGGAAGAATTTCAAAATATTATCAATGACGCCGAATCACAAAACTACATAAAGGATCAAAGAAATAAAGAACAGAAGAGGAAAAAAATCGAAGAGGCGCAAGTTGCTGGCAAGATCCAACTAGAAATTAATCCTCCAACATTAGATGATTTTTCAATTATCGATGAAAGGAAAGATAATAAAAATGAACAGACAAGAAAAACTAAGAGCCTGGTACACTTGTACTTACCATCAAATGAGGAGTATGAATACGAAAATATAAATAAGAAAGGATTGTTCTTTGGGAACGTTTATACAAGCGACGATGACACAAATTCTTCATTGAGTAACTACAGATGGCGAATCAGTAACATTGACAGACAAGCACCAATATTATTCTCTCAAGACAAAAAAATTGACCACGACGTAAAAGATGAATTATCAGGTTCATCTCAACATATGAGAATGAAAAGAACAGATTCGTCTAGTAGTCTTAAGAGAGGAAGGTCTGCAAGACGTATGCCTAATTTCAATATGACGAGTAATACTACCAGCTCTGCTACTCTATCCGGCACGCACGTCACTGTCAGTTGTCAAAAGAACAGTTTCAACTTTGAAGACTTCGAGAACCAGAGAATGAAATCCAAAAGCTTAGATCGTATAGATGATGGACTCGAAACAATGGTAGATATAGTGGTCACAGATCCGAGAACAGTAAAATATGCCGCATCTAGGACAAAGAGTGATTCTGGTAACGCCACATCTATTTCTAGAAGCATATCACATGTTTTCATCAATCCGCCGAAACAATTTAGGAGTAGAGTAAACAGTTACTCTGAGGAAAAACAGAAAATGTTTCTTCCTTCCCTCAAAGATCAATTCGAGGTGCCTTATTATTTTCCAAGAGTACAAGAGAAATTAAGTAATAGCTCTAATTCCGCATTTCTGATAAACAGGGGTCATAATAATGCAGGTCTCTATTCAGGACGAACCTACACCAACAACGTTAGTAGGAAAGACAGTAGATCTACAAGGGACAGTCTCCCAATATTTACTCCAGTTAATAAGAATAGCATTGGTAGAGTAACTGACCTACCATCTGGCTTGTACTGAATATTTTATTGTTCTATATGTTTAAAATTTTCAAGTTTGTAGATAAAATTTCATAAATTCGATCTTTTCAGCAACATATACTACTTATGGAGTATTTGTTTCTTATTTATTATATCATGGAAATCATTATGACATTTGTGAAAATATTACAAGTCCTATAATATTCTAATGGGTGTTGATAAATAAATTCACGAATAGACATGATTCATCTTTTTTATTAAATTCTGATATGAGAGATGATTTTCATTTCTGGATGTTATCTGTTTTATTCTGACTCACTTATTCTTCCTCTGTCTTTTTTCTTCCCGAAAATAAGAACTTGATGGAAATCAAATTTTAAGTTCCCAGTGTTTTTCTTGAAAATTGAAGAATCAGGTTCATCGGAAAATTATTATTATTATTGAATTTCCAAGTTAATTGAAAGATATTAACTTGAAGGCTTTAGGCCTGTTTTGATTAAATACCCCTATGCCAGAGTAATTCTGAATATCCGAGTACCTGCAATATTGTATATTTTTTATTCTTCAATTTCGTGGGTTACATTGATCAGCTTACTTTAATTTCCAACTTCAGTCAACTACCAGAAGGTAGTTGCATCCACAGCTTCGTGCAGTTCTAGCATCTCTATAATCGAATTTTTCCTTCTTCCAATATGTAAAGTTCATTTGTACAATTCACAATGATATGACAATCTTTAGTGAAAAATTAAGTGCTAACTAATGAAGGTATAAGTCAATATATTTAAGTACTTTCAATAAGTGAATATGTGTGCAATATTTTCTAAACTTCTTTAATAGAAAACATAAATATGAGGGGACTTTATAACTGAATTGTGAATAATAAGTTCATTTCTGTGTGTTTATTCAATGCTAAACTGCGATAACTTAAATATCGGTAAAGGTTATTGGGAAAACATTATTGAGTTTTTCTTCATTAGAAGATCAGCTCGACAAAATTCGTACTAAGAGAAATTAATTGATTTAAAATCTATAGATATAATTATTGAAACATAGATGAA
The DNA here is from genome assembly GCA_034642435.1 of Megalocaria dilatata. NCBI lineage: Eukaryota > Metazoa > Arthropoda > Insecta > Coleoptera > Coccinellidae > Megalocaria > Megalocaria dilatata. The sequence continues at coordinate 58,428,619 of CM067859.1, read as the reverse complement.
CAATTTTTTTCTTGCGTTTTCTCTTTCATTCAGAGAGAAATATATTGAATACAACTTGTAAAATAATAATAAACCCCTGAATTATCTTTGAAGAGCTTTATTATCCGTCCCGACCCAATATCATAAAATTATGTAACAGAAAAATATCTCAAACCTTTTTCGCAGAAAAAACTTACAATAAACTCTTTTTCAAGGTATAATGACTTTTTCTAAATTATTCTGTAACTTTGCTATACAATTACAGAATAATTTGAATACCACACACTGTAACATCTGCGTTTCTTAATCATTTTCAAGCAGATCCAGGAAAGAACGTTAAATAATTTATATCTACTTGAAAGTATCCTAGTACGAACATTTGAGGGAGAAAACTTTAAACTACTGAGATGAATTTGGATTACCTAACAATTGAAATTCAAAGTGAAATCAGACATTGACGCCTAATTTATTCCATTCTGAGCGAGGAACTTTTAGCATAATATTTACAAGGACGAAGATGATTTGAGCCCGGGACCTTTCGATTCCCAGCCCAATGCTCTAACCACTGAGCTATCGACACTCTATATAGTATATTACGATGTAGGTAATACCATTATCTTTAGTATTATTTTTTTACCCTATTTGAAATGAATTAATAGTATCAATTGTCATTATAAAATAAAACACTTGTTTACATTTTCTACTTTATTTTTGGTATTGACGTACGTTTCGTCTTTGCTAGAAAGACTTCATCAGAATACGAAGTAACAGTTGTTGTACAATGAATTTATAAGATTTTTTACAGAAGGTGTACATGTGTTTTTAATTGCTCGTCGGGTTGGTTTTCTCAAAGAATATTCCCTTCAGAATCGTGTTCACTCGATCCCTTGTAAATATTGAATAGAGAGGTGTAATAAAAATCTATTTGTTCATTTACTAGGTTATTGCTGTTTTTATGTTTATTTATTTCGTAAATTTCCCATAAGTTCAATTTTAGACCTCTATTTTCAACATGTAGAATTTCTATTTCTTTTGTGAAAGAATGGTTATTTTCAAGAAGGTGTTTAGCATAATGTGAATCTTTTTTATTTTTATCGAAACTTCTTTTATGTTCTGTTAGGCGTGTACCGAAATTTCTACCTGTTCTACCAATATAAATCTTTGGGCAATCTGGGCAAGTGAGTTTGTATACACCTGATAATTGAAGTTTATCCATACTGTTTTTATTGTTTTTGATGTATTTGCTAATAGGATTGTTTGTCTTGAAAGAGACTTTAATATTTTCTTTTTTGAGTAGGTTTTTTAGTTGAATACTAATGTTTCCGAGATATGTGAGGCTAACGTATTTGTGTTCAGATAGATCAGATGTTACTGGATAAATTTCTTTTATTGTGTTTTTGTGTATACGTTGGTTAATTAAATTATCTATTAGAGATGTATTATATCCATTGTTGTAAGCTATTTGTTTAATTATACATTTTTCTTTTTGGAAATTGACTTGGTTTAGTGGAATGTTCAATAAACGGTATATCATACTATGGAGAGCTGCTAGTTTGTGTTGGAATGGATGAAAAGAATTATGGTGTATAATGGTATCTGTTTGTGATGGTTTATGATAAATTGCGAAGTTATGTTTATTGTTTTCTTTAGTTATCGTGAGGTCAAGAAAGTTGATGGATTCATTATGTTCTATTTCTGAAGTGAAAACTATTTTTGGGTGGAGATTATTTATAAAATTCTCAAATGTTGATATTTGTCTGTTAGTACCTACAAAACATGCAATTATATCATCCACATACATACGTTCAAAAAATACATCCTTTATTGGTATAGGTATGTGGATGATATAATTGCATGTTTCGTAGGTACTAACAGACAAATATCAACATTTGAGAATTTTATAAATAATCTCCACCCAAAAATAGTTTTCACTTCAGAAATAGAACACAATGAATCCATCAACTTTCTTGACCTCACGATAACTAGAGAAAACAATAAACATAACTTCGCAATTTATCATAAACCATCACAAACAGATACCATTATACACCGTAATTCTTTTCATCCATTCCAACACAAACTAGCAGCTCTCCATAGTATGATATACCGTTTATTGAACATTCCACTAAACGAAGTCAATTTCCAAAAAGAAAAATGTATAATTAAACAAATAGCTTACAACAATGGATATAATACATCTCTAATAGATAATTTAATTAACCAACGTATACACAAAAACACAATAAAAGAAATTTATCCAGTAACATCTGATCTATCTGAACACAAATACGTTAGCCTCACATATCTCGGAAACATTAGTATTCAACTAAAAAACCTACTCAAAAAAGAAAATATTAAAGTCTCTTTCAAGACAAACAATCCTATTAGCAAATACATCAAAAACAATAAAAACAGTATGGATAAACTTCAATTATCAGGTGTATACAAACTCACTTGCCCAGATTGCCCAAAGATTTATATTGGTAGAACAGGTAGAAATTTCGGTACACGCCTAACAGAACATAAAAGAAGTTTCGATAAAAATAAAAAAGATTCACATTATGCTAAACACCTTCTTGAAAATAACCATTCTTTCACAAAAGAAATAGAAATTCTACATGTTGAAAATAGAGGTCTAAAATTGAACTTATGGGAAATTTACGAAATAAATAAACATAAAAACAGCAATAACCTAGTAAATGAACAAATAGATTTTTATTACACCTCTCTATTCAATATTTACAAGGGATCGAGTGAACACGATTCTGAAGGGAATATTCTTTGAGAAAACCAACCCGACGAACAATTAAAAACACATGTACACCTTCTGTAAAAAATCTTATAAATTCATTGTACAACAACTGTTACTTCGTATTCTGATGAAGTCTTTGTAGCAAAGACGAAACGTACGTCAATACCAAAAATAAAGTAGAAAATGTAAACAAGTGTTTTATTTTATAATGACAATTACAACTGATTTCTACCAAGCAACGGCCCAATCTATCATAATAGTATCAAGCTGTACTAAAATTCGAACATTCACTTTGAATACTCCCTGACGTTTCAAGAAAGCAGCCGAGAAAAAATGAGGATTTTTGATAGTTTCGATTTTACTTTTTATTATTATCTTCCTCCTTTACGGAACCGAGTTTAATTCCAGTGGTTGAACTCTGTGCATCAATATTTATTTACTTTTTATAAAATCTATAAATTTTCAAATATAAACAAGATCCTTGAAAGACTTATTGAATTGCACATGATCGCATTCATTGTTGAACATAATAATTTGTCTAATGATCAGTTTGGAATAAGGTAGGTTTTTGGAAAATGTGAGTTTTATTCTGATGGGTGGGTGCCAATTGGTTATTCCTCTATGAAATTCTGTATCAATTGTCATAAACCAATAACTGACAACGTTCAAGATGTTGAGAAATAATTGTGTTAATAAATAATAAGAATTCTGTACAAACTTATTTATTCCTTGAGGTTTGGTAACTTGCAATACAAATGTCCAGAGGGATGGGCTGCCACAGACTCTCCTATTGTAATGGAGTTGTTGAATAATGATACCTGTAGTGGTTTAAATGATGAAATTTCTCCAACCTGAACAGGAAATATGAAAGTAGAGAATTCTGTCTTTCGACGTCCAAAAAAATCTTCCTCGAAATGGTCTAGATAAAGAGTACTAATATCGGGAATATACGGTAAAAAACCTCCAAAAAGGGTTGAAAATCAGAATTAATTCCGTCGTATGGAAACGTTTCTTCAAAGCCCTCGTGAAATGAAATAAGTATGGTAACAATATTACCTACACAAATTATTGCAGAAATATTGGATCTGATCCCTTCATGGTGTCATCAAGTAGAGTAAATCAACAATGGTGTTAATTTTGTTTCCCGAAATTAATTCCTAATTACCGGACGGATGTGGGCGCCATCTGATTACAAAAAAAACGACAACCTTCCAAACGTCTGTTACATTCAATATGGTATCTTTATCTGTTTGAATGATCAATCTAATGTAGATGTAGCTATAGTACTATAATAAAATCCAAATATTAGAGAATGCGGCAACTTCAGCTTTGAAACAAACAAAAAAAATGCTACAAGTTTTCAGAATTTATTCAAAAAGTTTCAATCGGTTTAAATCTGTCTGGTCGATAGGTTCAATTTCTCATGATGCCCGTTTATTTCTAGAACTATTTCTAGGTGAGTATGGTACCATACTTATTTTACTTTAATCATCATTAATTTTTAACCATAATTTCAAACCAAGAAATTGTGTTAATTTTGTAAAATCATCGAAGCATAATTTTTCGAAAATCTACCCGAACTCATCGGTTTTGTATACCATTCCGTCATCAACGTTGAATCAGATCTTATCACTTTCATGTCCAAGAATGGTAGAATGTTGTTGTTTTCCACTTCCTCTATGAACTGTAAAAGTAACTGTAACCAACAGTTGAGAATTAAATCAAGTGATCCCTCGGGTATCATGCAGATAATGTCATCCACAAATTTTTTAAGAAAGGAACAGTAAATTGTAACATAGGTAGCACTTCATCAATCAAATCATCCATCAGATACTGGCTGGGCTAAAATTGGAGAAATCTTCGCTCCCATTGGAGTGCCTAGGACTTGTTTGTAATACTGATGTTCAAATGTGAAATATGTGTTATCAAAGAGAAAACCAACTAACTCTATCAATTCGTCCTGTGTCATCTATGTGTGAAGCGAAACCTCATTCCAATGCCTTATAATGCTTCGTGTAACCAGCTCCCATGCCATATTGGAGACAGGGAAACCACGTCCAAACGAACCAACATATAGCCAGGTGGGTACTTAACATTATTGACGAATTCTGAAAATGAGAATGAGTCAAGTACAAAATATTCATTGTTGCGGTTGTAAGCAACTGTTAAAACTGTCTGTCACACAAATATGTGATATCTAAATAGATATCAGGCTAGTGGGGGCATCAATTGATGAGATGATCGGTCTCAAAGATAGTTGTGGTTTATGTATTTTAGGTAAACCATCAAATTTTGGGACTTTTGAGTTATAAATTGTATGTTTTTTAATCATACCTGAGTCCTCACCTTTCCTGTTTTTAATCTTTAACATCAATTTGTTCGTTTTTAGTTGAATTGTGTTCGTAGAATCTCTTGATAAGTGTCGGCAGTCAACTTCGTTTGTCAGTAAAGTCCGGGCCAGATCAGCGTACTCAACTTTTTTCATGAAAACAGTGACGTTAACCTGGTCTGACTAAGTAACGAGCAATTCTTGGTGTTCTCTCAAAAACCTACTAGTCTTGTCAAGTATCTTCTTGAAGGGATTATGTATTGTATCAACAGAATGCATGTAATTGGTGACAATATTAACTACTTAAGCTGTAACGATGTTCTTTACATCTGGTGGAGTCACCGAAACAACATTCTAAAGCTCACCCAGCAATCCTGGTAGATTGACATCTCTTCTTTCAGGTGTCATATTAAACTTAGGGCCCAGTGACCGTAATGTCACAACCTCTGTTGGTATATCTACCCCCGAGATGTTTTTGAACCATTTTTCTTGTACTGTAACCTGCTCAGCCTGTGTCATTTCAAGTCTAGCAAATTTTCTTATATTAACTACTTTGATTTTATGAAACTTTCTATTATAAGCTATCTTCATTCTATGCCGAAAATTCAAAATGAAAATCTCATTAACAACCGATTAATTTTTTCTTTGACAGTAACTATTGCTTTATTAAATCTATTAATACTATCAATGATTATGGATACCTCAAAATTCAATAGATCATTTACCAGTTTATTATTATATCTGTTTACTTTATTTCTGACAGCTCCTTGACTATCAGCTAGTAGTTATTCAATCCCTTTGATGTTATTAGTAAGATGGTTGGGTTTGATGCTCCTTGACTGGCATCTAAGTAGGAAGTTCCGTCTGTTATGTAGTGAAGCCCATCGTTTAAAGTTCTTCATCGTTAACATTCCGTGAGTATTCTTGATGTCCTCAAAAAATCCTATTTTCAAACTGCTTAAAAGGTTATTGACTGCAAATAACTCTACAAGAAAAAGGTTTTGTCAAGGATCTATAATTAAGAGAAATTAACATTAATACAACGAAAGACTCGAGTTACCAGACTAACATCCATATGACGTGATTGGTTCCTTGTGTTGTTCAAGTAAACAGACAGATAAAATGTTCTGTTAAGTTAAGTCTCACTCTCACTAAGACAATTGATTGTTCCTTTCCTACACCTTAAAACAATGATAACGTTTTGACTTCAGCTTAAAAATTACGTCCTAACTCAGTTGATTTTGACATGGATGTCATAATAATCGAAAATGACCATTAAAATGTCAGTTTCACAGAATTGGCATTCTACTTGTTATCCGATCACATCGTGTGACGTTCAGCCACGAAGTGATGGATGTGATCTTTTCGATAGCTTGATTAAATAAGAATAGATTGTTTTCAATTTATTTGTATCTTGTTTTAAATTTATTGTATTATCAGTTCTTGCTATAGATAACATCTCCAAGAAAAGTCTCAATTATAAGGGAATATGAAACATTAAATTGGTAAATGTTATGAGACACACGTTACACACATTGGTCTTCAGCACGCTCAAAGATAAGGAAAGGGAAGACTATGAATCTAGTGTTGTCTACAGCATACCCTTGTGGAAGTTGTGAGAGAACCTACATAGGACAGACTTCAAGATGGTTAAAATCTAGAAATACTTCCCATAAGAGCGATACAAAAAGAAATTCAAGAACTTGTGCTCTGTCTATACATGCTAATCAAAATGAACAAATAATGAATTACTCAGGCACAAAGCTGTTATTTAAAGAATCCCACTACAATAACGGACTTTTCTTGGAGATGTTATCTATAGCAAGAACAGATAATACAATAAATTTAAAACAAGATACAACTAAATTGAATACAATCTATTCTTATTTAATCAAGCTATCGAAAAGATCACATCCACCACCGGAGAAGAATTAGAATGCCAATTCTGTGAAACTGACACTTCAATGGTCATTTTCGATGAGTATGACATCCATGTCAAAATCATCTGAATTAGGACGTAATTTTTAAGCTGAAGTGAATGAATTTGTAGAAGGAAATAAAATTGTATATGGAGAACGTTATCAGTGTTTTAAGGTGTAGGAAAGTTACAATCAATTGTTTTAGTGAGACTGAGACTAAACTTAACAGAACATTTTATCTGTCTGTTTACTTGAACAACACAAGGAACCAATCACGTCATATGTATGTTACTCTGATAACTTAAGTCCCTCCTTATATTAATGTTAACTTCTTTTAAGTACGGATCCTTGACAAAGGTAATAAAGTTTACCGAAAGCTTGGATGATATAAAAGTATTTTACTAATCGCTTAAGACCGAATATCCTAAAACGCTTTTCATATATATTTATATATGAATATAATGATATAATGAAACAAATATAATATTTTTATTATTATTAATTATTTATCAAGAACTAATTAGAAAAGTTTACTTTTGAATGGTTTAATTTAATTATGGAATTTACTTAAATAAGTTTTCAGTATGAATACTTGTTGAATCACCCTTATATCTGAGTGAATGATTTGTGTTTACGCCAACTAACTCTTAAAATTATAATTTTGTAATTGAATAATTGAAATTTTAATATTATTATTTGATTAGTTTCAATAGGTAGGGCTCAATTTGAATTTCAATAAGTTAATTTTTAAATATATATTGAATCGAGGTAATTTGAAATATAAATCTGTGAAAACTAAAAAATGTTATGACTATGCTCCATCTATGTTCTATGCTAACCTAACCTCATCCCTGTTTATCTTAATTCTAACGTAAACAAGAAATGAATTTAATTTTAATTGAAATATTTTACAGAAATAAACTTATTCTGCCTTTGGTAAGTTTGGTAATCGATTTATTCATGTTGTTCCCTCCTACGTTTCAGGAATCTGTTTGATTGGAGAATGATATTTCTGGAATGTTCCAAAATCACTGCCAACTTGGTTGATCTCTTTTTAACATCCAATTCATTTTATACTTGATTGGTATGTGGGATATTTCCATTCACAACACTCAGGTAACGTATTTATTGATCACATTTCCATTCACAATAATAATAATGTTAATTTCTTGTTAGGATTTTGGAACTGGATTATTGAAGAGAGAAATGTTCTACTTTGAGACAAAACGACGTGATTTTTCCTATCGAAATTTTTCATAATCTTCGACATTGAACTATCCCGTACATTACAGGGTACTCTAAAAGATCTAGGGGTTTACGGAGTACTCTTAAGGGTCTGGAATTATACGAAGTAATCTTAAGAGCGCTAACCTTTTTATCGTGATTGTCTAGTGGCGGGCGAATAGGACGTTACGTTGTGTAGGCAACCCAAATTACACCTAACGAGAGCAAGGAAACAGTGACGGGAGGTTCAAATATTCGAAACACAATAATACCAGAATAATATATTTTTATTAATAATGTTCAAAAGCAACAACCCTCAATAAATGAAAACACATTCATCAGCCTGTGGTTAAATCTACTCTACGCAGTGGTTCGCAAAGCGGCCCTGTGAAACCAATAACGCCCCGGATCTAAATGACTTATTACGGCATATAGTAAGGTCGGTATTCGCTCAAATCAGATATCATTTTTGCGCAGCGGAAAAGGGTAAAGTTATGCAGGAAATGGGGGATACAGCCAGAATGCGCACCTTCGACTGTACTTCCGGTAATCAGTGCTGAACCTCAATTACAAGGGGTAAGTTTAAATGGACAGTAAGGTAAGGGTAATTGTGATATTCCCAGGAGATCTCCTTGAAGAGGGGATCTAACCTAATTCGAGTCGACCGGAGAAGTTACTATCAAAGGAACTGTATCTGACCTCCTCGGGCCCAGGAAGGCTCAGATATTACTGAATAACGAACCGAAAACACTACCTGAAGGGTCACGTAAAGTAATCCCTGGGGGTACCGCATAACCTTGGAACAATTATCTAGCAATCAGGGTATCTGGAGTTATTTACTTTCTCTATACGATATGTTGTCCTCTACCAGGACTCCCCGCAATTTACCCTAAAGAACGCCACTGGTTCACATGGAATACAATCTCTCAAAGTAAGCGGGCACATGCATATGACAAATAGGTAACACAAACTGACCAGGACATTATAAAATAGATACAGTACCTCAACACCCAGGCATGTTAATGGACGTTACAATAAGAACAAAGAAATGGGTATCCGGGGGATCACACAAGAGTACATACAAATCAGTTACATATCAAGCACCGCAATTAGTAAGAAAAGATAATACAAATCCCTATTGGCAAGTATTACGCAGATAAAGAACCACTATTTCCAAATACAGCAAAAGGCAATCAGGCACCGAGAGAAAGTATACAATACAAACAGAAAACTTGTGAGGGTTGCTTAAGTTATGTACAAAGGCAATGCAATTTAGTTAAAACATTCCGGTGGGATTAAATAACGGCAAAGCAAAAATACAAGAATGGAAAGCGAAGTACAATGAACGAGCGTGCAGTCATTAATTTCACATTAACACAAAGGTGGTATTTAAAAATGCAAAGCATGCAATTAATCAGAAGCATTTAAGAGAAGTTTACTTACTAAGAGTTACCAAGGGACACTGCTATAAATACTATTATTTCGAGTAGACTACTAAGTTGCTCAGGAGGTTTATTTCCAAGAACCTTCCTCTCGAATGAATTCAAATACAATCGGGACGCTATAAGGACATTGTTCTTCTTCTTCTTCTCAGTAAAACAGCCTCCTCTTAGGCTACCCCCCTAGATGAGGATGCTGCAAATCATGGAACAGCCAATGGGCTATGCATCCAGTCTCGTCGTGACAGATTAACAACTAACAGCCTGGTTCCCGGGGGTGCAGGAGTCTAGATCGTATCTATACCAGACTGCGACGAATTCTTCTGGTATCAGGTTGCTTTAACTTTATAAATCAGATTTAGACTTGTTGACAACACTACTCATACTCATGGAGTACACAGGAATGACACATATATTGGTTGAATCTGAAAGGACAGGAATTTGGAAAATTAAATGCTGAACACGCAAAAACAATGCTCTTTCACTATCAATCATACTCTACAAAGCTAGATTGGAGGAACTAAGGAAATTCAGCAACAAGCTTATCACCTTCTCATCAGTAGAAAATAGTAAATCATACAAATTAAGTGGTTTCGCGAATTGTAGGAAAGAAAGTGCGCTATATAATTCATCCATGTTATGTCTTTTAAGTCTGCACGAAAAAAAAAGATGTCTTAGATCCTCATATTCCCCACAAATGCAGGAGGGGGATTCCTGGATCCCAATCCTAGCCATATGAGCAGGGAAAGAACAATGACCAGACCTCAGGCGAATGATCGTCACTATATTTCTCCTGAGCAATTTCAACCTCGGCTGCACCATTTCCGAATAAATCTTGCCCTTGTCCTTACCCAGTCTACAAAATTCTCTATCCCACTCTTTCCAAAGTTCCTTCCTATACCGAGACCAAAGTTCACTGGGATCACCCCCGAGCACTGATATTCCCGGCAAGAGTCTACCCCGATTAGCCAACATATCCGCCATATCGTTATGGACAATATAAGAGACTAGGCACCCACATCAATCACCCACATAATTCAAGAGGGCGCCGCGTAAAAATATTAGTGCTGAAGTTGTGTGCAATAAATGCTTAAAAGAAGTGAAAAATTATATCTCCTGTTTCAAATGTAATAAGACATACCACCCTAGCTGTATTCTGAAAATTTTCGGAATCAACGTGAATGGAAATGGAGATTTGCTGTGAAAATATAACCTCAAAAAAGTGCCAGTGCGACGAGAAAGATCTGGAATTACAAAAGCTGAAAAGCCAGTGCGAGGTAAAAGACTTGGAAATACAGAGTCTTAGATGTCGTCTCTCTGATCTAAATGAATTATGTTTCGAACAATCTGTAAGTCAACAGCAAATATCAATGGTAAACGAAGATTTGGAGCAATGCAATGATAATGACCTGGCGAATGCAAGAAAAAGACAATAAGAGGTATTTTAGTTAAACAGAATATTGGATGAAAAATCAAACTTAATAGCAGAATTACATGATAAAATAAAAATTTTAAAAAAGCACATATCATTACTCGAAAAAATTGAGGAAAACAATCAGACAGAAAGAACCATCTTTGGAAAAAATATCGAATGAATTATCTGCAAAGGAAAATTTCGTGTCTGGTGATAAATTTCCTGTCATCACGGAGGAATCTGTAAAAACAATCTCAGCAGATGAAAATGTTAAAGCGGCAAGGAAGAAAACTGTAGATAAAACAGAAAACTACTCTGTTAGCAAAGTAATGGCAAATGTAAACAGAAGAAGTTTAGATGCTGTAGATTCCCAACAAAATAATTTCAGTGGAGGAAGAAGTTTTTCGAAAAAAAAGGAAATAGGGGTGACTGGGGCTGGTGCTGGTACGTCAAATTTCTTAGGTGCACCGAGACGTGCTTGGATGTATGTGGGACGTGTGAACACAAACGTCAATGAATCGCAAGTTATGAGCCATCTGAAAGGGAGGTTTCCAGGGGAAGAGTTTGTAGTCGAGAAACTCCCAAAGCGCCATATATCAAATAGTGTATCGTTCAAAGTTGGTGCGAATTTGTCACTTCTGGAGGATATATACAAACCTAAAAATTGGCCCTCAGGCGTGTTGGTTAAGCGCTTCCAATTTTTTCGGAGATAAATTAAAGAGGAGATTGATAAAGACGTTATGCAGGTAGATCAGGAAAATGCTAGTTTAAGATATGACGCAATATTAAATTTAAATATACAGTGTATCAGAAATAAAATTGAGCGACTAGAAAAGATATTAAATGCTGAAAAGTACAAAGTGGCATGTATAACGGAACATTGGTTGAATAGAGACTAATCTTTGACGATGAAATTATAAAGTAGCTACTGCCTTTGCTCGTGATGCATTCAAAAACGGTGGTTGCTTGATCCTTGTGAGTGAGGGCACACAATTTGAACCTGTGGAAGCTATAAATTGTTTATCAATTGATAAACAAGACATAAAGAAATGTGTGCAATATTCGAAAAGCCCACCAAAACATGCTATATATGTGTCTACAGACCTCCCCATGGAGATTTCGATTTATTTATTGATCGGCTAGATGGTGCCATGAATATCATTGCCAGCAAATCGAGTCATAATGTACAGATTGCAGGTGATTTCAATGTGCAGTTTAATGGAGTTAATAATGAGATAACATAAATGGAGGTTAATTCTTGATAGAAGGTATATAAAATTATATAAATATTTTAAAAAATTTTTTAAAAATTTTAAAAAATTAGCCTTCTACATATTTAATTCCAAAAGATTATATTTAATGATTATAACTTCTGAAAATAAATTAAAATAATGTCGTATAAGTACCACTTATATCATGACATAAAATAAACATTCATTATAAGACATCCGAATGGTATAACAAAATCCAATAAATAAAAATTATTAACCAAAATCCTATAAATTAAACATTTTGAATAGACAAAATTTTGTTTCTGCTTATCAATCTTATGAAAACCAATATCTTTCAAGAATATCCAACATAATCTTAAGAATTTCATCACAAAACTATCTTACTTAGACTATTCAATATTATTGGATATCTAACCAAGGTACTTTATATAAAAACTCAAGATATGCAAAACATTACTGAAAAACGAGTTTCAAAATCGACTTTGCTCATCAGTATTCAAATATTCATATTCAATAAATATAACATTAATCAACAATAAATATTCAACTCACCTTTCATCTTCTAGAAAAAGTTCTACTGAAATGAACCTTTAAATATGATACTACACACTACACACAGAAATATATCTGTGGTTTACCCTTGATGAATAGTCTAAGTAAGATAGTTTTGTGATGAAATTCTTAAGATTATGTTGGATATTCTTGAAAGATATTGGTTTTCATAAGATTGATAAGCAGAAACAAAATTTTGTCTATTCAAAATGTTTAATTTATAGGATTTTGGTTAATAATTTTTATTTATTGGATTTTGTTATACCATTCGGATGTCTTATAATGAATGTTTAATTTATGTCATGATATAAGTGGTACTTATACGACATTATTTTAATTTATTTTCAGAAGTTATAATCATTAAATATAATCTTTTGGAATTAAATATGTAGAAGGCTAATTTTTTAAAATTTTTTAAAAATTTTTTAAAATATTTATATAATTTTATATACCTTCTATCAAGAATTAACCTCCATTTATGTTATTTTATTCATAATATATAATTATTTGGTTTTCTAACATTCTTTATACAGATAGTCCTTGTGCTATAGCAAAGGCCGTTAAATTTGTCTTTCAATCTTCTAGATCAAGGGTAAACCACAGATATATTTCTGTGTGTAGTGAATATCATATTTAAAGGTTCATTTCAGTAGAACTTTTTCTAGAAGATGAAAGGTGAGTTGAATATTTATTGTTGATTAATGTTATATTTATTGAATATGAATATTTGAATACTGATGAGCAAAGTCCATTTTAAAACTTGTTTTTCAGTAATGTTTTGCATATCTTGAGTTTTTATATAAAGTACCTTGGTTAGATATCCAATAATATTGAATAGTCTAAGTGAGATAGTTTTGTGATGAAATTCTTAAGATTATGTTGGATATTCTTGAAAGATATTGGTTTTCATAAGATTGATAAGCAGAAACAAAATTTTGTCTATTCAAAATGTTTAATTTATAGGATTTTGGTTAATAATTTTTATTTATTGGATTTTGTTATACCATTCGGATGTCTTATAATGAATGTTTATTTTATGTCATGATATAAATGGTACTTATACGACATTATTTTAATTTATTTTCAGAAGTTATAATCATTAAATATAATCTTTTGGAATTAAATATGTAGAAGGCTAATTTTTTAAAATTTTTTAAAAATTTTTTAAAATATTTATATAATAATAATAAGTTAATAAATAGGATTTAAATATTAAAGAAACACTCATTTCATACGGTATGCATGTGGTTTTCAGTCAGGCATCACATGTAACGCATAAGTCAAGTAATTGCATAGATAACGTTTTCACAAATTTGAATCGTTCCTCCTATAATTCGGAAACAATAAATTATCATTTATTGGATCATCTGGCGTAGAGACTTGACATGCAGATAGTAAACATTCCTGAAAAACAAAAATATAAAACGATTCGTATATTGAATAAAGAAAATACTAGCCTGTTTCAGGAACAATTGCAGAATGTAGATTGGGGTTCTATACGTATGAGCACAATACGACACTGTTTCAAGAACTTTCACCAAACATACATTCTTTCAATCAGTGCTTTCCTGAAAAAAAAGTGAAAGTAGTCAATACTAAAACTAAATGCTGGGAAAAAGCAGAAATAATTGAAATTAAAAAGAAACTAGACGCAGCCCACACAATATATGAGGTAAAAAAAGATGAGAACTCGAAGAAGCTATATACGACATTAAAACAACAATTTAATCAACTTGTGAATGATAACATCATATATGAAAATTTAAAATTCATGAACGAAGCGGAGAATAAGAGCCGGGCTATATGGCAGATCATAAATTCCAAAACAAAAACAAAAAAAGGGACATTATATCCTTCGTCATTATCTGAAGAATTATTCAACGTGTATTTTTCAACAATCGGAAAAAGTTAACTGGACCTAACACCAATCCAGAGTTGAGTGAGAAACTGTTGAAAAACAAAAAGATTAAAATTTCACGCTCCTTTTTTTTGACCCCAACGACACCGGAGGAAGTTATAAAGGTTGTAGCAGAGATGAAAAATAAATCTTTACAAGATATATATGGTTTCACGGTAAAAATGCTGAAAAATGTCATCAATCATTTAGCAGATACTATTTCAGACCTTATAAATAATTGCTTCCAGCAGGGCTACTTTCCCGATGAATTGAAGGTCGAAAGGGTGTTACCTGTATACAAGAAGGGAGATAAAGAGGTATATGAAAACTATAGGCCAATCTCGATACTGCCAGTTGTTTCGAAAATTTTCGAGTCCCTCCTCAAAAAAAGGTTGAAATTACCAGCATGGCTTTAGAGAGGGTAGGTCAACTATCACTGCTTTGGTCCACATTATCGAATTCATCATGGAGGCATTGGACGATGCAGATGACGTGATGTTGACGTGCATGGATTTGACCAGTGCATTCGATTGTGTCAATCATGAAAAACTTCTGCGCAAGTTGGAATGTATGGGCATAAGAGGCACAGCTTTGGATCTGATGAGGTCCTACCTTGAGGATCGCTACCAGATAGTAGATTTGGAACGCAAGCGGTCTTCAAGAATGAAAATTAGTACAGGAGTGCCCCAGGGATCTGTGCTGGGACCGACTTTATTCCTAATTTATATAGATGATCTGGTGTGTAATACTGTTGCAGATGATGAGACCCTCTTTGCTGATGACACATCATTCTTGAATAAAGCGAAGAATAGAAATTTGCTACTGAATAAGTCAGAGGAAACTGTGAAGGGCGCTGTAGAGTGGTTCAATGTAAATAACATGAAAGTAAATCCAGAGAAAACACAACAGCTGCTTGTGAGCACAAAGTACCAAAACCTGGAAAGCATTTCAATGCTCGGAGTGTCAATTAGCACAAATTTAACATGGAAGAAGCATGTAAATGAGGTGTGCCATAAGCTCTCTACGGCGTTATTCGCAATACGGCGAATAAAAAGCATACTCAGAGAGAGAGAGAGGCGGTACTTGCTTATTATGCACAATTTCACTGCAGAATGACCTATGGCATAATCCTATGGGGCGCATCTTCAGATGCTGGAGGAGTTTTTCTGAAACAGAAAAAGGCCATAAGACTGATAGCAGGAGTGGGCCAGACCACTAGCTGTAGACCTCTTTTCAAGCAATATGGTATACTTACCTTTGCATGCTGCTATATCCTTGAATGCCTTATGTATATACACAAGAATAAGAACACTTTCCAAAAACACTCAGCGGTTCACAATCATGAAACAAGATCAAGAAATAATTTCATGGCTCCACGTCATAGACTGAAGAGAACACAAGACACACATATATTCAATGGTATGAAAATGTATAATAAACTTCCTCAGCACCTGAAGTCGCTGCATTGTACAGCATTCAAACGGAAAGTTAAGATGATTCTTGCTGATTGTAGTTTTTATTCAATGGATGAATTTATGACGTACCAATTCTAGTCGTCAATTAATTTTTGTAATTGTTTTTAATCGTGTCTATATTAATGTCTAATAATTTTTATATTTTGACTTTGAGAAATTTTAAATTTGAACTAATATCGGTTATTGTTATTAATTAACTATTATTTTATTCATATATATTGCTTTTATTTATACATATATGTATATTATCGTATGTATATATATATATATATATATATATATATATATATATATACATGACATTCCTTTAAAATTTTGAGGGTAATTAATAAATTATTATTATTAATTATTATCAGGGTAACATGAAAGCCCGATGATTTAAGCCTCGATAACAAGATCATTGTACTGGCTGTTCCTATGTCCAATCTGGCATCCAATCTCCCATCACCCAACCTATCAACCACTCCCATAGAATCCGTAATTATGACCGAGTTCAACATTCTTTTCTCCATAATAACTTGGAGAGCTCTATAGATCGCATACAACTCTGCTGAGAAGATTGACCAATGATCAGGCAATTTGCCACAGACCTTTAGTCCCTCGGAAGGTATCCAGACTGAGTAGCCAACTGAATCTGGATTAGCAGACTTAGAGGCATCTGTATATACCTGAATGGAGCCCGAAAACTCCCTCTTCATCAAGCAATTAAATTCTTGATTGTTGGTCAAAGAACCCTTAGTGAGATTAGATTTGTACACTGATCTCCTCTCTGATCTAATCTCAACATCTGTCATGAAATAGGGAAGGTCTGTTGATCTCCATATTTGCGATCCGTAATTGCGAACCAACTTCAGCGCCTGAACATAACCTGGAACCGTGTTATTGTACCATAGATGATCAAATCTTGAGGGGTTATGAAAAACCTCAAGCAGGGGATGGCAAGAAAATCTATATATCTTTGTCACATACTTGAAAGCTAGCCATCTTCTTCTATACTCCAGTGGAAGCTCTCCACTTTCAGACAGAACAATATTTGTTGGCGTTGATTTCATAAGTCCCAAGCAAATTCGTAAAGCAGAGAACTGCACCACATCCAACTTTCTAAGATTTGCCTTCGCGCATCTACCATATAACATTCCGCCAAAATCAAGGTAAGGTCTAACTAAGCCCTTATACACACTAAGTAGCGTAGATGGATGGGAGCCCCACGATGGTCTACAGATGGCTTTAATGATCTTACACTGACTGATGGCTTTTGAGCACATGAGATCTATATGCCCTCTCCATTTAAGTTTCTGATCCAATACCACTCCCAAATACTTGACCTGTTGTTTCCAGGGAATTGTTTGTCCATCCAAAGCTACCTGTGTTGACGGAGAAAGGAGAATATGCTTTGCAAAGATCATTGCCGCCGATTTCCAGACATTAATCCTCAGGTTACGCTCCAGGAGCCACTTGTTAAATCTGTGTAGGTTAAAATTGAGGTATTCAACTATTTGCTCTATATCTTCTCCGGAGCAAAACATTGAAAATTCATCCGCATATTGAAAGAGAAGAATCCTCCGGTCCAGAAAATTCTGTGGAACTCGCGTATACAGGTTGAAAAGCGGTGCACTCAGGACAGAGCCCTGCAAGAGACCACTGTAAAGAACTTCCTCAAACTTAGCCCTTGAATCACCCTGTAATGTCACCTTGCGTCCATAAAAGAGCTCATATATTAAATTAGCCTCATTATGAGGAATTTTGCAAGCAATCATGTCTTTCCACAACACATTCAAATCCACACTATCAAATGCTCCCGCTATATCCAAGAAAGCACATACAGAAAAATGTCTTCTGTCAAAGGCCGAATAAATTTGGGCAGTCAGGAGAGTATGGCAGTCCGAAATGGACCTGCCCCTTCGAAAACCAAAGCTCAAGGGTCCCAACTGCTCTTCTATTTTCCCCTTTATTCTCTCCTTTAACATTCTTTCCAGGACCTTTGTAATGCATGGAGAAATTGAAATAGGTCTATAACTGTTGCCCACATTTACCAACGCTCCATCCTTCAAGATGGGAACTATAACTGATGTTTTCATGTCAAGATGAGGCGAGCCAAAACGCAAGAGTCGATTGAACAGACTTAAGAGGTTTATTTTGACAGACAATGGAAGATGACCGAGTATTCTATAATCAATACCATCAAGGCCTGGGGCTGAGTCCTTTCTCAACCTCAAGGAAAACATCAATTCATTAAGAGTAAACTCTCTCGTATTGTCCTGATATCTCATCTCTACACAAGAGGATGAGACCGGCCTCGATAATCTACGTAGAATCTCCCGCAGCATGAATCCGAGACCACCTGATAACCACTCCCAGAAGACCGACCAGAGAACTTTATAATTATGCCCCAGAAGAGACCTGTCTGCTCCACAGAAAGGTTCTCGCAAAATTGCTTAAACGATTCTCTTTTCTTGCCCCTAATTAATTTTCTGACCTTTACGACCTGTCTCTTGTACCCTGTGTAGTTTTCCATATTAGATGAGCACCTGTATTTTGAGAGTAGAGATCTTCTCAAGTTGACCTCCCTTGCAACCTCCTTATCTCACCAATAAACCTTATATGTAGAATTGTGTCTTTTGTGTCTGGACAGAGAGGAGTCAGCAGCCCTCTGAATGGCCATTATGGATTCCGCCACATTATCCACCCGACAGCTGTCAAACCGATCAAAGACCTGCCTATAAAACAAATTCCAATTAGCATTTTTAGTTTTATATTTCCGAAGAGATGCTTTTTCTACTGGGGTCTCCCCAGAGCCCCTATCAATCTTGACAACTATAGGAAAATGATCACTGGATCCTGTCGCCCACCTACAAAAAACAGACATATCACCAGTACACATTGTCAAATCTGGCGCGCTCAGATTTGTTTGGGGAGGGGTCAACCTTGTTGGGGAACCATCATTGAGCAAAACGAAATCATTGTCTCTCAAAAACACTTGAACAGTACTACCATTCCGATTAAGAATCCCAGATCCCCATTGGGGATTCTGCGCGTTGAAATCACCCAGCAAGAGACATGTTCTACCAGTAAACACCAGAAACTGTTCGAGGTCAGGAACTGAGAAGGAAACATCTGGTGGAACGTATACACATATAATCTTATACCCAGAACAGTTGAGGCCCATGGCTTGCATTCCAGGTGGAAGGCTTAAGGTACCCAAATCCATTTCCCGAAAGGTCAAACCTCCACGAACCGCCATAGCAATTCCTCCATATTCATCCGCTCTATCCAACCTCACCAACGTGAAGCCTGATATGGACAAGCTTTGATAAGCGCTCAACCATGTTTCATTCAAACATATTATATCCGGTTCCAAATTTTTAATTAAAATTTTAAGATCATTAAAATTTGCGAACAAAGATCTTATATTCCATTGGAGAATCTTAAGCATCTTCTACAACTCCCAAACCGATCAAGTGAAAAGGAAAGGGACCAATACACCCAGGAAGAAATAAAAAAAAACCAAAAAAATAAACTAAAGTTGAAACAAGAGTGAACCACTTATATAAACTCAATAATAAAGTTGAAGGATTATTTCGATTGTAAATAATCCTCATCATATATAATTCTTTTTCTTGTTGTATTCTCTTCATGTGAAAATGACTGTTCGTTCCAATTTGCTGAATATGCACATGCACTATCTTGAGAGAGAAACTCCGACTGAGAAAAGTACTGACTATTTGTTGTCTCAGCATCGATGCATGGAGATGTCTCCATTTCATGTGGAGATGATGCTATAGGGGCATCTATTAAAGGAGAGTTACTTCTATAAGGAATAAGACACGCATTGTGTGCATCTTTATCATAACCAGATTGTGAAGATGCTTTTCTTTTAATATTCTGTCTACTACGAGCAGGAGCGGAAATATTTGATGTACCCATGGTAGAACGAGTAACCACGTTTGCATAGGATCGAGTTCCAATTGCATTCCTTTCATCTACCTTATTTTTCAAAGAGGGAAATTCTGAAGGAGATGGAGAAATTTGCTTTCTACAGGCTTTATCAGCTTCATACAAAGAAATATTATGTAAGGCCATTAATTCCCTCATTTTTACATGTCTGGAATATTCAGGACAAGCCCTATCATTAGTAACGTGCGATTTAGCACAATAGATACAACGTGGTTCAGAATCACATACTTGTTCATTCTCATGATTTCCACCACACACACTGCAGCGAAATTTCTCTTTACATAGATTTCTTACATGACCAAACCTCAAACACTTCAGACATTGAACAACCGGAGGAATATACAATTCAACCGGAAGTCTAATTGAGTATAATTCAAAGGATTTGGGAAGTACTGTACCCTCAAAAGTAATAGCACATGTGTTAGTTTTGATGAAATTATTACCACCTTCAGTGGCCCTTTTCCTATTAAACCTCCTTACTCTAATTACCCTGACATCCGGATTTAAACCTCTTCCCAGGCTCAAAATTTCCTCGTCTGTAATCTCCTGTCCAACATCTCTCACAATACCCATCACCGAAACAAATCTGCCCGGAATATTAACTTCATACTCATTTGGGTTGAACTTATTATATTTGACAAAGCAATTTGCCTATTCCGCAGAAGAGAATCTTACTCCTACTTTTTTAAGACCCTTTCTGTTAATATTAACAATATTATAATCCTTATATTCTTTACTATTAAATATTATTTTACCAATGTTTAGGGGATTAAGATTCTTTATTTCACTACTAGAGCTCTCAATTATTACCTCAAATGGACCTTTATCCTTGGATGAATAATAACAATGAACTTTTTTAATTTTTGAGCCCCCTAGGCTAATCCTATATAAAATATCATCAATCTTGCTTACTATCAACTCATTATTTCTATTATATCCTTAAATTCTTCCTTCAATAATCCAATATTTATAGAGTTCCAAATCTCTCCTTCCAACTGCGAAAGGGCAGATTTAGCTCTCGGAGATAAAGCATCCAGAACCCGAGGCTAAGCCTCGGGATCTGTTTGACTCATATTAAAAACTATAAGAGATAACAAGCTTGTTGCTCAATATGTAAAAAATTAACAACAACTCTGAAAAAGGTTAGAAAAAAACTATCTATGAAAAACAATGGCCTAGGGCCGCAATTTCGAAAGAAAATGTTCAGCACTCTATATAGGTAAATTAAACTCACCAGGATAAAGTAAAACTCACATAACACCACAAACAAGGGGAAAATCAGGTTCTTAACACTCCGAAAAAAAACCAGATATCTTGCCCTGTCTACGATCTAAACGCCCAAGGCCATTGTTCTCCTTTGTTATTGTCACTAATCACTTACGTGTCAAGTAACAGCGTCACAGAGTATTTTGACACCGAAAATAACGCGGGTAAATACAATGACATAATGATGGAATTTATATAATCTATGAGGGACTCTGTGACTCGTATGATCCTTAGAGGATCCGGATCTCTTCAACATTTCGGCTGTTTTGCCCTTTTATAGTTTTCTCGAAAAATTGAATTTCAAAGCCTACCAGCTTCTGTCAAAATTATTGAAAAAATGATGCTTTCACTGATTTTACAAAATTCACAATAAAATAAGAAGGAACGGTTTTTTACTTGATAGAAGGATTATTACAAAATTTGAAAATCAAAACAGATTTAATCTGTTGTCTTCTACAATTTTAATTTCAAAAAATTCTTTGAAGAAACTTCAAGAATTAAATTAATGTCTTTATAAGCACTGCTCATATTTAATAGACGTCAAAATTCATCATACAATATCAAACGGAATTAAGAAAAACCAACGAACATAAACTGTCAATTAAAATTAAAATATAAATAAGTAAACATTTTTTGTTTCGTTCCAGGCATGCGTAATGAACTCTTCAGACAAACTTACGAAGCCCTGTTTGTTACAAAATGTATTGTTTTCCGATCCCATATGAATGAAAAATAACTTTTTCTCAAAAATATAAAACATAATTTCAAGAACTTCTCAAAAACTAATTTATTTGAAATATTCAATATATTTAAATAAATTACTTCAAAAAATCTCAAAACATGTAGCACATTCTCAAGAAATTATTAAAGTTACGATAAGATCAGTTCAACTTTACATATAAAAAATAATAAAATCAATTAAACAATGTATAGACTTACTCAGTGAATCTTAGGAATACACGGTCCTCAACGGAAATAAAAGTGAACACCTTTATATATCCAAGGTACTTATGTTCCAAGTTCACAGAAAATCATACAAAGCTCATAAGGCACTTGGCCTCAGTTAAAACCGTTCAACACTGTATGATGAATTTCTTTATTTAAAAAACCTAATATAATTATATATTATATATAAAATAAAATAAGAAGGAACGGTTTTTTACTTGATAGAAGGATTATTACAAAATTTGAAAATCAAAACAGATTTAATCTGTTGTCTTCTACAATTTTAATTTCAAAAAATTCTTTGAAGAAACTTTAAGAATTGAATTAATGTCTTTATAAGCACTGCTCATATTTAATAGACGTCAAAATTCATCATACAATATCAAACGGAATTAAGAAAAACCAACGAACATAAACTGTCAATTAAAATTAAAATATAAATAAATAAACATTTTTTGTTTCGTTCCAGGCATGCGTAATGAACTCTTCAGACAAACTTACGAAGCCCTGTTTGTTACAAAATGTATTGTTTTCCGATCCCATATGAATGAAAAATAACTTTTTCTCAAAAATATAAAACATAATTTCAAGAACTCCTCAAAAACTAATTTATTTGAAATATTCAATATATTTAAATAAATTACTTCAAAAAATCTCAAAACATGTAGCACATTCTCAAGAAATAATTAAAGTTACGATAAGATCAGTTCAACTTTACATATAAAAAATAATAAAATCAATTAAACAATGTATAGACTTACTCAGTGAATCTTAGGAATACACGGTCCTCAACGGAAATAAAAGTGAACACCTTTATATATCCAAGGTACTTATGTTCCAAGTTCACAGAAAATCATACAAAGCTCATATTTTATATTATATATATAATATATAATTATATTAGGTTTTTTAAATAAAGAAATTCATCATACAGTGTTGAACGGTTTTAACTGAGGCCAAGTGCCTTATGAGCTTTGTATGTGTTTCTGTGAACTTGGAACATAAGTACCTTGGATATATAAAGGTGATCACTTTTATTTCCGTTGAGGACCGTGTATTCCTAAGATTCACTGAGTAAGTCTATACATTGTTTAATTGATTTTATTATTTTTTATATGTAAAGTTGAACTGATCTTATCGTAACTTTAATTATTTCTTGAGAATGTGCTACATGTTTTGAGATTTTTTGAAGTAATTTATTTAAATATATTGAATATTTCAAATAAATTAGTTTTTGAGAAGTTCTTGAAATTATGTTTTATATTTTTGAGAAAAAGTTATTTTTCATTCATATGGGATCGGAAAACAATACATTTTGTAACAAACAGGGCTTCGTAAGTTTGTCTGAAGAGTTCATTACGCATGCCTGGAACGAAACAAAAAATGTTTACTTATTTATATTTTAATTTTAATTGACAGTTTATGTTCGTTGGTTTTTCTTAATTCCGTTTGATATTGTATGATGAATTTTGACGTCTATTAAATATGAGCAGTGCTTATAAAGACATTAATTTAATTCTTAAAGTTTCTTCAAAGAATTTTTTGAAATTAAAATTGTAGAAGACAACAGATTAAATCTGTTTTGATTTTCAAATTTTGTAATAATCCTTCTATCAAGTAAAAAACCGTTCCTTCTTATTTTATTTTATATATAATATATAATTATATTAGGTTTTTTAAATAAAGAAATTCATCATACAGTGTTGAACGGTTTTAACTGAGGCCAAGTGCCATATGAGCTTTGTATGATTTTCTGTGAACTTGGAACATAAGTACCTTGGATATATAAAGGTGTTCACTTTTATTTTCGTTGAGGACCGTGTATTCCTAAGATTCACTGAGTAAGTCTATACATTTTTTAATTGATTTTATTATTTTTTATATGTAAAGATGAACTGATCTTATCGTAACTTTAATTATTTCTTGAGAATGTGCTACATGTTTTGAGATTTTTTGAAGTAATTTATTTAAATATATTGAATATTTCAAATAAATTAGTTTTTGAGAAGTTCTTGAAATTATGTTTTATATTTTTGAGAAAAAGTTATTTTTCATTCATATGGGATCGGAAAACAATACATTTTGTAACATTTTGTAACAAACAGGGCTTCGTAAGTTTGTCTGAAGAGTTCATTACGCATGCCTGGAACGAAACAAAAAATGTTTACTTATTTATATTTTAATTTTAATTGACAGTTTATGTTCGTTGGTTTTTCTTAATTCCGTTTGATATTGTATGATGAATTTTGACGTCTATTAAATATGAGCAGTGCTTATAAAGACATTAATTTAATTCTTAAAGTTTCTTCAAAGAATTTTTTGAAATTAAAATTGTAGAAGACAACAGATTAAATCTGTTTTGATTTTCAAATTTTGTAATAATCCTTCTATCAAGTAAAAAACCGTTCCTTCTTATTTTATTTTATATATAATATATAATTATATTAGGTTTTTTAAATAAAGAAATTCATCATACAGTGTTGAACGGTTTTAACTGAGGCCAAGTGCCTTATGAGCTTTGTATGATTTTCTGTGAACTTGGAACATAAGTACCTTGGATATATAAAGGTGTTCACTTTTATTTCCGTTGAGGACCGTGTATTCCTAAGATTCACTGAGTAAGTCTATACATTTTTTAATTGATTTTATTATTTTTTATATGTAAAGATGAACTGATCTTATCGTAACTTTAATTATTTCTTGAGAATGTGCTACATGTTTTGAGATTTTTTGAAGTAATTTATTTAAATATATTGAATATTTCAAATAAATTAGTTTTTGAGAAGTTCTTGAAATTATGTTTTATATTTTTGAAAAAAAGTTATTTTTCATTCATATGGGATCGGAAAACAATACATTTTGTAACATTTTGTAACAAACAGGGCTTCGTAAGTTTGTCTGAAGAGTTCATTACGCATGCCTGGAACGAAACAAAAAATGTTTACTTATTTATATTTTGATTTTAATTGACAGTTTATGTTCGTTGGTTTTTCTTAATTCCGTTTGATATTGTATGATGAATTTTGACGTCTATTAAATATGAGCAGTGCTTATAAAGGCATTAATTTAATTCTTAAAGTTTCTTCAAAGAATTTTTTGAAATTAAAATTGTAGAAGACAACAGATTAAATCTGTTTTGATTTTCAAATTTTGTAATAATCCTTCTATCAAGTAAAAAACCGTTCCTTCTTATTTTATTTTATATATAATATATAATTATATTAGGTTTTTTAAATAAAGAAATTCATCATACAGTGTTGAACGGTTTTAACTGAGGCCAAGTGCCTTATGAGCCTTGTATGATTTTCTGTGAACTTGGAACATAAGTACCTTGGATATATAAAGGTGTTCACTTTTATTTTCGTTGAGGACCGTGTATTCCTAAGATTCACTGAGTAAGTCTATACATTTTTTAATTGATTTTATTATTTTTTATATGTAAAGATGAACTGATCTTATCGTAACTTTAATTATTTCTTGAGAATATGCTACATGTTTTGAGATTTTTTGAAGTAATTTATTTAAATATATTGAATATTTCAAATAAATTAGTTTTTGAGAAGTTCTTGAAATTATGTTTTATATTTTTGAGAAAAAATTATTTTTCATTCATATGGGATCGGAAAACAATACATTTTGTAACATTTTGTAACAAACAGGGCTTCGTAAGTTTGTCTGAAGAGTTCATTACGCATGCCTGGAACGAAACAAAAAATGTTTACTTATTTATATTTTGATTTTAATTGACAGTTTATGTTCGTTGGTTTTTCTTAATTCCGTTTGATATTGTATGATGAATTTTGACGTCTATTAAATATGAGCAGTGCTCATAAAGACATTAATTTAATTCTTAAAGTTTCTTCAAAGAATTTTTTGAAATTAAAATTGTAGAAGACAACAGATTAAAGCTGTTTTGATTTTCAAATTCACAATATTTCTTGATTTGAAATTACTGTTGGAAATAAACCTGAATTTTTGTCTAGATATTTATATTAATTTCATGTTAAACAGAACAGTGAGAGTCTTGTTTTTCATTCGTACAGTATTTCAAAAGTTTAAGTTCTAATGCTCATAACTTATTAATTACTTATGAAAGTGATTACCTTTCCTTAGATTAGATACTATTACAAGTTTATTGATACATAAACATCCTCAATGATATTTCTTACTTACTTATTTTCAAAATTTCTGACGTAGACACTATCTTTCTTTGAATTAATTGATTTTTGATTAATTCTGTTTACACTATTTTGGTGATTTATATTTAAATTAGCTTTTTCTTTGTCAATAATTTCACTGAAGTTTATATTTGATTCATGGTAGTAATAAATCTTCAATTTCTTCACCTATTTCAAATTAGATATCTTAATTCAAATTACTTCTATTTATTATAACTTTGGCAGTCTTTACATTGAATAATTGTGAATTGAATACTACCTATGAATTCTATCTATTTTCAAAAGTTTCAACAAAATAACTGATTTTTCATCACCGTTCAAAGAATTTTTACTCAACTAATATTTATATACTCCGAATAAACTTTTTCTTCATAATTTCTTCTTATGAGTATATTTATTAATTAAATTATCAATATTTCTATCAGAATGGATCTTATTTAACTGATTTTGGTATGTTTATATTTTATATTATATTTTTACTCGGCGTCAATTCAAAATACCACCTGCAAGCGTCCACAAGCAACCTACAACGTTGTCATAAATACGTAAGATTGTTTCAATAAAATAAAAGAAAGGCGCCATTCTCTGACTTTTATTGTGGTTATAACAAGCAGGTGCGTTTCAATGTTACGCGACAGTCAAACTATTTAGAATTAAAATCATATATATAAAATATTGACCGCAATCATTTAACAAACATCATCCGAGAGTTGTTTCAATTGGATATTCATGATTAACAAAAAGAAAATCTAATATTTACCGATTTTATTAAATATGAATGAAAATAATCAAACAAAAATCACTCATGATCCATATTAACAAAGTAATGACTAAAGCACCCAGCTCTTCATCGGAGACCTATCGACTGTCGATTCGCAATGTAGGAGAGGAAAGAATATTTTTTCCACAAGACTAAAACTAAACCAACCCCACAACAAGCATCAACCTTTTTTATCAAGAATACCATCTTTGAACAAAACATTGTCGAAAGATTTGTCAAAAAATCCTATAATCGCGTTTTTTTTTTGTTTCTAGCTATGGGTTACTCAGGGCCTTTAAGTAAGAGGAATTTAGTAGACTTAGGATCTGCGTACGCGTTTGTGCGTGTGGCCGACGTGGAGGGCCAAACCATTTTCGCCTCCTCTCCTAAATCCGCCACTGATTGCGTATATGCGAAGCTCGATAGTTACCTTCATATTTGGATCTTTTTGTTTTTCGATTTAGTTTGTAATTATTCATTGAATAGTAAAGACTTGGCTGTGGAGAAAGTATACTTTAAAATATAATTTTTCTAAAAAAAAAATAAAAAAAAATAATAGGTTGTTATCTGACTGAGTAAGTATAATTTAGATACAGACTCAATATCCCTTTTATTATACTAACATTTGGCGGTAAATAATTTTGTTTATTTTTTACCTCAGTTGTGAGCATGGAATACTCTTGTATTTATTCATCCAGTTTGTGAAAGGAACTGAACGACAACTAGTTGCCTCATTTTAACTAGCACAGGCAATTTATAATTTGATATTCATCCACAGTATTCTATTTTCAGATAGTTAATCAAATTTTTTTGTCCAATATGGACGAAAAAATATTGAAAGACAAACAAATATAGTAAGTTAATTGGAAATGTTGCATATCAACTCGAAGCATTAAGATCTATCGAAATTGCACCCAGAATGGAGTAGATATTTATAGCTAGGGAATTAAGTTGTGAAAGTAATGTTGGGAAAGACATTAATTTCATAAATTGTGTCAGAAAGGATCAAGTCAACAATAAATGCAAAATGGCATTGAACATCACTCTAAATGACGGGGATTTTCAGCCTTTAGTAATTTCTGATTCAGTCAATTCAGCTATTTGTGTAGAGGAATATAAAAATAAACTTCACCTGCTCCTTATACGAAGTCTTGCCTTTTAACAAGCGCTCGTAACGTTTCACTTACAAATGCTACATGTTCAAGCTCTGCGAGAACCCAAGGAGAAACGCAAGAGTGTGAAGTATATGAAGAAATGTAGTTAATGTATGACAAAAGACGAAATAGATAAATTGAGGATGAGAGTAACAAAGTCGAAAAGGTAAGCGCCAAAAATATGATCTGTTATAAGGAAATCGTGGCAATAAATTACGAAATAGCCGATTTTTAAAACGAAATATTTTTTAAGGCAGCCATATAGGCGAAATCAAATATTAAATGTCCATACTTTGTGAATTTTGAACTCTGATTCGCCTTAAAATATTGCAATAGATCTGGTCGATTTTAGAATTCTACGAGATATTCTGTTGTACTTTGTCACCATTTATACCGGGAATGCGTCATTTTGATTTTTGTATTTCAGTTTGAGATAGGGATAAGATAGTTTGTTAGTTTAACTACGTCAATCGGTAGATTTTCTAGATATTATTCCAATCAGATTAGTTCAAAGGTCTATTTATATCAACACCTTGTGTGGTAAACCAACAAGTTTTAGAATTCATGAGAGGGCTGTAATGGTACAGGGATTAATTCAGTGGACAATAGCAAATTCTACGCTAGGTTCAATGCTCCTGAATTAATTTGTTCATTCTAATCTTCAGATCAATTAATGTTAAACTTAGGAATTCGCTTTCGTGGCACGCACGAACAGGGCGGCTTCACGAAAGGCAATTCTTTTACTCTGGCCTATTGTAATAACAAACTACAGATTAAAAAATTCATAATAGCTGATTGTACGAAACGTAAATTTATTCCTTCAAATGATTTAATGAACAGAAAATTTCGGCGGAAAACGTTGACGTCGAAATTAACACGTGTGGCTCGACATTGAGCTTTAGAAAAGTGCTAAGTTTGGATTTTGAACAGGTGAAAAAACTAAAAATTTGGAAGGAGAAAACCGACGACTACGGGTACGAGATATTTAAAGGGCCAAAAGAGAGTTTGTCAGAGAGTTTTGACACGCCAGAAAAACTAATAGAATCGTCGAGATAAGATCGTGGTGCGAGACTCGAAGTGGTCTCAGAATTTAGCATTATTATAATTATATTGAAAGATATTAGTAATTATTTTTGGAAGTCTAAGAATTGAATCAGAAGAATTAGAGAAATTGAATATAGTGCCAAGTTCGGGGACCAAGGAATTAAAGAGTATCGGTAGTCGTTCGTCATCGTTTATTGTTCGTGTTAAATAGGTCGTTTCTAATAGAAAATCACGTGTGTCCAGTTTTGTTTTGAGTGTATGGTCTTGGAGTCTAGGGGTAAGAAGTATCTAAAAACTTTAGTATATTATTCAGGTTGAAATTGTCCAAGTAAAGAAGAGTCAGAAATTAAGAAGTAGTCCGTAGATTGACATCTCTTCGTAATTATTATGTTTGAAGAATTTAGACAGAATTAAGAATTACAAGAAATGATTCATAGTGCTTGAGGTATACGCATTTCCCTCTCCTTAATTATTCAGTGTTTCATGTTCATTAAAATTTTATTGAGTGTAGGATTGATAAAACTATTGTATTTTGGCACACTTTAACATTGTATTTCTTAAAATCCATAATTGAGTTTCATCACCACTTGACTATGTTCGCACCCCATTCGTAAATAAGTTAATCTTGTAATATTTTCCATCCGACCACCTCCCACAAAGTGGTGGCTTATTACACTTGAACTAGTAGAGACCGTGTCAGAACGGTGGAAAACCCAGTAACCTGGTTGATCTTCTTGCCAAAAGTATACAACCAGTTCATTTGACCTATCGGCTCATTGAACTACCTGAAAAATTCTCACAATCGATCATAATGATCAAACTAGTTTAATTCACTTCAGATTCAGATTCGATATAACTTGTATCAATTATATTTCCCTTCCCCCTGTTCCACTTCATTTCTTAAAGTGTGTAGTGTACTGCCTATAGACTAAATGACTTCTAGGCAATCTATTGACATAATTCCCTAAATATCTCAGTTTCCTTTTTTCTGGGGCAAGCTATTTTAATATAAAGCTTCTTTTGCGCGTGAGATTTCCAAAATTAATGTAGGTCAACTCGACTTCGGTGCTATTTTAATGATTATGAATACCCTTTAGTGATTGATTATGATAAAAAACCTCAAGTACAATTTTCAGCTCGACAAAATTTTACTGAGTAAGAAATGAACCGGCTCAAAGAAAATTGTAATGCATAACTGGCCTGCCGAAAGAAGAAATATACTCTTCAAAAAACATGGTGGAAATGTTGAAAATCATCTTGAAAGCTTGCGACTTATTGAAATTGCATCCATAACGGGTGAATCATTTACAGTTAAGAAATTGAGTTGTGGAAATAATGTTTATGAACTGTATCAGAAAGGAATAAGGCAACAGTAAAAGCGAAATGACATTGAAAATCACTACAACTGCCGGAGATGTTCAATCTTTAGTGATAACTGATTCAGATTCTGATTCAAAGACAAAATCTTGCCTTTCAACAAGCACTCATACCGCCTCAGTTACAAGTGATATAAATTCATGTTATGACTGCTTAAACAGTAGCCCCTAATCGATAGGACCTCGAAGGAACCCAAGGAGAAACGCTAGGAGTGTGAAGTATAAGAAGAAATGTAGTGAATGTCTGACAAAAGGTGAAATAGATAAATTGATCTAATTGATGATGAAAGTAACAAATTCGAAAAGGTAAGTAAATTAAATTGTAGAAAAGCTGATTTTAAAGTAATGTTTTTTAAGGCAGCCTTATAGGGGAAATCAAATATTGAATGTACATATTTTGTATATATTCGCCTTAAATTACTGCAGTTGATCGTATCACGCTTTAAAAATACTCTTAAGATATCTTGTATAATATTTTTAGTGATCTTGCCTTAATTAAACATCTTTAGTCTCATTCCTCAGAACAATTATGTGATTGTTGAAATAATAGTTATTTTCTGTTTCCTTTTATTATGTAGATTTTATTTAATTCAATCTACGTTTGATGACTCTGATTGATCGATAATACAATTCGATGGGATATTCTGGAGCCATTTTACACAAAAAGGCGTCTGATTTCGAATCAGATTAATTCAAGGATTTATATCAACACCTTGAATTCGTAGAGAAAGTGTCAGGACGGTGTAAAACCTAGTAGACAACCTCTTGCTACAAATGACATACCGGTTCATTTGATCTATAGGCTCATTGAACTACCTTGAAAATTTCATAAATCGATCATAATTATCAATCAACTGAGCTAGTACAATTTACTTTGAATCCGATACAACTTGTTACAGTTACTTTTCCTGTTAACAGAATCATTGGAATAATATATAAAACATGGAAGTGTAACGATATTGTTTTCAACTAGATCACTCGAAACTGTTTGTAAATAAATTCAACATTATTGTCGTCAAACTGACTACATTTGCTTCAGCTAATCTCTTCATTGTCGTTTTGAATCTACTATAGTTGGTTAAACCATTGGATGTTTTTTGTTTCGTCATATCAAAAACCCTCGAAAACAGTCCAATGAAAATTAAGGAAGGAAAGAGTAGGTAGTACTTGTGATATTTATTGTTGAATATTTAAAAGTGCTCAGTTACCTGATGGGCGTAATCAGTCTTTTATTGTAATTATGAAGCGTTAATTTTAGTTATTAAGTTTTTGAAGTCACTCCTTTAGTCACTTGTAGAATAGCGATGATGATCTATGCACATTTAAAGCATATAGGTATCAGAAAATCTATTTACATAATCCCTAAGCCTCTCAATTGTCTATTTTTCGGAAATAAGCTATTGTAGTATAAAATTTCTCTTGCGCATGAGATAATGATTTCCATTATTAATGTATGTAATGTACACTTCGGTGGTATTTTAATGATACTTTAGTGATTATGATATATAACCTTAAATACAATTTTTCGGTCGAAAAAATTTAACCGAACGGTAAAAGAACCAGCACAAAAAACTTATAATGAATAAAAGTCCTATGAACAGAAATATGCTCCTAAAAAAAGGTGTCATGTAGACCAAAAATATTTCAGTGAAGAGTAAAGAAGGTGAAACTACTCCATTCGAAGAGTTGCAAATTTGAATCTTTTATCAGCAACATTTATAGAAACTGTTATTCAAAATAGGCGTACTGATTTTCGTATATGTGAAGTTTCGAAAATTAACGAGGACAAACAGAATCACCCGACGAAAATGGCAGCAAAGCATCAGAAATGTACTATCAAATATCAGGCACTAATGAATAATCAGAGACAACTATATTGTTTGACTCATGGAGATGCTAATTTTGATCAAATGTACAAAAAGTTGAGAGGTCAGTTCAAATGAAAAATTAATTAACAATTCAACCAGAATAATTAATTCAATAGAAACGTTTTTAGGACCATGCTGTTATATTCAGTAATGTTGAAGTTTATTGTTAAAAAGATATTCGTAAAAGTTTAAATTATTTCATTTTGAATATATCTGTTTTACAGAATGAATTATCTCGCTAAAAATAAGGTTCATTTTTTATGCTTGTTCTGTTTAATTGAATGAAATCGTAATTTTCAATGAGATATAGTTTTTTATGTGAACAATAATTTTTATTCATTAAATCCACATCTGTAATATGGAATGTAATTATTTTATATTAATAAATTATATTCAGAATATATGCTGCAGATAATATAAATATTTTAAAAAATTTTTAAAAAATTTTAAAAAATTAGCCTTCTACATATTTAATTCCAAAAGATTATATTCAATGATTATAACTTCTGAAAATAAATTAAAATAATGTCGTATAAGTACCACTTATATCATGACATAAAATAAACATTCATTATAAGACATCCGAATGGTATAACAAAATCCAATAAATAAAAATTATTAACCAAAATCCTATAAATTAAACATTTTGAATAGACAAAATTTTGTTTCTGCTTATCAATCCTATGAAAACCAATATCTTTCAAGAATATCCAACATAATCTTAAGAATTTCATTACAAAACTATCTTACTTAGACTATTCAATATTATTCTTTATACAGATAGTCCTTGTGCTATAGCAGAGGCCGTTAAATTTGTCTTTCAATCTTCTAGATCAGGTTAAACCACAGAGATATTTCTGTGTGTAGTGAATACCTATTTAAAGGTCTCATTTAAGTAGAACTTTTTCTGGAGAGTGAAAGGTGAGTTGAATATATATTATTAATTGATGTTATATTTATTGAATATGAATATTTGAATACTGATGAGCAAAGTCGATTTTAAAACTTGTTTTTCGGTAATGTTTTGCATATCTTGAGTTTTTATATAAAGTACCTTGGTTAGATATCCAATAATATTGAATAGTCTAAGTAAGATAGTTTTGTGATGAAATTCTTAAGATTATGTTGGATATTCTTGAAAGATATTGGTTTTCATAGGATTGATAAGCAGAAACAAAATTTTGTCTATTCAAAATGTTCAATTTATAGGATTTTGGTTAATAATTTTTATTTATTGGATTTTGTTATACCATTCGGATGTCTTATAATGAATGTTTATTTTATGTCATGATATAAGTGGTACTTATACGACATTATTTTAATTTATTTTCAGAAGTTATAATCATTGAATATAATCTTTTGGAATTAAATATGTAGAAGGCTAATTTTTTAAAATTTTTTAAAAATTTTTTAAAATATTTATATTATTTTATATACCTTCTATCAAGAATTGACCTCTATTTATGTTATTTTATGCTGCAGATGATCTCTGCATATGTATCTATGATTTCAAGATTTCATCTTCTGTAAATAGACTGAATTATTTTCACTTAATTTACTGTAATTCTATCGTACTATTTAAAACAGATATTATGTAACTAAGTAGTCTAATTTTTTCATAAAAAAGAAAATTTCAATACGTGAAATATATAAATGCTTTTAGGACTATGCCGTTATGTTCAGAAATGCTGATGATTATTCTAAAGAATATATTCGTAAAAGCCTGAATTATTTCATTTTAAATATCTTTGTTTCATAGAATGAATTATCTCGGTAGAAATAATGCTGATTTTTTATGCTTGTTCTGTTTAATTGAATGAAATCGTAATTTTCAATGATATATAGTTTTTTATGTAAACATTAATTTTTATTCATCAAATCGATATATGTAATATGAAATGTAAATATTTTATATTAATAAATTATATAAAGGATATATGCTGCAGATGATCTCTGCATATGTATCTATGATATAAAGATTTCATCTCCTGTGAATAGACTGAATTATTCTCACTTACTTCACTGTGATTCTATCGTACTATTTATTTTAAACAGACTTTAATGTATTTAAGTAGTTTATCTTTTTCATAAAAAAGTAAATTTCAATACGTTAAATATATAAATGCTTTTAGGATTATGCTGTTATGTTCAGTAGTGCTGACGATTATTCTAAAGAATATATTCGTAAAATCCTGAATTATTTCATTATGATTATTATCTGTTTTATAGAATGAATTATCTAGGTGGAAATAAAGTTGATATTTTATGCTTGTTGATACGTATAATTTACAATTACTATATATATTGCACAATGATTAAAAGCAGTTGGACTATTGATATAAAACATGTAAAAATTTCGAAGAGAATTGATTGGTTATATGAGGCTTTATTTTTCACATTCTTTGAAGTGCTACTTCAATTTAGATTACAGAGCTTAGAATATTCTTCATATTTTCTTTAAGTCCTATTCGACGGCGGACTTCATTGAAATGTGGACAGCAATAAAATAGGTGTTCCACAGTTAAATGTGTGTCGTGACAGTAATTGCAATTAGGTTTCCTGAAGACATTAGGAAACTGTGTGTTAGCCTGGTGAGAGAGACATATTCTTAATCTGCTCATCACTATTTTGTCTTGTCTGTTCAGACTGATGTTTATGGAAGTATCCATTTTGTATTGGATTACATGTAGCTTGGTGTTGTCACTATTCCATTGGATCTGCCAGTCTTGAAGAGATTTATGTATTATTGCAATCCTTAAGTATGTGTGGAGCTAAATATTTGTGATGGGGAAGTCTCAGGATTGTGCTTGTTTTGCGCATTGGTCTGTGGCTTCATTTCCTGGGATGCCTTCATGAGATGGGATCCAAATTATGGTCGTAGAGTTGTCTTTGTTGATATTCAGTTAGTGGCATATTTCCGGGATTTTGTGTACTAGTGGGTTCTTCGAATAAATATTGGCTATCGATTGCATTGAAGATAATGGGTCAGTGTATATTGCAATTTAATGACCTGGTGATATGGGGCTGAATAGGGAATTATAGATTGCAAGCAGTTTGCCAGTATGAATGCTGTAAGTGGACGGAAGTTTGAAGGATTCTGGAGTGTTAATCTCAAGTAGCATCAGTGTTATATTCCCCATCAAATTTCTCATTATGTTTAAATTCAAGGAAATATTGTTTATTGTATCTATGTAGGGTGATATTGAGCTTTGGTTGATGTCTTGACCAGAGGGCATGTTTTGAAAAAGTCATTAGTACTAAAGGAGTGAGATCTGTGAATTCTGAGTATTGTTGAAATATTTGTGATATTGAAAGCAACGTCACTGTATAGTGATGGAGTATTTTGATGTTTTGATCAGATTTTGGACGGAGTGGTTCGCGATAGCAGACACTTTTGAGGCATAAGAAGAATTTGCTGTCGACGAGTATTAAGAGGGGTTTCTTGTGCTTCTGCATGACGACTCTCGGATGGGCTGGATCGGAATGCTCCATGGGTCATACGTAGCGCTGTATTCGATATGGTAATCAGTAACTTTAGATTCGGTTTGCTGGATGTTGAATATAGTATACTGCCATAGTCTAACTTTGGCCCCATTGCTGATCTGTAGATTCTGAACACAATTTCTTTATTGCATCCCCAGTTGCGGTGAGATAATGTTCGGAGGATGTTCATAGTTTTCATGCATTCACCTTTGACGTTATTGATGTACGAAGTCCAGTTAAGTATCTGATCTAAGATCATTCCTAGGAATCTTATATGTTCAACTAGATCAAAGCGCGCTCCGTTTATAGTTAGGTGAGGCTGAACGGTTCAATGTCTGCTGGTGAAACGAATGAGTTTGGATTTAGAAGGAAGGAAAGTTGAATCGAATATTTTTAACTCATGTAGTTATATCGTCTAGAGCATTTTGAGGTGTAATTTTCACGTACTATTTGTATTTTTACCTGAACAGGACTGGAGAATGTTATAAGCATGAGTAACTAGTCTGATAAGGACTAAGCTATTCTGAACAAAGTGGTACTTATTGCAAATTCTAGGGAAATGCCGTTCTAAGTGACTTGAGGAGTGGACAATTCGCCATTTACAATAACCATAACGTTTCTGTCAGTTAGGAAAATTTTGAGGAAAGTATATATATTTCCATTAAATTTTATGACTTTTAATTAGGACACAATGGCTTCTCGACTTGTATTGTGGTCTATTTCTATTAGTGTTGCTATCTTGTTGGTTTGCGAATGCGTGTGCTATTTCAGTTTAAAATATGAAAAGGTTATCAATAGTGCTGCAATTCTCACTGAAGCCTGATTGGGAAGAGTGCAATAGGATATTTTTCTCAATGTCCCACATTAATTCGATTTACTGTTGTTTCAAGTATGTTACACAATGTACAGATCAAAGAAATTGGTCTGAACGTGTTGAGTGAGGATCCTGAGTTGCCTGCTTTTATGATAGGTATAATGTGGGTTTGTATCAATTAAGTGGGGAATCGGTGATTAGTTCAAAAGTCATTATACATTTCAAGGAGTTTTGACAATGGTTCCGCGTATAATTGCTTGAGAAATATCATGGGGATATTGTCCAGGCCTGCTGCTGTGCTCTTCATGGAGAAAAGAAACAAATTGGTTTCTTCTAAGGTGATTGTATTGGAGAGTGCTTTGTTGTTTTCATTTTGTATGGAAGGTATTCTGTAGTTTGTGTTATGACCTTTCATTTATTCTATTTTGCTTCATATTCAATTGGATGGTGTGTTAGGAGAGATTGTATAGACAAGTTGCTTCCAGGATTCTCCCAGTGTCTGTTTCAATACTATTCTGTAAATTGCCTTAAGATTTTCAAAATTTATTCAAACTTCTTCTTTTTGCGTTCGTCTCTATTTATTTAGGCCATTTTTCATTTCTCAACAGCTTTTCTAAGGGATATCCACCAGGGAACTAACTTTTCATTTGTATCCAAAGTGAACTTTCCAAAATGTTTTTCGGCAACTGAGAGATCAGGATGTTGGTAAATTGATTAAAGGTCTCTTCGATGTCCGAAGATAAATAATTTAGTTTCTCCTGGTTGTTCACCTCCTTCGAAAGGAGATCCCAGTTAGCATTTGAGATTTGTCACTTTGTGAGACTTACTTCGGGGTCAGAAATGCTCCTGTCGGTTATGGATATTGGAAAGTGATCGCTATCATGAGGGCTATCCAAAGTGAGCCATGATAAGTGGGTTGCTGTGACAGGATCACTCAGACTGGGATCTATTGAAGACAATTTGCCAGTGGATATATCGACCAGTGTGTTTTATTCCGTTCAAGTAGATTCAGATCCACATTTGTTATAACATGTTCAATCATCTTTCCTCTACCAAATGTTTTTTCAGAGCTCCATATGGTGTGAGTTGAACTCGCCAACCAAAGTGAAAGATGAAGGCAACTGGTTCACAAGATTGGTAAGTTCTGAATAAGTTAGATTGTGATTCGGCTGGAGATAGATATTAAATATGGTTAGTTTTCAAGGACACCAGATGGTGATGGCACCTATGTTTGTTTCTGATTTTTGTTCAATCCTGGTAATTCCATTTTTTGTTGATCTTTCTCGTATGGATAAATTTTATGTAGGTCTTGAAGTAGTAATTTTACATTTGCTCCGAATTTTTCTGCTTCAATGTACGGGGTGGAGCTACCATAGGAGTTTTCAAAAATGCAACGATGCTGTCATACGAAAGATAGAATGATTCGGTGTCTTCTTGATATGCTTTTGAGATTGCATTTTTAGGGAGTTCGGTTAGAGCGTGATCCACTGGTAGATCTATTGTGCCTTTTTTCTTAGCTCGTTTGCTAGCAGAAACACTCATTACTGGTATATGCGGGGAGGCATGTTTGTCCCCTTTATCGAATCAGTGTCGTTATGAATAAGTTCTATGATAATCCTCTTTTTAGAGCTTGAGGTATCAGTGAAGGTAGAGTGTGTGTTTGTTTATCTTTCGTTGAGGTTTATGTTATGGGTTGGAATTCATTTACTTGATCTGGTTGCGGATTGGGGCAGTTTGATTCTACATGATTATCTGTCGATAGATGAAGCCTTCCATCTTGACGGTTGATAGAAATATCTTTTTGTCATTGCCGTCGTATTGAATTAGAGCAGATGTTTGAAGTTCCGAGTTATCGGTTTGAGGAAAGATATAGGCCTGTCTTCGGAAACTGAGTATATGGAAGTAATCCTCTTCAGGTATTCCAGCCTTAAGGAACGAGATGTGTGAAGCGAGTTTTAGTCCGAGATTTTCTATAACTTTGATTACACATTCATGAGGGATACACGGTGATATATTCGAGATCACTATTATTTCTTTTTAGCCTTTTAAGCTTAGATTAATATCTCCCATGATTACGGTTGGGTGGGCTTTGATACGCTGGTCAACACGTTCTACGGAAGTTAGATATATGCAGATCCTGTTGTTCGAAATTCTTGAATCGAAGGAAATGTTTTTCGGCTGGGCGATTTTACTAATTGGTTGAACGTAATCATGAAGTTTCACGTTGTCTTCGGCATGGAGTACAATCCTTGTTCTCTTTTAGGACAATTAATTTTGGGAGGTGATTTGGCCGCATCTACATATGAGGTTTTCTAAGATGTTGTTGTTTGTTTTGTGTCTGTTTTTTATTCATCAAACAACAAAGAGCCACACTCCTGAACAAAACGGATTGGTTGAAAGATTCAACAGAACTCTTATTGTAAAGGCGAGATGTCTTTTGTTGTAAGAGCGAGGCATATGTAGTATACTGCATGGCCTGCCGAAGCAGTCTTGAGTATAACGAGCAGACGGAAAAGATCGAAAAATTCGATTACTCCATACGACAGCTTCAAAATTGCGAGAAGAAAGGAGCGAAAGCAAAAAATCTAAGACCTTCAAAGCTCCAAAGAAGAAATATGTTCCTAAAAAATATGGTGTCATGCAGATAAAAAATACTTCAGTGAAGAGTAAAGAAGGTGAAACTACTCTTATCGAAGAAATGGGATTAATCAATGAAAATTTGAACCTTTTATCAGAAAAATTTATAGACACTGTTATTGAAAGTAGACGTAGTGGTTTGCATTTATGTGTAGTTTCGAAAATTAACGAGGATAAAGACAATTGCCCGACGACTACGGCAGAAAAGCCAAAAAAATGTACCACCAAATATCAGCCACTTATGATTTATCAAAACTAAATATATTGTTTGACACATAAATTTTGATGACATGTACAAAAAGTTGAAAGAGCAGTTCAAATAAAAACGTAATTAAATGTTCAAACAGAAACATTTTTTAGTTTTTTAGGACTATGCTGTTATATTCGGTAATGCCGACGTTTATTGTATGGAAGATATTCGTGAAAGTTTGAACTATTTCATTTTGAATATATCTGTTTTACTGATTGAATAATTACAGTTGACATAGAGTTTCTATTCATTGAATCGACATCGTAATATGAAATGTAATCATTTTATATTAATAAATTATATACAGGATATATGCTGCAAATGATCTCTGCATATGTATCTATGATTTAAAGATTTTATCCCCTGTAAAGGGAACGAATTATTTTCACTTAGTTCACTGTAATTCTATGGTACTATTTCAAACAGGTTTTATGTAATTAAGTAGTTTATCTTTTTTATAAAAAAAGTAAAGTTCAATACGTGAAATATATTAGAAATTGTAGATGGATATTATTTTATGTATTTAATTATTGGATTCAATTATGTTTTGTAATAGAAATGTTTAATAATTTGTTAGTTTTTACCCCTGGTTTTTAAATATTTCCATGAACATGCTTAAGTATTCAATATGGCGGTACTTTGCAGCTGATAAAGAATGTACTGAAGCATTTCAGAACAAAAACAGAGAGTGTTAGAATATTATAAGTCGGTTGCTGTTGATCATTTTAACCTGCATAGGGGCTTGTCAACTTATACAAAAACAAATATTAACTCTTGATTCTCACATTGTGGCGTGTTGGGAAATTATTTGGAATCCAGTTAAAAATCGAACAAATCAATATTAGAAACAAAACCATAAGTGGATTCGCTTATCGCGAGATGAAGTAAACTTTGTTGCTACTGATTTTACTGGGACTCACATATAGAATCATAATACCTCACTGTATTCAAATAAATATGTCGCATATTTTGATAATTTTACGAATGTAAAAAAGCTCACAAGTCCTTTCAGTCTCAACATGAAAATTTTCATCTGGATTCAGCGTTTGAATTGACACATGCTGTAAACTTAGAAGGCATACTCACTGGTGTCGCGAGAAGTAAGAGCTAGGCTTTAAATTGCTGGGATTGGATTTTTACTAAAAGGCCTTCCAATTCTGCCCACTTGAACTTTCTGCATAAGCGATCAAAAAATTTACACCTTCAATGTGGTGGACTTGAAACAGCACTTCATAAATGTGAAGCAGTTCTTCCACAGAAGGGCCGAAAAAACACACGCTTTCGCAATGAAAGATCTCGGGCATAAAATGAACCCTCAACTAATAAAGGAAGAACTTATCTTCGAACACAACATTGACGTCAAACAAGTATTTAGAATACAAGGAACATAAGAGCTCTTATTCGTTGTAGTAAGTAGCCACAACATAACACTTAGACAACTCAATAAAGACGTTTATGAACTCAGAAACTCGTACGTGCACTGGGAACGACAGTACAACTCCAGGCAAATGACAATTTGCTGTGTAAAAGGTGCTCAAAACAACCCCAAGTGCGCGAATTTCCGAGGCAATCACTTCGCAAATAACAAGTGTACAAGAAAATCATCAACTCAAGAATGACCCAGAACGCACTATCCAACAAATAATTCTACCCCGTCGATCATCGACCTTGCCATAACACAAACGGGCTTAAACTTCTCAATTCCTGTTTCGGTACCATTCTGACCATAACGTCGTTAAATTTCAAGTATTTGAAATATGTGGAAACAAAACCACCAAGAAAGTTTCCGACTACTCTTCCGCCAAGTGGAAGAAATATCAAAACATTCTAAATAACAAAATAAAAATCAACAATGAAATAGACTCAGCTGAAT
The DNA here is from genome assembly GCA_034642435.1 of Megalocaria dilatata. NCBI lineage: Eukaryota > Metazoa > Arthropoda > Insecta > Coleoptera > Coccinellidae > Megalocaria > Megalocaria dilatata. Next base: position 58,386,805 of record CM067859.1, on the reverse strand, counting down.
TCTTGGAAAGGGAAATCTCAAACTTTTTCGCACTCTTACGTTTACCGGACTCTCGGAAGTCCAACCTGCAGCCTCCTCGTGGCGAGAGTTGTCAACGTTCTGTATAGAACGGCTGATAGTAGGCAATGGCAACTTACCTCAGCTATTCTATCTAAATCACGCCTGCCTTGTTGAGACAATTTCCTGCCACCATCAGGTGCCTTCTCGATGATTTTCAAAGCTTCTAAACTTTGGAGGGCTTTCCTAGCAATACCAACAGCAGATCGACAGAAATGGGAAGGTTTGGTTCCATTACGTTTTCTGGCTCCAAAAATTTTGGTGATTGAACCTACATCTACTGGACTCCTGATGTAGATATGACGTGCGATAGCTGCACATCTTACATAGTACGGAGGAGCACGTACTTTACATAACGCCGGGCAAAGACAAAACGGCGGACGAGGTCAAGAAAATAATGACCGACTCACTGCGCAATGATGCTCCTTGCGCAAAAGTCCGCAACGTCATTGACCTTAAATCAGGTGCAATTTTAATAAAGGCGGCCTCCCAGACGGACGCCGACCTTATTAAAAATACTTTGGCTAAAAGGGAGATACAGTGTAATCCCCCGAAAAAGATCCTCCCGAGGATTGTCCTTCTTGATGTCAAGAGGAAACATGTTGAGGAGAAAGACTTCGCAGAAATGCTGGTCAGGAAGAATCTTCCCAACTCTAGGCAAATAAATGAAGTGCTGGAAAATACGAGGGTGATGTATAAGTACCCCTCCAACACAAACCGGGTTAAGGTAATGATCAGCGCTCCTGCTGATCTGACTCGCTCGATCCTGAAGGAGGATTGAGCTTATTATGATGTGAGCTCGTACAGGGCGTACGAGCACCTAAGCATCAGACGATGCTTGAAATGAGGGTGCACCTTGGAACGGCATAGTGAGAGTAGGTGCGGAAACTCTGCATTTCCACGAACGTTCTCCCCTCGGCGAGGATGGCGTTCGTGAAGCAGGGAGGGGCCGATATAACAATTTTCTGGGTAGAGGTTTGCGTAGGATATTTGAAGATCACCTTCGTTTGTTCCTTAACGGCAGAGGGGTTGTATCGGGAGGGAGGTTCTTCATGACGATTTGTTCGATGAACTCCTCGTCGTTTGAGGTTTCTTTGGGGACATCTAGCAGCACGATGCGGGGCTGGATCCGCCTGGGCGGTTCGCATTTTAGGGCGTTATTTGAAGGGAGGGCTTGTATCCTTTTGGCGTCTGTGTTGGACGCCAGAGATATTTTGAATATCCCCAGACTTTAAAGGGCCTGAGGATAAGAGTTTGTTCTTGTATTGCTACAATGTCTATTCCTTCTGTTCTGGCTAATTCAGAGATTTCTGAGATAACAGCCAATGATTTTTGTGCATTTATTTGAATTATTTTCATGCTGCCGAATGAGAACTTGAATCTAATTTCGCCCTGTATAACTCTTCTTGTGTTTTATATATAGGACATTTTCTGCTGAAAGCCTGATGTGAAGCATCCCGCTTTTTGCTTTTGCAATTAATGCAACAAGCCGTTTCTTTCTTGTGTGGACAGTCATTTGTTTTGTGCCCCTGCATAGCACATTGTCTACACATTTCCTGTTTGGCCTTACACGCGGTTGTGAAATGGCCGTACCCTCATTTCAAGCATCGTCTGATGCTTAGGTGCTCGTACGCCCTGTACGAGCTCACATCATAATAAGCTCAATCCTCCTTCAGGATCGAGCGAGTCAGATCAGCAGGAGCGCTGATCATTACCTTAACCCGGTTTGTGTTGGAGGGGTACTTATACATTACCCTCGTATTTTCCAGCACTTCATTTATTTGCCTAGAGTTGGGAAGATTCTTCCTGACCAGCATTTCTGCGAAGTCTTTCTCCTCAACATGTTTCCTCTTGACATCAAGAAGGACAATCCTCGGGAGGATCTTTTTCGGGGGATTACACTGTATCTCCCTTTTAGCCAAAGTATTTTTAATAAGGTCGGCGTCCGTCTGGGAGGCCGCCTTTATTAAAATTGCACCTGATTTAAGGTCAATGACGTTGCGGACTTTTGCGCAAGGATCATCCTTGCGCAGTGAGTCGGTCATTATTTTCTTGACCTCGTCCGCCGTTTTGTCTTTGCCCGGCGTTATGTAAAGTACGTGCTCCTCCGTACTATGTAAGATGTGCAGCTATCGCACGTCATATCTACATCAGGAGTCCAGTAGATGTAGGTTCAATCACCAAAATTTTTGGAGCCAGAAAACGTAATGGAACCAAACCTTCCCATTTCTGTCGATCTGCTGTTGGTATTGCTAGGAAAGCCCTCCAAAGTTTAGAAGCTTTGAAAATCATCGAGAAGGCACCTGATGGTGGCAGGAAATTGTCTCAACAAGGCAGGCGTGATTTAGATAGAATAGCTGAGGTAAGTTGCCATTGCCTGCTATCAGCCGTTCTATACAGAACGTTGACAACTCTCGCCACGAGGAGGCTGCAGGTTGGACTTCCGAGAGTCCGGTAAACGTAAGAGTGCGAAAAAGTTTGAGATTTCCCTTTCCAAGAATTCAGCTGAGTCTATTTCATTGTTGATTTTTATTTTGTTATTTAGAATGTTTTGATATTTCTTCCACTTGGCGGAAGAGTAGTCGGAAACTTTCTTGGTAGTTTTGTTTCCACATATTTCAAATACTTGAAATTTAACGACGTTATGGTCAGAATGGTACCGAAATAGGAATTGAGACGTTTAAGCCCGTTTGTGTTATGGCAAGGTCGATGATCGACGGGGTAGAATTATTTATTGGATAGTGCGTTCTGGGTCGTTCTTAAGTTGATGATTTGCTTGTACACTTGTTATTTGCGAAGTGATTGCCTCGGCAATTCGCATTGATGGTGACCCGGCACGTATAATACGTGAAGAAATTCCAAGTCCCCGAACCTTACCGAAGGCATGGTACGGTTCTTGGATACAAAAGATATCGACCTTCTGAGTACTCGCTAAATGCGATATTTCAGCCGCTTCTGCGGCAGACCTGCAAGCATTTATCTGGACGAATCTAATAGACATTAGGGGCTATGAATTGGGCCAAAGTTTCAGACTCAATCTTCGATTTGAAGACTTCGATGTGGTGGAGATAGGTGGGGCAGGCGTTGCTATTTGCCGCATGGTGAGAGTCCCGGGATGTGTGGGACCCACAGTTGAGGCACCGTGGAGGGTGCGATTTGTTGGGGCAGTCTTGCTGTGAATGCCCCTTTTGGGCGCAGTGACTGCAGTGTTTGAAGGGCACCTTCCCACGGTGTGGCCAAATACTTGGCACTTGATGCACCTTGGGACGGCATAGTGAGAGTAGGTGCGGAAACTCTGCATTTCGACGAACGTTCGCCCCTCGGCGAGGATGGTGTTCGTGAGGCAGGGAGGGCCCGATATGACAATTTTCTGGGTAGAGGTTTGACCTTCTCGATGATTTTCAAAGCTTCTAAACTTTGGAGGGCTTTCCTAGCAATACCAACAGCAGATCGACAGAAATGGGAAGGTTTGGTTCCATTACGTTTTCTGGCTCCAAAAATTTTGGTGATTGAACCTACTGGACTCCTGATGTAGATATGACGTGCGATAGCTGCACGTCTTACATAGTACGGAGGAGCACGTACTTTACATAACGCCGGGCAAAGACAAAACGGCGGACGAGGTCAAGAAAATAATGACCGACTCACTGCGCAAGGATGATCCTTGCGCAAAAGTCCGCCACGTCATTGACCTTAAATCAGGGGCAATTCTAATAAAGGCGGGCTCCCAGACGGACGCCGACCTTATTAAAAATACTTTGGCTAAAAGGGAGATACAGTGTAATCCCCCGAAAAAGATCCTCCCGAGGATTGTCCTTCTTGATGTCAAGAGGAAACATGTTGAGGAGAAAGACTTCGCAGAAATGCTGGTCAGGAAGAATCTTCCCAACTCTAGGCAAATAAATGAAGTGCTGGTAATGTATAAGTACCCCTCCAACACAAACCGGGTTAAGGTAATGATCAGCGCTCCTGCTGATCTGACTCGCTCGATCCTGAAGGAGGATTGAGCTTATTATGATGTGAGCTCGTACAGGGCGTACGAGCACCTAAGCATCAGACGATGCTTGAAATGAGGGTACGGCCATTTCACAACCGCGTGTAAGGCCAAACAGGAAATGTGTAGACAATGTGCTATGCAGGGGCACAAAACAAATGACTGTCCACACAAGAAAGAAACGGCTTGTTGCATTAATTGCAAAAGCAAAAAGCGGGATGCTTCACATCAGGCTTTCAGCAGAAAATGTCCTATATATAAAACACAAGAAGAGTTATACAGGGCGAAATTAGATTCAAGTTCTCATTCGGCGGCATGAAAATAATTCAAATAAATGCACAAAAATCATTGGCTGTTATCTCAGAAATCTCTGAATTAGCCAGAACAGAAGGGATAGACATTGTAGCAATACAAGAACAAAATCTTATCCTCAGGCCCTTTAAAGTCTGGGAATATTCAAATATCTCTGGCGTCCAACACAGACGCCAAAAGGATACAAGCCCTCCCTTCAAATAACGCCCTAAAATGCGAACCGCCCAGGCGGATCCAGCCCCGCATCGTGCTGCTAGATGTCCCCAAAGAAACCTCAAACGACGAGGAGTTCATCGAACAAATCGTCATGAAGAACCTCCCTCCCGATACAACCCCTCTGCCGTTAAGGAACAAACGAAGGTGATCTTCAAATACCCTTCGCAAACCTCTACCCAGAAAATTGTCATATCGGCCCCTCCCTGCCTCACGAACACCATTCTCGCCGAGGGGCGAACGTTCGTCGAAATGCAGAGTTTCCGCACCTACTCTCACTATGCCGTTCCAAGGTGCATCAAGTGCCAAGTATTTGGCCACACCGTGGGAAGGTGCCCTTCAAACACTCCCTCCTGCAGTCACTGCGCCCAAAAGGGGCATTCACAGCAAGACTGCCCCAACAAATCGCACCCTCCACGGTGCCTCAACTGTGGGTCCCACACATCCCGGGACTCTCACCATGCGGCAAATAGCAACGCCTGCCCCACCTATCTCCACCACATCGAAGTCTTCAAATCGAAGATTGAGTCTGAAACTTTGGCCCAATTCATAGCCCCTAATGTCTATTAGATTCGTCCAGATAAATGCTTGCAGGTCTGCCGCAGTAGCGGCTGAAATATCGCATTTAGCGAGTACTCAGAAGGTCGATATCTTTTGTATCCAAAAACCGTACCATGCCTTCGGTAAGGTACGGGGACTTGGAATTTCTTCATGTATTATACGTGCCAGGTCACCATCAATGCGAATTGCCGAGGCAATCACTTCGCAAATAACAAGTGTACAAGAAAATCATCAACTTAAGAATGACCCAGAACGCACTATCCAACAAATAATTCTACCCCGTCGATCATCGACCTTGCCATAACACAAACGGGCTTAAACGTCTCAATTCCTATTTCGGTACCATTCTGACCATAACGTCGTTAAATTTCAAGTATTTGAAATATGTGGAAACAAAACTACCAAGAAAGTTTCCGACTACTCTTCCGCCAAGTGGAAGAAATATCAAAACATTCTAAATAACAAAATAAAAATCAACAATGAAATAGACTCAGCTGAATTCTTGGAAAGGGAAATCTCAAACTTTTTCGCACTCTTACGTTTACCGGACTCTCGGAAGTCCAACCTGCAGCCTCCTCGTGGCGAGAGTTGTCAACGTTCTGTATAGAACGGCTGATAGCAGGCAATGGCAACTTACCTCAGCTATTCTATCTAAATCACGCCTGCCTTGTTGAGACAATTTCCTGCCACTATCAGGTGCCTTCTCGATGATTTTCAAAGCTTCTAAACTTTGGAGGGCTTTCCTAGCAATACCAACAGCAGATCGACAGAAATGGGAAGGTTTGGTTCCATTACGTTTTCTGGCTCCAAAAATTTTGGTGATTGAACCTACACCTACTGGACTCCTGATGTAGATATGACGTGCGATAGCTGCACATCTTACATAGTACGGAGGAGCACGTACTTTACATAACGCCGGGCAAAGACAAAACGGCGGACGAGGTCAAGAAATTATGACCGACTCACTGCGCAAGGATGCTCCTTGCGCAAAAGTCCGCAACGTCATTGACCTTAAATCATGTGCAATTTTAATAAAGGCGGCCTCCCAGACGGACGCCGACCTTATTAAAAATGCTTCGGCTAAAAGGGAGATACAGTGTAATCCCCCGAAAAAGATCCTCCCGAGGATTGTCCTTCTTGATGTCAAGAGGAAACATGTTGAGGAGAAAGACTTCGCAGAAATGCTGGTCAGGAAGAATCTTCCCAACTCTAGGCAAATAAATGAAGTGCTGGAAAATACGAGGGTGATGTATAAGTACCCCTCCAACACAAACCGGGTTAAGGTAATGATCAGCGCTCCTGCTGATCTGACTCGCTCGATCCTGAAGGAGGATTGAGCTTATTATGATGTGAGCTCGTACAGGGCGTACGAGCACCTAAGCATCAGACGATGCTTGAAATGAGGGTACGGCCATTTCACAACCGCGTGTAAGGCCAAACAGGAAATGTGTAGACAATGTGCTATGCAGGGGCACAAAACAAATAGTCATTTGTTTTGTGCCCCTGCATAGCACATTGTCTACACATTTCCTGTTTGGCCTTACACGCGGTTGTGAAATGTGTGGACAGTCGTCCACACAAGAAAGAAACGGCTTGTTGCATTAATTGCAAAAGCAAAAAGCGGGATGCTTCACATCCTGCTTTCAGCAGAAAATGTCCTATATATAAAACACAAGAAGAGTTATACAGGGCGAAATTAGATTCAAGTTCTCATTCGGCGGCATGAAAATAATTCAAATAAATGCACAAAAATCATTGGCTGTTATCTCAGAAATCTCTGAATTAGCCAGAACAGAAGGGATAGACAGTGTAGCAATACAAGAACAAAATCTTATCCTCAGGCCCTGTAAAGTCTGGGGATATTCAAATATCTCTGGCGTCCAACACAGACGCCAAAAGGATACAAGCCCTCCTTTCAAATAACGCCCTAAAATGCGAACCGCCCAGGCGGATCTAGCCCCGCATCGTGCTGCTAGATGTCCCCAAAGAAACCTCAAACGACGAGGAGTTCATCGAACAAATCGTCATGAAGAACCTCCCTCCCGATACAACCCCTCTGCCGTTAAGGAACAAACGAAGGTGATCTTCAAATACCGTTCGCAAACCTCTAACCAGAAAATTGTCATATCGGCCCCTCCCTGCCTCACGAACACCATCTTCGCCGAGGGGCGAACGTTCGTCGAAATGCAGAGTTTCCGCACCTACTCTCACTATGCCGTCCCAAGGTGCATCAAGTGCCAAGTATTTGGCCACACCGTGGGAAGGTGTGGCCAAACTCCTAAAACTCCCCAAACTCCCTCCTGCAGTCACTGCGCCCAAAAGGGGCATTCACAGCAAGACTGCCCCAACAAATCGCACCCTCTACGGTGCCTCAACTGTGGGTCCCACACATCCCGGGACTCTCACCATGCGGCAAATAGCAACGCCTGCCCCACCTATCTCCACCACATCGAAGTCTTCAAATCGAAGATTGAGTCTGAAACTTTGGCCCAATTCATAGCCCCTAATGTCTATTAGATTCGTCCAGATAAATGCTTGCAGGTCTGCCGCAGTAGCGGTTGAAATATCGCATTTAGCGAGTACTCAGAAGGTCGATATCTTTTGTATCCAAGAACCGTACCATGCCTTCGGTAAGCTACGGGGACTTGGAATTTCTTCACGTATTATACGTGCCGGGTCACCATCAATGTCTTGCTTTGCTGCCTATAACCCTGATATTTACGTAATACAACTTCCACACCTTTCCGATTTCCACATCACGACGCTCTGTGTCACGAGGAGTGTGGAATCCCTCTACATCATCTACGTTAACTGCCAATATAGACAACCAATCGACCCCTTCCTTTCTCGAGTAGACCAAATTCTGTCTGATCCTAAACGCTCCGGCAATGAGTTCATCATCACGATGGACTCTAACGCCAAATCCCCACTCTGGTTCTCTTCTGCGCGCGACCCTCGCGGGTCTCTTCTCGAGGATTTCATAGCCCAACAGGGCCTTATTATCCTCAATGAACCCAACAACCCTACCACTTTTTCCTCTTCGAATGGTAAATCCAACATTAACTTGACACTTGCCAGTCCTGCGGTCTCTGATCGTATAACTGGCTGGAGCGTCAAGGAAAATTGGACCACCAGCAATCACCGTCCCATCTTTTTTGAATTCTTTCCTACATTCGAACCTGGCTTCTCATTGACGGAATAATGCGGCCCCAGATACGTTCCCTGGAACGCTGACTGGGACCTCTTTGAACTTGAAATGGAAAATCGGCCTCTCAACCTTCCCTCGTCCGCTGAAAACGAATCCGAACTGTCCTCTCTGATAAAAACACTCACCCAAAACATCCACGAAGCCGCATCTGTATCGATTCGCACCCGCATACGCCACCGCCACAATCTCGGCTGGTGGAACCCAACCCTTTCCTCCCTAAAGACCGGCTTGAACCGTAAAAGGAGAAAGCTACGCCACTCTTGTCGCCGCGACGACCCACAAACTCTGATCGATACCTATGCTGCCGATGCCCGGCAGGCTTTGAACTTCTACACCTCAAGCATCCGCCAAGCGAAATCTCTGAATTGTCAACGGTTTGTTAGAACAGAAGCCCAAAAGGACCCGAAATCGTATCGCCCGGTTTGCTTGTTGAATGAGATGGGCAAGCTCTTCGAACGTCTTATCCTCGGAAGAATCTCTCCCCTCTACTCTGTCTCAGGACAGGAATCAGAGAACCAGATCGGTTTTCGCGCTGGCAGATCGACAGAAGTAGCCGTCAGGCGGGTTGTCAACTTTGCCAGAGAGGCCGAACAGCCATACGTGGCCGCCCTGTTCGCCGACATCGACGGGGCTTTCGATTTCATGTGGTGGCCGGCAGTAATACGTCGACTCAGGTCGGCTCTACCGGGCTCCGCTTCTCTCAGGCTCCTGAACTCATTTCTCTCTAACCGCTCTATAATCTTCAGTCAAAGTGACTGCACATTTGAGCGCGAAGTTAATAGAGGATGCCCCCAAGGTTCGGTTCTTGGACCACTTATCTGGGACGTACTCTTCGACGAGCTTCTCGCTCTCCTCTCTTCCCTCCTGCCCCCTGAGGTCAGCATAAGCATCGCCTATGCCGACGACCTCGCCCTCGTCCGCTCAAAAAGCCGCAAGGATCTCGAAGAGCCCCTTACTACTCAAATCTCTGTCATGGAGGACTGGCTTCTCGAAAAGCTTCAGGTTTCATATAAAAAGACCCACGCAGTTCTCCTAAAAGGAAAACTGGACCCGAAAAGACCACCAAACGTTCGTCTCTCCCAAGGTTCACTGCGGTGGACCACCCAGTCTACATACCTTGGGGTAGTCCTGGATGCGGGACTATCCTTATTTCCACACATAACCTACATCCGATCGAAGATATCAAGCCTGAACATGAAGTTCAGGCGACTTTCTAGGGCAATAGGCGACAACGGTAGAAACGCTATGCGCGTCTACTACAAGTCCGTCTTCCTTCCTGTGGTTCTATACTGTTCCTCGGTATGGATCCACCGCGCCAAGAACTCTCATTTTCTTCGAAACCTCTCCGCTTGTCACAGGTCACCTCCTCCTCATGTCGCCAGCCTGTAGAGCCGTAGCCACGTCGGCTCTCGAGGTTCTCACAGGCTTTATCCCTCTCAACCTAATGGCAGAATACAACACCGCCAGATATTACTCTACACGCGGACTTGCATACAAATTCCGTGACAGGACATTCGACTCTATAGACATTCGACTCCCTGGATGAGTTATGGATATCCTTCCAAAACTCATGGCAGGAGAGCTGGGCCCTCTGCCCCTCAGGCAGAAACACCCATCTCTGGTTTCCAAACGTCAACTTTGCTAGCGGGAACCTTTATTTCAAGCCATACTATTCCTTAACGTGCTTCATAACGGGGCACTGCCCCTTCAGGGCAACCCTCCAAAAACTCCACCTATCAACCTCATCCTCCTGCCCATGTGGCGCGGCGGACGAGACATCATCGCATGTCTTGTTCGAATGTAGCGCTTACGCTACATATCGACCGCTGGGCATGCAAACCTGTCACCTTAATCCACACTCCCTTGTTGGTTGTCCTAGCGGCTATCGACAAATATCGGCTTTTACCAAAACCATATTGGAACGTGTATATCAGGGCCGTAACTAATTCATCACACGATATCAACCTCCTTATACTACTAAATCCACTGCTACATCTACCCCATCTACATTCTCTAAATAAATTCTCATGTTTCAGAAATTCATCATTCCAAAGAAGCTCAAGAAGTTGGTTCTTGTTACTAATCATGTCATTTCTTTCAGCTATCTGGGTTTCCGCTCAGGTTGAACAAGTCTGAGCAGAAACCCCCCTTCTTCTATTCTGACACTAACATTGTCATTTCTTTCAGCTATCTGGGTTTCCGCTGGGGCTGAACAAGTCTGAACGGAAACCCGCCCTTTCCTATTTTGTTTTTAACCATGTCATCTCTTTCAGCTATCTGGGGGTTCGCTGGGGCTGAACAAGCCTGATCGGAAACCCGAGACTACTATGATGATATAAGTGCATTAATATTATCCAACAGCTCTGCTTCAATATTAATACGTACTAATACTTAGTTGTTACGTTTACCCATTCAAGTTCGGTCCGTCGACGCTTCAACATCGTCCGCTCCCAAGCTCCAGGTAGAAAACCAGCCTTCCCACGCGTACCCAGCGTCGCTTTCTGCCAATCTACGTTTACGCACGTATTTGGCATTTTTCGTGTTTGAAAATTTCGAAAAAAACTGTGAACCAGTGAAAAAATACCCAGAAACCAACTGTGAAAGTGGAAACTGAAAGTTTCATTTCGTTCACCCCGAAATACGAGTTTCTGGGAACTGCTCCCCAGCTAGCGCTTTCCGTGTGTGACAAGTGCTCATCTGTGCCTTCTCAAAAGTAGGAACGTGTTAAAACCAAACTAACTCCGTTCGACACAATAAAACGCACCTCCACGCGAATTTTCGCCGCGATACAGCCTGGGAAACAAAAGATACAGTGTCTAATCACCCCCGACCGCGAGCTTTCGTGAAAAACAGTGCCTGTGGATGCAATTCAAGGCGTACACTCACGTAAGTCACCCAAAATATGGATAGACAATATTCGACTAATACCGCGTGAAAATTTTTCCAAAAACTTCACCACAAAGCCAGATCAAATAACATTTGTGTAAAAGCCCCCCCGGCTATTTAACAGCATCATCCTAATCTGTTCAAGTGCAACATCCGCAGGTACTTTCAACGACGGGTCCCGTTTCCCCGCGGTCAGAGCCCGTGACTTCCACCGGGTAGCCCTGGGTTCAAACCCCAGACCGTCCGAAAAATGTTTTCGGCGAAACTATCAACGATAACTTAAACGAGCAAAGTGCGCGTTCCGTTGACAAGCCCTGGAGGCCGCAGTAAATAAAAAGGTGCCTACTACCAGAGAAACCTGGGTTCAAACCCCAGACGGTCTGAAATTTTCAGAAAAAACTGTGAATTTATAAATACCCATAATCGAGCAAAGTGCGCATCTCACCGACAAACCCTGATAACCGCAGTAACTAAAACGTCGCCTAGCACCGGAGAAACCTGGGTTCAAACCCTAGTCGGTCTGAAAAATTTTCGGTAAAAACTCTCAATTCTAAACATCCCTAACTGAGCAAAGTGCACATCTCACTGACAAGACTTGTAGCCGCAGTGAGTAAAGCGTCACCTACCACCAGAGAAACCTGGGTTGAAACCCCAGACGGTCAAAAAAAACTTTCAGCAAAAACTTCTAAAATTTCAACCACCTTTGCAACCAAGTAAACTGCGCAGTTCCAGAGACAACATCCGTGACCTTAGTGATCGAACTCTGGCCTGCCACCGGAGAAACCCGGGTTCATATCCCGGCCGTTCCATAAAATTCTCCAACGGTAAGGGTGCCCTTACCCAAGTGCGCGGTTCGTGGCTTCCCGCTGCCATGACTTGGTGCCTCCCACCTTAAGAAGACATTTCCGGAAAAGCCAATGGCACAGTTGGTTACTGGGCACTGTTTCACTGGTTCATAGTTTTTTCCAAAATTTTTAAACACGAAAAATGCCAAATACGTGCATAAACGTAGATTGGCAGAAAGCGACGCTGGGTACGCGTGGGAAGGCCGGTTTTCTACCTGGAGCTTGGGAGCGGACGATGTTGACGCGTCGACGGATCGAACTTGAATGGGTAAATGTAACAACTCAGTATTAGTACGTATTAACATTGGAGCAGAGCTCTTGGATAATGTTATGCACTTATATCATCATAGTAGTCTCGGGTTTCCGATCAGGCTTGTTCAGCCCCAGCGAACTCCCAGATAGCTGAAAGAGATGACATGGTTAGTAACAAAATAGGAAAGAGCGGGTTTCCGCTCAGACTTGTTCAGCCCCAGCAAACCCCCAGATAGCTGAAAGAAATGACATGGTTATTGTCTCTTCGAACATCTTATCCTCGGAAGAATCTCCTTCCTCTACTCTGTCTCAGGACAGCAATCAGAGAACCAGTTCGGTTTTCGCGCTGGCAGGTCGACAGAAGACGCCGTCATGCGGGTGGTCAACTTTGCCAGAGAGGCCGAACAGCCATACGTGGCCGCCCTCTTCGCCAATATCGACGTGGCCTTTGATTTCATGTGGTGGCCGGCAGTAATACGTCGACTCAGGTCGGCTCTACCTGGCTCCGCCTATCTCAGGCTCCTGAACTTATTTCTCTCTAACCGCTCTATAATCTTCAGTTAAAACGACTGCACATTTGAGCGCGAAGTTAATAGAGGATGCCCACAAGGTTCGGTTCTTGTACCATTTCTCTGGGACCTACTCTTCGACGAGCTTCTCCCTCTCCTCTCCTGCCCCCTGAGGTCAGCATAAGCATCGCCTATGCCGACGACCTCGCCATCGTCGTCTGCTCCTAAAGCCGCAAGAATCTCGGAGAGGTCCTTACTACTCAAATATCTGTCATGGAGGACTGGCTTCTCGAAAACAAGCTTCAGGTTTCATACCAAAAGACCCACGCAGTTCTCCTCAAAGGAAAACTGGACCCGAAAGGACCACCAAACGTTCGTCTCTCCCAAGGTCAACTACGGTGGACCACCCAGTCTACATACCTCAGGGTAGTCCTGGATGCGGCACTATCCTTCTTTCCTCACATAACCTACATCCGGTCGAAGATATCGAGTCTGAACATGAAGTTCAGGCGTCTTTCTAGGGCAATAAGCGACGACGGTAGAAACGCTATGCGCGTCTACTACAAGTCCGTCTCCCTTCCTGTGGTTCTATACTGTTCCTCGGTATGGATCCACTGCGCCAAGAACTCTCATTTTCTACGAAACCTCTCCGCTTGGCACAGGTCAATCCTCCTCCTCATGTCGCCAGCCTGTAGAACCGAAACACGCTCGAATGTAGGTTGTTCAAAGACTAAGTTTATTTCATTCTTTGAATAGGCAATCAGATGTACAATCACCTGTAACAAATATTTACCATCAGATGTCGCTACTTGTACATTATAAAATTATTATTTTGATATTATCCTTAACACCTCAACTTATCAAAATAATCTAAACCCTAAATAACTATTAAAAAAAATTATACTGTCACAAACAATTCAGCAAATGCATACTCAGCCCAAAAAAAAATTTTTTCTTGAAATTACACAACAATATGCATGCCTAGCTTCTTAACAAAATAGCTATGTTTGACACTACTCAAGCCCTTCGTTAACAGGTCTGCAGGCATTTCAGATGTCGGCAGATAAACCATTTTTACATTTTCAAGTTTTAGTTTAAGTATACAATTTTCTTTACAATCTAAATTAGGAGGAACATGCATGTATAAATTTTCATTTAGGTATCCATTTAGGAAAGCTGTAGTGACATCCAAATGAGTAATCTTTAAGTTAAGTTTCACACTTAAAGCGAACAAAAGTCTTAAAGTAGAGTATCGAAGCACTGGTGAGTATGTCTCGGTATAGTCCCAACCTTCTTTTTGCGTAAAACCTTTTGCTACCAGTCTAGCCCTATAACGCACTTTACTATCACTTTCAAACTTTTTCTTAAAAACCCATCTACACTGAACCACCCTATCAGCTTCTTTTCTGTCAACAAATTCCCATGCTTGGTTATTCTCAAATGCCTTCAGCTCTTCTGCCATCGCCTGTTTCCACATTTCTTTCTATGGTCCATTTATTGCTATTTTCTAACTCAGTTCTTCACCACAGGACTCCAGCTCATCTACAATGCAGAGATTGGAATAGCCAAATCTATCTACTGGCTTTCTCTTGCGTTTTTCAGGCTGCTGTAAGTTTTGAAAATTTTCTTCTAAAATGGATTCTAAGATTGACTCATTTTCACTTTCATACACAGATTGATATAAATCTTCATGGGAACTTGACGAGTCATCAATATATGTAGAATCGTTACCGTCTATAGTTGAATTCTCTGATATGCTATTCCCTTTCTCTGAATTTTCAACTTTCTCCACTAGTTTTTCATTATTAACTACTACCTGAGCTGTGTCTGAGTATTCTTTTTCTATTATAATGACATCCCCGCTCGTAGTAATCTTCCTGGTTTTTGGGTTGTATAATCTGTAACCTTTCACGTTATCCGGATAACCAATTAGAATTAATTTTGCAGCCTTCTTATCCCATTTTTGTCTGTGCACTTTGGGAACATGCACCATTACTTTACTTCCAAATATCCTGACATAGCTCAAATCTGGTTTCTTGCCTGTCCACTTCTCCAATGGTGTCATCATGCCTAAACTGGCAGCTGGCGTTCTATTCATTAGGTATACTGCAGTGTTTACTGCTTCACCCAAAAACTCTTGTCAAGATCTGATTCAAACAGTAAACATCTGGCCCGTTCAACTACAGTTCTGTTGAACCTTTCTGAGAGTCCATTCTGTTGTGGAGTGTGAGGATTAGTCTTCTGATGGATGATTCCAGCTTGTTTCAAGAAGTTTTCCATCTCTTGTGAACAAAACTCATCTCCATTATCAGTTCTCAATATTTTTATCTTGTTTGCTGTTGGATTCTCCACCAAAACACGAAATTATTTGAAATGCTGTAATACATGGTTCTTTTCCTTCAAGAAATAGACATAAGTCATTCTGCTGGCATCGTCTATGAACAGAAGAAAGTACCTTGCATGACTAATTGATTTGGTCTCCATCAGCCCACATAAATCTGAGTGTATTACCTCTAGTAGTATATCACTTCTATGATTAGCAGATGGGAAAGGGAAACGAGCTTGTTTGCCCTCACAGCACACTTCACAGTTCTTGATCTGAATATCAGCTTTCTTATCAAAAGTAATCCCTTCCACAGCACCTTCTTTCATCATTTCTAAAGATTTACTGTTTACATGTCCCAATCTTCTATGCCACATTGTCATGCCCAATAATGCACTCTCTGGTCTTTGTATTTGTAGTTTGTACACACTATTTGTTAAGTTTGCAATTCCTATAGGCTCATTTACTTAATTATATATTAAACAAACATCCTTCTTAAATGACACCTTGTTGCCATTTGCTATCAGTTGACTTACTGATAATAAGTTAGTCGTGAGTTTCGGTATGTATAAAACATTCTTCACAATGACATCATACTGAGAACCATTTACATACGTTGTTATCTGTGTTTCTCCAACACTCACAACAGGCACAGTCATTTGATTTGCAACTACTATTTCTTTGTTTTTATGCACTTTGCATTTGGCTGTAAGCAATCTCGACTTGCCGTCATGTGTGCACTTGCACCCGAATCAACGTACCAGTCTTGTGTATTAAAATTTCCGTTAAAAAATGCAGCACTTAAAGCATTTAAGGTTTTCTTTGTTTTTAGTTCGGGACATTTATTTTTAAAATGCCCTATTTTCTTGCAATTATAACATTTTATTTGTTTACTGCCATTTGAACTCGCATCATTTCTGTCACTATTTGACGTTGACGATTGCGATTTCGTAACACGGTTAGTGTTGCCACTTTTCCACCGCTGTTGTTTTGACCAAAATGCAGAATCTTTTTCAGTAGTTCCAACCTCATCATACATATCGAGCAATTTTGTCTTAATGACGTCAGCGCTAATGGCGATTCCCGAATGTTTCATCGCCATTATCATAGGTGAAAACTTATCTGAGAGTCCAGTCAAAAGTAATGATCCAATCCACTCATCTGTGATTTCAAATCCTGTCCCCTTCAATTTCTGCGCAGTTTCAACTATTTGAGATACGTAGCTTGTCATCGAGTCACTGTTATCGAGACGAATTGAAATTAACGTTCGAAGCAAGCTGATTTTTCGTTGATACCCGGTGTCATCGAACAATTGTTTTAATTTATTCCAAACACCAATTACTGTAATATCACTCTTTATGTGTCAATAGTCATAACGAGTTTGGCTTTGGCTTTCTTCATCTCGGTTCCACTTATTTCCGTGGGAAGGTTTTTTAAGTCAATGCCTTCGAGCAGCAAATAATTACTTGTTGCAAACGCCCAATCATCGTAGTTTTCACGACCTTTGAATTTCGGCACATTTATTAGATAACCTGATGTCGACATAATTCACCTTTAACTCTAAACTATTGCACCGAATAACTTTTATTCTAATAATTTTGTTAAAAAAAAATAATGTGACTGGGCCGATAACCTGAAAGAAACACGCTCGACTGTAGGTTGTTCAAAGACTAAGTTTATTTCATTCTTCGAGTAGACAATCAGATGTACAATCACCTTTAACAAATATTTAGCATCAGATGTCGCTACTAGTACATTATAAAATTATTATTTTAATATTATCTTTAACACTCTCGAGGTTCTCACATGCTTCATCCCTCTCGATCTAATGGCAGAATACAACTCTGCCAGATACAACTTTAGACGCGGACTTGCATACAAATTCCGTGACAGAACATTCGACTCTATGAATGTCTCTGACACAAACTTCAAAAGTATGTGCACCAAGTCCTTGGGTGAGTTATGGAAATTCCTCCAAAACTCATGGCAGAAGAGCTGGGCCCTCTGCCCCTCAGGCAGAAACACCCATCTCTGGCTTCCAAACGTCAACTTTGCTAACGAGAACCCTTATTTCAAGCCATCCTTTTCCTTAACGTGCTCCATTACGGGGCACGGCCCCTTCAGGGCAACCCTCCAAAAACTCCACCTATCAACCTCATCCTTCTGTCCATGTGGCGCGGCGGACGAGACATCATCGCATGTCTTGTTCGAATGTAGCGCTTACGCTACATATTGTCCGCTGGGCATCCAAACCTGTCACCTCAATCCACACTTCCTCGTTGATAGTCCCAGCGGCTTTCGACAAATATCGGCTATTACCAAAACCATGTTGGAACGTGTATATCAGGGCCGTTACTGATTCAGCACACATTATCGACCTCCTTATACTACTAAATCCACTGCTATATCTACCCCATCTATATTCTCTAAATGAATTCTCATGTTTCAGAAACTCTATCATCCCGAAGAGGCTCAAGAAGCTGGTTCTTGTTACTAATCATGACATTTCTTTCAGCTATCTGGGTTTCCGCTGGGGCTGAGCAAGTCTGAGCGGAAACCCGCCCTTCTCCTACTGACACTAACCATGTCATTTCTTTCAGCGCTCTGGGTTTTCGCTGGATCTGAACAAGTCTGAGCGGAAACCCGCCCTTTCCTATTTGTTACTAACCATGTCATCTCTTTCAGCTATCTGGGGGTTCGCTGGGGCTGAAGCCTGAGCGGAAACCCGGGACTACTATGATGATATAAGTGCATAACATAATCCAAGAGCTCTGCTCCAATGTTAATACGTACTAATACTTAGTTGTTACGTTTACCCGGCTCTCCAAAGGCCAATCTGCAGCCTCCTCGTGGCGAGAGCAGGAAACGTTTCAGAAATCGAGTGGCTGATAGCAGGCAATGGCAATATATTACTATAAAATGATGAATCATAATAATAAAACCTTACTGAGGAAACTCAGCTCCGGTACGAAGGCGCATGGAGTGTCGAGTCCACCCGGACCGTTATCGGCCAGGTTGCGGGAAATGGAAAAGCTACTGGCCAAATCAAAACAAAACGTAGGGTTGACCTAAGTACAAGGGCTAGGTCAAGAGAAGGCACCACGGAGATAGTGGCTTCGGAGGGAAATAGAGCACCACCCCCTGAAAGGAGGGTGTAAACAAAAACTCGGATGATGGGGAGTCCATGACGGCCCATAAATCAGCAAAAAGTTGGAAGAGTTTGTGCATGACTCAAACTCCAAAATCAGTAAGGTGGCATCGCTGCACATCTTGAAACTATTCGCCCAAATGGAACGAATAGCTCAAGAGTCGGAAAAAAAGCGCCAATTCCTGGAAGGGCGCCTACATGAGAGAGGTAGACCAGGAAACGGCAAGAGGCAAGCAAGCCAGCCTCCAGGCGTGAGAAGAGAGGCCCGGAGAGCTATGTTAACGCTGCAAAAATGGTCTGGACACCAATATCCCGAAGACCATAATCAGGCACCTGCCTAAGCCTAAGAAGGCTCAAGCGCAGAAGAAGAAACCGCGGGGCAACGTCCTAATCGTGACCCCTAAATCGAACCAAACGACTGACGACATGACGAAGGCCATGTCGTAGTCACTCAAAACAAACGCGCCTGGTGCGAGATCAGGAGCTTAACCAAGCTCAAGAATGGCTCAATCGTGATCAGCGCGGCTTCAAAACCCGACGCTAATCTCATAAACAAGACACTCGCTGAAAGCGAGATTGTCTGCAACACCCTGAGGAAAATCCTTCCAAGAGCAGAACTGCAGGATGTAACAGTTGAAGATTCGGAGGACAAAGACTTCATTGAAGTATTTGTCCTCAAAAATCTCAAGAACCAAGATCACAAAGATCTTGTAATTAAGAGCACAAAAGTAGTGTACAAGTACCCTACTAAAGGGGGCAAGACCAAAGTGGTCATAAGCGCCCCACACGAGTTAACGAGCGCTATCCTCAAAGCAGGTAGAGCTTACCACGACATGAAGTCGTTCAAAGCCAGAGAACATCTAAGTAGTAGAAGATGTTTCAAGTTCTAGAGATACGGGCACTTCTCGTCAGGCTGCAAAGATCAGGTTGAGACCTGCTGCCATTGTGCAACAAAGGGGCATTCGACAAGATAATTTCCTAATAGGAAGAGCGCCCCGCAGTGCATAAACTGCAAAGAGAGCAAGTGGGATGATGCGCATCACGCATCTAGCAGATCATGTCCCGTGCGGAAACAGCATGAGGACAACTATATGGCACTAATAAACACTGCCTCGCTTTCGGCTTGAAAGTAATGCAGCTTAATGCGCAGAAATCATTGACTGTCATTTCTGAGATAACAGAAGTGGCAGCTAGGGAAAATATCGACATAGCAATTATACAAGAACCTTACCATGCATTTGGTGAGGTACGAGGTCTCTGCTCGAACGATATCCAGTGGAGAGAACCCTGCCTTGATAATAGCAGTATTTAAATCGATAATAAACTTAACTTATCTGGGACACTTATCGCATTCACACATAAACGTGATAAGCATTGTCCATAACGGGACGACAGTATACATCATAAACGTATACTGCCAATTTTCATTCGAAATTCAACCGTTCTTTATTAAGATCGAGAAAATATTGACATATCTCGACTACAAAAGGAACAAAGTCATAATTACAATGCATTCTAATGCTAAATACCCTCTTTGGCACCTGATACAAGAGACCGCCGGGGAAAATCTCTAGAAGATTTAATCTTCGATCACGATCTCATAGTGCTAAACGAGTCGGGCTTCCCGACAATATTCGCCTCATCTAATGGCGAATCAAACATTGACATCACGTTGTGTACGCGACACACGTGCAGAATAATATCGGGCTGGTCGGTGAAGGAACACTGGGTGAGCAGTGATCACCGACCCATTATTTTCGAACTATTCAGTTCTGAGCCTATAACGGCACATCGGATTGACGCACACCAGCCCAGATTCCTCCCGAGGAACGGGGAACTGTTTGATGTAGTGCTTGAAAATCGTCTACTAAACGTGAACCTGAACTGCAGGAACACGGTAGAGCTGGACAGGCTGGTTGTTAGGATAACCACGGTTATACACGACACAGGCAAAATGTCTATTCCATCCACCACCCACCCAACATACAAGATGGGGTGGTGGACAAACGAGCTAAAGCTTGCCAAGAAAAACCTCAACCGATGGAGGAAGAGGCTGAGGCAAGCTAAAAGAAGGGCAGATCCTCAAGAAATAATAGACAGAATCAGAACGGAGGTCAGAACCGTCCGAAACAACTACACAAGTTCAATAAGGAAAGCGAAACTTGACAATTGGCATAACTTTGTCAAAAAAGAAGCCCAAAAGTCACTATGGTCGGTGGCTTACAAATTGGTAACTGATAAACTATCGGTACCACCAATATTGAGCTCAAGCAACTTGAGCATAAGGTAAGATATCTGAATTCGAAACATGGGATGAAATCGATTATATTTGAGCTAATTATCAGTATTACTGCTTGACAGAATCTGGCTTAGGGATGAATATAATTTTCGTTTGAATATCAAAACAAATTAAAATATGTTTATCTTCCACAATTTTAATTTCAAAAAATTTTTATTCAAAAACTTTTAGAATTAAATTAATGTCTAAAACAAGCACCGCTTACATTTAATAGACGTATATAATCGAAACTCAATATATAATGTCAAATGGAATAAATAAACCAAAAGATATACGAAAGTCATTAAAATTAATAAATAAATATTTAAAGGAGACAAATTTGTTTCTGGTCTTAACTTCAAGAATGCCATTTGCCTTTTAAAAACATGAACACACTTAAAGGACTTCTCAAAGAATATAATTTATTTGAAATATTTAATATATTTAAATATTCGAATTAGACATTAATTTAATTCTAAAAGTTTTTGAATAAAAATTTTTTGAAATCAAAATTGTAGAAGATAAACATATTTTAATTTGTTTTGATATTCAAATTTTGTTATATTTCTTCTATCAAGTAGAAGGCCTTTCTATTTTATTTTATATATAATATATAATTATATTTTGGCTTCAATAAATCTCAATCATTATGGAATGTCAATGAATTCAAATAAGCCTTAAAAAAAAAAAAAATTTGTTGCCTGTAAAGTCGGTATACGGGCGAAAGTTTTACGTGACAACGACTTTGAGTGGTAAAATAATTTTAATGTGAATATTCATTCGTATAGTAGGAAGAAGGATGAAATAATAGTAACAATTTAAAACATTTATTTATACAAAGAATTATATTTAAAACATTAATTTATACAAAGAATCTCGCACTGAATTTCATATTAACAAAATTTTATTTATCAATCAGTTGTTATAAGTTATTAATAAATTTAACTTGTTTTACATTGTTATAAATATAAAAACTAAATTTAAAAGTTAGAACATTTATTTAAATCACATTAATTGTTAATATCAATCGATTTTAATTCAAAGTGTATTTTCTAAAAGGAGAAAACTAATTCACATTTGATCTTTGAATTTGTAAATCGCGCGCTTACGACCTTGCGCAGTGATTAGTCGTCTCGGTTTGAATGTTTGAAAGTTTCGATTTGACAGGTTGGAGGTTAAACATTGTTATTTCAATTTTTTACATAGCAAGTCGCGCTCATTTTTTCAAGTTAAACAAATTATTATTGGTTGAGAAACGATTTCTACTACTTTTTTGATTGAAAACTACCACAACATTGTGATTACTACAACATAACCTATTCACTTATGTCTTAGTCATTTATTTCATCATGTTATATTATCAGTCTGAAATTATTTACCTTTGCTGTTTGAATTGTTGCGATGGACGAAACTACCTTCACATTATCACTACACAATCGTTTTACAATTAACTGGCAACGTGTAAACTTGTATGCAGGCGCCTAAGCGAAATAGAAGCGCAAGACATGAACCGGTGTGTATGCCTATCTCTCTCACTCTCTCTCTCTCTCTCTCGCTCTGTCTCTCTTGCTCTTAGGCGGACTAACTGTGCTCGAGTGGAAGGGACGCGTGCCTTTCACTTTTAATGTCTGTCTCTCTCGCTCTTAGGCGGGCTAACCATGCCCGAGTGGAAGGGACGCGTGCCTCTCACTCGCTCTCATTGTGAGCGCATAACGTGAGCGGAGCGTAACGCAGTTTCTTGAAGTGTCACCCGGCAAACCAATTTATAAGACGTTGTCACGTCAATAACTCACACTGTTCTTTGATTCTGTTAGAACATAGATCAATCTTGAGTTATAACGATGATCTATGTCTCCAAACGTTATTCATTTACACGTGGTGAGTTGTTTGATGTAGGTTAGTTTGTTGATTTTGATATTTTGAATATATTCCACGACTGAAGACGGAATTGCTTAGAATTATATTTGTTTTTTGAAGATATAGTGCATGCTTTGAGAGATTTCTGAATTTACTTATTCGAATATTTAAATATATTAAATATTTCAAATAAATTATATTCTTTGAGAAGTCCTTTAAGTGTGTTCATGTTTTTAAAAGGCAAATGGCATTCTTGAAGTTAAGACCAGAAACAAATTTGTCTCCTTTAAATATTTATTTATTAATTTTAATGACTTTCGTATATCTTTTGGTTTATTTATTCCATTTGACATTATATATTGAGTTTTGATTATATATGTCTATTAAATGTAAGCGGTGCTTGTTTTAGGCAATAATTTAATTCTAAAAGTTTTTGAATAAAAATTTTTTGAAATTAAAATTGTAGAAGATAAACATATTTTAATTTGTTTTGATATTCAAATTTTGTTATATTTCTTCTATCAAGTAAAAGGCCTTTCTATTTTATTTTATATATAATATATAATTATATTTTGGCTTCAATAAATCTCATTAGGGAATGTCAATGAATTTAAATAAGCCTTAAAAATAACTCACACTGTTCTTTGATTTTGTTAGAACATAGATAAATCTTGAATTATAACGATGATTTATGTCTCCAAACGTTATTCATTTACACGTGGTGAGTTGTTTGATGTAGGTTAGTTTGTTGATTTTGATATTTTAAATATATTTCAGGACAGAAGACGGAATTGCTTAGAATTATATTTGTTTTTTGAAGATATAGTGCATGCTTTGAGAGATTTCTGAATTTACTTATTCGAATATTTAAATATATTGAATATTTCAAATAAATTATATTCTTTGAGAAGTCCTTCAAGTGTGTTCATGTTTTTAAAAGGCAAATGGCATTCTTGAAGTTAAGACCAGAAACAAATTTGTCTTCTTTAAATATTTATTTATTAATTTTAATGACTTTCGTATATCTTTTGGTTTATTTATTCCATTTGAAATTATATATTGAGTTTTGATTATATACGTGTATTAAATGTAAGCGGTGCTTGTTTTAGACATTAATTTAATTCTAAAAGTTTTTGAATAAAAATTTTTTGAAATTAAAATTGTAGAAGATAAACATATTTTAATTTGTTTTGATATTCAAATTTTGTTATATTTCTTCTATGAAGTGAAAGGCCTTTCTTTTTTATATTATATATAACATATAATTATATTTTGGCTTCAATAAATCTCATTATGGAATGTCAATGAATTTAAATAAGCCTTAAAAATAACTCACACTCTTCTTTGATTCTGTTAGAACATAGATCAATCTTGAATTATAACGATGATCTATGTCGCCAAACGTTATTCATTTACACGTGGTGAGTTGTTTGATGTAGGTTAGTTTGTTGATTTTGATATTTTGAATATATTTCAGGACTGAAGACGGAATTGCTTAGAATTATATTTGTTTTTTGAAGATATAGTGCATGCTTTGAGAGATTTCTGAATTTACTTATTCGAATATTTAAATATATTGAATATTTCAAATAAATTATATTCTTTGAGAAGTCCTTCAAGTGTGTTCATGTTTTTAAAAGGCAAATGGCATTCTTGAAGTTAAGACCAGTAACAAATTTGTCTCCTTTAAATATTTATTTAGTAATTTTAATGACTTTCGTATATCTTTTGGTTTATTTATTCCATTTGACATTATATATTGAGTTTTGATTATATACGTCTATTAAATGTAAGCGGTGCTTGTTTTAGACATTAATTTAATTCTAAAAGTTTTTGAAAAAAAAATTTTTGAAATTAAAATTGTAGAAGATAAACATATTTTAATTTGTTTTGATATTCAAATTTTGTTATATTTCTTCTATCAAGTAAAAGGCCTTTCTATTTCAATTTTCGTTACAAAGAATCGGAAATAGTGCCATGTTCGAAAATACTTTCACAAGAGTAATTCAAGTATGCGTTTCTGCATGAACTGAATGAACCCATTTTAACATAAATCTATATGTTATGCTGTGTAGGGCGAATATAAGTACGTTGCAGATTTGTTAATTTTGTATATTACAGAGAAGTTTCAAGAAATCGACAAAATCGGGCTACTTTTTGTTCGAAATGTTTATACGGATGAGTAACGCATGCCGTACTGTTTCTACCCCAGCATTGGAGGTAATAACAGGTAAAATTCCGGTAAGGTTAATGGCAGAATATGTTTCTGCCAAATACCACTTTCGGCGCTCCAAATAATACACCTACAAGAGTAGGATATTCAGAGCACAACCGGACCTAGAGACGAACACTATAGGGAATCTATGGAAAATGCTCATTCGTTCCTGACAAGACAGCTGGGATGAATGTACAACCGGTAGAACCACTTATAAATGGCTGCCCAAGGTAGACTTTGCGATCGAAAATGCATTTTTCCGCAAACCATCCACTAACATGCTTTATAACTGGACATGGTCCATTCAGGGCTAATTTGAATCGCCTTAATCTCTCTCCAACCGCATCTTGTGAATGCGGGGAGGAGAATGAAACGTCTGAGCACACGCTATACTTTTGCACACTGCATAGCTCAATAAGGCCCCCAGGTTTGGCTGGGCTAGCCGAGAAATATCTAATCAGAACAAAAAATTCATATGGCGTCATATCTAACACTGCAAACTTGATGCTAATATCCATCTACAGAGATCGATCTATATAGTATCAATGAAACTTAGAAACCATAAGACTGCAACGTCAATGTGTCAATATGTATTCCTGCTACAAATCTGTAAGCTCACTTAAAGAAAACTAATTTTCAATAATGAAATAACCAATGTCAGTATATCTAATTCAATTGTATGCTAAATAAAGATCATTATGACCGTCAATGATCAATGCAATTATGTTGCGAGTGTTGCGATTCCCCGCTCCACTCCAGTGCTCGTATTCCTTTTCAAGTTTACAACGTTAGACTTAAAAGGATAAACTACGATGAAAATATGGTTACCAAAAGTGACTAGGAGCGCTGCTCGCGAGACACATGTAACATTTTTCTAAGTGTTACGTTTACCCCTCCTCCTGTCTCTGTATCTTGTCGTAGTGGGGGAGCTTGTCATAACGAGTGTCCTAGTCTCATTTATTAGATGGAGGATATGGTAGATGACCCGCAATCCTAAATTCCTTACTTTGTTTCTTTCTTGCATAATACCATTCCATCAAGTTGTCCCAATCCCACCTTTTCCTGCCGCAGGACTTGGAATCGTACGGGGAAGCTGGCTCTGATTGACGACCAGAATCTGCGACCCTGCGATCGATCAGAGTTCTGTATTCATTTCATTGGCGAAGGCGATCCCCGCAGGTTCTCAGCGTGGGTTTCCAACCTTCGTCCTCTCAGCTCGCTGAAGGATCTTAAATGGTTGCTGAATGATAAAGAGAGACTATGACGTTTCGAACAAATCCACGGTTTGGATTTGTTGTCCATTTCTAGTTCCTGAAGTTCCCGCTGCGAGGTCCTGATTGGTCTATTGGAGGACAAAGGGAGACTACGACGTTTTGAACAAGTTGGGGAGCTTGGGATATTCGCTGCGCTCGCCCCTTACTCCGGCCCCATTCGTGGATCCGTAAGCTTATCTTTTCCGCTGCGGGTTTGGAAGTGGTCCGCTGGAGGGATAGGGAGACTACGACGTTTCGACAAGGTTTGAGGGTCCTTTAAGATACGCTCTGCTCTCCCCCAACTCTGGCGCCCTTTTGATCCTAAGGCTCAATCCTATGATGCTTCGGAGCTTCGCTTTTGGCAGCAAACAGCAACATTGATCCTGCGGTGCGGGGGGGGGGCATGCTGACAAGCTGTTATTTGTGTTGATTCGTTGCTTCAGTCTTTCATAATCCATAGAGACACTGCTCAAATGATTGAGTGTTGGGATCGTAACGGCGATCCTCTATTGTGTGGAAGAGGTGACTTGTGGGGGTCCCTCACCTAGTTGTGCTGGCGCGGAGTGCTTTATAAAACTCCCTCCAAAATTCCTTTCTTTCCCTTTCAGCTTTTCGGGGCTCTGCTGGAGTGTCAAAACTTGAGCAGAAACCCGGGACAACAGTAATGAGAATGGTACTTTAATGTTATTAGAGAGCTCTGCTCATATTTTAACTTGTACAATTCTGAGTATGTTATGTTAACCCTTACCTCAGGGGCCACCTATGAAAAGAGATGGTACGGGGATCACCAAACCCGAGGTGCCCGAGGACCTGGAGAGCCTGAACAAGCCCTCCTTGTATACACCGTCCTGACCTAGTCATGTCTTGGGATGGATGGGGAGCGGGACTTAAGATCTCACTCGCTAGGACACAACCTATATAAAAACCCCGAACCCTAAGGCGTGGAGATTGCCGAAAGGATGCATGGGCGAGGGGTAGTCGGTCTGCAAATTTCCTAACCACACGGGCCGGGCACCCCGTGTGAAAACTTTAGCCTTCCCCCGGTATGGATGCTCTGCCGGGGGCGAACCAGGCTATAACAAGAAACCGCTCTCAAAGAGTTGAACAACCGAGAGAAAACCACGCTTCAAAAAATATTTCTGCGAATGAAGAGGAGTTCATGAGCCCTCACATTATCAGAAATGAACTAGAAGAATTCGTCCAACACCCGAATTTCAACATATGCAAATCGGCAACAGCTAACATACGGTACCTCTTCTCCTAGATGGAGCAGAACGTACGTAAGTTAGAAAAAGAAAATATGTTTCTACAAGGTCGCCTGTACGAAAGGAGCAGGGCCAAAGAGACATTGAACTCCAGCAAAAAGGGCCAAACTAGACCAACTTTTCAGCAGCGGCTCCTAAGCCTGCGAAGGCCCAGTAGGCAAGAAACAGCCGGAGAAGAGAACTTCTCCAAAACAGCCCAAAAATTGTACGGAGGAGCACGTACTACACATAACTCCGGGCGAAGACAAAACGGCGGACGAGGTCAAGAAAATCATGATCGACTAACCGCGCAAGGACGCTCCTTGCGCAAAAGTCCGCAACGTTATTGATTTAAAATCAGGTGCAATGTTAATAGAGGCGGCCTCCGAAACGGACGTCGAACTTAATAAAACTACTCTGACCAAAAGGGAGATACACTGTAATCTCCCGAAGAAGATCCTCCCGAGGATCATCCTTCTTAATGTCAAGAGGGAACACGTAGAGGAAGAAGACTTCGTAGAAATGCTGGTCAGGAAGAATCTTCGCAACGCTAGGCAATTAACCGAAGTGCTGGAAAATACGAGGGTAGTATACAAATACCCCTCCAACACAAACCAGGTTAAAGTAATGATCAGTGCTCCTGCTGATCTGACTCGCTCGATCCTGGAGGAGGGTCGAGCTCACTACGACATGAGCTCGTACAGGGCGTACGAGCACCTTAGCATCAGACGATGCTTGAAGTGCCAAGGATACGGTCAATTTACGACCGCGTGTAAGGCCAAAGAGAAAACGTGTGGACAATGTGCTATGCAGGGCACAAAACTAACGACTGTCCACACAAAAAAGAAACGGCTTGCTGCATTAACTGCAAGAGCAAAAAACGGGTTGCTCCACATCCTGTTTTTAGCAGAAAATGCCCAATTACAAAACTCAAGACGAGTTATACAGGGCAAAAATTGATTCCTGTTTGCATTCGGCGGCATGAGAATTATGCAGATAAATGCACAAAAATCATTGGGTGTTATCTCTGAAATAGCCAGAACAAGAGGAATACACATTGTAGCAATTCAAGAACCCTACCATGCCTTTGGTGGAGTTGAAGGATTAGGCTCCTCCGCACGACTTGTCTACTGCGGAGAAGACCCATCTTCGATCATAGCAATATTCGATCCTAAATTGAATGTCGCCCACCTGAACCACTTGTCAACTACACACGTCACTGTTATAAGCATCTCCAACAACGGAGAATCAATATTCTTGGTGAATGTATACTTTCAATACTCTCTAGACATTGACACGTATCTTTCACAAGTAGAAAAGATACTGAACACGCTGGAAAACAATCGAGGCAAAACCATAATCACTATGGACGCTAACGCCAAATCACCGCTGTGGTACTCTAACACTAGAGACCGCCTGGGTGAACTTCTGGAAGACCTTATATTTCGTTACAGTGTTGAACGAATCGGGATTCCCGACCACATTCACCTCTTCAAATGGTGAGTCCAACATTGACGTAACACTGGGCACACAAAACGCTGCCAGATTAATATCTGGCTGGTCGGTGAAGGAGGACTGGGTAAGCAGTGATCATCGACCGATAGTTTTCAACATATTAGGTCGCAATACAAATACCGAACTCTTGATTGACTCACACCAGTCCAGGTTTCTTCCAAGGAACGCGGACTGGAAACTGTTTGATGTTGAGCTGGAGAGCCGCCTCCACAACATAAACATGGAGACTACGAACGCATCTGATCTGGACAACTTGGTTTTAGGAATGACAACTGCCATTTACGAATCGGCAAGCATGTCAATACTGTCCACTTCTCACACGCCCTACAAGAGGGGGTGGTGGACACAAGACCTAGCCAGAAGCAAGACAAACCTCAACCGACTGGGGAAGAAGCTTCGACAGGCAAAAAAGAGAGGCTACCCACAAGAAATTGTGCAAAGAATGGCCACAGAAGTGAAAAGAACAAGGAACAAATACGTGGATTCCATTAGAAAGGCAAAACTGGACAATTAGCGGGACTTCGTTATGAGAGAAGCAAGGAAGTTCCCCTGGTCCACCGCATATAAAGTGGTAACTGAAAAAACATCAGTTCTACCCACCTTCACGTCTGTAAAGACAGTCAACGACGAATACACCCCTACGTGAGAGCAAACGGCGGAAGCCATACTGGGCCGACTCATCCCGATGGATGACATGGAAAGCGATTCCCCAGCTCAAACCGCGGTGCGTAATGACAGTCAAAGAGAACGGTCAATTACCTTACCGAGAGCGAATTCCTTTAATATGTGGGAAATTCAAAATGCTAGGAGCAAGATGCGCAAAAACTGCGCTCGGGCCTGGATAAAATATCAGGATTCATAATCCAAAGAGTCTGGACTTGCCACCCAGACTCTCTTACGGCTCTATTCAACTCCTGCCTGCGATTTCCGCATTTTCCTAAGGCATGGAATGAAGGAAAGATTTGCCTTCTCCTTAAAAACAAAGCGAAACCGCCTGATGATCCAAAGTAATACCCTCCAGTATGCCTTCTGAATGAGTTGTGTAAGCTGCTTGAGCGTCTCCTGCTGGCTCGAATAGCTCCTCTATACTCGACCTCTGGCCAAGAATCGGGAAATCCGTATGGATTCCGATCCGGAAAATGTACTGGGGATGCCATTAGAGAGGTAGTCAGATATGTTCGTGACTCAGAAACGCAGTATACTGCGGGCCTGTTCGCCGACATTGATGGGGCATTGACTTCATGTGGTGGCCGTCGGTACTGCGCAGATTCCGATCTGCCCTACCGAACTCGCCCTACTACGGGGTTATCTGCTCATACTTTTCAGACAAATCCATAACCTTTTCACAGGGTACTTGCCAGTATAGCCGGAGCGTGAATAGGGGATGTCCACTGGGATCGGTCCTGGGGCCCTTCTTGTGGAACCTTCTCCTAGACGAATTACTAAACTGCCTCCCTATAGAATGGGGGAAGAGTCTAGCATACGCCAACGATATGACCATCATGGTCAAATCAAACAGACGAAGTTGCGATGCAACTTTACATACAGGAAATGTAAAATTGGCTCTCCAAGAATAAGCTGTCAATATCAATCAAGAAGATACACGCTGTTCTTCTTAAGGGCAAACTGGACCGAAATCGGTCTCCTACGGTTCGTATCTGCGGGAACTCACTAAGGTGGGAACCTCAGACTACCTATCTGGGTGTAGTGCTCGCTACAGGTCTCACTTTCATACCGCATATGAAGTACCTACGTGACAAGGTATTATAGATATGCTAAACATGAAATTTAGGCGGCTAAGCAAAATTCTCGGAGACGCTGGGAAAGCATCGATGAGAATATACTATAAATCCATCTTTTTACCGGTGGTGTTATATTGTTCTTCAGTATGGGTACACAAAACTGAAAACAGTCACTTTTCCAGAAACCTGTCCGCTTGTCACAGGTCAATGTTGTTACTTCTATGTAATGCTTGTAGAACCGTCTCTACTCCAGCGCTTGAAGTATTAACAGGGAGCATGCCTCTGCAGCTAATGGCCGAAAAACTAACTGCCGGTTACCACTTCCGCCATCTGCTAGAGTACTCATATAAAGGGACAGTCCTTAGACCTCCCGACGAAACGGCCACTAACCTGTCAGCTATTGAAAAAGTTGACCCAAGGAAAATATTATGTGATATGTTAATAGAGTCCTGGTAACAAAGCTGGGACTCACGCATAACAGGCAGAATTCTCAACCGTTGGATATCTAAGGTAGACTTTGTGATCAATAATGAATTCTTCCGGCTAAACTATCACATGCATCATAACAGGTCATGGGCCTTTCTGGGCCAATCTTCACAGGCTAAACCTCTCTCCTACAGCATCTTGCTCCTGTGGGTATGAGGAACAAACTTCTGACCATATCATATTTTACTGCGAAGCATTCAACTCGACGAGATCTTCTACCATCTCGTCAAATGTTTCAAGACCTCATAATCTCTTAATGTCAGTTTCTTTACATCATGAGGTGTCAAGTGTGACGAAGACAATGGTGGACTACATGTATGAAGAACGTCGCAGAAATGGCGACAGTTCAATTTAAATTAAAATATAAATCATTACTATGGCGAACGAAACACAAAATCCATCCCCTCCGTTACGAGCATATATATTAGAGAGAGATAATATACAACGCAGCAGGCCGTTTCCTAAAAATGTAGATTAGGAAACATAGGATAAATATATTTATTACTTAAAAAAATTTTAAAACCTGTACATATATAGATTAAATAAAACTATTTATTATTGAATTATGTAGATATGTAAATATGCAAATAAAATAAAATACCATGTAAATACCATGTAAATTTTCTATTGTTCAGGTCCCCAGGCGGACGACATTGCTATGATGAGACTACGTTATAAAGCGTGGCGATAGAGGCGTTGCCTCATAAGTCACAAATTAATCTTCTGGGCATGTTACGGTTACCCTGCCGTGTGGTGGCCGGCACTAGAATAGTCCCATCCTTCCGTGAGGTTTCGAACGAGGCGAAAGACGCGGTCCCGTATCTCCTGGGAGATCACCACCACTGCGCTATCGGTTTCATTTCGTTTGTAACGGAGGGTTAAGCATACGAAGATGCCTAGTTTCACTCTTTCTGAGGGGAATGGAGGTTGAAGTTTACTAAGACCCTAGTTCCATTCAACCGAGCGAAATATCGTAATGCAGGATAGTGTACACATAATGCCAGTCTCACGCAGTTCTCTATGTATTTCACCGAGTTGGAGGACTTGCAGAAGCGTGCTTTGCTGAGGAAGGCCCACTCTACTCTATCTCAGGACAAGAATCAGAGAACCAGTTAGGTTTTCGCGCTGGCAGATCGACAAAAGACGCCATCAGGCTGGTTGTCAACTTTGCCAGAGAGGCCGAACAGCCATACGTGGCCGCCCTCTTCGCCGATATCGACGGGGCCTTTGATTTCATGGGGTGGCCGGCGGTAATACGTCGACTCAGGTCGGCTCTGCCGGGCTCCGGTTATCTCAGCCTCCTGAACTCATTTCTTTCTAACCGCTCTATAATCTTCAGTCAAAAGGACTGCACATTTGAGGGCGAAGTTAATAGAGGATGCCCCTAAGGTTTGGTTCTTGGATCATTTCTCTGGGACGTACTCTTTGACGAGCTTCTCGCTCTCCTCTCTCCTCTCCTGCCCCCTGAGGTCAGCATAAGCATCGCCTATACCGACGACCCCGCCCTGTCGTCCGCTCCAAAAGCCGCAAGGATCTCGAAGGGGCCCATACCACTCCATTCTCTGTTATGGAGGACTGGCTTCTCGAAAACAAGCTCCAGGTTTCATACCAAAAGACCCACGCAGTTCTCCTCAAAGGAGAACTGCGTGCCTATATATATATATATATAGGCACCAGAATATCCCGCAGAATTCTAAAATCAACAAGATCTATTGCAATAATTTAAGGCGAATCTGTATTCAAAGTTCACAAAGTATAGACATTTAATATTTAATTTCCCCTAAATGGGAATGATATAGATGGCATTCGAGGTAAGGTGGCATCCAATATACAGATGCCAACTTACCAACACGAAGTGACATCGGTAAATGATATAAGGGAACATCCTTTATCGTTTGCGCTAATTTTTAGCAGGATGCCAAATTGACCCTTTTTGGACCTATCTCGACTGCCGTGGATACTTTAGGTTCACCGAGTTTTATCATGGTGGCGCTCGGGTCGATTTCTTGTATACTTTGTATATCATTGGGCTATCGAAACAACGGTTCACTTGGCAGTACATTTGACAACGTGGATTTGTTTACTTTGCAATTATCTTGCATTCGTTCTTGGAATTCATAAGAGTAGAAGGTGAAGATGTTTTTTTTCCGTTCGATCGATACGTAAGCAGACTGTGAACAGCTGTGACTTCCTGAAAGAGCGCAGTGACTGTATGATGCATGAGACTGACGATATTGTAAAGCACTGAATTGTTATTCAGCGCTACGTTGGACATTAATTCGTATTGATATTAAGGATTATTAGTTTATTATGGATTTTTTTGCGTGCATGTTCTAGGTAATATCTTGCTATCTTTGAATTTTCAAGGTAGGTTTGGAGTCGAAATATTTTTACTGGATTCATTAATAAGCAATTTAGTTCTCTTGATTTCGAAGTTATTGATATTCGAAATTTTTTCTTATTTTTTACAATATTTTCGAAACTGCAGATCTTTTCGAAATGGAATGTGGTATAAAATAGTAAAATAATAACGCATACGTTTGTGAAAAATTTTTTCGGGTTCACATAATCTGAAAATTCAAAAAAATATATTGAAATCAAGGTTTTCCCCTAAGATTTCATATCAGTTCATATCGATTTTGTGTAACTGATTATACATTTTCGTTGATTTCGTTGAAAGGTTTATGCGTTTTTGCAGCTCAGTAATTGAAACTTTAGGAATAATCCACTCGGCTGATACGTAAACTTTTGGGATTGGAGCGGTATTCGAATTAGAAATATATTGGATTGCATTAAATTCATGAAGCTTTTTTGTTTTCATTCATCGTTTGAATAAAAACAAGCGTTTTGTATCGGTTATATAGAATACATCATTTCTTTCTGTAAAATGGCGGTTTAACGTGCTTCGGATGACTTTAGGTCACGTGGAAGATAATTATCGCTGTTATCGAAAGTTTTATTCGTTCATGCAGCTCGGCGATTGAATTTGATTGAATAAACATATTCTATCAATGCTATATTACGGCTCACCTTTGAAGTTGAGGAGTATTTTTCACCAAAGTTACTTTATTTATTTAACAATTCAATATTAAGACTTTTCTTCATTCCGCAAACTCCTAATATCTTCTTCTGAAAAAAAAATTCTCTCGCATAGTACCAACTTGGTAATGACTATTATTCGCCTCGGCTATAGAATTTGATTCGAAAATTTGAAAGCTATATTTCATGTTTGAACAAACATTCATTTCTACAAAGAAATCCTCTTTTCGTTCCAATTTTCATGCGTCACCATGAATCTCATAGGCAATCCTTGCACATAGTTTTTTTGTGTATCCCAAATCTATGAGCCTTTTGTTTGAGTAAATTTGAGTAAATGAATTCATATACATTCTGTCAAGAAAGTACCGGGAATTATCGATTTAAATCTGGCGGGGCAATGAGGCAGGTGAAAATTTTTTTCCTAAGTTGGTACCACTGTCCTTAATTACTATGCCAAGCTTGAGCAAGATCTGTCAACTAGTGTGTTTGCAACAGCTGATTTGGTGCCGATTTTTACTATGGGTGATTACGTTGAGCAAAGAATTTGTTTAAAGTTTTGTGTTGCAAATTCGTGTGCCGATGCATAATGCTCTATCGAAAACTCGTGCATATCAGTGGTACAGAGCCTTCAAGGACGGACGCCCATCGACGGCTTCGATCGAAGATAACGTCGATAAAATTAAGGAAAGGGTGCTGAAAAACCGTCGTACCAGCTTGAGAGAGGTAGCACATGATCTTAAGATATCCCACGAGTCCGCACGTACGATGTTGATTGATATTTTGGGCATGAGAAAGGTGGCCGCACGACTCGTACCGAAAGACCTGAATTTTCTTCAAAAACGTCATCGCGAACAGGTTGCTTCAGACATGCTGGATCGCTGTAATTCCGATTCTACATTCATGGAACGCATTATAACTGGTGATGAGACCTGGGTCTACGAGTACGATATGCAAACAAGCCAGCAATCATCGGAATGGGTGGCAAAAAATGAGCCGAAACCGAAAAAACCACGCCAAAGCCGCTCGAAAATGAAGGTGATGCTCATTGTTTTTTTCGATATCCGTGGCGTGGTGCACTACGAATTCGTTCCAGAGGGTCAGACGGTAAACAAGGAGTATTACCTAGGCTTTATGAAACTTTTGCGTGAGCGTATCCGTAAGAGCGGCCAAATTTGTGGGCGAACAACTCATGGATTTTGCATGACGATAACGCGCCTTCTCACGGAGCTACGATTGTGACTGACTTTCTCGCCAAAAACTCAACAAACGTGCTTCACCAACCACCGTATTCGCCGGATTTGGCTCCCTGCGACTTTTTCCTCTTCCCAAAACTAAAATTGCCCCTTCGTGGCACCAGTTTTGAGTCGATTGAAGCCATAAAACAAAATTCGGCGCGAGAGCTAAAGTCCATCCCGGAAAGCGCTTATAAAAAATGTTTCGATAATTGAAAGTGCCGTTGGCATAGATGTATTGGAGCAAATGGAGCCTATTTTGAAGGCGAGCCAATAAATTTTGATGATTAAATGTAAAAATGTTGTTTTAATCGAAAATTTTCCGGTACTTTCTTGACAGAGTAGTATATTGAAAATTATAAAAAATCATCGGTTCGATATGGTATTCAGGATCTAAATGAGATGCCGAATTATCATTCATCATCAAATCAGACGATGTAGAAAAAGGTTAGGAAAAATTCAAAAATTTTTTCGTTAGTCAAGTAACGAAGGGTCGCCCAAGGTGTTCGAATGCAACCCTTAGGATTGGAAAGAGAGTTCGAGCTTTCTCTCCGCTAGTTTTGATATAACATATGCAGATTGAGTATTAATAAATCAACATTTGATTATGTCAAACAAATCATGAAAATCTCAAAAATAAATTAAGTATATTATGGCAAAATCAGTTAATGACGAAAAAAATTAAAAGCAATTCCAATCATTTCTCCGTAACATTCTCCTACCGTAACGATGAAAGTTCGAACCCAGTGCCAGGAAACAAATTTTCTGGTTTCGGGGGACCGTCTGACCATTCGCTATTGGGTAAACAATTAAGGGCGCAGTTCCTAAAGTGGTATAAAAAAACAGTAACGAACATAGAACACACGCTTTCTCCTAACTCGGACAATCAAATGGAAAAATAAAAATACAAAATAAAATATTTCCTCGAATAATAAATAATATTGGTAGATTAGTCAAAATAAAAGTGAATAAAAAAAAATAAAAATGAATTCAATGGAATGAACAAGAGTAGTAAGTTTCCACTGTAATATTTCCCTCCTGTTATCTGATTTAATTTATTTTGTTACCATACAATGTGATAATGATGAAAAGTAATAGTTAATCAGAGGAGATAAATGATCATATCATTTTTTCTGTCTACTCATAATATAATCTGTCACTACATCAAAAAAGTATTTTCAACTCGCTCAATATCTGCTATTAACAGTTTGAAATATTTTACAAAAATATTTGCAGATTTTGCATTGCTCATTTAGACTTGAAATCTATGTGAAAATTTGAAATCTCTGAGCTAATTCCTAATAATAATAATATTTTTTCACTTAGTTATTTATATACATTCGATGAAAATGCCTTCAAGCACTGCCATTTTCCAACGTCTGTTTCATTGAATTAACACGAAGAAAAATATTGTCAATCATAAAAAAAATTAAAATCTACAAGAAGATGGATGGTTCGATTTGAATTTTTTAATTCCTGGAAAAATTCAGTGGTTATCAGAAGAAATCGTCATTTTGTCAATAGTCATTATTACATATTTCAATTAGATTATCTCCTTATACAATCTGAACGAACCATCCAACCTTTGTGCATGCAATAATGTTTTCACATATAACATCGAATGTACTTTCTGATTCGGCGTCAAAATAATTAGTGCTGAACATAATTTTTTTTTAAAAAGCACTGACGTGAGATCACTAGCTTCCACGCGCTTGTTCATTCATGAAGAAATTCGTAAACGGCGGGTAAACGGCTGTTGTAATTTTTCCAATATCTCAAAAAACAGAGATCCGATCAAATTAAAGATTGACAAGAAGTTAAAGAATGACGGCTTTTTCAAAATTTTTTTCATGTGAAATGAATTTCGTGAGAATCGTATAATTATGAAATAAAAAAATAAATATTATGTTAGAGCAACGTTAGTAGAGAAAATCGAACGCTACCAGAACCTTGATGGGTAAAGGCATGTCAGCGCCTTCGAATTGAAATTTTGGATATAAAATACAGAAAAAGAAGTTATTAGAAATTATTGTTTTACTACCAATAAATTGATATTTTACACATTTTTTGTAACTGAAGTTTCGAGAAATAAATTAGGGTTTATGGGTTCGCCCCTCTCTTTGTTTGTGTATTAATAATAATAATATGCCATCTTCAGACAAATGAAAACTTAACAAACAGGACAGAGTATTTATGCTTGTACAGGTGTAACAGTTGATGAAAAGAGGTTAAAAAGAAAACAAACCCTTGACAACTGTTGTAATGTCAACACGCAAAGAAGATTCGTCAACAGATATGACTTATTGAATTCACCTTTTTTCGAGAATATTTTTTCATCAGAATTCGAAATTAAACAACGTTCGAACGAGAAAATAACACGTTCTGTGACGTTGGAAACCGCAAAAAAATTAAATTTCTAATTGAAATTACTTAACAGCGGTTTCGGAAATCTTCCAGAAATGATAATCTTCTGGCGATATCGATATCGCCTAGTCTGCGATTCAAAGTGCATCGAAACCATGCACCGGACATCTCATACAGAGTAAGAATAAAAACAATATTCTAATTTCTGCTAATATTTTATTGACACTACGATCGTTACGTCATACCATGCATATTTCACGTTGAACGGCAAGATTTACATAGATAACGATGGCCTCACTATGGGAAATCCTTTGAGTCTGTTACTATCCGAAATTTTTATGGATTCCTTAGAAACTAGAATAATAAATAGCCCTTATTTTAAATGTTTCATTTATTGGTATAGATATGTCGACGACGTTCTAT
Source organism: Megalocaria dilatata (assembly GCA_034642435.1). Lineage (NCBI taxonomy): Eukaryota > Metazoa > Arthropoda > Insecta > Coleoptera > Coccinellidae > Megalocaria > Megalocaria dilatata. The sequence goes on along the minus strand of CM067859.1, from coordinate 58,348,849 downwards.
GTTTATTCAATGGCACTGAGAGACAATTTTCTTTTTTTGTGGATTTCATAAACAAATTATCCCCAACCATACAATTCACTTATGAAGGGAAAGAAAAACAATAGTATAAACTTTTTAGACTTAACTATCACAAAAATTAACAATAAACACGTTTTTTCAATATACCGGAAACCAACCCATACAGATAGCACCATTCACTTCACATCAAACCACCCATACTCACAAAAATTAGTAGCATACAATAGCATGTTATATAGATTAGCCAACATACCCATGTCACGTGAGAATTCTGACAAAGAATATAACATTATCAAACAGATTGAGTTGAACAACGGTTTCAACGTCCCGATTATTGAGAATCTATTTTAAAAATACAATTAAAGCTGGCCTTGAAATTAGTATATCCCATTGATAATGATCCAATTGAAAGTAAATACATTTCGTTGACATACTTGGGACCAAAAACAGAAAAGGTAGCTAGATATTTAAAGAAGAATCACAATTTTAGAATTTCTTATAAAACGAATAACTCCCTAGGAAAATTAATGAAAAATAATAAAGATAAATCATCTAAGAACAAGAAATCAGGTGTTTATAAGTTAACTTGCGGTACTTGCCATTTCGTATATGTTGGTCAGACAGGAAGATCGTTCCAGACGAGACTCAGGGAACATGAAAAATGCTATTGTAACAAAAAGGGAAATTCAACCTACGCAGAGCACCTTCTAGACACAGGACATAGTTTTAATAGTAACTTTGAAATTTTACACTTAGAAAACAAAAGTTTTAGATTAAACTTATTAGAAACTTTAGAAATTAACAGATATCATAAAAGAAAAATATTATTGAATAACCAAACTGAATTAAGTAACTCCCCTTTGTTGAATCTTTTTTGAACCATTTTTCAGTTTCCCAAAAGTATTGTAAAACTCTCTTCAACCCCTCTTCTATTTTTGTTATACCCTGTACTATAAAATGAAGTTCTTGTTCACGGTATACTCAGTATCTTGTAATACTCACCTGAAGAAGTCATGGTATGACGTAACGATCGTAGTGTCAATAAAATATTAGCGGAAATTAGAATATTGTTTGTATTCATATTTTCAAGATGAATTTCCGTCAAGTAAAGACCGAAACAATCATAGATTTGATGAAAACTGATACCAGTTTTTTGGTCTTATGGTATTATAAGCTGTTATTACGATGCAGAATTACCACCCAGAATATTTGGTTTTTTACCAAATGCCTAGAACTTGAAGTCATCCCCAAGTACATACAACTGAAAACTAGGAATAAGACCCCAGCAGCAGATAGAGGTAGATTGATATGAATGAAGACCTGGTTGAAAATGGACAGGAAACATGAATATCAGAAGAGAGACGCATACAACATATATCTTAAGATAATACACTCCGAGTTGACTTATAGAATGCACGATGTCTTGTTCGATAACTTAGATAATAATATTAGAAATGATATTGATGAATTGATACATAAAAAATACAAAATACAGAAAAAGAAATTAAAAAATTTACTAACTAAGAAGAATCAAATTAACTTAAATCAACAAATTCCAAAAAAATATTCCGAACATATTTTCTATCCTAGATTCATGAATATCTCCGAGGTAAAATTCAACCATACCGAAATAGAACTGTTAAAAAAAGGATATAAGTACAATTTAAATAATAGCAATAAGAAATCTTTAGAATATTGAGGTATCGACTCAGAACTTGCACTCAAAAATTGTCAAAATTCAAATACGGATAAGTATGCATTGGCTAATATTATAAATAAAAAATGTAATCATCACCCGAATAATAACAATCACACAATAAAATCTATAAAAACTAAAATCTTAAAAAATGATTTAGTATTCACGCGTGCCGATAAAGGAAATACAGTAATAGCAATCGATAGAACAAGTTATATAAATAAAACAACAGAATTCTTAGACCCAGATAAGTATACAATTATCAAAAAGGACCCAACAGATAAATATCAAAATGAAATAAAAATAGCCATAAAAAACGCTACGGCACTTTTCGGTACTAAACCATTATTTAATTTAACTTTAATGAATTCTCAACCACCAAATATGTATTCTTTAATCAAGGTTCGTAAAAAAAGTTGTCCCATCAGACCAGTTGTGTCATTTGTTACAGCGCCATCATATAGATTGTCTAAGCCACTTATTAAAATCATACTATCGGAAACAAAATTTAAGCAAAATTATCTATAAAGAATACATACCATTTGGTAAATAACATAAAAGATGTACGTGTTCCAGATAATGCAAAGCTTATATCGTTTGATGTAAAGAATTTATTTCCGTCCATACCAGTCGAGGAAACCATAAAATTAGTAGATAACCTGCTACTCCGAAAAAGAACCAATTCGGTAATAAAACAAGAAATAATGGATGTTTTGACAGTTTGCTTAAAACAAAATTATTTCACGTTCAACGGCAAGATTTACATAGATAACGATGGCCTCAATATGGGAAATCCTTTGAGTCCGGTACTATCCGAAATTTTTATGGATTCCTTAGAAACTAGAATAATAAATAGCCCTTATTTTAAATGTTTCATTTATTGGTATAGATATGTCGACGACGTTCTATGTTTATTCAATGGCACTGGGAGACAATTTTCTTTGTTTGTGGATTTCATAAACAAATTATCCCCAACCATACAATTCACTTATGAAGGGGAAAAAAACAATAGTATAAACTTTTTAGACTTAACTATCACAAAAATTAACAATAAACACGTTTTTTCAATATACCGGAAACCAACCCATACAGATAGCACCATTCACTTCACATCAAACCACCCATACTCACAAAAATTAGCAGCATACAATAGCATGTTATATAGATTAGCCAACATACCCATGTCACGTGAGAATTTTGACAAAGAATATAACATTATCAAACAGATTGCGTTAAACAACGGTTTCAACGTCCCGATTATTGAGAATCTTTTCTTAAAAATACAATTAAAGCTGGCCTTGAAATTAGTATATCCCATTAATAATGATCCAATTGAAAGTAAATACATTTCGTTGACATACTTGGGACCAAAAACAAAAAAGGTAGCTAGATATTTAAAGAAGAATCACAATTTTAGAATTTCTTATAAAACGAATAACTCCCTAGGAAAATTAATGAAAAATAATAAAGATAAATCATCTAAGAACAAGAAATCAGGTGTTTATAAGTTAACTTGCGGTACTTGCCATTTCGTATATGTTGGTCAGACAGGAAGATCGTTCCAGACGAGACTCAGGGAACATGAAATATGCTATTGTAACAAAAAGGGAAATTCAACCTACGCAGAGCACCTTCTAGAGACAGGACATAGTTTTAATAGTAACTTTGAAATTTTACACTTAGAAAACAAAAGTTTTAGATTAAACTTATTAGAAACTTTAGAAATTAACAGATATCATAAAAGAAAAATATTATTGAATAACCAAATTGAATTAAGTAACTCCCCTTTGTTGAATCTTTTTTGAACCATTTTTCAGTTTCCCAAAAGTATTGTAAAACTCTCTTCAACCCCTCTTCTATTTTTGTTATACCCATGTACTATAAAATGAAGTTCTTGTTCACGGTATACTCAGTATCTTGTAATACTCACCTGAAGAAGTCATGGTATGACGTAACGATCGTAGTGTCAATAAAATATTAGCGGAAATTAGAATATTGTTTTTATTCATATTTTCAAGATGAATTTCCGTCAAGTAAAGACCGAAACAATCATAGATCATACAGAGTAGACTCTTTTGGACAATAACGGCCAAGTCTGAGATTTGATCTGCGGGGTTACGTATCAACATTCTCACTAGTTTTCCATTACTTCATCAAATTTCTGCGGAAAATCGATAAGAAAAACTGCTGGTTGTTCATTTTCGGACCCTCTCAAATAAAAGACACCTAAATTTTAACTGAAAAATCTAAAATGAAACGTAATTTCTAATTTGAAATATTGTGCATTAGCTCTCTTGTAAATAACAACGAATTACACTTAGCTCGTATTCAGGAATTCTGGAGAAAAATTCTAGTAAGAACTGATGTGACTTTAGGAGCTTTTGACCGCTTTCTTATTCATCTGTCGATTTACACTTCAAAACTACTCTTACAATTTCAAATCTGTCAGTAACTTCTTGCAAAAGGGTCATATGATTAACAGTGCCATCTCCCTCCAACTGATCTCATCCGAAACCTGAAATATATCCTAATGTGAAAAAACCTTTGAGTAGACAAGAATGTCAAGGAATCGAATTGAAACTTAACCGTGTATTTTTTTCATCTGATTCTCCGTTTTTTCAGAAAAAAAATTCTAAATTTGCAAAAATGTTAATCATCGAAAAAATCTAATTAGAAGTTTCAATTCTGATTTTTCTATACCGATATCCGTCCAATTATTCGCTTTTGGGTAAACAATCAACGCTGTTTCTGAAGTGGCGTAAGAGAACAGTAACAAGACCCACACCGACCACAACCGATCTCCTAACCATTTCACCTAGAGCCAACCGCAAACTCAATTCATCTCATTAATAGTTTATTTCATTATCAGTTCTAAAAGTGAGCTTTTCCCGTACGCGATCGATCAAGTCTAGTAACCATGGGTGAAGCCTTTCTGAACAATATTTTTCGTCATATCATTCATATTTAAAATTTATTTAACAAGGAAAATCAATACTATAATCAATCACTTAATTCACAAGGTTGTTAATCACAAAACCTTATCGAGTTTATTTGAGTATAGAATTGTTTTGCAGATGTGTGTTACACTGTCTCGATTTCTAGAGCTTTCTATTACCATTATTCATACCCCTTATTAACAATGAAAATTAGAGGAAATAAAGTGTTTTCTTTAAATCATACTCAAAGTTTCTGGTAGCTAATGTCAAAATCTAATTACAATTAATAATTGAATTTTCGGTTATTATTTGCAATAACGGTGATAGAAATGTTAATAACACTTCGTTCTAATTTTAATATTGCTTTTGGGTCATATATTTCTCGTAGTCATACTCAATGAAATCATTTTTGAGGCAATTAAAAAAAAACCGGAACACAAGAACGAAATTAGATACTTTCGCTGTGATATAATAAAAAAATTATAAGAATTCTGTGTTTTCCATATTACAGGTGGTCGATTTTTTAGCCATTAGCATAGAAATGACATTAACTTATCGTTGAATTCTAATAAAAGTTACATAAAAAAAAGTGTGTGTGTCCGCTCCGACGCACGACTGGAGTTTACTCCTCAAGAACGATTATAAAACAAGTTTTGCACATCATGACTTGAGTGACATCCGTAAAATTCTGAAAAATATCATATAATTAGAGTTGGTAAGATATTAGATAATTGTAAATTATAAGGGACTACTTTACCGTAATTCGTTTAAGTAAGATTTCTTCATCTGCTGATCCACATTTAAGATCTTCTAAAAACCATAAACGATCACAAACATTACAGGCGTGACCAAAGGAATTCTGTAGGATCTTTTTTTTAAATAGCTTATGTGCTGATTTATGAGTTTGATAGCTACGGTATGGCAGGCTAGAATTTGGCTCCGATGTTGACTCTTCAGACATGTTGATATTGTCTTCATTTTCAATGAATTCATTCTCGGCTGGTTGTAAAATTTCCATTTCATTAGTTAGCAAACGAGGAGTCAGTATAGGTTGGCTGGGAAGCTGACAAATCTCATCAAAATTAAGGTTTCTGGTTTGATTTGGTTTCCTTTTTTTTTTGTACACATCACTAACACTTTCGTGCTGTTGTACGTTTTGACGTTTTTTTGTTGATACCGGTGCAGTCTCAATAACTACTTCGTGGTGTGTAATGACAGGTCCATCGTCAGGACTTGAAGGTACCACCTGTGCTGTAGTTACCGATGTCAAGTAGTTGGAAGGTCCTGCATCTTGCCTCGGTAAAATTTCAGTAACGTCTGAGTTTGACTCTGCGTTGATGTTTTGATTCGCTCGGAGTTTTTTTTCAACCTGCATTCCCGTTGACGCTCCGCTGCGGACTTTTTGGCTGGTCTGTCCTCTTTCTGTTTTTTAGGCCCAGATTTTTCTTTCATCCGAAGTCTGTATTCTTGTTGTCGAATTGCTTGAGTTTTTTTATGACCGGTTGTTGTTGATGGACAGGTTTCAGGACTGTGAATAAACAAATTCAAGCACATTTAATAAGAAAAAAAATAAATAGCTATTTTAATAGCATGTAATTAAATATAAAAGCACAACATAAAAAGTATAGATATACACTGATAAAAAGATTCATTAACTATTTAATTATTTAAATTATTTGAAAGCAATTGTTTAATTTTAATAAATATTTTTCTACATTTAATTAACATTTATTTAGAAGGAAAATATATTTATTAACATTTAATAAGTATTTATTAATAATTAACAAATACTTATTAACAGTTAATAAATATTTTTTAACAACTAATAAATATTACGTTGATTTGTATTTGATTTGTACTTCATAAATTATTTTTAATAAACATGGATTAACTTTTAATAAACCTTTTTTTAGTAGCTAACAAATATTTATTCATACATTTGATAAATTGCATTTCATAAATAATTTATTAACTGTTAATAAATACTTATTAAATTCTTTGACGTTAAAAAATCATTTATTAATAAAGTTTATTAAATATAAACAATTCCTTCTATCAGTGAATGGACAACTTATATATTAATTGTAAAAGTGAATTATATAGACTTACTTAATTACCGCATCCACGTGTTCCGCAACTCCCGGATCATTCTCACTAGAATACGTAACTTCCATATTTTACTGTATTCAACTGACACAAATTTATATTTATATCGATTATAAATAAATTATAAAATTTAAAACAATATCTCCGCAAGTTCAAAGTGTTTGTAGGTTAATATCGAATAAATAAATGTTTAGAAATGTATTGATATAGTTATGCAGGCGCTACACTGTACATGTATAATGTGTATGCTATTATACACACACAGATATATACTAAACATATACAAGTACATGGAGCCGAGCATACCGTGTGGTGGGGAATGGTCAGACTATAGCTCATAACGCATTTCGTGTGACATGCTATACTCTCTAGTACGATTTTGGTCCCCATAATTTTCATACCCCGGGCCTATATATGTAAATCGATTCTTAAGGAGTAAACTCCAAAAAATTTTCTGAATTTATAACGATTGGATGCCTATGGTTAAAGTTTACTAATTGAAATATGACAATTCAGGAAAATGACCAATTTTTCAGTATAAGGTATTAGTGTTTCTTCAAGAAAACAAAAATTTTAAGTCCTATACTCGAAATTTTTGTAGAACGTTTTTATCGCGTGATTAATGATATTTTTCTTCATATTCTACGCACAGGTTCCTCATTACGAAAAAATTTAACCTATGAAATAGTAAGATACAACAGCATACTGTTGTATAGGTACTTTTATGGTAATCCCGAAATTCTGCTAGAATAAACGACTCGTTCATTTGATAACGTGGAAGTGGATTTCAAAATCTCAGTTTCATCAGATCGGTCTTTCCCTCTTATATTTGTATCTACATATACCTACAAACCTTTTCCGTTAAAACGACTGAGTTAAAATTTCCACTCTTCAATTTATTCCGTTCGAGTTTTTTATTGCTCGTGTACCAACACGACAAATTTCTATTTGACCAAGGATTATTCATCTTCGTCTTGTGTTTATAATCTTCTAATCGTTTGAGACCTTCTATCGGAGACTCGCGATATACTTTTCTGTCAAGAAAGTACCGGGAATTTTCGATTAAAACAACATTTTTACATTTAATCGTCAAAATTTATTGGGTCGCCTTCAAAATAGGCTCCATTTGCTCCAATACATCTATGCCAACTTCCCATTATCGAAACATTTTTTATAGGCGCTTTCCGGGATGGACTTTAGCTCTCGCGCCGAATTTTGTTTTATGGCTTCAATCGACTCAAAACGGGTGCCACGAAGGGGCAATTTTAGTTTTGGGAAGAGAAAAAAGTCGCAGGGAGCCAAATCCGGCGAATACAGTGATTGCTGAAGCACGTTTGTTGAGTTTTTGGCGAGAAAGTCAGTCACAATCGTAGCTCGGTGAGAAGGCGCGTTATCGTCATGCAAAATCCATGAGTTGTTCGCCCACAAATTTGGCCGCTTCTTACGGATACGCTGACGCAAACGTTTCATAACGCCTAGGCAATACTCCTTGTTTACCTTCTGACCCTCTGGAACGAATTCGTAGAGCACCACGCCACGGATATCGAAGAAAACAATGAGCATCACCTTCATTTTCGAGCGGCTTTGGCGTGGTTTTTTCAGTTTCGGCTCATTTTTTGCCACCCATTCCGATGATTGCTGGCTTGTTTGCATATCGTACTCGTAGACCCAGGTCTCATCACCTGTTATAATGCGTTCCATGAATGTAGAATCGGAATTACAGCAATCCAGCATGTCTGAAGCAACCTGTTCGCGATGACATTTTTGAAGAAAATTCAGGTCTTTCGGTACGAGTCGTGCGGCCACCTTTCTCATGCCCAAAATATCAATCAAAATCGTACGTGCGGACTCGTGGGATATCTTAAGATCATGTGCTATCTCTCTCAAGCTGGTACGACGGTTTTCCAGCACCCTTTCCTTATTTTATCGACGTTATCTTCGATCGAAGCCGTCGATGAGCGACGACTTCACGACCGTCCTTGAAGGCTCTGTACCACTGATATGCACGAGTTTTCGATAGAGAATTATCACCAAAGGCCTTTTGCAACATTTTCAATGCATCGGCACACGAAAATACATTTGCAACACAAAACTTTAAACAAATTCTTTGCTCAACGTAATCACTCATAGTAAAAATCGGCACGCACTCTGACATCGACTGACTTAATCAGCTGTTGCAAGCTCACTAGTTGACAGATCCCGCTCAAGCTTGCATAATAATTAGGGACAGTGGTACCAACCTAGGAAAAAAAATTTTTACCTGCCTCATTGCCCTGCCAGATTTAAATCGATAATTCCCGGTACTTTCTTGACAGAATGTAGGAAGGTGCCTGCTAAACTACGTAATATTTAACACGTATGTAATGATACTTAATCGCTTCTAGGACAATCTTCATTTCATAATGGATTCACAAATTAAAAATGAGTTCTTTCCAATTACTCAAAAATATTCATATTATTGTAGATCGGTATTATATATTTTTTTTATTCCTGCAATAAAAATGTTTGTTCGGCGATCCAAAGTTATTTCGAAACATCCGTCTTATTGGAATTCGAAATGGAATAGTTTTCAAATGTGGAGCGATTAAACACAACGCAACAAAATTGCGAAATAGGATTGTGAACAAAATATCAATATAACATGATATATTCTTCAACTTTTTTCTCTTTTATCTTTTTCTACATTGAATGATGTTAAGCTTCCAATACTGCAATGAAAAATTAAAGTTTCCATTAGGATGGTATCGGTATTTCAATTCGAACACGGAAATATTCAGGATTTATACACAACTTAGCACAAAAATCTTTTGAAGTCGACTGAAAATAAGGAAGTTAAATTCTGAAGAGAAACTTCCATTTTTGGTCACTGTTACATTCATCTTGTCGTTACGAAAGAACTTTTCACTTCCTTAATAATGAAAGATGTGTTTAAAAACTAATCTCCTATTGGGAATATTGTTCATTTCGGAGAAGGATCAACAAAAAATGTATCATCAGTAGATTTAACTTGAAAACACGTAATTTTTGGCAATTCTTGAACTGTTCTTGTAATGAAACATAAAATCTCAACAAAATAAAGAATGCACACTTGAAAGGCTCCACTTTTTCGCCTCTAATCAATACATATTGGCAAGACATACTGGAAAAAAAAATATATTGAACTAAACTTTATACATATACTTTTTGCCAAAATCTGATGAGAAAAAAGGCCATTTTCTCTTCGTGGAAGAGTCTTCTGGACTACATGTTACAAATCATTTCATCAATATCCTCTACATCCACAAACAATTTTAGCAACTTCCGGTAACTAATTTCCGAAATATTGACTTTTCAAAAAAAAATATTTTTTTTTTACCTCTGGTGTGCAGTTCAGCAGTTCTGCTGAATCATCGGAATCGGAGACAATTAAACTATAAAATTAAAAGTCACTACGTCTTTTTTTATAAAGTTATCGTGCTTGAGACCAGCCGTCAGACAGAATTGAATTTCACCACGAATTCTTTCGGTAGGTCCAACTCAGTCGTTTGAGGCCAGTCTTGGCTCAAAATATAAAATTACAGGTATTTGGACGAATCGACAACACGATATGTTCATAGAATCAGAGAGGAAAAAATATTGAAATCTATTCAAACAGAGAGAGTTTTGAACATGAGAATATGGAAAAACATATAAGGAAATAGATTAGATTAAACTATATGATAAAATTCTAAAAAAATATCAATTCTTCAATAATATTCACGAGAAATTCAAGTAATCAATCAATTCAATAATTCACAATAATGAACCATCAAAACTCGCGTACCGTATGACTTATCCGAAGCAACAGAATAACAGCGAACCCTGAAAAAATCCCCTTCATGCGAGCAATCGTTCCGTGTAATATTTACCGCTTGAGTATTACCATTCATCACACCAGACAAATACAGCAGTATGGCAACATCTCAGTGTGCCACCTTGGCTGGTACTAAAGTATACGGCAGCCAACTTGTACCATTATAGGTTAAAAAGTATACGGATGCCAACTCGACCGCTATCTATACTGGAAGTCATCTTGTGCGGAAAAAAAACTCCGAATATACACGAAGTACACACGAGGATGCTGGCCGATACCCTTTTTGTACGGATGCCAGCTAGTTCGGCAGATGTATAAAGATATATATATATATATATATATATATATATATATATATATGTACATATATATATGTAACATTTTCAATGCATCAGCACACGAAAATTCATTTGCACCACAAAACTTTAAACAAATTCTTTGCTCAACGTAATCACCCATAGTAAAAATCGGCACGCACTCTGACATCGACTGACTTAATCAGTTGTTGCAAACACACTAGTTGAGAGATCCCGCTCAAGCTTGGCATAGTAATTAAGGACAGTGGTACCAACCTAGGAAAAAAATTTTTTACCTGCCTCATTGCCCCGCCAGATTTAAATCGATAATTCCCGGTACTTTCTTGACAGAATGTACATCTGTATAACAATTCTATACTCAAATAAACTCGACAAGGTTTTGTGGTCAACAAAACCTTGTAAATTAAGTGATTGATTATTACTGATTTTCCTTGTTAAATAAATTTTAAATATGAATGATATAACGAAAAATATTGTTCAGAAAGGCTTCACCCATGGTTAGTAGACTTGATCGATCGCGCACGGGAAAAGCTAACTTTTAGGACTGATAATGAAATATACTATTAATGAAATGAATGGAGTTTGCGGTTGGCTCTAGGTGAAATGGTTAGGAGATCGGTTGTGGTCTGCGTGGGTCTTGTTACTGTTTCCTTACGCCACTTCAGAAACAGCGTTGATTGTTCACCTAATAGCGAATAATTGCATGGATATCGGTATAGAAAAATCAGAATTGAAACTTCTAATTAGATTTTTTTGATGATTAACATTTTTGCAAATTTAGAATTGTTTTTCTGAAAAAACGGAGAATCATATGAAAAAACATACAAGGTTAAGTTTCAATTCGATTCCTTGACATTCCTATCGACTCAAATGTTTTTTCACTTTATGATATATTTCAGGTTTCGGATGAGATCAGTTGGAGGGAGATGGCACTCTTAATCATATGACCCTTTTTCAAGAAGTTACTGACAGATTTGAAATTGTTAGAGTAGATTTGAAGTGTACATCGACATATGAATAAGAAAGCGGTCAAAGGCTCCTAAAGACACATCAGTGCTTATTAGAATTTTTCTCCATAATTCCTGAATACGAGCTAAGTGTAATTCGTCGTTATTTACAATTCACAATATTTCAAATTAGAAATTACGTTTCATTTTAGATTTTTCAGTTAAAATTTAGATGCCTTTTATTTGAGAGGGTCCGAAAATGAATAACCAGCAGTTTTTCTTATTGATTTTTCGCAGAAATCTGATGAAGTAATCGAAAACTAGTGAGAATGTTCGATGCGTAACCCCGCACATCAAATCTCAGACTTAGCCGTTGTTGTCGAAAGGAGTCTACTCTGTATGAGATGTCCGGTGCGTGGTTTCGATGCACTTTGAATCGCAAACTAGGCGATATCGATATCGCCAGAAGATTATGATATCTGGAAGATTTCCGAAACCGCTGTTAAGTAATTACAATTTGGAATTTAATTTTTTCGCGGTTTCCAACGTCACAGAACTTGTTAATTTTTCGTTCAAACGTTGTTAAATTTCGAATTCTGACGAAAAAATATTCTCGAAAAAAGGCGAATTCAAATAAGTCACATCTGTTGACGAATCTTCTTTGCGTGTTGACATAACAATAGTTGTTAAGGGTTTGTTTTCTTTTTAACCTCTTTTCATCATCTGTTTCACATGTGCAAGCATAAATACTCTGTCCTGCTTGTTAAGTTTTCAGTTGTCTGAAGAAGGAATATTTATTTCTCGAAACTTGAGTTACAAAAAATGTGTAAAATATCAATTTATTGGTAGTAAAACAGTAATTTCTAATAACTTGTTTTTATGTATTTTATATCCAAATACGAAATTTCAATTCGAAGGCTCTGACGTGCCCTCACCCATCAAGGTTCTGGAAGCATTCGATTTTCTCTACTAACGTTGCTCTACTAACATAATATTTATTTTTATTTCATAATTATACGATTCTCACGAAATTCATCTGTACCCCATATCACATCGACCTGATCATTAGTTTTGAAAATACGGGAAAAATAAAGTTTCAAATGTCAATAACTCCTAACCTATTCGACGGGTGTTGCCCAACGAACTCAGCCGAGATACATATTTATGCTTTGAAATTTCGAAAATATGGGTTTTTTCATTCTTAAGTTACTGTCTTTACATTCGGCAGGACATAATCACTTAACCACTAATTTTTCATGGGTACGTCCAACCTAGTCGTTTGGGACTCTCTTCAGCTGAACATTGCAAAATTCCAGATATTTGAACACAACATTGTTCCCTGAAACATGCGCGCAAAAACATTTTGAGTAAGCCATTTTAGTTGAGTAAATGTAAAATTTTATGCAGAATTTCATGTGGATCATAACATGAAAAAAATTTTGAAAAAGCCGTCATTCTTTAACTTCTTGTTAAACTTTAATTTGAGTGGATCTCTGTTTTTTGAGATATTGGAAAAATTACACCAGCCGTTTACCCGCCGTTTACGAATTTCTTCATGAATGAACAGGCGCGTGGAAGCTAATGATCTCACGTCAATGCTTTAAAAAAAAAATTATGTTCAGCACTATTTATTTTGACGCCGAACGCCGAATCAGAAAGGACATTCGATGTCATATGTGAAAACTTTATTGATTGCACAAAGTTTGGATGATTCGTTCAGATTGTATTAGGAGATAATCTAATTGAAATATGTAATAATGACTATTGACAAAATGATGATTTTTTCTGATAACCACTGAACTTTTCCAGGAATTAAAAAATTCCAATCGAACCATCCATATTCTTGTAGATTTTTATTTTTTTTATGATTGACAATATTTTCCTTCGTGTTAATTCTATGAAACAGTCGTTGGAAAATGGCAGTGCTTGAAGGCGTTTTTATCGAATGTATATAGATAACTAAGTGAATAAATATTATTATTATTAGGAATTAGCTCAGAGATTTCAAATTTTCACGTAGATTTCAAGTCTAAATGGGCAATGCAAAATCTGAAAATAATTTTGGAAATTATTCAAACAGTTAATAGCAGATATTGAGCGAGTTGAAAATACTTTTTTGATGTAGTGACAGATTTTATTATGAGTAGCCAGAAAAAATGATATGATCATTTATCTCCTTTGGTTAACTATTACTTTTCATCATTATCACATTGTATGGAAACGAAATAAATTAAATCAGATAATAGGAGGGAAATATTACAGTGGAAACTTACGACTCTTCTTTGTAGAAATGAATGTTTGTTCAAACTTGAAATATAGCTTTCAAATTTTCGAATCAAATTCTATAGTCGTGGCGAATATTAGTCATTACTAAGTTGGTATTATGCGAGAGAAACTTTTTTTTCAGAAGAAGATATTAGGAGTCTGCGGAATGAAGAAAAGTCTCAATATTGAATTGTTAAATAAATGAAGTAACTTTGGTGAAAAATACTCCTTAACTTCGAAGGTGAGCCGTAATATAGCATTGATAGAATCTGTTTATTCAATCAAATTCAATCGCCGAGCTGCATGAACGAATAAAACTTTCGATAACAGCGATAATTATCTTCCACTTGACTTAAAGTCATCCGAATCACGTTAAACCGCCATTTTACAGAAAAAAATGATGTATTCTATAAAACCGATATAAAACGCTTGTTTTTATTCAAACGATGAATGAGAAAAAAAGCTTCATGAATTTAATGCAATCCAATATATTTCTAATTCAAATACCGCTCCAATCCCAAAAGTTTACGTATCAGCCGAGTGGATTATTCCTAAAGTTTCAATTACTGAACTGCAAAAACGCATAAACCTTTCAACGAAATCAAACGAAAATGTATAATCAGTTACACAAAATCGATATGAACTGATATGAAATATTAGGGGAAAACCTTGATTTGAATATATTTTTGGAATTTTCAGATTATGTGAACCCGACGAAATTTTTCACAAACGTATGCGTTATAATTTTACTATTTTATACCACATTCCATTTCGAAAAGATCTGCAGTTTCAAAAATATTGTAAAAAATAAGAAAAAATTTCGAATATCAATAACTTCGAAATCAAGAGAACTAAATTGCTTATTAATGAATCCAGTAAAAATATTTCGACTCCAAACCTACCTTGAAAATTCAAAGATAGCAAGATATTACCTAGAACATGCACGCAAAAAAATCCATAATAAAATAATAATCCTTAACATCAATACGAATTAATGTCCAACGTAGCGCTAAATAACAATTCGCTCTTTCAGGAAGCCACAGCTGTTCACAGTCTGCCTACGTATCGATCGAACGGAAAAAAACCATCTTCACCTTCTACTCTGCAAGATAATTGCAAAGTAAACAAATCCACGTTGTCAAATGTACTGGATGCCAAGTAAACTGTTGTTTAGATAGCCCCATGATATACAAAGTATACACGAAATCGATCCGAGCGCCACCATGATAAAACTCGGTGAACCTAAAGTATCCACGGCAGTCGAGATAGGTCCAAAAAGGGTCAAGTTGGCATCCTGCTGAAAATTAGCGCAAACGATAAAGGATGTTCCCTTATATCATTTACCGATGTCACTTCGTATTGGTATATATATATATATATATATATATATATATATATATATATATATATATATGCTGAAGACCAGCTGAGAAGATTGTTGGAGAGGTCAAGGGATGATTTTAGAATAACATGTTTGAAGCCTCAGGGAAGCGTACAAGTACCTTGGTGTTCAGCAAGCTCTCGACATCAAAACA
This sequence comes from Megalocaria dilatata, assembly GCA_034642435.1. Classification (NCBI taxonomy): domain Eukaryota; kingdom Metazoa; phylum Arthropoda; class Insecta; order Coleoptera; family Coccinellidae; genus Megalocaria; species Megalocaria dilatata. The sequence continues at coordinate 58,333,197 of CM067859.1, read as the reverse complement.
GCTGATGTGAAAGAAAAATTAAAAATCAACGTACTTCTTCAGGCTTAGGAATTCGCTGAAGGCCAAACTAAATTCCAAGGCACTCTTTACCTCAATAAATAAATTTGCCCCCCACCCCGCATTGGTTAGTCTTTCGGGTTTCTGCACTGGACATCCACAGAACTGAAGGCTATAGACATCCAAACAAGGAAGCTGCTTCCTATGTTTGGAGTCCATCATCCCCATTCCTCCATGAATAGAATTTATCTGGGTAGACATAATGGAGGTAGAGGGCTCCAAAATATACAAATTACTCATAATAAAAACGTATTAGGATTGAGAAACTATTTCAGGACGAAAAACTTACCTTTCTATGAGACTTTATGCTTGGTGGATGAGCAGCTCTCAGAGGAGTGGCAAGGCACTTCACGGTAGATATCCTGGAAATTTAAAGTCAGATAATGTTAAAAATCAGAGTCACACGATCATTTCCCTAAGTAGGATGTCAACTCCCTTGAGAATATTAAACGAAATTAGAGTTCAAGTGACACAGAATATTGTAAGATTTGCAATTATATTCATGGATAAGCTGAAAAATATTTGTTAGGCGTTCGTTCCGGTGTAAAAAACCTGCTGGAAGAAATGGATGAACGGCATTGAGTGGTCGAGTTTCTGAACGAATTTTAATCAATAAATTACCCAAATGTTTTGCTGTTCAGTTTTGAAAAATATTTGTGTCCTTACTCAACATTTGCTCTTACATTCTGTAACATAGTTCTCTTGTAGATCTTTACCAGGGATTAGTGTTAGCATGTAATTAAATAACACTGAATTGTTATAGAATGAGAGGGAAAATTTTGAACAAATGTAAATGAAATTCGTTCAGAAACTCGGTCACTTAATATGCATATCGTATATCATTTCCAACGAATTTTTCAGCACATTCATGAATAGAATTGCCAAACCATCCAAATAGTGGGTAAGTCGATTCTAATTGTCATTTAAGATTCTTGAGGTGTTTGCCGCCTCGCTTATGGAAATAATTGTACACCTACAAATTTGCAATCAGAAGATGTATTCCTGCGAATAAAAATTGACCTGTCTCGGACTTTTCAGGAAAAACTCATACTTACGGAAATGTCCGACTGAACTGTTTTATTTGGATCACCTGGTATATCTTTAATATTGCGGTAATAACAAATATTAACTCTTAATTCTTACTTTATGGCGTTATGTGCAATAATTTTGAATTCGAGTTAAAAATCGGGCAAGTCAATATTCCAAACAGAAAAAGTTCTATATGATGCACACTTGAGGGGCTTGCAAGTAGTGCAATATTCTTTTTTGAGGATAATTTCACATCAGAAAACGTTGCATCCTACGAATAGCCTATATCGGGAATCTGTTTTACTTGAAATGATGAATATTTATGCTCATACCCTTCCATGCACTCGTTTTAAAATAAAAAAAATTAGGTTATCCCTCTCACGAATATGCTACTCGCAGAAAGCTGACCAGAAAGCTTTATCGTATAGAACAAAGAAGACTATTGGACAGCGTACATGCACTCACCTTATTCCACACATTTTGAATTCCTCTATTCATTGAATTCCCTCAACATGTTCAATAAGAACATCAAAAATTATTTAAGAGAAATTGATAGGTCCAAGATGGGTTATATTATTAATCGTAATATTTAGATGTTGACTGTATGTTATCATTTTGTAATTTAGAATTAAACTTATTTCTGATTTTATGTGGGCTAATCGTATAATGGATGAACTGATCCTCACAACCATATGGTTTTGGAGGTATAGCTTTGTTTATTTACTTGAACTGCATGAAGTTTGTGTTAATTTTGGCTTTGTTAATTCCTATTCTCCGGGATTTATATATGTAGTAGTTTTACAAATTCTAATTTAATAACATTTTTCGGAAACTCTTTGAAATTAAATTGAATACATGCCTTAAAAACACTGTTTCAATTCAAATAGACATATAGAAATAATATTCATTATAGGGTATCAAAAAGGAATAAAAGAATCCAACGAAAATATACAATAATGATAGAACTTACTCAACAAACATTTGGTGAAACAGCACCCTTTCATAACGGTATTGAGAAAACCAAATTCCTCCCAAAAATGTCCGAGATAACTTGAAGAAATTCTTCGAAACTACCTCTTTTTAAAAATTAAAATTTGTAGAGATATTGCAGAATTGATCTATTTGATATTTAAGATATTCAAAAAGCCTTCTATCAAAAAGAAAAACACCCTTTTGATTATTTCTGTCAATAAGTTTACACATTACAGTTGCTTTAGAGTAATTTTCAAAACAATGGATCAAAATAAATTTCCCGACAGTAGTACCGTTCTCGTTCCCGGATGTCCATCCGTTCCCGAGATACGAGCGGATAAAGATCGAAAATTTCGGGACTTTTCCCGCGCACTCCATTTGTAAACAAACAGGCCCCGCCCACCGCGATCTCGAACCGTTTCTGTGGTGTACGTATAGGGGCGATCCGCGAAGTTAAGTACGGAGACCGTCCGAAAACTTTCGGACCGTCGGAAAAAACGGATTTTCGCGACGGCTTCGCCCGTCGCGAAAATACCCGTTCGGACTGAAGGTCCGATAAACCCGCTACCCGCGAAAGCCCATATATTTCACGGATGACTTTCCGTCGCGACGAAACGAGCGGATGAAAATTTCCGGTCTTTTCCCGCGCTCGCCAAACGGTCACCGCCCTACGCGTATGCCGCGTAGGGATGACCAAACGGGGGTGATCAAAGACGGAATTTGAACGAAAAGCAGATCCCACCTAAAATTATAGAAAATTATTAAAAAAAATTGACTTTTTCAAACCGGATCGATCGAAAAATATAGATCAATCGACTCTACTCGTTCTTTATTATATGCTGATTATGTTATTCTTCGAAATATCTCCGAAAAAAGATTCTTTGATTACACCAACCAGATCGTGCGAACTGTAAAAGATCTACGCCTCTATAGCCACACTTTTTCGGTCATTAAAAAAAAGAAACGTTAGGCGGCAACCAATAATAGGATATGAGTAAATATATAGTCCGTCTAGAAAGTATCCAGAATTTATTATTTTTCATAATTTTATTATACTTCTTTTTTGTAACATTCTAAGACAAAAGTAATGTTTAAAATGGGTTGTGCAGATAGTCGGCTATGGCCAAAGTTGCATGGCAATACTATTTGTCAAATATTGTTGATTGTCAACAGGTATACAATTTATAAATTAATGTCGCAACTAGAAATAAGAAATCAGGTAGAATATTCGTACAGAAAAGGTTTTCAAATTTCCCACCAAAATAATGGTTTGGGGAGTAATATCTCAGCGTGGTGGTACGCCTCTCTGAGCTATAGATAGTTGATGGTACCATTCATGATGGTGAAAAGTATTGTGGCATTCTAAACGATTTTCTATTTCAAACGGCCCATATTTTATATCCAGACGGGTGGCGATTTCAGCAGGATAATGCAAGTAGCAGCTTCACCAGATCTCAGTCTCATTGAAAACATATGGGGACTAATAAAGATTGAAGTTGAAGGAGCAGTGCCACGAAATAAAGATGATTTTATTCAGTCCTGGACTAGGTACTATCACCGAAAATTATGGAAGTGATCTAGTTTCGGGTGCACTCCGACAATAAGTCAAGTGTTTAGAGTTAAATGGAGGTTATATAAGTAAATAAGATGAATATTAAGTTATAATTTTCTTATTCAAGAATTGAAAATATATACTAAATAATTACAATTGAGTTTTGTTTTTTCCGAATACTTCCTAGACGGGCTATATTGATGTATTTTATTATCAAAAATTGAGAAGAACATCATAGTAACCGAAAATAGAGGGAAAAAAAAGTCCTAAGTAATTTTTATGTAAATCGAAAGAATTTCTTTTGGCAGGGACCGCAAAATAATGCCGATACAGGTCGAATGTCGAAATACCGAACTACCTTATTAAAAAAATTTTCGTTTCCATACTATTTCTAGTTTATTTACTGCGAATGTAAGGAAATGTGACATTTCTCAATTTTGCACCATTTGTGGAGATCACAAACAAGAATTAAACACACCCTCTCGCCGAAAACGTAATACCGGTTCATTTGACGTATCGACTCATTTTTTCAAACTACCCGAACACATTTCTCAATTGATTATATTAATCAATCGACTATATTGATAGTTTTTCAAAATTTAGTATTGTTATTTTTGAAAAGTGACACGAAATCTTTGAGTAAAGAGATCATTTGTTATTATTTAAAAGAGAGCAGAAACGTATTAATATACTATTTTTGTTTTCATGTTCCAAATAATGAAGTGAGCTGAGGATAGTATATGTTTGGACTTTCATAAATTCTAATTTAAGGCTGTGCTAAAGTTTTGTTTTTGGATCAAATCATTATCATTCCTAATATCTCAAGCGTTATGATAAAATGATAAATGGACAAATTTCAAGGAAAGATCAAAAAAGTTATTTGCAACAAAAATGCCATATAATATAGGGTCGAAATGTTCATGATTATTCTTTAATTTTATATTTCTTGATTTCACGAAACATTTAAATTTTTTCCATAAAATCAATTATACATCGGTTATCCTTATAGCCTCATCCAATTTGATCACATATCTGGAAACGGCATTAAATTTGCTACAATTTAAGAAGTTTTGTGTGGCAAAAAACAAAAGCAGTCATATTTTTTCAATGGTCTTATCGATGAAAAATTATTAATTATGGACATTTTTTCTTTTCATCGAAAAATACATCATTTTCTGTGCTTTCGAATGACATATCAACTTTTGTGCTTATGATTGAATATTAAAGTATACATTGAATTTAAAATCTGACATTTTCTGTTGCTTAATAATTTTTGGTATTAGAACGTTTTTTTGAATCTAACGAATTAACCCAATTTATAATAAGTATTCTAGAAAAAATCGAGAAAATTATGTCTGTTTTTTCAAACATTGAATATCGCGATATGTTTTTCATTTATGAATTTGCGAATGGAAATGCTCGCGCAGCGGTTTGCGTTTTCCCAACAGACCACAACCAAATAGAAATGTAGCGAACAACTTCTTCGCTCCTCGTCCAGAAACCTGCCTTACTCTGTCGTAGTTTGACCGGCGTACCAATAGAGGACCCGACCAGTCAAAATAATAGTGACTAACCGTCCCCGCCAGGTTCAAATAGAGCAAGGCACCGCGTTTGAATATCAGCGTTCCAAGCGGACGCATGGTCACCGGTATCACAGGCAGAGCCTGCGCATCAGCCTGTCTGATGAGTTTCAGATGTGCATGCTGGGAAACGAAACGCCGTCTCCCTAACTAAGAGGTAGAAGCTCCCTCGAAACATCCGCATTATCCTTCGAGAGCTTCAGAAAGATATTTGTACAAGTACAGACGATTAGGTGAAACAGACTCATTCGGTGGTTTCCGAATCAGAGAAGGAAGTCAGCAAGGCCAGCATGCACCTGCTATACTTCGAACTGTCCGGGAGGACCCCACAACAAATACTTGTCGAATTGGTTGTACATTGAGGATTTATCATTCTGCAGTACACCGAGAACTCAAAACAACAAAAATAAGTTACATCCATATCATTTGAAAAAGGTGCAGGATCTGTTACCTGTAGATGCTGAGACGAGACTAACATTTTGTAGGTGGTTCCTGAATAAGTTATGAGAGTGGGGAAGGTGGAAATAGGATATTATAGACTAATGAGGTCACTTTCACGAAATTGGGTATGATAAATTTGGGAAAAAGCCATGTATGGAAAAGAGAAAACTCCCATTTGAATAATGTTTCTCGTTTCCAACATGAGTTGGGGGTCAACGTGTGGTTGAGAGTCATGCGAGGTGAACTTTTCAAACCAGTAATACTTCCCCATCGCTTCAACGCTGAAAAATTAATTACATTAATAAAAAGCAGCTTAACATACACATTGGATGAAACGCACCTTACTAACAGACAAAATGTCTGGTTTCAAATGTATGGTTGTTCAGCTTATAATAGCCGGAATGTACGAGACTTAATGAATGAATATTTTGGGGTGCAATGGATTGGAAGGTAGGGTCCGGTAATATGACTACCAAGAAGCCATATAACCGGATACTCGTTGATCTTATGTGAAGATCCCTCAGAAGCTTTTTCAGCTTGTACGAGTTAGGAGTTCAGTTATGTTCTGGGTAGGCTTTGTTACTGTGATCTTGCGCCACTTTAGGTCACAGCACTATTAATTGTTAACCCAACAGTGAAATGATGGCAGACACCCGTCCAGCTGGAAAATTTCATTTCCACCTGAACAGAATTCGAATCCGGACCTTTCGGTCACTATCCCGATGCTCTCCCACTGAGCTGTCCACACTAGGTAGGACATAGCGGAACAGCTTCCACAAAAAGGTTCAAAGAACATCAAGCATTATTTAAGCATTTTAAGTATATCTCTCATTTTGCGAAACAGCAGATTTACCTGTGGTCATTCCTACTTTTTGTATTTTTACACAAACCAAAGTCTTCCATAAAAACACACATCGTCCAAAGTCTTAGACCCCGTCAACTTGTTGAATGTAAAATGACAATTTTTTGTGTGTGGAATCTTCACTATCTTATCACGTGAATGAAAACAATAAACCAGCAAAAAATTATTCTTGTTCGGGGGAATACAGGTATATTTCGAAGTATGTAGGAACGAGATCAGGCAGACTACATAACTTTTATGAAAGCTCTACTCTCTTGATTTTAATGACGAGTTCAAAATTAAGAGATTCGAGCTTAAGATTTCGAGAAGACCACTAACATGACTTAGGAGCTTTTGCACGCAGCTAAGATCCTTGTTAATTTTCGTATTAGCTTTATCGTCGTCATTTTACATTCAGAGACTAAATTTAAGCTGGATTTTTAAATTCCGAAAAATTTTAAAAATAAAATTTTTAATGAGAAGGTTTGAAAATTAAAATTAGTTTGAAAGTTTTTTTTAAAGTTACTACCTGGATTTGAAAACCAGTTCAAAAATTAGAAATACGATCCACTGGTTATTGAAATTTGTAGGTTTCCGTATAGATATATTTTCAGGTTGCAAATGTTCATCATTAAAGATTTCAATTGAAAGTTAAAGAAATTATGATAATTTATCTTCTCGAAAATTCACATGAGCCTTCGTGTCGTTATTTGATATCTAAATACTTAATTTGAACTCGATCGGATTTGTGTATTCAGAAGTAGTTGAAAGATTAAATTTTAAATGAGAGTAATTCTGGAACTATTGAGCGGATTCTGTCCGTTTTCCAACGTTACTGAAATATTTTGAATATGATTTTAAAAATTTATATGTTACTAAAAAAATACAGAAAATTTTTACATTCCTCGTGATTGCATGTTCAAGGAATTCACTTCTTTTTCAGATGAACTGAAACCTGAACAAAAGTCACAAGATATTAAAGCTAAGGAATAAGGTACCCAAATTAATACCAAAAATACATAGTGAAAGGCCGGCACTTTACAGAGAAGTCCTCTACAGATATTACTTGAATATACGGAGAATTTTAAATTTACATATTATAAATCTGTATGATTATTTGTTATATTTAGAGTATTTCTATTATGTTCTATGTTCCAATTTGAAAATATTAGCAGACTCCAAATAGTTGAATTTTCTGCGAATTGATTCTACGTTCAAGTTTTTGAATTAACATTTTTAGAGCGTCAGATGGTTCTGATGCAAAATATTGTAGGAATTGGTTTTTTCATTCCTTTGTAATAAAATTTCAGAATTGAAAAAAAAATTGTCGAGAGGTGAAATTTAATTGAAATTAGCTAAATATAAAAGTTCCTTCTTCTTTATTAACCATATGGAAGATATTCACAACAAAAATTTTTTTCCTACAATTGCAAATGGTAGTAACTGTGGTGGGTAGGAGCTCCAAACATAAAATTCTATGAAAGACGCCCTTTTATTTCTATTAAAAACAACGCATCAATTTAGAAACATATATGTCGGAATAGCAGTACGAAGTCGAAACAAAATGACTGAATAATTTTTCATTTTTTCAGACTTAAGTGAAAATGTTATTTTTCTTTTTCTATGGCATAATCTATCATTTCCAAGAATTTGTGCTAACTCTACATTCTCGCACAGATTTGTGAAAATTGTCAGGTTCGAAACTTTGGATTTGTAATAATTAAATGAGTATTAAAAACATGCAATTTAAGAAAATAATGAACTCAAAATCAAATAATAAAATAGAGAAAATAATCTCTGAGTCTCGTACAGGAAAAAATATTCTAATATGCTTCCCTACAAAAATTTAGGACTTGTACTATTATTCAGCACTTTTACCATAAAAACTATCTCGCAGAGCTGCATTCTCTAATAAGATCTCCCCATGAGACAGTTTCAACTTGATGTAAGGGTAATTTGATATGTAGTGTACACGTTAATTTCGAATTATAGTCCATCCTTTATATTTGATATTCAATAACAACAGTTGAATTGCAAAACCAGCAATTTCTTCAATGCTGTTTGAATAAGTTGGTTCATCTGATTTATGGTACCCATAACATCTTATGCTGGATGGAGTTTTCTGTTACTTTGTGATAGGTCATTTTAAGAATGGAGCGAATGAGAAATTACATTTTTTAACATATTTCATTATCGCGGGTACAATGACCTGACTTTCGAAATTTTAGTAAAGTTTCAAACTGGTGTATAACCAGTCGTATATTATTTCAAGGTTTTTATATACTACTCTGTCAAGAAAGTACCGGGAATTTTTAATTAAAACAACATTTTTAAATTTAATCGTCAAAATTTATTGGGTCGCCTTCAAAATACGCTCCATTTGCTCCAATACATCTATGCCAACGGCACTTCCAATTATCGAAACATTTTTTATAGGCGCTTTCCGGGATGGACTTTAGCTCTCGCGCCGAATTTTGTTTTATGGCTTCAATCGACTCAAAACTGGTGCCACGAAGGGGCAATTTTAGTTTTGGGAAGAGGAAAAAGTCGCAGGGAGCCAAATCCGGCGAATACGGTGGTTGCTGAAGCAGGTTTGTTGAGTTTTTGGCGAGAAAGTCAGTCACAATCGTAGCTCGGTGAGAAGGCGCGTTATCGTCATGCAAAATCCATGAGTTGTTCGCCCACAAATTTGGCCGCTTCTTACGGATACGCTCACGCAAACTTTTCATAACGCCTAGGTAATACTCCTTGTTTACCGTCTGACCCTCTGGAACCAATTCGTAGTGCACCACGCCACGGATATCGAAGAAAACAATGAGCATCACCTTCATTTTCGAGCGGCTTTGGCGTGGTTTTTTCGGTTTCGGCTCATTTTTTGCCACCCATTCCGATGATTGCTGGCTTGTTTGCATATCGTACTCGTAGACCCAGGTCTCATCACCAGTTATAATGCGTTTCATGAATGTAGAATCGGAATTACAGCGATCCAGCATGTCTGAAGCAACCTGTTCGCGATGACGTTTTTGAAGAAAATTCAGGTCTTTCGGTACGAGTCGTGTGGCCACCTTTCTCATGCCCAAAATATCAATCAACATCGTACGTGCGGACTCGTGGGATATCTTAAGATCATGTGCTATCTCTCTCAAGCTGGTACGACGGTTTTCCAGCACCCTTTCCTTAATTTTATCGACGTTATCTTCGATCGAAGCCGTCGATGGGCGTCCGTCCTTGAAGGCTCTGTACTACTGATATGCACGAGTTTTCGATAGAGCATTATCACCAAAGGCCTTTTGCAACATTTTCAATGCATCGGCACACGAAAATTCATTTGCAACACAAAACTTTAAACAAATTCTTTGCTCAACGTAATCAACCTAGGAAAAAAAAATTTTACCTGCCTCATTGCCCCGCCAGATTTAAATCGATAATTCCCGGTACTTTCTTGACAGAATGTACACATATCGTCGAAAGTCTTGTCCCGCCCCTAGGTTTCTCAAGAAATAGACAATCTATGTTCTGGAAATGAGATGAATATTTTTCCCTATTTCAACTGCAATATATTTGTTAGAAAATCTTTGTTTGTTATTCTTTGATTTATGCAGGATGAGACAAAAAAGGAAAAAGTATAAAAAATCTAAATTTACCGATTATTTATTTTTGCTTAATTATAATTATTCCACAACTGATTCCAAATTCAGTAGTTTGTATTAGCACCTCTTCTTTCAATCAACTCCCGAATACGCCTGAGCATCCCACGAATCAAGTCATTACTGAAGTTTTGAGGCATATCGTTCCATTCTTTCTGAAGGGCTAAACTCAATTCCTGAAAAGTTGATGATGGGTTTTGGCGATTGGATATTGCTCTCCCTAAGTAATCCCATACGTGCTCAATTGGATTCATGTCTGGTGAGTTTGCTGGCTAGTTCATTTCCTGGATATTGTTCACTTGAAGAATGTTTTGAACCCTTCGTGTGCAGTGTGGTGGAGCGTTATCATCCTGATAAATGAAATTATCCCCAAATTCGTTGCACAGAGGAGCAATGATTGGTTCAATATTGTTAGTTCAACGATAATAAGAAGGGTACGGCGACCTAACATTATACCCTGCCAGCTTATTAGTAATCCACCTTGAAAGGGCACAACTTCCTGGGCGAAATTGAATCGCTCTAGTCTGCGTGTACCTCTCCAAACCCTTTCTCGTCGGCTATCACTTTGTGAGTCGAACCGTGACTCGTCCGAAAAAAGAACGTTGCGCCATTTTGGTAAAAGCCAGTAATGGTATTGTTCTGCCCATTGCCAACGGGTAGCTCTATGTCCAGGTGATAGCCGAGGTACTCTTAAAGGTATTTTTGCCCCTAAATTTTAGGGATGCAATACTGGTTGAGACAACCCGTTTATGGGTCCTCAAAAAAATGACTTCGAAGAGCTGCTACAGAAACCATTTTATTCCTTCGAGTAAAATTTGTGATATAATGGTCTTCCCTTGCAGATGTTACTCTGGGTCGACCAGGCACCGGTCTCCGGACAACGCTGCCGGTTTCCAGGAAAAGGGCCACTATGCGCCTTACTGAAGTCCGTGGAATATTCAAACGTTGCGCAATCTGGTGGTACGACAAAGCTTCTTAATGTAGGGCTACTATTCTTACCCGGTCAAACTGACGAATTGGATGTCCCGGCATTTTCCACGGAATACTTTCAATATTACAATTCTGGTTATTCACTAAAAAGTGATTAACTTTGAATACACCTCTATTCCCCCGAACAAGAATAATTTTCTGCTGGTTTATTGTTTTCATTTAAGTGATAAGATAGTAAAGATTCCACACACAAAAAATTGTCATGTTACATTCAACAAGTTGGCGGGGGGCCAAAACTTTTGATGATGTCTGTTTTTATGGAAGACTTTGGTTTGTGTGAAACTACGAAAAAGAGAAAAGAGCACAGGTCAATCTGCTGTTTCGCAAAATGAGAGTTATCCTTAAAACGCTTTAATAATGCTTGATGTTCTTTGAACCTTTTTGTGGAAGCTGTTCAGCTATGTCCTGCCTAGTGTGGACAGCTCAGTGGGAGAGCATAAGGCTCGTGACTGGAAGGTCCGGGTTTGAATTCTGTTCAGGTTGAAAAGAAATTTTCTAGTTGGACGGGTGTCTGCCACCATCTCACTTTTGGGTCAACAATTAACAGTGCTGTGACCTAAAGTGGCGCAAGATCACAGTAACAAAGCCTACCCGGAACACAACTGAAGTAACTCGCACAAGCTGAAAAAGCTTCGGAGGGATCTTCACATAAGATCAACGAGTATCATAATAATAATAATAATGATTTACGCCACCATACTCATGACAACTAAATTTATGAGCACCTGAATTATTGACCCAGGTATTTCTGTCTTTAGCAATAAATTATAGGTTGGAAAAAGGTGTGGAAGCCATTTCAATTTTACTTGTTGAAATTTATTCAGCTGTCTCTTGTGGAATTGGTCCAAAGTTTATTAGTTCCACAAATTGTTTGATATTTTCTGTATTGGAAGTGGGGTATAATTTTTGAAACGAATGGGTTGTTTTTCTTTTTGTTTATAAGAGAATTAATGAATCTTGTTTCCAAAAAGATTTTTCGATCGCCCTCTCTGCGCAATATTATCTAAGAGAATGGTATCATTCGTCTGAAAGCATCAAGTTCATAAGAGTTTGGACTGTTTGAAAAGTTGGGAAAACTAGAAGAAGTTTCATAATAAGGTTCAAAGAATATCAAGCATAACCTAACCATCTAAAAGATTGTTCTAATTTTGCAAATCATTTTTTCAAAACAAATCATGTTTTTCTAGGATTAGATAATGATAATAATCAAAATGATAATGTTTATTGTGCACAAAAAATGAATCAATTTCATACACAAAGGAAAAAAAAGTTAAAACGTCCCAAAAATTAACATGTTTTTCTTATCAAATTATAGGCTAATATAGAAATCGAAAGGCAAGAAACTAGAGATTCTAGAATTGAAAAAGATACTTAAAAATTATCACAATTGCGCAGTAAAACTATTAAATGAGCAGACGGACCTGTGGTATTTCCAAACTTTTCGAAGTTTCACACGAACCAAAGTCTTCCATGAATATGTACAAACCTATGAAATAGCGCTTGTCATACGTCATTTTAAAAATGTAGTAAAACTAGGAATCTCAGTTCATTGTATCCTTCAGTATAAAAGAGTGACAAAAGCGAAATTATTTCATTTTTATTCATCATATGTTATTTGGAATTTTTGTCAACCTAAATGCTTTCAGTGTAAATGGTTCGAGTGAATCGTGTTAATGTGCAAAAAATCTGTGGATTTGTGATACCGGTTTCGAGAAATTTATCGGGTGTTTTTTTTAGAGAACTTCAAATCGAAATAAGATATTTAAATTAAGATTGAAGCCAAATTTTTTTTTATTTGAAAGATAATTTCATGACATTTATGTTTTGAAAATAATTTCCGGCATATATCCACCACGACTAGCTCTGTGGAACCGCATTCGACCAGACCAATTTTGGACCACTTTTTCGAGTAATTCAGGCCTATTTCATCAATAACACGAGTTATGTTGGCTTCCAAAGCGTCTTCTGTTTCTGATTTATCAGCATAAACCAATGACTTGACATAATCCCAAAGAAAATAAACCAGTGGAGTTATGTCGCATGATCTTGGAGGCCAATTGATTGGACCATTTCTCGTAATAATGTTATCGCCAAATCTTTCTTTCAATAAATCAACTGTTACGGTAGCAGCATGAAGTGAAGCACCATCCTGTTGGAACCAAGACACTTCTGGGTCGATACCATTTAAATTTTGAAACAAATAATTATTGATCTTCGATCTATAACAAGCACCAGCATCGTTTCTAAAGAAATATGGATCGATGATCCCTTCAGTGTAGAACACACCATACAGTGCATTTTTCAGGATGCAATGGAACCTGCAGAACTTCTTGAGGATTGTTTTCACTCCATATACGTTAATTTTGCTTGTTTACATAGCCGTCTAATCAGAAATGAGCTTCATCACTAAACACAATTTTTCGATAAAAAGTGGATCAACTTCAAGCTGTTCTAGGATACAATCAGCAAACAAACGACGCTTATTATGGTCAAGTGGCTTTAGTTCTTGAACCAGTTGGATCTTATATGGGTGTAGACCAAAATCTTCACGCAAAATCTTCCATCTGGTGGATGCACAGAGTCCAACTTGTTGTGAACGTCGACGAATAGACAAATCTGGGTCATCATTAACACTATGACTTACAGCAGCGATATTTTCTTCTGTACGTACAGTTTTTTGTCTTTTTGTTGTTGTTGCATCGAGTAGAGGAAATGCTGTCTGAAATCTATCGATAGTTCGACGAATAAGCTGCTCTGATGGACGATTATGTAAACCATAAATTTCGCGAGGTGCTCTATAAGTTTGGCGAAAAGAACACTAATTTTTTGAATAAATTTCAACAATTTGTGACGGTTGTTGCGGTGTGAGTCTTTTCATAATAATTTGTCAATGCTTATCATGAACAGAAATGTCAAAACAACATGGCTTCTACCTTCTGTCAAATCACAGTTATACCTATCGAAAGTTCTATCACTTTAAAAAAAATCACCCGATATACTGAAGTCAATTATTCTGTTACTTTATATGAAAAATCAGAGATGAAAATGTGTCATCAGGAATTTTTATGTAAACTGTTCAGTTCAATGTAATATAGTTGGAAGCCATTCTCTTACAAAGCATAATTTACTTTTTTCAATTAGCTGAGAAAAATAAATGAAACAGCTTTCATTAAAGTAATCAATTCAAAAATTCCTATTGGCTCCTAACAGGTATACGAAATACTATCATTTTTAATATTTAAAATCCTATTTGAGTCTTTCAATAAGGAAAAAACAGTTATTATTTTGGTTAATAATACTTTAACCTATTATGAAATAATTGATTAGTGTGATATAGTCAATTGTCCTTGAATGTTGTAGTTGGAGAAATTGTAAGAAAAACTATTCAGATTCATTTAGAAATTTTTTCAAAGGATGTGTTTTCATTTCCAGGAAAATAACATAAATAGTTTCATTATAGCTCTCAAAGTATTGAGGGGCAAATATGTATATTTATTGATGGAAAAAAAATGGAATGAAGTATTTAAAAGTAGAATAGAATTATTCACTATTCATCGCTTATTCAAGTGTTACAAATGAATGATGCGAAAATTTTCCGTTTATATATATATATATATATATATAAACGGAAATTTTTAAATACTGGTAAAGATCCATTTAATTAATGAGGGTTACGATTATGTAATTACATAATCGTAACCCTTATTAATTAAATGGATCTTTTCCAATACTCCATAAGACCTGTATATTAGCATGTGTTTTATTGCAATTCAGCATTTCTCCCCATGAATCATATCTCAATTCAGATAATGACAGTTATAAATACCATTGTAACTGTTTAAACTTCAAGAGATTGTACATTCTGTCAAGATAGTACCGGGAATTATCGATTTAAATCTGGCGGGGCAATGAGGCAGGTAAAAATTTTTTTTCCTAGGTTGGTACCACTGTCCTTAATTACTATGCCAAGCTTGAGCGGGATCTGTCAACTAGTGTGTTTGCAACAGCTGATTAAGTCAGTCGATGTCAGAGTGAGTGCCGATTTTTACTATGGGTGATTACGTTGAGCAAAGAATTTGTTTGAAGTTTTGTGTTGCAAATGAATTTTCGTGTGCCGATGCATTGAAAATGTTGCGGAAGGCCTTTGGTGATAATGCTCTATCGAAAACTCGTGCATATCAGTGGTACAGAGCCTTCAAGGACGGTCGTGAAGTGGTCGCCCATCGACGGATTCGATCGAAGATAACGTCGATAAAATTAAGGAAAGGGTGCTGGAAAACCGTCGTACCAGCTTGAGAGAGATAGCACATGATCTTAAGATATCCCACGAGTCCGCACGTACGATTTTGATTGATATTTTGGGCATGAGAAAGGTGGCCGCACGACTCTTACCGAAAGACCTGAATTTTCTTCAAAAACGTCATCGCGAACAGGTTGCTTCAGACATGCTGGATCGCTGTAATTCCGATTCTACATTCATGGAACGCATTATAACTGGTGATGAGACCTGGGTCTACGAGTACGATATGCAAACAAGCCAGCAATCATCGGAACTTATATACAAAGGTGAGTGTTTTCCTTTATATTTCTGTAATTATTTATTTTAACTGTAAATACCATGACAATATATATATATATATATATATATATATATATATATATATATATATATATATATAAAGACCATGCTTAGTTCTCCGTTGCGGTCATTTTCAATTTTATTGGTCAACAAATTAAAATTCTCTCAGTCATATGACCATTCTGTAAAATGATATTGCTATAATAAAAACATATAAAATAGAATTAAGAGGTGACGTACCCAAGCAGAAAATTAGTGTTATTTCGAAATCAACATGTCAAAACTGATCTATTTTTGACTGGTATGCAGCATGTTGTTAGTTGGTAGTTACTACCGAATGACGCGGTCTGCCGTGAAATATCAGGTGTTTTTCATCTTGTCGTTGGATATCTCCGTATGTATTCCAAAGGAAAATATTAGTGGTTATATGTAGAGGTGGTCGCGAACATAACGGTTGATGATGGAAGATTTCTTAAAAACTGTTAGGTTGTGTATCTGATTTTAGAATTTTTCTCTATAGGATGGTGTGGTAGATCTGGCTGAGGTTTCACAAATCAGTTCTGTCATTCATAGCATTTATGTTTTTCTTTAAATAAATCATTTCCTTTAAGCTTCTTTTCTCATTATCAGTTTCAAAAGCAAGGATCTTCGTATTTTTGAAATCTGGGTTGTGGTCATCTGTTAATATATATTTGTTAAGTGCCGTGCTTGGGTTTTCATGTATTTGTGCTCCTATTGGGAAAAATTCTAAAATCAGATACAACTAACAGTTTTTAAGAAATCTTCCATCATGAACCGTTATGTTCGCGACCACTATTGTTTTCTTTTGAAATACATACAAAGATATCCAACGAAACGATTAAAAACACCTGATATTTCATTATTGTAATGTCTTTTTACAGAATGGTCATATGACCGATAGAATTTTAATTTGTTGACCAATAAAATTGAAAATGTCCTCAACCGAGAACTAAACATCTCTTTAATATTAGCAGTACTTTTTTGCCTTGCTTGTGGAATACAATATCCTAAGAAAAACCGGCATATATATATATATATATATATATATATATATATATATATACATATATATATATATATATATATATATATATATATATACATATATATATATATATATATATATATATATATATATATATTGTGAAAGATATAAAGGATTTAATTTTCATTATTTTAAGACAAATTTCATTTTTGTTTATGAATTTTATAACTCGACAATAAATGACTTTTACGAAATGTGCAATACAAATTTTTGGTGGAAGTTAACTGCTCTATGAAAATGGTTACCTATGTTTTGGCGATGAAATTAACAGTTCAAAAGATATTCATCATGAAACTTTCATGTGTACGGATTTTAAAAGTTTTTGATATTCGAAAAATTTCGATTTAATTTATAAATTTCATATGATTTTCATTCCTTGTCATTATTATAAATATTATTTGAGTTTTATTCTAAAAATTATCAAAATTTTTCTTCAATTATTCTAAACATTTTATTTTTAATCATTAGAAACACGATCCTAGGGAAATTTCTCCTCTGGGGAATTTTTGTTTTGTATTTTATTTCATCTGTTTGAATTGTGAACTAGCGCCACCTACGTTTTCCTTTATCGTTATGTTGTCGTTGGTTTTTATACATTTATTTCTACAGCATTTTTAGTGTTTCCAAAATTTGTGATCTCGTATATGTGATCGAACGATTAATTATTTACAAATATTGCGGTTACCACATGAATTAACTTGATATTTATCGAAAATATAGATAAGAAAATTCATTTAATCGGAAAACCTGAGCAAAAAATTTCAGAACGTAAGTTACCAACAGTGAAAGAGGTTATGAGTGCTTTTTTCATCAGCTCAAAGTTTTGAAATGTTCTATCAAACAAAGTGCCAAAAATGCAGCTGATCAAGTTGTTGAATTATGGAAAAACAACCAGATTCCGACTAGTGAATCGACTAATGTAAAAAAAAAATTCTTCGCTATCATAATCGATGGTTGAAAATGCAAAAATCTTTTTTGCGAAAAAAATCATCATCACGATACAAAAATGAAATAAAATTTCAGAATGAACTTAAAGAATTATTTGATATTGTCGATTATAAATCATTAAAACTGCTTGGTAATGATATTTGAGAGCTATATTCAAATCAAAAAAATGATACCCGGAAAGAAATTCTTTCTAATAACCCGAATAAATCAAACAGAACTATGACTATTATATAAGTAGATGAAATTCGTAAATATTTACAACATTTAATTATCATAAATTTTAGTCATAATTAAAAATCAATTGAATTTATTATAAATATAAATAATAAAGTATATTATTGTTTCTCTAATTAATTATATCATAAATGTCAATATGTTCATGATAATAAATAAAAAACTCTTCGTGTTCTTTATCTGATATCAAAATGAATGCGATCCATATTTGTGCTTCAGTTAATTAAATTATAACGCTTATTCTAGATTTGAATCAACCTCAACCAGCAATGAGATTGCTCATCTGACTCATCCTCAACGCTTACATTAAGTCAAGCTACAAATTTCGGTTCAGATTTAGAGTATGTGCCTCAAATACCGATAACACGAGCAAAAATAAATATTTTAACTCCAGAGCTTATCTCGGCAGTCGACAGAGTTAATGTCAGTAGTAGACATGCGATGTTTATTATTGCTCCAGTTATATCAAGTGTTGGTGTAAATATTGAAGATACAACTCTTAGTTACAGAACAATTCAACGAACTCGCATGCTCTTCAGAAAAAACATTGCTATAGGACTTAAAGATAACTTCAAAGCTCATGATAAATACGTCGTGCATTGGGATGGCAAAATACTGAATGACATTGCTGAATTGAAATTTGTGGATCGGTTACCGATTCTTTTGACTGCCTTTGGTACTGAGCAGTTACTTGGAGTTCCAAAAATGAATAGTGGATCGGCAGATAATCAAGCAGCAGCTATCTTATCGACGTCAAATCAATGGGGTATTATTCATTACATTAAGGCAATGTGTTTTGACACGACTGCCGTTAATACGGGTAACTAATTAATAATGATATATTTAAAAGAAAATATAATTTTCATTTTTCTAGTTGAATTGTTTTCATACATAAAGTAAATTTTCGGCACGTGCCCATTATTTATAATTATTCATTTATTAAGATTTTAAATAAGTGTTACAATTTTTCTTAAATACATAACTTAAAGTGTGATTATCTATATTTACTCTACAGGAATCCATCACGGTACATGTAAAGAAATTGAAAAGGCCGTAGGAAGAGAATTAATTTGGTTACCATGTCGCCATCATATTTATGAAATCATTTTGAGGAGTGCCTTCGAAGTGTATTGGCCAGTACAATCCGGTCCAAATGTTCCAATATTTGGAAGATTTAAAAAATTTTGGGACACAGTCGATGAAACGAAGTATAAATCTGGTGTTGAAGATACTATTGTTACTAATATTGTTATGAATGATAAAAATGATTTATCTACATTTATCACACGATACTTTCAGGTATTATATAATTTTAAGGGTAGAGGAAAATTTTTGACTTTATACGAATAATTGATTATTTTTGGTAGTTATCGCAGCCCCGAGATGACTATAAAGAATTATTGGAATTATCATTAATTTTTCTTGGAGAAATGCCTCGAGATCAAGTTACCTTTAAACGTCCTGGAGCAATTCATCACGCAAGATGGATGGCAAAGGCAATTTTTTGCCTAAAAATATTTATTTTTAGAGATGAATTTGTCCTTTCTGAGAAAGAATTGGATGTTCCTCGACAACTTTGTATTTTTATAGTTATAGTGTATGTAAAAGCTTGGTTTTCATCAACTTCTGCGGCTAATCACGACTTAGAGTTCATGAAAAATTTAATTAAGTACAAGCAAATTAATCCTTTGGTATCCTCGGTTACATGTGAAAAAATGACTTTACATTTATGGTACTTATGTGATGAACTTGCCATTTTATCACTATTTGATAATATCGTACCATTAAACATAAAGAAGAATATTGTCGAAGCTGTTAAGACTCGCGAAGATACAGATTCTAAAGCAAAAAGATTTATAAATGATAAAAAAAAATTGGATTCAATTCTGCAAAAAACATAAGTGACTTTTTTTCTAAGAAGTTAATGAAACTGTTTGAGCTCTTTGATATGCCATATGATTTTCTTGATGAAATATTGATTTATGGTCAACTGATGACAGTTATAATGGAAATAAAGAATTTTTCGCTAAATTAAAAGTTGTTAATGATATGGCAGAGCGAGGTGTCGCATTAGTAAGTGAATATCAATGTTTAACAAAAAGCGAAAAGCAATTTCTGTTTTTATTGCAAGTTGTCAAAGAGCATCGAAAAAATTACCCAACTTGCAACAAAAACTTGTTTGAAAATTGAAATAAAATACTTATTTATAACTGATTGGACAGTGTTTTTCTCTGATACTGAAACATATCATAATATATGTATAGGGAACACTATGCTTTTTTTATTAATAAATATTTAACTAAGCGATGTCCAATTTATTTTTAAATGGAGACAAATATACTTAAACATAAATGGAAACTTGAAAAATATTTTGAAGTTTCTCAGTTGGTAGCAACTAAAATTCGTGTAAATTTCCTCAAAAATTATAAATTAAATTGATATTTTTCGAATATCTAATCAAAATCTTTCAAAATCCGTACACATGAAAGTTTGATGGTGAATATCTTTTGAACGGTTGATTGCATCGCCAAAACATAAGACATCATTTTCATAGAGCAGTTAATTTCCAACAAAAGTTTGTATTGCGCATTTTGTAAAAGTCATTTATTGTCGAGTTATAAGATTCATAAACAAAAATGAAATTTGTCTTAAAATAATCGAAATTAAATCCTTAATATCTTTCAAATGGAGAAGTTTACGGAAAAAATATAAGATACGTTTTCTGTAGAGCATTAAATTTCCTAAAACATTCTCTTGGAACACTTTTCTGTTCAATCGATAAATGATGAGGTATGAATTTTTTTCTATTGGACTAAGAAAAAAATACAAAACTGCGATGCGGAGGATCTTCCTATTAAAATTAAGAGCTCATGCTTGGTGAGAATTTTTTTAAGGTGTCTGGCAACCCATTTTTCCGTGTAACTTGTAAAAAAAAAATATTCGATTTTTTTGACCCACCCTAATATATATATATATATATATATATTGTTATGGAATTATATTAATGAAATTTTTGAATGAATACTAATTAGATCACCCTTGTATCTAGTTGCTATATTCTATGTTTCCAGCTAGCTCTTAAGATTATAATTTTGAATCATTGAAATTAAATAGTATCAAATTTGATTTGATATTCGAGGGAGGGTTCAATTTGAATTTTTAAAAGATTGAATTTTTAAATTATATTATATGAAAGTTATTTGAAATATTATAATCAGTGATCAATAACCTAAATTCTAATTCTATGTTAACCTAACCTTATCTAAATGTCCTAACGTAATTCTAATGTAAACAATGATTGCTATTTCTAAATTTCTTTCTAGAAATATTAACAGGATTGAATTTTAATACCTTTGGTAAGTTTTTTCATCAATTTATGATTGTTCCTTTTAATTGTCCCTTTTTCGTTTCAGGAATAACACTGGTTTCGTTGGAAACAACACTTCTAGAACGTTCTGAAATTCACAGACTACTTTGTTGATTTTCTTCAATATATCCCATTCGTTTGAAACTTGATTTTTATGTGGGATTTTCCATTCACATTCAGGTAATGTATTTTCTGGATTCAATTTCCATTCACAATAACTAAATAATCTTCTTTTTTCAGATGATGATACTTTTTTGGCACTTTTTTAATTATGGACCGACAAGGATTCTACTATGCATATAATTGGAGACTGCCGACTTTTTCTGTGTCTGCCCTATTTATAGTTTTCAAGAAAAGTTGAATTTCAAAGCTTACTAGCTTCTGTCAAAATTATATAAAAATGATGCTTTTGATGATTTTACAAAATTTACAATATTTCCTGGTTTGAAATTACTTTTGAAAATTAGCTTATTTTTTAAACTACATTTTGATGTATATTCCATGTTAAACAGAACATGCATGTCTTGCTTTTCATCCGTACAGTATTTCAAGTGTCAAAATTTAACAAATTTTAAATTCTAATGCTTATAACTTATAAAATACTTAATATTACTTATGAAATTGATTAAATTTCTTTAGCTTAGATGCTATTACAATACTATTGATGCCTTAACATTTTCAAGAATATCTCTTACATTAATCATTTGAAAATATCTGATGTAGATGCTATCTTTCATTGAATTAATTGATTTTTGATCAAATTTGTCCTATTTACATCATTCTGGGGAGTTATATTTAATTTAGCTTGTTCTTTGTCAACAATTTCACTAAAGTTTATATGTGATTCATTATAATAACAAATCTTTTCAACAAATTCTTCATCAATTTCAAATTGGATATCTAAATTCAAATTACTTCTATTTATTGCAACTTTGGCTGTTGTGCATTGAATAATTGTGAATTGAAATCTCCCTGTGAATTCTTTTTATAAACTGTCAACAAGATTACTGTTTTTTGATTATCGTTCAAAGAATTTTCAATCGACTAGTCGTTATGTATCCTGAATATGCTTTTTCTTCATATTTAATTTAGCTTGTGAGTATTTTAATGAGTTGAATTATTAATATTTGTATTAGAATGGTTATTATTTAATTAATTTTGGTCTTGTTACACTATACCGAGTCAACTTATATACAAAGGTGAGTCTTTTTCCTAATATTTTTATGTAATTATTTAATTTAAGTGTAAATTCCATGACAATATATATATATATAATAATGTTGGAGTTTCTTAGGATATTGGATTCCACAAACAAAAAAAATAAAAGTACTGTTTATATTAAAAAAACGTTTCGTCCTGGGTTGAAGACATTTTCAATTTTTTACAAAACAAATTAACTTACTCATTAAGTGACTTTCCAGTCACTTGATGACTCTTTAAAAAATATTTCAATAATATTCACATAAAATAGAATTAAGAGGTGATAAACCTATGCAGAAGAAGTTAAATATTAAAATAATTATTTATCTTTCACTGGTACGCAGTATCGTATATGTGCTAGTTGTTTTGCATGAATGACACAGTCCGACGTAAAATGTCAGTGTTGTTAACATTTCATATCTTTCAAAAGAAATCATTAGCAGTTATAGGATGGTCGTGAATACAAAAAGTGATAACGAAAAATTTCTTGTAATATTGTTTGATTTTGTATCAATTTTGAGCATTTATCTTAATATAATGGTGTGGTATATCTGGCTTAGGTTCCTTATATCGGTTATATCGTTCATGGCGTTTTTGTTTTTCTTTATTTATATCATCTCCTTTATGTTTCCTTTGTCACTATTAGTTTCGTATGCAAGAATCTTCGTATTGTTGAAGTCTGGATTGTAGTTGTCTGATATTATATGTTTATTTAGTGCTGTACTTGAGTTTTCATATATATGTGCCCATTTAATATATTGTTCAAGAGTTGTCATTCCTATATATACCTTCTCACAATCGTTGCATGGTATACTGTATATTAAGTTTGATTTTTTCATAGGTCGTATTTCACTTTTTAAAGGCGTAAAAAATGTCTTAAGTGTATTATGTGTTTTATGGCATATTGGCAAATTATGTGCTTTCAGAATTTTACGTATAATTTTTGATAAGTTTTGTACGTAAGGAATCGAGATGTATTTCAGTTCTTTAAAATCTTTCCAAATTTTCAGTTATTAACGACGCAGTGGTTGCTATGGAACAAATAGACATCGTCAACGAAAAATAAGTCACTTAACTTGTTTGTGTGCAGATAAAATTTGATGAAAATAATGTCTCACGATTCTGATTGGGACTCAAATGATATTCCACTGCAATTAAAATAAATAGCCGAGAAGATGAAATGAATTTATTGCCGGATAAGTCATAAGGGCCGTTACGAAAAAAAGGTTGACATCTATAAAAACTGTTACATTGATAAAAACCCGAATAACAATATGACTTCAGAAACTATTCTGTTTGCTTTTATTGGGGAAAAAGTAGAGATGAGAAACCGTTAACGATTGGGTCAATGTACAGCATGATAAAGACCGTTCTTGTCATTAGAGAGGAAGTAGATATTTCAAAATTTGGTAGGCTCCTTGCATATAAGGAAACATAGGCTATAAGCAAACGAAATCGAACACTTTCACAAGAGAGAACATTGATAATTTTGTACAAAAAGCGGCAACGTAATTTCTTTCAATCAAAGTATTCAATTTTTTCATAATATTGAACTATCTTTCATCATAATTTCAGTTGGCCCTTGTGATAGGAATATCAGGTGCCTGCAGAAGTGACGAATTATTCACTTTTTAGGCGGAAAAGTATCAATTGCATTGAAGATACTTGTCGAAGCAGAGTATTTCTTGGCGATAAAAAGTACCAACTTAATTTCCGCTATTTTATTTAATTTCACAACAAATGTTTCGTCATGATAACATGATTTCGTAAGGTGAGTATGGTACTAAATGCATATTTGAGATTACGTTATTTATATATTCAAAATATACAGAAAAGAAGGTAGTGGAAATTCACAGTATTTGGTTTTCCTATTATAACCCACAGTTAAAGAAAAATTTAGGTAAGGGGCATTGATTGAGGCCCGTGTAGTCGTTTAGGAGAATCTGTTTTTTATTGTATCTGTTAATTTCGATAGCTTCTAGGTACTTTAACCTGAGGTTCTTGTTTTCTAAGTGAAAGATTTTGTAATTATTGTCAAAATCATGCCCTGTTTCCAAAAGATGGTAGCACATGTTGAATTTCCGTTTTTACTAAGATATGTTTTATGGTGTTCACGTATCCTAGTACCTGTCTGGCCAACGTATACACATAGGCAAGTACCGCAGTTTAACCTATAGACTCCAGACTTTTTGTTTTTATGGATCAAATCTTTATTATTTTTTATTAAATTTCCTAACGTGTTTCTTGTTTTAAATGAAATGTTGCAGTTACTATTTTCCTTTAAATATCGTGCTATTTTTTCGGACTTTTTGTTTATGTACGTTAAAGAAATATATTTTGAATCAATAGCTATTGTTGGATATACAAGCGATATTGACTGTTTAAATTGCATTCGTTTCAATAATTTATTTATAATCAACGGAATGAAATTATTGTTAAATACAATCTATTTTATTTTATTCAGTTCTCTATAAAAATTCTATTGTGTCGTAGGTATGTCGATTAATCTAAATATCATGCTATTATAAGCTGCTAGGTTTTGAGAATGTGGATGATTAGAATTTGAATGGATCGTATTTTCTGTATGAGTGGGTTTCCGTAAAATTGAAAAGTCATGTCCATTGTTAATATTTGAAAATTTTATTGAGTAAAATTATACTGTTATTTTGTTTTATTTCATTAGCGAATTTTATTGTACGATATAATGTATTTATAAATTCTGTTAAGAATTTCGCAAGCTGTATGGTACCGGTGAGACCATCATTAGCTTCCTAAATTTTCCATTAAACAAAAAATAGTTTTGGTCCGAACAAACCTTCAAGATTTCGATAATCTTTTGTTTTATAACCGGATTAGTTCTATTTCTTGATAATAGCATTTCTATCAATTTGTTAACAAACCTATGAGACCAGTACTTTCATTCATCGCAGCGCCTTCATATAAATTGTCGAAAGAATTAATCAAAATCATTCATAAGGAAACAAACCAAAATTTGCCATTAAAAATTCATATAACCTGATAGAGAAAATAATATATATATATATATATATATATATATGTATATATATATATATATATATAGATAAGTATATATATATATATATATATATATATATATATATATATATATGTATATATATATATATATATATATATATATAGATAAGTATATATATATATATATATATATATATATATATATATATATATCCAGCGTACAAGGCTGCATCCCCCCATGTAAATTTAGCGGTATAGATGGCATCCGAGGTAAGGTGGCATCCAATATACGGATGCCAACTCACCAACACGAAGTGACATCGGTAAATGATATAAGGGAACATCCTTTATCGTTTGCACTAATTTTCAGAAGGATGCCAAATTGACCCTTTTTGGACCTATCTCGACTGCCGTGGATACTTTAGGTTCACCGAGTTTTATCATGGTGACGCTCGGGTCGATTTCGTGTATACTTTGTATATCATGGGGCTATCGAAACAACGGTTCACTTGGCATCCAGTACAGTTGACAACGTGGATTTGTTTACTTTGCAATTATCTTGCATACATTCTTGGAATTCATAAGAGTGGTGAAGATGGTTTTTTTCCGTTCGATCGATACGTAAGCAGACTGTGAACAGCTATGGCTTCCTGAAAGAGCGCAGTGACTGTATGATGCATAAGACTGACGAATTGTAAAGCGCTGAATTGTTATTTAGCGCTACGTTGGACATTAATTCGTATTGATGTTAAGGATAATTATTTTATTATGGATTTTTTTGCGTGCATGTTCTAGGTAATAATAATAATAATGTTTATTCAAAGCAATCATATAAATAAACATAATAAGTTACAGAGGTCTCCATTTCAGAGAATGGATGCCTGTGCGTAACATAAAACTTAACAATTTTCTTAACTGTGGTGATTATAACTAAGGTTTAATTCATGTATAAGAAAAACTAATTAACAACAATTTTCAATCATTGTACAGTCTGAGTCATAAGTCGAATTTGGGAAAAAATGTCGATTCTGAGGAAGTTGTCGAGGTCGGTAAAATGTCAAAATTGGGTAAGCTGTCAGAATCAGGTAGGTTGTCAAAATCGAGATATTAGTATTGAATATTCATTTATCTTCTTCTTGATTTATTATGATTTTAATAAATTTACGACCTTGTTCTAGAATCCAAAATTTGATTTTATTTTTGAAACGCTTAAAATTTTTTATTTTCTTCAGGTATTCAGGAATCTTAGCATATAGGCGTGGTGCAATGTAGTTACAGGTTCTTTGTCCTATTCTTTTTTTTGATCTCTGGGTCTGGTAGGTATTATCTCTATTTCTTGTGTTGAATGGGTGATCAATTTTAGTCAGTTTTAACTTTCCTTTGAAAATATTTGTCATTATTTTGAGGCTATATAGTTGTCTAGCATCCAACACTTTTGAAATTTCGTAAAGCTGTTCACTTGGATACCTGATTTTTTTTCCGAATATTATTCTTAAAATCCATCTTTGAGTAACGTTCAGATTTTCCAAGTGTTTATCGTATATACTTCCCCAACCTAAGATCCCATAGTTGATTTGGGATTGGACCAAGGCGTTGAACAGAATCATCAAATATTTAGAACTTCTAAAATACTTTTTCAGTGTTCTAAATTTGTATAGCAGACCTCTTAGTTTTTTGACTATATGGTGAATGTGGTGATCCCATTTTAAATTTGAATCTATTATCACGCCAAGATATCGAATAGCTGCTGTTTCGGGAATTGTTATATCTGAGTTAACCTCAATATTTCCCATAGATGGCAGGCCAGTAGAATGTGACGAGAAAGGCATGTATTTTGTTTTACTGCAATTTAAAGTAAGTTTGTTTGCTTGAAACCAGAGTTGCAAATTGGCAAAATCATCTTCAACTTTTTTTTTAAGATTGTCCCATGTATCTGCTCGATAGTGTATAGCGGTGTCGTCAGCAAAACTAATTATATGACCAGTGGTATTGCATTTTAACAAGCTATTTATGTAAATTAAAAACAGAAGTGGACCGAGAACAGTCCCCTGTGGAACCCCACAAGTAACTGCTCTCAAAGAACTTATGTTTCCATTAATTTCTACCATCTGTCGACGATTGGTCAAATAACTTTTCAGCAGTCCGTGACTGACTCCACGGAAACCACAACTCCAAAGTTTATTTAGTAATTTCTTGTGACTGACAGTATCGAATGCTTTCGCAAGGTCCACGAATACACATAAGCTAGGAATTTTTTCATCTAAGCATTCATAAATTTTATCAGTAAGCTCACGTATAGCGTCTTCGGTGGATCTGCCTCGCCTAAATCCAAATTGACCTTTATCCAGAATATTATTTTGGTCAAGGAAAGAAATCATTCTATGCTCTAGGATTTTTTCTATTATTTCAGAAATATTTGAAATTAATGAAATCGGTCTGTAATTGCATATTTTAGTTTTATCTCCACTTTTGTTGAGTGGTTTTATTCTACCAATTTTCAATACATTTGGAAAAATACCACTTTCAAAACAATAATTTATCAGGTCAGAGAGGGGTGCGGAAATTTCTGCTTTTATTTGTTTTAATGTTTTTGCTCGTAAGCCGTCATTTCCGGGAGATTTTCCATTTTTCAATTTTTCGATTGTTGCTTCTATTTCTTGAAGATTTGTTGGAGTTAGGAAGAATGTTTCACCTACAGAAATATTTTTCTCTTGATAGTTCTCTATGTTTGGAATATTTTCTGCATATTCCTCTCCTAAAGGACTATAATGTTTGTTGAAAGCTTCGGTCATTTCTTTCGGATTATCTAAAGTGCCATTTTCTGTTTCGATTGTTTTAATTTCCGTTGTCGGTTTTTTTTCATTACAAATGTTTTTTACATAATCCCATATGCCTTTTGTTTCTGATTCGTTTTTTGAAATAAATTTCTCCAAGTTATTTTTCTTTGCCTCGTCAATTAGTTGCTGTATCTGATTTTTTAAGTTGAGATAAGTGTTCTTCAGCTCGAGATTATCCGGTTCCTCTTTAAGTTCCATGTATATATCATTTTTTTTGTTTATTAATTTTAATAGAGATGGTGTTATCCAGGGTTTTCGCTTAACATTTTTGCTCTTAAGCTTCACACTATGAGTGTTTTTGTTAATATGACTCGTCAGAATATTGAGGAATGTCTCAGTTGCGGAGTGTGCGCCGACTTCTGAGTACATTTTTTGCCAGGTCTCATTTATTAGATCTTTTTTCAGTTGCTCATAATTTACATAAATCTTCTCTCTGCTTTTATTTTTTGATACTTTATGCTCACTTGTTTTATTACAAGACAACATAATCGGATAGTGGTCGGTAATTAAGTATTGTATAATACAGCCGTTTTTGTCATTTGAATTAAAATTTGTATTCCACCCTTTAATATAAAAATGATCTAGACAAGATCCGCTCTCTGGTCTTGTGCATTTGTTTATCACAGATGTGAATCCAAAACTCTGCATAATATTCTTGTACTCCTCTACAAAATCTTCATTTGAGAGGGTGTTAATATTAATATCACCTACTATTACATGTTCTGAAGATAAGGAACTCTCTAGATAGTTATATAAACTTTGATTGAAGAGTTTTGTACATTGTTGTGGAGATCTGTAGATTGCCGTCACTTTCCTGCTATTGCGACTATTATTTTTGAGAGAGATTTCTACCGCCTTGGTTTCTCCAATTTCAACAACTTCATAATCAAAGTTCAAGTATTTTTTAACATAGACCACAACCCCGTCGTTTTTATTGTAATTCCCTTTATTATAAACAGTGTCGAACCCGTTCAGATGAAACAGATTCAGGTTTTCAATTTGAAATGTTTCCGTCAGTACAATTATTTCGAACTCTAAAGACAAATATTCTAAAAATGCGACAAACTCCGGAAAATTCAAATTAATACTACGTACATTCATATGCAATATGTTAAACTTATCATTAAAATTATGACTTTTTAGATTTACAATATTTTCCATAGGAGTATCATATGTTTCACATTCATAGTCTCGGATATACTGATTCATGGTAAGGAATGCTAAAGATATGACTACATGTAATGTTCAACAAAGCGGTGTAATTTAAATTGTTTAAAGAGTTAACTTACTTGGTATGATTAATGTATTTTTCAGTCTCTCGAAAGTTTTTTAACACTGCGTTGATCCATGTCTTGGTCTCAATCTTGGTTGATCGTTTTTCTTCGGCGAAATTTTCTTCTTGAATACTTTATAGTGAAGCGTTGACTTCGGTGTTGTTTTTGCTATTTGGTGATCTTTTTTTTCTAAATTTGATTTCGATGAACTTGTATCTTCTAGAGTTTCCGTATCCTCCCAGATTGACTCGTTCGTGTTTTCGTCTTCTTCGCTTGTTGCGCTTCCTCCGTGTTTGTTTGTTGATGGGGTTGGTGGTGCACTGCTTGCTTTGTTTTCAACTTGTTTATTGATAAGATCTTGTACAGTGTATATGGCGCCTCCAACTATGAGACGGTTTCCTCTTATGAAGGATTTTTTTTTGTGGTGCACTGGCTTTGGCTTTCAGTAAGTTGCTCTTGAGAATTTTATATTCCTCGCGTTGCTGCTCTGTCTGATCATTGAGGATACTCAGATTAGTTTGCTTTAGAATTTTGGCATTCGATAGTATCTCTCTCTTCTTCAGATAAGAAATTAACTCTATCTTGATAGGAGCGTCTTCGTTTTTCCCTAATTTATAACAGTCGTTGATATCGTTTTCCTTAATTTCTATTTTCAGAGAACGTTGTATTTCATCGCAAATGAACTGTGGTGTTATTTCGTCTGCTGTTTTTTTGAGACCAAAAAATATTATGTTGTTCTTTTTATTTATGCGGTCAAGATGTTCAATCTTATTTTTCAAAAACTGGTTTTCGGCTTCAAGTTGTTCAACCTTATTCTTTAGAGCTTGAAATTCTAACAAAATTCTCGTTTCGCTGGCTGCAATCGAGTTCTTTATTTCCTTTTTTGAGTTAATAATTTCTTCGTACAAATGCTCCGACGTAATTGGAGAATTTCTTTCCGTCATTCTAAATGTGATACGAACGGGTATGTGTTCCTTTAGAGACGGCCTGACCGATTATATTTACATATATACTTTTTGTACCCGTGTGAAGAAAATGAACTGAAAACACTTTCACTGTAGTTTTCTCGTTTAATATTTCGAAAATCACCTTTTAAATTACGATTTATAATGCCTTTACTGTTTATCTAGAACACTGCTTTTATTTGAAATTTGTAGACTCCGATTAACTATATTAATTCGCAATTTTATCGAGTGTACAACGAATACGTCTGTACTCAACCACAAACATATACACATATCCTGCTATTTTTGAATTTTCAAGGTAGGTTTGGAGTCGAAATATTTTTACTGGATTCATTAATAAGCAATTTAGTTCTCTTGATTTTGAAGTTATTGATATTCGAAATTTTTTCTTATTTTTACAATATTTTCGAAACTGCAGATCTTTTCGAAATGGAATGTGGTATAAAATAGTAAAATTATAACGCATATGTTTGTGAAAAATTTCATCGAGTTCACGTAATCTAAAAATTCAAAAAATATATTCAAATCAAGGTTTTTCCCCTAATATTTCATATCAGTTCATATCGATTTTGTGTAACTGATTATACATTTTCGTTGATTTCGTTGAAAGGTTTATGCGTTTTTGCAGCTCAGTAATTGAAACTTTAGGAATAATCCACTCGGCTGATACGTAAACTTTTGGGATTGGAGCGGTAGTCGAATTAGAAATATATTGGATTGCATTAAATTCATGATGCTTTTTTTTTCCCATTCATCGTTTGAATAAAAACAAGCGTTTTGTATCGGTTTAATAGAATATATCATTTTTTTCTGTGAAATGGCGGTTTAACGTGATTCGGATGACTTTAAGTCAAGTGGAAGATAATTATCGCTGTTATCGAAAGTTTCATTCGTTCATGCAGCTCGGCGATTGAATTTGATTGAATAAACAGATTCTATCAATGCTATATTACGGCTCACCTTCGAAGTTAAGGAGTATTTTTCACCAAAGTTACTTTATTTATTTAACAATTCAATATTAAGACTTTTCTTCATTCGGAGACTCCTAATATCTTCTTCTGAAAAAAAAAGTTTCTCTCGCATAGTACCAACTTGGTAATGACTATTATTCGCCACGACTATGAATTTGATTCGAAAATTTAAAAGCTATATTTCAAGTTTGAACAAACATTCATTCTACAAAGAAATCCTCGTTTCGTTCCAATTTTGATGCGTCACCATGAATCTCATAGCCAATGCTTGCACATAGTTTTTTTGTGTATCCCAATTCTATGAGCCTTTTGTTTGAGTAAATTTGAGTAAATGAATTCATATATATTGAAAATTATAAAAAATCATCGGTTCGACATGATATTCAGGATCTAAATGTGATGCCGAATTATCATTCATCATCAAATCAGACGATGTAGAAAAAGGTTAGGAAAAATTGAAAAATTTTCTCGTTAGTCAACTAACGAAGGATCGCCCAAGGTATTCGAATGCAACCCTTAGGATTGGAAAGAAAGTTCGAGTTTTCTCTCCGTTAGTTTTGATATAAAAAAATGCAGATTGAGTATTAATAAATCAACATTTGATTATGTCAAACAAATCATGAAAATCTCAAAAATAAATTAAGTATATTATGGCAAAATCAGTTAATGCCGAAAAAAATTAAAAGCAATTCCAATCTTTTCTCCGTAGCATTCTTGCCAGCGCCTGGCCTATTGGACTAATACCGTAACGTTGAAAATTCGAACCCAGGGCAAGGAAAGAAATTTTCTGGTTTCGGGGGACCGTCTGACCATTCGCTATGGTTAAACAATTAAGGGCTCAGTTCCTAAAGTGGTATAAAGAAAACAGTAACGAACATAGAACACACGCTATCTCCTAACTCGCACAATTAAATGGAAAAATAAAAATACAAAATAAAATATTTCCTCGAATAATAAATAATATTGGTAGATTAGTCAAAAAAAAGTGAATAAGTAAAAATGAATTCAATGGAATGAACAAGAGTAGTAAGTTTCCACTGTAATATTTCCCTCCTGTTATCTGATTTAATTTATTTTGTTTCCATACAATGTGATAATGATGAAAAGTAATAGTTAACCAGAGGAGATAAATGATCATATCATGTTTTCTGTCTACTCATAATATAATCTGTCACTACATCAAAAAAGTATTTTCAACTCGCTCCATATCTGCTATTAACTGTTTGAAATATTTTCCAAGAATATTTGGAGATTTTGCATTGCTCATTTAGACTTGAAATCTACGTGAAAATTTGAAATCTCTGAGCTAATTCCTAATAATAATAATATTTATTCACTTAGTTATCTATTATATATACATTCGATAAAAATGCCTTCAAGCACTGTCATTTTCCATCGACTGTTTCATTGAATTAACACGAAGAAAAATATTGTCAATCATAAAAAAATAAAAATCTACAAGAACATCGATGCTTCGATTTGAATTTTTTAATTCCTGAAAAAATTCAGTGGTTATCAGAAAAAATCGTCATTTTGTCAATAGTCATTATTACATATTTCAATTAGATTATCTCCTAATACAATCTGAATGAATCATCCAACCTTTGTGCAATAAATAATGTTTTCACATATGACATCGAATGTCCTTTCTGATTCGGCGTCGAAATAAATAGTGCTGAACATAACTTTTTTTTAAAAAGCACTGACGTGAGATCACTAGCTTCAACGCGCTTGTTCATCCATGAAGAAATTCGTAAACGGCGGGTAAACGGCTGTTGTAATTTTTCCAATATCTCAAAAACCAGAGATCCAATCAAATTGAAGTTTCACAAGAAGTTAAAGAATGACGGCTTTTTCAAAATTTTTTTCATGTGAAATGAATTTCGTGAGGATCGTATAATTATGAAATAAAAAAATAAATATTATGTTAGAGCAACGTTAGTAGAGATTTGAAATTTTATGGATATAAAATACATAAAAAGAAATTATTAGAAATTACTGTTTTGCTACCAATAAATTGATATTTTTTTAGTTTCGAGAAATAAATATTCCTTCTTCAGACAACTGGAAACTTAACAAGCAGGACATAGTATTTATGCTTGTACAGGTGAAACAGGTGATGAAAAGAGGTTAAAAAGAAAACAAACCCTTAACAACTATTGTAATGTCAACACGCAAAGAAGATTCGTCAACAGATGTGACTTATTTGAATTCACCTTTTTTCGAGAATATTTTTTCGTCAGAATTCGAAATTTAACAACGTTTGAACGAAAAAATAACACGTTCTGTGACGTTGGAAACCGCGAAAAAATTAAATTTCTAATTGTAATTACTTAACAGCGGTTTCGGAAATCTTCCAGAAATCATAATCTTCTGGCGATATCGATATCGCCTAGTCTGCGATTCGAAGTGCATCGAAACCACGCACCGGACATCTCATACAGAGTAGACTCCTTTCGACAATAACGGCCAAGTCTGAGATTTGATGTGCGGGGTTACGCATCAAACATTCTCACTAGTTTTCGATTACTTCATCAGATTTCTGCGGAAAATCAATAAGAAAAACTGCTGGTTATTCATTTTCGGACCCTCTCAAATAAAAGACACCTAAATTTTAACTGAAAATTTGAATATTAAAAAAATTGAAACATGTTTATCTTCTACAATTTTAATTTCAAAAAAAATTTTTATTCAAAAAACTTTTAGAAATAAATTTATGTCTAACAAGCACCGCTTACATTTAATAGACGTATATAATCAAAACTCAATATATAATGTCAAATGGAATAAATAACCCAACAGATATACGAAAGTAATTAAAATTAATAAATAAATATTTAAAGGAGACAAAATTTTGTTTCTGGTCTTAGCTTTAAGAACACCAATTGCCTTTTAAAAACATGAACACAGTTAAAGGACTTCTCAAGGAATATAATTTATTTGAAATGTTTAATATATTTGAATATTCGAATAAATTATTTCAAAAATCTCTAAAAAATGTGCACTATATCTTCAAAAAACAAATATAATTCTAGAAAATCCCGTCTTCAGTCCTCTTTTAATATTCCAAATATCAAAATCAAAAACATAACCTATATCACTCACGTGTTAAAAGACTTAAGCTTCGAAATACAGATCAACTATATAATTCAAGATTGATCTATGTTCTAACAAAATCAAAGAACAGTGTGAGTTATTTTAAGGTTTATTTAAATTCATTGACATTCTCTAATGAGATTTATTGAAGCCAAAATATAATTATATATTATATATAAAATAAAATAGAAAGGCCTTTTACTTGATAGAAGAAATATAACAAAATTTGAATATTAAAACAAATTGAAATATGTTTATCTTCTACAATTTTAATTTCAAAAAATTTTTATTCAAAAAACTTTTAGAAATAAATTTATGTCTAACAAGGCAATTGGTGTTCTTAAAGGTAAGACCAGAAACAAAATTTTGTCTCCTTTAAATATTTATTTATTAATTTTAATTACTTTCGTATATCTGTTGGGTTATTTATTCCATTTGACATTATATATTGAGTTTTGATTATATACATCTATTAAATGTAAGCGGTGCTTGTTAGACATAAATTTATTTCTGAAAGTTTTTTGAATAAAAATTTTTTTGAAATTAGAATTGTGGAAGATAAACATATTTCAATTTGTTTTAATATTCAAATTTTGTTATATTTCTTCTATCAAGTAAAAGGCCTTTCTATTTTATTTTATTTAACTGAAAAATCTAAAATGAAAAGTAATTTCTAATTTGAAATATTGTGAACCAGCTCTCTTGTAAATAACAACGAATTACACTTAGCTCGTATTCAGGAATTCTGGAGAAAAATTCTAGTAAGCACTGATGTGACTTTAAGAGCTTTTGACCGCTTTCTTATTCATCTGTCGATTTACACTTCAAATCTACTCTAACAATTTCAAATCTGTCAGTAACTTCTTGAAAAAGGGTCATATGATTAACAGTGCCATCTCCCTCCAACTGATCTCATCCGAAACCTGAAATATATCCTAATGTGAAGAAACCTTTGAGTCGACAGGAATGTCAAGAAATCGAATTGAAACTTAACCGTGTATTTTTTTTTCATGTGATTCTCCGTTTTTTCAGAAAAACAATTCTAAATTTGCAAAAATGTTAATCATCGAAAAAATCTAATTAGAAGTTTCAATTCTGATTTTTCTATACCGATATCCGTCCAATTATTCGCTTTTGGGTAAACAATCAACGCTGTTTCTGAAGTGGCGTAAGGAAACAGTAACAAGACCCACACAGACCACAACCGATCTCTTAACCATTTCACCTAGAGCCCACCGCAAACTCCTTTCATCTCAATAATAGTTTATTTCATTATCAGTCCTAAAAGTCAGCTTTTCCCGTGCGCGATCGATCAAGTCTACTAACCATGGGTGAAGCCTTTCTGAACAATATTTTTCGTTATATCATTCATATTTAAAATTTATTTAACAAAGAAAATCAGTAATTATCAATCACTTAATTCGCAAGGTTTTGTTAATCACAAAACCTTGTCGAGTTTATTTGTATGTTACACTGTCTCGATTTCTAGAGCTTTCTATTACCTTTATTCACCTTATTAACAATAAAAATTAGAGGAAATAAAGTGTTTTCTTTAAATCATACTCAATGTTTCTGGTAGCTAATGTCAAAATCTAATTACAATTAATAATTGAATTTTCGGTTATTATTTACAATAACGATGATAGAAATGTTAATAACACTTCGCTCTAATTTTAATATTGCTTTTGCGTCATATATTTCTCGTAGTCATGCTCAATGAAATCATTTTTGAGGCAATTGAAAAAAACGGAACACAAGAACGAAATTAGATACTTTCGATGAGATATAATGAAAAAAATAATAAGAATTCTGTGTTTTCCATATTACAGGTGGTCGATTTTATAGCCATTAGCATAGAAATGACATTAACTTATCGTTGAATTCTAATAGAAGTTACATAAAATTTTTTTTTTAATTTATAACGATTGGATGCCTATGGTTAAAGTTTACTAATTGAAATATGACATTTCAGGAAAATGACCAATTTTTCAGTATAAGGTATTAGTGTTTCTCCAAGAAAACATAAATTTTAAGTCCTATACTCGAAATTTTTGTAGAACGTTTTTATCGCGTGATTAATGATATTTTTCTTCATATTCTACGCACAGGTTCCTCATTACGCAAAAAATTTAACCTATGAAATAGTAAGATACAACAGCATACTGTTGTATAGGTACTTTTATGATAATCCCGAAATTCTGCTAGAATAAACGACTCGTTCATTTGATAACGTGGAAGTGGATTTCAAAATCTCAGTTTCATCAGATCGGTATTTCCCTCTTATATTTGTATCTACATATACCTTTAAACCTTTTCCGTTAAAACGTACCCTTAAAATTTCCACTATTCAATTTATTCCGTTCGAGTTTTTTATTGCTCGTGCACCAACACGACAAATTTCTATTTGACCAAGGATTATTCATCTTCGTCTTGTGTTTATAATCTAATCGTTTGAGACCGTCTATGGGAGACTCGCGA
The DNA here is from genome assembly GCA_034642435.1 of Megalocaria dilatata. Classification (NCBI taxonomy): domain Eukaryota; kingdom Metazoa; phylum Arthropoda; class Insecta; order Coleoptera; family Coccinellidae; genus Megalocaria; species Megalocaria dilatata. The sequence goes on along the minus strand of CM067859.1, from coordinate 58,296,076 downwards.
TATATAGACATTCGGCGCCTTGGAAGGTGCCTGCTAAACTACGTAATATTTAACACGTATGGAATGATACTTAATCGCTACTAGGACAATCATCATTTCATAATGTTCACAAAATAAAAATGAGTTCTTTCCAATTACTCAAAAATATTCATATTATTGTAGATCGGTATTATATATTTTTTTTTATTCCTGCAAAAAAAATGTGTGTTGGGGCGATCCAAAGTTATTTGGTAACATTCGTCTTACTGGAATTCGAAATGGAATAGTTTTCAAATGTGGAGCGATTAAACACAACGCAACAAAATTGTGGAATAGTATTGTGAACAAAATATCAATATAACTTGATATATTCTTCAACTGTTTTCTCTTTTATCTTTTTCTACATTGAATGATGTTAAGCTTCCAATTCTGCAATGAAAAATTAAAGTTTCCATTAGGATGGTATCGGTATTTCAATTCGAACACGGAAATATTCAGGATTTATACACAACTTAGCACAAAAAACCTTTGAAGTCGACTGAAAATAAGGAAGTTAAATTCTGAAGACAAACTTTCACTTTTGATCAGTGTTACATTCATCTTGTCGTTACGAAAAAACTTTTCACTTCCTTAATAATGAAAGATGTGTTTAAAAACTAATCTCCTGTTGGGAATATCGTTCATTTTGGAGAAGGATCAACAAAAAATGTATCATCAGTAGATTTAACTTGAAAACACGTAATTTTTGGCAATTCTTGAACTCTTCTTGTAATGAAACATAAAATCTCAACAAAATAAAGAATGCACACTTGAAAGGCTCCACTTTTCCGCCTCTAATCAATACATATTGGCAAGACATAATGGAAAAAGAATATATTGAACTAAACTTTATACATATTATTATTATTTATGGCGAGCGGGCGTCTGTCCACCCTTATACATATACTTTTTACCAAAATCTGAGGAAAAAAAAGCCATTTTCTCTTCGTGGAAGAGTCTTCTGGAGTACATGTTGCAAATCATTTCACCAATATCCTCTACATCCACAAACAATTTGAGCAACTTCCGGTAAGTAATTTCCGAATTTACCTCTGGTGTGCAGTTCAGCAGTTCTGCTGAATCATCGAAATCGAGTGAGACATTTAGACTATAAAACTATCAGCAAGTTTGAAGTCACTAGGTCTTTTTTTTAGAAAGTTATCTTGCTTAAGACCAGCCGTCAGACAGAATTGAATTCGATCACGAATTCTTTCGGTAGGTCCAACTCGTCGTTTGAGGCCAGTCTCGGCTCAAAATTATAAAATTACAGGTATTTGGACGAATCTGCAACGCGCTATGTGCATAGAATCAGAGAGGAAAAAATATTGAAATCTATTCAAACAGAGAGAGTTTTGAATATGAGAATATGGAAAAACATATAAGGAAATAGATTAGATTAAACTATATGATAATATTCTAAAAAAATATCGATTCTCAAATAATATTCACGAGAAATTCAACTAATCAATCAATTCAATAATTCACAATAATGAATCATCAAAACTTGCGTACCGTATGACTTATCCGAAGCAACAGAATAACAGCGAACCCTGAAAAAATCCCCTTCATGCCAGCTATCGTTCTGTGTAATATTTACCGCTTGACTATTACCATTCATTACACCAGACAAATACAGCAGTATGGCAACATCTCAGTGTGCCACCTTGGCTGGTACTAAAGTATACGGCAGCCAACTTGTACCATTATAGGTAAAAAAGTATACGGATGTCAACTCGACCGCTATATATACCGGAAGTCATCTTGTGCGGAAAAAAAACTCCGAATATACACGAAGTATACACAAGGATGCAGGCCGATACCCTTTTTGTACGGATGCCAGCTAGTTCGGCGGATGGATATATATATATATATATATATATATATATATATATATATATATATATATATATATATATATATATATATATATGTATTAATGCTGAACTCATTTCTTCCGACGAGCAGCAAAATTTGTTCCCTTGCATACCAGTTAAAGAATCAAAAAATCTGATAGAAATGCTATTATTAATAAATAGAACTAATCCGTTTAAAAATAAGAGATTATCGAAATCTTAAAGGTTTGTTTGGGAAACCCACTTAGTCCGATATTATCCGAAATATTTATGGACTTTCTGGAAACCAAAATCCAAGAGAGCCCCCTCTTTAAATATTTCATTTATTGGTATCGTTACGTGGATGCTATTTTATCTTTGTTCGCTGGTACCAGTAGACAGCTTGCGATGTTTTTAGAATTTATAAATACATTATCTCCCACAATAATATTCACTAATGAAATAGAACAAAATAACAGCATCAATTTTCTTGATTTAAAAAGTTCAAAAATTAACAATAGAAACCCACTCATACAGATGATACGATCCACCCAAATTCTAATCATCCATATTCTCAAAAACTAGCAGCTTATAATAGCTACTTGATATTTAGATTGATCAACATACCTATGACACAAGAGAATTTTGATAGAGAACTAAATATCATAAAAGAGTTTGCTTTTAATAATGATTTCAATCCGTTGATTATAAATAAATTATTGAAACGAATTCAGTTTGAACAGTCAATATCGCTTTTATATCCAACAATAGCTATTGGTACAAAATATATATTTTTTTAAAGTACAAAAACAAAAAGTTCGAAAAAATAGGAAGATGTTTAAAGAAAAAGAGTAACTGCAACATTTCATTTAAAACAAGAAACACGTTAGGAAATTTAATAAAAAATAATAAAAATTTGGTCCATAAAAACAAAAAGTCTGGAGTCTTTAGGTTAAATCGCGGTACTTGCCAATGTGTATACGTTGGTCAGACAGGTGCTAGGATACACCACAAAGCATATCTTGGTAAAAATGGAAATTCAACATATGCTAACCATCTTTTGGAGACAGGATATGAGTTTGACAATAACTACAGAATCTAACAACTAGAAAACAGGAACCTCAGTTTGAACTACCTAGAATTTACTGAATTTTTTCAGCCGTTACTATTTGGTAGTTGATCATAAATAAAACAAATTGTAGAAATTACTATGTTTTACTACCAATAAAAATATATTTTACACATTTTCTTGTGACTCGAGTTTCGGGAAATGAACTATCCCATCATCAGACAACTGAAGACCTTACAGTGGTACAGAGGTATTTAAACAAAAGTGATAGATATTTTGAATATTTCAATAGATTCTAACTCCTAATAGTGGTACAGAGGTTTACAAGCGGAACGTGATAAAAACCCGGTTAAAAAAGTGGAGCCTTCTAACAGATATCGGCAATCGACGAAGAAGGTTATTAAACAGATGGTACCCATTTAAATATTTCAAATAATTTTTGTGGTTACATAGCTCCGTACAGTCATTCATTATTTTTACGTTATTTTGTTGTACATCTTAAATATTTGGATTTACATAGCTCCATACAGTCATTCATTATTTTTTAAATTATTTTTATTATGAACGAATTCGAAAATTTCAATAATCAAGTTTCTTTTCATTTGAATCTACATGTAAAATTTTCTTAACATTTTCTTTTGTCGAAAGGAATTACTGTTTTCTAAGGAACGAGTGGCAAAAGTTGAATTTTTGTTTACTTTTCATTAAATTTAATTTATGTTCGTTGACAAAGGTTTTAAAAAGATGTTACTTTATCGTACTTTAGTAGCATAAGTCAAAAAGTGGCCAATAGCTTTTCAAAATCAGATGTCAATATTGCCTTCAAAACGCAAAACAAGTTATCACCGGTATTATTTAACGCAAAGGACCCTACTCCCAACGTACACAAATCAGGAGTTTATGAGTTATCTTGTTCTACGTGCAGTAATAAATATATAGGACAAACAGGACGTTCCTTCAAGACGAGGTTCAACGAACATAAAATAAGTTTCATAAAAAATAAACAAAATTCTACTTTTGCCACTCATTGTCTAGAAAACGGTCATTCCTTTTCCACAATAGATAATCTTAAAATTTTACATGTAGAATCAAAAGGGAAGAAACTCGATTATCTAGATTATGTTGAAAGTTTCAAATTAGTTCACAATAACAATAATGTAAAAAGAATGAATGACTGTACGGAGCTATGTAAATCGAAAATATTTGAGATATTCAAAGAGTAACATCTTTTTAAAACCTTTTCCAACGAACATAAAATGAATTTAATGAAAAGTAAACAAAAATTCAAATTTTGCCACTCGTTCTTTAGGAAACAGTAATTCCTTTCGACAAAAGAAAATCTTAAGAAAATTTTACATGTAGATTCAAATGAAAAGAAACTTGATTATTGAAATTTTCAAATTCGTTTACAATAAAAATAATTAAAAAAAAATTAATGACTGTATGGAGCTATGTAAATCCAAATATTTCAGATGTACAACAAAATAACGTAAAAATAATGAATGGCTGTACGGAGCTATGTAACCCCAAAAATTATTTGAGATATTTAAATGGGTACCCTCTGTTTAATAACCTTCTTTGTCGATTGCCGACATTCCGATATCTGTTAGAAGGCCCCTCTTTTTTAACCGGGTTTTTATCACGTTCCGCTTGTAAACCTCTGTACCACTATTAGGTGTTAGAATCTATTGAAATATTCAAAATATTTATTACTTTTGTTTAAATACCTCTGTACCACTGTTAGGTCTTCAGTTGTCTGATGATGGGATAGTTCATTTCCCGAAACTCGAGTCATAAGAAAATGTGTAAAATATATTTTTATTGGTAGTAAGACATAGTTATTTCTACAATTTGTTTTAATTACCTAGAAGCTCTGGAAATTAACAGATACAATAAGAAACAGATTATCCTAAACGACCAGACGGACCTCAATAAATCCCCCTTACTTAATATTTTTTGAAACTTTGTGTAATAATAAAAAAACAAATTATTGTAAATTCCCACTACCTTATTTTCTGTATATTTTGAATATTTAAAGAACCTAATCTCAAATATGTAGTTAGTACCATACTCACCACACGAAGTCATGTTGTCAAGACGAAACAATTGTTGTAAAATTAAATAAATAAGCGTAAATTAAGTTGCTTTACTTTTGATCATCAAGATGTATTTCCGACAAGTAGAGACCGATACAATCAGAGTATTTCTCATTACAGGGGAAATCTGGATACAGATATTGATGGATTACATGAATTTTAGAAAGGATACCAAAATGAGAGATTTTTTGTTAAATGCCGATTCGGAAAGGCAACCAAACAACCATATGGACATAACGCCGTAGCGCAATTTCCAAGGAAAGTAGCTACATGTTTGGATCTAGCTCAATCAGAGAAATACACTGGACACTGCTTCAGAAGAACGTCGGCAACATTACTTGCTGAAAGTCGCGCAGACATTTTAATACTAAAACGTCTAGGTGGTTGGAGGTCCAACTCAGTAGTCGAAGGATATATAGATAGTTTCATTGAAAACCAGTCCAAAACGTCTGTTGTGCTCTCAAAACCTTCTACATCTAGTTCGACATCCTCTGATATTTCTTGCAACCTCAAGAATTTTCCAGACCATACAGCAATAAGTGAAAACAGAAGAACATTAACATTCCAACAACTAGCTTGACTAAAGAAGCAGGTTAGTTTATTTCAATCAATCAATGCCTATGAGTCATCAACAGTGACTGTCAACTTTAATAAGTAGTGGAGTTCTATTTGTATGAAATCCAATTTATATTTAATTTCTGTTCTTGTATTGTATATAGTGAAATAAAATTAAATGTTCTTCTGTTCTTCCACTACAATTACTTCCTTCCCAGGGATCGAAAATGATCACTTTCCGACCCGGTGGAAAGAAAAGTCTAAAAAGTGACATCGTCCAACCTTCAAAAAGTCAGATTTCATATTACACATATGGTTGCGAATAAATATAATTAAGTTATCACAGATATTCAGAATATTCCCAAAATCATAACATAAGTGTGAATATATCGTTAATAAAAAATGATGTTTTTCCGATTACGCATCACATATGAATCAAATGGTCGAAGAGTAAAGAAAAAACAGGATTTCATCTGTATCTAACCAATATTAATCTCATATAACATTGTTTATAGGCAATTCAAACATTGTATTTTAAATAGGAGCTGTTTTAATTGTGAGCATAGATGTTGGCTATGGTGCCACGGATTGCGGGTTCGAATCCCGCTGCGTCCATGGGTGTATTTATGTACGTCAGGTGGTGGGGTATGGCTAATGACCAGAGCAGTCGATGCCATAAGTCACAAAAAAAATAGATTTGTTTTAGTGCACACAGTCGCGATTTGGATATGTCAGGATGAATTTCAATAAAAAAGATATGATTGATATAATTTTCATGGTAGGGCAGTGCCACAAAAAATGTTTATTAGCAAGTAGAACTTATGCTTAAAATTTCCTGAAAGAAGACACCAAAAAGAATCGAGTTTTCGGAGGCTTTTAAACAGATTTGTACAGACAGAAAACGAGAGGGAAGAAAACTCTAAAAGGTCTTTTAGAGGAGTGCTGTGCGCTCAACCTTTTCCAATTTGTTCTGAATAAGATCTGTAACATTAGAAAAATAATTCTGAGATTTTGCGTTTTAATACAGATGGTGAAAGTCATTGAAAACACATAAAAATATATAGGGCAATCCATTTAAAAAGTCACACGTTTGTTGAATATCTTTTTTCGTGAACATCTTTTATATCGGGAAATAATTTCTTGAGATGCAGAAATAGAAATACAAGAAACCTGTTTTCGAACGAAATTTCTAAGCTGAAGAAGTGTGTTTCTGTAGTTCAGCCCATTTCCTGCTTAATGTTTCTCTTAAAAGTTGGTTAAGCAAGTTCGTATACAGGGAAACTACATCTTATAAAATTAATATATGATTATGAGGTACATCAATTGGGTTGACAAATTCTTGGAATTTGTGAATTTAGCTATTTTTTATATCAAACTCGTTCCTGTTACCTCAGATATACTGTTGGCTAAATGCTTAGATAGATTTTAGAACGGGAATTGCACAGAAGAAACTATTGGTCTTAGTGGAGCATTGTCTTCATGGAGTTTAGATAAATCATAAATTTTGGGAAATGTAGCATTATTTATTTTCAACAGTTTCTCCGTCAGTCGATATATAATTTCTTTCCGTAATTTTTTTATTAGTTTGTTGTTATGTAACTGGTAATTGTTCGTTGGATCTTGTTCTAGTTTTTTGTTCAAATTGCCATTTCGCAATATTTTTTCCTCGTAATCAACTTTATTCATAACTACAGTTTTATTGCTTTTATGTGGTTTTAAAACGATAAGGTGAGGATTAGCATTAGGAAATGTTTTAGTTTTATAGACATTTATCATCATTACTTTTTGAGTATTATTCATATGATGTTAATTATAGAAAGGACTTTTACTTGATAGAAGAAATATAACAAAACTTGAATATTAAAACAAATTGAAATATGTTCATCTTCTACAATTTTAATTTCGAAAAAATTTTTATTCAAAAAACTTTTAGAAATAAATTTATGTCTACACAAGCACCGCTTACATTTAATAGACGTATATAATCAAAACTCAATATAAAATGTCAAATGGAATAAAAAACCCAACAGATATACGAAAGTAATTAAAATTAATAAATAAATATTTAGTGGAGACAAAATTTTGTTTCTGGTCTTACCTTTAAGAACAACAATTGCCTTTTAAAAACATGATATAACTTTCGTATATTTGTTGGGTTATTTATTCCATTTGACATTATATATTGAGTTTTGATTATATAGGTCTATTGAATGTAAGCGGTGCTTGTGTAGACATAAATTTATTTCTAAAAATTTTTTGAAATTAAAATTGTAGAAGATAAACATATTTCAATTTGTTTTAATATTCAAATTTTGTTATATTTCTTCTATCAAGTAAAAGGCTTTTCTATTTTATTTTATATATAATATATAATTATATTTTGGCTTCAATAAATCTCATTATAGAATGTCAATGAATTTAAATAAACCTTAAAATAACTCACACTGTTCTTTGATTTTGTAAGAACATAGATCAATCTTGAATTATATAGTTGATCTGTATTTCGAAACTTAAGTCTTTTAACACGTGAGAGATATAGGTTAAGTTTTTGATTTTGATATTTGGAATATTAAATGAGGACTGAAGACGGGATTGTCTAGAATTATATTTGTTTTTTGAAGATATAGTGCACATTTTTTAGAGATTTTTGAAATAACTTATTCGAATATTTAAATATATTAAATATCTCAAATAAATTATATTCTTTGAGAAGTCCTTCAAGTGTGTTCATGTTTTTAAAAGGCAATTGGTGTTCTTAAAGGTAAGACCAGAAACAAAATTTTGTCTCCTTTAAATATTTATTTATTAATTTTAATTACTTTCGTATATCTGTTGGGTTATTTATTCCATTTGACATTATATATTGAGTTTTGATTATATAGGTCTATTGAATGTAAGCGGTGCTTGTGTAGACATAAATTTATTTCTAAAAGTTTTTTGAATAAAAATTTTTTTGAAATTAAAATTGTAGAAGATAAACATATTTCAATTTGTTTTAATATTCAAATTTTGTTATATTTCTTCTATCAAGTAAAAGGCTTTTCTATTTTATTTTATATATAATATATAATTATATTCTGGCTTCAATAAATCTCATTAAAGAATGTCAATGAATTTAAATAAACCTTAAAATAACTCACACTGTTCTTTGATTTTGTTAGAACATAGATCAATCCTGAATTATATAGTTGATCTGTAGTTCGAAGCTTAAGTCTTTTAACACGTGAGTGATGTAGGTTATGTTTTTGAATTTGATATTTGGAATGTTGAAAAAGAGCTGAAGACGGGATTGTCTAGAATTATATTTGTTTTTTGAAGATATAGTGCACATTTTTTAGACATTTTTGAAATAATTCATTCGAATATTTAAATATATTAAATATCTCGAATAAATTATATTCTTTGAGAGTGTTCATGTTTTTAGAGGGCAATTGGTGTTCTTAAAGGTAAGACCAGAAACAAAATTTTGTCTCCTTTAAATATTTATTTATTAATTTCAATTACTTTCGTATATCTGTTGGGTTTTTTATTCCATTTGACATTATATATTGAGTTTTGATTATATACGTCTATTAAATGTAAGCGGTGCTTGTGTAAACATAAATTTATTTCTAAAAATGATGTTAATTGTTTTTGATTTTTTCTTTATGAGTATTTACAGCTTTCACTACTTTATTTCTTATTTCGTTTCTGTCGTCTTCACATGAATCTTTTGAATTAACTTCAATATTTACGATGATATGAATAAAAGGAATAAGTCATACATAAAATTCGTTTTCCACAATTTTTTTAATGGTGAGCGGCAATTGTTTTGCATTATTGTGGCTTAATCAAGTTCTTATTTGAAATGATACTGTGTGAAAACTTACATAGGTTCTTATATATGTATCGACAGGTATTACAGCGAATGGATCTAACAGTAGTTCCTACTTTTAGTTCCATTTGCTGCAATATCTGCTAAAACATATGAAAGTTTTCACACAGTGCCAGTTCAAATGAAGAATCTGTTTAAGCCACAGTATGGCGAAACAATTATCGTTCAACAATAAAAAGTTTGTGGAAATTGAATTTTATTTACTACTGACTGAAAATGAGTTTTCAACTTTTGTGATTGGAAGAGCAAAGTTTTCACCAGACCAATACATTTTTAATATCATTTGGTATTTCAGTTTGGAAAAGGTTAACAATCCAGTAAATAAATTGAAAATAACTACTAAGAAGTATTTGCATATTACAGAATAATAGATGGAATTAATTCACCAGAACCTCTTACAGATTTTAATCTAAATAAATCTCGTGAAAACATTTAGAATCAAATTTTAAACATGTCTTAATGTAGATTCTATGTCGTATCTCATTTCATTGTATATTTCTGTGACATAAATTAATTTTTGTTTAGGGCATGCCTACCCCAAATTTGGTTAGTTGTTGCAGAATTGATTGTTGTGTTAAAGAAGGTATTCTAATATATTTTTAAATGATTATTTTGTTTAATCATATTAGTCCTTACTGATGAGATTTTGGGTACGAATGTATCAGGCTTTTTCTCTGGATAATGTAATATATTCTTTAAAAAAGGAAAATAAAAAAGGCCCTTTTTTAATTATATGTTGAACATTTTTTGGTGATGGAACTTGTGATTTTTCAATATCCAATCGAGACATATATATGTATAAGGTGATGTCTGAATAATTTTATCATTATTTTATATTTCTTTTGATTCTTTATTATTTAAATGCTACCACATGTGATGATAACATATATGTGTTTTAAGTGATACAGTGTATTTAGGACATGTTTTTGAAATTTAATTCTAAATGTTTTCATGAGATTTAGTTAGATTAAAATCTGTAAGAGGTTCTGGTGAATTAATTCTAGCTATTATTCTGTAACATATCTACAGGTTTTTCATTTTTTCGTTTTCTTACAAAAATATTAATTTTAATTATAATATATTATGTCTTTTCTGTTCTAAGTTTCTTTGTTTCAAGGTTGATTAAATTTTGAACTATATGGTAGGGTATAAATTTTCTAATATATAATACAATTCTCGTATCAATTGCCCGATTCGTTTTACTAATAATTCGTGTTGAATCTCTTATAAGGATATTTATGATTTGCGTTTTTTACTTTTTGGTAAAAGCATGGAAATTTCTGCAAAGGTACATACCTGTCGGTCTAACACTAAAACGGTCAATGTTAAGGCAGATGGGAAAAACGACCATATCCTTGCATCTAAGGAGAAATATTCTTGGGTTCTTCTGTCTGGTAATTTTTAGTTTAGTCTTGATATCTCTTTGAAGCAACATATAGTTGGAATTTCATATTGTTCTCTGATTTGTTCGTAAAAAGTTGTCATGTGGTCAGTTTTTTCCACCCTAGCTGGCATATTCAACTTAGATTTTCTTGAATCTTGTTAATTAAAATAATGTTATTTTTCTTAGGATATTGGATTTCACAAACAAAACAGAAATGCACTATTTATATCAAAAAGACGTTTCGTCCTTGGTTGAAGACATTCTCAATTTTATTGGCAAACAAACAAAAACTTTCTCAGTCATAAGATATTTCTGCAAAAAGAAATTACAATAATAAAAACATATACAATAGAATTGAGATGCGACATACCTTAGCAGGAAATTCGTATTACATATTCAGTAATTAAACCGTCAAGTAATGATTTATTTTTCCCTAGTACACAGCATCTTCTATGTGTAAGTAGGTGTTAGTTATACACTAATGAAGCCGTCAGACGTGAAATATCATGTGTTTTCAATATTTTCGTTAGATATCTCCATATGTATCCTTGAAAAAAATATTAGCAGTTAGAGGATGGTCGCGAAAACAATAGGTGATGGTGGAAGATTTCTTGAAAAAGCGTTAGGTTGTATATGTAAAATTGGCATTTTTCTTTCTTTAAAGGATAGTGTTGTAGATCTGGCTTAGGTTTCTTATATCCGTTCTTTATATAAATCATCTCCTTTACGCTTATTTTATCACTGTTAGTTTCAAATGCAAGAATCTTCGTATGTTTGAAATCTGGATTATGATCATCTATTAATATATGTTTGTTAAGTGCTGTGTTTGAGTTTTTCATGTATTTGTGCCCACTCAAGTTGTTATTTAATATTTATGATGATATACAATATATATATCATATTTGTATTCGGATAAGTTTCCGCGTTTGGTCATATTAGGAATATGGAGAATCCGGGTTGAACAGCGTCTAGAATTTATCAGTGTTCGATGTTTCGGTTTCGATTTTGGAGCCACTTTCAAGAAAAATACTGGAATTTAGTGATTCAACGCCGATGCCTCAATCTGCCGACTCCTCAGGTTTCATCACCAGCACTCACGTAGATCACAACTCGCACTCATTTTCATAGCTCACTGTTACGCACTGTCGTCTATGCGTTAAATTAAGATTCACGAGCAAGAAAGATGGTTGCCCAGTGCATTACAGTAAGAGTATTCCTCAATCAAGAATACCCCGATAGGTGGATTGGGCGAGATGGTACGATTTCGTGACCGGTCCGTTCATCCGATTTGAACGTAATAGAGTTCTTTTATTGGGGTACGATAAAGGAGAATGAGTTTTCCAAACCAATGCAAGATTTGGACGAGCTGCGCCGAAGACTTGAAGAAGTCGCTTAAGACGTCGCATCAAGAAGATACGCTTGTCTTATTACGAGAACATTTTTAAGGAGATGTAGAGCTTGCATTGCAGATGATGGTAAACATTTCGAACATATGCTGTGAGAATTATCTCAGTGTGCTGATGTTGAAACCAGTGCACCTTGTTCGAGCAAACAAATTGCTGAACAAAACGATATCAGTGACATAAGTGTTCGGAATATTTTGAAAAGGAATGGTAACCGATGTTATAGGCTTCAAACAAGCCAAGAAATTTTTCCAGAAGACCATATTGAAATAATGGAATTTTGTGAATTTATGATGGAAAAAGTAAATTAAAATATTTCATTCCTTAACATTATCTTTTTCACTAATGAGTTATCGTTTTCCTTGAATAGAAAACATAATCCATCAGTAGTAAGATATTCGTCAAGAAAGAATAAGCATCTGCTTGTGCGTACCCAGTATCCCCAAAAACTTAATGTTTGGACTGGGATTCTGGAGAATTACCTCATAGGGTCGTTCCTTTTCGATGGTAACCTTAATACTGCCAAATATCTGGAGGTTTTAGAGAACCAAATCATTCCGACAATTCGACAACTCCCAATCAATTTCGATGATATCTGGTTTCGGCAGGATGGTTGTTCAAGTCACAACGCACGAGCAGGTACAAAATTCTCACTTGTCATTTCTACAAATGGCACCATCAAATGAAAATCAAGATCACCAGATTTACTTATCTACCAGTGTTTTTGGGGATAACTGAAAATTTTGGTTTATGGGCATGAAATTGATAGTGTCGATTATTAATGAATTAAGGTTTGAAATAATCAAACTTTGTACCAAAATAGCATCTATGCCGAATCTGCTCACAGATATGACATTATCTCTTTATAATAGATTTGGCAATTGTTTGGTTCAACAAGGTTATTTGAACATTTAATTCAAATTTGCCGACCTTCAATTTTGCATTTTTCAGAATTTGTTGTTATTTTCGAATTTCTCATTTTTGTTGAATTTATTTCATTTTCAAGCCAGTTATTGGGATAAAGAACCGAAGTACTCATTTTTACAGACTAAATTATTTGTGTAATTAATCGTGGCAAATGAATTCCTCGTGTACAATGGAATAAGATTGTCGTATTCATTTTCAACCGATATGGTCTAACAAATCACACGTTTGAAATACGAATGATTCTGATTGCTGAAAGCAGAGTGCAGAGCCTCGTTTCGATAGAATCATCCCCCCACTCGCCACTACCATTGAGAGAGAACAGTCGTTTAATAGTCATCACATCGCGCTGAGGTTTTGATTCTTCCACTCCTCCACTGGACATTCGTGGTAATCTAGATCAACATTGACTTTTCTATGTTTCCGACTGTCCGACAAGCAAAACAAAAAAGTAGTATAATAATATAAAGACATTTCGTCCTCGGTTGAAGACATTCTCTATTTTATTGGTAAACAAATTAAAAATTCTCTTAGTCATATGACCATTCTGTAAAAATATATTTCAATAATAAAAACATATAAACTAGAATTAAGGGGTGACGTACCTAAGAAGAAAAATTATTATCAGTTCGAAATCAAAATGTCAAGAACTGATCTATTTTTTACTGGTATGCAGCATCGTCTGTGTGTTAGTTTGTAATTATTTCTTAATGGCGCGGTCTGCCGTGAAATATCAGGTGTTTTTAATCTTTTCGTTGGATATCTCCGTATGTATTCCAAAGGAAAGGTTATAAGGAATGGTCACGAACATAACTGTTGATGATGGAAAATTTCTTAAGAACTGCTAGGTTTTAGAATTTTTCTCTATAGGATGGTGTGATAAATCTGGCTCAGGTTTCTTATATTAGTTCTGTCATTCATGGCGTTATAGTTTTTATTATATGAATCATTTCCTTTATGCTTCTTTTATCATTATTAGTTTCAAATGCATGGATCTTCGTATTCTTGAAATCTGGGTTGTGGTCATCTGTTAATATATGTTTGTTTAGTGGCGTGCTTTAGTTTTTCATGTATTTGTGTTGTCGGTTGTTCAATAACTGTTCAATAACTTTCTCACAATCGTTGTAGAGGATACTGTATATCAAGTTTGATCTTTTCATTGGTGGAATTTCACGTTTTAGCGGATTGAACAAATTTTTCAAATTATTATGTGGTTTGTGTCATACCTTCAAATTATGTACATTTAGAATGTTACCTATATTTTCAGATAGGTTTCGTACATAAGGAATGGAAATGTATTTTTTCTTCTTGAATGCCTTTTTTGTTTCTTGATTTGTTGTAAAACTTCTGCGTTCTTTGTTTGATGATCTTGTTAAGTAAATCAATAGGGTAGTTGTTGTTAATTAAGATTCTCCTAACTCTGTTCAATGTGTATTTTCTCAAAAATGGGCTGGTTAGGATAATTGCACGGTCTGGTATGCCCATTAGGACACTTTGTTTTTGGTTGAAATATCTTCCTGACCAGGTCGTTTTCGAATACCATTGTATGAGTATGATATTATTATTTCTGATTAGGGTTAAATCTAGGTAGTTGATTTTATTATTTTCTTCTTTTTCTATCAGGAATTGTATTTTATCCTGAAAAACATTAAAGACACTTAAGACTTTATTTGTCTCGTTTTGGGGTACAGCCATGATTCAATCGTCTACATATCTCTAGTAAAATAGTAATTCAATGTTTAATTTCTCAATTAACAGTTCCTTCACCAATTCCATTACTAGTTCTGCAACAAGATACAAATATAAAAATAAAAAGAATACAAAATTTGAATATTAAAACAAATTGAAATATGTTTATCTTCTACAATTTTAATTTCGAAAAATTTTTTATTCGAAAAACTTTTAGAATTAAATTTATGTCTAAAACAAGCACCGCTTGTTTACATTTAATAGACGTATATAATCAAAACTCAATATATAATGTCAAATGGAATAAATAAACCAACAGATATACGAAACACAGATCAACTATATAATTCAAGATTGATCTATGTTTTAACAAAATCAAAAAAAATGTAAGCGATGCTTGTTTTAGACATAAATTTAATTCTGAAAGTTTTTTGAATGAAAAGGTTTTTGAAATTGAAATTGTAGAAGATGAACATATTTCAATTTGTTTTAATATTCAAATTTTGTTATATTTTTTTTATCAAGTAAAAGGCCTTTCTATTTTATTTTATATCCACACTAATATTATAAAGAGGAAAACTTTGTTTGTTTGGTTGTAATGAATAGGCTCAAAAACTACTGGACCGTTTTTAAAAATTGTTTCCCCATTCGAAAGCTACATTATCCACGAGTAACATAGGCTAAATTTTATTTTGGAAAAAAATAGGGTTCCGTAAAATATTTGGGTTTTTCCACACTAATATTATAATGAGGAAAACTTTGTTTGTTTGGTTGTAATGAATAGGCTCAAAAACTACTGGACCGTTTTTAAAAATTGTTTCCCCATTCGAAAGCTACATTATCCACGAGTAACATAGGCTAAATTTTATTTTGGAAAAAAATAGGGTTCCGTAAAATATTTGGGTTTTTCGGACACAAGGTGTAAAAAATCAACCAGAAAAGTTACTTATTTTGCGTACGCTGCCTAAACTATAAAAGATAGAACCATAAAATGTTCTAATTAATTGGAGATCTTATAAATATATACAAAAAAGTCCGTGACACACTATACCCATCTATGTCGAGTGAGGCACAACAACCATTTTTTTTTTAAATCTTAATTTCTTTTTGGACTACATTTAAACGCATTTATTTTACTCACGCTATTAATCCTTATCAAAATAAATTATTTCATCACTAAGTACAGTTTATGTAGATAATATTTGGTATTTAAAAGATTAAAATTGGACCTTTGGTTTTGAAGTTATGGCGAAATTAAAATATTACTATTTCTGCTTTGCGAAGTGAGCGTCACCTAGGCGGGGGTACGCGTGCGGGAGGGGAGTTTATATTTATGAGTAAGGTACCCGCGCGGCTCAGAAGCGCGGTCGGCCCCCTACGCAGTGGTCGTGCGCGAAGTCTAATCATTTTCGTTCGATTTTTATTAGACTTCATTCTTAAAACTACACCTACGCAAAAGTTCTTCTCAGAGCAAGAATATTACAGGCTATTAACATTTTCTTAAACATTTGAAAATGCCTAAGAGAGCCAGGTCCCAACTTTCTAACCATAGTTCTCAAGCACGGACAGCAAGAATACGTCGTATGGGAGAATCTTCACCTGAACGTTCACAACGCCTTGCTGAACAAAATCAGAGAAACTCTCAGGCTCGCGCACGAGAGTCGAGTGTCGAACGTTCGCAACGCCTTGCACAACAAAATCTGAGAACCTCTGAGTTACGTGCACGAGAGTCGAGGCTGGAGCGTTCCCAACGTCTTCTTGAACAAAATATAAGGACCTCTCAGTTGCGCGAAAGCGAGTCGAATGTCGAGCGTTTGCAGCGACTTAGAGCTCAGGCAGAGAGACAGCAGTTGTCCACAAATAGAGTTCGCAATCGAAGTTTAGCTAACAGCAACAGACTGGCTTTCAGATATGATCCGCAGATTGATTATGCACAACAAGCGTCCGTCCAAATCGGAGTCATGAATAAGATCTGCTCTAACTGCTCTGCCAAGAAATGGGCGGACGAACCTAATGGTATGTGCTGTGCTTCAGGTAAAGTTTGTCTTCCTAACCTTCAGGAGCCGCCACAACCAATAAAAAATCTTTTAACTAATAACCATCCATTATCTGGTCATTTTTTAACAAATATACGTAAATACAATAGTCTTTTTCAAATGACTTCTTTTGGGGCTAAAGAAATCAGGGAAGGTCATTTTATGCCCACTTTTGAAATTGAAGGACAGGTGTATCATCTCATTGGTAGCCTTTTACCACCATCAGGCCAAAACCCACAGTTCTTGCAAATATATTTTATTTCGGATGCAGACCAGTTATCGTTGCGATCAAGCATTGCACCAACCTTAAAAATGGATTTAATTCGCGAATTACAGACCGTTCTGAATAATCATAACGCGTATATACAAAGTTTTAAACAAAATTTAGAATTCAACTCCTCAGATAATTTAAAGTTAATTATTCATTCAGATCGCACTCCACAGACAGCACACAGAGGCAGATATAATGCTTCTACTGTAAACGAGGTAGCCGTTCTCTTAGTCGATGAAGACAAAGGTCCCAGGGAAATAGTCTTACACAGGAGAGACGGACAGCTCAAGAGAGTTTCTGAGCTACATCGGTCCTATGATCCACTACAGTATCCCATAATGTTTGTGTCAGGAGAAGACGGTTATTATTTGACTATCTCTCAGCAGGGTTCTGCGCGTAATAAAACTGTTTCATGTATGCAATTTTATGCATTTAGATTAATGTTTAGAACTAACTCTTTTAATCCGTTACATTATTACAGAGACTTATTAAGTCAATATTGTGTTGACATGATGGCGAAAATGATATCTGAAAGATTAAATTATATTTCCCGGAATCAACAAAGACTGAGGGCTGATGACTACATTCATCTCAGAGATGCCTTAAATCATGACGCAAATGTTGACCCTTCAAACATCGGTCAACATGTCATATTGCCATCGTCATTTACAGGTTCTCCGCGTCCCTGAGATTAAGGCGGAGCTGCTACCAGGACAACGGTCTTTTCACCGTCATGATATAATTTCCCGTGTCTTTCATTTAAAGATGAAGAAATTCATCGAATTATTTGTCAAAGAACAGATATTCGGTAAAACAAAATGTTATATGGCAAGTGTGGAATGGCAAAAGCGCGGTTTACCTCATTGTCATTTGCTGTTCTAGCTAGAAAATAAAATACAACCAGACGAGATCGACAGCGTCATAGTTGCGGAGCTACCCGATCAAGAAATTGATCCGGTACTACACAATATTATAATTAAAAATATGGTACATGGACCCTGCGGAGAGCATAATTTAGCTGCACCATGCATGAAGAACGGTGTCTGCACAAAAAAATACCCTCGCCGTTTCATGAAGGATACCCAAACCGGAGAGGATGGGTATCCAGTTTATCGTAGGCGCGATACAGAAAATGGCGGTCGGAGCACTACGCTACAAATTAGGGGCAACATGGTGACGATAGATAATAGGTGGATTGTTCCATACTCCCCGCTACTATGTAAGACTTTTAACGCTCATATAAACGTGGAGTATTGCCACTCTGTCCAAGCCATTGAGTATATATGTAAATATATAAATAAAGGTTCAGATCAGGCAACTTTTAGCCTTAGGAACCCACACGATGAGGTCGAAAACTTTTTAAATGGCAGGTACATAAGCACATCTGAAGCTGTCTGGCGCTTATTTGAATTTCCCATTCACGACCGGTATCCTACTGTAGTGCATTTGGCTGTTCATCTAGAGAATGGTCAAAGGGTGTATTTTACACCAGGGACAGCTCATCAAGTTGTCCAAAACCCACGCAATACCACATTACTGGCATTTTTTGCTCTCTGTAATGAAGATGAATTCGCGAAAACTGTTCTGTATCGTGAAGTCCCGCAGTACTATACATGGGCAAATAAAATAAATTCACTAGAAGGAGGCGTGGTGAAGATGTAGTTGGACATCCAGGGATAAAAAAAGATGCCGCTTTAGGTAGAGTCTACAGGATACGTCCATCACAATCGGAGTGTTTTTATCTTAGGATTCTACTGCACCACGTACGCGGTCCGACCTCATTTGCATACCTTAAAACTGTAAACGGTTTTGTCAAAGAGACGTATCAAGCAGCTTGCCGTGACCGAGGTTTACTTGAAAACGATGACCATTGGGGTAATACTTTAAGCGAAGCTTCGTTATCACATTGTCCAAAAAAACTAAGGGAGTTATTCGTAGTCATACTTTTATTTTGTCAACCATCGGAACCATTTAAGTTATGGGATACTTTCAAAGATCAGTTCTGTGAAGATATTAGACATCGTACCAGACAACAAAATCAGGATAACACTTTATCCTTTACTGAAGTAATTTATAATGAAGGATTAATTGAAATAGAAAACAAACTTCTAGAATTGAACGACCAAAATTTAAGTGATTTTGGATTACCTTCTCCCGTTCGTACCCAGAATAATACTATTGACACAATGGTACAACAGTATAACAGAAATGATCTAACAGCGTTTTTAAATGACAATGGGCCAAAATTAGTACCAGATCAAAGACATGCTTATGAGACTATTGTGGATAGCGTGAACAATAACATGGGGAGATTATTTTTTTTGGACGCACCAGGAGGCACCGGAAAGACTTTTCTCGCAAATTTGATACTTGCTAAGATACGGCAATCAGGGAAGATAGCGATTGCAGTTGCTTCGTCAGGAATTGCTGCAACTCTCTTGAACGAAGGAAAAACTGATCACTCTACGTTTAAACTCCCGCTATCCGCATCTTCAGATCAACGGTCTACGTGCTCTATTCGGAAAAATGGGCCTCTTGGTAAGTTACTGCAAGACGCGTCGTTGGTAATATGGGATGAATGCACCATGAGTCATAGAGCTCATGTGGAGGCCGTGGACCGTACTTTAAAAGACCTCCGAAGCTCTGCTAATGTTATGGATGGTATCACTTTTGTATTTGCTGGAGATTTCCAACAAACGCTTTCAGTCGTCAACAGAGGTACGCGAGCAGATATTATGAAGGCATGTTTAAAATCGTCTCAACTTTGGACATCTGTTCAACATTTGTATTTGCGCACCAACATGAGAGCTCACTTACATGGAAATACGCATAGCAATTTTCCACAACAGCTGCTGAAACTTGGAGAAGGAATTTTTCCATCTTTAAATTTGGGCACCAATTATGCAGTTACTTTAGATGAGTCTCTAGGCCAAATAGTGCTTAATTTAGATAGATGATATATATCCTGACATCGAAAACTTACATCAAAATGATTTTCGTTGGCTGTGTTGTAGAGCAATAGTTTCTCCCAGGAATGAAACAGTCAACGAAATAAACAATTTAATTATGCAGAAAGTACCGGGTGAAGTTAAGTGCTATAAATCCATAGACACCGTCACTAACATCGAGGACGCAGTACACTATCCCCAGGAATTTTTAAATTCTCTGAACCCCACTGGGCTACCACCTCATGAACTGTCGTTAAAAGTAGGCACGCCGATAATGCATCTCAGCATGGGCAACTTTACGTTGCCCTATCACGGGTCGGGGCTCCTGACCATCAGTATATTTTGTTACCAGAAAATAATTTAACGTCAAATGTTGTTTATAGAGAAGCTCTAGAATAATCGCTTTATTTATCTATCCTAAAACAACCGGGTTACACTTCGGGACTCCAGGCAGAAGTGAAAATTTAGTATTAATTACATTTAAATATTTTCATCATTAACAACTTTAACATCCTCATAAAGACAATCTATGCAGTCTGTGGATAATGATGATGTCGTTTGTCCATCTTTCGCGGCAAGACGGAGTGACGAATTGATGTTTTTTTTTAAGTGGAGATAGTTGAATAAAAGGATGGACAGTGACATGGGCTATTTACCCGCCAGCGAAGCGGGTGCGAGTTAGCTAGTATAATATATAATTATATTTTGGCTTCAATAAATCTCATTATGGAATGTCAATGAATTTAAATAAACCTTAAAATAACTCACACTGTTCTTTGATTTTGTTAGAACATAGATCAATCTTGAATTATATAGTTGATCTGTGTTTCGAAGCTTTAGTCTTTTAACACGTGGAGAGATATAGGTTAGTTTTTTGATTTTGATATTTGGAATATTAAATGAGGGCTGAAGACGGGATTGCTTAGAATTATATTTGTTTTTTGAAGATATAGTGCACATTTTTTTAGAGATTTTTGAAGTAACTTATTCGAATATTTAAATATATTAAATATTTCAAATAAATTATATTCTTTGAGAAGTCCTTTAAGTGTGTACATGTTTTTAAAAGGCAATTGGTGTTCTTAAAGGTAAGACCAGAAACAAAATTTTGTCTCCTTTAAATATTTATTTATTAATTTTGATTACTTTCGTATATCTGTTGGGTTATTTATTCCATTTGACATTATATATTGAGTTTTGATTATATACGTCTATTAAATGTAAGCGGTACTTGTTTTAGACATAAATTTAATTCTTAAAGTTTTTTGAAAAAAAAAATTTTTTTTTATTAAAATTGTAAAAGATAAACATATTTCAATTTGTTTTAATATTCAAATTTGGTTATATTTCTTTTATCAAGTAAAAGGCCTTTCTATTTTAAAAAGAATACAAAAAGTTTTATATCTAAATAAATGTAAATAAAGATGGTGAAGACTAATGAATAATTCTCCTGTTAGTTCTTCGCACAATATTATCTTATATAAATTATTTCTAATCCTCACTGACCAACCGTTTGAGACACAGGTTAATTTCATTCCATTTGGCCCAGGATTCGCAGATGAAAATTCGATCCATCATGAGTTTTGGTTTTGAATGGTGTGGCTCCAAAATATCGAGCTTCTTTTTTAATCTTGCTTTGCGCCAATGGTTTAAAATTGATTTATGATCGATGTTCAGCTCTTGGGCGATGCTACGACTACCAATATGCCGGCCAACTTCAATTATTTCTTTGTTTTGATCGACCTTTTCGACGACGGGCCTACTTGTGCGTGGTGCAACTTCAACATCAAGAATAACTGAACGGAATAGATGCACGTAATGAGTAGTGTTACAGTGTCGGGACCATAAATACTATTTATAATTTCAGCCGTCTTTATCAAAGAAAAACATCACAACGTACAGAATTTTCTCTTTGTTGACTTCCATTTTTAACACCCTGTAACTCACAACTGAATGAACCAACTAAAAACAGCAAAAACTTATTTTTGTGTGAAATATCATCTTGAAAACAAGCACAAACCTGACATTTTTGATCGATACTGTACGAGATATCGATCACTTCACCCATTTACTGAAAAAATAATGGATTTCTTTCTCCCCAAACTATTTCAAGTCTTAGAAATGTGCGACAAATTCGAAATTATATTCTGTAATTATTCGAGTATTTGATTTCCATTGTATTTGAATTATAGAATCGTATAATTTTCCCAATATTTCCGAAAATACTGATCCAATCGAAATTAAATTTCGTATGTAGGTATACTACTCTGTCAAGAAAGTACCGGGAATTTTCAATTAAAACAACATTTTTACATTTAATCGTCAAAATTTATTGGGTCGCCTTCAAAATAGGCTCCATTTGCTCCAATACATCTATGACAACGGCACTTCCAATTATCGAAACATTTTTATAGGCGCTTTCCGGGATGGACTTTAGCTCTCGCGCCGAATTTTGTTTTATGGCTTCAATCGACTCAAAACGGGTGCCACGAAGGGGTAATTTTAGTTTTGGGAAGAGGAAAAAGTCGCAGGGAGCCAAATCCGGCGAAAACGGTGGTTGCTGAAGCACGTTTGTTGAGTTTTTGGCGAGAAAGTCAGTCACAATCGTAGCTCGGTGAGAAGGCGCGTTATCGTCATGCAAAATCCATGAGTTGTTCGCCCACAAATTTGGCCGCTTCTTACGGATACGCTCACGCAAACGTTTCATAACGCCTACGTAATACTCCTTGTTTACCGTCTGACCCTCTGGAACGAATTCGTAGTGCACCACGCCACGGATATCGAAGAAAACAATGAGCATCACCTTCATTTTCGAGCGACTTTGGCGTGGTTTTTTCGGTTTCGGTTCTTTTTTTGCCACCCATTCCGATGATTGCTGGCTTGTTTGCATATCGTACTCGTAGACCCAGGTCTCATCACCAGTTATAATGCGTTCCATGAATGTAGAATCGGAATTACAGCGATCCAGCATGTCTGAAGCAACCTGCTCGCGATGACGTTTTTGAAGAAAATTCAGGTCTTTCGGTACGAGTCGTGCGGCCACCTTTCTCATGCCCAAAATATCAATCAAAATCGTACGTGCGGACTCGTGGGATATCCTAAGATCATGTGCTATCTCTCTCAAGCTGGTACAACGGTTTTCCAGCACCCTTTCCTTAATTTTATCGACGTTATCTTCGATCGAAGCCGTCGATGGGCGACCACTTCACGACCGTCCTTGAAGGCTCTGTACCACTGATTTGCACGAGTTTTCGATAGAGCATTATCACCAAAGGCCTTTTGCAACATTTTCAATGCATCGGCACACGAAAATTCATTTGCAACACAAAACTTTAAACAAATTCTTTGCTCAACGTAATCACCCATAGTAAAAATCGGCACGCACTCTGACATCGACTGACTTAATCAGCTGTTGCAAACACACTAGTTGACAGATCGCGCTCAAGCTTGGCATAGTAATTAAGGACAGTGGTACCAACCTAGGAAAAAAAATTTTTACCTGCCTCATTGCCCCGCCAGATTTAAATCGATAATTCCCGGTACTTTCTTGACAGAATGTATAATAACAATACGAAAATTTATGACATATTTCGGGTCGATCTATCGACCAGGTGGACAATTATAGATAAAAATGTCAGTTTTCGTACGGCGAGACCTAAAGACTTGAAATTTTCAGGGTGAGTTAGGAGTATTAATATATCAGCTATTTTCAAAAAATAAAGAATTGGCTCGAAGGTTCCTGAGTTATTCTTATATGAAATATTGTTTTTGAAATATTTTCGAAATTTAGATGCGAAAGGCATTTTTATTGCACCACGAATCAGGAAATTGCTGCACGACGTTAATTTTACAGAGAAGCTTACCAGGCAGGAATTCAGAGCATGAAACTTATTTGTTAGTGTACTAATAGGATTTTCGGGCAACAATATGGAAGCGAACTATCAACAGTTGGTTAATGAACTATCAGATGCCCACAAATCGCTCGGTGTCCGAATTAAAATTAAAAATTCATTTGCTTCAAGCACATCTGTCATTTTTTTCTGAAAATTTGGATGCAGTCAGTGACAAGCAGGGTGAAAGATTTCACCAAAATATTAAGACAATGGAAATTCGCTATCAGCCATGATGGGAAATTCGCCCAGCCATGATGGTAGATTACTGCTGGTTTTTGACGAGAGAAGATATGACCCCTCATAAAAGAAAAAAAATTGAATTAGCATTTTAAGTCAATATTTTTAATTTTTGTGTTTTTCTTAAATGTAAGGTGAGTTGAGTAGGTGGAAAACTAAATAAAATAATTATTTACGGTTAAAAAATTCTGAACTAATTTTTTTCAATACACATCAGATATTGTTACATTAAATGTGGTTCTATAAATGCAACAAGAAAACCTTACGTGTTACAACTTTTGTTTCTCATTTTCGTGTTTGGATACGTCCATTCTACCATAATATGCTATTCAGCTTTATGGTACAACCAACAAAAGTTTCTTTGTCGTCCAGTGTTATAGGAATTTTTTGAATTTTTACTATTTGATTTCGCTAAAAAGTACGAAAAATGTATGAAGTTTTGTTTCATGTATTATTTTTTCACTAAAGTTTGCCAAACCATGCAGATCAGAGAGAATGGAGCCTTTCTTTCTTGTGTTTTCTATTTTCACAAGATTTTCCGTTTCTTCTAGTTCTAAAATTGCAAAAAAAGATTTTTATTTGAAAAAACACAGTACTATAGTATTGGCCGAATTTTGAGCCGAAAATTCTCTCAAACGACTAGATTCAACTTCTGAGGGAGATTTCTAGGCCGAGTAATTTTGTCCGGCCGGTCCATCTGTAAATTCTCTAACTTTCGAACAGAAAGAGACAGAATCGAAATGTTCAGGGCAGCTTTGATAACTAAATGTCACTAAATGTTGAGTTAGTCATCAAAGTGTTGGTTTCTCAAATAGTCATTTGAAATTTCTTCTTGCATTTCCAGTCGTTCCAGAACTACTAATCCGACCGAAAAAAATTGAGTATTTAAGTATGTGAAAGACTCATGCCAAATTTGGTGAGGATCAGCCATTTGGAGGTAAAAATGCCAATTCCATAACGACAGACCTAGAGACTTGATATTTTGAGGGAAGTTGAAATTTTATTTTTCCAATATTTTTCAATATACAAATCTGATCGAGCTCAAATTGATTATTTAGATATAAATAACGCCCCAAAGGCTCATGGATAATTTCGTGAAGATAAACTCTGAGAATTTCCTGAATTTTTTCCTTATTATTGAGATTTTACATCAAACTAGGAATTCAATTCACTATGCAGGTAGATATAACAATTAGGTTCCCAGAGGTCAACAATTTAGGCCTTTCAAATTTATTTTCTAGAAACCTAAACGGGCCTAAACACCAGTTGAGAAACGAAAATATTTATCCTTCATATTTTTCTTAGAAACTCGTTAGAGTCGTTTCAGACGGTTTCAAGACGACAACAGTCGAATGTCGTTTCGGAATTTACCTGACAAATAATCCTTCCACTACAGTTAGCCGAAAGATACAGTCGAAGACATTTCCTCGACTAGACAGTCACGTAACACTCACCCTGTATAAACCAGTTAGTAAAGAAAGTTCAGTTGAAGACATTTCCTCGACCAAACGGTCACGCAATATTCCCTCCTCTAACAGTAAGTTCTGATCCCACACACATTATCTAGAAGTAAGTTCTAATCACATTTTTCTTCGTCTCTCAAGTTATAATCAAATAGTCCTCTCATTTAAGTTAGTCACAAAGCTCCCTTGAAGAAACATCCCCAAAATAGTCGCATTTTGTTGCATGCCCAAAAAGCACAAAATGAAACACTCGCTAGTGTTAGATCCTCTCAGCTTAGGAAACACATTTACCTATACATTTTTTATTTTATATTCTCATTTCAATTCAACCTTCCAAGGACCTCTCTCTCTCTCTCTTAGTAACTCATAACACAGTAAAAGCCTGGAAGTGAATGTATTATCTACATTCTTTATTTGTGATAAGATATTAACTTGTGAAAATTGAACCCAAAAGTGAAACCCATAAAAGTGAAATTGATGAAGTCATCAACGGTGAAAAAGCTCAAAAAAGAACTATTCCATGATCAAAATAATGTTTTCACTGCATTTAGAGTTAAAACCACACCGAAACAACTCTCTCACTTTGGGTAAATAATTCAAATCTGTAAACTTGTAATATATGTATTTACGCTGTAAATAAATGAGCATTAAAGTCTAATATACATTCCTCTTTCACCCCCATTTGAAGTATGCTAAACTAATAATGTGCATACTAATTCGTTAACGTTTAATCAAATACTTCCGAAGAATTCAAAAAGGTATCTCTACATACCAAGCAATTCTTAACACTTATCCTAT
This sequence comes from Megalocaria dilatata, assembly GCA_034642435.1. NCBI lineage: Eukaryota > Metazoa > Arthropoda > Insecta > Coleoptera > Coccinellidae > Megalocaria > Megalocaria dilatata. The sequence goes on along the minus strand of CM067859.1, from coordinate 58,269,586 downwards.
TTCGGCAAAAAGTATGGGAAGAATATGATGTTTAGAACAATATCTCTTTTTCTTGACATTGTTTCTTGCCATAATGTAACGATGCAGATAGAACGAAGAAGGATGGAAAAATTCTTGTATTATATTGTATTTTCTAATTTTCATGAGATTTTCCGTTTGTCTGATTTTTGGATGACGAAATACATAATGGCCCCACAATACCCCATACGATCAACACTATTTTTCAGTACTTTGTCGATTTTTTGGGACTCATTCTCATGAATGGCAACTTTGATTTCGCATTTCAAGGCATCAATCTAATCCTTAACGGACCCCCACAAAAAATAGTTCATCCACGCCTGTTTTTTTAATTTTGGGAAATAGAAATTTGTTCAGTATAGCACGATAACGTTTCTCATTGACCGTGACGGCGGCTCCTTTCTTATTTTCGCAGAAAAATGACCCAATGATGCCACCGGACCAAAAACGGCACCAAACAGTTTCTAGTTGTGGATGCATCGGATTTCTACAATAACGTGTACATTTCTTTCCCCATATGCGAGAGCTTTGCTTCTTCACATAACCTCCGAGGTGAAAATGAGCTTCATCCGCTAAAGAAGATTTTTCTATGAAAAAACACATCATCGGCCATGCGCCGATTGAGCGAAGTGGAAACGCATCGGATCGTTTCACTTCTTGCACTAGTTGAAGTTTTTGAGCCTTCATACCAAGGTCTTTATGCAAAATTCTCTTCAGAGAAGTGTAAGAAATGTTCACTTCTTGAACACGATCACCAGTTAATGTTGCTGGATGTTCATCCACATTCTGGGCTACAGTAGCAATTTCTTCAGGTATGCTCACTGGACGAGAACGTGTTGTTTTATCAAATAACTCGCTTCACAAATAGATCCATAAATTGCTGTGAGGGTGTTTCATTTTTATTGCATTTTCCATGTAAGTTTCTAGTTTGAATAGAAAATTCACCACTTTGGAAATGAGTTTTTAATATTCCCCAATTCTTAAAAACAAATTGTAAAAATTACTATGTTTTACTAACAATAAAAATATATATTACACATTTTCTTGTGACTCGAGTTTCGGGAAATGAACTATCCCATCATCAGACAACTGTCTGATCTGTCATCATCAGACAACTGTATCATCAGATAACTGTCTGATGATGGGATAGTTCATTTCCCGAAACTCGAGTCACAAGAAAATGGGATAGTTCATTTCCCGAAACTCGAGTCACAAGAGAATGTGTAATATATATTTTATTGGTAGTAAAACATAGTAATTTTTATTTATTTTTAATTTGTTTTAATTATGATCAACTGCCAAATAGTAACGGCTGAAACAATTCAGTTTCCCCAATTCTGTTCAAGCGTGAATCGACCAATTTACCATTATTGTCAATAATCAAACTAACTTTCTGTCGAAACACGAATGACAGAAGCATTGCCGGACTTGAAATAAACAAAACTTCAAAATGCGAATGCTACATTGCTCATCTTTCAATTCACGAATTTGAAATTTTCCGGGGAAATGGACTATTGAATAAGCGCGTTGAAGCTTATGACGTCACAGTGCTTTTCTCGAATTATTATGAATACATCGTGCGAAAGAAAATTTTGAAGTATCAAATACGAAAATAAGAAGCGGTTTTTCACTTGATAGAAGGTTTATCACAAAATTTGGATATCAGAACAGATTTGATCTGTTAGTCTCCTACAATTTTAATTTCAGAATATTTTAATCAAAAACTTTTAGAATGTCTTATATTACATTAAATTAATGTCTTAAAGACATTAATAATGTCCTATAACAATTTCAATTTCGAAAAGGTTTATTCAAAAACTTTTAAAATTAAATTAATGTCTTATAAGAGATTTGACTAATATCTTATAAGACATTAATTTAATTCTGAAATTTTTTGAAATTAAAATTGTAGGAGACTAACAGATTTGATCTGTTTTGATATTCAAATGTTGTAAAAATCCTTCGATCAAGTAAAAAACCGCTCCTTATTATTTTATTTTATATATAATATATAATTATATTTGGGTTTTTTGGAAAATTTTTATTATATAAATATCATGTTGTTTAGCTAAGACCATAAAGTGCCTTACAGACTTTGTGTAATTTTTGTGAAGACCATAGAACATAGAATAACTTGGGTTTTAAAGGTATCTAGTTTTAAGGTTGTTCAAACAATATTCCACGAGGTCGTAGGGGTAAGAAGTTTATTGTTAATTGATTTTATCTTCAAATGTGAAGTTGGACTTCATCTGAATTTTAATTGTTTTTTGAGGATGTGCTACATGTTTTGGGAGTTTTTGAGACTAACAGATCAAATCTGTTTTGATATTCAAATTTTGTATTCAATACAGACAAAGTTAAAATTAATTTGTTCTCCCAATGTCAATACACTTCGATTAGGATTATTTTATTTCGATATGCAAAAATATTGGTCTTTTGTTTTGGAAACGAGTACGTAGTAACGCTGTTAGCTTTTAATTCATGATATTAAGGTCATCACAAAATTAGCAGTTTGTGAATGTTATCAGAATTCTCTGTCCAAAATAATTTATATATAATCTTTTCTAATTGATTTCATCATTCATTTGAATTTTTTAGATAAAATCAGTTACAGTAATAAATGTTGAAGGTGTAAAATAAGGTCTAGTCATAAAAGAAGTAGTATAATTTTTATTTGAATCTAATAACGTGAGATTTTTTTCTAGATACTAATGTCAGTTTGAATTAGTATAACAAACACTAGGATTTTTCAGTACCTTGGGCATTTTTATTATGCTCGTTTCAGAGTGTTGTATGGAGGAAACGAAATAATGTAAAAATGTTTTTCATTTAAAACCCTATTTTTTATATCAGAAAAATCTGTTTGTGATGCATTCGGATGAGACATGTATGATCACTTCTATAAAATAATTTTTATCCAACTAATGATTTAATCCCTAGATTTTTACATTGTTATCAATTCATGTACCCTGACCGGTACAATTAACTGCACACAAGTTTTTCTTCCGATTTTCTTAGATTTGATTAAAATATGATAAATGAACTGTAATATATCTTGAGTATTTCCACAAAGCACTAGAACAATTTTTTATAGTTTTCATAACATTTATTTAATCAAATTAATTCTTGTAATCTAAATCTGATTTCAATTCACGTATTTGATTTTATTAAAAAAGTTCATTATTCATTAGGTCTAATAATGTGTGTTTTTCCCCTGGTTCTAATGACTTCCTGAAGTTTATTTAGTTCTCCTTTCATAATGTTTTGATTATCCAACTGCAAGATATTTTACCATTCCGCTTCGACAGCTGTTTTGACGTTGACATTTCTTATAGTCATTGAAGCTGGTATTCTTGATCAAACTCGTCTTTTAATATTGTTCTACATATATGTGTTATATAAAGGATTGAGGTCTGCGCGCTGGAAATAAAGTTCGAATTCCGACCTGAATTCTCAAGAAAATCAATTCACAAAATAAATCACGGAAATGCATTGTATACATAAATAACTTAACGAACATGTGCAGAGTGTATTCAATATATGTTCAAAATACACATATGATTAAAATTACTTATCAATGTGATAAGCATTACTCAAAGAAAACAAACATTGTAATACAAAATATGTATGGGCGGTTAATCGTGCCGGTGAGTGTAGATGGTTTGAACTGAAATTCCTAGAGGTAATTTCGAATAAAGATTGTATGTGCTTCCATTTATTACCTATGCTGAAAGGATAATGACACTTCCTGTACCAATTCATATTTTGCTAGGTTGCTAGTTTCCTGTAAAATCAAAGTAGGTAGATTTCAAAGAGAATTATTGTTCCTCCATTGAAATGAATTTTCGATATACTATCGTTGAAGTCACAATATATTCCAAAATTTGTGTCGGTGTTGGTTTAAGTTGGCATCGTTATTTGATTTTAATTAAAATACCATTAGTTTCAACTGTTTTATACATAGTGCGGAAGGATAATTTTCGATTATCAAAGACGAGTAGTAATTTAAATGAATTTTTTTCTTAACGTCGTTACATTTTGATCAAGATTCATTTTATTTCTGATTCCAAAATCTGATCTCCTCTTAATCAATACATACTAACAGTCTCTTCAATCATTCAATTCAGAAAAATGGCTGGTAAAGATTATTGTTTCTTTCAAAGTTAGTTAGAGATGTCTTCGGACGTATGCGAATTATTCTCAAATTAATTTCACCAGCAGAAACAGATCGTCTGAAGAATTTTTGGAAACGAGTAGAGAGGACGTAGATATTTCCATCATTGTTGCTCCACCTTATTTCAGCTGGGAATTGTAGAAGGTCGGGGTTGAAAACTGATAACCTGAAATAAAATACAATCAGTTTTATTCACAATGAAAACCCTTGTGAATTATTTTCAGAAAAATTTTAATCTTATAGATTAACTAATTGTACAACTAACTGAAAAACAATTTTAAAGATTGGGAACGAGAGAATGTTATAGTCGAATCCTTTTACAACTTAAGCTTTTCTAAGGAAAATGAAGAATTTTATAGAAATTTCGCATCCAGCAGATTGCAGGGTTGTCGAGAATTCTCTTATCAATTAATGTTATCGCCCGATGCCAAATTTGGAGAAAATTTTCCAAAATCAAGACATTATAAATAAAAAATTTAACTTCTGCTTTACGTGAGGTTCAACAAAAGGTTCAATTGTTAAACAGTTTAACATGCTTAATAGAGTTGGACCAGATATTTTCTGAAAATAATTGTCCTGAATTGATTAATCCCATTCTGGTATTGAAGACACGTACATTTTCATGAAATAGAATGTTGTAGTAATTTTTTTCGCATACAGCAGAATCAAGATTTGTTAAGGAGGTTGAAAACCATACCTACAGGCATATGATTGGATGCAATCTTTCTTAATTGAATAGTAAACGCTAAAATCACTTAATACACACAACAATTTATAATTATATAATTTTTCTCTTAGGAAACAAACTCACGTTTGTTTGTTGGTCACTGGATTCCAAGTTGCAACAGATGTCTCTGCAAGTGGACTGAAATACAGAGTGTCATCTCGCTCATCTACAGTCAATCCAAGACCTTGAGATGATTTTTTCCCTATCAAGTCGATGGGCAAAACTTCATTTTCCGCTGGAGGACCCCTCGTAAGAACAGCAGTTCGAATACTGAAAATTCTAAAAAAAGATCCATTTATAATAAATTCATCAAATCAAGGATAATTTGTCTTTCCACAATACATATCACCATTTCCTGACAAATTGATTAAAGTTTATTTTCCACATGGTATTAATAGCATGAAAGGCAACGACATAATTGAGAAATGATTTATATTAACGTCGATAATTGATATTTGAAGGAATGCTGTGAATTACTCAAATTGAGTAGAGAAACAAAAACAAACTCCAAAGTAATCTGTACTCACTCACATAATTAATTATGAAATAAGCTTCCAAAAAGCCATTCGATTGTATGCATTCAATATTAGAGTCCGTCTAGAAAGTACCCGGAAAAACGAAGCTCAATTGTTATTATTTGGTATATATTTTTGATTCTTGAATAAGAAAATTATAACAAAATATTCATCTTATTTACTTATACCTCCATTTAACTGTAAAAACTTGACTAAACGTCGAGGTACCTCCATAATTTTCGGTGATTGTAGTCCATGACTGTAAAACTGACTGAATTGAATCATCTTTATTTCGTGGCGCTGCTCGTTCAACTTCAGTCTTCATTAGTCCCCATATGTTTTCAATGGGACTAAGATCTGGTGAAGCTGCTGGCTATGAAATAGTTGTTACTTGGGGTTCTTGCATCCAAGCTTGAGTATAGGCCGAAGTATGGCATCTTGTATTATCCTGCTGAAAACCGCTATCCCTCTTGATAAAAAGCATGTGCAGTTTCAAGGAGAAAATCGTTCCGAATGCCATAATAATTTTTACTGTCAATGGCACCATCAACTATACAGAGAGGCGTAGCACCACGCTGTGATATTGCTCACCAAACCATTTAAAGGGTAATAGGTTGTTTTGATAGGATTTTAAATTGATTTTCACCAAGTTGGGAACAACTTTCATAAGATATAAGGACATTATTAAAATTATCTTCTTGAAAACGTTGACAACATTATATCCTTCGTTCCTTTTGTAAAGGTGTCATTCTAGGGATTTTTTCAGGTTTCCTTGATATGTAGCCTTGTCTTTTCAGTAACATACAGACGGTTTCTGGGCATACTTTCATATTTCGTTGATTTTCAAATCTGTTAGCTAATTTGGAAAACCCCAGGAGCGGATTTTGTCATTCTAATGCCAATAAAGCGTTTCAGTTGTATTCCTTAATCTTACGCGGTCTTCCTGAAACTGGTCTATGCCTCATATCCATGTCATTTTTTATCATCTTCATTGTCTCATATACAGCACTTTTTCTCAGTTTCGGCAATTCCACTAATTTTTTAACGTATTGAAAACCTTTTCTATACAAATATTCTACCTGTTTTCTTTTTCCTAGTTGCGATATTATTTCATAAATTGTATACCTGTTGGCAATCAATAATATTTGACAAATAGTGTTGCTATGCAACTTTGACCATAGCCGACTATCTGCACAATCTATTTTATACATTACTTTGTTGTGTTGGAATATTACAAGAAAGAAGTATCGGGTATTTTTTTATATCTCGATAGGGATAACTGTGATTTAACAGAAGGTAAAAGCCATGTTGTTTTGACATTTCTGTTCAGTAAGCATTGGCAAATTATCATGTAAAGTTTCCCCTTAATCTTACGCGGTCTTCCTGAAACTGGCCTATGCCTCATATCCATGTCATTTTTATCCTCTTTATTGTCTCATATACAGCACTTTTCCCAGTTCCGTCAATTGCACTAACTTTCTAACGTTTCGAAAACGTTTTCTATACAAATATTCCACCTGGTTTTTTTTTCCTATTTGCGATATTATTCCATAAATTGTATACTTGTTGGCCATCAGCAATATTTGACAAATAGTGTTGCTATGCAACTTTGACCATAACCGACTATCCAACAATTCCAACACCTAAGTCCTTCGAAGCATTGATCTTTGGATCGGTATTCCTCAACCATTCTACAAAATATTTCTCAGTCGACATTGGCTTATCAGCAGTGCGTCGGATGTTAGTATAATTATTTTGCCATGCTTGTTTTGCTGCTTCAAACTGACAAAGTGTTTGCTGAGTATTAGTATCCCTCAATCCATCTTCAAAGGTTTGCACAGCAAGTTGCTCCAGAAAACTGTCCAGTGCTGTAGGATGAGCGTGCTACATCGGTCTCTATGTCCTGCAAGATTTTTTTAGATGTCAGAATATGGCTCTTCATCTGCGTGATACATGAGTTCCTAACGTCTTCAACAGTGATTGTCAATTCTTGATAGTTCTCGCGACGAATCAACTTAGTCACAGTAGCAAAATAGTCCATGAGCATTTCGCTTTAAAATGGTTCTCAAATATTCATCTTGATGGGTGTTAACTATTCATCATACGTTTTACGAGAAATGAAAAATATCTATTGAAACACTTACTACAGCTTATAACCTGTTTAAACTCACTCAACGGGTAACAAGAACACTTGTAGCACTAGATTGAAAACTTTTTCACCTCCTTTCTGGAATAGGTAATTCTGTTAAGACTTTACGTTTCACAATGTATAAATATCAACAAGACAACAGAACCTTCGTAACATAATGATCTTATCTATTTCATAATTTTGTTATTCACAATAATGTAGAGACATCCAATATCTACTCCTGTAATCAAGAATGAGAATGCTTGTGTGTGGGTAGATTTAATGATTTGAAATAACAGAATGAGCGTATGAGCTTCTCTGAATAAATAATTTTTTGGTCTTTGATTTTTATCGGCTAATTATCGATTCGGCTAATTATCGATCTAATTATCTAAACCGAAAGAATATCATTTGGAGAACTCATTTTCAAGCCAATTTTCAATATGATTGAATAAATTCAAAATTGTATACAATGAATTGTAGAAATATTGTTCAGTGTAACATATTATATTCTTGGATTAAATATCTAACCTGTTAGTTGCCAAGGGTTGGAAGTACAGGGTAGCTAGTTTGGGCGAGAATGCAAGACCTACAACGCCATCCATAAGTGTGAAAGTCTCTCCTTGTATAGTATAATCAGAAAAATCTGGATCCGGATACATGGTAGGATGCATCAATCGCCATGCTTTATCTTGAGCTGAATTATATACAACGATTGCTGCAAAAAATGAAAAAATTATTAAGTTATATTGTATTATTGATTGTTTTTATCAAACATAATACTCCTGGTGCCCAGATGATACCAAGGATGACCTGGTCTCCAGGTATATAATCCATGAACAAGTTGGAATGTGACAAACGACCTGATATTTTTCGTTTTAAGATTCATCAACCAATGAATTTCTTCATCTCATTTCAGTTTTTCATTTTAGAATCTATAACTAAGATTCACAGACATGAAGTCGGAAGCTTTTGCGGGAATGTTCAACAGCGTTTTGCCCAGAAGAATAAAAGAATAAAAGTTGATTCTTTCAAATTCAGAACTGTTCACCTGAGGAAACTGAACAACTCATGAAAATGAAAAATACATGGTCAAAAGGCTCCATCCTTCTTCCTTCGAAATGCATAATTACATAGTAGCTAAAAAGAGCGGAAGGTGAATACATTGAATAAAACTTCATATATTTTGCATATTTTCTGCTGAAATTAATAAGAAGAAATTTGAAAAAAAAGTGAAAAGAACTGACGTTTAGTAATGAGCTTCTGCGTGCTACTTCATATCAACCACAATACTCACGAAATATATATTTTTTTATCTGCTGATTATGAGATCTTCACGAAATTATGCAAACTCATTATTCTATCCCTTTATGCCGAATTTCATATCTTTGAATATCAAAACAGATTTAATTATTATTTTATTGAATTTCACTATCGATAGAAAAATATAAAAAAATTTCCAACATGAATAACTGCGAAATTGTAAACCAATTTTGCCTACTGCAGAACATACATTCCGATTCAAATTCGAAAATAACAGACATTTGGACGAAACGATAGCACGCTGTTCTCCTGGAACTAGCGCGCACAACCACAGGTAATCTAGTATTTCAAATCTAAATATCTAATTTTAACTTGACTAGAATTGCACATTCATAATAATGGTAAATATCATTTTAAATGAGAATAACTTAGGAACTATTAAGCTGATTCTGTCTATTTTTGAACATTACTGACCATAAGTGTGGATAGCTCAGCGGGAGAGCATCGGACTCGTGACCGGGAGGTCCAGGTTCGAATCCTGTTCAGGTAGAAAAGAAATTTTCTAGTTGGACGGGTATCTGCCACCATTTCACTGTTGGGTCAAAAATTAACAGTGCTGTGACCTAAAGTGGCGCAAGATCGCAGTAACAAAGCCTACACAGAACACAACTGAACTCCTAACTCGCACAAGCTGAAAAAGCTTCTGAGGGATCTTCACAGAAGATCTAGGAGTATCAGGATAATAATCAGGAAATAATCAGGATTTAGACCCCAAACCTACCTTGGAAGTTTCAAGTCTTCGAAAGTTAGTGTTAACGGACAGATAAAGTTAAATAATATTGAAATAAGGTTATTCTGATTTTCACAAATTTTATTGTTAAATTCACAACAATTGTTTCGCTATCACAGTAGCATCATCAGGCAAGATCACATTTTGAATAACTACTATTCAAAATGTGATCTTGCCTGATGATGCTACTGTGATAGAGAAACAATTGTTGTGAATTTAACAATAAAATTTGTGAAAATCAGAATAACCTTATTTCAATATTATTCAATATGGATTTTCACCAAGTAAGGACTGATACAATTCAATAGATAAAATTAGTTTTGACCTTGGATTTTTTATCAGTTTGTCCAACTTAGTCGTTTTAGACCATTTTCGGCTGAAAATATTGCCACTATTTGGTGAAACTATAGCATGCTTTTCTCTAGAACAAGCATTCAGCTAAAATAAATATAAAATTTATTCGTGAAAGTTTCGGGAACATTGTAAAATGAAGCTACTCGGTTGCGTCACAACAATTTCGTATGTATTCTCTTGGTGTTTTCTCTGAATCACTTCACCATTGAATATTTCTAATAACTGACATCAGTGGTCGACAAAATTCAACTTTTGAGAGAAAACTTATTGATTCAATTATTAGCCCACTATGAAATTTTGGTTTTCCTTCTCTAAGGTTCATTATGTTCTCAGATAAACATTAGCGATAGAAAAAAAGGCAGCTTATTGTTTAGATATATATATATATATATATATATATATATATATATATATATATTGTTATGGAATTATATTAATGAAATTTTTGTGTATGAATACTAATTAGATCACCCTTGTATGTAAGTGATGTATTCTATGTTTCCGGCTAGCTCTTAAGATTATAATTTTGAATAATTGAAATTTAAATATAATTAAATCTGATTTAATATTTGAGGAAGGGTTCAATTTGAATTTTCTAAAAGATTGAATTTTTTAAATTATATTATATGAAAGTAATTTGAAATATTATAATCAGTGATCAATAAGCTAAATCTAATTCTATGTTAACCTAACCTTATCTAAATATCCTAACGTAATTCTAATGTAAACAATGATTGCTATTTCTAAATTTTCTTTCTGGAAATATTAACAGGATTGAATTTCAATATCTTTGGTAAGTTTGTTCTTCAATTTATGAATTGTTCCTTTTTTATTGTCCCTTCGTTTCAGGAGTAATATTGGTTTCGTTGGAAACAACACTTCTAGAACGTTCTGAAATTCACAGGCTACTTTGTTTTTTTCTTCAATAAATCCAATTCGTTTGAAACTTGATTTCTATGTGATATTTTTCCATTCACATTCAGGTAATGTATTTTCTGGATTCAATTTCCATTCACAATAACCAAATAATCTTCTTTTTTCAGATGATGTTACTTTTTTGGCACTTTTTTTAATTATGGACCGACAAGGATTCTACTCTGCATATAATTGGAGACTGCCGACTTTTTCTGTGTCTGCCCTATTTATAGTTTTCAAGAAAAGTTGAATATCAAAGCTTACTAGCTTCTGTCAAAATTATATAAAAATGATGCTTTTGATGATTTTACAAAATTTACAATATTTCCTGGTTTGAAATTACTTTTGAAAATTAGCTTATTTTTTAAACTACATTTTGATGTATGTTTCATGTTAAACAGAACAGTAAAAGTCTTGCTTTTCGTTCGTAAAGTATTTCAAGTGTCAAAATTTAACAATTTTCAACTTCTAATGCTTATAACTTATACAATACTTAATATTACTTATGAAATTGATTAAATTTCTTTAGCTTAGATGCTATTACAATACTATTGATGCCTAAACATCTTGAAGAATATCTCTTATATCAATCATTTGAAAATATCTGACGTAGATGCTATCTTTCATTGAATTAATTGATTTTTGATCAAATTTGTCCTATTTACATCATTCTGGTGAGTTATATTTAATTTAGCTTGTTCTTTGTCAACAATTCCACTAAAGTTTATATGTGATTCATTATAATAACAAATCTTTTCAACAAATTCTTCATCAATTTCAAATTGGATATCTAAATTCAAATTACTTCTATTTATTGCAACTTTGGCTGGTTTTTATATTGAATAATTGTTAATTGAAATCTCCCTGTAAATTCTTTTTATAAACTGTCAACAAGATTACTGTTTTTTGATTATCGTTCAAAGAATTTTAATTTGAGTAGTCGTTATGTATCCTGAATATGCTTTTTCTTCATAATTTTAGCTTGTGAGTATTTTTACGAATTGAATTATTAATATTTCTGTCAGAATGGATATTATTTAATGAATTTTGCTCTAGTTATACTCTAACGAGTCAACTTATATACAAAGGTGAGTCTTTTCCTTAATATATTTATGTAATTATTTATTTTAACTGTAAATACCATTACAATATATATATATATATATATATATATATATATATATATATAAATCTATTACCTTGTTTTCGGGAATGTGGTCTGTATATCAAGAAAACTCCAATTTTCTTCAAATATCTCAATATTTCGTTGATATAATTTTCAACATCATCAGGAGATAAACTGAAAACAGCAAACAAAAAAGGGCAACATCATTTACAGGAAACAAACAAAGATTTTTTTATACAGCACTTACAAGATCAGAGCTTCACTTCCAAAACACAGAATCAAACATTACAAAATTCTTTACTCGAAAAATCAAACATCAAAAATCAGCAACTATATTACATTCAAAAGAGAAACTTCTAATATCCCAAATATTCCAGGTGTTTTAAATTGCTCTCCAATAACCGATATGAAACAAAGAAACAATATGGGAAATATGTGACATCTACAGTATATGTACTAAAGTTTACTTAGAATATTACAGTAAATTGTATTGAGGCCTTCTGTATCTGATTTATAGTTTACTGCATTGTTCTCCTTTTTAATGTGTAGCATCTCGAGAAATAATCGTTTCCTGTAATCATTCTCTTGTTGCAATATACTAACGCTGTCAAAATCAAAATTGTGACCAGTTTTTTTATGATGGTCAACCAACGCACAAGAGTTTTTCCCTATTCGGCAATCACTCCTATGCTGAGTTATTCGATTTTTGAGCCACTGCTGTGATTGGCCAATGTAAGCTCCCGGGCATTCCATACATGGCACCCTATATATAGTATTACTCATGAAATCAGTCGGAGTTTTGTCCTTCAGTTTCGAGGATAACCTTGAGTTATTCATTACATTATATCTCGCGATTTTAACCTGCGGATAATCTTTAAACAAATTAACTACCCTATGAGTTAGTTCGTTCATTTGCGGTAATTTTTTGAACTTTTGCTGCGGTGGGTTGTCATCCGTGGGACCATCATAAAAACTCGCACTGAAAATTAACCTCCTTAAGATATTCCTTGGGTATCCATTGTTGACAAAAATATCGAAGAGTGTATTCAAATTTTTACTTAAAAACCTCTGATCTGAAATGTGAGTGACTCTATTCTTTAAAGCTAAGACTGTGTTCAACTTTTGATTACGAGGATGATTTGAATAAAAATTCAAAAAACGACCTGAGGATGTAGGTTTCTGATACCAGTCTAATATCAGTGTGTTGGTATCATCTCTGATAACCATAGTATCTAGGAATGGTAATTTTTTATCAATTTCTGCCTCTATGGTAAATTTTAAGTGTTCGTCAAAGCCATTGAAAACCTGCTGAACGATATCAATTTTATCACACGGTACACTACAAATCAAATCATCCACGTACTTATATATAAAAGGAAAACTAAAAGGGATCCTCGGAATAACATTATCCAACAAATCATCGAGGACAATCATTGCAATTATAGGGCTCAACGGGGAACCCATTGGTGTACCGAATATCTGCTTGTAAAAACGATCATCAAATGAAAAATAAGTATTGTTGAAAACAAAAGCTATCAGAGTCATGAAATTCTGTTTGGTTAAGCAAGTGTCATGACTCTGATAGCTTTTGTTTTCAACAATACTTATTTTTCATTTGATGATCGTTTTTACAAGCAGATATTCGGTACACCAATGGGTTCCCCGTTGAGCCCTATAATTGCAATGATTGTCCTCGATGATTTGTTGGATAATGTTATTCCGAGGATCCCTTTTAGTTTTCCTTTTATATATAAGTACGTGGATGATTTGATTTGTAGTGTACCGTGTGATAAAATTGATATCGTTCAGCAGGTTTTCAATGGCTTTGACGAACACTTAAAATTTACCATAGAGGCAGAAATTGATAAAAAATTACCATTCCTAGATACTATGGTTATCAGAGATGATACCAACACACTGATATTAGACTGGTATCAGAAACCTACATCCTCAGGTCGTTTTTTGAATTTTTATTCAAATCATCCTCGTAATCAAAAGTTGAACACAGTCTTAGCTTTAAAGAATAGAGTCACTCACATTTCAGATCAGAGGTTTTTAAGTAAAAATTTGAATACACTCTTCGATATTTTTGTCAACAATGGATACCCAAGGAATATCTTAAGGAGGTTAATTTTCAGTGCGAGTTTTTATGATGGTCCCACGGATGACAACCCACCGCAGCAAAAGTTCAAAAAAATTACCGCAAATGAACGAACTAACTCATAGGGTAGTTAATTTGTTTAAAGATTATCCGCAGGTTAAAATCGCGAGATATAATGTAATGAATAACTCAAGGTTATTCTCGAAACTGAAGGACAAAACTCCGACTGATTTCATGAGTAATACTATATATAGGGTGCCATGTATGGAATGCCCGGGAGCTTACATTGGCCAATCACAGCAGTGGCTCAAAAATCGAATAACTCAGCATAGGAGTGATTGCCGAATAGGGAAAAACTCTTGTGCGTTGGTTGACCATCATAAAAAAACTGGTCACAATTTTGATTTTGACAGCGTTAGTATATTGCAACAAGAGAATGATTACAGGAAACGATTATTTCTCGAGATGCTACACATTAAAAAGGAGAACAATGCAGTAAACTATAAATCAGATACAGAAGGCCTCAATACAATTTACTGTAATATTCTAAGTAAACTTTAGTACATATACTGTAGATGTCACATATTTCCCATATTGTTTCTTTGTTTCATATCGGTTATTGGAGAGCAATTTAAAACACCTGGAATATTTGGGATATTAGAAGTTTCTCTTTTGAATGTAATATAGTTGCTGATTTTTGATGTTTGATTTTTCGAGTAAAGAATTTTGTAATGTTTGATTCTGTGTTTTGGAAGTGAAGCTCTGATCTTGTAAGTGCTGTATAAAAAAATCTTTGTTTGTTTCCTGTAAATGATGTTGCCCTTTTTTGTTTGCTGTTTTCAGTTTATCTCCTGATGATGTTGAAAATTATATCAACGAAATATTGAGATATTTGAAGAAAATTGGAGTTTTCTTGATATACAGACCACATTCCCGAAAACAAGGTAATAGATTTATTATTAGTCTGGTCGATAACCTATACTACGCAATATATATATATATATATATATATGTATATATATATATACATATACATATATATATATATATATGTATATATATGTATGTATATGTATATGTATATGTATGTATATGTATATATGTATATATATATATATATATATATATATATATATATATATATATATATATATAAATCAATATTGAATGAAAATTCTATTCAGCAGAAATTCGTTCAATTGATCAAAAACACGCTTAATTTTGAAGGTGATTCTTCAAATATTTCATTCAAATAAATTCACTCTAGAATTTAAGATTGCAAATCTGAAAATTTTGCCACAGGGTATTCATTTATTATAATTTCTACCTTCTTCTAATTTTAAACAGAACAATAAAACTATTGAACTATTACATTAATAATTATAAAAAAAATCGTCTTTATTTTCATAGACTAAATGACCTAGGTCAGCTTAGATGGACTTCGGAGGCGGAGTTAAGCTGAAACTATTCTACCACTTTACTCCCAAAGCGCAGCCTTACAATTTATTGCAGACGAATATAAATATTGTGAACAACCTTATGAAAAAAAAAGATGAATAATTGAAATTAAAAAAAGAGTCAAACAAGCTAAATATCATTAAACAGTGTTCTCGCACCAAATTTTTGATAAAATGCTGTATGGTGAAAAAATTTGGTCAAGTTTGACCTGTACCTCAAAAGTCAGTTGTGGTCATTTCCTCTCTGTGAGAGCTTTAAATGAGCACAAGATAATGCAAACGTACCGTAAGGGACATGTTCATCCACCCTAGAATCTAGTATCGGTTGTTTTCTTTAGAGTGATAGCTCTGAGAAACCGCATTCGACTAGACCAATTTTGGACCACTTTTTCGAGTAATTCAGGCCTTATTTCATCAATAACACAAGTAATGTTGGCTTCCAAAGCGTCTATTGTTTCTGGTTTATCAGCATAAACCAATGGCTTGACATAACCCCAAAGAAAATAATCCAATGGAGTTATGTCGAATGATCTTGAAGGCCAATTGATTGGACCATTTCTCGAAATAATGTCCAGATCTTTCTTTCAATAAATCAATTGTAACGGTAGCAACACGAGATGTAGCATCATCTTATTGGAACCAAGACACTTCTGTGCCGATACCATTCGAATTTTGAATAAAATATTTATTGATCATCGATCTGTAACGAGCACCATTCACTGTATCATTAGCTCCAGCGTCGTTTTTAAAGAAATATGGACCGATGATGCCTCCAGCGTGTAGAGCACACCATACAGTGCATTTTCAGGATGCAATAGAACCTGCAGAATGTCTTGAGAATTGTCTTCACTTTATACGGCAATTTTGCTTGTTTGCATAGCCGTTCGACCAGAAATGAGCTGCATCACTAAAAACAATTTCACGATGAAAAGTGGATCAAATTCAAGCTGTTCTAAGGCTCAATCAGCAAACAAACGACGCTTATTATGGTCAAGTGGCTTTAGTTCTTGAACCAGTTGGATATTGTATGGGTGTTGACCAAGATCTTTACGCAAAATTTTCCATGTGGTGGATGCACTGAGTCCAACTTGTTGTGAACGTCGACGAATAGACAAATCTGGATAATCATTAACACTATGACTCACAGCAGCGATATTTCCTTCTGTACGTACAGTTAATTGTCTTGTTGTTGTTGCATCAAGTAGAGAAAATGTTGTCCGAAATCTATCGATACTAAGACGAATGAGCTGCTCTGATGGACGATTATGTAAACCAGAAATTTTACGAAGTGCTCTATAAGTTTGGCGAATAGGCCACTGATTTTGAAAATAAATTTCAACAATTTGTAAACGTTGTTGCGCCGTGAGTCTTCCCATGATAATTTGTCAATGCTTACTGAACAGAAATGTCGAAACAACATGGCATCTACCATCTGTCAAATCACAGTTATCCCTATCAAAATTTCTATCACTCTAAAAAAAAACACCTAATACTTCCTGGAAACATAATCACACTTTCTCAGATTGAAAATAAAATGTACGCAAGTGTTTTGAACCACTTGTATTCTTCTGACCTAGAAGTGGATAATAAAGGACATCACCTTGCTTAGACAGGATCAGCCTCTGAACCAATTTCCTTCTTATCCTTTTGGATGAATTCATAGGCGTAAAATACTCTTAAGCTTCGGAATAATAAATTCGAAAAGAAGTTTTAAAAAGTATATCACATTCTCTAGAACAGCGTTTGTATAACCCGCTCATTATCAACAGTCGATCTTTTTTAATGGAAAATAAACAATCTTCAAAAATATATCACGTATCTTGTTCTTCTCATAACTAATCAAAAGGAAAAACAGAACTATTACAGAATGTTAGAGGTTATCTATTATATATTTAAAACAGTATATAGTATAGTATATAGTGGACAATAACGACTTTCACA
This sequence comes from Megalocaria dilatata, assembly GCA_034642435.1. NCBI lineage: Eukaryota > Metazoa > Arthropoda > Insecta > Coleoptera > Coccinellidae > Megalocaria > Megalocaria dilatata. Next base: position 58,252,077 of record CM067859.1, on the reverse strand, counting down.
AATTTGTTAAAAACCCAAAAAAATGTGAATGAATGACTAATGAAAATAAAAATTTTATAACCAGACTTCAAGAATTTTTTTTATAATATCCAACCATAAATTCCAAACTTCAGAGTGAATTAATTTGAATTAAATTTCCGAAGAATCGTTATTGGAAAAAGGCTTGTTCTTCACCAATGTTCCCGAATTGCTGTTGAATAGAATTTTTGATTCAATTTTTCATGTACATATACCTATATGAACTGTCATTTTGATCTATTACTAAAGTCGTTTTTTTGAGAATAAAATAAACCTTAGAGAAAGAAAACCGAAATTTCAAAATAGCCTACAGTAAATGATTGAATCATAAAGTTTTCACGAAAAAAATTGTTATTATATATTATCATTGAGAAAATTTGATATTGTTTCAGAGAAAAAACCAAAAGGATACATACCTAACTATGATAATTAGCTTCAATTTAGGATGTTTCCCTAATTTTCATGGATAAATTTCAAATTTATTTTAGTTTGCTGAATGAGTATCTTCAAAGGATTGTTCTAGAAAAAAGCATGCTATCGTTTTGACCAAATGTCTGTAATTTTCAAATTTTTAAATATTTGATAGATTCGGTCTTTACTTGGTGGAATCTCATTTTAATTAAAACAAAATGGTTGTAGTAGTACAAACATTTTTGTGGAAATAAATTACTGTCTCATATACATTTTTTTAATTCAAATTTTTAGTTGAAAATGAACCCAAATGACCAGGATGGACTGACTGATGAAGAATCCGTGGTCAAAAGTAATTTTATCTGGTCAATCCGTCTGTAAACACTATAACTATCACTATAATAATAAGAATAATATAATAATAATAAAACTTTCGAAAAAAAAGAGCTAAAAACTTGAAATTTTCAGAGGTAGATTTGAAATCTGAATATATCAGTTACGTTCAAAAATAGACAGAATTTTTTCGATGATCCCTGATGTATTATCATTTTTCAAATATTTTTGTGAGAGCATATACGATCAAGTTCGAATTTACTATTTATATTTTAGATAACGACACAAGGTTCATGCATTATTTTGTAAAAATAAATTACGAGTCTTTGTCAGCGCTAGTTCCAGGGAAACAGCGTTATATCGTTACGCACAAATGTCTGTAATTTTCCAACTTTGAGCCGAAAATGAACTAAAGCGGCTAGATTGGACTTACTGAAGAAGAATCCGAGATCAAAAAAAAACCTGCCTGGCCGGCCTTCCGTTCGTGAACATGTTAACTTTTTAACGGAAAGAGCCAGATCTATATCTGGAATTCAGTATTTAGAATAACAATGATAACGCGTATGTTCGCACAAAATTTCTTGGGAATAGTATAATGAGAACACCACAACAAATTTTTTTATGAGGACCGTGGGTGATATAAACTAGCACGGAAAAGCTCTTGACTTTACGTCGGTGCTTGTCACCATTTTACTTATATACGTTCTGTCAAGAAAGTACCGGGAATTATCGATTTAAATCTGGCGGGGCAATGAGGCAGGTAAATTTTTTTTTTCCTAGGTTGGTACCACTGTCCTTAATTACTATGCCAAGCTTGAGCGGGATCTGTCAACTAGTGTGTTTGCAACAGCTGATTAAGTCAGTCGATGTCAGAGTGAGTGCCGAGTTTTACTATGGGTGATTACGTTGAGCAAAGAATTTGTTTAAAGTTTTGTGTTACAAATGAATTTTCGCGTGCCGATGCATTGAAAATGTTGCAAAAGGCCTTTGGTGATAATGCTCTATCGAAAACTCGTGCATATCAGTGGTACAGAGCCTTCAAGGACGGTCGTGAAGTGGTCGCCCATCGACGGCTTCGATCGAAGATAACGTCGATAAAATTAAGGAAAGGGTGCTGGAAAACCGTCGTACCAGCTTGAGAGAGATAGCACATGATCTAAAGATATCCCACGAGTCCGCACGTACGATTTTGATTGATATTTTGGGCATGAGAAAGGTGGCCGCACGATTCGTACCGAAAGACCTGAATTTTCTTCAAAAACGTCATCGCGAACAGGTTGCTTCAGACATGCTGGATCGCTGTAATTCCGATTCTACATTCATGGAACGCATTATAACTGTTGATGAGACCTGGGTCTACGAGTACGATATTCAAACAAGCCAGCAATCATCGGAATGGGTGGCAAAAAATGAGCCGAAACCGAAAAAACCACGCCAAAGCCGCTCGAAAATGAAGGTGATGCTCATTGTTTTCTTCGATATCCGTGGCGTGGTGCACTACGAATTCGTTCCAAAGGGTCAGACGGTAAACAAGGAGTATTACCTAGGCGTTATGAAACTTTTGCGTGAGCGTATCCGTAAGAAGCGCATGACGATAACGCGCCTTCTCACCGAGCTACGATTGTGACTGACTTTCTCGCCAAAAACTCAACAAACGTGCTTCAGCAACCACCGTATTCGACGGATTTGGCTCCCTGCGACTTTTTCCTCTTCCCAAAACTAAAATTGCCCCTTCGTGGCACCCGTTTTAAGTCGATTGAAGCCATAAAACAAAATTCGGCGCGAGAGCTAAAGTCCACCCCGGAAAGCGCCTATAAAAAATGTTTCGATAATTGGAAGTGCCGTTGGCATAGATGTATTGGAGTAAATGGAGCCTATTTTGAAGGCGACCCAATAAATTTTGACGATTAAATGTAAAAATGTTGTTTTAATTGAAAATTCCCGATACTTTCTTGACAGAGTAGTAAGTTGCTACAGCATTAAATTCTCGTTCAGGTAAATGTGAAGATGGGAAAGCTATCAGAAATCGTTGAACAATCGAATATATTTGGTAACCCTTCTTAATCGAAAATTCTTGGTAACCCTTCTTAAATTTGATTTTTAAATTATCATTTGTCATAACTTTTATCAGTTCTTCTTTTAAGAGGAATGATTCTGGTGTATTAAGATTTGAAAAAGGATCCAAATCCCAATCTGGTATGGCCATGTTCAAAATGTTCTCAAATCGTTTCTTTAAATATGTGTGAAGATTTTGCAAGTGTTGACAGTAAAAGAACAAGTCGTCATCATTCAACGATTCTGCTAATAAATTCGGTAAGGTATTCTATTCCCCTTTGCCGATATTGTTTCTTTTCTCTATAAAAGAAGTTAGGAAGCGAGTCCAACCTAATCCTTTGAGACACTGTTCGGTTAAAATTTGAAAAAATAAACATCTGAGCAAAACGAGTACGCTGTTCCATGGAAAATGAGCGCAAAAACATTCGAAATAAGCGTTTTTAGTGAAACAAATGTGAAATTTTATGGTTGGGCTTGACTACATCCCCTAACCGGTTTGCTTTCTAGTTCAGATTATAAATATTGATGAAACATGGATAAATTATTGTTTTATGATTTTTTTATTCATGTTAATTTCATCATAATTCCAACAAATATTGAGTATCTTTCTGAAAATAAAATTTATGAAATCTTGAACTCTGTATTTCAACATCTAATTTGGTACTTTTTATTTTAATACACTTGTTATAGTTTTTTGATATGGATAATTTTAATCCACTGCCCCCTTTAACGAAATAAGTAAATTTTCACACACGTGACAAAAATGACAACGGTACATAGGATGACGAAAAAAAAATGATAATAATTTTTACTTCACTTTCGTTAATGAATGTATTTTCTTGTCATTATGAGAAAATGATTTTTTCAATCTGCCGACACCTCTTGGCATTATTTCAGTTCCCTTTAATGTTCACTGGATCTTCTACTGCCCCTCTGAAAGCCTCAAACGTAGCACATTTTCCGAACATCCATTGATACTCTCACCCATAATCATCAGTGGGATTTTTATTGAATGATAAATAAAAATATATCACATTTCTTGTTCTAACATCTTATCATAAGGAAATAGTCCAGTCAAGAAGATCGTGAAATCGGGTTTTTCGCTAATAGGGCTGAATTTATATGAAAATAATCAGAAAAAAACGTATTAAATTGTGGGCAAAGTAAAAAAATTTTCAAACCCCGGAAAAAGGGTGAAAAAAATGAAAAACTACCCCAAAATACGATTTTTGGGTTAAATTTCGGAAATATCAAAAAAAGTTTCAACTAAAAGTTGTAGAGCATAAAATTTTAGGTCTACCTCTCTCCGACCATTTTTTCCCTAAAACGCATTCTTTTACCCCTAGGACGGTATGAAAGGTTTAAAAAATACAAATTTAATAAAAAATGTGAAAATTGGACTTTTTGAATTTTTTTTTCATTCTCTTAAAAAAACTATAAACAACAATCGTAGAGAAAAAAATTTTTTTTTCATCCCTTCTATGACTAATACATGAATTACCTGTCTTTAAAAGGTTTTATTACCTGCAGGTAAAAATCTACAAATATAAATATTACAACAAAATTTATAAAAAAAATTTAAAAATCAATTGAAAAATTTTTTTTTTAAATATTACCCGTTTTAAGTGAAATATTGAGGTAAATCCGTTTTCACCTCTTCAGTTTTAATAGAAGGGATAAAAAAAAATACTTTTTTCTCTACGATTGTTGTTTATAGTTTTTTCAAGAGAATGAAAAAAAAAATTCAAAAAGTCCAATTTTTACATTTTTTATTAAATTTTTATTTTTTAAACCCTTTATACCGTCCTAGGGGTAAAATAATGCATTTTAGGGAAAAAATGGTAGGAGAGAGGTAGACCTAAAATTTTATGCTCTACAACTTTTAGTTGAAACTTTTTTTGATATTTCCGAAATTTAACCCAAAAATCGTATTTTGGGGTAGTTTTTCATTTTTTTCACCCTTTTTCCGGGGTTTGAAAATTTTTTTACTTTGCCCACAGTTTAATACGTTTTTTTCTGATTATTTTCATATAAATTCAGCCCTATTAGCGAAAAACCCGATTTCACGATCTTCTTGACTGGACTAAAAAACAGAACTAAACAGAATGTTTGAGGTTAACGTAAAATATGTTAACTACACCTATCTGATATAATTGAATCTGTTACCATGCCTTTTCTTATAGAATTTTTTGTGGAGGAACATCGAATTCGATAAATGTTTTAAGTTAAACATTCTGTTTTAGCTGGGTATTTTTCTATGATTACATGTGTGAACAAGGTTTGTGATATAATTTTATTGCTCGTCTTTATTTATCATTTTAAAAAGTGCATCCAATGATGATGGGCGGAAGTTTCAAATGCTGTTCTGGAAAATATAATATATATTTTTTGAAATTTTTCTTGAATTTATATGAAGCATTTTTTGGAAAAGAATTTGTTATTCATGAGCGAGTAGGGACTTAATTTGAATAATATTGAATTGAAAGATCATGTTCGTGTTAAGATTCATTCATGGATTAATAATTTTTCAGAAATGCGCAGTATAAATTTCCTCATTAATTCTTAAAAAGTTTAACGTTATAACAGAAAAAAAAATTACCAGGAGCAGCAGTATCACTAATATAGACGAACGCTTTATCGCATGTCCCCTGGAGGCTCTCGTCAATCACCAAGTTTGTCAGCAGGGAATTTGGCCTCAGAACTTGTCTTGGAAACACAACTGTTCGAACAACACGGTCAGTGTGTAAGTCGAAGATCACAATTTTTGGTGGACAGACCGGACGAAAATCCTCCAGCGAAGTCATGATACCGGAATCCAAGACCTATGGACAATGAGTATAATATATATTCATATTTAACCTCAGTAATTAATAGTTAGTAAATAAGTTATATTTGAACTCCGCCAGTTGGTACTACACTGCTCTGTTGAGCAGTCAGGTTAGTTCATTTTTGAGATTGCTTTCAACAACTACCGATGTTTGGTCATCACTATATAAAGTTGTAAACCACACTTAATTTCTAGTGTATTCAGTAATAAAATTCGAAGAAACAGAAATTAATAGGTTTCAGTGACAGTCAATTACAGCCATATTTTCATTTTGACATTCAGATTTAATTGAATCGGTGTTTGCTTGATGGAAATTCATTTTAATTGAATAAAATTATAAAGACTATTCCTATAATATATTAATTAACGACAGTTTTTCCGTCAACACTGTGGCTTCTTCAAGTTTTGAATCAACTCATGATAATATAATAAAAAAATAAACTTTGAAAATTACATCTTACTTCTTATATGGCTAAAAACATGAAAAAGAGGAGGTACAAATAACTAACCATTTTCAAGAATAAAGATAAGAAATACATATGCAAAAAAAACTACAAATAACCACGAATTTACAGAAATACCGATACAAAAATTATGGGAAAAAAGGGTACAAATAATCATAAAATTTATTGGGGTCAGTTATCGTCATTACCTCACTAAGTAAAAATATTCAACAATGGAGATCTTTCGACGTCTGTTTGGTGTTGAAAAGAATTTTAAGGTTCTCTCTACTAATTTCTACTGATTCCAAACGTGCGAGTCTGATACTTTTAATTTCATTATTGATAATTCCATGGTTGTTGTTGAAATTGTGTCCAAATTCCGTCAAATGACTGGCACTTAGAATATCTTGAATCCTGTTATTCAAAGTAAATTGGTCTTTCTTAGGATTTTGGATTCCACAAATAAAATAAAAAAGTTCTAGGAATATTAAAAAGACTCCTCGGTTGAGGACATTCTCAATTTTATTAGTATAGAAATTTAAATCATGTGAGCATTCTGAAAAAAGATACAACAATCATAAAAATATATAAAAAAGGACTAAGAGGTGACGTACGCAGGCAGAAAATTAGAATTATTTAGTAGCTCAACATTCAGGAACAATCTACCTTCCACTGGTATGCAGAGCATCGTCTACGTATTAGTTCACAATAATTCTCGAATGACGGGGTCTGCCGTGAAATATTAGGTGTTTTTAATATTTTCGCTGGATATCTCCGTATGTATTTCAAAGGAAAACATCATTGGTTATAGAGGATGGTCGCGAACATTTAGAATTTTTCTCTATAGGATGGTGTGATATATCTGGCTAAGGTTTCTTATATCTTTTCTGTCGTTCGTGGCGTTTTTATTTTTTTTTATATAAATTATTTCCTTTATTAGTTTCAAAAGCAAGGATCTTCGTATTTTGGAAGTCTTGATTGTGGTCATCTGTTAAAATATGTTTGTTAAGTGCTGTGCTTGAGTTTTTCAAGTATTCGTTCCCATTCAGTCTATTGTTCAACAATTGTGATATCATGCCTATATATACTTTCTCACAATCTTTGCAGGGAATGCTGTATATCAAATTTGACCTTTTCATTGGTGGACTTTCGCTTTTTAGCGGAGTAAACAGTTTTTTCAAATTATTATGCGTTTTATGGCATACCTTCAAATCATATACTTGCAGAATGTTAGCTATATTTTCTGATAGGTTTCGTACATAGGGAACGGAGATGTATTTTTTATCTTGATTTCTGTCCTGTTTCTTGTTCTGTTGTAAAACCTGTGCGTTCTTTGTTTGATAATCTTGTTCACTAAATCAAGAAGGTAGTTGTTGTTAATTAAAATTTTCCTAACTCTGTTCAGGGTGTCTGCTCTCAAAGATGGGCTGGTTAGGGCAATTGCACGGTCTGTTATGCCAATTATAACACTTTGTTTTTGGCTAAAAGGATGTTCGGATGAAAAGTTCAAATATCTTCCTGACCAAGTTGTTTTCGTATACCATTGTGTGAGTATGATATTGTTATTTCTGATGAGGGTTAAATCTAGGAAGTTTATTTTCTTCCTTTTCTATTGTGAATTGAATTTTATCATGAAAAATATTAAACGCACTTAAGATTTCATCCGTCTTGCTTTGGGGTACAGCCACGATGCAATCGTCTACATATCTCTTGTAGAAGAGTAATTCGATGTTCAATTTCTCGATTATAAGTTCCTCTACCATTTCCATCACTATTTGCGCAACAGGGCTTGAGATTGGCGAGCCCATAGCACATCCATCTATTTGTTGTTAAAAATAACTTTCATATTGAAAATAATTTGTTGATAACGTTAGTTCGACCGCACTGACGAGAGGTGTGTTCGCTTAGTTCAGTCCATTTCTTGCTTAACGCTTGCCCCACAAGTTGGTTGGGGATGTTGGTATATAGGGATACTACATCTAAGGAAATTAACACATAATTATCAGGTATAGTGACTGTGTTTATAAATTCTTTGAATGAAAAGCTGTCTTTAATGTAATGTTCGTATTTTCCTATTATTTTAGATATACTGTTGGCAAAAGGCTTGGATAGATTGTAAAATGGAGACTGAACACAAGAAACAATTGGTCTCAGTGGGGTATTCTCCTTATGGAGCTTAGGTAAACCTAAAATTTTAGGGGATGTAGCATTATTTATTTTCAACAGTTTTTTCGCCTCAGTCGATATTAAATTATTTCACGCCATTTTTTATTATTTTGTTGTTTTGTGTCTGGTATTTATTGGGTGGATCTTGCCTGAGTTTTTTGTAGACATTGTCAGCCCGCAAGAGATTCAATATTTTTTCCTCGTAATCAACCTTATTCATGATAACAGTTTTATTACTTTTATCTGGCTTCAGAATGACAAGTTGAGGATTAGCTTCAAGAAATGTTTTAGTTTTGTTGATGTTTTTCATTATTACTTTTTGGGCATTGTTAATATGATGTTTATTGTTTTTTAGTTTTCCTTTATGGCTATTTACCGCTATCACTATTTTCGTTCTTATTTCATTCCTGTCATCCTCAGATGAATTTTTCGAATTAACTTCTATTTTAGCAATGATATCAATAACTGGAATGTTTTCAACCTTTGTGACAGGAAGAGCAAAATTTTCACCATGGGCTAACACATTCTTTATGTCATTTGGAATTTCCGTTTGGGACAGGTTGGAAATCCAGTTTGACATATCTACAGGTTTTTCATTTTTTTTTTCTTACAAGATTATTGATTTTATTTATATTGTGGATTTTCTGTTTTAAGAATAGTTTTTCATTTTTCTTTGTTTTAAGATTTGTTTCAAGAAGATCCTTGCTTTTGAAGCTAATAACGATAAGAGAAGCATAAAGGAAATGATTTATATAAAAAAAAATAAAAACGCCATGAACGACAGAAAAGATATAAGAAACCTTAGCCAGATATATCACACCATCCTGTAGAGAAAAATTCTAAATGTAGATACAAGACCTAACATTTTTTTAAAAATATTCCATTACCAACCGTTATGTTGGCGACCATACTCTATAACCAATGATGTTTTCCTTTGAAATACATACGGAGATATCCAGCGAAAATATTAAAAACACCTGATATTTCACGGCAGATCGCGTCATTCGAGAATTATTGTGAACCAATACGTAGACGATGCTGCATACCAGTGGAAGGTAGATTGTTCCTGAATGTTGAGCTACTAAATAATTCTAATTTTCTGCTTGAGTACGTCACCTGTTAGCCCTATTTTATATATTTTTATAATTGTAATATCTTTTTTCAGAATGCCCACATGATTTTAATTTGTATACTAATAAAATTGAGAATGTCCTCAACCGAGGACGAAACGTCTTTTTAATATTCATAGAACTTTTTTATTTTATTTGTGGAATCCAAAATCCTAAGAAAGACCAATTTACTATAAATATATATATATATATATATATATATATATATATATATATAGTCGAAGTAAGTAATGGTGACTATTCCCTATAATGATAATAATAATAATAGTGCCTTTATTCATACATTTACAATATATAAACACAGGGCGAAGTCTAGCTTAAAGCTACTCCACTCAACCCCAAAAAAAAAAAAAAAAAAACAAAAAGGGAAAAAAAACAAAAGGATAGAAACAAAATTAAGCGAAAAAAAAAATAAAATTAACGAATCAATTCCATTGTGAGTAAACAAAACATATTTCATATTCATAAAATTTTCCTAATTTATAATTGGCTCGTCAAGAATTTTGACTTCAAAATTTTTCTCAGTGAGCTCAAAGAAACGCCTTCACACGAAACTAAAAATTCATTATGTAATTTCACCGCATTGAAGGTGAAGGAGCGCTGAAACATGGCTGAACCAAATCTTGGCAGCATGAGCCTATGACCATGCCTAACGTCCACGCAATGAACATCACGTCTAAAAATTAGCTTTTCCCTCAAATACGGTGGAAGACAAGAACGTAAAATTCGATGAACCATAATCGTCAGGTGGAGCCGGAAAACATTTTCAACCCTAAGCCATCCCAAGCTGTTAATTCCGTCTCTTATTCCACTGTCATATTTCCTCAAACCGAAAACAAACCGGCAGCATGAATTCTGCATTTTCTGTAGTCTGCGCCTCTGCACGGAATCAAGGCAAGGGTAAAAAACCGTTAATCCGTAGTTCAGTTTGGACAAAACGAGAGTCTCACAGAGATACTTGCGTGACTGAAAATCCAAACAATATCTCTGCCGATACAAAAGGCGCAATGCAAGGAAAGAATTCCTCAACAGCAACGAGACATGCTCCCTGAATCTCAACTGGCAATCGAAAAAGATTCCCAGGTTTCTACAGCAGGTGGAGGACGGAATTCTTTCACCGCCCATCTTGATCTCAACCACACCCTGAAATGTCCTGGGAAAGAAGCATATATAAAAACATTTTTTAACATTTATCTTCAAATTATTCATTTGGGAATAACGCATAATTAAATCTAAATCCTCATTCAACCGCTCGACAGCCTGAGAAACAGAGGAGGGATGAAAAGAGAGGCGAACCTGAGTGTCATCACAATAAAAATGGGTGGATGCGAATCTGACCACTTTATGCATGTCAGCCACATATATAAGGAAAAGCAGAGGGCCAAGAACAGATCCTTGTGGCACCCCTGAAGTTATAGGGCAATAATCTGAATATGTATCACGCAATTTAACGCACTGATGCCTATCAAAAAGGTAAGACTTGAAAAATCTCAGAGCAGTTTCATCAAAACCAATATAAGTTAATTTAGCACAAAGCAGCTCATGGTCCAGGGTATCGAATGCCCTCGCGAAATCCAACAAGGTGAGAATTGGGGCATGTCCCCCATCCAAAGATCGCAAAATATCATCAGTGATGTTCAGCAGAAGAGTGGTAGTACTGTAACCCCCCCCTGAAACCCGACTGCCGCGCAGTGAGAATTCCATTGTCGGTGACGTATTTATAAACCTGAAGAAACAATATCCTCTCCAGAACCTTTGACAGAGCTGGTAGCACACTTATCGGACGAAAATCAGATAAGCTCTCAGGACTAGGGATCTTAGGTATAGGATTCACAATAGAGTACTTCCAATCATACGGATAATAACCAGACTCAATGCAAACATTAACAATGTGCGTCATGAAGGGCAGAGTAACACCGAGGGATAATTTAAGCATTCTAGCAGATACACAATCAATCCCCAGAGCGTTCGAACGGAGATCCAAGACAACAGATTTTATGTCGTCTATAGTCGCAAACCCGATCGAAAATTTTTTATTTGCATCAAATCTGTTCGAGCTATAATAACTGGTTCTCTCCGGGCAAGAATTGGAAGGACTAAAAACCGACCGAAAATAGTCATTGAATTCATGAGGGTTAGAAAAGCGTTCAGGCACAGAATTCTGTGAACAAGGATGCAATGTCCTGAAGGATTTCCAAAAAAATCCGGAACCCCGAGATCTGGCCTGGGACATGAAACCGCGTTTCTCCCTTCGCACAGCAGAAGTAACAACATTTCGCAGATGAGTATAATAACTGTAATCAGCTAAGTTCTTCGTAAGCTTATATTCAGATAGAGCAGCATTTCTCAACTTCATCATGCTTTTTATTGTAGGAGTTATCCACGGGGAAAATAATTTAGTAACTCTCGATTCGACGTAAGGGGCATGCTTGTCAAATATATCAGTCAGGCATTGACAAAAAATTGAGATCTTCAAATCAATATCACTAACATAAAAGATTCAAATGACGCAATAGAAAGGTCCGATAAAAAGTCCTGAAGGGCAAACCGACGAAAATCACGATAACGAATAATCTTCGGGGTATTTATTTTTCTCTTTAAATTTATCCTGCAAAAGACACCCCTGTGATCAGATATTGAATGATCAATAATACCAGAATCAATCACCAGTTCGGGTCTGCTAGAGCAAATCACATCCAGTAAAGTCTGAGATGTCGAAGTTATGCGTGTTGGCTCATTAATTAGCTGTTTCAGACCATAAGATTCCACGCAGTTAGAAAAGTTGTTCTCAACTAATTGATTCTCGTTAATGTCCCCCGCAAGAATTATATGTGAATAACTTGCGGACACCATAGACAAAAAATCATCCAAATAGCGGACGAAACTTGAAGCATTACACGCGGATGTTCTGTAAATACAACCTAACAGAATAGTATCCCTACCAAGCCTTAGCTCAATCCAAATATGTTCCACGCCAACGGGCGGGTCAAAGTCAATGAATATTCTACTTGATGATAGTGAATCCCTTGTATAAAAACCAACTCCTCCCCCAACACGTCCGACACGATCACCTCGAAAATTCCGAAAACCTGAAATAGAAATACTTTCATCCGAAATATATTGGTTCAGCCACGTTTCAGTTAAAAAAATAATGTCAACACTTTCAGCAGATACAAGATTAAAAAATTCATCAAATTTAGAAAATAAAGAGCAGACATTAAAATGGGCAATTTTTAAATACTTATTAGATCTACTCTGCATAAGCAATTCTAGACTTCAATTTATCTATATGAGACAAAAAGTAACCACATTTATAGCTGTTAGCGCTGTGGCCTACATCGTAAGCTGCTTTGAACTTTAAATTGTTAAACTTGCAGTTTACACAGCATAGATCACTAGATTCACAATTTTGTATATCATGAGAACCTGAGCATTTGGGACATACTTCACAATCACTCTTACATTCACGGCGGAAATGGCCAAACTTCCAGCATTTAAAACACCTTATCAAACTAAAATGTTCCCTGATGGGGCACCTAGACCAACCCAGATAAAGAAATCCCTCCTTGACAATGTCTCTGAATAGAAAAGAAGCCACCTCAAGTACAACATTGAAGCTATTTTTCTTTTCAATTTTGGTAATGAACTTTATATCATCAACGGAGCAGTTCAAATTGTTGGTATGGATTATATTTTCTAGAAAATTAGGCTGGCTTACCGTGTGTGAATCAACGCCATAAACCATAATTCGAGGCCTCAACTTCTTTGGGACAGTAACATTGTATGCACCCTTCATTTCCTCATTAATAAGCGATCTCATTTTTTCTAGAGAATTATTGTCGCTACAAGATATCATTATTCCATCCTTAATTCTCCTAGTTCCCAAAACCAGTGCTTGAGCAGAAGACGGATTAACTCTCGATTTAATTTCATTTTCGATCCCAGTATTGTTTACATTTTTATCATTTGTCTTCACTAATAGCACATGGGAATCCCGATCCTTTTTAACAGCTGATGCATACGTCGGTCGCTCTGACTCATCCATACCCGTGTGTAACTGATTTATAGATGACCTTGAAGCATTTTCACGATGGATATCTTTCGAAGTTTTCAAAATATTATTTGTGAATTCTAGTTCAGATACATACTTTTCCAAAAGAACTTTCTCACGAGTCAAACATTCAGCTTCTTTCTTCAGAACTATGCACTCAGTATTAGAACATGAACCACTGATATTCTCCGTCGACTCGGTACAACGTCGACAGAGGAAATTATTTTTGTCCACAAAAATGACCCTGCCAATAGCATCCAAGCACTTATTATGAACAACAATGTCACAGCCTTCACCCTTACACTTTATATCACTCGAACCAGCAAATTTAGAACAAAATCGACATATCCTCTCATTAGTATCCGATGCTGAACCGCCCGCCATGACGGTTCGACATGTGTTCTATCTGTTTGGTATTAAACTATCTCAATCTCAATCAATACACATTTACTCATCGTATTCACTCAGAATCATCATCAAGTTAAGATTTGGAAAAATAAGGATGCTTCTTCAGGTGCAATGCTTCTGATGAATTCTATTCAAAAGATGAATTCCATTGTTTCACTTAAAGTTTTGAAAACATTATTTGGATATAGCGTCGGCTTAAGTAAAATTCTACAATAAGAAAATTTGGACCTGAATAAAGCTATTCATCATGCTAGTGTTCTGAATGTTCTCCTGGAAGATTTGAAGAAAAATGCTGATGATCAATTTCGAAAGATTTTCAATAGAGTGACCTCTATATGCGAAAAGTATAAGATTCTTTCTCACCTGCCCAGAATAACAAATAGACAAACACATAGGACAGATGATTCACAACAATATTGCAAAATTAGTATTTTCTTGTCATTTTTGGACTCATATATTACACAAATCAGCAAAAGATTTATCAAACATCAATCTGCTTAATAATCATTTATGTGTTTGATTGATAGAAGTGATGACCCTTCGACTGATTTCAAAAAGTTAAAAAAGTTATATGAAATGGATTTAAAAACAGCCAGCAAAATAACACTTGAATGTGAATTCAAGATGTGGAAGAAGAAATTATCGAGAATTCCCTATTCAAATCTAAGTCCAATTTCAGTACTTTCTTAATGTGAGTTTCAATTATTTCCTAACATATTTATATTACTCAAATTATTTTGTACTTTACTGCTATCGACGGCCACGCCGTAAAGAACTTATTTTATCCTCAAAAAACTGAATATGAACGAACAAGTATCACAGTGAAATGTTTAAATTATCTATCATTTGCTTCTAGGCAGTCATTAAATCTATATTCAATGTTTTTATCAACATTTTGTAGTATGATCAGAGGATCAACAATATCAACAAACTCTTCAGTCATAAAAGGAGATTTTCATAATTGAGTTTTTGATAAGGTCTATTCTTGAGATTTTACAGATTTTCTTCACTCTCATTCAATCATCATAAATCGGAAATGTTTATTTTTGATTTTTGGTCTTTTCGAACTATTTAAGTCAGTATGATTTACACGACTTCAGAGAAAAGAAATGATCGCTCTCTATTTAGACAAAAATGGTTCTGAGCACTGACATGGAGTCAGGAGCTTTTGCGGGCCTGTAGCGGTGGTTCATGTAGCGTTCAACTCTGCTCTGCTAACAAAAAATATTTTTTTGATCTTCTGATAGGAATTTCGCAAAATTTAGCACAAATATGCGATTTACTATTATACACCTTGTAGGGGATTAAACCAAATTTCAATTTCTTGCTGTTAACTATAGATCTTTTTTTAGTGGACTGTATTTATTTAAAGGGTGAAATTTGGACTAAACCTCCACACAATAAATAAGTATCAAATACCCGAGACTTGAGAGAAAATGCTGGGGATGGAAAATAAGTGAAACAAGTAAAGAAAGATGTGAAGGAAAGGGACTCACCTGGTTTCACTGTCTTCTGGGTTTTACACCACATGGGCAATGGTGATATTTGAGAATTCGCCAACTGAATTGTCTTCTTCTAGTTAAAACTAACACTTAACTTAAACCTAAATGCTAAAGTTTCTTGTACAGAACTTGAAAGTCTTTTGTGGATTTGCGATAAATATCGTGTGAATTTTCCGCGTAAGAAAGCGATGAGCCATTAAAAATTGTGTGTTCTTCTCGAGATGCGAAGACCAAGTGTGTTAAGAAGGTGGAGGGGTGAGGAAAAGAAGGAATCCGGAAGAGATGGAAATATTGCCGCAAATCCTCTCAAGTCCTTATCTCGAAATTCGAAATCAAACATACCCCCCACCCAAAATAATTATTTTGCGATCGAACCGAGGTATACGCTCTCCAATTCAATTGAAAAAAAAAATTTTTTTTCAGAAAAATAAAGCAAAAAAAAAAGAATAAACGAGTAAAATTTAAAGCACCGTGTGTGACATCATCAATTATTAAACGGCAGTAAAACCACCTTGTTAGTAGGCCTCGTAACGATACCTTTACGAGTATGAATTTTAAGAACTCTTACTACTTCATCTGGGCCCTTACACAATTCCTGGATCATTCCAAGCGGCCATTCGGCCGGAGAAACTCCAGGTTCGTACCACAAAACGACGTCACCAACCTTTATTGGCGGCATCGTTTTAGTCCACTTTGATCGTTTGAGATTCTGATCAATGCATTCGCGACTCCATTGCTTCCAGAACCCTTGAACTATTTGTTGGGTTAATTTCCATCTATCTAACACTCCCATGGGAATTTCCATAATATCAACCTCTGAACGACAAAGAAGCTCCGAACCAATCAAAAAATGACCCAGAGTCAGCGCTTGAAAATCGTTCGGTGAGCTAGAAAGAACACCAATTGGGCGAGAATTTATACTGGCCTCCCAAATCCCACCAAAATTCGGTGCATAGGGTGGGTTAAAATTCCATTGAATTTCCCGAGCTGCTAAATAACCCCCTATATCCTTGTTTTGAGCCTGAAGGAACCTTCTAATTTCTGAAATTTCACGAGCTGCGCCTCGGAAGTTTCTACCTTGATCCGAATATATATGTGATGGCATTCCCCTACGAGCTATAAAACGATCGAGTGCAGCTAAGAATGCCACCGTAGACAAACTTGCCACCACCTCTATGTGAACTGCTCTTGAGAAAAAACACACGAACAAGGTTATGTACGTTTTTTCCTGTTTTGCATTTCGCCTGGAATTAAATTTGGTCCAGAAGGGACCACCGACATCCACACCACAATGAGAAAAGCTCCTCGAAGGTTGCACACGAAAGGAGGAAAAATCAGCCATAGGGGGCTGAACAGGAGCCGCTTGGAATCTATAACACTGTAGGCAATGAAAAATCCTCTGTCTTATTAGACTTCTTGCTGACGGAATGTAATATGCTCTTTGCAAAAGCGATTGAACCAATTTTGGACCCCCATGACCAGAAAACAGATGGAAATGATCGCAGAGTAACGATGCCAAATGAGATTCACGGGGAATCACATAAGGATGTTTCGAGTGATAAGGAAGTTCAGAATTTTTCAGTCTGCCCCCCACCAGCAGAAAACCCGAAGAGTCCAGAAAAGGACAAAGTGATCGAAACTTAGGTGAGCACATTTTTCCCATGTTAAGTAGCACTATTTCCTTTTCCAAATATTGATTCTGAGTAATTCGAATGAAAAACTTCATAGCCTCTCGATATTCCTTTACCGAAATGGGGCCTGGAGTAACAAAACAGGAAGAATCCTGACGAATCTTCGATTTAAGAGCGCTTAAAAAACGAAATATATAAGAAAATACCCGTTGTGCTCTACTCAATGAGGAGAAGCGTTCCATAATGGTCATGAAGAAATTAGGTTCGACGGAAACCACATAACTAACTTAGGGTATGACCTTTGTTTCAGGTATTTCTCCATTGAAAGGAAATGACCATCGAGGCCACTCACAGTATGGATATTTCAAAAAATCAGGACCGGTCCACCAACATTCGTTACGCCACAGTTGCGATGGCTTAAGACCGCGACTAGCCGGATCAGCGATATTTTGCTCACCCGGTATATAATTCCAGATTGCCTCAGGACACGCCTCCAAAATCTGTGTAACACGATTGGCTACGAAAGTCTTGAGCTTGTAGACAGGTGTTCTGATCCAAGCAAGAGTAGTACTTGAATCAGAAAAGCACAAAATTTTGAAATCTCGAAGAACACTAACAATTGGAAGCAGAGAACGGACAAGTTTGCTCAACAGAACTGCAGAGCCCAACTCCAAGCGATTGACAGTCCAACCTCTCAGAAGAGCGACCTTCGTCTTTGAACAAAGAAAATTACAAACAACGTCATCCTCACACTCAATACGTAAGTATACGACTGCAGCCATACCTTGAATACTTGCATCGCAAAACCCAACAAGTTGAATTTTAGACGGAGTACTAGGGATTATGCAACGTAGAATAGCAATATTCTTCAATATTTGGAATTCCTCCTCTAAGGGGTTCCATAATTCCATTACCTCTGATGGCAACGGCTCAACCCAGTCAATTCTGAGCAACCAAAGGCGCTAGAGAATAACCTTCATCGCGAAAGTAACCGGACTTAAGTAACCGTTATAATCATAAATGCGCGCCACACGAGACAAAATGCCCCTTTTTGTGAGAACAGTGAGCGTTGTATCTACAACAAATCTAAAATTGTCCTCGGAAGGATCCCATATCAATCCCAACACCTTTACAGCCGAAGATACCGAGAAACCAAATTCCTTAGGTTCAAGTGAACAGGCTTCAGAAACGGAAGGATGAGAACTCGCCCACTTACCCAGCTCAAAGCCTCCCAACCGAAGCAGAGCTACCAACTCCTTACACAACTCAGATGCCTCGATTTCACTGAAAGCACCAAACAACAGATCGTCCATGAAACAATTAGAGCTCAAAATCTCAGCTGCTCTTGGATATCTGTCACCCTCATCCAAAATGAGTTGTTTATTTGTTCTTTGCGCCAAATACGGACTGCTTGAAACGCCAAAAGTTACGGTTCTCAAGTCCCACTCCAAGACGGGATCATCCATTGAAAACCGCCAAAATATATGCTGATACTTACAATCCTCCGGATGAAGAATTATAGCTCGATACATCTGTTTAATATCACAGGTAACCGCGACCGGAAATAACCGAAACTGTGTGACCACGATACCAATATCACTCTGCAATTTAGGTCCCACTAACAGTGTTTCATTAAGACTTTTTCCCGAAGAACCCTTTTCAGCGGGCGAAAACACCACTCTCAATTTGCTCTGTTCCGAATTAGTTTTCAGAACTCCGTGATGAGTCATTACATAATCCGCTTGTTGAGGAGCAGGAATCATATGGCCTTTCTCCAAATAATCCTTCAAATTTTCCACATAAAGCTCATGATATTGGGGATCACGTCTAAATCTGGCCTCCAACTTATAAAGACGATTCAGGGATCTTTGACGATTCGAACCCAAATCAGGACGAGAATTATCCCTGAAAGGTAATCTAGTGATATACCTTCCGGTCAAATCCCGTGAAGTCGTTGACGAAAAATATTCTTCACAGAAAATTTCCTCAGGAGATCGTCTCTCCAGCGGAAGTATCACTTCCTCTACCTCCCAAAACTTTTTTAATGTGTCGTTGAGTGATTCCGCCTCTACAATAGTGAAAAGAGATCCGATAGCCTGAGATTCCTTCGAAGGAACCGTACCCATGATCACCCATCCCAGTCTGGTTAAAATAGCAGATGGTTGACCCTTAATGTGTTGTGGATTGTCCGGTAAAAGGTCCAGGTAGGACTGTACCCCAAGTAACATATCAATTGATGAAGCCCGATCAAAATAAGGATCAGCCAGCGAAAGCATTGAAAATCTTTTTCGTAAAGCCGGCGGTAAATTTATGGTAGGCAAATCTGAAGTTATCTTATCCACAATAGCCGCATCCAAATGAAAGATGTCCCCATCCGATGACGAAGTTAGAGAACAGGATATTTTTCCCTTCACAGAGGAAAGCTGAGTACTTCCAACACCCGAGATTGCAATTCCATATTTTCTCTTAGGTATGCCCAGACGTGATGCAAATTGTGCAGTAATGAAATTTACTTGACTGCCAGGATCTAATACAAGTCTGCAATTATGCAAAACCCCCTTAAATTCCCGAATTTTAGCACAAGCTGTTCCTAAAATACAGGTAACATCCGAAGAGAGAAGTGAACAAGTGTTAAATATCTTAACCTCCTTTGTAGAGGAAGCATCCTTCTGTGGTGAACCACTTTCCTGTGCAACACTATCAGAAAAAGAGGATCCACTAGATTCCCTTTGTGTATAGCAAATTGAAGTGTTATGCTTTTTACTACTACATTTACGACAACGGTTATTTGATTGACAAGAGGCAATTGAATGCCGTCCTAAGCATGAGTAACACCGTTTGTGAGTTTGTACTAGTCTTTTCCTTTCATCAGTCGAAGAATTAAGGAACCGTGGACACCGCGAGAATTTATGTGAACCTTTGCAACATTGACACAACACCTCGAGTTTTTCTTTCATCAGAACCGCAGAATCATCCCTAGTCGTAACAAGCACCTTTTTATTGAACGGTATTCTTGAAATCTGGCCCTGCGTATGACTGATGATTTGCTCGGTAGATCTACTAGTAGAAGCACTTGCACTCAATTCATCTATGGCACAAAGATCTCGAAGGAAATTAATCAAATCAGAAAAATCAGGAAAATCTTTTTTCAAAAACTTCGTTTCGAAATCTCGACGTGTGTGGTGATCCAAAAGTTTCAAACTCCAAAACAAAAGAATGAATTGTCCCAAATCAGGAATGTCGAGTTTATTCAGACAATTTACATTTGCCTGCAGTGAATCACATAGTTCCTTCAGTGCATTTCTGTTATTCGCCTTTATTTGATTCAACGAAAAAATTTGATTCAGATAATGAGATGCCACTACCCGAACATTAGAGAATTCATTTTTGAGTAATTCATATACTGTCTCATATCAAAAGCTACTGTTTGCACAAGATTCAAAGCCCTACCATCTAAGTATGAAAGTAAATAAGCGAATTTCTCAACATCTGAAAGTCTGGAATTATTATGAATTACTTTGTCGTACAAAGCAATAAATCCTGGAAATCCTTCCAGATCGCCACTAAATCTTGGTATTTGAATATGTGGCATAAAACCAAGAGATGATTTGAACGAATCTAAACTGCCAACTGATTCTGCTGACCTATTGTTAACTGTCGATTTATGTTGTTCTCTGACATCTAGAATTTTATAAAATAAGTCATTAAATGCACTCGCTAATTTCATAGTATCTAAACTTAACTCTTTATTCCGTGACCCCAAAACATCCAATTCAGAGAGCACCAACTCGTATTCCTCTGCTATCTTTTCAACTTGAGCAGACCTAATCATAAAAGAATTCAACGATGAAGGAATACTTCCAATGAGATCATAAGCTTGCTGAAGCTTTAACCACAACCTATCTGCTTTACCCTTCATCTTAGTGATTGCACGCAAATCATCCGCACTGGGAGCCTTAGCTTTAGACGGATCCGTTTCATTTCCCATTTTCAAAAGGAAACTCAAAATTACAAGAAAATATTATAGAATTGGAGAAAGTATTACCCTTTCAATTAGGATGATTAAACCACTAATCATCAACTTGCAGATGCGATCTAACAGTACACCGAAATGAATTTTAAATATCGATTATTATAACACCGAAATTCCCTTGAAAATTTAAATATTTTATGCAGAATAACAAAGAAACCAATAATCTGTGCGAGGTTAATATCTAACGCGCAGATACCCTTATGTGCAATGCGTAAATAAAACTAAAAATTTGCATATGGCGCTGACTGATTATTTCTGAAAAAATGTATGAAATAAACCTAATGTGAATTTTGAAACTTCGAATTTTTTATATCCGGCCCGAAGGACCATTTATGTAGGGGATTAAACCAAATTTCAATTTCCTGCTGTTAACTATAGATCTTTTTTTAGTGGACTGTATTTATTTAAAGGGCGAAATTTGGACTAAACCTTCACACAATAAATAAGTATCAAATACCCGAGACTTGAGAGAAAATGCTGGGGATGGAAAATAAGTGAAACAAGAAAAGAAAGATGTGAAGGAAAGGGACTCACCTGGTTTCACTGTCTTCTGGGTTTTACACCACATGGGCAATGGTGATATTTGAGAATTCGCCAACTGAATTGTCTTCTTCTAGTTAAAACTAACACTTAACTTAAACCTAAATGCTAAAGTTTCTTGTACAGAACTTGAAAGTCTTTTGTGGATTTGCGATAAATATCGTGTGAATTTTCCGCGTAAGAAAGCGATGAGCCATTAAAAATTGTGTGTTCTTCTCGAGATGCGAAGACCAAGTGTGTTAAGAAGGTGGAGGGGTGAGGAAAAGAAGGAATCCGGAAGAGATGGAAATATTGCAGCAAATCCTCTCAAGTCCTTATCTCGAAATTCGAAATCAAACACACCTTATTACTGAATTCTTAATCGATCAAATCTGTAGTTTCAGAAAATATAAGACTGATTCAATGAAACCAACTGTAATATTCAGGCCCAGACCTATCCTTTATTCTAGCTTTTTTGTTCGAAAGTTTTGTTCAAGGAAGCGCTCAACGTTGCTCGGCTTACAAAATATATATTTTTTCGAACTTCTAATCACGATTCTCACAAAATTTTGGAAGAACCTGCATGTCATCATTTTAGACCTACTTTTCAAATTTCAACTCGTTTGCATTGCAAGTTTCGAAACTATCGAGAAAATAAGAAAAAGTTTGAGATGTGGAAAGGCGAAACCATTAAACCGAACGAATTCTTTTTGATCCCTGTTTCTTTATCAGTGAGTCCAACCTAGTCGTTTTAGACCATTTTTAGCTCGAAATTTGAAACTTGCAGACCTTTGGGTAAAACAATAGCATGCTGTCTCCTGGAACAAGCGCGCAATAATGATGCACCTTGTCCAAAAACTCAATGAAGACCATGCTGACCGGCTATTATAATTTTGTGAACTGAAAGGCGAAAATATTTTGAATGATCGTAGTTTTTTATATTTAGTATGCTTCTCTGATGAAAGCTCATTTTTCTGAAATATTATATCAACAGACATAATTGTAAATACTGTTGTGATTCAATTCCTAGAATTGTGAGAAAACAGCACTCACTGTATCCAGAAACGTTTAATGCCAGGGCTGGAATTTAAGGAAATAGCATGGTTAGTCCTTTCTTCCTGATAAATTGACCGATGAATTTTACGTCAATCTACTCCAACATCTCTTTTACCGCGAATTGGGTGCAGAAAATATCTACTTACTCAGCATAAGAGAGATAGTTTTCAGAGTAATCAGATATTGAGCTGTAGGGGATCAATATTATATTAAAGGAATTGGGGGCTGCGGCCGGATTCCCTTGCAGACAGCTTTTGCTTTGTATGGGGGATTTTGTCGTGGTTTCCAAATGTATTTTGTTCACAGCAGCATGTTAATTCTGTTTATTTGTATTGCTTGTAGAATGTGGATATTGTTGAATTTCTATTTGTGAATATTTCATGTGCAAATAAACCATATATTATTATTATTATTATTATTAATTTAAAATAATAAAAGACAGTTTTTTCGGTATTTTCCACATAATCTTCATAACTGAGAGGGTGACTTATAAAGATTTTTGGATCAAAAAGCATTCTCATGGATTGAATGTAAGGAAATATATCAGAACAAATAAAAACCAAAATGAAAATAACTCTAAACACTGATATTTTTTTCATAAATTAGTTCAATTCTTGGATGCAAACTTGTCAATAATTTTTCCATTGAAATTTTGTATTTCTCTTATCATCTTTTTTTCCAAGAGACAGCATAGAGAGCGCTTTAAATTATCTTCACGCACTGAATTTCTTAGTTTTAAGCATTTTATGGTCGAAAAGCATCTCTTATCTTCAGTTGAGTATAGTAGTAACAATTTGAATTTTTTTTTATTTCAAAAAATGTCCCTTCTAAATTATTTTGCATAATGAACTGTAGGAATGACACATTTCCTTTTAAATTTCTGGTGTCACTTCTTGAATAGATCACTGGCAATTCAGAAGGTGAAAGTTCTTTGTTCAAACCTTCATCTGAAGTGTTGGAAGGCAGTTAATTTTCATGTTATAAGTGCTGTTCACTAACAACTGCCTCGTCGTAACTAGTTTTTCAGGGCGATTTCCCACAACTGAATAAAAAATTTTCAGAATATTTTCATTAATTGCATTAAATCAATTCTCGATAAAATTTTTACAATAACCAAATAACCTCAAAAACATTCCATTGGCTCTAAATTTTGTAAATACCAAAAGATCACAACCAAATGACATTTTGCTGAGACATCTGCTGTTTTGTCAGCCATAATGGAAAAAAGGCTGTTTTCATTTAACAAGAAATTGCTTGACAAATCTCAACCGTACAATCAAGTGAATCATTTTGAATTTCTTTCGAAGTGCCTTTGTAGAATGTATTTTCCTTAAAATGTTCACATAATTTTTTATCCAGTACTGCACGAAAAATTCCAGAATTTTCAGATGAGTCATTATGACCGCGAAAAACCAATTCGAAAGCACCAAAATTTCAATACACTCTATAGCTTTTGAAAGGGCATACATATTTTGTGCAACTTTTTCATCGTATTTCTGAATTTGAGGCAATACAAGTTGCCCTGCAATATTAACATTTCCTTTCAATGACAATTCTATTTGGTGGTGTATATAAGTCTTCAAATTGTCATGTTTTTCATTTTAACGCTTGAATGAATTAAGCCAGTAATACTCTCTGCGCCCACAATTTTTACCATTGAAAAAAAGACAGGCAAAGCAATACCAGGCATTCTTTTTCTTGCACCCACAAATCCACTCATTTCGCGAATATATTTCCCGATTGAATTTTCTTTTGAATAATTTTCTCCGATTTGGTCAGGAAGCTTCTGAATTAATGTATGTACTTTTTTCTTTCAATGTTACTTCTTCACTGAATGAATGCACGTGAAATTTTTTGACATTAAAAAGATTATGAATTGTATCTTCATAAACACTGATTGTTAAAAAGTTCAAAATGGCCCGGTCAAATCTACAATGAACGAAAGTTTCATGAACATACGCGACAAGCTCTAAAAAACGAACTGATCTGAGATTAAAACGTTAAAGGGGTGCAATATTGCAGCTCAAAACTCCCACCAGCAACCGTATATATAGTTTTTAGATGAAGAGATTGACGGAAAATAGCGGGGCTGTTCGAAGGCTCTACAGAACAGCGATTTTCCTCATATGAGTTGACGATAAGTAAACGTACCATTATATTGAATAACGTTTACCAGTCTTGCGCGATGCTAAAGTTGTCCAGAAGTTTTCAGGACATTTTAAAAATATTTCAAAAATATCGACGCACTTCAAGTTTTCACTATTTCTCAGAAAAATTCCCTGTATTGGTGAATAAAAAATGGTGATTATGTAGCTTTGCTGTATGTAGAAACCGTCCATGCATCGAATGGTTTCCAAGATTTCCTGATTTGACATCTCTAGATTTTTTGTGAAGTTATTTAAAAAAAGTCGTGTTGAAGACAAGACCTTGTTGTCTAGAATATCTTCGCCAGAAGATACTGTTAATATGTAATGGAATAACATCGAAAATATTACAGAATGTACAAATTGTGACCCAAGACACTTACCGTTTAGGAATAGACGGACACAATTTGATAATTTTACCAATTAAAATTCGTCTATAACCTCGACCACTTAATGCACTTCATACATTACTTTCAACGAAGTTTTTTCTACTGAAACGAATGACAACCAGAAATTTTGTTAGCATAGTCATAAACAAAATTGTAGAATCTCCTGAAGGATGTATCACTCGAACCCTATTGCCATTTCAGATTCTTGAGGGGGTTGCCATCGGGCTTAAGGTGATGATCGTACACCACGAATTTGCGATAAAAACATGTCGACCTGGAAATAGAACTTGTATTTTCCCGAAAAACTCATACTTAATATGTTGGACTGTTTAATTTGGGAAACCGGGTTTAATATGAATATATTATGAATCAGCAAAAATTCTTCGGGATAAGCAATTAAAGGGTTCTCCAATAAGAGATTTCATTTTGATTAAAAAAAAAACGAGTATATTTTCGAAGGAATCAATGGATGTTTACAACATTGTAATAGAGAAGGTATTGTTGTGTTAATTTTTTACACAAGTGAATTATTCTCTAAAGTTTTCTAGATGTAACATAAATTATAGGTGAAGAAAGCTCGCGGCTTAGCTCCAGTGGAGAAGCGGGTGGGTTATTTGTAATTTTTCACTCTAAAATCAGAAATGCACAACTCGATAAATAGGGGGGCGTCAGATAGTTTTAATAGAATAAATTATATACAATTAACGATTCCTACTTTTCTACTATATTCCCAAAACTACCAAATTTATATGGACGTAATTTAGTGTCACTTTTCTTCTTAAGCACTCTTGGATCAACCAGATGTTCTGACAACATACTCTATACTTTGTGTCCTCTATATAAAATGACTTGATTTGCTATACTTGCACTTTTCAGATATTGAACTGTTTCAGCAATTACTATTTGGTAGTTGATCATAACTAAAACAAATTTTTGTTCATCATGTTTCACTACCAACAATTTTTATCTATTGTATGCCTGCATATCTGGAACATCTAGACACTTAAAAAATATCTAAATTTGATATACTACTCTGTCAAGAAACTACCGGCAATTTTCAATTAAAACAACATTTTTACATTTAATCGTCAAAATTCATTGGGTCGCCTTCAAAATAGGCTCCATTTGCTCCAATACATCTATGCCAACGGCACTTCCCATAATCGAAACATTTTTTATAGACGCTTTCCGGGATGGACTTTAGCTCTCGCGCCGAATTTTGTTTTATGGCTTCAATCGACTCAAAACGGGTGCCACGAAGGGGCAATTTTAGTTTTGGAAAGAGGAAAAAGTCGCAGGGAGCCAAATCCGGCGAATACGGTGGTGGCTGAAGCACGTTTGTTGAGTTTTTGGCGAGAAAATCAGTCACAATCGTAGCTCGGTGAGAAGGCGCGTTATCGTCATGCAAAATCCATGAGTTGTTCGCCCACAAGTTTGGCCGCTTCTTACGGATACTCTCACGCAAACGTTTCATAACGCTTAGATAATACTCCTTGTTTACCGTCTGACCCTCTGGAACGAAATCGTAGTGCACCACGCCACGGATATCGAAGAAAACAATGAGCATCACCTTCATTTTCGAGCGGCTTTGGCGTGGTTTTTTCGGTTTCGGCTCATTTTTTGCCACCCATTCCGATGATTGCTGGCTTGTTTGCATATCGTAGACCCAGGTCTCATCACCAGTTATAATGCGTTCCATGAATGTAGAATCGGAATTACCAAGCAACCTGTTCGCGATGACGTTTTTGACGAAAATTCAGGTTTTTCGGTACGAGTCGTGCGGCCACCTTTCTCATGCCCAAAATATCAATCAAAATCGTACGTGCGGACTCGTGGGATATCTTAAGATCATGTGCTATCTCTCTCAAGCTGGTACGACGGTTTTCCAGCACCCTTTCCTTAATTTTATCGACGTTATCTTCGATCGAAGGCGTCGATGGGCGACCACTTCACGACGGTCCTTGAAGGCTCTGTACCACTGATATGCACGAGTTTTCGATAGAGCATTATCACCAAAGGCCTTTTGCAACATTTTGAATGCATCGGCACACGAAAATTCATTTGCAACACAAAACTTTAAACAAATTCTTTGCTCAACGTAATCACTCATAGTAAAAATCGGCACGCACTCTGACATCGACTGACTTAATCAGCTGTTGCAAACACACTAGTTGACAGATCCCGCTCAAGCTTGGCATAGTAATTAAGGACAGTGGTACCAACCCAGGAAAAAAAAATTTACCTGCCTCATTGCCCCGCCAGATTAAAATCGATAATTCCCGGTACTTTCTTGACAGAATGTATACCATTCACCCAAAAATAAAATTTGAATAAGAAAAAGAATTGAATAACCATATAACATTTTTGGACCTATCAATATCATATTCAAACCGCCAAATTGAATTTAACGTGTACAGAAAACTGAAATCAAATCGATATATGTATTTCCATAGACTCATACTCACAAAAAATTTCTGCCTACGTATCGATGATCCATAGAGTATTTTCTTTTCCACTGTCCAAGAATAACCATGAAGTTGAAATTGATACTATCAAAACAATAGCCGCAAACAGCGGTTTCAGTTATAAGATAATAGATAGTGTAAGGCAATATAGGTGCTAAAGTCCCATGTCCCAGGAAAGAGTTTTGCATAAACATGCCTATTACAGTCCAACTGTGAATCCATTATGATCTAATAATAATAAAAATAAAAAAGGGAAAAAAAATAAAACGCAACTATCAATTGACTAAGCTGAAACTATAACCCCAAAGTATCCCAAACAACAAGAAATCAACCAAGTCAGGACTTGAAAAGAAGAAATCAAAATTATTCCGAAGAATTTTCGAACCAAATTATGTGGCGTGTAGTGTATGCAAACCAAAAATTCACTGAATATGAAATTATAAAAATTTACAAAAACTCGAAAGCGATAAGGAATTCAAACAAATGTGAGCGTTAAAGAAAACTGATAATGACGAAAGTGAATAAATCTGATTTGTGCACTGAATGAAATTATTCAATAGTCAATAAAATTTAAAGATATTATAGCCTATAGCAACAAAATTTATGAAATGAAAATCAGAGATAAATATCAGAAGAAATTTTGGATCATATATTCGAAAAAAAAGGGATCCACGTTGTGGTGCAAATTTATTCGAACTTATAGAGAAAAGTATTACAATTTGGACAAAATAAATAAATGTAATGTAATGAATGATTTTCAATAGAGTGCACTAAAGTTTCAACAAATATGTTATGTATGAATGCCGGCCTTCATTTACCGAGAATTTCACAATCAATTCAATATTAAAGAGGTGATCAAAAATCAAACTTTCTGAACAAGTACTTTACAATATAACACAGATCTTCGAGTCAATATTTGATCCAATATAGTTATTCAAATGTGTCCAAATAATTAAAGTTAAATAATAATCATTATCATAAATTTCAACGAAGGAAAAAAAAGGTTGTACTCATCTGGAGAACGAAGTCTATAAAAGGTGAACTTGACCTCCGTTCGCTACCAATAAGAAAAAGTTGGTCCAACACCTTGTGTGAGGACATATAGGTGCTTAAGTCTCAGGTCCCAGGAAAGAGTTTTGCATAAACCAACATGCGAATTCAAAATTTAGAGTTATAAAAGAAGCCTGCAATAAATACTTATGAAGACAAAAAAAATGAATGGCATATAAACGTTACCTAAGATGGAGGGCGGCTTTTCCAGAGTTTTCTACCAGAGTATGGAAACCTATTCCGTACAAGACGGAGATTTTACTTGATTCCCAACCGTCATAATCATATCCAAAAAACAATCAGCAAAATCCAGTATTAGCAACAATTTTCCAAATTATCCAACACACAAATGAAATCAAAATTAGAAATTGTTGATATCCACAATACTCGAGAAAGACGAATGAATTATTATTCCATATTGTAAAATTGCGCACACGAAATACAAGACAAGTTTTGTTACTTGAGACAGACGTGAAAATTGTATCGTTGATTGCCTATTTTTGAGGCGCGGAAAATTAATTATTTGAGCATTAAACAAATAGAACAATAAAGATAATTTAATGACGGAATGACCAACATCAAAACAAGAATTAGAGAGGGTGCATGATAATTTGATATCGTCCCATCCATTACATAACAAGAAGATCAAATAAAAGAAACAAAACTATGAAATTGAATGAACGTTACAGTGTCCCATTAAGAATGGAAAATGATACGGTTGCCGCACCATATCCTTTTCATAAAAGTTTCCATGACAAATTCGTACATTTGCGGCTGTATGCCCCCAATAACTTCACGAACTTCATCTTTAAGGTCTTGAATCGATTGTGGAGCATTGGTATAGATCATCTATTTCCAGTGGCCCCAAAGAAAGAAGTCTAAAGTTGTTAAATTACAGGATCTCGGTGGCCAATTGTGATCACATCATCGAAAAATAATAGGGCCAGGAAACTTTATTGCAGAATTGCGATTGTTTCATTACTCTTGTTGAAAATTATCGTAGTCCACATCAATATTTTCCATTTTTTGCCATGAAAAATCGTTAACCAAAGCTGGGTAGCGCAATCCATTTAACGTAATAGTCGCACCAGCCTTATTTTCGAATAAGTAAGAAACAATCACACAGCACGCATAAAAACCGCACCAAACAGAGACACGTTGGGGATGGAGAGGCTTTTCAACAATTATTCTTAAATTTTACTAGCTTCAAATGCGACAATTCTGTTTATTAACGAAACCTCGGATGTGAAAATAGGCCCATCAGTAAATATGATTTTTGATGAAAATCGGGATAATTTTTATGCAAGGCAAAGCTGAAGCTTTGAAAAGAAATCCATGGAATTGTGTGTACACAAATGGAACTGCAAAGGAAATCTTTGATGAATTCTGAACCAACTTTTTGACCGTTTTTGAATATGCATGCCCAAGAAAAATTATTATGAGAAAAGACCATAAGTCAGAATTCAAAACAAAGAGGTTAGGGAGATGATATATATATATATATATATATATTTATATATATATATATATATATATATATATATATATCAGAAATTACACAGGGAGAAGATAATAGAAATGAGAAAAAAGAAAACTTGGAAATCATTGAGAAACATACAGATAAGAACAAAGCAATATGGAATATAATAAAAAAGATAACAATACGAAGAAAACCAAAGACTACAACAGAAATAGAGCCTCAGATATTAAACGAATACCTGATTGGAGTAGGAGCCTCATTTGAAAGGAGTTGCACACCAGAAACTGTAGGTCCTTATATTTTCATGAGCGAAAAATAAAACCCATAGAGAATTCAATATTTATGAAGGAAACTACCACCGAAGGTATAGCGAAGATTTCAAGAAGATTGAAACCAAAAAAATGTTGGTATATCTATGGTATGTCTCCGCTTGTGTTGAAGAGAGTATTATCAAGCATCCCAGAATCACTTGTCGTCATAATAACAAAATGTTGCAATTTCTGTGCTTCCAAGTCTTCCTAAAGTAATTGAAATGGCCATTAAAGATAAATTATCTGACTTCCTTCAGAAGTATAATATTATTTGCGAAGAACAATATGAATTTCAAAGTAACAAATCAACATATTCAGCAATAATATCTGTACTTCTAAAAATGGCAAATTCATTTGATGATAATAAAAAAAGCAGTAAAGTA
The DNA here is from genome assembly GCA_034642435.1 of Megalocaria dilatata. Taxonomy (NCBI): domain Eukaryota; kingdom Metazoa; phylum Arthropoda; class Insecta; order Coleoptera; family Coccinellidae; genus Megalocaria; species Megalocaria dilatata. The sequence continues at coordinate 58,221,272 of CM067859.1, read as the reverse complement.
TGCAACCTTAGTAAAGCACTCGACTTCATTATGCATGAAGTGCTGATACAGAAATAACAGCGATATGGCATCAAAGGAATAACATTGAAGTTGATGGAGTGCTATCTACAAAAAAGACATCAAAATATGATTATAGGAGAAAGTAGTTCAGAATGGAAACACGTAGAGTATGGACTTCCTCAGGGGTCCATTCTTGGGCCAATACTATTTATTCTATACATAAATGACTTACCAGCTATGACCAGTCAGACGGTACCGTACTCTTTGTAGATGACACATCCTTCCTTATTACTGGTAAAGATGAAGAGGAGCTTTCGAATAAAATTGTACAAGCAGAGGAATGGTTTCATGCTAACAATTTTCAAATGAATAAAGAAAAGACTCAGTATTTAACATTTGAGACCCGCGAAAACAATGAATCAAACATCAGATTTTTACGTGTCCACATCCAACCAAATCTAAGCTTTCGAGTTCATAAATTAGAGGAAATTATCAATAGCAACCTACAGCATGGAAAACAAAACAAATAACAGAAAAACTAGCAGCTGAGCATGCTAATAATGAGTTCTTCCACAGCCTTATAAATTATGGAGTGTTATTCTGTGGTGGAACACATGAAAGTGATAAAAAATTCATCAAACAAAACAGGGCCGTACGTATGATCCGTGATCTAAAATATAATGAAAGTTGTAGAACCCACTTCAAACAAGAAAATATTCTAACTCTCACATCACTGTTCATACTTGCCTGCATAGTATATGTGCACAACACTAAAAAAGCCATAGAAAAAAATAGTAGACATCATAATTATACAACGAGAAGCGCAAATAAATTCAGAACACCATTCCATAGAATATCAGCTGCTCAACTCGGTATTAACCATGGGGCCATAAACATCTATAATAAAATTCTAGAAAAATGCAAAGAAATTAACACATATAAAATGAAACAAGAAATAAAAAAAGTACTTTGCCAAAAAGAGTACTACACAATGGAAGAATTTTGGAATGAGCGTTTTGAATAGTTTGTCAAAATGTATTATATACAATATGTTTTCGTTATATACTTAATTGTTATTTAAACCTATTTTAGCTTATTTGACACCCCATGAAAAAATTTATGGGTAAATAATTATTTCCATTTTATATTCTGATGTATCCATATTTTGTATTTTCTTGTAAATAAATTAAACTAAACTAAACAAATTAGCGAAACGGCGATGTTCCTGATGATAGACTGGAGTTCTTTTGTTAACTGAACTTTAAAAGCCGTAGGCCTAAGTCTTCATGTAAAATAGGGTGCAATGTCGTTTGTGGGATGCCCAATTCCAAAGATAGACGAGGAATCAACAAACCTAGTTTTCAGTACGAGCTACAGCAGCAATATTCTCAGTTTCTTAACATCACTAACTTGGCTGAACAGCTCAAATAATAGTGTAATTTCACCTATTACACTATTGTAATAGGTGGAAAAATGCCAGTCGAGAAGGTGCTTCACGACGAAACGTGCTTTAGTTTTGCGAACTGTGACTGCAAAATTTTCACCATTTTTGTGGTGAATTTTAACGATTTCAATGCATTGTTAAAGCTTTTATAGTTTCATTTTCAATTATTGCGTAGTTTATACTTTGCAAAAGTCAAAAGATGACAGCTGCCCAGATAGCGGTCTATTCAAAATAAGACCTCTCATTGGAAAACCCTTTATTAGGATATCCATTAAGTTCTCATTACTTTGTCCTTCCAAACTTCAATAATATTTATTGAATATTCTCTTTAATTGTGACTCGATGAGTGGTTTCTTGAAGTTCCTGAATTTCCCTTCGGCAAGAATTCAAAATTAAACTTCATCTGCTTAGATCTAAATTTATTTTACTCTCGGACTCGGACATTTTAAGTAAGAACATCTTATCGTTTCAGAATGAATATATTTCTGCGAAAAAGTTGAAAATTTATCGAATATTAGACTGCTAGATACTCTATTCCATCACTAACCTGCAAGAAATAATTTGGATTTCTCGAAATTGTTGTTTAAGCAACTAGCTAATTACAATTACAAATGCGAATGCTTATGGAAGTAAGTCCTCTTTTCGATATGACCGGTTATCTTCGGAGTCTATACACTATGGTGTCTGGTTCTTTCAACCACTTCTAGAACGTTAAGGATAGAAACTTAATGAATATGTCTACTTATTCACAGACTTCAGCAAACACTGGGCATGAATGACATGCAGTCTGGGATACTGCACCTCAGGAGGCAACCGACCATCCCAGACGTGTAGAATAAGTGCATAAGACATCGTGGAGGTTCAACACGTTATTGATTTTTCTTGGATTAATGTTGGATTGTAACTGCTCGATTGCTTATCCTAGTCTAAGCAACTCGTATAAAACAATCATTAGAACATTTCAATCATTATCGAATTCGTGTGATTTTTCAGTATCACTTAATATACTACTCTGTTAAGAAAGTACCGGGAATTTTCAATTAAAACAACATTTTTACATTTAATCGTCAAAATTTATTGGGTCGCCTTCAAAATAGGCTCCATTTGCTCTAACACATCTATGCCAACGGCACTTCCAATTATCGAAACATTTTTTATAGGCGCTTTCCGGGATGGACTTTAGCTCTCGCGCCAAATTTTGTTTTATGGCTTCAATCGACTCCAAACGAGTGCCACGAAGGGGCAATTTTAGTTTTGGGAAGAGGAAAAAGTCGCAGGGAGCCAAATCCGGCGAATACGGTGGTTGCTGAAGCACGTTTGTTGAGTTTTTGGCGAGAAAGTCAGTCACAATCGTAGCTCGGTGAGAAGGCGCGTTATCGTCATGCAAAATCCATGAGTTGCTCGCCCACAAATTTGGCCGCTTCTTACGGATACGCTCACGCAAACGTTTCATAACGCCTAGGTAATACTCCTTGTTTACCGTCTGACCCTCTGGAACGAATTCGTAGTGCACCACGCCACGGATATCGAAGAAAACAATGAGCATCACCTTCATTTTCGAGCGGCTTTGGCGTGGTTTTTTCGGTTTCGGCTCATTTTTGCCACCCATTCCGATAATTGCTGGCTGCAGTTATAATGCGTTCCATGAATGTGGAATCGGAATTACAGCGATCCAGCATGTCTGAAGCAACCTGTTCGCGATGACGTTTTTGAAGAAAATTCAGGTCTTTCGGTACGAGTCGTGCGGCCACCTTTCTCATGCCCAAAATATTAATCAAAATCGTACGTGCGGACTCGTGGGATATCTTAAGATCATGTGCTATCTCTCTCAAGCTGGTACGACGGTTTTCCAGCACCCTTTCCTTAATTTTATCGACATTATCTTCGATCGAAGCCGTCGATCGGCGACCACTTCACGACCGTCCTTGAAGGCTCTGTACCACTGATATGCACGAGTTTTCGATAGAGCATTATCACCAAAGGCCTTCTGCAACATTTTCAATGCATCGGCACACGAAAATTCATTTGCAACACAAAACTTTAAACAAATTCTTTGCTCAACGTAATCACCCATAGTAAAAATCGGCACGCACTCTGACATCGACTGACTTAATCAGCTGTTGCAAACACACTAGTTGACAGATCCCGCTCAAGCTTGGCATAGAAATTAAGGACAGTGGTACCAACCTAGGAAAAAAAATTTTTACCTGCTTCATTGCCCCGCCAGATTTAAATCGATAATTCCCGGTACTTTCTTGACAGAATGTATAAATATTTCTCTTCATCTTTCTGCAATTACGATTTCATTTCGTAGAATTTCTTTACAAGGTTTAAACTTTCAGAGCCTTCTTAGGAATAACTTATGTTATCAGAAGGTGAGGCTGTCTGTTTATGGATGGGAAGATATGGGTTCGAATCTTGCGCACACCTTCTTTTAATTTTTCATTCAGAAATTTTTCTACTGAAACAAAAAAGGTCAGAGAAACGTCAGGCGGTTGCCGCATATATGGTATCCAGCTGTAGATAATAATGAAAGAATGGCCCAAATTTATTTGGGGCAGATGAGAGTTTATGAATTTTCAACATTTTCGAATTGTTCGTCAATAGGAAAAATTATGGCGACTATCAGATAGTTGTCAATAATGTGACCACAAACAACATATATTAATGAACGAAAGCGTGAAGTCTCCTAACTTCAAGTAAGTAGTCTGAAATTACGCGGAACGTCAGAAGGTTATAAAGGATAGAACAGTCAATTACATGCCATGATAGTGAAATTGGACGTTTTACCAAAATTAAAAAATTTTCATGTTGAATTTTTTTTTTAATTTCCGGGTAGGTCAATTCATA